>OY728143.1:742761973-744134618 GCA_963277665.1 Viscum album | reverse complement strand
TACCCAGTAGTAAAAATTCTTAATGCTTTGTTATATCTGAAGTCTCGATGAGATATGTGAATGTTATTCTTGAAAATGAATATCATATGAAGATATTGGATAAAAGAGGTACCTCGATTTGTTACAATCATTCATAAAAAGTCATTATAAAGAATTTTTTATGTACAATCGAATCAATAATGGTAAACCAAAATTTTATCGATCTTAGCACTTTAAATATATGATATGATGATTTAGTCCATCCAATATTAATTATAATGAAAGATATTGATTCATGTATACATAAGCATCGATTTGTTGATAACATAGTAAACATCCATCAGAGAGAGAATAATGAATTTATTAAATGGATTCATGTCTACTAAATTATCAATGAATTCATTCTCAATAACTTATTATGAATTCTCCCTATATAATAATTTTCCTTGAGGTAACCATTTTTGAGGTAAATTATTTATATCATTAGCTATTATGGAAATAAATTTCGCATATACTTATGAAGAAGTATATATGGGCACGCTCACCTACCATGTGATCCATCTATATGAACGATGCATCCACCATATGATCATGTGTGTTTTTTGCTGGTAATAAGTATACATTGCATGCTATGCATGTTTATTAAAAGAAATATTGAGTATCATATGCTATATGGTCCTGTAGAACCATTGACAAGATGCTCACAACACAATGGATGTAAAGTGTTGGAAATCAATAGTCTGATTATACACACCCGAAGTGTGGTTGAAATGATTGTATAAAATCAGTGTTCATCATGAGTAGAAAGTAATAAATATATTTTCTCTTAAAGAGGAAAATGAATATATCAACAACATTAAATATTTTTAGATATTGTCCCTGAAGTGACACTGGTACCAGAAAAATTATGAGATCTCTATCAAATGTTGTTGATGTTATATTTTCTTTGAATGCTTTTAAAACTCATTGATGATAATGGATTTTTACAGATGTTGACATTATAATAATTGGTCAAAATTATTAAATGAATTTATGATCTATTCAACATATAAAGTTTTGTATTGATTCTACAAACTATCAAGACTATTTAATACAAATGATTTTATTATAAGAAATATTCTTCCTTGTATATTTGGATATTTATATATGAATCCCAGAAGGGTTAGAAACTCCTGAAGCATATTCAAAATTATAAAAGTTTCACCCAATATGATAAATTATGGGGTGAACTGAATAACATAAATTTCATGTATCCATATTAATTTAATGAAGAATATAAATTGAATTTATCATCCCATGGTTTGTATGAATCATTGTATTCATCATATTATTAAGATGTTTTGAAAAAAATCTAAACTCTTGAAGAGTTTTCTAAAATCAATGACTTACATTGAATTTCCTTGTATTTTGAATTAATCATCCCGAAGATGAAATATTAAATTTTGGAATGGTTTTACCCTTAATGAATAATTAAATCTCTTTTTTTCCAAGAGTGATATATTTCATACATGAGGGGTTGATGAATGACATATTTATCTCAAAAGGATTAAATATAATTTCACATTTTATTTATCCCTGAAGGATATACATGTACATGTGCATATTTACCTTTCAAATAACAATAAATCATATTATGATGTAAGGTAATGTTCTTCTCTATTCATTGAAATCTAAAGGGAATAAATTATTATTATTAAAAAAATTCAAAACTAAATGTTTTGGTTATGAATTGATCATGGACATTCTGTGAGTTAAATGATGATCATTATGAGTGGGATATTTAATTGTTCTACTCTTTTTCCCTTAGTCAAGTTTTTCCCACTGGGTTTTCTTGATAAGGTTTTTAATGAGGCAACACTTGTGGGGACTTGATGTTATTGTAATTTTTTCCCTAATCAAGGGTTTTCCCCTGAAGGGTTTTTCCTTGATGAGGTTTTTAATTTGGAAATCATAAATCATAATAGATATCCAATATAATGTTATAAATTATTGTGTATATCTATAATTAATGGAAATTGTTGGCCTTCCCCATGAGTTATAATTTTCAATGAGACCATACATTATTACCTATGGTCTTCCTCGCATGTCTTGAAAAAATAATTAAATAATAATATTAATTGATGTCCTAGAGACATAATTAAATGATATAATCAGGGGGAGTTGGGAATGTTATACTATTTCCTCCTTCATCAGGTTTTTCTCATTGGGTTTTCCTGGTAAGATTTTTAATGATATAGCATGACATGAAAATCAATTACTTTGGCTTCACTTATTTTTCCCACATGGTTTTTAAGTGAAGATTATATAGGATTACATGAAATTATGGAATTTAAGGGGGAGTGTTATGAAATATTAAATTTAAATTTCATAATTATGGAAACTCTCATTCCTGATAAACCCCTTCATGTGCCCAACTTTTCATATGCCAACATTTAGTATTCTTTGTACACTATAAATACATGGAAATGTTAATGAAATGTGGATGGTTTTGGGGGGTTCTAAATTTTGTTCTTTTATTTACTTCTTGTATTTACATTGTATTTGTATTTCTATTTTTCTTCATCATTGTCATACGCAAATTCGACGCTCACTTTCTCAAGGATGTGCTTCGCCTATGATCATTCTTACACTTCCGTTTTCGAAATTTTTCACGGTTTCAATCGGCGTTCGATCAATTTCACAACAAATAAATATATTTATTATATTTATAATTATATATTTATTATAAATAATTATAAATATGTATTTATTTATATTTATAACTATAAATTTATATATATTTATTTAAATAAATGTATTTATTATAAATTATAATAACTGTATTTATTATACTTATAGTTTATATATAATTAATATATTTATTATAATTTTATAATTATTTAAATAAATATATATTTATTTATAATTATAATGCAGCTGGGGGCTTACCCGAGTGGTAAAATATTCCCGTAATCCTGCATGATACCCGGGTTGGGAGCGAATTTCCATAGGTAGGCGGTGACACAAACATGACTAGGGGTGTAATCAAGTCGAAACGAGCTGAGTATCTTAGTACTCGATCTTGAACTCAGTACTTGAACTCGGTGCTTGAGCTCAGCTCGGCGCTCAACCGAGTATTGATTTTCTAGATCGAGCTTGAGCTCAAGCTCAACTTGGGCTTGATTGAGCAGTCGATTAGGCTTGACTCGATTCAATTATGATGATTTTTCAGAATTTTAATGACAAAATATAGCTCGAATTCGAGCTTGAACTTGAATTTTTTACCCAAGACCGAAAGCTCGAGATCAAAATTAAATACATATATATTGAATAAAAATAATATTTTAAAAAATTAGATGATCAATTAGGCTTGAGAGCTACTTGATTATGTTATTATAATACTCAAAATCGACTCGATTTAGTACTCGAGTAGCTCGAGCTCGAGCTTGACTAGAAAAAACCCGAGCCGAGTACGAGTATCCGTCGAGCCAATCCCGAGTAGCTCGTGAGTACTCAATCTCATTTACAGCCTAAGGCATGATGTATGCTTGATGACATAGGCAGGCGGTAACACATACATGACGCAGGTAGACAGTGACATTGGCATGATGCATGCTTGATGACGCAGGCATGATGCTCCACTGGGCTATCGGGCCAGTTTGTGGGCCTTTGGGCCATATAATGGGCTTCATGCCCACTGGATCTTCATGCCATATACTGAATAAATAAGGCTTGATGGGCAGGTTATCTCTTAGAGGGGGCTATGACCTACCTTTGCAGCCTGTGTGTGTTGTGTGTGTGTTTAATCTAATTGTACCCTCAAACACCTAATATAATATAATTATAAATATTTGTATACATTTATAAATATATTTATTTAATTATATATATTTATAACATTATAAGTATAACAAATATATTTATTATAATTTTATAATTATTTAAATATATATATTTATAGTTATAATTATAAATATAAATATATACATATATATTTAAATAATTATAAAATTATAAGAAATGTATTTATTATATTTATAATTTTATTAATATATATAATTAATATATTTATTATAATTTTATAATTATTTAAATATATCTATATGTATTTATAATTATAATTATAAATATTTGTATTTATTTATAAATATTTTTATATATTTATAAATATATTTAATTAATTATATATATTTATAATATTATAAGTATTATAAATACATTTGTTATAATTTTATAATTATTTAAATAAATATATATTTATTATATTTATAATTATAAATAAATATGTATTTATTTATAATTAAAAAATTATAATAAATATATATTTAAATAATTATAAAATTAAAACAAATATATTTATTATATTTATAATTTTATAAATATATATAATTAATATATTTATTATAATTTTATAATTATTTAAATATAACTATATTTATTTAGAATTATAGTATATGCACATCATTTATACTCACACATCAATATATTTATTGACCAAATTCATTAGAAACATATATTTATTTAAATAAATAAATAAATAAATAAATAAATATATAATTTATTTATTTATAAATATATTTATTATAATTTTATAAATATTTAAATAAATATATATATATAATTATAAATATAAATAAATAAATATTTATTTACAAATAAAAATTATAATAATTTTATTTATTTATTATATATATATATATTTAAATAATTATAAAATTATAAGAAATGTATTTATTATATTTATAATTTTATTAATATATATAATCAGTATATTAATTATAATTTTATAATTATTTAAATTTATCTATATTTATTTATAATTATAATTATATATATTTGTATATATTTATAAATATATTTATATAATTATATATATTTATAAAATTATGAGTATAATAAATATATTTTTTATAATTTTATAATTGTTTAAATAAATATATATTTATTATATTTATAATTATAAATAAATAGACTGTGGATGTCAGTGTTATAGGGCATGATTGAGCAACCTGCAAAAGGTTGATTGTCTGTGATGTTTGTTCTATCCGTGGTGATGACAAGAGATCCTGTTTGAAGGGAGGTAAGAAATCAATTTTTTCTGATTTGTTGGAGCAAAATGCGGAAGGTGGTAATTCTAGGCAGTCATGCACTCAATCGGCTGGTAATTTGCCTCATGTTCAGGATGATTTTGGTGGACAGTGTAACACCCCGCCCCTACCTCATTGGCTTGAGGAGGCGGTGAGAGATACTTGGCCTTAAGAGACATTTCCAAGGTGCCAAAGTCTGATAATAAATGCCGAGGGCTTCAAGAACAAATTGGAGAACGATTTTCCCTTAAGACAAAACCAACCAAACCATCACTAACAACCACTATATGATGCATGTCAATAAACCATTTAAACATGTATTCCCAAAAGACAACCAAGTTGTTCCACAATACAACCCAAAAACCAATACAATCCAACACGATATCAGAGTACTATGTGGAATACTAAACAACAAAACACCACAAGCCATGACCCCACCATAGCTCCACACCAAGATCCAAACTCCAAGCTCCACCAACACATCACAAGCATCACCATGAACCACTAGCAACGAGATGCCTTACCTTTACCTGTATCCCGGTACATGACATCTGCAAAGACACCAAAGTGCCAAAGCAGGGGGTGAGTACAACTACTCAGTAGGTTTTCCCCAAATTACTTCCCTACACACGCCACTAGGATAAAACCGTTAGCACATTTATATAAAACAGTTTATATAAAATAATCACAAGTGCATCCATTACCATAAGCCAAACACACCCTTACCAAGCCATTTCACCCAAAATAAGTAAACCTAGGGAAAGCCAAATAATCATGTTGTTAGCCAAACATGCCACACAAGGAAGCCAAATCAACCATTCCACAAGCCGATTACCTTTTTCACATTTCACTCACAAGCCCCATCTATAAACATCACCAACCAAGCACACGACATATCATGGTGTCACTTCCCGTCCAACCCATTCATTACCAATCCACTCAAGTGGTACTTCCCACCCACTTGCTATTGATGGTGACTCTTCCGTTCACTATCCATCCCCTTTTTATAGTGGTACTTCCTACCCACTTCCACACAACATTCCAACAAGCCAACATAACCGAACATATAACCCATCAAGGCCACAACAACATGCAATAAACCATTTCCATTACATTCTAATCCACTTCAATAAATCAAACATTTATTGAAAACTCCCTTTAACCATTTTCCATTCCAAACCCCATTTCAATAAAACAACCCTTTTTATTGAAAACCATTTTCTCAATTCATCTTAATCAAACCAACAAAACAACTCATTTTAAAATCACATCAAGAGCATTTCTCCACAAGCCCTTTTCCCCAAAAATCCCCAAACCATTACAAAAGGGATTTCCATCCGATTTCGCACATCAACAACATAATTAATTTTAAGCAACACAAATTAATTGTAACCAAACCACTAGTTCTAACCAAGTGGAGTCGAGAGAGAATCCACCTACCTTTAGGGTTCTAGCGAAATCAACCCACAAGCAACTAATCCTCAAAACCGGCGAACACAACACCGAAACCTCTCTAGATCTCCTTCCCTAACATCCACAAGCCTTAAAATTAACATCCAATGCAACCAAAACCCTAGATCTACACACAACAGGTGTAAATCTAGAAAACTGAGAGATTTGGAGATGTATATCTAGAGGAAAGCACAAAGAAACCAAGAGGAGAGACTCACCCGGGAGAAACTACCTACAAACCACCTACAAACCACCACGAAAACCCTTCGATTTGCTTCCAAAATCAGTGGGAGATCACCTTCAACCCCTGAGAACCCAAAATCCCAAGTGAGGCTTGAGTGGGAGAGGATTTAGAGAGGAATGAGGCATGCCTGAGTGAACCCGAGTTTTAAAACCCTATTTTTAAGTGGCCGCACGGTTAGCCCACATGATTTCTCAAACCGTGTGCTAACCGTGCGCACACTACTATCTCGAGAGAAGAAGTCCATATGGTTACCTCACATGGTTTGGTAAACCATACGCAGGCCGTGCAAAGCCTACTATCTCCCCCTACACGGTTTCCTAGAGAACCCGCACGGTTTCCCCTAACCATGCTCAAACCGTGCTCCCTAAGAAAAGCCTCCAAACTCATTCAAAACCATTCCAAACTCTCCCAACCTATTCTCAACTCATCCCATGCACTTTAATCACATAAAAAAGCATAAAAAAGGCTAAATACCTCAAACCGGGGGTGCTACATTCTCACCACCATTGGACTTTCCGTCCTCAGAAAGTAGTGAACCCACCTTTTGCCAAAAGAGCTTAGGCCATTGCTCGACCATCTCCTTCTCCCACTCCCAAGTCTCCTCTTGGATCTGTCCATGCTGCCACAAAACCCAAACCAGACCGATGATTTTACCCTGTAAGACTTTCTCTTGCCTATCCGCAACTCGCAATGGCACATGCACCAACGAAGCATTTGACTCTAGCTCAATATGATCCCATCGAATAACATGGCCCAAATCCGGTTGATAATTTTTCAACTGTGACACATGAAACACATTGTGCACCATACTAAACCTAGGTGGAAAATCCAAACAATAAGCCACCTCACCAACCCACTCAAGAATCTCAAAAGGTCCAATATACCTCGGAGATAACTTTCCCTACTTCCCAAACCAATGATGTCCAGACCTAGGAGAGATCCTCAAGAAAACATGATCACTCACCTCGAACGACAACGACCATTGAAGATGATCCACATATGATTTCTGATGACTCTGAGCCGTCTCCATTCTCTTCCTGATTAACTTGATCTTCTCCATGATCTCCTAGACAAGGGTCAGTCCAACCATTGAGGACTCACCCATTTCCACCCAGCATAGTGGAGAACGACACGACCGCCCATACAACGCTTCAAACAGAGCCATATGTATGGATGCCTAATAACTGTTATTGTACAAGAACTCAACCAATGAAAAGTTCTCCTCCCACAAGCCACCAAAATCCATGACACAAGCCCGCAACATATCCTCCAAAGTTTGTATCGTCCTCTCAGATTGACCATCCGTTTGAGGGTGATACGCCGTACTCATGGTCAACTGAGTTCCAAGGGCTTTCTATAAGTATTTTCAGAAATGAGATGTAAACCTCAGATCTCGATCAGATACAATGGAAGCTGGAACACCATGCATCTTTACCACCTCCCGAATATAGATTTTGGACAGATCCTCCACCGTATGAGATTCATGAATCAGAATGAAATGGGCCGACTTCTTTAGCCGATCCACTATCACCCAAATGGAATCATGCTTCCTGACCGTTCTTGGGATACCTATGACAAAATATATCATTATTTACTCCCAATTCCAAACAGGGATTGGTAAAGACTGCAACATTCCCACTGGCCTCTGATGCTTTGCCTTGACCTGCTGGAAAGTCAAGCATCTTGAAACAAACTCAGCCACCCTTCTTTTCATACCAACCCACCAGAACTGCACTTTCAACACTTTATAAATTTTCTGAATTTTAGGATGAACATCCCACCTGGAATGATGATACGCCCTGAGAAGATCCTCCTGACAAGCAACTGGTACAACCATCCGATTCTGAAAACACAAAACTGAATCTCCATTTAGTTTCCAACCCTCAATGGTCTCCCCACCATTAAGTTTCAACCTCATGGTCACACACTCTGAATCAGATATTTGTGCCTCTTTAACCAGGAAGAACAAGTCAGGAATCAACAAGACTGAAAATAAGACCGCTCTATTGCCCTGGTCCTCACATTCCAACCGCATGTCAGATATAACCGACATCAACTGCCACTGGTCCGATGCCTGTTTCACCACCTGAGCATATGATTTTCTACTTAATGCATCCGCCACTGAATTTCCCTTACCCAGTGTGTACATTAAGTCAAAATCAAACATCTGAAAATATTCCATCCATCTCCTTTACCTCAAGTTCAAATCCCTTTGTGAGAAAATGTGCTTCAAGCTTTTATGATCTGCATATACCGTGAATTTCTCACCGAATAGATAATGACACCACACTTTCAAAGCATGGACCACTACTACCAATTCCAAATAATGATTTGGGTGGTTCTTATCATGTACTCTCAACTACCGTGAACCATATACAACCACATGATTCCGTTACATGAGAATGCACCCCAACCCTGATCCTGATGCATCACAATAAACCACGTACCCTTTTCTTAGTTCTGGAAAAACCAAAATTGGTGTTGCTATAAGGCGACCCTTTGTCTCTTCAAAACACTACTCACACTATTCATTCCACTGGAATGGAACATTATTTCTTGTCAAAGTTGTCATCGGTGAAGCCAAACGTGAAAAATCATGAACAAAATGCCGATAATACCCAGCCAGACTGAGGAAACTCCGTATCTCAAACACATTCTTTGGAAGTTGCCACGAGATAACAACCTATATCTTTTCTGGATCCACTGAAACACCCCTTTTTAGAAATCACAAGGCCCAAAAAATGCACTTCCTGTATCCAAAAGTCACACTTTGATAATTTGGCATACAACCAATTTTCCCTCAAGATCCCCAGCACTGTCTCCAAGTGCTTCTCATGCTCCACCCTTGTATTTGAATACACCATAATATCGTCTAAAAACACCACTACAAATGAATCCAAATATCTCTGAAATATCTGATTCATCAATTCCATGAATACCGCTGGCACATTCATTAGACCAAAGGGCATAACCACATATTCATAATGTCTATATCTACTTATGAAATCAGTTTTAGGAATATCGTCCTTGCTCACCCGTAATTGATGATGTACCGAACTCAGGTTGATCTTGGAGAACCACTGGGTTCCCCTCAACTGGTCGAACAAATCATCAATTCGTGGAAGTGGATATCTGTTCTTTATCGTAACTTGGTTAAGTCGACGATAATCAACACAGAGCCTCAAAGTTCCATCCACCTTTTTTCACAAACAACACCGGCGCTACCCACAGAGACGTGCTAGGACAGATAAACCCTTTTTTTAACTCTTCCAACTAGACTTTCAATTCCCGCAATTTAGTAGGTTCCATCCGGTAAGACAGAAGTGAGATAGGATTGGTCCCTGGAAGGAGATCAATTGTAAACTCCACTTCTCTTATGGGAGGTAACCTAGAGAATTATTCGGGAAAAACATCCATGAACTAATCCACCATTGCTGGAAGAACACTCTGCTCAACACCCTATACTGATTCCAACGACAACACCACCAACTGATACAATAACGTGCCCACTGCTGGTGCCAACAAACCCATTGCACCCTGCCTTTCATGCCTCTCTCCTCTAAAGAGATGTATAATGCCATCGTGTGTCTTAAAAGCCACTATCTGTGCATTACAGTCGATGTGGGCCTTAAACGCCACCAACCAATCCATTCCCAGGATTACATCATACCCGTCCATCTCAAGAAATTTCACATTAACTCAACCTCACCCACAACGATACAACATGCTCTACACAAGAAGGCTCGACACTCTCTTTGACCCAAAGGAGTTTGAAGTTTCAAAACTGAAGGCATCATTTCTACCCTTAAACCCAAAAACTCAACCAAACGTGCAACAATAAAAGAGTGTGATGCACCCGTATCAAACAACACTTGCATCAAGGTAGAATTTAAAAGAATAGTACCTCGCACCATGGATGGTCCCGACTGATCATCCACCACAACCTGCTCGGCTCTGAACAACGCCTTGGTTGCCACACTCTGCTCTTTATTTCCCTACTGAGGAGTTGTGGTGTTCCGAGAATCACCATAACTGACTTTTCTCTGCTGACGAGGGGTATGTTGTTGTCCCTGTCCCATTGATGTATACGATGTATGTGATCCCTGAGAAGTGTCACGCGCACCCAACCTCGGAGCATTCCGATAATAACGCTGCAGATGCCCCATATGCTTACAATTGTGGCATGCTCGAGGTTGTTCCATACAGTCCCGCTTGATGTGTGCTATAAAGCCACACTGAAAACATCCTGGTTTTCTCTGGGATTTGGAGGAAGATTCACCGATCCTACCGTCGGATTATGTGCCATACTCCCGCCCTAGGAATAAGTGTCCCTCCTCTTCTTGAACCCAGCGTTAGAGTTCCCACTATTCCCCATGGGTACCACCATGCTTCCTCCGCCCGGAGCTCCCAACAGATCCCACTCAGCCACCGATGCTCAATTCACCATCTCTGTGTAATCACCAATACACAACACTACTATCTTTGAACATATATCTTACCTTAACCCAGCTTCGAAGATAATTTCCTTCAACGACGTGCTACCCACCACCTCGGGTGAAAACCGCACTAAGCTCGTAAACTTATCTGAATACTCCGTCACAGACATATGCTCTTGCTTCAGACTGAACAAATCAGTTGTTCGCTGAATTCTGAATGTATGTGGGTATAATGTTTTATTAAACAATTCCTAAAAGCCTTCCCATGTCATACCCTGGTCTGTCCCCACTTGGACTACCAACTCCCACCATTGAAGAGAAAGATCCTATAGCTTATATGTTGCTAGCCTTACTTTCAACTCTACCAACATCCCCAAGAATTCGAAAATTCTATTCATTCTGGACAACCACGCCTTTGCCCTTTCTGGGTCCGAATCACCCCTAAAGACAGGTGGATCCTGTTTTTGAAACTGATCCACAAAATCAACATGATTTGGTTCTTCCACTCTAGTAACACTTCCCACATATTGGAAAGCTTACACTATGCTTTGGACTAACTACTGGTTCACCTGAGGCTCAGGTGCAACCAAGTTCTCATAGGACACTTCCGGTTGGTCTCTATGACACCTACCCAATGCCATTTCTATAAACAGAAAAACAAACAACCATGAGTCTCACTTCTTTAGACATCAAGAATTCCTATTTCACATCGCATTACACAACACTATCACAATGAGGCTTTCCACCTTTTCCACATTTTCCATGTTTCACCATTTTTGAAAACCAAACCATTTTCAAAATACCACCAGTTTCTATATTTCAAATCCTTCCATTTTGAAACCCAATTCAGATTTTTCAAAATCCACACATTCATATCACACCATAAATCATTATACCCTAATGAAATATACATCCTAGAGGGAAGTCATTTCTACCATATATTCCATGCACATCTCATTAGATACACCCATGAAAATGAGAATCCAATGCCTATAAGTGTCTTCAAAACACTTATGTACCTAACTCCCTGGTAACTTGAAGTTCAGCATAAAAGGGTCAGCTACGTCCTTTTATGCTATACATTCCAAGTTCCGACATTCCTATGCCTTACTTGTCATGAACCAACCCGGGTCGACCCTGAACTGGTCACCCGATCCGGTCCGCGACATGGCCCGAGAGGCGTTCCCGATCCTCCCGGGCTGGCGACAAGTGCCAGGGCATCAACAGAGACTGTGGGAATGATTTCGCCCAGTAAAAATAAATAAATAACGCAACAAAAATTAAACAGAGCAGTGCAAAATAAATAAACAGAGTAAAGTAACTAACAAGAACAAAAGAAAATAAAATTAACCAAAAGATACAACCATTGTCTCCGTGTGACATCGTGGGTCACTCTCCAACTCACGACCAAATGTCTCCTAAGGCGAACACACCCAAGATGTATCCTGCACACACACTAAAAACAGAAAAGAACTATATGCATGTGTATTAAAACTCAGTAGGCTAGCCCGATATCTATTCCCAATGAACTACCTTTAAATAAAGAAATTTATTAATTAGAGGTTTGAACTAAATTATATAAAATATTAGTTTCCACACACACATTCATTTCTAAAACAAGTATTAGTCCATTGACCTTTTTAATTTTAAAAAAAGTTTAATGTTTGAAAGGAATAGGTATATTGCATTTTAAAACATTTTTTGTGAACAATTTAGGAATCCAAACTTCAGTTATTAGCCTAAATAAAAACCACACACAACACACACCAAGGGAAATGGAAAAAGTGGAACCTAGGGACCAACAACCGAACTCAACCTCTCAATCATCCACCACATACAAATTAACACTAAAAGAAACATGGGTCAAATCTAGGAGCTCGTGAAAAATCCAGAACGTACTATACATGTGACTCATCCTAAAATCATGCCATAACTCGATCACGTCATAACGCCCTAATGCCCGGTATAGCCCTTCATGGCCTAACTGAGGGGCCCGATCCCCATAGCAGCAATAACTCAATATTCCCCTTCTATGGTGCCACTAGCTAGTGCATAATCTAAACTAGTGCAACAATCATTCTCAGAAAATTCACTCACTATGCCAGGTTCCCATGTCAACACATGAAATAAAAAGGGGTGCGTCCACAATGTACATCAATTAGTCACGAGGAACAAATATCACACACAAATCACGCAATCAACACACACCAACGATCACCCATGAGTAACCCCAATGTGAATTTTTCCAAAATAATTTATTTTATTAAAGTGCCAGACAAGCCTTCACAAACTTTAAAGAAAAACCAAATTTCTCAATAAAACCCGAAACACTTGTTCAGAAGAAATCATTTATCTTTAAAACCAGAAGTACATTTGAAATTCTGTGAATTATGTTTAAAGGCTAAACCAGTATTCTTTCACTACTGAGTGTCCTCTCATCATGAAAATGTTTCAAGTGTCGTGTATAAAATAAACGGCTCTTTTGTACACCAAATAATCATTTAAAAATTAATTATCTTATATTATTTCCTATTTATTAAAATTAATAAAACATCAAGCAATTAATAAATTCTAAATTTAAAGGTGAGTGCAGTGGGGGACCTACCTCGAGACCGAGATGAAATGGAAGACGCATGTCAGACACCAGACAGTAAGGTCCAACGTACTGTAAAAAAAACTAAGAACTAAAAATACAAACAAAAAACCCAATTAAAGTATGTGAAACCAAGCAGAGGGAAGAAAACCTCACCTCGAAACTGAAGCGCGATGACGACGCAAACTCAGAAACAAAGCACGATGATGGCGCTCACTCGGAAACGCCCTACGCGGGTCCTAAAAAGTCGAACCGACCCAAATAAAATTTAATTAATAAAAATTCTAATCAAACCAGGGTAAATATATATATTAAATAAAAATATCAAATGGAGTATAAAATAAATAGTTACCAATGGGGGGGGTCGTGACTGGAAAAAGACCACCGGAGGGCATCGTGCCGGAACAGCGGAAGGCATCCGCGCGGTTGGATGCGGTCCGACTAGGGGGGAGCAGCGAGGGCCACTGGATAGTGGCGATGCGTGGTAGCTGATGGGAAGGGTGCAAGTGAGATGGGCATCGACGGGCAGCGGTGGGAGCCGGGGCCGAGTAGGGGTCCTGCGTCAAGGAGAACAGGAGGTCGGGGTGCGTAGGTACGACTGGGGCTGCGGGCTGCTCGGGCGCAGGCGAGGCAGTGCCGCTGGGGCTGGATCGCGGCAGGGGGCTGTGGAGGGTGCGTGGAAGAGCGGCTGAGTGGGGCGTGCAACAGAGGCAACCAACCCGAAGGAGGGGGCGAAGCAGGTCAGCCGGCTAGCGGAGGCTAGACAGGAAGGTGGCGGCGTGCAAGGGTTGTCTGTAGGCGAGGACGTGGGCGAGGCAGGCGGTGCATGGGAGGGCGCAACGCAGATGGAAGAAGGGGATAACGGTGTCATGGGGATGGCACGGTGGAGGGCAGAGTCACTACTGCAGGCGTGCCAGACAGGGAGGTAGGCAGAGGGGAGGTTGACGTTGCAGGAGGAGGTGTGACTGGCGGAGGGCTTGGGGGAGGATGGCCGGGGCGCTGGAAGTCCTGGATGAGGTAGTTGGGGCATGCCGGAGCTGGGGTCGACAGGCTGGGACGCAGAAATGGTGAGGCGAGGCAATGCGGGAGCAGAAGCTGGACATGGAAAGTGGGCTAGTTGGTGCTGCTGCATGGGAAGGTGCGGTTGGCGATCGGGCAGCGGGAGGCAGGCGAGGCGGAGAAGGCAGGGAGGGAGGCTGCAGTAGGGTGGTGCCGGATCTGGCGGAGGGGAGCTAAGGGGTGACCTGGGGAAGACCTAGGAGGGTCGCGCGCAAAATAGGGGACAAGGGAGCAGCACACATGGAGAAGAAAAAAAGGAAAAGAAGAAAGGGGAAGAAAATAGAAAAAGGATAAGATAAAATAAATAAATAAAAAAGGTAAAGTAAATAAATAATAATAATAATCTAATAATAATGATAATAATAATAATAATAATAATAATAATAATCCAATAATAATAATAATAATAATAACAACAATAATAACAATAACAAAAACAACAACAATAATAATAATAATAATAATAATAATCGGTCAACCGCTTAGTCTCTAGGACCGAACGCACGGTAGCTACTAGCGGTGCGGTGACCGAGTACCCACCCGGACCGAATGCACGATGACCACTAGCAGTGTGGTGACTGCGCACTGGACTGAGACCCACCAAAAAAAATCAAAACTCCAAAAAAAAAATAATTCAAACCTGGACCCAAACCCAACTCCGACCAAAGGTGCGGGACCGAAAAAAGAATAAAAACATGGGCGTCCGTGGTCGGGGTGTGACAATTCTCCCCACCACAGACACTTTCTGCCCCCAGAAATTCACCAAGAAAATAGTTGACACAACTTGAGTTCATTCCCAGACAAAATCATAAATAAATGAGAGCTTCAGGGTAACCATTCCCAACAAACGTCACACCCGACCAATTCAAGAAAAACCACTGCTCGAGATTGAGGGGAGAACATGAGAGGGTTCTCCCCACCACAAGAATTTACTAATACAAAAACCCTTGAAACCCAAACAAACCACCCCCCTGGGGGGGAGGCCAAAGTGGGAACTCCCAAACCAAACTCATTCATTTTCCCCACATGTACCAAACAACACACCTAAGACTTGACGAAAAGCTTGCTACTGAACAATCCGGCAACTTGAGGATGAGAAATTAACTCAAAACCTCCCATCAATTTCACAAAACGAACACCTCCCTAACAAACACACCTGAGACCAACTCAAAATTAGAATAGGTCCCTTTATTCACGGGCCCACACCATTCAAAGAGACCAAACAACTTAATAACCACACTGAGAGTAGATAAGACCACTTGGATTGTGGGGGAACGAGCTCATCACGCCACCACAACAAGGATGAGCTTACGACAGCGATGAGAATATAACAAGGGATTTTTTTTGATATTTCTATTCCAAAGCCGAAGACATTGTCTAGACCGAGGTTCCACACACCCTTGACAACTCCTGATTGTGCGTGAGCTTCACCCCGAGACCTATGGCTGGGGCCCTGATAGCCGAAGCGTCTCCTGCCTCACAGTCAGGCATTTTCATCTTCTGGTCTCTAACTCCTTCTTCTGTTCGATGATTAGAACAACCATTATGGTCATAAAATTTCAAAGGGATGCAACATGATGACTTAGAATGTCTGGACAGGCCATACTGGTGGCGCACAAGAGAGAGGTCTGATGAACTAGGAGCCGGTACCGACGAGGTTGGTTCCTTGGAGACCAGTTCCACCAGCCCGCACTCCTTTCCAGGTGGGGAACCTTTGTGGAAGTCGACCACCGTTAATCACACCCAAAACTCCAACGACAATGAGAAATCTCATCTTTACTAGTCCAAAATTGAACCCTCAAATAACTCTAGGGCGGTATGAACATTAACTATCTTGGGAGTTCCCAACAACCCGAAGACACACTATCTTTCAGAACAATATAACTACCTCTAACAGACATCAATTACCTCGAAAAGCAAGCAACACACAAAAGGAACTGAGAACTGAGCATAACTCATTAAAAACTTTTGGAGGCTTTCTGGGCGGCATACTCATGACAACATGAAAAACACCATCGAAACTGGCATCAAGCCAAAACTCAATCAAAGCAACAACACAATCCAAGGACAATAGGCCCATAATCCAAACATATACAACACAAGGAGAAATAAATTTTCCAAAACCATTATTTCTTTACAATTTTTAAAAACTCACCTATGACACCTTATAAACCGTCACATGTGTGTTTATTCAATCCTGCTCGCATCACCTGCGAACAAGTGCCACCCACGCACTTCCATACATACCCACACATGTGTGACCCTCCATAAGGAGTTCCAAGGTTCAAACACTTCTTTTCCTTACCAATTCCAAACATATACCAAGTTTTTCCAAACCAATACACCTTCCCTTTAAAAACCCACTTTAGTAATTTTAAAAACAATTTGGAAGAAACACCTTTCCATTTTAAAACCAGATTCACTTTTAACGCACACTCAAACCAACCAAGATTAAAACAAAACACAAGTAAAAATAACCCACTGGAATGAGGAACTAGTGCACATGTCTGACCCAACAACATGGTGGTGAGCCATGCCCCAAGTAAGGCATAACACTAAGAGGACCTTAAACCGGACACTTGGACTCCACATGGGTCACCACCCCATGTGAGGCTGCAAATTGAACTGATTCGCCTCCATTTTCATCCCTTAATCCGAAATGACCAAGGACAAGTGACTCAAATCCTAGACTAACCCTAGTAACTCATGTCTCGTCACGAGCGGTGGTGATCAGGCACCGACCCGTAACCTACCTCCTGAGCCCCGACAGTCCTAATCTCCATCTACTGGACATCCCAAATAATAAAGAGCACTCTGAAAAGCGAGGTCCGCTAAGGTACGACCTGCTCTGATACCATTTTTTCATGAACCAACCCGGGTTGACCCTGAACCGGTCACCCGAGCCAGTCTGCGACATGGCCTGAGAGGCGTTCCCGATCCTCTCGGGCTAGCGACAAGCGCCAGGGCATCAACAAAAGCTGTGTGAACGATTTCTCCTAGTAAAAATAAATAAATAAAGAAATAGAAATTAAACAGAGCATCAAAAAATAAGTAAAAAGAGTAAAGTAACTAATAAGAACAAAAGAAAATAAAAATAATTGAAAGAGACAACCACTATCTCCGTGTGACCTCACTGGTCACTCTCCAACTCACGACCAAACGTCTCCCAAGGTGAACGTACCCAAGCTATAGCCTGCACACACACTAAAAAAAATAACTCTAAGCGTGAGTATTAAAACTCAGTAGGCTAGCCCGATATCTATTCCCAATGCACTACCTTTAAATAAAGAAATTTATTAATTCTAGGTTTGAACTAAATTATATAAAATATTAGTTTCCACACACGAATTCATTTCTAAAACAAGTATCAGTCCATTGCCCTTTTTAATTTTAAAAAAAGTTTAATGTTTGAAAGGAATAGGTATATTGCATTTTAAAACATTTTCTACGAACAATTTAGGAATCCAAACTTCAGTTATTAGCCTAAAGAAAAACCACACACAACACACACCAAGGGAAATGGAAAAAGTGGCACACATGGGCCAGTAACCGAACTCAACCTCTCAATCGTCTGCCACATACAAATAAACACTAAAAGAAACATGGGTCGAACCTAGAAGCTCATGAACAATCCAGAATGTACTATACATGTGACTCATCCTGAAATCATTCTCTAACTCGATGATGTCATAACTCCCTAACGCCCGGTATATCCCTTCATGGCCTAACTGAGGGGCCCAATCCCCATAGCAGCAATAACTCAGTATTCCCCTGCTATGGGACCACTAGCCAGTGCGTAATCTAAACTAGTGCAGTAATCATTCTCAGAAGATTCACTCACTATGCCAGGTTCCTATGTCAACACATGCAATAAAAAGGGTTGCATCCACAATGTAAATCAATCAGTCACGAGGCACAAATATCACACACAACTCATGCAATCAACGCACACCAATGATCACCCCTGAGTAACCCCAATGTGAGTTTTTCCAAAATAATTTATTTTATTAAAGTATCAGATGGGCCTTCACCAACTTTAAAGAAAAACCACATTTCTCAAGAAAACCCAAAACACTTGTTCAGAAGAAATCATTTATCTTTAAAACCAGAAGTAAATTTGAAATGCCGTGAATTATGTTTAAAGGAAAAATTGGCATTCTTTCACTACTGAGTGTCTTCTCATCATGAAAATATTTCAAGTGTCGTGTATAAAATAAACGGCTCTTTTTTACACCAAATAATCATTTAAAAACTAATTATATTATATTATTTCCTATTTATTAAAATTAATAAAACATCAAGAAATCAATAAATTCTAAATTTAAAGGTGAGTGCAGTGGGGGACCTACCTTGAGACCGAGATGAAATGGAAGACGCACGTCCGATACCACACAGTAAGGTCCAACGTACTATAAACAAAACACTAAGAACTCAAAACAAAAACAAAAACCCCAATTAAAGTATGCGAAACCAAGTGGAGGAAAGAAACCCTCACCTCGAAACTGAAGTGAGACGACGACGCAAACTCAGAAACAAAGCACGACGATGGTGCTCACTCGGAAACGCCCCGCGCGGGTCCTAGAAAGTCAAACTGACCCAAATAAAATTTAATTAATAAAAATTATAATCAAACCAGGGTAATATATATATATATATATATATATATATCAAATAAAAATATCAAATGGATCATAAAATAAATAGTCACCAACGGGGGGGGGGGGTCGTGACTGGAAAAAGACCACCGGAGGGCATCACGTCGGAACATCGGAAGGCGTCTGTGCGGTTGGACGTGGTCTGACCAGGGGGGTGCAACGAGGGATGCCAGACAGCGGCGATGCGTGGCAGCTGATGGGAAGGGTGCGAGTGAGCCGGGAATCGGCGGGAGCCAAGGCCGAGTAGGGGTCCTTCCCAAGGAGAACAGAAGGTCGGGGTGCGTAGGTTCGGTTTGGGCTGCGGGCTGCTCGAGCGCAGGCGAGGCAGCGCCGCTAGGGATGGATCGCGGTAGGGGGGTGCGGAGGGCGCGTGACAGAGCGGCTGAGCGGGGCGCACAACAGAGGAAGCCAACCCGAAGGAGGGGGCAAAGTAGGTCGGCCGGCTAGCGGAGGCCGGACAGGAAGGCAACGACGTGCAGGGGCTGTCTACAGGCGGGGATGCGAGCGAGGCAGGTGTTGGGCTATCTACTGGCCGGGATGTGGGCGAGGAAGGCGCTACATGGGAAGGTGCAACGTGGATGGTAGTAGGGGAGAACGACGTCGTGGGGATGGCATGGTGGAGGGCGCAGGTGCTACTAAAGGTGCGCCAAACAGGGAGGCAGCTGGGGTGCGTCGGAGCTGGGGTCGACAGGCCGGGACGTAGTAGGGGCGAGGCGAGGCAAGGCGGGAGTAGGAGCTGGACAGAGCAAGTGGGCTGGTTGGCGCTGCTGCATGGGAAGGCGAGGCTGGCAATCGGGCAGCGGGAGGCAGGCTAGGCGGAGAAGGCAGGGAGGGCGGCTGTAGTAGGGTGGCACCGAATCTGGTGGAGGGGAGCCAAGGGGTGATCTGGGGAAGACCCAGGAGGGTCGCGCGCAGAACAGGGGACAAGGGATCAGCACGCATGGAGAAGAAAAAAAGGAAAAGAAGAAAGGAGAAGAAAAGAGAAAAAGGATAAGATAAAATAAATAAATAAAAAAGGTAAAGTAAATAAATAATAATAATAATAGTATAATAATAATGATAATAATAATAATAATAATAATAATAATAACAACAACAACAAAAATAATAATAATAACAATAATAATAATAATCGGTCAACCGTGTACTCTCCAGGACCGAACGAACGGTAGCTACTAGCGGTGCGGTGACCGAGTACCCACCCGAACCGAATACGCCGTGACCGCTAGCAGTGCGGTGACTGCGCACTGGACCGAGACCCATAGAAAACATAAAAACTCCAAAAAGAATTCAAACCCGGACCCAAACCCAACTTTGACCAAAGGCGCGAGACCGAGAAAAGAATAAAAACATTGGCGTCTATGGTCAGGGTTTGACATTGCTACCATCCCCACTCAAGGAATAGGCCAAGAACGAATGTCAACACCAAGACTGATGATCAACACCAAGGATTGAACAACTGCTCTCACTTGAAATCTAAGGACCGAACAAACTGATACCACTTGTAACACCCTGCCCCTACCTCATTGGATTGAGGAGGTGGTGAGGGTTACTTGTCCTTAAGAGATGTTCCCAAGACGCCAAAGGTTGGCAATAAATGCCGAGGGATTCAATAAAAAATTGGGGAACAATTTTCCCTTAAGACAAAACCAACCAAACCATCACTAACAACCACTATATGATGCATGTCAATAAACCAATTAAACATGTATTCCCAAAAGACAACCAAGTTTCTCCACAATACAACCCAAAAACCAATACAATACAACACGATATCAGAGTACTATGCAGAAGACTAAACAAAAAACACCACGAGCCATGACCCCACCACAGCTCCACACCAAGATCCAAGCTCCAAGCTCCATCAACACATCACAAGCATCACCATGAACCACTAGTAACGAGATGCCTTACCTTTACCTGTATCCCGGTACACGACATCTACAAAGACACCAAAGTGCCAAAGCAGGGGGTGAGTACAACTACTCAGTTGGTTTTCCCCAAATGACTTCCCTACACATGTCACTAGGATAAAACCATTAGCACATTTATATAAAACAGTTTATATAAAATAATCACAAGTGCATCCATTACCATAAGCCAAATACACCCTTACCAAGCCATTTCACCCAAACCAAGTAAACCTAGGGAAATCCAAACAATCATTCCATAAGCCAAACATGCCACAAAAGGAAGCCAAATCAACCATGCCACAATCCGATTACCTTTTTCATATTTCACTCACAAGCCCCATCTACAAACATCACCAACCAAGCACACAACATATCATGGTGGCACTTCCCATCCAAACCATTCATTACCAATCCACTCAAGTGGTACTTCCTGACCACTTTCTATTGATAGTGGCCCTTCCGTCCACTATCCATCCCCTTTTTATAGTGGTACTTCCCGCCCACTTCCACACAACATTCCAATAATCCAACATAATCAAACATATAACCCATCAAGGCCACAACAACATGCAATCAACCATTTCCATTACATGAAAATCCACTTCAATAAATCAAACATTTATTGAAAACACCCTTTAACCATTTTCCATGCCAAACCCCATTTCAATAAAACAAACATTTTTATTGAAAACCATTTATCAATTTATCTTAATAAAACCAACAAAACAACTCATTTTAAAATCTCATTTTAAAATCACATCAAGAGAATTTCACCATAAGACCGTTTTCCCAAAAATTCCCAAACCATTACCAAAGGGATCTCCATCCGATTTCACACATCAACAACACAATTAATTTTAAGCAACACAAATTAATTGTAACCAAACCCCTAGTTCTAACCAAGTGGAGTCAAGAGAGAAGCCACCTACCTTTAGGGTTCCGGTGAAATCGACCCACAAGCAACTACTCCTCAAAACCGGCGAACGCACCACCAAAACCTCTCTAGATATCCTTCCCTAACATCCACAATCCTTAAAATTAACATCCAAGGCAACCAAAACCCTATATCTACACACAATGGGTGTAGATCTAGAAAACTGAGAGAGAGGGAGATGTAGATCTAGAGGAAAGCACAAAAAAAACAAGAGGAGAGACCTACCTGGGAGAAACCACCTAAAAACCACCATGAAAAACTCTTCAATTGGATTCCAAAATTAGTGGGAGATCACCTTAAACCCTCGAGAACCCAAAATCCTGAGTGAGGATCGAGTGGGAGAGGATTTGGAGAGGAATGAGGCAAGCCGGAGTGAACCCGGGTTTTAAAACCCTATTTTTAAGTGGCCGCATGGTTAGACCCCACGATTTGTCAAACCGTGTGCTAACCATGCTCACGCTACTGTCTCGAGAGAATGGGTCAGCACGGTTGCCTCGCACGGTTTGGAAAACTGTGCGTAGACTGTGCGAAGCCTACTATCTCCCCCTACACGGTTTCCTGGAGAACCCATGATAAAACACTATTTTATTGAATATTTTATTGATAATAAATGATATAATTTCCTCACATTGTGTTAAATATGTTTATTTATAAAATATTTGGGATTTTATCATTCATTTGAAAATTTGGTGAAAATTCCAGTTTTACCCTTAATAGTGCACTGTATTATTTCAAAGATAAATATTTTTATATTTATTATTTGAATTTGAAATTTTGTAACAGTGTTCCTAACTTAATTATCTACAACTTTTATTCAGGACACTAAAGCTAAAGAGTTAATTTGGTTGTTGAAATTGGGCCATGAAGTCAAAGTTGGGCTGGGCTCGCCAGAATGGAGAAGGTTCTGTATTTGGGCCATATCCTCTACATACGGGCTTGGATTGAGCCCAAATTTTGAGGAAAGCTCGGGGACATGATGTGGCACAAATCATCCTTCTGGAAGGCCGGTCCATTCACGCGTTTTGGAGGTCAAATGGGCGGTGCAAGTTTCATTAAAATATTTGGCCGAGATTTTGCATTCACACTTGAAACCACTTTAAACCTAGCCTCCCCTCCACTCTATAAATTAGTGATTTTCTCATTTGGAGAGGCTGGTTCGTGAATTGGGAGATTGGAGGCAGAGGAGAATTGGTTTCAACCAAATTCTACAACCATTGTAAGAGAGGTAGCTCTTGAAGCAAGGATCCTCTCATCGAAGCCTCCTTCTCTCCTTCATGTTGTAATTGTTTTGTTTGTGTAATAAACTTCATTGTTCTTCTTTTATTTATTCTCTTTTCCTCTGTTTTATTTAAATTTATTCTTCTCTTAATCTTCCTCTTGGGGCTGGAATTCTTGAGTAGAAGCGATATTGGGTTATACCCATTATAAACCTTTGCACATGCAAAACGCTTCTACGATGATTACGCCACCAATGGAAGAGTAATTTTTAGTGATCGATCTATCTTCTATACTCTTCATTTAATTATTTTGAATCATTGAGCCTACTGTAATTCACTTAATATGATCCATGAATTATGTTTTTAAATTTTAAGAAACTAAGCAAGCAATTGAACAATTAATACAAAAACACGCGAGGTCGAGATTTTGTGTAAATTGTGAGAGTGCGAGCTTAATCGGTAATACAAGACCACTTGGGATAAATTTGTAGAGTTCAAATATAATCCCTAAACACAACTCATCCTCATTTCCAGAATGGATTTGTGCTCTAATTAACCACTGACCATAAGCTAACCTTAGAACAACAATCAAAGCAGGGTTCTGCGATTGCATGTTCCGAAGCTAGCCTAGGGTTTAAGTAATTCCATCTTTGTGGTTAAGTTAACTCTTGTAGGGTTCGAGGGTTAACAAATTAGAGGATCATAATTAAGTGGATATTCATTTAAATGATAATGATTAATATGTAAATGAAGAGGTAGAGTTAGATCGATTACGCCTTTTAAAATATTTTCTAAAAAAAAACATCTTCTTGTTGTGTTATTTTAATCGGAATTCATTTCAAAACTAAAAACAAAAAAAAATACAATCTTCTTCCAGCAAACTTCTTCTAGATTCATAAACTATAAACAACCCCCATCCTTTTCTAGTAGTGTTTTTATTCTCTTTTATTTTATTTTTAGAATACCTCTAATAAGATGTTTTAATTCACTTCCTCCTTTGAGAGACGACCTTGGTTAGCCCCCTATGCTACACCAAGTAAACTAAACATTAGCTTCATAGAGTGTTGTGCTTGGAGTTTTATCCAACGTAACTCACTTTTGAAGTTCTTTTGAGAGCGCGTGCGACAACGCTCTTTCAAATTGGCGCCGTTGCCGGGGAGGCAAGTAATTATTTCAACCAACTAGAGGTATTTATTTTATTTTACATTTTATTATTTTCCTCTCTTCTTTCTTCCTTCTTTACCCAATCTGATTTTTCATCCTCTTCTTTTATTTTCTCCTACTTCTTTGTGGACCATCAACTCAAACTTCTCATTTTTATTTTACTATGGTCCACCTTCTTTCTTTTCATTTTTATTTGATCTATGACACGAACTAATCCCGAAGATCTCTTAGATCTTGACCCTGAGATTGAACGTAGCCTTAGGGCACGAATCAGACATTCTCAGTCTACGGGAAGTTTCAACATTCAACCAGTTGGAGAATTACTCCAATATCAGAACATTGAAATTGGAAGCAATTCAAATTCAAACATAAAAGAGGAACCAATGGCTGATAATAATGGAAATGAACTTAATAGAACCATTCGAGAATTGGCTGCACCTGATATTAACTATCAACCAAATTGTATTGCATACCCAAATCTCGAATCGGACTTTGAACTAAAATCAGGGTTAATTCACTTACTTCCAAAGTTTCATGGCCTCTCTGGTGAGGATCCGAATAAACATTTGAAAGAATTTAATGTGGTTTGCTCAACCCTAAAACCTAAAAATGTCTCTGAAGATCAAATCAAACTAAGAGCATTCCCATTCTCACTTGATGGAGATGAAAAAGATTGGATGTATTATTTACAACCTGAAGATGTAACTTGTTGGAACGATTTGAAACGACTTTTCTTGCAGAGATTTTTTCCAGCATCGAGGACCACTTCCATTCGTAAGGAGATCTCGGGGATCAAGCAAGCACAAGGGGAGTCCATGTATGAGTATTGGGAGCGATTCAAGAAGTTGTGTGCAAGCTGTCCACATCACCAAATCAGTGAGCAACTCCTCATTCAGTACTTCTATGAAGGACTCACAGCTATGGAGAGAAGCATGGTGGATGCCGCAGCTGGAGGGGCATTGGTGGACAAGACACCAATAGCCGCACGTGCATTGATTGACAAGATGGCCCAAAACTCCCAACAATTTGGCGATAGAGGTACACTACATGTCAGGGGAGTACATCAGGTAAGTCCTTCTTCTCTTGAGAGTCATTTGATTGATACCAAGTTAGAAGAATTGACAACTATGGTAAGGCAGATTGCTTTGGCACAAAAGACATCTTTACCTCCTCCTTCAAGGCCTTGTGGTATTTGCACTGAGACAAGCCACCCAACTGACTGTTGCCCACAACTCCAAGAAACAGAAGATTGTGCAGCAGTGTTCCCTGGGAGACCATATCAGCAGCAGCAGCAACAACCATATCCCTAGAAGAAGTTCGATCCAACATTCAACCAAGGGTGGAAAGATCATCTGGACATGAGGTATGGCTCTGGACAACAACAAAGGCCCCCCTTTCAACAAAACTTCCAGCAGCCTCCACCTTACCAACAGGGTTTCCAACAACCCCAAAGGAGATTTGAAGCTCAAACATCAACAAGTCAGCAACAAGGGAATCTCCAACCCAAGGTAGACTCTAACACTGATGATCTTTTGAAACAAATTGTTCTTAATCAACAGAATGAGCTGAAAAGTCAAGGTTCGGAGCTGAGGGAGTTGAAGACTCAAATGAGCCAGATTGCCACCGCCCTCCATGAACTTGTAAGTAAGAATTCTGGAAATCTACCTTCCCAACCCACTCCAAATCCAAAGGGGAATGTTAGTGCCATAACATTGAGAAGTGGGAAGCAAATGAACGATACAGCTGTACCTACCATTCCACCGGGATTCACCTCAACTTCAGAGAAGCCACATTCCATACCAACTGATGAACAATCCAAGGAGAAAGATAAAGGTAAGAAAAAGATTGATGATGTTCCTCCTAAACCACTTCCTTTTCCAAACAGGGTTGTTCAAACCAAGAAGATGGCTGAAGAAGCAATGCAAAAGGAGGTTTTGGACACATTCAAGCGTGTGGAGATCAACATTCCTCTACTCGAAGCCATTAAACAAATCCCAAGGTATGCCAAATTCTTAAAAGAACTTTGTACCAATCGAAGAGGGCTCAAGGGAAATGAGAGGATCAACCTTGGAAGGAATGTCTCAGCACTCATTACACCAACTCTAGCAATGCCAACAAAGTGCAAGGATCCCGGGACATTCACCATCCCATGCACCATAGGGGAGTTTCACTTCTCTGATGCTCTTTGTGATTTAGGAGCTTCAATAAATGTGATGCCTCACTCTGTTTTCTCTTCATTGCAGATTGGTGAGCTCAAGCCTACAAGGGTAGTGGTGCAGCTAGCGAATAGAGCTACAGCATATCCGGCTGGTGTCCTTGAAGATGTGTTGGTAAAGGTAAAGGACATGATCTTCCCTGCTGATTTCTATGTACTAAACATGGAAGATGACCAGGTAAGTTCTCATGCCCCTATCATTCTTGGTAGACCCTTCCTCAAAACAGCTAAGACCATTATCAATGTTCATGAGGGTACTCTTTCCATGGAATTCGGGGATGAAATCGTGAGGTTTAAAATCCTGGATTCTATGAAGTACCCACCAGAGGAACACTCAGCATTCTTTCTCTCTCATTCTGAGTCTCCATGTGATAGTCCCTCTATTTTTGATTCCCAATCTCTTGGGGACTATTCACTTCTTAATGAAATAATGAGTATTGGGTCCAACTTGATGTCTCATTCTACTTCATCCCCTTTAATTCATGATCTTTCTGATCTTGGGATTGGTTCATTTGTCCAATCATATTCGAATTCTGAGCATGTATACTCTGATTATGATATGGCTGCTAATTTTTCTGATGGATTTGATGCATTGTTCTCTCATTCAGATGATATGTATGATTGTGCACAGATGTCTACGCCACTCATGCTTCCATCCATTCAGCAGCCACCATCACTGGAACTAAAGCCATTTCCACCAAATCTCAAATACTCATACTTGTTAAGTGGTGAAAAATTACCTGTTATCATTGCTAACAATCTCTCTTTTGAACATGAAGAAAAACTTTTGAATCTTTTGAGGGAGAACATCAGGGCAATCGGGTGGACCTTGGCTGACATATCAGGTATTAGCCCCTCCATTTGCATGCATAGGATTCTTTTGGAAGATGGAGCTAAACCGGTGAGGCAACCACAAAGGAGACTCAATCCAACCCTTCTGGAGGTTGTTAAAAAAGAGGTTGAAAAATTGCTCGAGGCAGGTATAATCTATCCCATTTCAGATTCTCAGTGGGTAAGTCCTATTCAGGTTGTGCCTAAGAAAAGTGGTGTTACTGTTGTTAAAAATGAGAAAGATGAGTTAGTTACAATGAGGGTACAAAACAGTTGGCGCGTGTGTATTGATTATAGGAAACTAAATCATTCCACTCGCAAAGATCATTTCCCCCTCCCATTTATTGATCAGATGCTTGAGAGACTAGCTGGGAAGACACACTATTGTTTCTTGGATGGATTTTCTGGATATTTTCAGGTTCCTATAGCTCCGGAGGATCAGGAGAAGACTACATTCACCTGTCCCTTTGGGACATTTGCCTATCGGAGGATTCCATTTGGACTTTGCAATGCCCCAGGTACCTTCCAGAGATGCATGGTGAGTATTTTTTCTGATTTTATTGAGACCTGCATGGAGGTATTTATGGATGATTTTACAGTGTATGGATCTTCATTTGATGAATGTCTAAGTAGTTTGGAAAATGTGTTGAATCGTTGTATTGAGAAGAATCTAGTCCTGAACTTTGAAAAGTGTCATTTCATGGTAGAGCATGGCATTGTCTTAGGGCATGTAGTGTCAAAACATGGGATAGAGGTTGATAGATCTAAGGTAGACATCATTTCATCCTTACCCTACCCTTCATGTGTGCGTGATGTTCGATCATTCCTTGGACATGCTGGATTTTATCGACGCTTCATCAGAGATTTTAGTAAGATCGCTCTACCCTTATCTCGATTGCTTCAAAAAGATATTGACTTCAATTTTGATGATTCATGCAGGGTATCATTTGATGAGCTAAAGAAGTGTCTGACCACTCCACCGATCATACAGCCCCCACGGTGGGAGATTCCTTTTGAGCTTATGTGTGACGCCTCCAACTTCGCGGTTGGAGCTGTCTTATCTCAGAGGGTGGAGGGACGTTCACATGTGATCGCCTATGCATCGAGGACACTAGATTCAGCCCAATCAAACTACACCACAACAGAAAAGGAGTTTCTTGCTGTTATATTTGCTTTAGATAAATTTCGTTCATATTTATTGGGCTCTAAAGTAGTTGTTTTTTCTGACCATGCAGCTTTGAGGTACCTCCTAAAGAAGCCAGATGCAAAGCCACGACTTATCCGTTGGATGCTACTTCTTCAAGAGTTTGACCTTGAGATAAAGGACAAGAAGGGGTCAGAGAATTTGGTGGCAGACCACATGAGTAGGCTTACTCACACACTAGAGGGTGACACCTTGGACCAGGTACCACTTCGGGACACTTTCCCCGATGAGAATCTCTATACCATCTCAGGTAAGCATCCTTGGTATGCTGATTTAGTTAATTACATTGTTGGCTCTGAAATCCCAGTAAATTTGAAGAAGCATCAAGTCCAAAAATTAAAAAGTGAGTCTAGGTATTATGTGTGGGATGATCCATACCTCTGGCGCATGTGTAGTGACCAAGTCGTTAGGAGGTGTGTTCCCGATCATGAGTTTGAGTCTGTTTTGCATTTCTGTCATACACTTGCTTGTGGTGGACACTTTGGACCCCAACGGACAGCTAGGAAGGTTTTAGACTCAGGATTATATTGGCCTAGTTTATTCCATGATTCCCATGTATTTTGTAAGTCATGCTCTCGTTGCCAACACACTGGAAACATTTCAAGAAGACACGAGATGACCCAACAACCCATTTTATTCTGTGAGATTTTTGACGTTTGGGGAATTGATTTTATGGGACCTTTTCCTAGTTCATTTGGTTTCTTGTATATCCTTGTTTCTGTCGATTATGTGAGTAAATGGGTGGAGGCCAAGGCCACCAGGACTGACGATTCTCATGTTGTTGTGGATTTTGTCAAAGCACAGATTTTTTGCAGGTTTGGAGTACCAAAGGCCATCATCAGTGACCAAGGGACACACTTTTGCAATAGGAATTTTGCTTCCCTCCTTCGGAAGTATGGGGTGACTCACAAAACATCAACACCATACCACCCCCAAACAAATGGCCAGGCTAAGGTTTCAAATCGTGAGTTGAAACAAATCTTGGAGAAAACCGTGCAGCCAAATAGGAAGGATTGGAGCAAGCGCTTGGATGATGCATTGTGGGCTTATAGGACAGCATACAAGACCCCCATTGGTATGTCCCCATTTCGGATTGTTTTTGGGAAAGTGTGTCATCTCCCTGTGGAAGTCGAGCATCAGGCATATTGGGCTATAAAGAAATGTAACATGGATTTGGCCCAAGCTGGAATTCAAAGGAAGTTGCAAATTCAAGAGCTTGAGGAGATTCGCCTGTCATCATATGAGAACTCAAGGCTCTACAAGGAAAGATCAAAAGCAGCTCATGACAAAATGATCCAACAAAGGGAGTTTCATATTGGAGAGAAAGTCCTTCTCTATAGTTCACGACTGAAGTTGATGCCTGGTAAGTTGCGTTCCAGATGGTTAGGTCCTTATATTGTGTCTAATGTTTTTCCTTATGGTGCAGTGGAGATCACACAAGAGGACACTGGAAGGAGCTTTACAGTCAATGGGCAATGTTTGAAGAGATACATTGAGGGACATCCTACTGATGCAGTGGATTTTATCACACTGCATGACCCCATCATCACTTGATCACATCAGGCTGTTCCTAACCCTTTCACTTTTATATTATTTGTCCTATTTAAAAATTCTGCATTTCATGTGCATATATCATCTCACGGGTTCACATTGAGGACAACGCAATATTTTAAGTGTGGGGGAGGGAACCTTTTAGTTTAGTAATTTCAATTGTTTTCCTGTTAAAAAAAAAACCAAAAAACAAAAATTGTGTGTTTTTCAAAATTTGTGTGTTTATTTTACAATTTTCTGTGTGTTTTTGAAACTTTTGAGCTGAAATGATTCTCATCACCATTTTTAAATCCATATCAATAAGTGAAACAATTTACCCCTTGAAACTAAGCTTAAATGAATGCTGAAATGACTTTGTTTCAAGTTCAAATATTTAGTAATTTCATGCAAAGTACGCTGAATTTTGAATCCCATGCCAATCTCACTGTCTTTATATTTGAAATCACTTTCCTGTGAGGCTTCTAAACCATTATTTTCATATTCTTTACATTCACCTCACTTCTTGAGAGAGCCAAACCATACTTGATTTAACCAGAATTTGATCTATTCCTGTCAAAACTTGAGGGTTTGAGGTACTTATGTTTAAATGATTGAGGCATTTGTTTGGTATTAAAACCCCTATTTCAAATAATCCTTTTTTTATAATGGCCTACCTTGAATATTTAATCCTTGTATCCCTTAGAAGCCATGCACAGCCTGTTAGGTTAAGCCACATTACAAGCCAATTTTCCCTATCCAACCAACTCTTGAAGTGAAATTGCATAATCTAGTTGAGCTTAAGTGTGGGGGAAGCTGTCTTGTGTTGTGCCACCACATTATGTGATACTTTGGGTGGAAAATTAAATTCTGAAGAGATGTGTTTGCTGCTAAAGAAAGTCATTATATTGAAAGCTGTGCCTTTTCTGGAGCTTTCATGACAAGTGAAGCTGTGCCTTTTCTGGAGCTTCTAATTGAGGTGGAAAGCTGTGCCCATCTGGAGCTTTCAAGAAAATCATGTTCTAGAAGATTGACATTTTTTATGCTGAAATGATGAATGGTGTAAACCTTTCATGACTTTTCATGATGATGGAGCTGAATTGATACTATGGGGATTGAAGAGAAGACCATATTTAAGTGAAAATTAGATTAATGCAATTTTGCTTTAAAAGAGTCAAGCCCTCCTCATTCAGCCTCAGAGTTTTTCACATCTTAATCCTACCAACCGAAAGCCACAGAACAACCCTGAAAAGTCCTCATGATAAACATATGTCCTTGACTCACATCGGGTAGCGATGTAGGAATCTATCAAGCCTATGGTGACCCTTGTATGAGTTTGGATGAGAAAGACATTGCAAAAAAATTGATATTTGAGTGATGAGAGAAAATTCAAGCGAGGTAAGTGTTTTGTGCATGGGTGGATAAATGAAGTGGAAATATATTGAATGATATAAATGGAGAACCTGAAATAAGGTTTTTTATGAGGCATGATATCTTTTTTATTCTTGGTGTGAAATTGATTGATCTTGAAGATATGTGTTTTAAAATTGGTTTTGATTTGATATTGATGTTTACTTGATATGAGGTTTTGCCCAGGTGTGCAAAAGGGTAAGTGTGGGGGAGTTGATAAAACACTATTTTATTGAATATTTTATTGATAATAAATGATATAATTTCCTCACATTGTGTTAAATATGTTTATTTATAAAATATTTGGGATTTGATCATTCATTTGAAAATTTGGTGAAAATTCCAGTTTTACCCTTAATAGTGCACTGTATTATTTCAAAGATAAATATTTTTATATTTATTATTTGAATTTGAAATTTTGTAACAGTGTTCCTAACTTAATTATCTACAACTTTTATTCAGGACACTAAATCTAAAGAGTTAATTTGGTTGTTGAAATTGGGCCATGAAGTCAAAGTTGGGCTGGGCTCGCCAGAATGGAGAAGGTTCTGTATTTGGGCCATATCCTCTACATACGGGCTTGGATTGAGCCCAAATTTTGAGGAAAGATCGGGGACATGATGTGGCACAAATCATCCTTCTTGAAGGCCGGTCCATTCACGCGTTTTTGAGGTCAAATGGGCGGTGCAAGTTTCATTAAAATATTTGGCCGAGATTTTGCATTCACACTTGAAACCACTTTAAACCTAGCCTCCCCTCCACTCTATAAATTAGTGATTTTCTCATTTGGAGAGGCTGGTTCGTGAATTGGGAGATTGGAGGCAGAGGAGAATTGGTTTCAACCAAATTCTACAACCATTGTAAGAGAGGTAGCTCTTGAAGCAAGGATCCTCTCATCGAAGCCTCCTTCTCTCCTTCATGTTGTAATTGTTTTGTTTGTGTAATAAACTTCATTGTTCTTATTTTATTTCTTCTCTTTTCCTCTGTTTTATTTAAATTTATTCTTCTCTTAATCTTCCTCTTGGGGCTGGAATTCTTGAGTAGAAGCGATATTGGGTTATACCCATTATAAACCTTTGCACATGCAAAACGCTTCTACGATGATTACGCCACCAATGGAAGAGTAATTTTTAGTGATCGATCTATCTTCTACCCTCTTCATTTAATTATTTTGAATCATTGAGCCTACTGTAATTCACTTAATATGATCCATGAATTATGTTTTTAAATTTTAAGAAACTAAGCAAGCAATTGAACAATTAATACAAAAACACGCGAGGTTGAGATTTTGTGTAAATTGTGAGAGTGCGAGCTTAATCGGTAATACAAGACCACTTGGGATAAATTTGTAGAGTTCAAATATAATCCCTAAACACAACTCATCCTCATTTCCAGAATGGATTTGTGCTCTAATTAACCACTGACCATAAGCTAATCTTAGAACAACAATCAAAGCAGGGTTCTGCGATTGCATGTTCCGAAGCTAGCCTAGGGTTTAAGTAATTCCATCTTTGTGGTTAAGTTAACTCTTGTAGGGTTCGAGGGTTAACAAATTAGAGGATCATAATTAAGTGGATATTCATTTAAATGATAATGATTAATATGTAAATGAAGAGGTAGAGTTAGATCGATTACGCCTTTTAAAATATTTTCTAAAAAAAAACATCTTCTTGTTGTGTTATTTTAATCGGAATTCATTTCAAAACTAAAAACAAAAAAAAATACAATCTTCTTCCAGCAAACTTCTTCTAGATTCATAAACTATAAACAACCCCCATCCTTTTCTAGTAGTGTTTTTATTCTCTTTTATTTTATTTTTAGAATACCTCTAATAAGATGTTTTAATTCACTTCCTCCTTTGAGAGACGAACTTGGTTAGCCCCCTATGCTACACCAAGTAAACTAAACATTAGCTTCATAGAGTGTTGTGCTTGGAGTTTTATCCAACGTAACTCACTTCTGAAGTTCTTTTGAGAGTGCGTGCGACAACGCTCTTTCAACCCACACGGTTTTTCTAACCATGCTCAAACCGTGCTCTCTAAGAAAAGCCTCCAAACTCATTCAAAACCATTACAAACTCTCACAAAATCTTCTCAACTCATCCCATGAACTTTAAACACCTAAAAAAGCATAAAAAAGGATACATACCTCAAATCGGGGGTGTTACATACAGGATGTTCCAACCTCTACTTTGAATGTTGAAGTTGGGGATTCTGGGTAGGGAGACGAACCTGTTTCTATTGTTCCCAAGGGTTTGTTTGTGAAGAGTACCGAAGGTATAGATGCTGGTAAGATGGAGTGTGATAGTGTTGATGTTTGTGATCAACCCATTCAGAACTCTGGGTAGGTGAGAATTACTCCTGCTGATGGGAATGAAGTGTTTGATAATTTTTTTCTCAAGCAGAATACTGGAGGCATATCTTCTGGGAAGCTAGGGACAACCCCTATTTGTGCCAGTTCAACATCTGTGTAGCGATCTGATAAGAAAAAACTCTGGCTATACATTGTTGCTAATAAAGAAATCAATGAAAGTGAGGATTGTTTGAGACCAGTCTAGAATGTTCAAAAATCTGATGTTATGGATGCATATGCTATGTCAGAAAGAATGAAACTCATTGAGAGGGAAGTAGTTGTACAATCCATGGCTGATAAGAGTCATTAAGGGAAGTATAAAGTGGACTATGAAGGGTTTCAAATGGTTTGAAGGAAAACTGGATTTCAACATGACTCACCCAAAGTTTCTGAATAGGAAATTGATTGGTTAATTGTCACTGATGTTAATAGTTTTAAGGTACTTGATTCTCTTAATACTAAAGATATGCCTAATGTTGCAAAGGGTGAACATGATGCATCTCTACATCAACAAACTTGAAGACGTGGTAGGAATCCAAAGGGTCGAGGCTAAGGACATGACTGAGAGGATGTTACTCGAGGGCATGAACGATGTGCTTCTTCCAGATATTCTAGGATCAACCCGGAGCAGTTGAAGATTAAGGAGAAGTACACCACACTCTTCAACTAGCAGAATTCTCAGTCAGAGTGGGAATCTACTGATATTGAAGAGTCTGATCATGACTATGATCATGATTATGGTTATGTTTGATTTGTTGTTTTTTCTTATGGATGTGGGCTTGTACTTGTTTGACCCCATATTTCTTCTCATGTGCTTGTTATATTTTATTCAATTTTAATAAATGGTTAAGAGATTCAACTTTTGGCTAGACCTGCTTCGTATACACACACACACACACACACACACACATATATATATATTTAAATAATTATAAAATTATAACAAATATATTTATAATATTTATAATTTTATAAATATATATAATTATATTATATTAGTTTCCTGGGGGTAAAAATACAATCAAACAAACACACCACACATACATAGGCCAATAAGGTAGGCCATAGCCCCCTAAGGGATAGCCCACCCAACCAGCCGCATTTTACTACAATTCTTGACCTGAAGTCCCATTGGGCATGAATCTCATTACTTGATTCATAGGACCATAGTATAAATGTTTCTTAACTCGAAGGCCCATTAGGCCACAACATGGTCGTAGAACTGCTTAAAAATGCTTGACCACTTGTTTGTCACCCACCTTCGAGCATGCCGCCTTCATCTCCACCAGTTCGCAGTGACCCTGCCCTGCCTGATCTGCGTCATCGCCTCACAATTGAGCCTCACTGTTGTTTCCATAGCAACCTTTCCCTACTTGAGGAGATCGACACAAGGAGATCCATAGCCATCACCTAGATCTTCACCAATCTATGTCACCACCATAAATCGAGCCTATCACTGTCGATTCCACCAGTCCGTAGCATCCCTGCCTCACTCGACCGTCGTCACCACGACTGCTACGTGTCACCCCCACAAGTGAGCCACCAGAAACAAACCCGTGAAATCGTGGGCCAAACAACATCCGGCGGGGGATGTGATCCATCACATAACACCCCATCACAGAAAACCCCCAAAGGGTTGCGCCCATGATTTGATTTTGTGGCTTCATGTCGTGAGGGTAAGCAAGCCACTAAATAACCTCCACCCTATTGGATAAATATATATAATTAATATATTTATTATAATTTTATAATTATTTAAATATATATATATATATTTATTTAGAATTATAACATATTCACGTCAATTATACTCACACATCAATATATTTATTTCCAAATTCATTAGAAATATATATATATATTCATTTATAATTATAATTATAAATATATATATTTAAAAAGTATTTATACCAAAAACTTTTGTGGTCAAACCCATTATTATTAAAATGAAAGACAAAGAAACAAGCACATGAAAGATAGATGAGGTCAAAAAAGGGCAAACCCACATCCATAAGGAAAAACAACAACTCAAGCATCACTATAATCATGATCAGAGTTATGACCAGAATCTTCAGTATCATCAACAAAGTCCCACTTTGACTGTGAATTCCTCTGATTAAAAAGTATTTATATATAATTATAAATATTTAATTATAAATGTATAATTATAAATATATAACTATAAATATATAATTATAAATATATATAATTATAAATATATAATTATAAATATAATAAATATATTTATTATTTAATAAAATTTATTACAATCTTATAACTATTTAAATATATATTTATTTAATTATAATCTTATAAATATTTTTTTTAAAAGATTATATATATATATATATATTTTAATTATTAAAAAATATATATTAATTATAAACATGAATTTTTTATTTAATGCATATAAATAAACATTAATTTTGAATATAAATATAATAATTTTATATAAATTAATAATATTTTTTTATCAAAAACTTTTATCAGTGCTAATAATAGCGTTGATAAATCTACCCTTTATCATCACTTTTAGCTAGCACTGATAAATACCCCCCTTTTATCAGCACGTTTTTCTTAGCACTGATAAAATCCAGCACTGCCCTTGCACCAATCTGTAGTAGTGCAAGAATATCCATCACATTGAAAAAGTCACAAACAGTAATATGCTATGATGAAAACCTTGATGTGCCATGACAATATTCATAAATATTGTTTTATGGTTTGATAACATTTTATGACGAGACACATAGTAAGTTGATTTTCAAGTGCGGGTACTCGTAGGCATGTGAGACTTCATCTCATGAGGTCCGCACTTAGTAATCTTCAAAATGAGAGATTATGAGAACAAACCCGCCATTGAGAATTCTGCATGTTTTTAAGTGTCACAAGATATTCTTATCCATGAGCATGTGTAATGGTTCTTAGACTTTAAGATTATTATTAATCAATTAAATGACCCACACACTTAAATACATTGTCTCAAACCATGACGAGATAGTTCATGATGAAGTTGTGTGTGTTGGGTACATCATGAATGATATGTTATTAATGAATAAGTAAAGGAAAAATTTGTCTCTTTCATCTTTATAGAAGTTTATATCTCATCCATTTGATTGAAATAGAATCATCACATTAAATTTCATATCCATAGCGTGAAAAAAAATTTATTGCATATAGTTAAAGAAATACGTATCAAACGCATAGGTTGATGACATGGGTATGCAACTTACTTGATGAGATATCACAACAAAGAGATCATATTACACATTAAGCATTCATATGTGGTTGTTGTCATTGTGACATTTTTTCCTTTATGGGTTTTTTAATATGTTTCTAGATAATAATCACGGACTTTAGGAAAATTAGTTTAATGCCACTAAGAAAGAAGTCAAGAGGGACACACACAAAGTGTTTCCGTTGATCTTAGTTAAATATTATTTATAAAAGTTAGAATAAATATAATTATCTGGACCAAGAAATATTTTTTATTCAAGATTTTTTAAATAATCAAAAATATTAAATAAATATTTATTTGTTAAGTAATTGTTTAATAACACGAATATATGATATTTATTTATCTCTTTATATTCACATTATAATAAATAATTATTTATTTAATAAATAAATAATTTATTTAGTTACATGAATATTAAATAAAAATTTATTTTTTGGACTGTGAATAAAATATTTATTTATTTATTGAATGAGTAATATTTAAATAAATACTTATTCAAGAATTCAATAAGAATTGAGAAGGAAGAGCGAACCAGATTTTTCCCATTGATAAATTTTTATTTACAAGACTGTAAATAATATTTATCATTGCGTGGGTTAGCGCACATCATCAAATAAAATAATGATAATATTATTTTGTATGAAACAAGGTTCCTTTTTAGTTTAACATATTATTAAAGTTATTTATGCAATCAATTAATATGAAACTTTAACCCTGAGTTTATAAATATAAAATTATGAGAATTGTGAGAAGTTTGTTGTGCACGCCATTCTCCTCCCTATAGAATTTTCTATCAAGGAAGATATTCTCTAAGGTTTTCTCTAAAGATCAAGAGATTATTTCTTTCTCCTTCATTCCTCTCAAGCTAAAGAGATCAATAGATAATCCTTCTAGTCTGTAGGAATCATGGTTGTGATCATGGGAGTGATACAAGATGATTGGTACTGCCACGCTAGCACCTGAAGTGCCGTTATTGACATTCTAAGATCAAATGACCACATGTGGATCACCATTGGATGATCTTTAATTTACATTTGTTAGATTTTTTGATTTTAAAATTTGAATATGGGAGATAGAGAAAAAAAGGATAAGAGTGTTTGAAAAACAAGAGTGGTACATGGGATGAGAATGTTTGAAAAAAGATTGAGAATTTTTGAAAAAAATAGGAGATATTTTTTTAAGACCAACATGGAATACTTATAAAAAGGATACACCAAACTAATTTTAATGAGGGATGATAAGATATATTTTATTTGAGGGGTAATGAAGGGGGTTCCTCCTTTATAGTTGCTATCTGCCGACAAAGGCATACAAAGCGAGGTGAAGACGATGGCATGAGACGATGGAGAGAGAATTATCGACGATGACATGTGAATAGATCCATGATGGAGAACCTTGTATCAAAAGTTGTAAAGACCCTGATTTTTCCTTATAATACATTGAAATATTTCTAGATATATTTTCCGAGCTAGATGTTGAGATGGCGTGCGATTCCAAGGCCCAATGTGTCCATAATTAATTTTATAAAAATACTAAATATATTTCATATTACACATGCACAATTTCTTAAAGAAAATGAGATAAATTTTAAATGAATTCTTGAATCCTAAATCTGAGACTACGGTTGAATCCAGAACATGATGTTTACCCTAAGAGAGACCTAAAATAGGTTGGCGCAGGGCATTCAAATAAAATGACCATTGATGGTACGTTCAGTGGATTAATTAATTAATTAATTAATTGATTAATCTAATCTAAACAGAATTCATCTATAAATATATTATTATGAAAAATCCTCTAGGTTTAGGTGCATAAACCCTAAGAGAATTTATAGGTCTTCCTTCCACCTCTCATTGATTAATCGGAATCAGACGACGACAAGACTCCAGATCAAGGAAGATCAAGATGATGTGAACAAAATGTCTCATATTCTTCATTGGTGAATGCATTCTTTGATGATAAATGATCCAAAACCAGATATAACTCTTCAATTTTTGGATTCTGTCCTAATTGATTAAACTTTTTTATCACGATCATTCTATTTCTTAATCTGTGTTAATTGCAAGACTTTGCATGCATCCAAGTACATATTTAAATTAATTATTAATTTGTTTATCATCTTAAATATCCCTGATTATGTTCATTGTCCAATAATTCTTGGTCAATGAACTTTCACCTTTGTTTTTGTGCCTTTATCCAAATTATTCTTTACATTATTTTCCGATTGACCTAAGGGATATCGATTCGACATTACTGGGCGGGGCCGAGTTTGATTGAACCCCCAGAATTGTGATTAATTTGTGTGAAATGAATGGAATAATGAATCTGGGATGTATTAAGATGACTTGTAGGATATGGGTGAGTCCACCATGGATTTTTTGATTCAGTGAGGTAGCAGGAGCACCACAGACAATGAAGGGTAAAGACATGCACATGGCTTCGTATAGGTGAATTTGGAATCCAATTTCCGGACACCGAATGGATGAAAATGATGAACGGAGGTAAGATACACTAATTTTGGGAATCTTGGAGGTGAGATCTGAAGAATCAGACTCAAATCTAGAATGCACAGGCATAGATCTAACTTTTTGGAAAAATACCGACTACATTGTGTGTACATGGATGAACACATGCCTTGAAGTACCCCTAAGGTTACGGTACAAGGTTTTTAAAAAAATTAAGGACCACATGCCGTGTAACCCTACCCAAGTAGAGAATACATGTGACAGATCACACATGCAGGTCCTTGTGTGAAAGGACATGCCATGTACCAAAGTACATAGGCACGGGCAATTTTACATGGACACGGCCAGGAGCATGGGCATGACCCCAAGTGGCCCAGACATGTCGTGTAGTCCACCTAGATGTTATGTAGTACTATATGGGAAGTAATTTTTGTAAAAATAAGGACATATCTAGATATAGAAGTGTGACCACATGCCATGTGGGTCTCCTTAAATGCCGTGTACCCCTTCTTTCCTTGTGAGGAAACTTCAACCTCTTGTAGCTCCTTTGTCTGGACTCAGATTTTGGCTTGTGAGTAGCCTATCCTGTTTGTTTTTCCATGTAGAATGCAATGGTTCCCTCAATAGTGAATTTTTAGATAAAATGAGAGATTTTACGAGTGTGATACTTATTTAGGTGGCGCTCGATGATGATAGTGATCAGGCATGATCATTAGAGAGATCAGAGTGACACTCTCCTACTGGGAAGGGCATGGGTCCTTGATTGACTATCAGAGTGGAACCCTCCAGCTAGGTCAGGCATGGGTCATCTATAAAATATTAGAGTGATCCCCTCATACTAAGATAGGTAATGATTCCTCTACCTATCCATTGAACGACAACCTCCTACAGAGTCAGGGCACGTGTCCTTGATTATTAGAGTGAAACCCTCTGGTTGGGTTGGGCATGGGTCCTCAACTATGAGAGTGAAACCCTACTACTGGATAGGGCATGAGTTCTCTATATAATATCTGAGTGGTACCCTCCTGCAGTATCAAGGTATGGGTTCTCAACTATTATAGTGACACCCTCCAGGGGGGTTGGGCATGAGTCCTCTACCGACTATTAGAGTGACACCCTCCTACTAGGATGAGCATGAGTCCTCTACCGATTACTCAAGTGGAACCCTCCTGTCAACACAGGGCATGAGTCCTCTATCTATCTACTGAGTGGTACCCTCCTATTGTACCAGGGCATAGATCCTCTATATAGAGATTGTGGCCCTCAACTGTACACCACAATGGAGAGGTGTGGATTTCTTTGGATTCCTCTTTAGAGAGACACACAAGATGTTGTGCTTCATTGATGGACATTGGAACTTTTGGAACTCTTTTCCTAGGTTAGACTATGATATGGAGATCTATCTTATCTATCATTTATATTTATTTGGTTTGAGAACACATGCACACACACACACACACATATTTGTATCCATGTTGTTGGATTCTGTTTACTCTCTTGTTTTGGGTTGAGCTGTCTACTATATATTGTCTACTGTCTATTCCTATTGGTTCTCTTAATTCTCCCCCTTCATATTTCAGGATGTACTACTGGGTATTTATATACTCAACCCTAAATGGTTTTTTCCCACATGTGTCATGTCTTATGCAGATGATGGATAGGTCTATGTTGATCACAGAGGAGCTTAGGGATACCTGATGCATTTGACCGCGTATGGTGGTCAGATCTTGGAGATTCAGAGCCGAGCTATCTAAAAATTTACTTTTATAGTTTTTTCATGTTGATAAATATTTCTGGTTGAGAATTTATTCTTCCTTTTAATTTTCAGTTTACTCTATCGTATTTCTTTGTATTCCCTAGAGGTTTTTAATGTACGGTTATTACTCTAAATGTTGAAACTTTTTCTTTATTCCTCCACACTTCATAATTGATATAGTTGGGTATGTGTGTGTGTGTAGATACACTAGGAAAATAATTCCATACTAGTTATGCCTTTCGATGCTTTTGGCCAGCCCCTGGCCTATGAAGGCAGGCTTGGGTTAGTTGTGACTCGAGCCCCTTTGGGTGATGAAGCCTTAGTTTAGGGTCCATCCTATGAGATTCTTCCTCTAGGTAGATAGGTAGCAGAACCATCACCTATTGAGTAGTAGATCATTCTAGTAGAGTAGGCTAAATATGTGTGTAGGATTATCACACTTTGTGGGTTCCAGCACCATAGGCCACTGAGGTCCCACGACAAGCCAGATCCCCTACCAGTGAAGGATTGGTTAGAGTCAATGGTTCATGTTTTCAATATTATATAGATACCAATGGATAATGTGGTTGTTCTAGAAGCTATACATTTCTAAGAAGCAGTTGGGTGTTGATGGAGTCTCTCTATACAGATGCAAAATGATTCGACACTCATGTGACCCAACTTCTAGCAGCTGTTCCCAGAGGAGTACCACCCCTCCGGCTTGCACTCAGTTCAAATTTAGGAGATTATAGAGTTAAATTAGGGATATATAACAGTGGATGAGTATACTGTAAGGTTTTAAAACCTCATGTGGTACTCCCTTAACATGATCCAAGATGGATACTTTTGAACACGAAAGTTTGAGCAGGGACTCCATAAAGATATACATGCCATCATGGTACCCTTGTGAATTCCCACTTATGCCAGGGTGTTGGAGAGGGAGCTGGTGATAGAGATATTACTATTAGAGGGATTCCTGACATTTGGAGTTGGAATTGGTATTTATAAAGGTGATTCATCTATAATAGCTATAAGATTCCATTAGACAGGATCTCGACACGGGAGATCCTCCTAGGATCAGGCTCAGGCATGTAGTCAAGGGAATCACATAGGACTAGGGAATCCCAAATATGGGTAGTGCTATGTATGTGATGGGATAGGTCACATGGTGCATGAATTCCCAATCAGAAGTGCTAAGTAGTGTAGGTAGATAAAAAATAGATCTCCATGGAAGAGGCAACACTATGATTAGGGATCTCCAAGATGAGGGTAGGGTGGTTCCCAGAGAGTCAGAGCTAGTAGAGGAGAAGGTGGAGCTTCAAGAGGAGGATCTATGGGTGGTGTACAATGCTATGAGATCCTTCCACTGCCACCACCAGGTGGCCCATGTCAAGATCAGGGAGATGGAAGTTGGGACTGTAGACAGCTGTAGGCGATGGATGCTTATGACCCAACGATACATGAGATGATAAGAGGTACAATATGTGTTTATTATACTCTTAACTCCATATTAGTAGACACAGGTGTGATTCATTCCTTCATCTTTATACTATTGATACAAGACTCGAAGCTCCAAATTAAGGCTTTATCCTATCAACTTTTTCTTGTGGTTCCTACTAGGAATGCTTCTTCCATATCATTTATTTGTTGGCAGTGCGAGTTATCTCTTGGTAGAGAGAAGTTCTCATGGGACATTTTGGTCATCACAATGGAAACCTATGACGTCATCTTGGGTATGGATTGGTTTTCTCTGATTCGATCCTAGATTAAATGTCACCACAGACATTTCATATGACTTCACACTAATGGGACAAGATTATCCTTTGTGGGATAGAGAGATCTCATGGTGGTATGAGTGGGTTTTACAAGCAGGAGGCTGCATCCCATTACCCATATGTTGGAGAGTGTATCCCTTGGTGAAATAGGATCTTTAGGAATCTAATTTCTTTTATCCATAGAGGATTTTATGTATGTATTACCTGAGGACATTTTAGGACTACCTCTGAGGTAAGAGATGCAGTTTTTCATCGACTTTCATCTCAGGACCACTCTGATATATTTTGAGTCACAATAGATGGCCCCTACCAATCTCCAAGAGTTGTGGTTTTAGTTGGAGTCCCTTCAAGATAAAATTTTTACCAGGCTCAGTGTGTCCCCCCTATGTAGCTCCAATGTTATTCCTAAAAAAGGTGGATGATAGATTATGGATTTTTATGGATTATCATTGCCTAAACCAGGACATGATAAAGAACAAGTACTCATTACTGAGTATTGGCGACCTCTTTGACCAGTTTTGAGGTGTGATATGGTTCTAGAAGATCGATCTCTGGTACGGATACCACTAGTTGAGAGTTTTTGAGCTTGATATTCTGAAGATAACATTATGATATCGCTACAGACACTATGAGTTCATGGTGATGTACTTTAGTGAGATGAATTCCCTCATCGTGTTTATAGATTTGATGAATTGGATATTCTAGCCGTACTTGGACCAATTTGTGGTTGTCTTTATTTATGAAATACTCATATACTATGCGTCATATGAGGATCATATAGAGAACTTGAGGATGGTCCTGAATTTTCTTTAGGAGAACCATCTTTATGGAAAGATCTTAAAGTGAAAATTATGAATTCATGAGGTTCAATTTCTATGGCATGTCATTTCTGAGCATGGATTAGTTATGGAACTGATAAAGATCGATGAAGTGATTTCTTGGGATCCACCTAGGAGCATGTTATAGGTTCATAGTTTCCATGACTTTATAGGGTACTACCAGAGGTTTGTGACAGACTTCTCCGGGATTGCATCCCCTTTGACAACCTTGATGTGGAAAGGCAACCATTTACCTAGATTGAGTAGTGATAGAGATTATTCTAGGAGTTGATGTTGAGGCTGATGAGTGATCCTATTTTGATATTACCATAGGAGGTCATAGAGTACATAGTTTATTGTGATACATCAGGAGTTGGGCTCGACTACGTGTTGATGCGTAAGCTTGCAGTCATCGCATATGGGTTGAGGTAGTTGAGACCCCACAAGTAGAATTATGTGACTCATGACCTAGAGCTGGAAGTGGTAGTCTTCGCTCTGAGGATGTGGAGGCACTACCTTTTGGGAGAGTGTTTTGTGGTTTAATTAGACCATCAGAGTCTTAGGTACGTCTTCATGCAGAGAGACTTGAACCAGAGATAAAGGCACTAGTTGGATATCTTGTGGGACTATGAATCTGAGATAGTCTATACTCCTAGGAGGGGAAATGTGGTAGTATATTCCTTTTGCATGAATTCTTAGGCTCATTTAGTGTAGGAGGTGTCAGAGCAGTTGGATTCATTGCAGCTGACCCTGGTTGAGTAGGAGGGTACAACTTTTCTTCAGTCGATGGCATTGACTCCTCTACTCCTTCAACTTGTGAAAGAGTCCCAGTTGGGAGACATCGACTGTGAGGTATTTCATGACTAGATATCCTTAAGATATTCACCAGATGGATATTCTAAAGGAGGTAATCATGTCATCCTTTTCCAGGTATGGACGATGGTCCCAATCACGATATGAGAGGAGGTGATGGGGGAGTTTCACACTTCTCCTTTGGTTGTACATCCCAGTGTTAAAAAGATGTATAGGGACCTTTAGTGGTAGTTTTGGTGGGCTGACATGAGACAAATCATGGATGAGTTTGTATCTCAGTGCCTCATCTATCATCTGGTGATGTCTGATAGGTTTATTGCAGCTCCTTGAGATCCCAGAGTGTAAATGAGATGACATATCCATGGACTTCATGACAGGGCTTCTGCGAATAGTGAAGGGACATAACACCATCTGGGTGATAGTTGACTGACTCATGAAGTCGACACACTTCCTTACTATCAGATACTAGAGTTCGGTGGAGAGTTTGGGTAGATGTATGTATGATATTTTGTTCACCTTTATGAGGTTCCCTCAACTATTGTCTTTGATCGTGATGTGTGGTTCATGTCATGATTGTAAATAGGCCTACAAGAGGTGTTCAAGACCTAGATGGGGATGAGTAAAACCTTCCACCCCTAGAGAAATAGGCAGTCTGAGTGCACTATCTAGGTGTTGGAGGATATACTGAGGGTTTGTATACTAAAATTCGGCCAGAGCTGGAAGGATCACTTTCCCTTGGTAGAGCTTGTGTAAAATAATAGATACCACTCTACTATTGACATGATAGCTTTTGAGGCCCTATACGAGAGACACTATATCCCACCCTTGTGGTAGACAAATATTAGAGATTTATCTCTTGTTGGTAAATAAATAGTGCATGTGATGATGAATAAGGTATAAGTCATCAACAAGTGGATGAGGACAACCCATAATAGGCAAAAATCTTATGCAGATTGACATTGTAGTCCCTTGGAGTTCTTGCAGGGAGTCCAAGTTTTCCTGAGAGTCTCCCCATGATGAAGATTGTGAAGATTCATCTGGGGAGGCAAGCTATCCCTGAGGTTCATCAAATTCATTTTATATCTTTCATAGGGTTGGTGGGGTTTCTTACCGCCTCACCCTACCCCCACAGTTGGAGCGGGTGCACGACATCTTCCACATGTCATAACTAAGGAGATATGTACATGACCCCATGCACGTTATTGACTAAGGAGAGATAGATATCATGGATGGATCCACTTTTGTGGAGCACCCAGTGGTGATCGAGGATCAATAGGAGAGTACCCTGCATGGATGTACCATCTCTTTGGTTCACATGTCATGGCAGCATGGGAACATGTAGGGGAGATACTGAGAGTGGGAGAGCCAAATGCGGGCTCAATATCCCAATATTTTTGTTTAGTTTTTCTTTTTGAGGATGAAAATATTGAAGGAGGGAATAATTTATAGACCCTGTTTTTACCTTCTAAGACTTTTTAATATTTCTATATATATATTCAGAGTTAGGTGGTGAGATGACGTGCGATTCCAAGTCCCAGTGTGACAAAGATTAATTTTATAATAATATTAAATTCATTTTATATTACGCAATCATATTTTCTTAAAGAAAATGGGATAAAACTTAAATGAAATATCTAATAAGAAATATGATACCATAGTTAAATTTGGAACATAAGGTTTATTGTAGGTGCGACCTAAAATAGGTTGGTGAGGGGCGTTCAAAAAAAAGGTTATTGGAGGTGAGTTTAGTGGATCAATGAATTAATTGAATTAATTAATCGAGTAATCTAACCTAAAAAATTATCTATAAATATAACATTATGAAAAATCCTCTGGGTTTAGATGCATAAACCCTAAGGGAATTGATAGGACTTCATTCCACCTCTCATTGAAGAATCGAAATCAGACAATGATGAGAATCTAGATTGAGGTAGATCGAGATGGAGTGAATGAAATGACTCCTCTTCTTTGTTGGTGATCATGTTCTTCAATGAAGAAAAATCCAAAAACAGGTAGGAATCATCAATTTTTTGATTATTCCCTAATTGATTAAACTGTTTGAGTAGAATCATTCTATTTCTTGATCTATGTCAATTTTAAGGCTTTGCATGTGCCTGAGTATTGGTTTAAATTGATTATTCATTTTTTTCTCACCCTAAATATCCCTAATTTTGTTTGTTTTCCAAGAATGTTTGGACAATGATCACTCACCTTTGTTTTGGTTCTTTTATCCCAATGAATCTTTACGTTCTTCATTAATTGGCCTATGAGGTCTCAGTTCAACATTTTTGGGTGGGACCGAGCTCGATTAGACTCATGAAATTGTGATGGATTCATGTGCGATGAATGAAACTACTAATATGTGATGTATTTGGATGACTTGTGAGATATGGAAGAATCCACTATGGATTTATTGATCTGGTGAGGTAGCAGGATCACCATGGGCAATGATGGGTGGTGACGTGTATATGACTTCATATGGGTGAATTAAGAATCCAATTTCTGGCTACTGGATGGATGAAAAGGAAAAAAGAGACAAGATACACCAATTTAAAGAATCTTGTAGGAGAGATCCAAAGTTTCGAACTCATATATGGAATTCAAAGGTGTAGATTTAAATTTCTGAAAAAATATAGACTACATGATGTGTACATGGATGAACACATGCCGTGTAGTACCCCAGTGACTGCGGTGCTAGGTTTTTTGGAAAATTAAGGATCATATGCCATGTGAACCTTCCTAGGTGGAAAATATGTGTGAAGGAGAACATGATATGGTCCTCTTGTAGAAGGAAACACCATGTACCTAAGTACCAAAACATATGTAGTTTTACACGGACACAACCAGGAGCATGAGAAAGACCTCGAGTGGCTCAAACATGCTGTGCAGTCCACTTACATGCCATGTAGTACTACACAAGCAGTAATCCATGTATTGGAAAGGACACAACTAGGTATAAAAGTGGGACCAAACACTGTTTGGGTCTCCTTAAATACCATGTACCATTCTTTACTTATTAGAAAACATCAACCTATCGTATATCCTTCGTTTGGACTCAGATTTTGGCCCGTGAGTAGCCTATACTGAGTGTTTTTCCATATAGAATGTGATGGTGCCTCTATAATAGATTTTGAGATATGATGTGTAATTTTATATGAATGATTCTTATTTAGGAGATGCTCAATGATGGAGGTGATCAAGTAGGATCATCATAGAGATTAGAGTGGCACCCTCCTACTGGGTAGGGCATGGATCCTCGATCGACTATTAGAGTAGAACCCTCTAACTGGGATGGGCATGGGAACTCCATTGACTATTAGAGTGTCACCCTCCTACTGGGATAGGGAATGGTACCTCTACCTATCCACTGAGTGAAACCCTCCTGTGGAGTCAGGGCATGATCTCTCGATTACTAGAGTGGCACCCTCTAGCTGGGATGGGCATGGTTTCTCAACTATGATAGTGAAACCCTCATATTGGACAGGGCATGGATCCTATATCTACTATTTGAGTGGCACCCTCCTGTGGTATCAGGGTATGGGTCCTCAACTATTGGAGTGGCACCCTATAACTAGGCTGGACATGGGTCCTCTACTGACTATTAGAGTGGAACCCTCTAGCAAGGTTGGGCATAGGTCCTTTACTGATTACTCGAGTGACACCCTCCTTTTGGGATAGGGCATGAGTCATCTAGCTATCTACTGAGTGGAACCCTCTTATTGTATCGGGGCATGGGTCCTCTATCTAGAGATTGTGTCCCTTAGACTGTGAAATACAATGGAAAGATGTGTCTTGGCTTGGATGTCTCTTCAGATTGACGCATGAGATGTTAGACATCATTGATGGACCTTGGAACTATTACCACTCTTTTCTTGGACTGGGCTGTGAGATGAAGATCCCCCTTCTATCTCATTTGGGTTTATTTGGTTTGAGCACACACACACACACACATATATCTGTATCCGTGTTATTGGATTATGTTTACTCTCTTGCTTTGGGTTGAGCTGTTCACTATCTACCGTCTATTCCTATAGCGTCTCTTACTAACCCCTCTTCAGATTTTGGGGCATCCTACCGGGTATATATATACTCACTCCTTTATGGGATTTTCATTCACATGTCTTGTTTTATGATGATTATGATGGATAGGTCGATGATTATTATAGAGGATCTTAGGGATACCTGATGCATTTGACCACGTACGGTGGTCGGAGCTTGGGGATTTGGAGCATGTCTCTCTCAGTATTTACTTTTCCATCTTTTTTTAGGTTGGGATATATTTCTGGCTAGGCAAGTATTTTTCCCTTTATTTTTTAGTTTACTCTTTCATACTCGTTGTATTCACTAGAGTTTTTTCATGTATGGTTATTACTCTATATGTTGCAACTTTTTATTTATTTCTCTTAACTTCTACATTGATATGGTTGGGTGTGTCGGTACAGGTATACTAGGAAAAGGCCTCCCATACTAGTTATGACTTTTGATGCTTTTCACCATCTCTTTTCCTATAGACGCAGGCTTGTGGTAGCTACAGATTGATCCCCATCGGGTCGGGTCATGACAAAATTTCTCTTGGTTGCGAAGATCAAGCAACATGACCCAGTTGTGATGATCGATAGTATAAAAATTGGTATGTCAATGTGTGTGTGAAAATGCCTTCAAGTGAGAGAAAAATTTCTCCAGGTGTTAGGATAAAAATCCTTCGGGCGTGTTGTAAAATTCCTTCAGGTGATGTGTAAAATTCATTTGGATGAAAAAACGTTTCAGATGAATTTTCTGGTGTTTTATGATTGTTTCTGTTGCGATGCCGAACTCCACCCCAATAATTGGTTTCAAAGGAGGTTCATGGTTCTGACTTGGGAAGATCTATATGTAGCGAAAGAGCCACATTAAGGAGTCCATCAGAGATCTACAAAGATGAAACCTATAATGGGTGTGAAAAATCATTCCACCATCCATATGGATGATTCAATGCAGATGAAGATGCGACTAAGGTGGAGTTGATGTGATGGATACGATCATGGAAGAGTTTCTGACGGTGTAGTCAGATGATCATTGTGGTGGTGATGGTGGAGATTATAATTGATTATTTAAATTTTAAATCATGGTGAAGATTATTAGATTTTTTTTATTTTAAAATTCGAATATGGGTGATAGAGAAAATATGGATAAGAGTGCTTGAAAAATAAGAGTGATACGTGGGATGAGAAAGTTTGAAAAAAGATAGAGAGTTTTTGAAAAAAAAAGGAAATATTTTTTTTGAGACCCACATGCCACACTTATAAAAAGGATACATCAAACTGATTTCAAGAAGGTGTGTTGGTAGGATGTAGCTGCTTTGAGATGGAATGAAGGGGGTTCCACCTTTGTGGTTTCCCAACTGCTGAAAAAGGCATACAAATCGAGGTAAATATGATGGACTATAGTTATGGAGAGAGAATTATTAACGATGGTGTGTGAAGAGATCCATGATAGAGATCCATGAATCGAAAGTACCACTACTGGAATTTGAGGTATTTGCGACGAGATCTCGTCACAAATGAGATTTTATAACAGGACCCTGTCGCAAATAGCCTGTCGTAGAAAACTGCGTCACAAAAAGTATTTTTTGCGATGGGTTGTTGCTAAAAATTCTATTTGCGATGAGAAATCATCCCGTCATAAATAGCTCTCTGATTATAAAGATTATATATATAAAAACCTGTTGCGATGGACCCATCGCAAATAAGTATTTGCGACGGTCCAGTTTTCCTGTCGCAAATACTTATTTAAAATATATATAAACTATTTGTGATGGGTTTCTATCGCAAAAGGACCCATCACAAATAATTAATAAAAAAAATATATTCAATAAAATTATGATAAATTAATATTAGAAAATAATAATAATAATAATACTATTAATACAAATAATATAATATTATATAATAATAATACTAATATTAATAATATAAAAAAATATTATTATAATATTAAAAATAAAACAATACTAATGATATAATAATGTTATTATTATTATTAATATTTATGAAAAAATAATATTAATATTATTAAAATAAAAAAATTATAAAATATTAAAATTCTCAATATTCGAAAAAAATATAAAAAAATAAAAAAATAATAATAATATTATTAGTAAAATAAATAAACATTAAAAAATATAATACTAATAATAAATAATAAAATAAAAAAATATTAAAAAATAAATAAATAAATAAATTTAAATTATGAAATATTTGCACCAATATAAAAGACAGAAACTATAAATAGTTAATATTACAACAAACTTTGAATTCAAATGTTTTTAGCATTAAAAAAATGTCACTGGGGGGGATAGTCTTCTGAAGGAGGTGGAGGAGCTGGAGGAGATGGTGGAGGAAACTCTATCCCTAAACTACGAGTCAGACGGCGCATATACTCCATCTGCTCGTGATGCTGCTACTACCATCGACGTGTCTCCTCCTCGTACTGTTGTTGCTGATGCTGATGCATCTCTTCCTACTGCTTACACAAACTCTCTATAAGCTCACTTTGAGGTTGCAGCTACTCCTGATATTGTGAGCCAGAAGATGATGCCTCTCCATGAGCTCCTCTCGAGCTGGATGCCGACATCACAGTAGTACCATAATAAGTCCTAGGAGTCAAATGAGAGATGATGCCAACTACTCAGCCCTTCTCGAAGCCATACTGGGTTGCATACATCCATGCCGCCTCATCGAAATGGTGGACACTAGTCTGATCAGCCGTCTCGACCTGACTCTCAGCCTGTGTCTAAGAGGTCATAGCCTCATATGACTTCTTTAGTTCCAATTTGAAATTAAAATAGTGAAAATATTATATGCAGTTAATTTTCAAACTGAAAAAGAAATAATACTGACCAAAATCCAACGCTGGCGATCACCTCTAATCTCTCTAGTGGCTGGATCAATGTACATCCTCCGATAAACATCGTACTCCCTAATATTGGGCTACTCGACTACCTATATGAATATAAAATATACTATTTATATTTAAACTTATATAAAATATTTTAAAAAAACTACTTACCAGATGCTCTCTATGCGTATTGAATGTACGACTACCGGCTCGATGCGTCACCTCATGTCTCCCCCAGTTCTGTAGGCCCAATGAAGATCTCCTCTAAAATCCACCACCCAACTAGTGTGAACATAATACATCCCAAATGTGAGATGAAATGTACTTTAGTAGGTGGGCTCTACACGACTCATCAAATACCGCCACTCCTACTTTCTTCATGGCCATCTTTCTCAAAATTGTGCAAAAACTGATGGAAACGGTCCCACATAGACGCCTCCCATGCCACATGGATAGCATCACACATTCTATCATCGATGAGATACCATAAACCCTATAAATAATTTATAATATCAAGTTATTAATGAAATAAATTTCAAAATAAATATTATCTATTTACGTACCAGCTAATGATTGAATATGTCAAGCTGTACATCAACGAGAATCTATTCCCATGTGATCCATGGTTGAGAAAAATAATTGCGTAATATAGCGCTCCCCTGTTCAACAGCTATATGTGAAAAAATATGAAAAAAGAACAAATAATCAAAAAATTAGTATATAAATAAATTAATGAAAGCAAACTAAAATACACAGGTTATCATACCTCTGCATGCATGGATCGAAGCCAAGATGTGGACATCACTCGAGGATAGGGTCAGGAATCATCAACCGTACAAGACCTTACCCCCTCCACATACCCCCTGAACTGCTAGTAGGATTAGGGTCAGATGATCCCAAATCCTCCTCATCCAAAGGTAAACCAGCCTCCTGCAACTCACAAAATATATTATCGTCCATCTGAAACAAAAAATGATTATTGTTTGCAAATAGTTGAAAATAACTATTATATATAGATATATATTAGTTATGATTATAACCAACATTTAACTGTGTCAATGTTCACCTTCATCATCATCTTCATATCTGACGATGCCAATGTCTTCATATTCCTCCTCAGCATTATCAATATCCATATGAGTTTCAGTTTCATCATCTCTTTCCATTTCAAATTCATTTATAACATCATTAACATCATCATCACCATCAACCCTTAATTTTGGGGTGTCATCATCGATATTCATGTCTCTTTGTGAAAAAGATGAATTTTGAGTATTCTCTTGAAAAATTTCAATTCCTTTCACTTCAACAGAACCACATTCAGCTTGAGTAAACCGATTTTCCCGAGATTTCATTTTTATTATACTCTACCAATCACTCAGGTCTCTTGAAGTAGTATAGTACTTTGCATAATAAATTTTATGTGCCTATTGAGCTAGTAAAAATAGTTCATTTACTCCAAGAATAATTTTATATTTAATATCAAAGATTCCATGAGTTAGATAAAAATGCAAGACTCTCTCAGTATCCAACCACCAACATTTAAACATCTTTGTGTAATTTTGTCCTAGATAACACAGTTTAACAATTTCATCCAACATGCTGTAAAAATCAACTTCAGTTTCTCTATGATGAGATCCTCTCAAGAAAACTCCACTATTCATTGTTTTTTTGATTCCCCATATGCACGTGTATGAAATTGAAAACCATTCACCACATATGTATTATAAGATTTAACCATTTTGGATGATGGGTTACTCAATATACACAATCACTTATCAATTTTATTAGCACGTTGAGACACCTGAAAATTTGTAAAAAAATTATCAATATAATAAATAATAAACCGAATTGATATGTTAAACCATCAATAATTTATGTTACCATTTTTTGAAACCATTGAGAATTTTTTTCGTCATTCTTCAAGAGTAGATACTGCAATTTGTGGAAGTTGTTTCTTGATATGATTATTATATAACCTATAAATAAAATAAGTTTACTTACTATATCATAAATTATAGAATAAGTGATAGAATCACCCATAGTACAAATGATGTCATTTATTCACAGTTGAGCAGAACATATGTATGGGCTTTGTGATGTTCATCATCTAAAATCCATCATTCATGAACTCCACCGAATCCAAGCTCTAGCTGATTAAAAACTGATAATTGATTGTCCATTTCATCATCAACATTCCCCTCAGTCTGTCTTATGTGGTTATGTTTTTAGGGATATTCAGATTCAAAATAATGAGATTTGAAAAAAACAATTTCCTCTTGAGAATAAGCTTCAATAATTGAGCATTCAAATGATGCTTTGTTACGTACTTTTTTCTTCAATTTCTGCATTCATCTCTTGAATGGATATATCCATCAAAACTATACCGGACCTCTAAATTTTGATTCATGTCAAAAATTTAATATCAAATGTTACATTGAGTTAAAGAAAGCCGAAGGAAATATTTTTTCTAGTTTACATATAATTACAACAACATCTTCTTCTAGTTTTCTTAGTGCATCGTAGTCTGTTGTCCCCACACAAATGTCTCAGAAAAAATATGATATGTCTGTTATTAAATCCCAAATCATAGAATTAAACAAACCTTTGAATCCAATCGGCTTAAGTCTTTCCATTATAACATGACAATCATGGATTTTTAATCTGGTAATATGACTATTCTTAACACATATGCCCAAATTGGAAGCATAGCTATCTGAAAGTCTCAAATCTACAATCCACTGAAAAAATAATAAGCAAATATCTTTGGATAGTGTATAAGCTGCTTTTGGCTTCATTAACCTCTATGATATGACATTTTTAAACATTTCAAGTTCTGGTCACCTGCAAATTTGGGAAAGATCTAATCGCGCCTTTACATTATCTTTGGTCTTACCTGGTGTATCCAAAACTATATGAAATAAATTATCAAAATAGTTCTTTTCAATATGCATGACATCCAATATTTGGTCGACCAAAAAATCAGACCAATATGGTAGATCCCAAAAAATGATCCGTTTTATACAATTATGTTCTTTCCCAAAGCCATGAATTTTCTATTGGTTTATTGTTGGTCCAAATGTGATGGGAGGTAATGAAAATACAACTGATTTTAACTCTATACATGAGATCATTTTTGGAGTTCCATCCCTTTTAATTGTGCCTTTTCTGAAATGAGATTTGTTCATCTGAAAAGGATGATCAGTTGGAAGAAATCTGCGATGACAGTCAAAATAGCAAGGGTTTTTTCCATTGACGAGTATAAATTATTTTTTGTCTTTTATATAGTAAGGACATGATTTCGGACCATTTGTAATTCAGCCAGATAACATACCATATGTCGGGAAGTCACTAATTGCCCACATCAATACATCTTTTAGAAGGAAATTTTGTTTCGCAACAACATCATATGTACTAACACCATTACTCCATAATGAATTTAACTCATCAATCAATGATTTCAAATAAACATCAATATTATTTTTCAGATGTCCTGGGATTAATAAGGTCAAAAAGATATAATGATCCTTCATCAACATCCATAGAGGTAAATTGTACGAAGTTATAAAGATATGCCAACATGAATACTAACTACCATAAGAACCAAATGGACAGAAACCGCCAATATAAATAACCAATTGCATGTTCTGATCTTCTAAAGAAAAATATGGATGCACTCAGTCAAAATGTTTCCATGAATCACCATAAGACGTACGATTCAAGATTTTACCAGTTGAAATCTTGGTTTTGTGCCATGAAATCATTATTTCTATGTTTTGAGACATAAATAAATGCTGTAACCTGGGTGTAAGCGGGAAATATCTCAACTATTTTATAGGAATTGATCCAGACTTCCCTGATTTAGCTTCTTTATACCTCTATTATCCACATGTGGGACAACTATCCAATGACTCAATTTTACCAGAATATAAGATGCAATCATTTTCACATTTATCAATCTTCTAATAACTAAGGGCCAGATTATGAACTGACCTCTTTCTATCATAGTAATTTACAGGAAACGCATTTTATTTAGGTAACAGTGTTTTAACCAAAAAAAACATCAGATCAAAACAGTTGTTTGACATTCCATTATCTGATTTAATAACCATAAATTTTGCAACCGTTTCTAATTTTATTATCTTTCATCCACGTTATAATGCATCCTCAGTAGACCTCAACAACTCATAAAATTCGAATGGTGCCAATGACCGCGCTGTCATGACACATCAAATTGATTATGATTTTAAGGTTGATTTGTAGTCTAGGAAAGACCCTAGGTCGTCTCTCAAGGATTGTTGGTGGGTTTAGAGTGTGCATTTTTAATAAGAATTACTAAAATAGGGGTGGTTTCAAAACAGTTTGAAGAAAATGAATTGATTTAAAGAGTTTAATAGTTGATAAATAAAAGTGGTGTTTTATAATTATGAGATAAGGATATCATTTCAAGTTCACTACTCATCTTGGTGAGTTCATCATTCTGAAAAATACACATGGTTTAATGGAATCCTTTGGTTGAGGATTGTCAAGATCTCAACTTCCCTCTTGCCTCTTAAACGATGCTCAAAGAACCACCCCTTGACACAAAAATCATGTTGTCAAGTTTTGGGTATAAATCATAAATAATAAAGGCCACCAAATCATACTAAAATCTTGTGTATGTGTGAGATAAATAGGACTCTTGTCTTGTCCAATCGGAACAACCCAAGATTCCCACTTGAAATCTCAACCCAATCAGTGTTGAAATAAAAAGAGTTTCACTTAATTATAATAATAGAAATGAAATCAGAGGAGAATCATGTCAAGATAAGAAATAAGTGAAATATTTAGCACACAAATTACACTAACCAAGTAGAATAACAAGTGCTGGAAATCCCTCCCAAGTGTATGTAGCTCCCTCTAAATTACCGTCCACCGTTTAGCTCGACATCAAGAGGAAGATGAAGCTCGGGTGGAAATCCTTATTCATTATTGATCCCCCTATGAGGATAGGGGCCTCTAGAACTTATAGGATGAGGATAAGGATCCTATGGAACTCCAAATTGGCAGCACTTCACCCCTTGGCCGAACTTGCAAATGTGGAGCCCAAGCTTCCATTTTATAGGCAAAGTGGAAGGTGGTTTTGAGCATCCTGATTTTGAGAAACCACTTGGTTTATAGTTTTTGATGGCCATACAGTCTTATATAACTTTTTGAAAAAACTAAAAAGTTGTATACCCACCTCCTGAATATCTCTACTAAAAGTTTGGTTCCATTTGGACAATAACATCTTGAGATATTGACATATTACAGAATTCCATTTTTGACTTTTTTCATATTTGGTGTCTTGGAGAGATAATTTCATATGGGCCCATTATAATCCGAATTGGGATTGGGTTCCTTGAGATTAAATGTAGCCCATTAAATATTGGACCATCCCATAAAATTTCATCCCATTTGGATGGACGATCTAATAGAAGTGTGCATATTAATCCACTAGTTTGCTTGGATCCTACGCAATTTGGCTCATTTTTCTTAGACTTCAACATGGGTCCTCCAAATCACCTCCACCTTCAATGAAATTATCAAAAAAATTAACGTCTCCCCTTTTTAACATTGATAAAAACAAAATAATTGAATCATACATGAAGTGAATTTTGTTATTATATTTGGAATTTACAATACAAATTCAGTTTAATGCAATGTCGTAAGGGTGAAAATGACACAGTGAATCGTGGTACAATCACACCCCCACACCTAAGCATTTGAAATCCTAGGAAAAGTCATATTTCAAAAAATTATTCATGTATATATTTCCAACTTCATAAAGATTTAACATTCAATGAAAATTAATTCCTAATAGAAATGTGATCAAAGAAAAAATCACACCGAGGAGTTATTCACAACGATCATTGAAAAAGGCGTCTTAAAAATTGTATCCAAATGAAATTACAAGAGTTACATGATACCAATCAAAAAAAAAATTCAAAAGTTAATCATGTCACTAATTCTCCACGTGTGTGTGTGACAACCATTTCATGATGTTCTTTCCACTTTCTATTGAGTAAATATAAGTTATTTCAATAATTGTCTACTTACAAGATCCTTTCCACTGAACTGGCCCCACATCCTTTGAAATCAAATTTCAAGAACCACTCACTTAAGAATTCCCAAAAGCCAAACCATAATTTCCCGACCTAGATATCCTCATATATTGTACATTTCATCACTCACCTCATTTTTTTTTTCAAAATTTGTACTTGGAACAAATCTCACACTTCTCCCAACCCATGTTTGATCTCCTCACGACACTAATTATAATATATATAACAAGATCAAAGGTCTAGGAAGGGTGGTTTTTGACCTGCCCAATACACAACCCAATTTTTTTTTGTTTTTTTGAGGGCGTACAACAATCGGATAACAAGTACACACGCATAGGTCAATCTGGTACGGTAATGAAATATATCTGATAAGGAACAAATGTATGGAAAAATGATTTTGAAAAGTAGAGAAAAATCAACCTAACTTATATTTACCCTTTTATTAAGTATAAATTTTCACACTTTATGGTTGGGTGCAAAGTTGCGTAGAGAAATTAAGTGACACAATTTTCCCTTAAACTATTCACAAAAAAGGGAACCATTCTTCTCAAAGGTTTAAAAATGATACAACCATTTATATCATTGACAAATAACTAAATTTCAAAAGAAAGTCACACCACAATATTGAATTTTTTCTGAAATGCACATTGCATCAATTTTTTTTGAATTCTAAAACAACATGAAATATGGAGATTCCACATGAATTTTCAAAAACTTATATGAATAAATGAGCATAATTTTCTATGATAAAGTGGGCATAAAAAAGTAATATTCCAACACAAAGGTGAGTGGGGGGGAAAGGGGGGAAAGTAACAATACTATTCAGTAAGCTAAAAAGTGAAAAAAGAATAAAGATGATGAAAATTCCTAACTAACCCAGGAATATACCCATCCCCCCACACCTAGAGTGTGTAGTGTCCTCACTATAATAAAATAGAATGTGGTAAGGAAGGATAAAACCTAGTGTGCGTTATTCGTAGACTACTTCACGAACATAGAGTTCCTCGGGGACACCAGAAGGGCTTTGTGGAAGTGCTTCAACCGCTGCCCATTGACAGTGAAGGTTTGCTTGGTTTCTTCATTTTGAACCTGGAAAACACCAAATAGAGAGATGTTAGTAATAGTGTATGGTCCAAAATAGTGATAATGAAGCTTTCCTGGATGCAACATCAGCCTTGCATTGTAGAGGAAGACCTTCTGCCCAATGTGGAACTGACGATGAAGGATGAGAAGGTCGTGGGAAGCCTTGGTTCGCTCCTTATAAATCCTAGAGTTCTCATATGCATCTCTTCTCATTTCCTCCATCTATTGAATATGAAATTTACTTTGAGTACCTACACCAGAAAGATTATAATTTCATTGTTTGATAGCCCAGTAGGCCTAGTGCTCAATCTCAATAGATAGGTGACAACTCTTTCCAAACACAAGATGATATGGTGAAATGCCAATGGGAGTTTTGAAATCATTACGGTAAGACCATAAGGAATCATCGAGTCTAAGACTTCAATATTTTCTATTAGGATGAACCATTTTTTCAAAAATTTGTTTTACTTCTCTATTTGACACTTCTGCTTTACCATTAGTCTATGGGTGATATGCAACATACACTCTATGACCGACCCCATACTGACGAAAAAGTGATTGCATTGTTCGGTTGCAGAAATGAGAACCCTGGTCACTGATGATGAACCTAGGTAATCCAAACCTACAAAATATTTGGGTTCTCAAAAATTCTACAACTGCCTTAGAATCATCAGTCCTTGTGGCTCATGCCTCTACCCATTTTGACATGTAATCAACTTCCAGAATAATGTACAAGTTTCCAAAGGAATTGATAAATGGCCCCATAAAGTCAATACCCCAAACATAAAAAATGTCATGAAAGAGAAATTCTTATTGTGGCATTTTATTTCTTTTAGAGACATTACCCATTATTTGACAATGAGGACAAGATTTAAAAAATTCATGGGCATCCCGAAAAAGTGTTGGAAAAAAGAGACCAGAATGAAGGACTTTGCAAGTAGTCCATTAGAGACCAAAGTGTCCCCCACAAGAAAGAGTGTGGCAGAATCTAAAGACAGACTGAAACTCACTATCGGGGACACAACTTCTAAGTAATTGATCACTACATGTGCGCCAGAGGTAGGGGTTATCCCAAATGTACCAATGTGACTCATGTTTTAGATGACTGACTTGGTTTTTATTGAAATTAGTAAGAATGCACGATGCTACCAAATAATTTACAATTTCAACATACCAAGGAATAACATCTTGCACTCGGTACAATTGCTCATTGGGAAACATGTCATTTATAGGAATATAGGGGGATGAGTCAATGTCCGAGGATGGGGGAATCCTACTAATATGGTTAGTGACCACATTCTCTACTCCTTTTTTATCTCTAATTTCAAGATCAAATTCTTGAAGGAGGAGAATCCAGTGAATAAGACGTGGCTTGGCTTCCGGTTTCTTAAGGAGATACTAGAGGGCTTCATGGTCTGAGAACACAATGACTTTGGACCCCAAAAGGTATGACCTGAATTTATCAAAGGCAAACACAATATAAAGGAATTATTTTTCAGTTGTGGTGTAGTTTTCTTGGGCAGGGTCCAAAGTACGTGAGGAATAGGCAATTACATGTGGAGCTTGATCGACCCTTTGCGATAATACTGCCCCAACTGCATAGTTAGAGGCGTTACACATGAGCTCAAATAGTAAATCCAACTTAGGTGGTTAGATTACTGGGGGTGACATGAGACTCCATTTTAACTTATTAAAAGTTTCCTCACATTCATTATCAAAAACAAATTCCTTTTCTTTCTGAAGTAATTGGGAGAGGGGGAGTGCAATTTTACTAAAGTCACAAATGAAACAATGGTAAAATCCAGCATTACCTAGGAAAGACCGCACATCCCATACATTTTTGGGGAATGGTAGGGAAGAAATGACATCCACTTTTGATTTATCTACTTGGATACCATCCCCAGAAATTACATGTCCCAAAACTATACTTTGTCGCACCATGAAATGGCATTTCTCATAATTTAATATGAGATTATTTCCAATACAATGACGTAGGAATAAACCTAAAATACTTAAACATTCATCAAAATAGTATCCATACACCATGAAATCATCCATGAAAACATCCATGAAATTCTCCAGGTAATCTGAAAAAATACTAACCATGAATCGTTGGAAAGTACCCAGAGCATTGCACAAACCAAATGACATCCTCCTATATGCAAATGTGCCCAAGGGGCAAGTGAATGTCATCTTTTCCTGATCCTTGGGGGCAATATGGATATGAAAATATCTAGAATACCCATAAAGAAAATAGTAATGTGACTTCTCTGCTAGCCTGTCAAGCATTTGGTCAATGAATGGAAATGGGAAATGGTCCTTCCTAGTGTGTTGGTTTAGTCGATGATAGTCTATGAAGACACACCAACTATTATGCACATGAGTTGGAACCAATTCATTGTTTTCATTTTTGATTACTGTAAGGCTAGTTTTTTTAGGAACTACTTGAATAGGACTGACCCATTGGCTATTGGATATGGGGTAAATGATTCTAGTAGCCAATAATTTTGGTACCTTCTTTTTCACAACTTCTAGGAGGTTTGGGTTTAGTAGAAGTTGTGCCTGCCTTATTGGTTTAGCCTCATCATTAAATAAAATATGATGTGTACAAATTGATGGGATAATACCAGGAATGTCAGCAAGTGTCCATACTAAAGCTTGTTTATACTCCATCAAAAGTTCAAGCAGTCTCAATTCATGCTCAGGAGGGAGTGAACTAGCAATGATGATGGGAAACTTGTTTCCATTCTCAAGATATGAATATTTTAAATCTCGAGGGAGTTGTTTTAGTTCCAATTCAGGTGGATTTTGGATTGATGGGAGTGTGTGTGAAAGTGAGAGGTCACTAATCTCATCTAATTGCTCAATAGTATCATCCTCATATGAGGAATGAGCTTTTACAAACTTAGAAGTATCATCGATTGTCATTGGATCTTTAGTGTTCAAGAAATTATCAATCAATAAACATGCATGAAACTTTTCTAGACCACTGAAACAATCAAAGAATGATTCATTTCCAAGAAATTCAATCAAGGATGAAAACTCAGAAAGGGGGTCGGGGGAATGAAAAGAAGTATTTTCAGAAGAAGGAAGTACATCAATTGAATTTACTGAGAGAGAGGAATGTTCTTCTGAGGGGTGATTCATGGAATCAAGGATATTGAAGTGGAAAATGTCACCACCAAACTCCATAGATAAAGTACCATTGTGTAAATTAATTATGGTTTTGACAATTTTCAAGAAGGGTCTCCCCAATATAATCGGGGCATTTCCATTCATCCTATCATCCTCCATTTTAAGCACATAAAAGTCAACAGGAAAAATTAAATTTTTAACCCTCACAAGAACATCCTCTAACACACCAGAGGGGTGTGCGATACTTTGGTTAGTCAGTTGAACAAAAATTCCAATGGGATTCAGTTCCCCGACCTATAATGTAGAGTAAATGGAGTGAGGCATCACATTTATAGAAACTCCTAAATTAAGAATAGCATTAGAAAAAGAATACTCCCCTATGGTGCATAAAATCGAGAATATTTCAGGATAATTACACTTGGTGGGAAGTGATGTCTCTATAAATGCTGAAACATTCCACCCCAAGCTCACCTTCTCATCTCCATGAAGTCGCCTTCAGTGTGTACACATATCCTTCAAAAACTTTTCATATCTTGGAATTTGTTTCACAGCATCAATCAAGGGGATGTTTACCTAAACTTTTTTGAAATTTTCTAATATTTCCTTATATAGTTCAGTTCCTTTTGTTTCTAAGGTTGGGTGTCCCTTTAGGGAAATAGAAGAGGAATGGATGGGATAGGAGACTCATCGACATACACACTCTTTCCTTTGGAAGGGATTCTCTCAAGACATGGTTTTTCAACATTTGGAACATTTTCAATGGTTGGGATGGAGGTTTCCTCAGGAGGGGATGACTCTGATGGAGGATTCATTTGGTTTTTAAGTTTTTTCCACTCCTAAGGGTGATGGCACTAACATTTCCTTTACCCCTAGGGTTTACTACTAGTTGAGAGGGTAGTTTACCTGACCCATGACTTTGAATTTCACCCACTGAGTTATCTAGCTGTCCTAATTTGGTTTTTAGGTCTTGCATAGCTACTTGGGTGGTTTGTTGGAATTGGATATTGTTAGCATCCATTTGTCTCATCATATATTCTAGGCTAGGCTCCAGTTTTAGAGGGGGTGGTTGGAAAGGCCTTTGAAGTGGTTGAGGATTTCTGGGTGGTGGTGGTGGATGGATACTCTACCCTTGTTGGTTACATGGTTGAGGAGGATAGTTTGAATACCCATTTCCTATAATATTGGTTTTATTTCCACCCAAAGTTGGATGGATAGTATGGTTATTGTCTAAAGGGTTGGTTATAGGGGCGGCCTGGAAATATTGCCTCGCAACTCTCAGAAGTTTCTCTCAATTGGGGGCATTATTCAGAGTAGTGGGTTTTAGAAGAACATATACCACAATGGATGGGAGGAGGAGATTGACATTTCCCTTGATAAATAGTAAGTTGTTGAAGAAGGGTACTTACCTCTTCAAAATTTGTGTCCACCTTCCTCTTGAATTCGGTACTTTGCACCTCCTGGACACCTTGAATGAGTATACTGGACCTTGTACCAAATTGTTGAGTGTTCTATGACATATTCTCAATAAGGGTTCTTGCATCAATTGTGGTCTTATCAACTAGCGCACCACCTGAAGTAACATCAATCATATTTCGATCAATAGGAATTAAACCTTTATAAAAATACTGAATTAAAAGTTGATCACTTATTTGGTGGTGTGGATAGCTTGAACATAACCTTTTAAATAATTCCCAATATTCATGTAATTTTTCCCCTTGTGATTTCCTTATACCACAAATTTTCTTCCTTACAGTTTTAGTTCGAGAGGCTGGGAAATATTTTTCATTAAAAAGGCGTTTCATGTCCGACCAGCCTCTAATTGGTGAATTAACATAGTACAACCAATATTTCGCAGTGTCTTCTAAAGAAAATGGGAATTATCTAAGATTTACTTGTTTCTAATCCACATTAGCAGGTTTTAATGTTGAAAAAATAGTATGAAATTCTTTTAAGTGCTTGTGTGGATCTTCTCCAGGAAGTTCATGGAATCTTGGTAGTAAATGAATTAAACCATATTTTAGTTCAAAATTGGGTGCCTCACCTTGTAATTGAATGTAAGTGAGTTGGATATCAACATCTGGTGAGGTTAGTTATTTTAGTGTTCTAATTTTTTATCCATGTTATATAAGTTTATTTTAGTTTTTATGTCAGTTCCAGAATAATATGAAGGGTGAAGAAGAGTTTAAATGTGTGGTGTGTCCTCCTTTAAAGTGTTGTCTTGTGTGTCTCGGTGTCGTTGACGTAGGGTCCTCTCCGGTTCGGGTTTGAAAGGTGATAAATCTCCTGGAGTAGAACTCATCATGCACCAAACATACACAAAAAATAGATCAGAACAAAAAGGTATTGAAAAGGTATAAGAGAAAACAAATAAATATTCACAAAAATTACAAAAAAAACCTTATAAAAAACACGCACTAAAAACCAAAGTTCTCCCCGACAACGGTGCCAAAATTTGACCATGCTGTCATGACACGTCAAATTGGTTATTATTTTAAGGTTGATTTTTAGTCTAGGGAAGACCCTAGGTTGTCTCTCAAGGAGAGTTGGTGGGTTTAGAGTGTGCGTTTTTAATAAGAATTACTAAAAGAGGGGTGGTTTCAAAACAGTTTATAGAAAATGAATTGATTTAAAGAGTTTAATAGTTGATAAATAAAAGTGATGTTTTAGAATTATGAGATAAGGAGATCATTTCAAGTTAAATACACATCTTGGTGATTTCATCATTTTGAAAAATACACATGGTTCAATGGAATCCTTTGGTTTAGGGTTATCAAGATCTCAACTTCCCTCTTCCCTCTTAAATGATGCTCAAAGAACCACCCCTTGACACAACAATCATGTTGTCAAGGTTTGGGTATAAAGCATAGATAAGAAAGGATACCAGAGCATACTAAAATCATATGTATGTGTGAGATAAATATTACTCTTGTCTTATCCAATCATAACAACCCAAGATTCCCACTTGAAATCTCATCCCAATCGGTGTTGAAATAAAAAGCGTTTCACTTAATTATAACAATAGAAATGAAATCAGAGAAGAATCATGTCAAGATGAGAAATAAGTGAAATATTTAGCACACAAATTAAACAAAACCAGTAGAAGAACAAGTGGTGGAACTCCCTCCCAAGTGTGTGTAGCTCCCTCGAAATGACCATCCACCGTTTAGTTTGACATTGGGAGGAAGATGAAGCTCAGGTGGAACTCCTTCTTCATTCTTGATCCTCATGTGAGGACAGGGGCCTCCAAAACTTCTAGGATGAGGATATAACTCCTCTATAACTCCAAATTGGTAGCACTTTACTCCTTGGCCTTACTTGAAAATGGGTAGACCAAGCTTCCATTTTATAGGCAAAGTGGAAGGTGGTTTTGAGCATCCTGATTTCAAGAAACCATTTGGTTCATAGTTTTCAATGGACAAAAAATATTATCTCACTTTTGATCAAACTAAAAATTTATATCCCCACCTCCTGAATATCTCCACCTAAAGTTTGGCACCATTTGGACAATCATAGCTCAAGATATTGACATATTATAGAATGCCACTTTTGACTTTGTGCATATTCGGTGGCTTGGAAAGATCAGTTCAGATGGGCCTCTTAGAAGCTGAATCAGGATTGGGTTTCTGATATGAAATGTATCCTATTAAATATTGGACCATCCCACAAAATTTCAGCCCATTTGGATGCACAGTCTAATAGAAGTGTGCGGATTAATCTATTGGTGTGCTTGGATCCTTCACAATTTGGCCCATTTTTCTTGGACTTCATCATGGGTCCTCCAAATCACCTCCACCTTCAATGAAATTATCAAAACAAGTAACATTTACCTTTTTAACAGCGATAAACACAAAATAATTGAATTAAACATGAATTTATTTATTTTTATTATATTTGGAATTTACAATAAAAATTCAGTTCAATACAATGGTGTAAGGGTGAAAATGATACAGTGAATCGTGGTACGATCAGCCAACTCAAGAGTTAAATCAATATCATACTGAGTTTTAGTTTGTTGAACATATGAACCTATAACATCATGTACTAAATTTTGAAACTGTGATGGATCCAGAATCAAATTATTAGTATCTTCTCTGGAACTGCGTTCACCGTGTTGATACTAAGAAACATAATCTAGTTGAAAACCAAAATGAAAAAGATGTCCCCTAACGTTATCAAATGCATCAAACATTCTCAGAGCACATTTTTTTACAAGGACACTTAATTATTCCTTCTAAAAAAAATTCTGGTTTTGATGATGCAAATGATAAGAAAGATTCAACACCCTCAATATATACAGGATTTAAACCAGAACTATTTGGATTTCTGCACTGATTTATCCAAGCGTGATCATCTAATAATGACTGTTGTTGACTTCTTTGTTCCAAATTTTTCTACAAAATATAAATTCATTACGGTTTTTGAATAATTTGAAATAAGAAAAACACCATCCAAAATAGAGAAGATAAATAATTACAACTACTTCTTACTAATTACCACTAATTACTGGTGATAAAATTTTCAGAGGATTGGTGGATACTCTTTTGTCTGACGACTCATTTACTTGAAACTTTCTCACACTGAAATCACAATGAAGAATATGCTCAGAGGTACGCATATCCATTCTCATTCATACGAGAATGCATAAGCTTACCTCCGACCAGATTCTTCATCATGATTTCAGTGTGAGAAAGATGCAAGTAAATGAGCCCTCAGACAAAAGAGACCCCTTTTCGTCGATGAATCATCTTCTTGTAACTGTCACCACTTGAAAACATTCTGAAAAATGTGGTCCTATGAATTCATATCCAAACTCGTGCTTACGAGATTGGATATGTATACGTAGATGTATATTTTCCATAATGTTTTGATTCAGTGAAAGTTGAAAGGAGAAGAGTCATTGAGAAAAAGGAGTGCTGCCAATCCACTAGAAATCGTGCCATGTTTTTATAATTTATTACAATTTATTACAATTATTCCTAATTATTCCTAATAATTCCTAATTATTCCTAATTATTCCTAATTATTCCTAATCATTCCTAATTATTCCTAATTATTCCTAATTATTCTTAATTATTCTTAATTATTTTTAATTATTCCTAATTATTCCTAATTATTCCTAATTGTTGCTAATTTTTGCTAATTTTTGCTAATTATTCCTAATTATTCCTAATTATTGGTAATTATTGGTAATTATTGGTAATTATTGGTAATTATTGGTAATTATTGGTAATTATTTTTATTTATTTCTAATTATTGCTAATTGTTGCTAATTATTGCTAATTATTGCTAATTATTGCTAATTATTGCTAATTATTCCTAATTATTGGTAATTATTGGTAATTATTGGCAATTATTACTATTTATTTCTATTTATTGCTATTTATTGCTATTTATTACAATTTATTGTTATTTATTGCCATTTATTACTATTTATTGCTATTTATTTATATTTATAACTATTTATTACTATCTATTACTATTTATTACTATTTATTACTAATTATTACAAATTATTACTATTTATTACAAATTATTACAAATTATTACTAATTATTACTAATTATTACTAATTATTACCATTTATTACTATTTATTACTATTTATTACTATTTATTACAAATTATTACTAATTATTACTAATTATTACTAATTATTACTAATTATTACTAATTATTACTAATTATTACTAATTATTAGTATTTATTACTAATTATTACTATCCATTACTAATTATTACTATTTATCACTAATTATTACTATTTATTACTAATTATGACTAATTATTACTAATTATTACCAACTGTTACTATTTATTACTATTATTACTATTTATTACTAATTTATTACTGATTATTAGCATTTATTACTAATTTTTAGTATTTATTACTAATTATTAGCAATTATTAGTAATTATTAGTAATTATTAGTATTTATTACTAATTATCAGTATTTATTACTAAATATTAGTATTTATTAATAATTATTAGTATTTATTACTAATTATAAATATTTATCACTAATTATTAGTATTTATTAATATTTTTTACTAATTATTACTATTTTTCCTAATTATTACTATTTACGACTAATTATTTCTAATTACCACTAATTATTACTAATTAGCATTAATTACTATTAATTACTACAAATTACAGCTACTAATTACTAATTACCGCAAATTATTTATATTCATTACTAATTATCGTTATTAATTATTAATTACTACTAATTACTAACAATTAGTACTAATAATTTCAATTTATTATTACAACTAAATATTGATGACAAAACAATCTAAATCTAATTTAATTACAAGTAATTAACAATAATTAAAATTAATATAAAAAATGAAATAAATATTAAATTAAATAAAACCTAAATACCTTTAAGCTTGATCTCTTATAAGTGTAGACGACTTCAAAAATTGTTTGTAAAAAAAAATTAACTCAGAAATTTTAACTCTAAAATTAGAGTTTAGAGAGAGAGAAAGTAGAAATTGGGAGGAAGAATGAAAAAAACGGATGAGAGGTATATATAGGTTAGATTATTTGCGACGGTATTATTTACGACGGGATGCCCGTCGCAAATAATACTATTTGTGACGGGACTCGTCGCAAATACCTTCGATCGCATTAATTACTATCGACGGTTAAAAGGGTATTTGCGACGGGTCCTGTCGCAAATAGTGACCTGCTGACACACTATTTGCGACAGGGGCATATACCCATCGTAAATAGTATTTGCTGCCGCCGAGTATTTGCAACGGGGAGACACCTCCCATCGAAAATACCCTTCCTGCGATTTGGCACAGAAACCGCGCTAAACCTTTTGCAACGGGACCCCTTATCCCGTCGTAAATAACTTATTATTTACGATGGGATCTATTCCCGTCGCAAAAGGCTATTTTTCTCATAGTGTACTCTTGGCTGCGGAGATCAAATGATGTATCCCGGTTGCGATGATCATCGGTACAACAAAATGGTATGTCCATGTGTGTGTGAAAAATGACTTTGGGTGAGAGAAAAATTCCTCTAGGTGTTAAGAGAAAAATAATTCAGGTGCATTGTAAAATTCCTTTGGGTGATTTGTAAAATTCCTTCATGTGGAAAAATCCTTCGAGTGAATTTTCTGGTGTTTTTTGACTACTTCTGATGTGATGTTAGGCTCCACCCCAACAATGTCCTCATCAATGCAACGAAAAGTCAATCGAACAAACTTTTTACGATCAACATGTGACATTCCCCATGTCATGGTGGCTTAATTAATTAATAAATTTATTTAATTTTAAGTCTTCGGGGGTTCCTGATAATTTCAGGTGAAAATTTTAAAATTTTCAAGAGAAAAGGGTACCGTGCACGAGTTACACACGGTTAGGAGTAGATGTGCGACAATAGTGCATGAGGGTCTATCATCATGATACTGCTATTTTTAATGGTTAGAGAATGGATTTTCCAACCGTGCAACTCTCCTAGGGGTAACCATGCAGTGCCTCATTCTTGTCCAGTAGGGACAACATAGTTGGTGCACAGTTTGGTAAACTATGCGATTTGTCCAGAATTTTTTATTTTTATTTATTTTTTATTTTTCCCTTTTCTTCTTCCCTCTTATTTCTTTCTCCTTTCTCCCCATGTGTGATGCACAATTCCCAACCCTCCTCCCTCTCCCAACCGCACACAACCCCTTTCTCATGGCCTCAATTTCTTTTTGTGATCATCTTTGGTGAGTGTTTTCACTCCTCCTTCATCCTCTATTTCATTATTCTGATGTTTTTCTTTTCCACATCTCCCATTATTGTTTGGCTGAACCCCAAGGTTTTGGGTGGGATTATTTTTGTTTTCTTTCTTCTTCCTAGGGCATGAAATGGGTCTCTTGGGTCGGATTCATGCATGTTTCAGCACCCACCGCCGAAGGCAAAGAATTTTGGTCCATTTTGGTTTGTCTACTGCCGTTTGAGGTAGGTTTTCATTGCCCTTTTGATTAGCCCAATTTTAATTGGTTTTTTTATTGTTGGTTTCTATTTGTTTGTTTAGGAGGTCTTGCAGTCCCTTGAAGGTGACTTGCACAGGTATGCATAGGTAAGCGCATATATAAATAGGCCCTCTTTGTACACATTCCCTCACGATGAGAGGAATATGTACATGTGGACAAAGGGTATAAATATATATTTGAAGGTGCATATGCGTGTAATCATAAAGGGGTGGTTTTGAGTGGTCTCTTTTATAAACAACATGTTTTGAGGTAGGTGTTTCCATATATTTCCTTTCCGGAACATTCCATTTGATGTTTGATCCTTTCTAATTAATTTATAAATGCATTCCCTATGTTTTTTATGTGATTGTATGAATTGTTATCCATGTTGTAAACTTGGTAAAAAAGGGTTTTCAAATGATTTTTTAAATTGTTCCTATATATATATATATGTATACAGTGTGTTTGTTAAAATTCCAATTGGTCTTTAAGAATGAAATTGAGTATTTTTAGAATTGTGTGTGACCTTGTTTGGGACTTGGTGATTAGGTTACATGTTCAATTGTGCTTTGTGTGTGGGTTTGGTTTTTGTTTTGGCTTTGGTTCTTGTGTTTGGATCCTTATGGTGGGTTTTGATGTTACTTGTGGTTCTTTGATTGAAACATTGGGTGTTTTTTTGGTTTTCCATATATATGTTGTGGATGTGGGCATATCCATATGTGCATGAGGTGAACATATGGATTGGAACACACTTTTATATACGGTATTCCATAAATATTTCCATCTTGATACCTTTGGTTTTCAAAACATTCTTCTCACTTTTCTCTTCCACTCTTCCATTCTATCCTCCAAATGTTTTCCTAAAAAATCCTAATGTTTTCAAAAAGGATTATTAGTTCTAAATAACTTCAAATGTTGTTTTTTCAAACATGTTTTCTAAAATGTGGCCCATTTGGAATCTTTCTAGAATAATTGGCGTTTCCACCTTTGTTTTGGAAATGGTTTGGATTTGTAAATTTTAAGGCTCGAATGGTACTTTGTGATGTTTTAAAAATTGGTTTTAAAACTCATATGATGTGTAGGCCCGATACTTTGAATGGTTATATGTGTGATGAGAAACCCTATGGTTTTCATTCCGTTGAGAGGGCCTTCTCATAGTCAGTGTCAAGGATTGGGAAGGACATGCATGGGGACATCTATGAGTTATAGTCAATATCATGTATGTGATGACCTCCTCATTCTCCTTTATACTATTATCATGGGATTTCTGGATGTCATTAAGAGGGTTTAGTGATAGTTTCTGTCATGAACCAGGATGGGTCGCCATCCAACCCGACGCCCGACCCGGTCTGCAGCATGACCTGAATGTAATTCCCGATCCCCATGGGCTGGCACAAGTGCCTGGGTATCAAAATAACATGTGGGAACGATTTACCCAAAAAAAGAGACAGAAAAACAATTAACAAGATAAATAAACTGCAACTGGAAACAAACAATCAAACACGCCTTTAAATTATAAACATGTTTAAAGTATACAATTTAACTAAAAAACCAAAGTGAACAACAAAAAAGATAGAGAACTAAAACTCCAATACCAACCTCTGAGGGAAGACCATCAGCAACCAAAACCACCATCACTAAGCACGATGCCTCAACCTGAAATACACAAAGGACAAAAAAATCTACATACACCCAAGGGTGTATGTAGGGTGTGATCCAAGAGCCTAGTAGGATACAACCCAATAAAAAGGTTCCATGCCACAACATCAAAAAGATAATTTAACAAGCTTATTTAAGACCATACTTTTAAAATGATTTTAAGAAAAACATTTAAAGGATGAAAGTAAAAAAAAGGAGCACTGGAAGAAAAAACCATTTCACAAATACTACTTTAAAATGGAAGAGAAAATTCATAAAGAATATGCACACACTCAAGTGTTCCTCTGTATACCGACAGAAGGCACCACATCATGAATAGAAGATCACTACGGGTAAATCCCCTACGGATTATCTAGCTCGAGTGGGACCCTAGAACCTTGTGTCTTAGTGAAACATGGATTAGAAACCACGACCCTCTATAAACATGGCTTAGAAATCACGACCCTCAGTAAATGTTGCTTATAAACCACGACCCTCAGTCATTCATAAGTTTAGTTAGTGTTTCAATCGTCAATCCAGCTAAGAGAAATAGGGATGATACCCCTTCGGATCACTAGTGCATTAGTTCTAGTCCTCCCACCCTGATACCTGGGGTTTTCCCTTGTTCTCAATCAAGTTCCACATTCACATAGTATATTGTTTTCTCATATTAGAGACCAAACAAGACATTACACACAAAATCCACCACTTGCATACCCAAACACCATTTTAAAAACACACGCACACCAAAACAATTTCACAACATACATTTGTCATTACTTAATCATTTCTCAAATCCCTATTTGAAAACACTCAAAGAAGAACATAATCAATTTTCACAACTTAGAGAAAATTATTAAATAACACAACAAGGGATTACACAAAAACTATACATAATTCCAAGTAGGAAAAACCATTTTCAAGCCACTTGCTCGACAAATTATCCTTAAAACTATTTTCGCACCACTTGCACAATTTAATGTATTGTTTACACCATTTATAAAACACCACCAAGTGACGCAAAAAGGGTTTACACCAAAAACATGTCTTATTTTATATAAACATACTACTTTAAAAACAAACACATATTAAACTCTTTCAAAATACCACTTTCACGCCATCTAAATAATTCAATAAATCATTAAACTGTTTATTAGATCATTTCAAGAAAAACCAAAAAGACTTCACACTAAAGTACACATAAAATCCCCCCTTTGAAACCAAACGTACACCAAGAACCATTTCACACCCGAATTTGCTTCACATGCATGACCTGATAAATTATTTAAACAGATCAAAGAACATTATTAAATAGCACACTCAGGGTTCTCACATAAAAATGTCATTTTAAGATTTAACACAAGTTTCACCCTACCAAACAACCCTTTCGCACATCAAATTTGAGTGAATAAATCAAGTTAAACAGTTTATGAAATACATCAAATTAGAATGAAGGGTTTATACCAAAAACACAATTCGTTCCATATATATCATCATTCTAAACCAAATGCACAAGATAACCTTATCAAAACATGTTTTCCATCATTAAAACAATTTGCAATTAATTTCAACGGTGCACAATAAGGCGAACACACCAAAATAATAATTTTCCACTTGAACACATGTCAAAACACTCCAAAAATACATTTCGCACCACAAAATTTGATCATAAAACACATTTATAAAAACAAATAAACATATTAAATTAATCAATTGATGCAAGGGTATGTAACCACCTACCTTGAAGGATAAAATCCCAAATATTGTGTAAAAACCTCGAACACACCTAAGGCGCACCACAAGCGAACTAAATTGGACCCTAAACAAGAATTCGAACCAAAAAGAGATTAAAAAATGATCCCTAAAGAACCTTATACATGCCGAAGGAATAAAACTCAAAAGAATAATAAATAACTTAACCAAATGGGGGGGGTTGCGTGTCAGAGAGAAGGTCGACCAGCAGGGGTGTTGCGCTGGAGCTTTGCCGGCGAAGGGAGGTTACGCCCGAAGGGAAGCTGCGGGTAGGGCTTTGGCCACAAAGATGCTGGACGAGACAATATGGGGGTGAGTGTTCGACCGCGTGGAAGTTGGACAAGGGAAATTAGGCGTCGGCATGAGGGGTAGGCCAGCTGGGGAGCTGTGGGGTGCGCCTAGTCCGGGGAGCGGGGTGTGCAATGGTGGTTCTGGCTGGGAGAGGAAGCCGGCGGACATCGGTGGTCGCAACGGGAATAGGGAGGCTGGTGGATGGCGTGCACAGGTGAAGGCGGCACTAGACGAGAGTTGGATGGAAGGTTCGTTCGCCGAGGACCGTTGCACAAGGTGGAAGCGTATGAGGTGAGGTCCACAGGAGGGGGGGTCGCGCTTCATGGTGTGTCGCGGCACAAGGGACCAGAGGGTTTCAAGGGGGGCATTGTGCGTCAGAAAGGGTCGCCGGCTAGGCTGGAGGTGCGATGTAGGGTGGAAGCAAGATCGGGGGGGGGGGGGGGGGCGAAGCCGATCGGGGAAAAGAAGGGGGTGTTGTGGCGTAATGAAGATGGAGGGGGTTCAACGGGAAGAAGGTCCGGGGGTAGCACAAACCCTAGAAGAAAAAGAAATGAAAAACAAATAAAAATAAATAGGAATTAATAATAATTAATAATAATAATAATAATAACAACAACAACAATAATAAGATAATACCAAACTTAATAAAAATAATACTCTCAATTAAATTATTATCCAAGAAAATAATAATAATAATCTAAAGTAACATTATTATTATTATTAAAACCATTATTAATTCATCTTATTTCATTAGTTGACCATCGGGCAGGGCGTGTGATGACCTAGGCGAGGCTGCACGGCTTTGACCGTAGTGCGCTGGATGCAATCAAGGCCAAAATGCTCATTTATCAGCGTAAGAGTGCAAAACCCTAGTTGGGCTCGGCCCAAATTACATATATATAATAATAAAAATAATAATGATAATTAAAAGTAGATAAAATTATAAGATAAAAAAATAAAAAAAAATTAGAAACATGACGCAACGCGAAGTCCGGGTGTGAAAATTCTCCCCACCATAAAGCTTTCCATCCCCCGAAATCCACAACTAGGACTGAACCCCAAAGTAGAAAACAACACCCCCTTAAGGTTCAAAGAGGATCCCCACAAAAGAAAGTGAACGGAAGAAAACACATCATGCTTAGAGAAAGTGACTTAAATGATAACCTCAAGAGACTAGTAAAACGACTTTTTGATATGTGTCGCCCGCCCCAAAGAGCTAGAACACCTCCAGTTGACTCATCAAGGAAATGAACTCTTGCACCCACAGAAACCAACTTCACAAACCGAAACACCCCTAACACCATTAAATGAAAACAACATCATTTGAATGGAATAAACAAACAAAAACAAACATGTCCAAGGAACTTTGATCACCTACTACCAAGTCATCTCTAGAAACAAAACTAAAAGGCCAACAGGGGAAAGCCCGAAGGGGCTCCCCACCATAAGAAATTTATCAACGCTCGAGATGAGATTAGAAAACCAAAATGGGGAGGCCTGAACAGACTCCCCACCATAATAATAGGATAATATCAGTTTATTTATGAGGAGTTTCAGCGAGGCCCCCAATGGGTATCACAATCATTGGCACCAACGAAAACACAAGAACTTAGAGGCTTTTCAGAACTCACTTAACACTCCCACCAAAAGGGAGGGGAGGGCGGGGCCCAACCATCAGGCGTCAAAAGTACAACCGAAGAAAAACCAACATCTCAACATCCCTGGATGAGCACCATTCAACTTTGAGGCTAATTCACCCAAACAGACCCCATAAGGACCGCTAAAAGTGATTACACCCGATGGGACGCAACCCCCAGGACATTAAGGTAATGAGATGATCATGCCTCCTCATAGCCACTGGGAACCTCATGCACCCAAACAAGTTATTTGGGAGGGAAAAACTATATGAAAAATTTAAACTGCCTTCACCTCCAACACCGATGAAAAAAATAAGGTTGGGGGCCCATACACTCTCGGGGTTCCTAAACATGCGTCAGCTTCAATCTGAGGCCTAAGGCTATATTCCTGATGTTCGAAGCATCTCCTGACTCATAGTAAGTCATTGAAGACTCCCGAATGAAGCTTCTCCTTTTTGGTATCACACGCAACCACATCGTAACCAAAACAACACCAACAAACACAACATACCACGACATCCAATTACTCCCACACGGAACATTTACTAACATAGGGGTTTCAATGATGAACATGCATCAACTCTTCACCTTAACTAAGAAACTTAAGAAAGAAATATGCATGAAAAACACTCCCCTTTTGACAAAAAAATAAAAACTCCCTAAGAGGAGGACGCACTCCTATGAAAACTGGGATTCCCGAAGGATCCTATGAAATCCACCCTTGCTCTTCAAAGAGAACTTACACCACAAGATGTCACCAAACATGACCCTTGTGGTCAATGAAAGCACTATAATCCTTTCAAGACATCATTCAGCATCGATAACTCTGAACTGCCTTCACCTTTCCCCACTGGAATTCCTTTCATCGTTTCTAGATGCAATGGTGTCAAAATTCATACCCGACGACTAAGACAACTCAAAGAGACCAAAGCTCCCTTCAAATCCTCTCGTGTATGTCATACCTCTATGAGAGGATTCGATTAATCGAAAAGGATAAGGGAAAAAATTAGCACTATCACTAAAAAGGGAGAGTACTCGCTTTAATCAACCGGAGGGTTGGCCAACAGTGAATTACCCATGGATGCACTTCAATCGCACATTAAATCTTTATGGGGGGTGTTCACTAGTCAAGAAAGAAAACCATGGACCTAATAAAATTAGTCTACTGACCAATACATACCACAAGCGAACACTAAATGTGCAGGGGGAACCACTACAAGGGCTTCCTGAAGCGCTTTTCAAAATAATTCACTAACCACACGCTTTCACACCAACTTACAAATAAGAATTAAAACTCAAGAAACAAATCATTCAAAAAGGATTATCGTCTCAAAACGTCTCACATCCAACATTTTAGAAACAAAAGGACACACCACGCAATCAACGGTTACTAAAACATGAAATTCTCATTTAACAAAACTTTTTGAAAATAAGCAAAGCTAGTGGGTTGCACAAACACCAATGGTGTCCCATCAGCCTCGCACATGCATGTTCCCATGTCACATCGGCACCCACCTCATATCCATCTATGAATTCATCCACTTGTTCCATTGACCATTTCTCTTTCTATATACACTCATGCATGTGGCTGTCTAGGTTAACACCAAGGATCAAAACTATACCTTTCCATTTTTCAAAACCAAAACATTCAACCAACGCTTTTCAAACCTTACACACCATTTTATTTTTAAAGAGATTCATTTCAATACATTTTTTTCAAGACAAAATCATTTTTACTTAAAAACCAGATTTCCATGAATCAAAAACAAAGAAACGAGGAACGATGCAAGAGGAAACTATTGTCAGCGGGTGACTGGGACATATGGTTGGCGGCCATATGCTAATCACACCACCACCAAAAAGGGTATTATAGGACAACATCCTCGACTCCACATGGCTTTCCAGACCCTGTGATATCCCTGGGACCACCGACCCTACTCCTTTTTTATTTCACCTAAATAAGATTAATTAGAAGGACCAACGACTTAGAAAAACTTCAACTTATCCTAGTAACTTGAGTCCCGCCACAAGGTGTGCTGGCCAGGCACCTTACTAGCAGTCAAAACATCAAGTTCTGACACCCTTAAATCAGGTCTACCCTAAATATTCTTAAAAGAACATGACCCAAGAGAGTTAACTACTTTGATACCATTTTGTCACGAACTAGGCCGGGTCTCCATCTGACCCAGCGCACGACCCGGTCTGCGGCATGAACCAAAGGTAATTCTTGATCCTCACGGGTGGGCACAAGTGCCTAGGTATCAAAATAACACGTGGGAAAAATTTACCTAGAAAAAGAGATAGAAAAAAAACTAACAAGATAAATAAATTGAAACTGGAAACAGACAATCAAACATGCCATTAAACTGTAAATAGTAGAGCACTACGGGTAAATCCCCTAAGGATTATCTAGCTCGAGTGGGACCCTAGAACCTCGTGTCTCGGTGAAACGTGGCTTAGAAACCATGACCCTTTGTAAATGTGTCTTAGAAATCACGACCCTCAGTAAACATGTCTTAGAAACCATGACCCTCAGTCATTCATAAGTTTGGTTAGTGTTACAATCGTCAATCCAGCTAAGTAAAACATAGACGATGCCCCTCTGGATCACTAGCGCACTAGTTCTAGTCTTCCCACCTAGATACCTGGGGTTTTCCCTTGTGATTAATCAAGTTCCAAATTCACATAGTATATTGTTTTCTCATATCATAAACCAAACAAGACATTACACACAAAAGCCACCACTTGCATAATCAAACACCATTTTAAAAACACACGCACACCAAAACCATTTCACAACATACATTTGTAATTACTTAATCATTTCACAAATCCCCATTTTAAAACACTCAAATAAGAACAAAATCAATTTTCAAAAATTAGATAACTTTATTAAATAACACAACAAGGGCTTACACAATAAACATACCCAATTACAAGTAGGAAAAACACTTTTTAAGCCACTTTCTCGACAAGTTATCCTTAAAACTAGTTTCACACCACTTGCACAATTTAATGAACCATTTTCACCATTTATAAAACACCACCAAGTGATGCAAAAAGGGTTTACACCAAAAACACGTCTTATTTTATATAAACACACTACTTTAAAAACAAACACGTATTCAACTCTTTCAAAATACCACTTTAATTCCATCTAAATAATTCAATAAATCATTAAACTATTTATTAGATCATTTCAAGAAAAATAAAAAAGTCTTCACACCAAAGTACACATAAAATCCCCCTTTTGAAACCAAACATACACCAAGAACCATTTCACACCCTAATTTGCATCACATACATGACCTGATAAATTATTTAAACAGCTTAAAGAACATTATTAAATAGCACACTCAGGTTTCTCACATAAAAATGTCATTTTAAGATTTAACACAAGTTTCACCCTACTAAACACCCCTTTCGCACATCACATTTGAGTGAATAAATCAAGTTAAACAGTTTATGAAATGCATCAAATTAGCACCAAGGGTTTATACAAAAAACACACTGTGTTCCATATAGAACATCACTCTAAACCAAATACACAAGATAAACTTATCAAAACATGTTTTCCATAATTAAACATACTTTTAATTAATTTAAAGGGTGAAAACAAGGCGAACACACCAAAATAATAATTTTCCACTTGAACACATGACAAAACACTCCAAAAATACATTTCACAACACAAAATTTGATCATAAAACACATTTATAAAACCAAATAAACATATTAAATTAATCAATTGATGCAATGGTATGGAACCACCTATCTCAAAGGATAAAATCCCAAATCTTGTGTGAAACCTCAACCACACCTAAGACGCACCACACACAAATTGAATTGGACCCTAAACAAGAATTCGAACCAAAAAGAGATTAAACAATGACCCCTAACGAACCTTATACCTGCCGTAAGGAATAAAACTCAAAAGAAGAATAAAGAACTTAACCGAATGGGGGGTTGCATGCCGGAGAGAAGGTCAGATAGTAGGGGTGTCACACCGGAGCTTCGCCGATGAAGGGAGGTTGCGCCCGAAGGCAAGCTGTGGGTAGGGCTTCGACCAAAAAGATGCTGGTCGGGACAAGATGGGGGAGTGTGTTCACCCACGTGGAAGTCGGTCTAGGGAAATCGGGCGTCGGCACGAGGGGAAGGCCGACTGGGGAGCTGCGGGGTGTGGATGGTCTAGGGAGTGGGGAGCGCGACAGTGGTGCTGGCTAGGAGAGGAATCTGGCGGGCAGCAGTAGTCACAACGGGAGTAGGGTGGCCGACGAATGGCATGCACAGGTGAAGGCGGTGCCTGACGAGATCTGGATGGAAGGGTCGTTTGCCGGGTACCGCTGGGCACGGTGGAAACGCACGAGGTGAGGTCCGTAGACGGGGGGGGGGGGGGGGGTTGCGCTTCATGGTGTGCCATGGCGCAAGGGAGTGAAGGGTTCCAAGGGGGCGCTGTGCACTGGAAAGGGTCGCCAGCTAGGTTGGAGGTGCAATGTAGAGTTGGAGAAAGAGCAGGGTGGCGAAGCCGATTGAGGAAAAGAAGGGGGTGTTGCGGCACGATGAAGATGGAGGGGGTCCGAAGGGAAGAAGGTTGAGGGGGGGGGGGGGGTAGCGCAAACCCTAGGAAAAGGGGGGGGGGGGGTGTAGCGCAAACCCTAGGAAAAAAAGAAATGGAAAAAATAAATGGAAATTAATAATAATAATAATAATAATAAATTCAAACAATTGTAATAATAATAATAATAATAATAATAAGATAATAACAAACCTAATAAACTAAATAATAAACTATACAATGATCAATTTAATAAAATGATATTAATAAAAATAATACTTTCAATTAAATTATTATCCATAAAAATAATAATTATATCCTCTAGTGATATTAATATTAATATTATTATTAAAACCTTTATTAATTCATCTTATTTCATTAGTTGACCATCGAGAAGTGCATGCAGCAACCCAGGCGAGGCCACACGACTTTGACCACGGTGCGCTGGACGCAATCAAAGCCAAAACACTCATTTATCAGCGCAAGAGCTCAAAACCCTAGTCGGGATCAGCCCTCATTACATATATATAATAAAAATAATAATAATAATAATTATAATGAGATAAAATTATAAGATAAAAAAAATAGAGACATGACACAACGCGAAGTCCAGGTGTGACAATTTCTTTCTAGTCTTGATTATATAGATTGGAACCCCCTAGATAGCGGATATGTCAGGTGGGATTTACCACTTGTGAGGCTATTTTAGAGCATCTGGGTTGGTTATTGACTATGGAGGTGCACCATATGTCGGCAGGTGGATTCGAACTGAGTATATCCATGGATTTTTCTAGGGATGTTTAGGAAAAACCCATGATTACATACTTGTATGTTATTCTTTTATTTTTCATCACTTTAGCGAATTGTTTTAGTAGTATCTGTCTGCTTGAACTTGTATTGTTTCCCTTTATTCTAGATTTCTGTACATTACCCCATTGGTCAGGTTTTGCTTTATTTTCCTTTTATGGTGTACTTTCTTCAAATTTTAATTCCACTAGGATTTTGTTTTTCAAATTGGGTTTTCAAAAATGGAAGATGGTTTGGTTATTTAAAAGATGAAAACCTTATTTTCTTAAAAGTATTTTCAAACTAGTGTTTATATACTATCTCAAGAAAGGACATGTATGGATTTTGTGGTAGTTACCCACTGAGCCATTTTATGTTCACACCCTACTTGTGTCACTCGGCATCGGTAGACCCGAGATTGTTTGTAGGTTAAACTTCTCATCTAGGTTCACTCATGGAGAATATTGGTCTTGTGGATGGTGGTGAACTAATGGTCACAAGTAGGTATGTTTAATTTTATTTCTTTCCACTTCCAATATTAATTTTATTTTCTTTTTTAATTTTTATATATTTATTTGTTATTTTATGTTCTAAATCATTCCCAATTGCTTTATCTTTGATGCCTATCACTAGTTTCAAGATCAGGAGGATCGATAATGCCTCTCAGTCCTTGTTGCTGGATGGCCCAAGTGACCAGTTCAGGGTTGAACTAATTTGGGTTGTGACAAAATTGTATTAGAGCATCTCTTTGTTATTTGGGGCATTAAGTATTTTAGAGATAATACTATTGGGAATTAGGAGGCACATACATGAAGAGCGTCGCAAACTCTTAATCATTATGATCCTCAAGTTACCAGGGGTAGTCTGAGACTTTAGTATTCTATTTTGGTTTTGGGTTTATACTATTGGTGCTTATTTAGTTTGTGTGGTTTGGGGAATGACAAATGGAAGTGAACTGGTGATACACGGTGAGATTTCATGGAGTAGCGACCCATGTGGAGCTCGAGTTCATAGTTCAAAATACTTTTAATGGTTGGTAAATGCTCAAGGAATGGTCTTATAAACAATGTGGCTGAGTTATGCATGGCCAATAGTTCCCTATTCCAGGAGTTACGATGTGAGTTATACTTTGGCTTGATTTTAGTTGATGTGAGTTGATTTTGAATGAAAAAGGGTTTATAGAAAAAGGGTTTTCAAAAGGAAAATGATTTTGGGACATAGTTTCATTTTGAAAGTTGGATTTGATGTTTGAGTTGGATTTGGAAATGAGCTTTGGAATTTAGAAAGTGTCCTTGGAGTAAAATGGTTTGAATTTGAAATGGAAATGGTGATTTTTTGGAAGAGGATTTTGGTTTTGTTTCATGGTGTTTTGATGTATGATCATGGTGTTTTAGTTTTTAATATTCCTTTTTGGTTGAATTTTGGGTTGATGTTGGTTTGGTTTGGTGTTTATTATGTTATTTAGTTTATGTCACCTAGAAAGATCTCAAAGGTTTATAGTGAGTCTCTTCCAATCGTTGGCCCTGCCCAGACTTCTAGTAGGGTGGAAGATATGAGTTCTTCTCAACCATTTATATTTTTAAAATTTGATAAAGGTATTTTATAGATTGTGGAGTTTCTTGAAAAAATTGACGGTATTTTTAGGTATTTGGGAACTCCTAAAGTTGTGAAGGTGCGAGCTGTTCTAGGTTTGTTTGAGGGTCTGAGTTTGGATCAGTTGAAGGTGATCATCCCATCATCATTTCAAGTTGGGATTCCTTTAGAAGTGTTTAAGACCAATTTTATTCAATGGTTTATACTTGAGAAGGTGAAGGTGAGGAAATTAGTAGAGCTCTTGGGGGTGTTCAGCAAGGTCAACAGATGGTGAAGGCATACATTGATCATTTTAAAGAGATGGTTTCTTTTTCATAGGATATAACATAAAAGGATCATTTGAAAATCCTCTCTTCATATGAGGTCTTTTTCTAGAGATCTAGGAGTGAGTTCTCTCATCTGGGAAAGTTCTGTTTAGGAATCTGGTGGATGAGGCATTTCTAACCGAGGTGATTCCCAGAGTGCAATCGGTAGAAGTTGGAAATCCAGTTTCTCTTGGTGCTCATGAAGGTTCCTCATATAGTGAGAAGTGTATACCAGAGGAACCCATTTCTGATGAGTCTCCTTTTCTAGTTCCTTCTCCTCATTCAATATACCACTCAATCGTGTTCTTCAAGTGTGGTCGGTTTGGGAATTTGAAGTTGTCTTGTCATAACCCTATGAAGTCTTGTTGTTGATTTAGATGTTTGGGTCACTTAGAGAAGTTTTGTAAGACACGCATCCAGAAGAGGAAGTCTCAACTAAAGGCTACCAACTCCTAATTGTGGGGTAGCAGGTGCTTCAAGGTACTGAGACTCCAACCATAAGCCCCAAAGTGAATCTCTTCATGCAATCAAGAGTTTATTGGTGTGGGGAACCTTGGCCTATATTTTATCTCTGATGTTAGAGTGGGGATAATTTAAGTTCTATTTATAGTTTTACTTGTTTTTGGAAATACTTATTATTTTACAGGTTTTAGTAGTATTTTATTCCTAGAAGTTTCTATAGTTGTTCCTTATAGATGTTAATCTTTGAATAATTATCCTTCTTGTATAATAGTTTTAGTTTTGTATGGTTTTTTTTTTCAGAGATACAGATGTCCAATGGAAATGATGAATGGTGGTCTGGTTCGGTGTTTGTTTTGAGCTTCTTTATTTGGGATCTACTCATTCTGGGAGTTCGAGTGTTGGTTTGTTCTATTCAATTTATAATTGGTGGGGAGACTGATGTTTGGTATCCATTAATTTTGTGTATTCATTAATCTAGGTTTTTTCTTGATAACTCAGTTGTCTAAAGATTTCTCATTCTTTTAGAGATTTGTTCTAAAAATATGTTCCCATGTTGACCTTTACTTAGACCTGAGGCTTTATGGGAGTATAAAGTGATATGGTGGGGATTTTGTGACATTAAATATGTCACAATGGATTAATTAATTAATCAATTCAATTAATTTTTAGTCTTCTTGGGTTACCAAAAATTTTGGGTAGAAATTTTAAAATTTTCAAGGGAAAAGGGTACTGTGCACGGGTTGTGCACGATTAGAAGTAACCATGCGATAATCATTCATGAGGGTATATCATGAGGATAATGTTGTTTGACATGTTTGGATCATGGTTTTTTCAACTGTTTTACTCACCTAGGGGTTACTATATGATGCCTTGTGCTTGTCCAATAGGTTTAGCACGGTTGGCGTACGGTTTGGTATACCACACACAAACCATGAGATTTTTCCAAAAAATTTATTTCTCTTTTGATTTTTTTTATTTTCTTCCTACCTATTATTTATTTCAACCTTCTACCCCTTGTGTGATGTGTGATTCCTAACCCTCATCCCTATCCCAGCCTCACACCACCCCCTTCCCGTGGCCTCGATTTTTGGCCATTTCTTCTGCCGATTCTTGCTGCGATCATCTCCAATGAGTGTTTTCTATCCTCCATCATCCTTAATTTCATTATTATGATGTTTTTATTTTCCCATTCACCCATTATTATTTGTAATAAACCTAAGGTTTCAGGTCGTCTGATTTTTTATGTCTTTATTCTTCCTAGGGTGAGTGATGGGCCTCCTGGGTCAGCTTCATGCATGTTTTGACATCCTTCGTCAAAGTCAAATCATTTCAGTATATTTTGGTTCATCCACCACCGTTTGAGGTAGGTTTTAATTTCCACTTTGATTTGACTAATTTTAATTGGGGTTTTTTTAACATCTTGGACCTGGATGCCATTAAACGGTTCCCTGAGCCTGATTGGCCACATGGCCTCAAGTGCATCTCCCCAAATGCCAGAGGATGTCGACTAACGGTGATGGACTAGGGTGTGTCTTTGGGGAGACTATGCCACCTTTTCAGAGTGTAACATAGAAAAATATCATACAGATAAATATCATAGGCATAATAATAACTGAATAAGTAGTAAGCATCTAAATTGAAAGATATATACAACAATTCTAGAAGTAATCTCATATACAATAATGATCATGTCATGTATCTACAAATTATACAAAATAGGTATACAAGTATCTAATCAATAATTATATCAAAATACCAAGAAGACCAAAAATAAACTATCACAGCTAGCATCTCAAGCCTCATCTTGGTCATGTGATCCCCTACTCCTTAGTATAGAAAAAAGTCAAGCATCGAACTATGGATGCTTTCCCCAATCCTTACCTGCATCCAAATAGTTTGTCTGGGTACCCAAAGACAGCCTGAATAGGGTTTTAGATACAATCCTAGTAGTTCAACACCCAAGGTGTCTATAACAAGTCCTAGTTGTGCAATTTAAGCTAAAGCAGAGTGCATTGTATAATAGGTATGGTGGTACTGAAAGTGAAGTACCCCTAAAAAAAGTAAATAAACATGTGATCTTGTACAACCATACAATAATCTCTATAAAAAAAGTTTCAATATCCTATCACAAGGTAGATAATAAGAAAAAGGAAGTAAACACCATGACCATTTCATATAAATAGTATGTCATATCACCACAACCATGCCATATAATCTGTATATTATATCCATCATGGACACACTATATAACAAGAAGTGTCACAATTTACCATGGAAAAGCCTTATAATCAGGAGTATCATACCCCATGGGGCTATATCCAAGGTATGGAAGACCAAGGAATCCTCATCGAGTCCTAGGAGAATCTCTATGGAAACTCGATAACATAACCAATGAATTCTGATGATCATGTCAAAAAAGCATGTCCAATGTGAGTCCAACAAGCCAGATCCAAGGGGTAGAAATTCCATTTTCATCCTATAGAATCAATATCCAAGGAGCATACATGTACAAGGTATCTTCTACCATAAATCAATACCCATGGGTGAAATGTACATAACATCTAAATGGAATCAAGATTCATGGTATACTGACTAAGGCATTCACTACCATTTCAATTCATATCTCATTCCATTCATCAATTCATAAGCATTCATGTTCCATGAGTATACCCACTCATATGAAATATATATAAACCATTCAATCAAAATAATCTACATGAAATTTAGGAATTATCCATCTCCTAACATTTAATTCAATTTAATTCAGTTCATTATGGGTTTCCTCTAATTAGTCAAGCACAACACTCACCCCATGGGTGGTGTAACAAAGGGAAAACTCAAAGGCACACCCTATGGTGACCTTGGATGGAAAAAAGCCTCCAAAAAGTCTCAAGGAACTAGTGGGAATACCTAACAGGTTCCATTATATTCAATTTAATTATTCAGTTCATTTTTAGGGCCATGTCGGAAATTCCAACGGGTGGTACAATGACAACTAGCACTATAAAGCACCAAACCACTTGGGAAAAGTATATACCACCTACCATAGGTATGTAGTAGATTTATATTATAGTATCAAATTATGATATAATATAGATTTATATAAATATGAAGACTTAATTAAAAGCCTAAAAATAGGGCATATTATCTTTCACCTAAATAACTCCACTGATACCAAGAATAATGAAGAACGAAATAAAAGGTATGGATTACTCACTAGCATGGATCCAACGACACCGATGACACTTGATTCTAAGATCAGAATGAAAAATAGGATAAAAATATATCTGAAGGCCTTTAAAGGAGCTCTCCCACTTTAGGTTCTGTCCAACAAAGGATAAAATGAAAATAGGTTTAGGTTTAATAAGTTTTTAAGGTAAAATGGAAATTTCCCTTCCAAACACTGGGCTACCCAGTTTGGCCGCATGATTTGGTCACATGGTTGGTCAAACTTTGTGACAACCTTATGCCTTATGATATTCCAAGGGGGCACCCACAAAGTCACTACACATGGTTTTAATAACAATGAGAAAATTTTGCATTTTGGATCTGGTAAAAATTGTAAGTTCCCCACACGGGCATGTGCCTCCATCTATATGGTTTCCTCAAAATGTGTGGCTCGTAGCACCCCACTTCCCATGTAACGACCCAATGTTTTTCAATGGAGATTTATTTCTTATGATTATGTCATATAATCACATGAAATAACAACACAATGAACTAATAATTACTATGTGACCTTTAAACATAATTTTGACACTTCTGTGTTTTGAATTTCGAAAATCTGACATTCACAGTTACGATCAGTAAAATGTTTGGAGTCCGATAAGATGAACATAATTTTTTGGTGAATAGTAACCCACCCTTATGAATAGTAATGTAACCTTATGAACAATAATATGACCCTTATGAATATTAAATCATCCAAAATAATAGTAACCTTATCTATAAATGTATAAATAAAATTTAGGCATCTTATAAGTGATAATATGACCATATTAAAAGTGTTAATATTTTTGTAATTCATAAATAATTAATTAAAATTAATTAATCAATTTAAAATAAAATTTATTTTCCTAAAATGTGTGTATAAATTAACAATTCTATGTCTTCTGGTTTTAAGATAATTTTATAAGACCTTATGTAATTTTTGAAAGCATTATAAAATCAGTTATAGTTTTAAAATCCGTATTTTTTCAAGTAAATTGTGATTTTAATTAAAAATTAAATTAATAATATTTAGAAAATTATTTTAAAAAATGGAGTTTGTTTTTGGATTCTGCATGTCAAAAAATGGTTAGGGTGAATTTTTTGGAATTTTCTGAAATACATGAATTTTTTGTGAATAGTAAAATACATTAATTTACTGTATAAATATATTATAATTTAAATACACTATTTATGAAATCATAAGTGATGTAAACACCCAAATATTTAACTCACATGCACATATTACTATTTTAGGTCTTGGAATCATCACTATTTCTGGTCTTGAGGGAAATTAATAAACTAAGGAATTAAATATTATGAAAACCCTCCTCTCCTCCACTATAAATACCACCCCTCCTTACCTCTTCTTTTCACTCCTATAAAGCCTTGTGACTTCCCTAAATTCTTCCCAAATCTCTCCCCAAGCTCCCTCCCCACTTCCAACAGCCCTTGGTCTTCTAAAAAGACCAAATCCTCTCCCCTTAAGAGGCTCTTAAGGAAGGTTGATTCAAGAGGTAAAATTACTCTTTTCTTTTCTTTCATTTTTATGTTCTTTTGTTCTATTTTATTTCCTATCATATACTCATAAAAATGGTTTGAAAACCCCAGTAACATAAATTTAATAGATTTTTTTTATGCAAATTGGATAATTCACTATCATCTCTCCTTTCCCCACCTTTTATTTTAAAGAAATGAAAACACCGTTTGAGATGTGTTAATTTAGCACATTCAAAGACGACAAGTTATCAATTTCTATTACTATATTTAATTATTGTCATAATACCATTTTTATAGTTGAAATAGACTATTAAATTTTTATTTTATCTTATGTGACGTTATTTAATCCTTTTTTCTCACATGATGTAAAATAATAATACAAAACAAGTTAATTGTGAGAAAAATAGGTAAAATTAATTCAAGCATTTATCATTAATGTTTATATCCAATGTTAATTTTTTATTAAAGAGCAAACAATTTTAAGGGGAAAGTGGGAACCCTCACAACTATCTAGTTTCAGATCCAAATGATACGACAGATCTATTAAAGAAAAGAGTGAGTTGTTTAGAAGCGTTTTCCCTGAACAAAACCCAGGGAGTATCGTGTACCTTCGTGCCAGGGAAGTCCTTCAAGGTGCCCTAGAAAAGAAGAGCCATGTTATCCCAAGATTTCTTGAACCCCTATTTGTTAATATTCCCTAATTTGTAGCCTCTAAGCATAATGCATTGCTGCTTGTCATCCCACTCACCTTGCTTCTTTGTGGTAGCCACCTGGATCGGTCTATTCTTCTTCAAAGCATTGATATCCAAAGTTTCCTCCAACAATTCCTCGTCCGAATGCATGAGTAGATCCCTATGTTCCAACACAGAGACAATTTGTCACTATGGGTCAGCTTTAGAAACCTCTTCACATTGTTTCCCCTAGCCCCTAAGCTTCACACCTCCTGAACAAGACTCAGGACAAGCAACATTACAACTTACCAGAACCGGGTCCTTGGAGATGGCGGCCACCTCCTATTGTAAGAGGTCTTTGGACTTGTTCAGGGTTGAGATACCAGACTTTGTAGAGGACTTCGGGGAAAACTTTCCCTTTCCAAAAGATCTGGTAATAGGAGGTTTGGGGAGGTTAGAGTAGTCCTTCCTTCTGTGCGCCCTCCGATTGTTCGAGATAAAGCCATCAGAATCGATGACTTTTTTCTTGCCTTTGCACATAGAGGATCGAAAATAGTCTTCCTCTATACCAAGTTCCTTGGGATCGTCAATGTCTGAGGCCTTGACCATTTGATATTGGGATGTTTCTGCAACAGCTACAAGGTCCTGACCGTGATCCACCCCGGCAACCTCCTCACAATTGAGGCACTGATCTTCACCAAGCACTGCATACCAGTTCTGGGAGGTCCCGATTGGCCCCCCTACTAAGAGTTTCTCCACATAAGAGGAGGTCTGTGAAGCTTGCTTAGTCTTGGAAAATACTCCTATCTTCTCAAGACCACAACCCATATATTAGAAAAGGTTGGGACTGTCTTCCAAATCCAGGCATTGAGAGGCCTCCTTGGAACCATGACCCTTACTATCAACCTTCGGTATGACATCATTAGATGTTTTATGAGCAACCTACGGGAAGGCCTGTATAGATTCCCAGGGGGTTTCCATCACTTTATACTCCGCCCTTTGACTGACCTGATACATAGCCATAGAAAGGGGCCTCTTCTCATGCACTGCCACATACCCTTACATGTCGTCGCCCGAGCTGCTTGCACCTAGATCACGACGCAGCCGATCAAAAACCTCTGAAACAAGTGGCCCCAAAACCTTTGGACCACCTTTCTTGGCTGCACCTGAAGAATACCCCTAGCCTGTGCCCAAAGGAACCTACTTGGAGTGGTCATCACCCAAAGGGATATAATCCCCCTTATCCTAGACAGCCATATGACCCTCCTTATGAGCATCCTCTGAAGCATTCACTTGGGAACCAGGCCCAGCAGACCGACCAGAGGGGTCAGCCTCATCAGAACCTGTAGCCTTAAATCCAAATAACCAAATGAATTTTATAACCATGTAATCTCATATATGTTCACTAATTTAATATAACTTCGATTCTGGAAAACCACTTTCATCTTACTTGTTTATCTATTCATGAAAATAAGTAAACTGATCGTAAAAACCAAGAAAACAAACGGACCCAAACAATGAAATTGAACCACTTAACTCATCAAAAAGGTTATTAATGAACTTAAAAGGGTTATAATAAATCATTTAAATATAGAATAGGTTCTTTAATTATTAATTAATTTACCTAATTTGATTATTCAGGTCATTAATATCAAGTGGAGAACACCATTAGACTTAAAGTAAGAGATCCTCTCTATTTCACTTTTATTCAAGATTGTCCTCTATGTTATGCCCTTTTATGTGTAATTCCTAATGATGGGGTATGATTATTAACCTCACCCATACTTTACTCGTGATTTTTAAATGATGAGAAAGCCCTTTCTCTCTCATTTATCCCTCTTAAGTTCACACAATACCATGCCAATATTTCGTAAAGGATTTAACCCGAACCTCCTTTATTCCTTCAGGTTTCCTTATCTTTCTTTTTACCTAAATGAGGTTATATATTCTTATTATTTTCACATTATAAATGATATTTTAATGTTCCAAACTCATGTATCAATTTCCATTCATAATTCTCTTTCAGGGATATACATGTTTTTAAGTGATTCCCTCCTCAATACTTCCCGATATGCAAACTTGTTTTGAGGGAACTTCCATAATTCTTATCCAATTTCAAGTGAACTATATATTCTATTTTAAGACACCATTGTATTTATAAAATAAGTATTTTTTTTGAAAACCTTCCTGGTTCACTTATGGTTTTTTTATAAAGGATTGTTCCCTTTTCTATTTTAAAGGCTCTATAGTATTTTCCTTAAAACTGCTCAAAAATGTTTTTATGTTAAAATTTATTGAATACTTTTCTTATACGTGGTAAATTATACTTGAAATCAATTACCATGATACATTCCTATATTCCCTTATAAATTTCCATGTATATTTTATTTCCTTTCTTTCTTGGACACTTTTATGATACGACTATTTGTTATGCTTTATGACATGATTGTAGTACCCAATTATTTCCATGGGTAACACTAATATTTATGTAAGATTGATTATGTATGATTATTTATATGGAAAACATATTCTTGAAAATTTAATATGGGTTCTCCTAGATAGTTCTCGAATGCATTGGGTAAAGTTAAGTCTCATGAGATGTTATGTGCGATGGTCTTGGTGGTTAGCCTTGGCTTATGTTACTATATGAAACGATCTTGGCAGTTAGCCTTGAATCATACTAAATTCATGTTTTATGTTGCGAAAACATTTCTATGACTCAATTTTTATATGATTCTATATTTATATGTTAAGGTTCCATATGTTACATGCCTTTTTATATCATCATGTCATGCCTTCTATTCCTTGTGTTAATGCTTTGTTCTTATGGTTATTCCCTGACTGGGCTATTTAGATCATCCATTTGTTCATGTGTTCCCTAGGGTACCCTAAGAAGATGTTTGAGCATAATGGAAGTTAGGAGATCAATTTTAATATTAAATAAAGAAATATTTTATTTAGTTCCATGTTTTCAGTTTTATGTACCTAGTCTTCCAAGACACTAGAATCCACGATACTTGGATTGTACTCTGATGTATGATTATGCTTAAAATAATTTAATGTTATGTAAAAAGGCTATGGTCACTATAGTTGGTATCAAAGGATGGTCTAGTTTTTTTTTAGATTAAGAATATACCACTTTAGTAAGAACCTTAATGATGAGACAAAGTATAAGAAAACGTCCCTAAATTTTGGTAAGTATAGAGTAAGCGGTTTATCAAGAAAATACATCCATGTATAGATACAAATAGAACAACTAGAAAATGGACCTAATTCCATGGATCTATAGCCACAGTTTTAAAACCGTGGCTATAGGTGGCTACAGCCACGGTTCTGTGGTCTATAGCCACGGTTTTAAAACCGTGACTATAGGCCTATTTTCTATGGCCTACAGCCATGATTTTGTGTCCTATGTCCATGGTTTGAAAAACCGTGGCTATAGGCCATTTTTTTCATTGCTCTATAGCCACGGTTCTCCAAAATCGTGGCTATAGGGTTCCCGCGCTTCCGCAGGAAAAAAATTCCCACAAAAAAATTGGCGGGAAGCCCTATTGCCATGGTTTTGAGTCTATTCCCATAGTTTTTATTAATATATATATCATAATATATATATATATATATTTACCCAAATTGTGGAGTGGTGTAGTGGTAAGTGCACTGGACTGCATAGTGGAGGTGCAAGGATCAAATCCCGCTGGGGACATTTATAATTTTGGCTATTTCCATGATTTTCCGAGGCTATTACCACAGTTTCAAATTTGGTGGCCTATTTCCATGGTCAAAACTGTGGCAATAGGTCAGTACCTACTGCCATGGTGATAGCAGCCACAGTTGGCCAAAACCATGGTCGTAGCCTTTGTCCATGGTTTTGGGGCCTATTGCCACAGTTTTGAACCGTGGTAATAGCCTTTTTTTCCAGTTTTGTAGGTAGAGGTGGCTCTGGCATAAATGTACCTAGGAGTGAAAACTCTGACAAGGAGTTTTAGTCTTGACTCGGTGTATCCTGGTACACAACAACGGGCCTTACTGCACTCTTGGTTTGAAACTCCTGGGGGCTATGCTTTGGTAAATTCATGAGCTTAGTACAAACCATTATTAAGGGAATAAAAAAATACCATAATAATATAAGTTATGAAATAGATTAAGGATAACCTAGATTGAAACACAGGGAATCAAAAGTTAGGATATACTTATCCTTTAAAAGTTTATCCTTTTATATTCAAAGTTTATTTTTTTATTATCAATAGATAAGTATTCTAGATCTCTAATTGTACATTATTTTTCTTAGTTAATGGTGGGAAATATAAGAACACATGCCAACAATCAATGTGAGAGGGAATGTGAAGATTTCCTTAATGATATGCATGATATGATGAGAACATGCACTCAAAACTTCATGACAGTACTTTCTCAGCTAGCTCAAGTTATGAATAATAACTTGAACCATGTGGAATTCCCTCCTCCTCCAAGGAAAGAGAAAGTTGACGTACAATCCTTCATGCGAAAAAGGAATCCCATGTTTAGTGGATCTTCTGATCCCCTCCTCGTGGAATAGTGGATTAACTCCATTGAAAAGATATTTTTTTTCCTCCAGTGCTCAGAAGAAAAGAAAGTTGTACTGGTGGTCCATAATTTTGCCGGGAAAGCTAATCAGTGGTGGACACTTATCAAGAATATGAAGCCCCAAGAGGAAATTGATTCCATGGAATGGGAAGAATTCAAGAGAATGCTTTTCAATAAATATTTTCCTCGAACCCTCCATCTCAACATGGAAAGAGAGTTCCTCAGACTCAAGAAGAAGGAAAATGAGTCCATTGGGGCGTATGAATGAAACATTACAAGGCTTTCAAGGTACGCCTCTGGATTTGTCTTGAACACCGAAAGTAAGGTGGATTGCTTCTTTAGCAGACTAATACTGAGTCTACAAAAATCGTTGGTGATTTGAGACTTTGATAGTTATGAGAGGATTGTTCATTGTGCCCTCAAGGTTTAAATGGATATTGGAGAAGTTTAATGGTATTGTGGGCCTAGTGACAAGAAGTGGAAAATAGAGAACAACATGGGTGGTTTAATAAACAAATCCCATGATGGAAAGAAGCCTGACTATCCCACTTATAAAATTTGTGGGAAGAAGAATCTTGGGAGTTGTCTAAATGGAAACAATAATTGCTTAAAATGTGTAAGAATGAGACATCTGGCTAAAAACGGCTGAAGGGATATGAAGAATACCACTAATGTGGAAGAATAAAGGAAGGTTCAGATCAATGATCAGACTTTAGTGTAGTGTTACAACTGCAAAGATCATGGTAATTATGCGAATAATTTCCCTAAGACAAGGGTTGTTGGAGGAAATCAACAAAAACTTCCAAGGCAACAAGGAAGGGTTTATGTTATCACTACTACTGAGGTGGATCTAGACAATAATATGGTGATAGGTATTCTAGTTATTCATTCAAGAATATCGAACATAATATTTTATTCTGGTTCTATGAATTCTTTTATATCTTGTAAGTTTAGTAGAACTATTCAAACACCACCTCAAAATTTGGAGGATATGTTATCTGTGAGAACAATGAATGGGGAAATTATTACATCCAGGGTTTATAACACCTCACCAATAAATTTTTGTGGAATAAACCTCCTAGAAAATATTTTCATACTTCCTTTAGTGGAGTTTGATGTTTTCTTGGGAATGGATTGACTATCTTTATACAAAGCCAACATCAACTGTCGAGAAAGGGATATAACTCTTTACACCCCGAAGCATCCTCCAATTATTTACAAGTGTGAGGAGGAAGATGAATCTCCTTTAGAATAATTGTATCAAGTGTGAATATTAATTCCTTATGAGCAAGCATTTCTCACTCAAATGATTGAGACAAAATAGACAATCTTGCTCGAAGATATGCCCATCGTGAGGGATTACACTGATGTATTCCTGGAAGAGTTTCCTGGCCTCCCTCATGATTTAAAGGTTGAGTTCTCGATTGAAATTATTCTTGGATCTCTGCCTATATTAAAGAAACCTTATAGAATAGCCACTGTAGAGCTGGAAGAACTGAAGAAGTAGTTACCGGAGAATCTGGATAAGGGTTTTATATGCCCGAGTGCTTCCCCATGGGGTGTGCCAGTCCTCTTCGTCAAAAATAAGGATGGATCAATGTGCCTCTGCATTGATTATCGTGATCTCAATAAAATAACGATAAAGAACAAGTATCCCCTACCTCAAATATATTACTTGTTTGATCAGCTTTGTGGGGCGATTTATTTCTCTAAGGTGGACCTTAGATTGGGATATCACCAATTAAAGGTGAGTATAGAAGATATTCCCAAGACTGCCTTTCGAATGAGTTATGGACACTATGAGTTTGTAGAAATTCCCTTCGGACTCACTAATGATCCAGCAATTTTCATGGATTTAATGAATAGTCTTTAGAGATTATATCAACAAATTTGTGGTAGTCTTTATTGATGATATTCTGATATATTCCAAGTGAAAGGAGTAACACGAGGAGCATTTGTATACTTTTCTAAAGACATTGCGAAGGGAGAAGTTGTATCGAAAAGTATAGTAAATGTGAGTTATGGATGGAGGAAGTATCATTCTTGGGGCATGTTATCACCAACAAAGGGATATCTGTGGACCCTTCCAAGACAAAGGAAATTAAAGAGTGGCCCAGACCAATATCTGTAATAGAGATCCACAACCTTTTGGGTCTAACTAGGTATTATCGACAATTTTTAAAGAAATTTTCAGGATTTTCAAACCCAATTACCAAGATGAAATGGAAGGGAGTAAAGTTTTTCATGACTCAGGAATGTGAAGACTATTTTAAGGAGTTAAAAAAGAGGTTTATCACTATGCCAATACTCACACTCCCAATAAGTGGATAACTCTTTGTGGTGTATATTGATGCTTCAAAGAAGGTCTTAGGCTATGTGCTGATGAAAAATGATAAAGTTATAGCCTACACCTCAAGGCATCTAGAAAACTATGAGAAAAATTATCCTTTGCATGATCTGGAGTTGGCGACTGTGATCTTTGTGTTAAAAATATGGCGACATTATCTATATAGGGAGACGTGTGAGATATATACTGATCACAAGAGTAAAAAATATATATTCAAACAAAAATAGATTAATATGAACCAGAGAAGATGGTTCGAGATCATCAAGGATTATGATTATTCAATCCACTACCATCTCAGTAAGGAAAATAAGGGGAAAGATGCTCTAAGTAGAAAGGATCATGCATCTTTATCAATGATGAGAATTGAAAAGGATCCGATCCTCTTAGATTTGAAGAGGATGGACATGGGAATCATTAAGGGAGGAATATCATAAATCATTTCTCAAATGATTTCTCAACCATCCATCATGGAGAAAATAAAGGATGCTCAAAGAAAATATGTGGAAATTCATAAAAGGGTGGAAGCTATCAGAAATGGGAAATCCTCCGATTTCAAAATTGAAAAGGATAGAGTTGTAATATTTGGGTCACGATTATGTGTACCATCTAATCTAAAGATAAAGGAGGATATTTTGAATGATGCACATAACTTGACCTTCTATGTTCACCCAGGGAGCAAAACGATGTATCTAGATCTCTAAAAGAACTTTTGGTGGGACAATATGAAGAAGGAGATTGTTGAGTATACATCAAAGTTTCTAGTTTGTTAACAAGTGAAAGCTGAAAGAAAGAATTATAAGGGGATGATGCAACCACTACACATACCAATATGGAAGTGGTAGAACATTACCATGGACTTTGTCATTGGACTTACAAGGTCATCTAGAGGAAACAATCATTACTGCAAATATGGCCTTTATCAGCACTAGAAAAGGGCATTAACAGTGCTATAAAAACACTGTTAATTGAGGCAAAGATAGGGGGTCCCTTTTATCAGTGCTCAGAAAATCACTGATAAAGTACCTTTTATTAGTGCTAAAAAAAGTGATGATAAAAGGGTCTTTTATCAGCTCTAAAAAAAAGCATTGATAAAAACGTCCTTTATCAGCACTTTTTTTAGCATTGATAAAAGAAACCTTTTATCAGTGCTTTTTTTAAGCGCCGATAAAAGTTAATTTTTTTTTAAAAAAAAAGTTAAAAAGAATTTATAATGTCTTGAGGAGCTTTTAACAGTGCTTGACCCCCCCCCCCCTTATCAGCACTAGGTGGAGCCCCCTCCCTCTCACCACACGCTTCACTTGCCCACGCAACCCCCTCCCACTTGGCCGTGCACCCCTTCTTCTACCAGATATCGAATTTGAGACCTCCTCCTTGCGTGCCTGCACCTTTACCACTAATCCATTTAGTTTTTTTCTACATTTAATGATATATCTATCTATATATATAGTTATATTTATTCCTATATTAATATAGATTCATATTAATATAAATATATTTAGTTATATTAATACATATATATTTATTCATAAATTAATATATATATATATATTCGTATATTAATATATATTTATATCTATTTATATATATATTTTTAGTTATAAAATTTTATCCATATATTTATTTGTATATTAATTTATATTTATAATATTAGTTTTAAATACATTTATAAAATATGTTTTTTATGTGTGTTTATAAATAAATAAATACATAAATATATAAAACACACACACACACACAAACACACACACACACACATATATATTTATGAATGAATACATATATATGTGTATCTGAAAAGCCATAGAATGTTAAAACAACCATAACTTCTAATCCAGAAGTCTGTTTAAACTCCACAACCAGTCAAATAAAATAAAAAAAAACAATCTTCGATATGATATGTGGTACAGGCCTAGAGGAAATCTGGATCAGAATTTATATCTATTTGAATGTTAAAAAATTTGGCTATCCCGAATAAAAACTCGGTTTGGGAGGCCTTTTGGGTCTTTTTTGCCTCGAAAAAATGTGACAGAAGGTTCCCTTCAGTCACTAGCCTATAGAGATCATTGCAGGATTCGATTTGATATACTGTAGATCTCAAACAGACACCCTGATCAAAAGTTATGGTCATTTGAAGTTTGAGTTACATTTTTAACTTATTTTAGATCTTTTATTAATTTTTTTTATTTTTTTGTCTTCAAATTTTTATTAAATGATTATTAGTCAATTATAATTAGAAAATTATTAATTGATAATATTTTTTAAAATATTTTAAAGCCATTTTCACTAAATTTCTTACATATTAAATGTAATAGTCTATTTATACTTATCTAAAACATATTTAAAAAATATATATTATATTTATATCAATACAAATATACTTATATATCAATATATTATTTTTCATGTTTTTTTTGAAACATACACTTTATTAGCACTAGGAAAAAGTGCTAATAAAGCCCCCCCTTTATCAGTGCTCCTAAAAAAAGAACTAATAAAGGGTGTGCCTTTATCAGTGATTTTTTTAGCCCTGATAAATGCACCCCCTTTATCAGTGTTTTTTTAGCGTTGTTAAAGGGTGGCACTGTAAAAACCCAGTTTTGTTGTAGTGAATGCTATATGGGTCATTGTGGATCGTTTTATGAAGATAAATCACTTTATCACAATTTGAGAGGACTTCTCATTGGATAAAATTGCATGAATGTACATCAAAGAAGTGGTAAGACTACATGGAGTACCACTATCTATTGTATCTGATCGTGATCTGAGATTCACCTTGAAGTTCTAGAGAAGTCTCCAACATGCTCTAAACACAGAACTGAACTTCAGTACGGCCTATCATCCTCAAAATGATGTCCAATCTGAGTGAACTATTTGGACATTTGAAAATATGTTGAGAACATGTTCTATGGACTTCAAAGGAGGATGAGACCAACATCTTCCACTGGTTGAATTCTCCTAAAACAACAGTTTCCACTCGAGCATCCAAATGGCACCATATGAAGCCCTTTATGGGAAAAGGTGAAGAAAACTGGTGTGTTGGGATGAAGTCGGGAACCGTAAACTGCTAGGACCTGAAATGCTCGAATAAATGGTGGAGAAGGCGAAAAACATTAATCAGCACATCTAGGTATCCCAAATTCAACAAAAGAGTTATGCAGACAATCATTGACGAGACCTTGAGTTCAAAGTTGGAGACATGGTATTTCTACACATATCTCCATGAAAAAAGGTAATGAGGTTTGGGAAGAAAGGAAAGTTAAGTCCTAGGTACATCATCCCCTTCTAGATTCTTGATTATATTAGGGTTGTGGCCTATCGATTGGCACTTCCACATACCATGTCTAAAGTACATGATGTCTTCCATGTATCACTCTTAAGGAATTACATATCAGATCCTTCACATTTACTCCCTTTAGAGGTGGCATAGTTGGAGGATGATCTTTCTTACGAGGAGCAGCTGGTGAAGATCTTGGATCATAGAGATAAAGTTCTATGTAACAAGACTACTCACCTAGGAAAAGTAGTATGGAAGAACCATAAGTATGAAGAGGCAACATGGGAACTAGAAAAAGTAATGAAGGAAAAGTACCCGCACCTGTTTATGGACTAGAATGTAAAATGGAATTTTGATGGAGAAATTTCTTAAGGGGGGAAGAATGTAACGACCCAATGTTTTTCAATAGAAATTGACTTCTTATTATTATGTCATATAATCACATAAAATCACAACACGATGAACTACTAAGTACTATGTGACCTTTAAACATAATTTTGACACTTCTGTGTTTTGAATTTTGAAAATCTAACATTCACGGTTGCAATCAGTAAGATATTTGGAGTCTGATAAGACAAACTTAATTTTCAGTGAACAGTAACCTACCCTTATGAATAGTAACATACCCTTATGAATAGTAATATGACCCTTATTAATATTAAATCATCCAAAATAATAGTAACCTCATCTATGAATGTATAAATAAAATTTAGGCATCTTATAAGTGATAATATGACTATAGTAAAAGTATTGGTATTTTTCTAAGTCATAAATAAATTATTATAATTAATTAATAAATTTAAAATAAAATGTATTTTCCTAAAATGTTTTCATAAATTAACAATTTTACATCTTCTAGTTTTAAGATAATTTTATAATACCTTATGTAATTTTTGAAAGCATTAGAAAATTAGTTATAGTTTTAAAATCCGTATTTTTTCAAGTAAATTATGATTTTAATTAAAAATTAAATTAATCATACTTAGAAATTTTTTTTAAAAAATGTAGTTCATTTTTTGATTCTACATTTTAAAAAATAGTTAGGGTTAATTTTGTGGATTTTTCTGAAATACATGAATTTTTAGTGAATAGTGAAATACATTAATTTACCGTATAAATACATTATAATTTAAATCCACTATTCCAAAAATCATAAGTGATGTAAGCACCCAAATATCAAACTCAAATTCACATATTACTATTTTTGGTATTGGAACCATCACTATTTTTGGTCTTGATGAAAATTAATAAACTAAGGAATTAAATATTATGGAAACCCTCCTCTCCTCTACTAAAAATACCACCCCTCCTTACCTATTCCTTTCACTCCTATAAAGCCTTGTGAATTCCCTAAATTCTGACCAAATATCTCCCCAATCACCCTCCCCACGTCCAAAAGCCCTTGTTCTCCTAAAAATACCAAATCCTCTCCCCTTAAGAGGCTCTCAAGGAAGGTTTATTCAAGAGGTAAAATTCCTCTTTTCTTTTCTTTCATTTTTAAGTTCTTTTGTTCTCCTTTCTTTCCTAACCTATTCTCATCCAAATGGTATGAAAAATCAAGTAACATACATGTACTGAATTTTTTTTATTCTAATGTGATAATTCATTATCATCTCTCTTTTCCCTGCCTTTTATTTGAAAGAAATGAAAACACCGTTTGAGATGTGTTAATTTAGCACATTCAAGGATGACGAGTTATCAATTTCTATTACTATCTTCAATTATGGTCATGAAAAAAATTTTATGGTTGAAAAAAAATATTAAATATGTATTTTATCTCATTTTATTTTTTTGAATCCTTTTTTCTCACATGATGTAAAATAATATTACAAAACAAGTTAATTGTGAGCAAAGTTGCTAAAATTAATTCAAGCGTTTATTGTTAATGTTTTATATAAGGATTCACCTTCACTCCAAATAAAAAAAATGAATTTTATAACCATTTAATCTCCTTTATTTTCACTAATTTCATATAACTTCAATTCTATACAACCACTTTCATCTTACATTTTTATCAATTCATGAAAATAAGTAAACTGATCGTAAAAACCAAGAAAACAAACGGACCCGAACAATGAAATTGAACCACTTAACTGATCAAAAAGGTTATGAATGAACTTAAAAGGGTTGCACTAAATCTTTTAAATATATAATAGTTTCTTTAATTATTAATTAATGAACCTGATTTTATTATTCAGGTCATTAGTATCAAGTGGAGAACGCCATCGGACTTAAGGTAAGGGGTCCTCTCTATTTCTCTTTTATTCAAGATCGTCCTATATGTTATGATCTTTTATATGTAATTCCTAGAGATGGTGTATTATTACCCACCTCCCCATACATTCCTCATGATTTTTAAATTATTATAAACCCCTTTCTCTCTCATTGATCCCTCTTAAGTATACATGATACCATGCCGATATTCCGTAAGGGATTCAACCCGTACCTCCTTTATTCCTTCGGGTTTCTTTATCTTTCTTTTTTACCTAAATGATGTTATATGTTATTCTTATGTTCATATTATAAATGCTATATTAATGTTCCAAACTCATGTATCAAGTTCCATTCATTATTCTCTTTTAGGGATATACATGTTTTTAAGTGATTCCCTCCTCAATACTTCTCGATAGACAAACATGTTTTGAGGGAACTTCCCAAATTCTTACCTAATTTAAAGTGCACTATTTCTCTTATTTTAACCAACCATTGTCTTTACACAATAAGTCTTTTTTATGTCAAAAATCCTATTTTTTCACTTATGATTTTTTATAAAGGATTATTCCCTTGTCTATTTTAAAGGCTCTATAGTATTTTCCTTAAAATGGATCAAAAATGTTTTTATGCTAAAATTTGTTGAATACTTTTCTTACATGTGGTCACTTATACTTGAAATCACTTACCATAATACATAACTATTTTTCCTTATGAAGTTTCTTGTATATTTTAGTTCCTTTCTTTCATGGACACTTTTATGATACGACCATTTTTTATGCTTTATGACATGATTGTGGTACCCAATTATTTTCATGGGTAACCCTTATGTTTATGTAATATTGATTCTATATGATTATTTATGTGGAAAAAATATTCATGAAATGTTAATATGGGTGAACCTAGATAACGCTCCAATGCATTGGGTAAAGTTATGTCTCCTGAGATGTTATGTGCGACGGTCTTGGTGGTTAGCCTTGTCTTGTGCTACTATGTGAAACGATCTTGGCGGTTAGCCTTGATCATACTAAATTCATGTTTTATGTTGATATTAAATTTCTATGACTCCATGTTTATATGATTCTATGTTTATATTTTAAGGTTCCACATGTTACATGCCTTTTTATATCATCATTTCATGCCTTCTATTTCTTGTGCTAATGCTTTGTTCTTATGATTATTCCCTTACTGGGATATTTAGATCATTAATTTGTTCATGTGTTCCCTAGGGCACCCTATGAATATGTTTGAGAACAATGAAAGTTAGGAGCTCAATTTCAAGATTAAATAAAGAAGTTTTTTATTTAGTTCTATGTTTTCAATTTTATGTACCTAGTCTTCCAAGACACTAGAATTCATGATCCTTGGATTTTACTCTGATATATGATTATTCTTAAAATCATTTAATTTTATGTGAAAAGGATAGGGATTCTATAGTCCATACCCATGTGGTTTCATCAAACCGTGAGGCTTGGGTCACACAATTACTACTAACCATGACGCCTGACTGTTTTTCTCCAAGAGTTGGGGTTCGGGCTCCAAACAAGCCCTAGACACCCCTGATACCCCCATGAACCCAAAGGGTATTCACATTAGTCCGTAAAAAAACATTTAAACTGAAATTATTGGGGTTTTTACCTCATAAGAAAACCCAGGTTCTTACAATATCCCCCTTAAAGAAATTCATCCCTGAATTTACCTCTCAAGGGTGGTTAAGAATATTTAGAGAATAACTCCGACCACTGAGCATGTATGTCAGCCTCCTGATCCTATGATTCATCCTATAAATGGCCATGTTTCCACTGTACCAATACTAGAGGAACTAACCGGACTCATATAACCTTAGTTCTGTGGTCAACGATACGAATAGGATTCTCCCCAAAGGGCACATCAACATGTAACTTCACCTCCTTAGGATATAGAATGTGGGATGATTCTGAATGATAACAGCACAACTAAGATACATGGAAGACTTAATTCATGGCCTATTACCTCTAAGGTAACTAAAATCGACATACTACTAGCCTGAATCACTCCAAAATATTGAACAACCAGATATATCATGGTGAAATATTACCCAATCTTATGATTCATCTATGTTATATCCTCAGTGAGATACGTAAAAAGACATGATTCCCAAATTTGAGCTCTAGAGGTTATCTACAATGAACAGTGTAAGATTGTTGTTGATATTGTGAAGTATCCATATGTTTCCTGATCAACTGGACCTACTCAGAAGTTTCCTACATGAGACATAGTCCCAGTAAAGCTGCCTCACCATCCTATAACCAACATAGGTGAAATTGGCATGGCCTTCCAAACAAAGCCTCATAAGGTGCCATATGTATAGTCTCCTAATAACTGTTATTGTTTTCAAACTCAAAAAGGGGTATGTGCCTCTCCCAAGATCCCCCAAAATCCAAGATTCATGCTCGCAACATATGCACAAGAACCTATATCATATTCTCTCACTGACTATCTATTTGAGGGTGGTATGTTGTTTTCAGAATCACTTGTGTTCCCAAATCCCTCTACAAACTCTGCTAGAAATGAAATGTAAACTGGGAATCCCTATTTGAAATGATAGTGCATGGTAACCCATAAAGTTTTATTATCTCATGGATATAAAACCTACCAAGATAATCCACATTAAAGGTCTCTTTAATCAGTAGGAAATGAGAAACCTTTGTGATCCTATCAACAACAACCCACACAACATCACTACCTCGAGGAAACCTTATAAAACCAGTCACAAAATCCATCATGATATCATCCCATCTCCACATAGGAATGGGTAACTATTGTAAAATTATGGTTGGTAATTGATGTTTTTTCTTCACCTGATGATAGGTGGAACACCTCATAAAAAACTAGCTACCTCACATTTCATCCCCATATACCAATACTGATGGCATAAGTCACGATACATCTTGGTAACACTGGGATGCACTGGAAAAACTGAGGCATGAATCTCCCACATCAACTCATTGCATATGTCCATTGGAACCAATACGTGACCATGGACACACAAAATCTCATCCTTTCCTATGGTCCAAATGGGAGGTTGGTCCTCTCCTACCACACTCTTCCATAGGACTAGGCCCTCAAAATCTGATAGTTGTCACATTCTCACTCTATCCAGAAGAGTATAGGTAATAACCAAAGAATAAATAAATGTATTCCCTTGACCATCCTTCACCACCAAGTGCATCTTGGAAAACAAATCCATAACTATCACTCACTACTAGCTTACCGAACTTACTGTATCTGAGTTCTCTTGCTCAGTGCATTAGCCACTACATTTCCTTTCCTAGGTGTATAGGAAAGATCGAATTCAAAAGACTATAGGTACTCAACCCACCTTCATTTCATAAGATTCATATAAAACTATATAAATATATACTTGAGGATTTTTTGGTCTGTATATACCACAAAATACTCTTCTAGTATGTAACTTCTCCAATAGCATAAAGCATGAAAAACTTCACCTAATTCTAGATCATGCGTCAAGTAATTTCTCTCTTGTCGTCTCATTTGTTGAGACCCATATTCCATGAATATATATCCCTATATCAGAAATTCTCCTAGATTGATACCTATTGCATCACAATACACAATATAGATCATGTTATGCTTTGGCAGGATCAAGACCGATGCTGAATTCAATCTTCCTTTTAGCTCCTAAAAAAGTTGTATTACATGTATATTTCCATAAAAACTTCACACCATTATTAGTCAATCTCATCAATGGTGTTACTAATCATGAGAAGTACTATATGAAATTCCTGTAATATCTAGATATCCCCAAGAAACTCAGAATTTCAAAGATGTTATTGGGTCGTTCCTAGGAAACTACAACTCTCACCTTTTTCGGGTCAACCAACACTTCTGTCTCTGAGATAATATGACCCAGGAAGTGAATATTATCCATCCAGAAGTATCAATTTGTGAGATTATCATATAACTTATGCTCTCTTAGTATATCCAAAATGATCTCAATATATTTGGTATGGTCATGTCGATTGTGAGAATACACAAAGATATCATCCATGAAAACCACCATAAATAAATCCAGGTAAGGATGAAAAACTTGGTTCATCAATGACATAAAAACCATGGGTGTCTTCATATGAACAAATTCCATAACTAGATACTCATATAGACTATATCGACTATGAAATTTTTACAAGGTATGTCTATGGGTAGAACACACACCTGGTGATATCCCGACCTCAAATCAATTTTTGAGAACACCTGAGCTCCTTGGAGCTGATCAAACAGGTCATTTATTCGTGGTAAGGGATACTAGTTATTAACTAGTAGTTTGTTCAATTTTCAATAATCCATGCATAGTCTAAGTCTACTATATGACTTTTTCAAAAAAGGACTAGAAAACCCCATAGAGAAGTAATGGGTTGTATAAAACCCTTTACCTCCAAATCCTCTAGCCGCCTCTTGAGATCCTGTAACTCTATTATAGCCATCCTATAAGGAGGAATGGATATAGGTTCATCTCTTATGACTATATCGATGGAGAAATAAACCTCTCTCTTAGGAGGTAAACCAGAAAATTAATTTAGGAAAATTTTCTTGAAACGATCAACCACTAGAGGGAAATCTTCCTGACGCTCTCCCTGATCATCCAGATACAAATTGGAAATATGGGCTGTCATTCCGCCCATGCCATGATGATCTAGTCTAGATCGACTTTCTTATACGTCCCATTCACCCTTTTGAGTATAAATTATACCCTCTAGTGATGTGAAAGTATCCCTATGATGATAGAAATCAATGTAGGCTCAATAAGCTACCAGTCGGTCCATTCCGAGTATGACATCAAACCCTATCATCTCAAGGGAAAAAGGATTCTAGATAAAGTGACCCCCACCAATCACAAGGGTGAACTCCCTGAATTAATGTAAAATATCTATAATTATTCCCAATGGAGTGTCAAGAATTATAACACCCTCATAAAACTGAATCATGATCCTAAAGATATCCACAATAGGTACAAATATGAAACTATGTGATTCACCTATGTCCAAAAGAGCAGATACAAGAGTAGAGGCTACTAAGATCGTACCTCTCACCATAGATGGTCCGATGCCTTGATCCTTGGGGTAGGATATATAGAATATATCTAGCCTGAACCATGTCCCTGTGAAACAACCTCACTACCTAAAGTAGGCCCACTCTGTTGCCTCGGTGTAACTGGTGTGTGGATGCCTCAGTCATGACCACTACCACATCAGATTAATGAATGGGTACTACTCCATCTCCCTTCCTGATATAAAGCTATGAAACCTGATATTGAACCTAGTGTCAGAGATGAACCTCTTACACTAACTGTTGGAGGGAAGTTTCTACATAGATGTTTCATGTGGCCCATCCTACTCCAAGCTTGGCACTCGATTGGGTCATGATCATGATGATTTCTCATGTGTCCCATCTGCTACACTGATGACAGAAAACTGAGATACTATTACTCAGATCCTTGGCTAGTACTCATCTCATGGGAAGCATAAAAAATATAACTTCCTTCCTAAATATGATAAACCACTAGACTGAGAGACTTTACTACTCTACTCTATTCCCCCAGCTTCCCTCAGGTTCTGCTTTATAATAAATGTCTGATTTACCATCTCAGTAGCAGTAATAAAATTGAACATGTTAACCTAAGATCAAACATCATGTTTGAGAACTCACTCAAATAATCTTTCCCTTAATTCCTCATTAACAAGATATATCAACACAAAATGTTGAAGATCTATAAAGTATATTGAATACTCCATAACTGTCATAGAGCCCTACTCCAGATGCATGAACTCACTATCCCTCTCTGCTTTTAGAGTATCATGTAAAAATTAGTCATGGAATATGGTTTAGAAATCCTATCAAACCATATCATAAAGCACATCATCCTGGTTTAAAACACCCCACCAGCACTTTTTTACTACCTGAAGCATACAAGTCGCAATCTTTACTCTCCTCTTAGAAGGTGTCTCCAAATTCTTGAATATCAAAAAAGTAGTCTCAAGCCTCATCTAAACAGAATTTGGACCACCATCCCCCCAAAATGTGGGAGGATGATGCTTCTGGAACACATGATTTAGCTCATCCATAGACAAGGCAAGCTACGCTGCTCCCTGAAAAGTCGGCATGAAACACATAAAACTCTCACAGAACTGTTCCACAGTATCTATGTTTAGTAAAACTGCTATTGCCTTAGCTGAAACTATAGGAGGATCCACTAGTATCCCATGGCCCACCACCTCCGAAGGATGGGTGTCACCACCCTCCAAGCATACGACTAGAGGTTGTTGTGGTGACATCTCTCTACAATTCCAAACACATGCCTCAAAAAATAATGATAGTAAAGTTCACAACTAAAAGCGTAGGACTAGTCAAAAACTTTCTATAAATAGGTCCTTCCACATATCCTTATCCTAAAGCTAGGACTAGTAAAAATAATGGTAATAAATATCACTAAATACACTGCTTACTTCCCAGTCAAAAGTTGGGTCTAGGTCCAGTTCTCTATTTCACAATTCAATTGAATTTCATTTCCATATTCATTTAAAATTTCTATTTAAATGGTTAAACCAAATGGTTCACCACTTATGATCCATAAATTTCCATACTCCTCATGAATCAAAATATTGAATCCACCCAATCCACATAATAACACGTTCTATTCCATGACACAATGTGCCACAATTAGCTGTTAAGGGTGTCTGTTGTGGCCTAATCAGGAAACCACTACTTAGGTTATGAAAAACACTCTAAGTACCAACCATGTTTTCCAATTCCATGCATATAATATATATAAAAATAATGGGTAATAAAACAAGGTACATATCACAAAGTCATGCAGTTAAGTGATGCATCATATATGACATGGTATAATGCATAACATTTGAATTTATAACATGTTCCTATAATGATGCATGAGATGGAATACCCTCATCTCATCGGGTTGTAACAAAATAGAACCCATAATCATATCAATGATAACATAACAATTCAAGTGCATCACCTAATGGCGGAATCAAATCAATTTTAATATCACAAAATCCATAAAACAATAATTTCCATTCAAGGAAATTTGGCTTTTTCCCGTATGTGGGTTAGCTACTCCTAGGCACAACTCATTACGAAATTCCAATTCCCTCTATCCATTTCTATTGTCTCAAAATAGTAAATAAAATAATAAAAAACTATTATGATATTATTGTATAACATCCCGGACCTAGATTCCACTAAACAGTGCCCTGATCCCGGTTGGCCACATGGCCTCAAGTGCATCTATTCGAACATCATAGGTTTTTGACTAGAAGCGAGGGCTAATAGTGTGTCTCTGGGGAGACTATGACCTCTTGTTAGAGTATAACACATATAAATATCATATAACTAAATATTGGAAGTATAATAATAACTGAGTCAGTAGTAAACATCCAAATTACAAATATATACAACAATTCTATAAGTAATCTCGTATATAATGATGATCATGTCATGTATCTAAAAAGCATCCAAAATAGGTATACAAGAATCAGATCAGTACATGTATCAAAATACCAAAAATACCAAAAATAAACTATCTTATCTAAAATCTTGAGCCTTATCTTAGTCATGTTCTCCCCTACTCCTAAGCATGGCACAAATTCAAGCATTGAACTATGGGTGCTTGCCCTGATCCCTACCTGCATCCAAATAGTTTGTTCGGGTACCCAATGGTTACCCAAATAGTGTGTGAGATACAATCCCAGTAGGTCACCACCCAACGTGTCCATAAAAAGTGTTGGTTATGCAATAAAATCTAAATTAGAGTGTATAGTATAATATGTATGAATATACTAAAAGTAAAGTGCTCATGGAAAAAAGAAAAAAACATGTGATCCTGTAAATCCATACAAGGCTCCCTTAAAAACAAGTATCAAGATCCTATCATAAGGAAGCTGATAATAAAAAGGAATTAAACACCACTACCATTCCGTATACACGGTATATCATATTACCATGGCCTTGTTATATAATATTTATATCATATCCATAACAGCCAAGCCATATAAAAAGAAGTGTCATAATTTACCATTGAAAAGTCATATAATAAGAATGTTAGACCCCACAAGGCTGGAATCCAAGGTATAGAAGACCAATCCATCCTCATCGAGTCCTAGGAGCATCTCAATGGAAACTCGTTAATGACACTAGTGGAGTCCAAGATCATGTCAACAGAGCACATCCAATGTGAGTCCAACAAGATAGATCCAAGGGGTAGAAATTCCCTTGGCAACCTATGGAATTAAGATCCAAGGAGCATACAAGTCCAAGGTATATTATACCATAAACCAAGACCCATTGGTGAGACTTAAATGTGATCTAAATATAATCAATACCCATGGTATACCAACCAAGGCATCTACTACCATTTCAATTCACATCTCATTCCATTCATCAATTCATAAATATTCATGTTCCCTGAGTATAACCACTCATATTAAAATCTATATAAACCATTAAACCAAAACCATCAAAATGAAATGGATGCAATATCCATCTTCTAACAATCAATTCAATTCAATTAAATTCATTATGAGATTCCTCTAACCATGAAAGAACAAAACTCGCCCCATGGGTGGTGTAACAAAGGGAAAAAATCAATTTCACACCCCATGGGTGACCTTGGTTGGGGAAAAAACCTCTAATAAGTCTCAAGGAACTAGTGGGAATCCCTAATAGGTTCCATTACATTCGATTTAATTATTCAATTCATTTTTGGGGCCACGTTGGAAAGTATAATGGTAATAACAATAGAAAATAACTCTATAAATCACCAAACCACTCGGGAAAAGTATATACCACATACCATAGGTCTGTAATAGAGTGATCATCTAGTATCAGCTTCTGATTTGATCTAGATAAAGAGAAAAACAAATAAAGGATGAAGATCCTGGAAATAGGGCATATTATATTTCACCTAAATAAATCCATCGATACCAAGAAGAACAAATAAAAAAACAAAAGGAATGGATTAATCATCAGTGTGGATCCAACAAGACTGAAGGATCTTGATTCTAAGATCGAATAGAGAAATGAGATCAAAATCTATCTGAAGGCCTTCAAAGGATCTCTCGTGCTTGAGGTTCTGTTCAACAATGGGTAAAATAAAAATAGGTTTAGGTTTAATAATTTTTTAAGGTAAAATGGTAATTTACCCTCAAAACATTGGGTCTGAAGTTTTTGTTGCACGATTAGCCATATCGTGCACCAACCATGTTCCCTCTACTATACTAAGGGGGAACCCGCACAGTCACTATGCATGGTTTGACTAACCATGTGAAAACCATGCATTTTGGATCTTCTAAAAATAATAGGTTCCCTGTATAGGCGTGTAACAACATCCACATGGTTTCCTCAAACCATGTGGCCTATATAGTCCCATTATCCATCCCCACATGGTTTCATCAAACTGTTCATCTTAGGTTGCATGGTTACTACTAATCACGTGACTTAACGATTTTTCTCCAAGAGTTGGGTTCTGAGATCTGAACGAGCCTCAGACACCCCGATACCCCCATGACCTCAAAGTGTATTCACATTAGGCCATGAAAAAAATAATTTAAACCAAAATTAAAGGGATTAGTACCTCATAGGGAAACCTAAGTTCTTAAATTTTTAGTGATTGATGGTTTCTTCTTGTTTGTTTAGGAGGTCTTGTGGTCCCTTAAAGTCAACTTGGATGGGTGTGCATAGGTAATAACATATATAAATATGCCCTCTTTGTACATATTCTCTCATGTAGAGGGGAATATATACATGGGGTCAAAGGGTATAAATATATATATATGTGAAAGTTCATATGTGTGTAAGCGTAAATTGGTGGTTTCGAGTGGTTGTTGTCAGAAGTGACATGTTTTGAGGTAGGTGTTTTCATCAATTTTCTTTACAGGACATTCCATTTGATGTTTGATCCTTTATAATTAATGTCTAGATGTTTTTACTATGTTTTTTATGTGATATTATAAATTTTTATAGTGTTTACATGTTGGAAACTTGGTGAAAAGGGGTTTTTAATAGATTTTCTTAATTATGCCTCTATATATACAAGGTGTTTGTTAAAATGCCAATTGGTCTTTAAGAATGAAATTGAGTATTTTTTGAATTTTGTGTGACATTTTTTAGACCTTTATGATTGGGTGACATGTTAAATTGTGATTTGTGTGTAGTTTTGGTGCCCTTTTTGGGTTTGGTGCGCGTGTGTGGATCCTTATAGTGGGTTTTTATGTTACTTGTGGTTCTTTGATTAAAAGTATGGGTGTTTTTATGGTTTTACATGTATATATAATGGATGTGGTCATATGATTATGTGAATGATGTGCACATATAGATAAGGACACACTTGTATACATGGTATTCCATAAATATGTCCATCTTGGTAACTTTGGTTTTCAAAATGTTATTCTCCCTTTTCTCTTCCCCTCTTCCATTCTATCCTCCAAATGTTTTCCTAAAAAATCCTAATGTTTTCAAAAAGGATTATTGATTCTAAATAACTACAAATGTGGTTTTTATAATGTGTTTTATAAAATGTGTTCCATTTAGAACCTTGAAGTATAATTTGCTGACCATTTGACTTAAAAGGCATGTTTGGAATCTTTCTAGCATAATTGGTGTTTCCACCTTGGTTTTGGAAATGGTTTGGATTTGTAAATATTAAGGTCTGGTTGGAACTTTATAATGTTTTGGAAATTGGTTTTAAAACTCATATGATATATAGGCCTAATTGAAACTTTTAAAGGTTCTATGTGTGATGGTAACCCCTATGGTCGTGATCTCATTGAGAGAGCCTTCTCATATTTAGTGTCAGGGATTGGTCAAGGCATGCACGCTAGTATCTATGAGTAATGGTCAGTGCCAAACGTGTGATGACCTTATTATTATACTTTATACTATTATCATGGGATTACCGGATGTCATATATAGGGTCAAGTTATGGTTTCTTTCTAGTCCTGATTAGACGTATTAGAACCCCATGGATAGAGGATATGCAAGGTGGGTTTTTCCACTAGTGAGGATAGTTTAGACTAGCTAGGTTGGTTATTGACTATAGAGGCACACCATGTGTCAGCAGGTGGGTCTGAACTGAGTATGTCCAAGGATTTATTCTAGGGGTGTTTAGGAAACACCCATGATTACATACTTGTATGTTTCTATTTTATTTTTTATTACTTTAGTGACTTGTTTTAGCAGTATCTATCTACTTTCACTTGTATTATTTACCTTTATTCCATATTTATTTATATTAATTTGCTATTTTTGTTTAGATTGATTTTCCTTTTTTTATAATTTCTTCATATTGTAATTACACTGGGATTTTGGTTTTCAAACTGGGTTTTCAAAAAGGTAATATGTGTTGGTTATTTAAAAGATAAAAACCTTATTTTCTTAAATCTATTATCAAACTAGTGTTTATGGACTATCTTGGGAAATGACATGTATAGATTCTATAGTGATTACCTACTGGATACTCACACCCTATTTATGCCACTCATTGCAGGTAGAATTCAGATGGGTTGAAATTTTATCTTCTCATCTAGGTTTGCTTGTGGAGTGGGTTGGTTTTGTGGATGGTGGTGACCCAGTGGTCACATGGAGGCATTTTTTATTTTTTTATTCCCACTACCATTATTTATTTTATTTTTTATTCATGTTTATTTATTTATTTTTTGTTCTATTAGATAAATAATTCCCAATTGTGTTATCTTTGATGCCTGACACTATTTTATAGCCTGAGAGGATTGAGAACGCCTCTCAGACCTTTTTGTGGGCTGGCCTAGGTGACCGGTTCGGGGTTGAATTGGGTTGGTTCATGAAAAACACTTTCATTGAATAAATAAATCAAGATCAATGTATTTTTTCATGATTTTAAATTAATTATAAATTAATTTAAAAAATATTCTCTCTTGGTTCTAAAAACATATATTTATCAATATTATTCAGAAAAAATTCATTATTCATGATGTTCACATCATGTACATTGTGGACAATTCGTTGAATGAAACAAAAGATGATTTTGTCATAGGCCTAATAGGCACTCCCACTACATCTGGAACCATCACTCTAAAGTGAATAATTACTACAGAAACATGTGATAGGGGATTTTAGTACCCTGGACTTATCATAGTAATTGTAGTAGGGTTAACTATTGACATCTATAGAGTATTGTAGCTCATCAGACTTTGCTGCAACTATTACTGTAGCATAATGGACTTACTGTGCAAACACTATTGCAATACGGTTTACTATTCATCATGTTTGTTTATGATCTCTTTTGAGTTAGGGTTTTTAGAACTTTGAAAAAATTTCCTTGTAAATTTCCTTCCAAGATATAGTGAAATTATTACATCTCTATGGACATAGGGATATTCTTGAACCACCTAAATCCTTTTGTTCTTCATCTTAATATTGTTCTTTTATTTTTTTTCTCCCTTTTACTCATGTTTATGGAATATTTTATAATTTCCACCCTTGGTGTTTATGAAACATGTTTGAGGTGTTGAGAATTTTTTTGAGATGATTTTGGAGTGGTTGGTGATGCTTGAGAAGATTTGAAGAAGTTCTAAGACTATTTGTAAAAGTTCTAGAATTTTTTCATCGATTTAAAATTTTGAAAAAGTCCCATCATGTGTAAAAGTAAATCTGATTTGATGTTAAACATGTGTAAAAGTACTTGGAGTCACACACTGGGATACGTAAGAGTAACTTTTAGTTGAATCAGAAGAATGTGGAATTGGATACTTTAAAAAAGTCATCTAAAGCATATGTGAAAGTAACTTTGTGAGAAGAATGAGAAAATTGGAAAAGGAATTTTGTATATAAAGGTAAATTTAGAGAACAATCGGTGAATTGGAAAGGAAATTATTTTTATAAGATTCATTTTCTAGTTATATATGAGAAACTATGATGCATGCGTAAAATTCATCTAGTACTACAGGCTGAAAATTGGAAAAGGGAGTGATGTGTAAAAGTAATTTCAAGAGTTTTCCTGATACATGAAAGTAAATTCATCAATATGTAAAATTATACCAGTTATACAAAATTTATAAGATGAATATTTTATAGAAGATAATTCTAGAAGTTAAACAAAGCAATTTTTTTTGTTTTGAAAATTTTTAGATATCACAGGCTTGTGATTGGCCATGATTGAAGATGAGTTTTTTTTGGAGAAATAGTGAAGAAAGTTCCCACATCATGATAAAGGTTTCCATGCCATGAAGAAGTTTGAGAATGACTGATAGTCGAATCTAGTTCTATGATTTGAGAGGCAGCAACATCGTGAGGAGAATGACAACATTGCAGTGTTTGTGAATGGGTTGATAATTAAAACCATGTTGTGGTAGTGGGAATTTCTTGTGAGGTACACTGCCACAAATAGGACCTTTAAAAGCACAAAAAAGGGATTTAAAAGTTCTAAAATCAATGTTATCCTAACCATTTTTAAAAAGGTAAACCCATTTATCAGTGATTTTGTTAACAATGATAAAGGGGGGCCTGATCCCATAATCATTTTGGGGGAGATGGGAGTGGAGAAACCCTCGCTGTTTGGCGAGAAGGGTGAATCTTCCTCGTACGCCGCTGGTGGTGATTTATCACACCCTAGGAGATTGAATCTCTTCTCTTATGCTTCTCGAACCAACCAGGATCAATACAACTTGAATAGCTTGAATGGGGAACAGATCTTTGATGGTAAACTTTATGCCTCTTCAATAATCCCTTCAATTTCCTTTGTTTTCCCAGAAAATAGAAAAGCTCAATGCATCATAAGGAAAGGATCTACAGTGCACGTTTCTGCTTCGGACGGTGCTATCCTACAAAGGTTAGAACACTGCAAGAATTCCTTTATCTCTAGGGTATTGATTTCCAAAGGTATGCAACCTTGGAAAACCTTAGACCTGCTTTTCCGAATGTCTGTAATTTGGGGCTTCAATGAATTTAAATGTGTTTCGATCAGGAGTAGTTTTTTTCATCTTTTGTTTAACTCTGCTGAACTGAAGGGGAGAGCTTGGGGGTTTGGTTCTATTAACCTCAATCTAGGAACATTAAGGGTTTATGAATGGAGTCCAAACTTCAGCCTTCATGATTTTAAGGACACTTTTGATCAGGTATGGATTAGGGTTCATGGTTTAAACTGGGTTCTTTGGCACTCTGAAATCCTTTTTGACATTGCCTCTGCTATTGGGATCCCTATTCGAATGGACTCAAACACTCAAAATGCTAGTTTTGGACATTTTTCTAGAATTCTGGTTAAAGTGGATTTAGTTTCTACTTTAATTGACAAGGTGATTCTTTCTACCCCTCAAGATGACATCACCTTGAACATAGTCTATGAAAAAATGCCTTTATTTTGTGATATCTGTAGTAGAATTGGACACTCAATCTCTGGATGTCTTGTAGACACTAAGTTCTCCAACTGTTTGTTGAAGGGACATGATGCAACTCATTGTAGGAGGAAAGAAAAGCTTATTGCTGATCAAAACATCAAGGAATATCTGAGGAAGAATCAGAGATTAGCACCCCCACATGAAGTTATTGCTATAGAAGGGATGGATCATAACAGAAGGAAAATTGTTGCTCAAACACAGGACCAACAGAAGAGGCCCGCTATAAATCTTAAAGTGGACTACAAAAAGACCTGGGAAGACTTGGCAGAGGGATTTGATCAAGTTTATAATATTTTTTCCCTTAAGGATGTTTTTATAAAGTGCATGTATGAGGAAAGACCATATTTTAAAATAGATGATAGTCAAGCAGGGAAGGAAATATCTTCTCAAGTAGAGGCTGATGAGAAATTCAGACAGGAGATCCTTGCCACTAAGTCAAGAAAAGGTAAGAAAAAATTTGATTCTATTAAACCAGATATGATTAAGAAGAAGGACCCTCTGATGATTGGTTCAAATAAGAGGTCTCCTCTGGAAAATTATAAGGGAATGTCAGCTTCCAATATCTCTAATTCTGGAGGTATGTCCTGCTCTTCTACTTTAGATATTGATGGTAATGGACCCTGGGATATGTAGGTTACTCTAAGTGACCGACTCCCTATAGACTCGGTGCTACACCATACAAGGTCAGTGAATGATCAGCCCCCTTCTTTCTTAAATGTGAATTCTTTCAAGGAGGAGAAAACTTCTCTATCCATGCAGGTGATGTCGATGACTGATAACAAAGAAAGGGAATCTCTCAGCAATATAAGCACACATAACTCTTTTGATCTGCTGGCTACCAGTTCTGAGGCTGGACTGTTTACTCCATGCACCCACATTATGGCCGACCCTGAAAATGATGTTGATGGTGGCTGGACTCAAGTCACGTATGGGAAGAGAGGACGACATCCCAGAGGTAGAGGTGGGCGGCTCCCCTACCACAGTATGAGTACCCGTTCTAAAACTGGTTAGTGTCTTTTAATGATCTTTAGTTTTTATATCAACACTCCCAGAACTCTTTTGTTTACTTATGATTTCAATAAAGAGGTTGCGAGCCTCAACCTTCAAAAAAAATGATAAAGGGGGGCCTTTATCATCACCATAAATAGTGTTGATAAAGGCCTTACTACAATAGTTTGTTGTTTAAATTACATCACACTGCAGTAAATACACCTGTATGAAAAAACACCTATATTTAAATTCATAATTTAATTGAAATAAAAGTTATATCACAAATAAAAAAACACTATATTATATACATTTCAAACAATGTTCTATATAATTACATTTACAATTACTATCCACAAACATTTAAAAACGTCAATGTTTCGTTGTCTTTGGCACCCGTGACCCCCCCTCAAAAAATCCCAATCATGGTATTAGTTGTAAAAAAACCACCCCAACCCTAGAAGAAGAATCCAACGATATAAGAAAACAATTATTATGTTAGTAATACTATAAAGAAATAAATTAAACATAAATATGAAACAATACATTAATAAAATGTAAATTTTAAATAAAAGGACACACTTTGAGTCATACCTATCACACCATATGTCAGATTGAGGTGGGAATAATTCCTACACATCACAAATGACTTATGGATCGTTTTCTTAAAGTATCAAAACAATCCAAATCTGTTTTCTTGGTTTTGAGTATGTCACACATATTTTTTATTAAAATGTCATTTTAAACCGAAAACATGCACTTTGAATCACACTGGTCACATCATGTGTCAGTTTTATGTGAGGCTAGTTATTACAAGTCAAAATGACTTATGAATTATTTTCCTAAATTATCAAGACAATATGAGTGAATTTTCTTGGTTTTAGAAAGTGACACACGTTTTGAACTAAAATGTCAATTTTAGACTGATATTGGATACTTTGAGTCATATAAGGAACACCGTTTATCGGATTGAGGTGAGAATAATTCCTACACATCAAAAATGACTTATGAATCATTGTAATAAAGTATCAAAACAATAATAATGTGTTTTCTCATTGTTTATTATGTCACTTATGTTTTTTTACTAAAATGCCAATTTTAAATAAAAAGAAACATTTGGAGTCATACCACTCACACCGTGCATCAGATTGAGTTATGATTGATTCCTACATATCATAAATGAATTTTGGATTATTTTACTAAATTATAAAAATAATATGAACGTGTTTTCTTAGTTTTGAGTATGTCACTTTTTTTTTACTAAAATTTCATTTTAAACTGAAAACACGTATTTTGAGTCATACCGGTCACATCATGTATCGTTTTTACATGAGATTTATTCCTACATGTCAAAAATGACCTATGAATATTTTTCATAAATTATCAAGTCAATAAGAAAGTATTTTATTTGTTTTTAGGGAGTAATACATGTTTTGATCTAAAATGTCAATTTTAAATTGATAACGGACACTTTGAGTCATACTAGGCACACAATGTATCAGATTGTAGTGATTATAATTCCTAAACATCAAAAAAGGAATTATGGAACATTTTTCTAAAGTTTCAAAAATAATATGAATGTGTTTTCTTGGTCTTGAGTATATCACTTTTACTTTTCACAAAAATTAATGTCAATTTTAAATAAAAAGATACACTTGGAGTAATATTGGTAACATTGTGTGTCATATTAAGGTTTGGCTAATTCTTACACATAAAAAATGACTTATGGATAGTTTTACTAAAGTATCAAAACAATCTAAATGCGTTTTATCATTTTTGAGTATGTCACTTGTGTTTTTTACTAAAATTTCAATTTTAAATAAAAAGACACAATTAGAGTCATAATGGTAACTCCATGTGTTGGATTGAGGTTTGTTTGATTCCTACACATCAAAAATAAATTATGAATAATTTTATTAAATTATCAAAATAATCTAAATGTGTTTGATTTTTTTTGAGTATGTCACCTTTTTTTACTGAAATGTCATTTCAAACTGGAAAACACACTTTGAGTCATACCAGTCACATCATGAATCAGTTAGATATGAGACTAATTTATACATATCAAAAATCAATTATGAATCATTTTACTATATTATCAAGACAATCGGAGCATGATTTCATGGTTTTCAGTCAGTGACACACTTTTTGAACTAAAATGTCAATTTTAAATGATAACGAACACTTTGAGTCATACTAGGAACATCGTGTATTATATTGATTTGTGGATGATTCCTACACGTAAAAAATGACCTATAGATCATTTACCTAAAGTATCAATATAATATGTATTCGTGTTCTCGGTTTTGAGTATGCCACTTTTCTTTTTTACTAAAATTAATGTCAATTTTAAATAAAAAGAAACATATGGATTCATATTGGTAACATCGTACAACGGACTAAGGTGCAGATGATTTCTACACATCAAAAATGACTTATAGATTTTTTTCCTAAAGTATCAAAACAACCCAAATGTGTTTTCTTGGTTTTGAGTATGTCACTTATGTTTTTTACTAAAATGTCATTTTAAACTAGAAACATGTACTTCAATTCATACCAATCACATCATGTTTTATTTTGAAGTTATACTAATTCCTAAACATCAAAAATGAATTATGAATCATTTTCCTAAATTATAAAGACAAGCAGATCATGTTTTCTCTATTTTTAGTGAGTAACACACTTTTTGAACTAAAATATCAATTTTAAACTGATAACAGACACTTTGAGTTATACTGGGAAAACCATGTATCATATTGAGGTTAATATGATTCCTACATGTGAAAAATGACTTAAAAATAATTTTATTAAAGTATCAAAACAAAATGAATGTGTTTTATTTGTTTTGAGTTTGTCGCTTATACTTTTTTACTAAAATTAATGTCAATTTTAAATAAAAAGACACACTTGGAGTCATAAAATGCACACCATGTATCATATTAAGGTGGATATGATTCCTATACGTCATAAATGACTTATGTATTGTTTTACTAAAGTATCAAAACAATCTAAATGTGTTTTCTTAGTTTTGAGTACGTCACTTGTCTTTTTTACTAAAATTAATGTCAATTTTAAATAAAAAGACATAATTGGAGTCATATAGGTCACATCATGCGTAAGATTTAGGTGAGGCTAATTTCTAAATGTTAAAAATTACTTATAGAAATTTTTATTAAAGTATCAAAATAATAAAAATAGGGTTTCTTGGTTTTAAGTATGTCACCTCTGTTTTTTTACTAAAATTAATGTCAATTTTAAATAAAAAGACACACTTGGAGTCTTACCGGTCATACCATGTGTCTAATTGAGGTGAGGTTGATTTATATACATCAAAAATGACTTATGGACTATTTTCAAAAAGTATCAAAATAATCTGAATGTGTCTGCTCAATTTTGAGTATGTGATGTGTTTTTTGAACAAAAATGTAAATTCTAAACTAAAAACATAAAATTTGATTCATACTAAGCATAATGTGTATCATATTGAGTTGTATATGATTGAGTATGTGATGTGTGTTTTGATTTTAACTATTTACAATAATCCAAAAAAGAGAGAACATGTTCCATTTAGATGGAAGATCATGCTTCTCAAAATGCCTCATCCAAAAGAATCATGTTCTCTCTTTTCTGGATTGTTGCATATAGTTGAAGGAAAAATATTACTTCTCAAAAGATCATTGAAAAAAACTAAATAATTATTATATAAAAATTCTAATGAAATTAACTTTAAAATAGTATATTAAATGGTGAAATTTTTTTCTAATTAAGTAGTATGAATTCACCTCTTCATGATGTATGTATACATTCTTGACCCATTTCCTTGTTGCCATTATCTCAATTGCAGCCTCAAAGTACAATCTATTATGAGCATGAGAAGATTAAAATAAACCAACCATCTCCAGAAAAATAATCCACCTATATAAGAAAATAATTCTTATGTCAATAATGCTATAAATAAATAAATTAAACATAAATACGAAACAATAAATTAATAGATTTCCAATTTTAAACTAAAACCACACAATCTGAGTCATACTCGGTACACCATGTATCAGATTGAGGTATGGTTAATTTCACCATGTCTTTTTATCCAATAGTTCATGATCATAGTACATGAGTGAATCATCCTTGTTCAAGAATTCATTTCTTCATGATCTCTATAAAAATTAACAATATAAGTATCAGATAAAAATGATAAGGAAATTAACTGAAAAAGTAGATAAAATGATGATAAAATCAACTAAATAAGTAGTATGAAGTCACATATTCATTATATATGTGTACATTATGACACTAGGTATGCTACTCAGTCATTTCTAAAAAAAATATATTTCATCGTGTAAATACAAGGACTTTCAAAAATCATGCTAGTACTGAAAAAAATATAAATACACAAAGGACTAGTGAATATTTTAAATGAAATAGTAATTATCTCTAAAAATACATCTTTGGGTATGACAGTTAATTGATGGTATATGATATCTCTCACAAATTTTAAAACATAATAACCACAAATTTTCCATTGGTTTATTTCTAAAACAGTATAAACATAGATAAAAATAAGTAATTTATTTTGATATGTGTTTTTATAGTGAAATATTATTATATATAACCTAATATGTATCCACTTATAGAAGTAAAAAAATATCCTTGTACACACGGATTGTCCTCATTCCATGATTTTTAAGATATTTAAATACTACCCTATTATAATATAATTCTCATTAAAACATAATATAAAATATATAACTTGAATTTTAGTTCTAAAATATTGGATGTAGTGTATTAAAAAATTGACAAACGTCATCATGTGTGGTTGGTTTGTTGGGTATCCAAACAGTGAATCTAGAAAATAAATCTTTAGAGTATCTAAATTGACTACAATGAGTATCCAATGTTTCCTAAAAAAATTGAATAAGTAATTAAACTAATGAAAATATATTTAGTATGATTAAATTATAGATTTTTACCCCTGTATCATTAGTAATAAGAAGATTCATTCATTCGTAAGTTTTATTTCAAATGTTGCAGCTTGTTTTTCTGCTATTACATCAATTTGATCTGAATCTAATGAGGTTATTTGTGTAGAAGTGGTGTGAGAAAAAATGAGTCCATATTTATGTTCATAGGGTTTTCCCTTCAAACTGTATTGATATAGATGCATGAAAAAAATATGAGTCGTATTTAGTCATAATTAACATAGTAGATCATCTATTAGAAAAACAAATCATGAAAAAACACCACACGTATAAATTTAAAAATAAGACTCCTAGCTTGATATAATTGAGGATTTCATTTACATTCTCAAGAGAAATGTAGTTTGTAATTTATTCTCTATATATTTTTTCTTCAAAACCAACTATGACATTACTACCATTTTGTAACCTTATATCTATATGAACCTTTAATGTTAGAAAATTTGGATATTGAATTGGTGGGGTAAAGGTTATTTTTAAAGATATTTTTGATTGGTTGGTTGATCCTTTATATTGTTTTGATTTGAACTTTAATTTCACCCCCATCCCTTTGTCCTTCTATAACAACATTCATTGGTTCAGACCTTTTTTCATTAATTGTTAAAGATTTTTCATAAAAAATAAATTAGAAATGAATACCTACTTGTCGACATGTTTTTTTACAAGATCTGATGGCCATGATATTAATGTTCCAATAGCTTGTTCAACTATATTAATATCAGCATCATCAAGTGGAACACATATCTCAACACTAAGCTCGTGATCTATGCTAACCCCTACTATCACATGACCTGTTGGAAGTTGTTTTTTTTGTAGAATATATCCTTGGATATTGAACATGGTAGCCATCACAATAAGGAAATGGGTGGGTGTTAATAAATATAAATCACAATCATTTTCACCCTGTATAATATCAGTACAGGAAAGGTATCAATGTATTTATAATTCACATTTCACAAAAACTATTATGAGAATATTGATTAACTTATCTAATACGTATATTTAAGGGGAATGGATCACCTCAAAGCTGGGGGGGTCTTCACGCAGTGGTTTTTCTTGAGTTGTTTCTTCACTTTTCTTTCTTCCCATAAAATTTTCTAGAAAATCTGAATACTAATTAAATTTTTATTCAAGAGAAGATAATAATTCCTATATATCTTCCATTTATTTATCTGTTTCCCCGTATTCATTTCTTTTCTCAAAATATGTTTGGGGTTTCACCCAAAAACTCACACCTCTGACACGACCATACTATTCCAGACACTTCAAAACCACTGATAGTAGCTATTCATATGGTACATATGATAATGATTCCTATGTCTAAGTTTTATAATAAGAAAATAAGTAATCATTGTTATGTAATACCTATTTAAAGAAAATCAAATTTTTATTATGTCATACTTACACATGGTTCCCACACTTTTTGTTTGTTTTCATCTATTAGTATCTCATTTTTATTTACACATTACTTATTCCATAGAACATGACAAAAGATGGAAGTGGATTTGGATTTGGATTCATCAATCTAAATATAAAAAGAGGAAAAGAATTATATTGTTTTTTCATGTCACATAAAAGTATAATGGTAGATTTAAAATATGTACCAATTTTTTTCAAGTGAAGCATACACCGTCCTTGCTTTATGGTAGGGGTATGTTGGTTTTGATGATATTTTATTATTTTCAGAACTCAATTATTGTTTCATAAATTAATAATTCTTATTTAAATAGATTGATACATGTATTTTAAAATAATTTATTATCGGCCACAACATATAAGAAAATATGTCACCTCACAACGGTTAGTAAACACATCTCATTCTTCTTAGATTATCAAGTGTGTATATATATATATGGTGGGTTCAGGTTTATTTTCCCTTCAATATATTTGATATACAACTTCATAAGTATTTTGAGAGAGCCTCTGTGAGACTTTACAACAATCATTAATACAAATTTTCTTTAGGGGTCATCTACTATAAATGCAATCTGTAAGGGATAATGAAGAGTTAGTAAATGTTTAATTTTTTTGTTTTTTAATAAAATAAAGAAAGTATATCATAATTTACTCTAATATCCTACCAAATTAGTGTCTTAAGAGCAGACACAACATTATTCCATGATTATATATCAATTGGAATATGCTATCGAGTGGTGAGATCAATGAAACTACTGAACTTGAACTTGTTGGGGTTAACATCCTGGCCACGTGTATTCCATCCAATCTTGAATTTGATTCCATTATTTCTCACCTTAATAATTTTTTCTAACACCATAACACTATGATGATCTTTCTTTTTTTGGGACACCAATTTTTTCCATCTACCATTTCCTTGAGTTCAACATCATTAATATCTTGTTCATCTGGATTAGTTACAACAACATGTGCAGAAAGTTGTTGTTCCTCTGCATTGGGAGCACCAGTAGGTTGAGAAACCTATTGTTACTCAAGATTGAGAGTATCAGCACATAAATAAGTCATTATCTATAAAAGTGGATAAACATTTAATTTAGATTATGTAAATGTGGTGGTGAAAATATAATAATATTAGGTGATGAAATGTATATAACAAAAAAATATAACCTGATTATTGAACTCTTTTTTTAAAGTTTAAAGGGATTTGACACCTATATCGAGTATCTAAATCCCTTAATTATGGTCTCTTACAACATATAAGACCTGATATACATTAGGACCACTATGAAATGATTTCAATATCTCAATAAAAGGGTCATCCTTAGTTGAATTTTTATCTAACCCATCAGTGGTTTTTATCGATAATTGAACAATTGACCACTTTCAGTTTGTGGGATCTGGAACATAAAATACTTATACCGCCTATGATTCCATTATAAATAGTTCATATTTGTACCCTTACTTACTTAAATCTACTTTCATGAATCCTAATTCATCTATTTTAACAACAATCCTATTTTTAACCCACTTACATTGAAAAAACAGAACTTGGAGTGTTGTATAATCCAAATCCCATATTTGTTTGATGATTCCAAAGTATGACATATTCACATAAATTGGATTTATTTCCCTAGTACCATATACATGAATTTATTCATCAACAAGTGTAACTCCACTATTTTTCATGGTATTACCTTCATCATGTTCATTTTTATAGAATTTATGACCATTAATTACATAACCATTATAAGATAATACATGCACACTTGGTCCTTTGGCTATCCATTAAAGCTGTTCTGAAATTTAATCCAAATTTTCATACGAATAATTAAAAATATGGTCTCGAAAACATCCTATAAACTTTTGATTATGTGTATTTGATATCCATATTTCATTCTTTGATGGATTCAAATGCCTAAGAATTTCTTTGTGGGTTTCAAAATATGAGGTAACCTTTATACTGTTATGTAAAACGTAAAGGTGGGACTACTATCGATATGTAATAGGTATTGTGACAAAATATATTCCAAAAATTCCTTCACCCACAAGCCACCCAGTCTGATGATATTTTGGTAGACCAGTTCTTTCCACACCAAATAGGTAGTCGGTACAAAATTTAACAGCTTCATGAACAATATATTGCTCTATAATACAACCCTCTGTCTGACTTCAATTTTTACATACCCTTTCAAAATATTCATATACTGGTCAATGGGGTAAATCCATATATAATTTATATGACCACACATTCAAATCTATCTTACCAAGTGAACCATTATATTAAAGAGTGTCGGTGGGAAGAACATTTCTAATTCACATAATATGATGGAAATTTTCTTTTGAATAGTTGGAAATTTCACTAGGTATATAAATTTGCTAAATATTGCTTTGAAAAAGATACAAATCTTGGTTAATGTATGATAAATATTCTAGGTAAAAATGAAACTTAAAGCTACAAACATTAGATCCTACATCAAAACATGACGATTATGTGATTTCAGACCCTTTAACTTTAAATCATTCATTAACATGATATTCTTGATATTTGATGCATACCCCTTTTTAACATTTACGTCATTCAAGAAGATGAAAAATAGATATATCTCCTTCCTAGAAAGAGTGTAAGCGGTTGGAGGTAGAAATGTATATTTTTCACCCTTCACCGGTGCCAACTCTTCCTGTATTACTATGTCAATCATGTAAAACCTATCCTTAATTTTATCCTTTGTTTTTTTAAGTGAATTTATTAATGTTACAATTATGCCATCACATGCATTTTTTTTCAATATGCATAACATCAAGAAAATTCCTAATGTATAAACAATTCTAGTATAGTAATTCAAAAAAACTGATCTCTTTTTCCAATACTTTTTCATAAGTTTTTTCAAAAAAGGTTTACAAAAAGAAATGTCCATATATTTTACTTTCTCAAACAGTTGATCACTTGTTAGTAGAGATGATGTTGTAAGTTCTTCTAAACTCCCATCAAATAATTCTGTCCAAGATCAATACTTATTTCAATAGGGTAAAAATTTATGATGTCTTAAAAACACAGCCTTTTATGAATGTTTCATTCTAATTGATTGTGTACCTTGTTCACAAATGGGACACCCTTGAGTTCTTATAATGATATATCCTGACAAATTTACATAATCAGGAAATTCATTTATCATCCCATACAACATGGATCTCAATGTCAAATTTTCATTTCTATGAGAATCATACAATGCAACACCTGAATCCCAAAATAATTTCAAATGTTTGATCCATGGATCCAGGTAAACATCAATATCATTACCTGTTTGTTTTGGTCCTAATATAAACATAGAAAAAATAATGTATTTTTGTTTCATGAATAAACACGATGGAAAGTTATAATTTACCAACATAATCATCCATGTACTGTGAGTTCTTCTTTTAAAACCAAAAGGATTCACTCCATTTATAGATAGCACAAGACGAAGGTTTCTTGGATCCTTTACAAATTCAAGATATTCATGATCATTTCTCTTCCACTGAGGAGAGTATACCAGGTGAAAATTCTTCCCATGTTTATTTCTTGTATCTATTTACCATGTCAATTACCTTGAATTCCTATCACTTCAATGTAGATGCATAAACTTTGGAATGATTGGAAAATACAAAAAAAAAATTGTAGGACCTAAATCATCTTTTTTTCATCAAGAAACACCACACTTGGGGAATTTTTTAAGTGATTTGTGGTTCCTGAGAAACATTATACAGTCATTTGGATAGACATTTATTCTTTTATAGATTATACCCATTGAACATAGTATTGGTTTAGTATCATATGTTTAGCTAATAAGATCATTATCTTCTAGGAGCATGTCATTCAAGAGAGAAAGTAGTTCAGTAAAAATGGAATCACTCCATCCATTTCTAGATTTAAAATTATATAGATTCAGTATGACTAACAATGTTATATTTAGTACAACTAGCTTGATATGGCATCTTTGAACAAATCGTTAATGTCTCAAACAATTTAACTCGCTAACGTATCAAATAATTTTTGAACATCATGAAATTCATCTTCAATTGTCATTTTCATTTCCCCAATACGATCTTCGTCATCATTCACTCCTATAGTCACATCCTCAATATTTTCTTCATCATTTTCCATACTTTTAATCATATTAGATGATCCATAAAACAGAGTGTCATCTTAGTCACAAGCTATATTCAGTTTTTCCTCTTGTTTATTCCAACATTTTTAACTTTGATCTATTCCATGAAAAATAAAATATTCTTCCAACTTCTATGGACTAATTAGACTCAAATAAAAATAACATAAACATGAATAAAGTATTTTATAAGGTTCATATGTATGATATTTTTCAAAATTGATGAATAATTTCACCCCATATTCATACTCTTTTGTCATACGATTTTCATCCATCCATTTTTTATTCATATCCATTCTATTTGATTCAGTAATATTAATATTTTAAAAAATAAATAAATACATAAAAAGGGTCCTTTAAAATAAGGGGAACCCAACATTTCAATGTTTAAAATAATTTTAGCATGCTTTGAAGGAAATGGGTAATTGAATTTAAGAAAATAGTTACTCCACTAGTGGTAGGTGTTATCCTCTGAATTCATCCATAATCATCACCAATACCTGGTATGGGATGACTACTAATCAGGGTTGTTCAATAAATATAGGTGCATGTTTAGAATAGAAAGGTGATGAGTCTCAGACAACAAAATTCAATAATAACTATTCAGGAGATGAAGATGATGATGATGATAGTTTTATCCTTAAATCTAAATGTTCCTAGGTTGGGGAGTTAGTGAAGCACTAAAAAAAATTCTTAGTGTGTTGTCTAAAGTTGAAAAAAAGTAGAAGCAGTTGTCTGATACCTACAAGGGTCTCCTTGATTGGTGCAACCATGAGAAGTCTCAGCTGGATGGTCCTACACACACTCATGTTGAGACAGTCATTGGTGTTTCAATATTCAAAACAATACGTTAATTACTCCATTAAAAGGAATAGGCTTTTGATCTAAATACTGAATTTCAATAGCACTTAGCTTCCCATGAGGCTAAGGTTATGGAAGTGGGGTCATGATGGATATTCTATGGGCTGTATAGAGTGAGTGACATGCCCTTTACATAGTGTTATTATCAATATATATTATATAGGGGGTGAAATTATGTGTATCTAGGAGGCATTTGAAAGTTAGTATGATCATATAAACATAGATACCACCCTATGTCCTTGCACATATCTTCATTTATAAATATAGATACCACTCATCTCATTTCATTTATAAATATAGTTACCACTAAACTTTTTAGCACTTATTTTAAGGAGTGTTCATGTTGGTTTTTAATGTTTCTTATATAATATCCAATGTTAAAAAGAGTTTTAACATTGGTTAATATATAAATAGTATTAAAATCCAAGGTTTTGATATAATTTACATAAATAAATAACATTAAAAGTAAAATTTCAAATCATGCACTCGTAATGTTTTAATTTCTTTAAAACACACCCATTTGATTTATTTTCCCACCTATAAATTTATAATTCAAGGTAACACTTTTTACAATACCTTATATAAATTTCCCTTCCACCACATTCTACATTCATGATTTACACCTCCTTCATCATTTCAATGCTTCTTCATTCCACCAATTCTTCATTATGTCACTTTTTCATGGTATTTATAATATTTTATAATTATTTGGTTTCTTTTATGATTTATTTTCCTCATATATATATATATATATATTTGATGATTTATTTTTTTTAGAATATGAATCCTTCAGATAATGTATAAATGTTAAAGTTTCTACATGATATTTATTAAAATAATTTTAAAATGTTACAAGAGTTCTTCCCTGAAAATAAAATGAATATTAATAAATGATATTTAGATTAATAGAAAACCACCACTAGTAAGGAAAAGAAACTGAAAAATTTAGTTTTTTTCTTTTTTCATTTGGTTTCTATAATTTTCTAGTTCTTTCATCTAGTTTCTTATTCCAAGGAAGTTATGTGTATTGAAATATTTTTTTTTAAATCTATAACATTTGACATTGGTTATTTTGAAAACCATCATTGAAAGTCACCTATAACGTCAGTTATAAAAATAAAAAATGTTAAATGAGATTTTTTATCTCATTTCTCAAAATAACTGATGTTGAAAGCAATGTTTGATGATATTTGAAACCAGTTCTAAAAAATAACAGATGTTGAAGAGTCTGCCACACCTTTGATTGATGGTCATACCATAAAGTCAAAATGTAAAGGTTTATCAATATTAAAATATTATTGATATTTTAGACAAAATATCATGGAGGATCTAATTGAATTTGATTTTACTAATTATTTTCATATATTAAGAAATATTAACCTAAATTTAGGAATCAATAATAATGTTTTCTTTGAAAATTTAGTAAGATGTTCCTTTATTAATTAAGTTTTTAAGTAAAATCAATTAATGTCTTATTGAATAAAACATATAATTTTATAAAGGATTTCAAAATTTATTTAATAATTACATTAAAAAACATATTATATATCACTTATTGGTATTTTATTTCAGTTAAAATTATTGTATTTTATTCATATATTTAATATGATGAAAATATATTCAATTCATTAATATAAGGATCCAACAATAATATTCATTTTATAATTTTATAAATATTTTAAAAATATATATGTCAAGAATATATAATTGAAAATTTAAACACAACTTATTAAATTCCTAGTTAAAAATAAATATACATGTAGAAAAAAATACATATTTTGATACATTGATCATTTTTTTCATTTCAATGTTTTATATCAAACATATTTTGTAGGATCAAACTAAATTTCACTTTACTAAAATTATTTTGTTTCTTTAAAAAATTATGCAATAGTAAATTCAATTTAATCTTTCAATACTAAAATTTAACTATAATATTTAATTTTATATGATTAAACAATATCAAATAAGTAATATATATTTGGAAAACTTATATAGGTTGAGGGATGATGGGAATCGGGGAACCGTTGTCGATAACTAGTATGAGTTCACAAAGAGTGTGAGGACCACCAAAGACAAGGGGTGAGAGGGGGAAGGGGGTTAGTGATGATTGCAGAATACCCCAATAGTAGTGGGTGGTGAATATACTTGGAGGGTAGGGGTTTTCAAGTAGGGGTGATAGATTTTAGACATCATGGAGATTTTGAAATGACATCTAATCCATTTAAAAATAATTATGGGTGGTGTTATGTGGTGCAGGGGTGAAGTATGTTTCTACACAGGGCATAAAAACACTAAGAAACTCCTTTGTGGGGTCAGGGAAAATATCCAGAGGTGATAAAAAAATAAATCAATCGGCATATACCTTGGATTTTGAGAGGATCTATTCATCGAGAAATGGGTTCAGCGAGAGTGGTGGTGGTGGTAGTGGTAGTAGGGTTCAGCGAGAGTGGTGGTGATGACAATAGGGTTTTGTGAGAGTTTTAAGGCACAAGATTGGTGACTCTGTTAAGTTTCTTTTTATAATATCGGGTAAGGATTTTATCTGCACTTTCAAAAAAGAACTGAAAAAAATTAGTTTTATCATCACTAAAATTCTAACACTGATAATGATCTAATTTTAATAATATATTTATTTATTTATAATTATAATCTTAAATAAATATATTTAAAAATGTTTCTATATATTTATAAATATTTGTATATATTTATAAATATATTTATATAATTATATATATTTATATTATTAATTATTTATAGGAGAACGCGGGCCTGGGAGTTTCTCTGTGAAGGTGATAATGGAGCCTAGGGAAAATCCCCAACCATGGTTATCCAACATTTTATTGGATCTCAATTCCTGTCGAAGAGTCCCTATCAAGGTGAATCCTAGGTTTTGAAGTCGAGGCAAACCAAAACATCATTGATTTTGAATGGAGGATCAAGGACAGTTCTGGATCTGAAATCGGACTTCAGTAGGTGAACTTTATCATATTTCAAGGACACATTCACTGGAATAATCCTCAAGAATGGATCTTTAGCTCATGTGGAGTCAAATCCAGATGCGTTTTTCGAGAGTTTGGTCATGGGGAAAGGTACCTTATTACATGGCTTGTCATTCCCAAATGGGAGAATCCCTAGAATATCAAGGATGTGATTCATAGGGTTTTGTTTATATGGGGTTTCTCATATTGGAGGTGACTATCATTAGGGCATGGTTTTTTCCACTATATTTTTTCTTTGGATGAGTGCAAGATTCGATCATAGAGCACTGGTTCATTGTCTCTGAATCCTATATTGCTACATCAAAATGAATGGTCACTAGATTTTGACATCTCATGAGGAAAAAATGTTGTGCATAGGTATGGGTTTGTTTATATGGGATCAATTGGATTCTTTTTCATTTGAATATACTATATGATATTGCAATGGAAATTGTAACTCCTATCCACCTCAACATAGAACTGAACAAGTGATATTTGGATACTATACTAGAATGATTTTTGACGTTGACCTTCATTCCACTTTGATTGACAAGGTTACTCTCTCCACTCCCATTGATGATATTCACATTGATATTGAATATGAGAAGAAACCTCTATATTGTGATGTTTGTTTGGAATTTGGACATTCACTGGAGAGTTTCCATAGGAATTCCTTCTATAGAAGATATGGGTCAAAGGGGAATATTTCCAATATTTTTTGCAAACATATTTGGGGAATGGTGGTTGATCCAAATTCATCTCATGAATGAGGTGGACCTGGAAAATTTAGGGACCTTACTAATGCTAATGTTTGGGTTCCTGAGAAATATAATTCTCAGAAAGATGGATTAAAGGATGAGGAGGTGATACATTATGGGACTTCCTCTATTGAAAAAATGTAATAGAGGCATCCAGATCCCATCATACCATTGGGCCTTCTAAAACCTTGGAAAATCTTACAGAAGAGGATGATTCACCCAGAGAAAATGATCTGAATAATATCTTGGTTTTTATCAACAAATGGGATCTCGGACTAAGGCAGCTATGGAGAAGAAGCATCCCCTCTATTTTAGGGATGTACTAACTCATATCTTGGAGGATGAAAGGCTGATGGTCTCCTCAAGATGTCAATAAGATGGTGAAAATGAGGTGCAAGCCATGGATGATCAACACCTATGGCTTGAACAAGAACTTTTAGATGTTAAAATCCATAAAGGTAATAAAAATGTGGTATTTGCTTTAGTTAAGGGATCAAGTAGTAATATGACTTCTAGAACTCAAAGAACAGATACTCTGGTAAGTTCTGATATTGTTAATGTAACCTGTAACACTAAGGTACCCATTTGTGCCTCCCCTATAAATATTTTACCTGGTCAAGCTAAAAAGGTTAGAGACAAGGATATTCCCTCTTATATGGAGGTTTCATAAGAGATCTTAACGGATAAATCCAATTTCCAAATTGTCTTCCCAGGGATATCCAAGGGAAATAAATGGGAAATGGATGTTATTGACTCCAACAAAACCCATAAACCTATCAATGTGGATGATGGGATGGATTTGGACCTTCTAGAAAGTCCAAAGGTTAAGTATACTAAATATATAATGTAAGAAAAGGGGAATGTTAAGGATGTTATCTTAAGTGAGCATGGGATGTTGGAGGAGGAAAGGACTCCCACATGTGACTTTATCAATAAGACACAAGTTTCCACCTTCAATACTTTTGAGGTCCTTCAACTGATTGATGATACATGTTCACTTTATAAAGTTAAAGAGATCCACTCTGATTATTTTAACATTCATTATATAGTGCAGATGAATGAGGCATTGACCATTAAAAGTGATCAAGTACTTAATCAAGATTTTTTATGCATGTTACAGGAGCCTACTCCCAACTCTCTTGGAGTGTCTAATCAACAACATGAACTAGATAGCCAAATCAAAGAAAGCAAGGCACAGGAAGCTGCGTCCACCTCTCTTGGAGCGCTAGATTATCCTCAAAGTCAAGGTCTAACTAAAATAAAATTGGACCTATCTTACCTTGAAATCCAAGCTCTTACGAGGAAGGCAATTTATCAACTTGAAGAGAATGACTCTGAGGATTCAAGATATTCGAGTGGTCCTTGGCAATCTATCGTCCACTGAATAGGGGTCGTGGGCATCATCAAATTAATTGGGTGGCTTGGCATGCTAAGAGTCTCAACACTCAAAAGGAAATTATTAAATGGCTTGTTCTATAACTGATGAGGTCAGTTGCTTTGTCTGACCCCATCCTCCTCGTTGTTTTTTGTTTGTTTTATCTTAATAATGGGGCTTTGCCCAAACTTTATATATATATATACATATATATATATATATTACATATTTATAAAATTATAAATATAATAAATATATTTATTATTTAAATATATTTATTATAATTTTATAATTATTTAAATAAATAGATTAATCTATTTATAAATATAATTATAAATAAAAATATTTATAAATATTTGTGTATAATTATAATTATAAATAAATATATTTATATAAATATATATTTATTAATATATAATTATAAATAAATATATTTATATAAATATATATTTATTAATATATAATTATAAATATAATAAATATATTTATTATTTAAATATATTTATTATAATTTTAAATTTATTTAAATATATAATTATTTATTTATAATTTCATAAATACTTTTTTTAAAATTATATATATTTATAATTTTATAATTAAATATTTAAATAAAAAAACTAATAAAAAATAATTTTAATAAATTAATTAAATAAATTTCAGACATATTTTAAATGTTAAAACTTAATAAATAAAAACAAATGAATATTATTCATATAAATTACAAACATATTGAAAATATTACATGTATAGTAAATAGATATATGTATAAATAAATTTTATAAAATGATTAAATATATTTTTAACATTATTAATGAATATATAACAATAAATTAATAAATTAAATTAAGTAAATTATAAAAACATTAAAAAGTGAATTTGTAACATTTACGCAAATTACAGACATACATATGTACATATACACATCTACACACATATACATACACACATGTATTTACACACATACACATACATACAGTTATATATGTACATATATATTTTAAATTATTTAATATAAATATAAATATATATCTAAATAAATATATTCATTTATATATTATATAATTATTTAAATAAAATATTAATATATTATATTTATTTTAATTATATACATATTTTCTAATTAATGTATGTAAATAAACTATTAAACATTTTGACTAATATAAATTTGATAATTTTTTATATATAAAATTATGAAAATAAGATTCATTTTTTATTAAAAGTTATATAAATCATATTTATAAATTACTTTATATATATATTAGGTGCTTGGGGTATAATTACATTTAAACACACACACACACCTCACACACAGACCAGAAAGGCAGACTATAACCCCCCCTAGGGATGCGATGTGATGTGGAAGAGCCAGTGTGGGTTGGTGCAGGCGTCAGTGCAGGGATGTATGGTGCATAATATGCATGGTAGTCCAAATCTTTGGTTGTTCTCTGATCGTTTGTAGTTGCCTTAGGTGATATGGGGGCTGTGTCGAAACTGCTTCAACCACGGGGTCGGACAGTGTCAGGTTGGCTTTGTTGGGCGGATGGCGTGTAACATTATTGCTTTGGCCCACACAATACAGGTGACATGATGATGGTGGTGCCTTGCCCGTCGGTAGGGTTCATAGGGTGCGGCTTGAAAACGGTCTCCGGGAGATATGATGTGATTCTTGGCAGTGGTTGACAACGAAGGAGGGTGTCGAAGGGCAGTACCAGTGCGACAGGTGTCCGAGTGCACAGGCTATATGGTGACCTCTTCTGTGGCTAAGGTAGCGGGATGATCCAATGATGATGGGTTTGATGCAAGGAAACGAAGGGTTGGTTGACGGATGATGCAACAGTGATGAACCGGTGGTCCTACTAATAGTGAGGGCTGCAAGTGAGATTGGTGAACCCTTCTCTACTATGGGGTGGTGGTCCGATAGTTTTCAGTGGAAATGTATTGGCATCCGGTGAGGCAATGGGGTTGTCCCACCACTGGTATAGATGTGAGGCACATTTTCAGCATCAGGTCGTAGTGATGATAACAAGGCCTTTGGTATGTATTCACAGGATTTTCGGGGCACAATTTGTAATGGGTCTCTGGACCGTTATTGGGTAGGTTATCCCCTAGGGGGGCTATGACCTGCCTATCAGGGTTCAAATGTGTGTGTGTTTCATTTTATTTTTACCCCTAAGTACCTAATATATATATACACACCTATAAATATAATAAATAAATATATTATTTAAATATATTTATTATAATTTTATAATTATTTAAATATATATATTTATTTATAATTCTAATTATTAATAAATGTATTTATAAATATTTTTATATAAATAAAAATATATTTATGTAATTATATATATGTATATAATTATATATAATTATATAATTATATATATGTATATAATTATATATATTTTATATAATTATATATATATATATCAATGTATAAATATATATAATTATAAATATAATAAATATATTTATTATTTAAATATATAATTATTTATTTATAATTTTATAAATAATTTTTTTAAAACATTATATATATATATGAATTATTAAAAAATATATATAAACATGTCATATTTATATTAATTATATACATGCATTTTTTAATTAATGTATATAAATAAAAATTATTTTTTTGAATATAAATATGATAATTTTATATATATTAATGATATTTTTTATTAAAAGTTTTATATCAGCACTAAGAATAGTGCTGATAAAGATCCACATTTATCAACACTTTTAGCTAGCACTGATAAATGTAACTCTTTTATCAGTGTTTTCTGTTTAGAATAGATAAAATCAGGTGTTATGTAAGCCGGAATCTATGGTCGTGACATTTTTTTTTGAGAAATGATGAGGCCCATTTAGGCCATGTTTGAAGTCATGGTGGCTCAGCACTGAAAACGAGTTTGTAATCTGTCACTACTATATATATGCCCTTTAATAGCAAACAAAAAGCCTATTAACAACACTAAAAAAGTGTTGTTATCTTCAACACTGTTAAAGGCTCAGCTTGCTATAGTGTGTTGTTTATATAACAACACACTTAGCAAAAATCTCTAACCCGTGTATGAAAAATATATAATTTATTTGAAACAAATCTGACATCACAAATACAAAAAAACACTATTATATACATTTCAAACATTTTTTTGTATAATTACATTTACAATTATCCAAAAACATTTTAAAAAAATATTGTTTCATCTTTTAGCACCCGCGATCCCCAATCAAAAATTTCTGCCCATGGTATCAGTTGCTAAAAAATCACCTCAATTCAAGAAAAAGAATCCACCTATATAAGAAAACAATTATTATGTTACTAAAACTATAAATAAAAAATTAAACATTAATATGAAAGAATACATTAATAAAATGTTAATTTTTAATAAAAAGACACGCTTGGAGTTATACTGGTCACACCATGCATTGTATTGAGGTGTGGTTAATTCCTATACATCCCAAATGAGTTATCATTGTCCTAAAGTATCAAAACAATATGAATGTGTTTGCTCAATTTTAAGTATGTCACTTGTTCTTTTTACTAAAATTTATGTCAATTTTAAATAATGACACACTTAGAGTTATACCGGTCACACCATGTATCGGATTGAGGTGAGTTTGATTCCTACCTATCACAAATTACTTTTGGATTGTTTTCCTAAATTATCAAAACAATCTGAATGAGTTTTCCTGGTTTTCAGTATGTCAATTGTGTTTTTTACTAAAATTTATTTTCAAAATGGAAACACGCACTTTGAGTCATATTTTTTGCATCATGTGTCATCTTGATGTGAGACTTCTTCATATGCATCATAAATAACTTATGAATCTCTTTCCTAAATTATCAATATAATCGGAGCGCGTTTTCTTGGTTTTCAGTGAGTAACACTTGTTTTGAACTAAAATGTCAATTTTAAACTGATAACAGATACTTTAAGCCATACGGGTCACACCATGCATTAGATTGAGGTATTTTTAATCCCTACATGTTACAAATGAATCATGGATCATTTTCCTAAAGTATCAAAACAATATGAATGTGTTTTCTTGATTTTAAATATGTCACTTGTTCTTTTTACTAAAATTAATGTCAATTTTAAATAAAAAGACACACATTGAGTCATATCGGTCACATCGTATGTCAAATTGAGTTGTGATTGACTCATACACATCAAAAATAACTTATGGATTTTTTTTATAAATTATTAAAAAAAATATGAATACATTTTCCTGGTCTTCAATATGTCACTTTTTATTTTTACTAAAATTAATTTTAATTTTAAATAAAAAGAGACACTTTGAGTTATACTAGTAACACCATGCATCATATTGAGGTGCGGTTTATTCCTACACATCAAAAATGACTTATGGATAATTTTCCTAAATTATCAAAATAATACGAATCCGTTTATGGGTTTTCAGTGTATCACTTGTTCTTTTTACTAAAATTGATGTCAATTTTAAATATATAGACACACTTTTAGTCATACCGGTCACACCGTGTATAATATTGAGGCGAGGTTGACTCCTACACATCAAAAATTACTTATGAATCATTTTCTTAAAGTATGAAAACAATCCAAATGCATTTTATCATTTTTCAGTATGTCACTTTTTCTTTTTACTAAAATTAATGTCAATTTTAAATAAATAGACACACTTAGAATTATATCGATCACACCATACATAATATTGAGGTAAGGATGATTCCAAAATGTCACAAATGACTTATGGGTCACTTTACTAAAGTATGAAAATAATCCTAATGCATTTTATCAATTTTCAGTATGTCACTTTTGTTTTTTATTAAAATGTCATTTGAAATTGGAAACATACAATTTGAGTCATACCGGTCACATTATGTGTTTGTTCGATGTGATACTACTTCTTACATGTCAAAAATGACTTATGAATCATTTTCTTAAATTATCATGAAAATCCTATCATGTTTCTTGGTTTTTAGTGAGTGACACTTTTTAAACAAAAATTTCAATTTTAAACTGATAACAGACACTTTGAGTCATACCGGGTACATCAAATATCATATTGAGGTGATAATGATTCCTACACATTAAAAATAACTTATGGATCATTTTACTAAAATATAAAAACAATAAGAATTTATTTTCTTGGTTTTGAGTATGTCAATTTTTGTTTTTACTAAAATTAATGTCAATTTTAAATAAAAATACGCACTTGGAGTCACATCGGTCACAACTTGTGTCGGAGTGAGGTGTAGATGATTCCTAAACACCCCAAATGACTTATATATCATTTTCCTAAAGTATCAAAACAATATGACTGTGTTTTATTAATTTTGAGTACGTCACTTATCTTTTTTACTAAAATGTCATTTTAAATTGAAAACACGCATTTTGAGTTGTACCAATCACATCATGTGTCGATTTGATGTGAGACCGATTCTTACGCATAAAAAAATAATTAGGAATCAGTTTCCTAAATTATCAATACCATTTGAGTGTGTTTAATCAGTTTTCATTGAGTTCCACTTTTTAAACTAAAATTTCAATTTTAAACTAATAGCGGACACTTTGAGTCATACTGGGCACATCGTGTATCGGGTTGAGGTCAGGTTTATTCCTAAATGTAAAAAATGACTTATGGATTTTTGTTCCTAAAGTTTCAAAAACAATCCAAATGTTTTCTATTGGTTTTGAGTATGTCATTTGTCTTTTTTACTAAAATTAATGTCAACTTTAAATAAAAATACACACTTATAGTCATACTAGTCACACCGTGCATTGGATTAAGGTTTGTATGATTCATACACATATCAAACGACTTATAGATCATTTTACTAAAGTATAAAAATAATCCAAATTAATTTTATTGGTTTTGATTAATCACTTTTCTTTTTTACTAAAATTTCATTTTAAACTGGAAACACACACTTTGAGTCATATTGATCAAATTGTGTGTGAATTTAATGTGAGACTAATTCTTATACATAAAAAATGACTTATGAATCATTTTTTTAAATTATTAATAAAATACTATCTCATTTTCTTAGTTTTCAGTGAGTGAAACTTTTTGAACTAAAATTTCAATTTTAAAGTGATAACGAATACTTTGAGTCATACTGTGCACATAGTGTATCAAATTAAGTTGTATTTGACTAATAAACATAAAAAATGAATTATGGATTGTTGTATTAAACAATTAAAATAATACAAATTCATTTTCTCCGTTTTTCTTATGTCAATTGTCTTTTTTACTAAAATTAATGTCAATTTTAAATAAAAAGATGCACTTGGAGTCATACTAGTCACACCGTGCATCGGATTGAGGTACATATGATTCCTATATGTCTTAAATGACTTATGGATTATTTTCCTAAAGTATCAAAACTACCTAAATACATTTTTTTTTAGTTTTGAGTATGTCAGTTGTCTTTTTTACTAAAATTAATGTCAATTTTAAATAAAAAGATGAAACTTGAGTCATACCAGTCACACCGTGTGTCAGATTGAGGTGAATTTGATTCCTACATCTCCCAAATGAATTTTGGATATCTTTCCTAAAGTATCAAAACAATCCTAACTTTTAATGTTATCATGATTTCCATTTCCTTTCTTTGTCTAATTTCTAACACTACATATTGAGTTGATGTTATTAGCTGAAAAAACTTCCTCAACTCTTATGGTTTTCAAAAAAGTGAAAGGTTTATTGGATAATAACATCGACTCAATATGTAACATTGGTAGCTCGACAAATAAAAGAAATCGAAATTGTGGTGACATTGGTAGAAAGGAACATGTTATATATTTTGTGGCTTGTTTCGGATAGTTGAAAAAAAATATATGACTTCCCTAAAGATCTATGAAAAAAACTAAATAAGTATTAGATAAAAATGATAATGAAATTAATTTAAAAATATAAGATAAAATGATGACAGAATTAATTAAATACAAAAGTAGAAACTCACCTTTTCATGATGGTTGTATACATTATTGACCCATTTCCTTGTTGTTGTCTCAGTTGCGGTCTCGAACGAGCATGAGTAGCTCCAAAAAAACCACCCCAAATCGAAAAAATCATACACCTATATAATAAAATAATTATTATGTGAGTAATACTAAAAATAAAAAAGTTAAACATAAATATGAAAAAATCCACTACTTCTATGAAAGTCACATCTTTATGTTATTTGTGTACATTCTTCCATCAGGTATGTTGTCCATTTGTTTCTAAAAAAATTATATCATCTTGTGAATACAATTTTTTAGGTAGTCATAGTAGTAGTCAAAAAATATAAATACATAAAGTATTAATAAATATTTTAAATGAAATAGTAATTATCTCAAAAATACCTCTTCGGGGATCCTGGTTTGTTGATGTAATATGATCTCTCTCATAAATTTACAAACATAATAACCAAAATATTTTCTGTTTGTTTGTTTCAGAAACTGTAGAAACATTGAAAAAACTAAGTAATTTTTTTATGTGTTTGGATAGTGAAATATTATTATATATACCCAAATACTTGTCCATTTTTAGAACTTCTTAGGCTCCTTTGGTGCATTGGTTGTACTCATGCATTGATTTTATCGATATTTATACACCACCCTATCATAACAGAATTCTCATTAAAACATAATATAAAATATATAACTTGAAGTTTAGTTCTAAAATATTGGATGTAGTGTATTAAAAATTGACAAACATCATCATGTGTGGTCGGTTTATTGGGTATCCATGTAGTGAATCTAGAAAATAAATCTTTAGAGTATCCAAATTGATCGTAATGAGGATACAATGTTGCCTAAAAATATAAAAAAGAATAAGTAATTAAAAAAATAAAAATATATTTGATATAATTAAATTATAGAGTTTTACCCCTGTAATGATGGTATTAATAAGAGTATATCATCTACAAGTTTCATTTGAAAAAATTTGGCCAGTTTTTTCACTATTTCATTCATTTTTTTTGAATCTATTTATTTTTATTCTGTAGCAGTGACGTAAGGACTAATGAGTCCAAATTTATGTTCATGGGGTAATTACTTCAATTGGTATTTATAAATATGCCTCAAAAAAATATCAAATGTATTTATCCATAATTAACATAGTATATTAGCTGTTGGAAAAACAAATCATAAAATCATACCTCATGTATACATTTACAACTGATCCCCTAGCCATTTATATTTGAGGATTACATTTACATTCTCAAGAGCAATGTAGTCTATACCTTCCTCTTCATACATTTTTTCTTCAAAATCAACTATGTAACTACTACCATTTTGTAACTTTGTATCACTTCTAGAATGTTTGGCTATACCAACAGTTTCAAACCATTGGTATACCTTAAACCAACAATTTTCCAAATTGTTGGGTAGTATGGCATGGGTATATGCCTATACCAACAGTTATACAGCAACCATTGGTATAGGAAACTAAAAATTATAGTATACCAATAGTTTGTTTACAACCCTTGGTATATATCATCATCCATCCAACTATACCAACGGTTGAAGAACCGTTGGTATAGAGTTTTTCCGGTGGTTCATTAATAACCGTTGGTATATATATGGTTTTTCAAACTATCCCAACAGTTTATAAATCGTTGGTATAGTGTTTTACCAGAATTCCAGACAGCAGACAACAACCTCCCCTCCTTTGAATATAACACCCTCCCCTCCTTTTCAAAAATCACAAATATATACAAAAACACTACAATACCGAATACAGAATTTAAAAAACTAATACAGCACCTAAAAATACACTTCAATACAATGTACATAATTCAAAAAAACAAATATGGACAATATACTAAATAATGTTTGACGAATTAATATGTTTATAAGTCATTCATATCCAATTATTCATGCTATAATTATAAAAAAAACACCAATGGAAAGAAAAAAATGCCACTTGATCTTAGATTCTATACCTATCCATGGAAAGTGAGACATTTTCGCCACATATAGTTTCTGAATTTCAATTACTGTTGGACTCCTCCTGTATTAATCATGTTTTAATGATCACAAATCTCAATAATAATTACGAATCTTATTAATGATCACAAATCTCACAAATATTATCAATCATGTGTATTTATGTTTCAAGTTATCTCATACTTGATAATGGATAATCTCAATTCATTTTATGCATATTACTGTTTAAGTCTGAATACAGTTATTTGCCTAAGTACAAGACACTGTGAAGCTTGACACAGTAAGTTAGACATTGTGAGCAAGACACAGACACCATGAACAAGAACATTGTGATGAAGCAGACATCGTGAAGCCTAAGTCTCAGACACCATGACCAATGAGACACCATGACCACGAGACACCGTGACACAGTAAGCCTGACACCGTGAAGAAAGACACTAAGAATGGACACTGTAATCCAGACACTCTGTTTTCCTAAGTGCCAGACACAATTAGCAAGACACAGTCATCAAGGCACCGTGAATCCAGAAACTATGAGCAAGGCACTGGAATCCAGAAACCGTAAGCAAGACACCATGACAAGGAGACACAGTGAAGGAGACATCGTGACAAGGAGATACCATAAAGAAGACACCATTTTCATAACATACTGTGACACAGTTTCTTAACCTATTTTTTCATCTTTAAATTTAACGTTTTAACCATCATATTTGATGCCTTTAATGCACTGACATAATTAATGTTTCTTTGTATACATAGTACAAGGTACGAGGTACGACACATATGGAACCTGTCACCTAACCCTCATGCATTCGAATATAAAGAATTCAGAGTGTCCAAGAGCAAGTACAATTCAACAACGCAAGAAATGCGAGTGCACCGTACTCAACAAAAAAGCAAGCCTGAGAATAACCGCGAAGAACACATTGCAAGATCTTAAAAGAAAGCATTGTCTTATGCATGCAATCTGACTCTAATGAAGAACATATGAAGTACACTGGAATTCAGAGAACATATTTACTCATGAAGAACAAAATCTGAATCCTGACACTCTGTTTTTCAACACAAAAACCAGAGAAGGACTCAGAAGCATTTATGTCTTATCCAAGGAGTGCAGAGCTGCACTGCTAATCACTAGAGCATTCTAAACTCATATATACTCTCTCTCTTAGTGATTTCTTTATTTTACTTTTGAGTAGTGTTTGTACTCTGTATATTTTACACACACACTAACTCCTGTGCTGAACTGGAGGATTTCAAAATCCTCACACCAAATTCTTTACCCTTGTTTACCCATGACAACTATGGAAGATGTCCCTGTGTGGCCTGGTCATTATTTTGTTTACCCACGAAAACTGTGGAAGAGGTCCCTGTGTGGCCTGGACAGTCCATGTACTATTGTTAACCCCGATCCAGGGTGTGGATCGGAGTTTTTTTATATAAAATTCTTGGTGGAAGGTGATCACCAAGTGGAGTGGATTAGGTCTTATCTTGAGACTGAACCACTTGTTTTATATTCGTTGTGCTATTTAAATTTAGTCTACACTGTTTTACTGATTTACTGCATAATCCATAAAAACACTAAATTCACTTTGATAGTTAGTCTTGGAAATTTATATCTTATTTTTCTTAGTAGGATAACTTCAAAAGTAATTTTAATAATACCAATTAAGATTACTGAGAATTAATCAATCTTCTAAGAAGTAGTTTAAACAGTCAAACTCTTATAACAGTATAACCTTGATTAACTGGGTTGTATCTATTTTTGGGGAAATAATTATTTGTAAAAATAATATCTTTTAAACAGAAATTTTTATATAGTTACTCAATTAACCCATCCCCTCTTGAGTTTACTACTCCGACCAACATTTGGTATCCGAGGTTTCTTTATTAGGACTTTGTGTAATCTTATTAAACTGTGATTGTAGTTGTACTTTAAAGATCTATAAATTTCTGTTAATTCTAAATTTCTAGATCTTTTAAAAGTAATTTTTTAGTATGGAAAATAGATTGGAAGGTGCTGCAACTAACAGATCACCATTCTTTAATGGAACCAACTATGCTCAATGGGAAATTAAAATGAAAATGCATCTAGAGAGTATGAGTTTTGAAATCTGGTCATCCATTATAGATGAATACAAACTTCCTGTGACTAATATAATTACATGGGATGATCCTACAAAACTTTCTTACAATAATAATTGCAAATCCATGAATGCTCTATATTGTTCCTTAGGAGATGAATAATTTAATAGGATTTCTGCTTGTAAAACTGCCCATGAAATTTGGGACACCTTGTCTGTCTCACATGAAGGCACATCTAGTGTAAAGGAAATGAGACTTAATACTTATACTATAAAATATGATAATTTCAAGATGAAACCTGATGATCCTATTTGTGACATGTATCTTAGGTTCAATGAGATTTTCAACACAATTATCTCTCTTGGAAGAGAAGTCACTGCCAAAGAACATATCATGAGAATTCTTAGGTGTTTACCTGACAGATGGAGGGGAAACTCTATCTCAATTAGAGAGTCATGCGACATTAGCAGGATACCTGTAAAGAAACTCATTGGGAAACTAATGATGTATGATGAAGAGCTGAAAGTCAATAAAGAAGAGGAGGATGAACCAAAGAGGAAATCTGTTTCATTCAATACCTCCCTCTCGAAGCACAAAGACAAAGGAAAACTGGAAGGTTCTATAGACAGTTCCACTACTGAACAATCATCACCAGACAGTGATGAGGAGATGGCTCAACTGTCCAGAAGATTTAAAAGATTTTACAAAAAGAAGAAATTTTTCAGAAATCCTAACTTCAAGAGAAAGTATGATCAAAAAGGAAACTAGAAAAAGGACTGGAAGAGAAGTGACAAAACTGATGAGATTGTATGCTATGAATGTAAGCGCAAAGGACATATAAAGGCTGACTTTCCAAAGCTCAAATATAATAAGAAATATGAGGACAAGGACAAGAAGTACAAAAAGGAAATAAAGGAAACCTGGAGTGCCTCTAAGGATAGTTCAAGTGACTCAGACACATCACATGATGAATAGGCTAACAAATCCAATCTGTGTTTTTTGACAAACACATCTGAGGAAACACTAAACTCTTCTGTAAAAAAATCATATTATTATGAAGAGGAAAGTGAATCTGAAAATATGACCAATGAAGAAATGTTTGAATATTGAAACATGCTTGAAGAGACATGCAATGAATTAAAGGATAAATATAAATCATTGAAGAAATAGCATGCTCTCACTGTAACTATTAAATCTGAACTTACTACTGAAAAGGAGAAAAATGCTCAACTGCTCAAAGAAAACAATGAATTAAAAATGTCTAATGAGCAATTAAAAAGTGACTTAGAAAATTTTACTAATGTTAAAAATAACCTTACCCAAATGATAGGAAAACAAATTGATCCTAAATATAATACTAGCATTGGTTATAAACCTGGTAAAAGAAACCTTGGTAGAAAAAATTTTGTTTCAAAGTCTAGTACATATAATTCTGTTCCCAGTTCTGGACATAACTCAACTAGCTCGAGTCATGATACATATTCTACTGTTTCAAGTTTTTGTGGACCAAATAGAGTTTATTTTTCAAATACTTTACATAATCCCTATAGGAAACCTATGAAACAAATATGGGTTCCTGAAGCACTTATTACTAATGTTACTAGACCCAAACAAGTATGGGTACCAAAATATTTCTTTTCTTTATCATGTTATAGGAAAGCTACTTAAAGAGATCCTACAAGAATCTATGGTACTTGGATAGTGGATGTTCAAGGCACATGACAGGAGACTACTCATGCTTCAATAACCTGGTAAAAGTAGATGGAGGACATGTCACATTTGGTGACAATGTAAAGGGAAAGATCATTGTCTTAGGCCAGATTGGTAACTCTGATTCGATTTTAATTTCTAAAGTACTATTTGTTAATGGTCTAAAATAAAATTTTCTTAGTATCTCACAATTGTGTGATGATGGATATCATGTTAAATTTGAAAATGATGCATGTAATGTCCTTGATTCTAAAGATAAATTAGTATTTTCTGCATCAAGTAATGAAAATGTTTATTCTGTTAATTTAGATTCTTTAGCTTCTCAACATGTTTCATTCTTAAGTGTATTTCATAAATAATCTTGGCTCTGGAATAGGAGACTAGGACATTGTAATGTTCACTCCCTTAGAAAGTTAACTAGAAAAGTCCTAGTTAAAGACTTACCCAAACTTGAGTTTCCAAATGACAAAGTGTGTAATCCTTGTCAAAAAGGAAAACAACACAAAATATCTTTCAAAACAAAGAAAGAATTTTCTACTTCTCAACCTCTCAAATTGGTTCACATGGATTTTTTTTGGACCATCTAGAGTTTCTAGTTTAAATGGGAATCATTATGTTTATGTTTCAGTAGATGATTTTTCTAGATATACCTAGACCTTCTTCATGGCTCACAAAAGTTAAGCTTGCTCTTATTTTACTAAGTATTCCAAGTCTGTAGAAAATATTAGCAGCCTTAAAATTAAATATTTAAGAAGTGATCATGGTCGTCAGTTTGAAAATCAAGAGTTTTAATCCTTTTGCTCACAGAATGGCTATACTCACAATTTCTCTTCCCCTAGAACACCTCAGCAAAATGGTGTTGTAGAAAGAAGAAATAGAACCTTGCAAGAAATTTCTAGAACAATGCTTAGTGAATATGACTTACCTATTTACTTTTGGGATGAAGTTGTTAATACAACATGCTACATAATCAATAGAGTATTGATTAGACCAATTCTCAAGAAGACCCCATATGAACTCTAGAACAATAGAAATCCAAAGGTTAATTACTTTACAGTTTTTGGTTGTAAAGTCTTTATTCTCAACACTAAGGATAATCTTGACAAATTTTCATCCAAAAGTGATGAAGGAATTTTCTTAGGTTATTCAATTTCAAGAAAATATTATAGAGTATTCAATAAGATAACTAAATGTGTGTAAGAATATGTCCATATCAAGTTTGATGAAACATATCCACATGAGCCTAGAACCATCCTAGAAAATCTGAAGGATGATGTATCAAATCTGAACATCAACTCAAAATCCTCAAATACCTTTGTGAACAAATCTGTGAAAACTTCCAATTATAGAAATTATGTGCAATCAAGTCATAATGAACCTAAATCTATTGATGAAACTGAATTCACTAGTCCATATTTTTCTAGAAAGGTTAGAACTCTTAAAAACCATCCCTTAGATGTTGTTGTAGGAGGCTTAGAGAAAGGAACACAAACTAGAGATTCTATTAGAAATTGGGTTGAACATCAAGACTTCTTGTCACAACTTGAACCTAAAAACATTGATGACGCCATCAACGATGAATTTTGGGTAATGTCTATGCAAGAAGAACTTAATCATTTTGAAAGAAACAAATTTTGGAAACTTGTTGAAAGACCCAAGGACACTTTCATCATAGGCACTAAATGGGTGTTTAGAAATAAAGTAGATGAAGGTGGAAAAATAGTTAGGAACAAGGCTAGATTAGTTGCACAAGTCTATAGTCAAGAATAAGGAATTGACTATGAGGAGACCTTTTCTCCAGTAGCCAGACTTGAAGCCATCAAAATCCTACTTGTTTATGCTGCACATCTGAATTTCAAACTATATCAAATAGATGTTAAAAGCACATTCTTAAACGGGTATATAGATGAGGATGTCTTTGTTAAAAAACTCCCTGGATTTACAAATCCTCATTTTCAAAATCATATTTTCAAAATATCAAAAGCTTCATATGGTTTAAAACAATCTCCAAGAGCTTGGTATGATAGATTGAGTACTTTTCTTATTTCTAAAGGTTTTACAAAAGGAATATCTGATCCTACCATCTTTATAAAACGAATTTCTAATGATGTTTTAGTTATTCAAATCTATGTAGATGATATTATTTTTGGATCTTCAAAAAACTCATTATGTATTGATTTTTCTAAAATGATGAAAAACGAATTTGAAATGATCTTAATGGGTGAACTAAAATTCTTTCTTGGATTTCAAATATTTAAAAATAATGATGGAATTGTTTTAAATCAAAGTAAATACACTATATATCTTCTAAAAAGTTTTGGATTGGATATCACTAAAAGTAGTGACACTCCCATGAGTACCACCTGTAAGTTGGATATTGATGAAGATGGAAAATATGTTGATCAAACAACTTATAGAGGAATGATTGGAATTTTACTTTACTTAAATGCTAACTGTCCGGATATTATGTTTAGTGTATGTATGTGTGATCGTTTTCAAGAAAATCCTAAAGAATCTCATTTAAATGCTGCAAAGATAATTTTCAAATACCTCGAGCATACACCCAATCTAGGACTGTTCTATCCTAAAGGAAAATCATTTGAACTAGTTAGTTATTATGACGCTAACTTCGGTGGCTGTAAGTTAGATAGAAAGAGCACCTCTGGAACATGTCACCTTTTAGGCAAGTCACTAGTATCATGGTGTAGTAAGAAAAAAAATCTGTTGCATTATCTACTGCATAAGCTGAATACATAGCTGCTGACAGTTGTTGTGCACAAATTTTGTGGATGAAACACACATTACTAGACTATGGATATCAATTCATGTACCAATAAATTGTGACAACACAAGTGATATTAAAATCTCTTAAAATCTTGTTTCACATTCTAGAACAAAACATATTGATGTAAGACATCACTTTTTGAGAGATCATTATCAAAAAGGTGATATCACCTTGGAATTCATTGGCACTGAATATCAACTTGCTGATATATTCTATAAACCATTAAATTCTGAGAGAATAGACTATATCATACATGATCTTGGAATGATAAATCTCAAATAGATATCTTACTGGTATTACTATTCAATATTTTACTATATTTTACTTTATTGTTTCATGTTCATTGTTTCTCAGTTATTGTCTCTCATATTTACGGTCTCACCGTTAGCACTTTCTATTCACAGTCTGTCATTTACTGTCTCACCATGACCGAACATTTTACTTACTGTCTCACCATGACAGAACCGACCATTCACTATCTCACCGTGACGACTACTGACTGTCTCACCGTGATGACCATTTATCATCGCACCGTAATTACTATTCACGGTCTCACCGTGAAAGTTATTTATGCTTTTATTTTAACTAATATCGCAGTAATTCTTTTTTTCACCTCTTTTACTTTCCCGCGTTTTTATTTTTGTGACGTATGACATTCCCAAATGATAAAACAAAAGGGTTTCACTCAGTTCTTCACCCAGACCTTCTCCTACTCACTCTTTCTGAACCCTTTCAACCTTGAAACCCTCTCTCTCTCGACCTTCAGTGAAAACCAAGGATGAAGCGTCCATCTTCATCCACACCTGAGAAGTGCAGCTCGAAGAAAAAGAAGATAGCACCAAAGCTGGTGCCCGAAGGACCCTTGAATCCAAACCTGTTAAATCGCACTATAGTTCCTGAAAAAGAAGTTTTCCCTGAGTGGCTTTTGTCCATCAAGTCTCTAGTTTTAAAAGTTTTAAGAGAACAAGGCTATATTGAATGGTTCTCAAGGAAGGATAGACCTATTTATCTGAGGTTGGTAGCTCAGTTTTATCAGTATGTACAGTTTTATTTTGATACTGGTGAAAGCTATGTTGTGAGGAGTTGGGTCAATGGACAAAGCTGCTCATTCTCTTCAAGGATCTGGGCTGCATGCCTTAGGATTCCTCATGAAGGAATTTGTGATGATTATCAGAGAGATCCCCCACCTACAACTGATTTATTTGACCTGGAAAATGCACTGAAAACCCTAACTGGAAATGGAACCAAGAGAAGGGTCATAGCTACTGAACTTGATGGAGACACAAGACTGTTGTTTAAATTTGTTCAAAATATGATTAGCCCGAGGAAAGATGACTTTGTTGTCTTGAAGTACCAAGATGTGTTCCTGATTCATCTTATGAAGAATGGAAACAAAATCAATTTGTGAAAATACATCATTCACCGTATGTGTGAATTGATCAAGGTCACATCCAAATCCACCTCTCTGTTTTACTCTAGGTTGATTTCAGCAATGATTGTTTCAAAAGGAGTAGTTGGACCCAATAAAGAAGTACTTATGGATTTTGAATATTGTTTATCTAAACCTACCATTAAGAGGATTAAAATAAACTGGAACCCCTAGAAGAAGGAATGGGTTGAAGATAATGATAATCTTTATGAGAAGTATAATCCTATGGATTATCCAACAAGGAAAAAGGACATTTCTAATCCTGATTTGGAACCATATGAAGTTGTTGATTATTCAAAAGATGAAGAAGAAGAGGAAGAGGCAACTGAAGTGCCACATAGAGAAGAGGCTGATATACCTCATAGGGAAGAAGTTGTTATTGATAAAGAAAGGACTGTTGTTCCTCCTATTGTTCCTGGAAAAGAACCTCCTGCCCCTAGAGCTGTTGTTAATCTGGAAATACAATCTGAGGATACAACAGAATTAGTTGTCCCAGAATCTGAGCAGCAAGCCATGGAAGAGGCTGTAGTAGGAGAACTCCCTAATGTGCAAGAAGCAAATCTGGAAGACCTTCCTATGGAACAATCTGTTCCTGAGATAATACCCTCTGCTGAAGAGAGGATGGAGATAGCCTTTAGGTTGGCTAGGCAAGAAATGGATGAGGAAATTAGAGATGAACCAATGGATTTAGAACAAGTACCTGAGCCTCAAGGTCCTGAAAAGGAAGCACTTATTGAGGGGGAGGAACCTCAAAATCTTGAGACTGGTGAAGCTGATTCTGTTGAATCATATCAACCAAATGAGTCATATTCAGTGGAAACTCAGTATATATTCCTAATCTTTTATGATGTGAGTGAATCTCAACAGGTTACTGCCACTGGGATTGATCTTTCTTCTTTGTTTCAACTGAAATATGTCACATACTTTGCACCTGAACCTGAACCTCAACCTGAACCTCAACCTGAGCGTGCACGTGTACCACTTCATGCACCTTAACCTTTACCTAAACAACAATATTTTGTTAGTAAAGATGATTTGAAAGTCTTTGGAGACACTATCTTAGCTGGAGTTGAGAAACTTATGTCCTCTCAACCTCGTCTTGTGAGAAAAATGAGTCAGGAAGATGCCTCACTACTTTTATAAAAGATTATCTGGCACATTCAACCCAATATGATTCATGAAATTCAAGAAGTAAGGGTTGAAAACAAGTTTCTCAGTAATGAATTTGTAACTCTGAAAAGCATGGTTGAAGACCTACAGAGATAATTTCATTCCAGATCAGAGCCTGCTCCTGCTTCTCCTGAACCTACTGTTTCTCATATTTCTAGAGATATTGTCTCCCAGATTCATCCATACCTCTTATCCTTTGAGGAAAAGATTGGAGAAAGGAACAAACACATGTTTCAACACATGAGAGAGCTTTTGGAGAACCTTAATAAGCTCACAGATGAATATACTAGCTGTCTTCAAAAGGTCCTGAAACAGCTCAAGTCTCTGACCATAACTGTCAAAGCTTGTACTTCCTCTGGTCAAACCTCTACTCCTTCTTTGGATAGTTCTCTTCTCAGATCTATAGTCAAGGAAGAGATTCAGAATGCCTTCAATGGTTTTGATATGGTTCCTTTATCTGATGTTGTTAAGAATAGTGATAGAGTGCTTGACCTAGTTCAAATTCACTCAAAGATTGCCAATGATGCTCTGCAGGAGATCTCTAAGAAATTGGATTTTTATCTCAATCATATTTTCTCCAAAAATGACATGACCGACCACTTCAAATATCTAGTAGAAAATCTGATAATTCCTCCTGTAACCCAATCCTTCAAAACCCAAGTCCAGAAGCTAACCGAGTTTACCAGATTTTTGGACAAATTCATGGAAAAAAAAGATGACTTTGAAAAGGTCATGCAATATGGTGGAGAGATTATTACAGACTTCATTAAACTTCTGAGACCGTATCTTCATGTTCAAAGTACAACCATTGTTTCTCCAGTGGCTGCTTCTCTGAGATCTGGATTGCCTACTTTCACCTCTGCCTTACCCTCAACAACCATGTCTGTTGGCCAGGCTCTTAGTCAGATCTGGTCTGTCATTCTTGACCAGCAACTACCACGATCTTCTAATGCTCCTACATTGGCTCCCTCATTCTTAGAAGGTCTCCCTTTACCTTCTATATCTACCACTTCTATGCCTTTTTCTATATCAGCAACCGCCCCTACATCTTCCTCTTCTGCTGCTGATAAAGGCAAAGAGAAGGCCAATCCCTGAAGAAGACCAGTGACTGCTATTTTTGGTGTGGATGTCATTGATTTTTTGTATTTTTACTGTATGTTGTATTCTGGAAACTCTTAATTCCATATGCATTGTTTTCCCTCTATTATTTATACTTTTTTATTATCCCAAAAGGGGGAGAAAAAGTGAGAAGTTATCTGTTATTATATATGTAATTTTCTCTGTAGCTGCATTCAATTTACCCTTTAACTATACTTGGTTTGTGATCATCAAAAGGGGGGAGATTGTTGGAATCCTCATCTATTAATCATGTTTTAATGATCACAAATCTCAATAATAATTAAAAATCTTATTAATGATCACAAATCTCACAAATTATATCAATCATGTGAATTTATGTTTCAAGTTATCTCATACTTGATAATGGCTAAGCTCAATTCGTTTTATACATATTATTGTTTAAGTCTGAATAAAGTTATTTGCCTATGTACAAGACACCATGAATCTTGACAGAGTAAGTCAGACACTGTGAGAAAGACACAGACACCATGAACAAGAACAATGTGATGAAGTAGACACCGTGAATCCAAAGTCTCAAACACCATGACCAATGAGACACCGTGACACAGTAAGCCTAACACCGTGAAGCAAGACAATAAGAACATACACCGTAAGCCAGACACTTTGTTTGCCTAAGTTCCAGACACAGTTAGCAAGACATAGTCATCAATGCACTATGAATCTAGAAACTATGAGCAAGTCACCAGAAGCCAGAAACTGTAAGCAAGACACCGTGACAAGGAGACACAGTAAAGGAGACACTATGACAAGAAGATACCATGAAGAAGACACTGTTTTCATAACATATTGTGACACCGTTTCTTAACATATTTTGTCATCTTTCAATTTAAATTTTTAATGGTCATATTTGATGCCTTTAATGCACTGACATAATTAATGTTTCTTTGTAGACATAGTACGAGGTACGAGGTACGACACATATGAAACCTTTCGGCTAACCCTCATGCATTCGAAGATAAAGAATGCAGAGTGTCCAAGAGCAAGGACAATACAACAACGCAAGAAAATTGAGTGCACCGTACTCAATAGAAAATCAATCCTGAGCATAACCGTGAAGAACAAATTGCAAGATCTTAAAAGAAAGAATTGTATTATTCATGCAATCCGACTCTATTTAAGAACACACTAAGTACACTGGAATTCAGAGAACATCTTTACTCGAGAAGAAAAAAAGATGAATCGCGACACTATATTTTTTAACACAAAAACTAGAGAAGGACTCAGAAGTATTTATGTCTTATACAAGGAGTTCAGAGTTGTACTGCTAATCACTAGAGAATTTTGAACTCATATCTACTCTCTCTCTCAGTGATTTCTTTATTTTACTTTTGAGAAGTGTGTGTACTCTGTATATTTTACACACACACACTGACTCCTGTGCTGAAATAGAGGATTTCAAAATCCTCACACCAAATTCTTTACCCTTGTTTACCCACAACAACTATGGAAGAGGTCCTTGTGTGGCCTAGTCATTATTTTTTTTACCCACGAAAACTGTGGAAGAGGTGCCTGCATGGCCTGGACAGTCCATGTACTTTTGTTAACCCCGATCTAGGGTGTGGATCAGAGTTTATTTATATAAAATTATTGGTGGCATGTGATCACAAAGTGGAGTGGATTAGGTCTCGTCTTGAGACTGAACCACTTTTTTTATATCCGTTTTTCTATTTAAATTTAGTCTACTATGTTTTACTGCTTTACTGCATAATCCAGAAAAACACTAAATTCACTTTGATAGTTAGTCTTGGAAAGAAGTTATATCTGATTTTTCTTAGTAGGATAACTTCAAAAGTAATTTTAATAATACCAATTAAGATTACTGAGAATTAATAAATCTTCTAAGAAGTTGTTTAAACAGTCAAACTCTTATAACAGTATAACTTTAATTAACTAGGCTGTATATATTTTTGGGGAAATCATTATTTGTAAAACTAATATCTTTTAAACAGAAATTTTTATATAGTTACTCAATTCACCCCTCCCCTATTGAGTTAACTACTCCGACCAACAATTACAATATACATTTTTTCATATTTGATTATTCACCTATGGGACATATATTAATTTTTTCAAAAACTGTTATCTTTTGATCATAATCATACAAGCATGAAAAAATAATAAAACTCAACATAAATTTAAATAGTATAATGTGAAATCAATGGAAAAATATAATATTCCTCTGTAGTCACCATCCCAACACCTGAAACACACCTCAAAACCACCTATCCTAGCACCTGTAGGGGATGATATCCACCAAAATAAGGATGGTATCCACACCAAAGTGAACACTAGGGAAAAATAACATCAGATAGACTAAGAAATGGAAATCCAACCTACGATAAACAACAATTATAGGAAAAAATACCTCTTAATGAACTTAAAATAGAAGAAGTCAACAGTATGGAAAGATGAGAGAAAAGGAAAAAAATAGGAGTAAATGAAACTAATTGGGAATAAATATGAGTAAAAGGATCTAAAATGACAACATCATTGATGTAAAATGTATGTGCTAAGTTTTTTGAAGGATCTAATTACAATAGTCCAACAAGATGTGAAGTGTTGGCTGGGGGAATATTTTGAATAAGTTATTATTTTTAGAGGTTAAAGATAGCTTAAATTTTGAGATTAAGTGGAGATGTGTTTGAGATTCCATCCTTGTTGTGTTGATATTATTGATTGATGATATTAGTATTTACAACACTTGAATGATGTTTTATAATAGTTTTTCGATGGTAGGTACTTATTTTTATAGACGTATTTAAATGAAGGGTTGTTATTAAATTGAGTAGAATGTGTAACTCAAATAGAGATTGAAGAAACCATCCATGGATTTATGGTGAAGATAATGTGAAAAAATAGTGTATGTGCATGAAAATACTCAACTTTGAGTATATAAGTTATAAGCGTTCTTTAGAATTGAGATGAATAGATTTATAAGATCTGGAAAATTCCCAAATGTGTTTTAATATGTTTTTAAGTGTTTGTGACTATTTGAGATAGCTTGGAGATGGATTAAAGAATCCTTGGAGAAAGATGAATTTATTTTAAGTTGAAATGAAGATCAGCATAAATGCTACTTGCACCTATATAAGGGTAGATCTAAAATTTAGTATGACACATAATAGTAAGTGAGGACCAGTATATGGGTAACTTTCACCTATATAAGGGTATCTCTAAGTTTCATATTTGTTGTGTAAAGGTAAGTACCTATGTAAAGGTCATCCATGACCTGTATAAGGGTAAACTATGAAATTAAACACCTATATAAAATTTAGTTCCAAGAGAATAATCCATAAAGGGAATGGGGATTTGGTTCCATTTCCCTAAATCCAGGCATGGTCATCATCCAAGAGTGGGATGTCTGATTCAATCCTTTCTCAATCAAGAACACAAGAGTTCAGGGATGGGTTAAAATTCTCATTTTGTATTAGATCTTATGGAATCATCATATATTGTTTGATATTTTATTGGGTGTGGGTATTCCCATGAAGATGGATATAACTATGAAAATGGTCAGGTATGGTTAATATGATAGGATATTAGTTTAAATTGACCTTAATTAGTATTTGGAAGATCAAGTTATTCTTTTAATAACAGAATATGATATTAATTTTCATATTAAGTATGATAAATTACCTCCATTTTTGTGGATTTTCAGTCTATTGGACATATTCTATAAAATTACCTTCATAATGATATCTTTTCATTTTGTTCTATTAAGTGTCATAACTAGAAAGTAAGCAGGAAACTTCAAAAAAGGAAATGAAAGAATGGATCCTCCACCTCTCACCATGAGAGGAATACAAAAAAAGTTTAGCTACTTGACATTTGAATGGTTCCAAAGTGAGTGGGAGTTTTCTAGGAACTTTTGTTTTTGGTTCTGGTCATACATTGCCAGAGCAGGAAGTCTAAACGAGTAGCACTCTCAAATTTCAGAAAGAGGGGACTCGCTATCTTACTGAGGAGATGTAGGAAACTGTATAAAATTTCTCTGAACTAGAAGGGCCCGAGGCACCTCACTAAAGATCTTGTGATCATGCAGATCAAAATTTGGAATCAGCACTGGGGATAGTTCTTTACCAAGAAGGGGAGAATGACTGCATTTTCGATCAAGATTCTCATAGGAATTATGTAGAGGGGGAGCAATGATGCAAAATAGTTACATAGATGTTTTTGAATCTGCTATTGTAGGTTATCAGATTTCAAGGTGACCGTTTTTAGATACTGGAGTTCTGACATGATGATCTTTCAAGGTGACCATTTTTATTCTATGGAGATTTCATTTTCTAAAATGGTTAAAAGACAACACCCTCTCATAATTGGTAAAATCCAAGGGTGAAATAGCTTTAATTTCCAATGATAATATGTCTATAATTAAATAATAATTTCAAATAATAGTTTTTGATAAGGAAGAGTTTATGTTTTTTTTTTATAATTATTCCATGCATTGAAGGATCTATAGAAAATGATTTAGAGTGTCAAGGATGCATAGTTATATGTGAATAAAAAAAGAGATAAAGAGATTGATAGTTCACTATAAGAGGTTATCAGGATACATGATGAACCAATTCATAAGTTTTATAGTAATTGGTAAGATACATTAAAGTCAGTTGATATAGATAAATATTCTCTTTATATAAAGTTCTTGCAGTTTTAAGATAAGTAAAAAAATATGGAATCCATTTAATGTAGCCCTTACTAAATAAATGAGAAGATATGAACTACCACTATAGTTTTAGAGATGATTTTTTCTCAAAAGGGACTCATTTTGGTGGAAAAGGAAGTGTTATATAATATGGAGAAGTATCCACATCATGATCAAGGAATAGATATCCCATAACCATATTGATTCTGGTGGTGGTAAATATGTTTCAATTATATGTAAAGTATTCAATGAAAAAATATGGAGGTAAAGGATTTTTGGTAAACCTAATGATACAACAAAGTTGGATTTGAGAATATTTATAAATAATAATTACCCAAACTAATCTTATAATCCTGGTGAAACAAACTAACCTAAAATGAAAAATGATAACATCACTATAGGGGGGGAAATCCCTAGTGAGAGAAGGGACTCATTCAAGTGAAAATACCAAGGGATTCTAGAAGAAATATTATAATATATAAACACTATATAAATTAATTAACCATGAAAAATAACTTTAAATGTAGATTATATGACATCATGTTTGATGTTAAAGAGGATAACACAATCTAAAATGAAAAAGTATAACATCCCCATAGGGGATAGAATCCCTAGTGAGGGAAGGCTGAACTTTCTCAACTAATGTTTTCAAATTAAAATTTCAGCATACCCTAAGTGATAAAGAACTACCTGCAATGCAATGCACCTCAGCACCCCAACACCTGCAATGCACCTCAAAACTAACTTCAATCAGTACATAATTCACTACCTGTAAAAAAGAACTACCTGTAATGCAATGCACCTGTAATCAAAACATAAAAACATGATTCACATGAAATTAGATCTACTATCAATCAAAACAGAACATATTAAATAATGAAACTTACTGCCCACTGTAATAAAAACACCAACAAAACATCCTCAATAAACAAAACCTACAATATAACCAATAGATAATCCTCAAATGCCAACAAACCAATACAAAATTAATGATAAGAGAACAATTCAATTGATTCATTTAACCATTGATAACAAACAGAAAAAATATCACACATATATTCAGTCACAACAAATCATCAAACATCAAATATCATAAATATCAGTCAAAAATATAACAGATCAATCCGTCCCTCATCACCATCACTGTCATCATCGTCATCATCAGCCTCATCCTCATCCTCATCTTTTTCCTCTTCGTCGTCCCCATCCTCATCCCCATCCTCATCCTTGACCTCATCCTCTCCCTCATCTTATGCCTCAGCATTGGTCTCGGCCTCATCCTCGACCACGACCTCTTCCTCACCATCATCCTTACCATCTCCATAACCATCACTAGGAACAAAATAATCTCAACCAATACTAAAACTATTTCTTGGTTCAGTATATAATGAACACACTGACCACATATATTCATCACAATCTGTACTAGTCTCTGGTGTAAGTAATGGAAATAAAAATTTCATCAGTTTTATAAATTCATCATTTTCCCTTTCAACCCGTTATTCCACTTGTGTGAACCATTTTTCAACACGTTCTACTCATGTCTTAACCTTTTCCAACTTGGTGGTACTAAAACTGGTACCTGAAGTGGTCCAATACCTCATTGGGACTATACTCTTACCAGGTCAGCAACATACTCTTCTATGGTACTCATATCCCAAAACCGGATGTAAGTGATCATTTGACCCAAAATTATCAAGTTATTGGGAATCAAGGGCCTCAAAAACATCCTGTTACAAATTTAAATAGATCATTAAGTTATAAAATAGATATTAAAATTTTAAATAAATAAAGTTATACTTACAATATACTGTTTTGTTGTGTTGGTTCATTAATCGTACTTCCATATTTTTTCTTTCTGCTTGAGAAAAATAGTTTTTCTCAAGGCACATATCCTTGAATATTAAATACCTCCATCTACAATGAAATTTAATGTAGGAAACCATAATGGAAAATAGGTTACTAATAATGAATTTCATAACTAAAATCAAATGGATATTAATTTTAAATGAAGTTGAATAGAAAAACATATGGTTTGATTCGATTTTGTTTAGTTCAGTTTATTTCAATTTAGTATGGTTTGGGTTGATATTCAATATCCACTACTCTAAGAAAAATTTATAAATTGAGTGAGTTATGGAGGAAACAATAGAAAGTGAAAGTCCTGAAGAAAATTTATAAATGACTATTGTACTTGCTTCCTCTCATGATCTGACATCGTAGTACACCCCAAAGTGTGGAGGTATTTTTTAGCATCAATGTTTTTTTTTATTTTTTCCCGATGATTCCTAAATAAAATTCAATAATAAGTAAGAAATTATTAATTAAAAACATGAATATCTTCATTTAAAAACCTCAAATTTTATTAATACCTTAAACTTGGTACTCGTCCAATGAGTAATCATTTGTCGATAATGTTCTATCAAAAAATCATCCATGACAGTTATTGCCTATAAATCTCTACCAACTCTATCACACTATCCAATATACAACTCATGCTTATAGTCTCTCTAAATATCACCTAATTCGATTAGATGTGTTGTCCTTTCACCCTCACTATCGGGAAAATTAAAACGAAGTTGGCACCAAAATATTAATTCATATAAATAAAATAATAATATTACATTAAATCTAATAGATTTTTTTATCCATATTTGTGCCCAAGAATTATCCTTGACTTTGTTTGGAAAGTGTCTCTATGAGAGCGGACTAACGGGAATGATGTCGAAGTATTTTTCAATCATCTCCAAAAAACTCTGACATTGATGCCTTTTTTTCGATCATTTGGTTGTCTTCATTGTAGTCCACCATTAAATACATGCCACAGTTACATACTTCATGCATGTGTGTATGTCCATGCTGTCTATCAGTATATCTAGATGGTATAGAAGAAAAAAAATATTATACCAATACATGTTATAATGAAAATAAATTATGGTAAAAAAAATATTATGGTTCTATAAATATACCTACTACAATCTAATCAATGGTTGCTGCTGAATATGTAGGCATTGAAGGAACATCACCCTGTATAGGTCGAGTGGGACCCAGTGTATGCTTTGCATGCATAGACTATGTCAGATTAGGAGTTGAATAAGAAGGAATATAGAATCTTGAAGAGAAGAAGTATAAGGAAAAAAAATATGACATTGATGGTTGGCCAAATGCATGATATGGATGAGGAGTGGGAATCGTCATCGAATACGGTAAAGATGGTTCAGGAGGCTTAGATATAAATGTTGGTGAAAACATGGGTGGCCTAAATATCATGTGTGTCCCTAACGACACTACAGGATCAGAATGTGTGGTAGATGGTATGTCAGTGGGAGGGGAAAGGTCTAATCAGGTACACCAACTGAAGTGTCTATCTCTCATACCACCCCCTTGTACCTTCGGCTTTAAAACTCGGACCACTAGGCTACTCATCAAATAACTAGCACATAAGTGGTGGATCCTGTATAAAAGTTTAAAAAAATTAATCACATGACATTATATGTTATTGATATACATATATTTGAAATAAAATACTCACAACAGACACTAATGGAGGAATTCACATCTCAGTCATTTAGCGGTTGTTTTTCTTCATCCTTTTTCTTCGCATCTCATCAATAGGTTTCATTTCCTACATTTGAAAAAAAATATGGAATTAATTAGAAAACGATAACTAATGTGTAACCCAAACAACAAAAAATATGAGACATGACTTATTTTTCTGAGGTCATTTGGTACATATTTTGGGTTAGGTAATTTTTATATTTTTTGGTTTGGTCATTATTTTCATTTTTTTTTATTTTTATATCAATAAGTGTAATATGTACAATTCAATTCCTCTTGTGTTTTATTATAATTTAATTGTTTTAGTTGTGTTTGGTTTCATAGGTTTGAATACAGTTCAATTCAATATTATAAAATGCAACTCAAATAAAAATACAACCAATAAATATTGAAAATTAACATTAAGGTCAAGTCAGATACAAAATATTTGTAATTAATATTAAATAAATTTGAATAGTACCAACTTTAACAAACCAAGTCAAGCTAAACCAAAATAACTGATAACACGGATGGATGATTCTATATATTTCATACCACAACTTCAGGTTCACAATCAACTTTGAAAATTTAGCTATTGGAGTCATCATAATTAATAAATGGATCAGGTCCAATGGAAGTAGGTATATTTTCAATTCCACCATCACTATCATAAAAAACAAGTCTTGGAATTACTTCAATAATGACACCAAATTCAGGTCGAAGATGATCTTTGACATAAAAAACTTTTTTTTTCTGTTAATACTGATATATATGGTTCATCAGTAGCAAGAGTGTGAGTCATGTCAATAAATCAAAATCCATAATCATCAATAAATTTTCCCTGACTCATCATCGAATCAAACCATTGTCATTTCATCATAGTGACTTGACCATGAGAGTAATAATCCATTATTATAATTTTTTCAACAACTCCATAATAACCTATACTTTTAAATAGGGGTTTACTATCTGATGTATTGGAATAACAGACTATTGTGGAAGTTACCATAACACTATCATGTTGTGTTGTCATATGTTTTTCTAGTTCAATGATAATAAATTTCTACCCATTAATAATAATTTATTTACAGTCACGAACCACAGTATTAAGACCAAAAGCCAAAGATCTTATTTCTTTAGAGATGGAGTCAGTAGGAAAACTTAATAACTAAAATATAAATGAATATTATACTTAAATAAATAATGATTTTATTAATTTATTACAGTAATATTTCAACCTTTAATTTTAACCAATCAAAAAAATCTTTGCTATGCAAAGTCTCTATCCTACTCAAAGATAAAGAACGATGATTTCTATTTATCATTTCTTTATGTTCCCTGTAGATAAAAATAGAAATAGTTTAACAGATATGTAAAATTAAATGATATAATATAAGATATAGATGATCAATTTACTTACTTGATGTAGTCATCAAAAAAATCACAGTTAAACAAAGTTGTGTGATGTGCCATCTCCCACTCTTCAAGGATTAATGTCTTCAATGTATATGATACAAGAATTCCTCATGTTTGAGGAAGTGATGGAAAATTATGTTCAATTTTATCATACTTCTCTTCTTCATTTCTCATTGGTATTTTCATTCTTGTAGTAAGATCAGACAAATACATTGAGCATAAATCCATACATCCTTGAGCCAAGTAATTATTCATGATAGAACCTTCGGGATGATTCTTATTCTAAACATAAGACTTCAATGTGTACATATTTCTTTTAGTTTGATACATACAATGTAAAGAAACAAGTCTTCTAAGAAGTATTTATTTTGTAATATGGACAGTCAGATGAAACATGCATGTGAAAAATTATAGAGGAAATATTTTATGAAATTTACACAAAATTAATGTTTCCTCTACCAATATTTTTTACAATAAAGACTTGGAAAACTTCTTAGCAAAAAGATCTCTAAAAAAATGGCACAACTGAATAACTTCCACCCTTACATTATTGGACAAAATATGATGGATTGCTATTAGAATCAACTCATGTAGAAGGACATAATGATCATGAGTATTCAAAGATAGCAGCTTCAACTCTCTTATATTGACCCATTTTGATACGTTGCTTGAAATAGCCATCAGGAACATTAATAGTCTATAGTACTTCCAGAAATTGATTTTTTTATTGGTTTCATCACATAAAAAGCACATAGAACTTTCCATTTTTTTCACTAATACACACATGATGCAATTCTAATCTAATTCCCAAATCCACAAAGTCACATTGATATCGTAAATAATATTTTGTCTTTCCCTTGACATTTATAAGAATCGAAAGCAGTATTTCACATATATTATTTTCAATGTGCATTACACATAAGCAATAATGTAACAAATTAGTTGACCAATAAGGCAACTCAAAGAAGATACGCCTTTTTTCTAATTGTAACAGGTTTAAGTGGAAACATTCTTCCTCTTTATAGATTTCATTTAACCCTTCCCAAATGAAAAACTAAAATCTTTCAATTAATTAAGCACATCAGTACTAGACATATGCTGAGGTGGATCATTGATTTCTATGGTATTGTCAAATCTTCAATGGTTATTTATATATGTATGGTCCATTGGAAAGAATCAGCGATGTCCCATAAAATTGAAACTATGATGATATTTCAGTCTTTTGGATTGTGTATTCTTCATAAAAATAGGACATGATGTTTTCCCTTCGTACTCTATTCAGACATCATTTCATAAGCAGAAAAATCATTGATCATCCACATAAGCATAGTATGAAACTAAAATATTTCTTTCAAACATGCATCGTATGTGCGCACACCCACATACCAAAGAAGTTTCAACTCTTTTATTAGAGGTTTCATGTATACTTCTATATCATTATCGGGATTAGAAGGGACATATATGAGTATAATCATGAAAGTGAATGGTTTATTCATACAAAACCATGGGGGAAGGTTATAAATGTGTTTGAAAATCGGTCATGTGTTGTGCAAAGTAATAATCTGCCCAAATTGATTAAAACTATCACATGAAAGACCCATCCTCACATTACACACGTTAACAAAAAAATCAAGATATCGAGCATCAAATGTCTTCCATGAAAATCCATTTTTAGGGTGAACAAACTCATCATTATTCTTATTTATCTTGGTATCATTCCATCTCATTTTTATTGATATTTTATTAGACATGAAAAGATTTTGGAGTTTGGGGATCAATGGAAAGTGCCACATTACTTTTTATGGCACACAGGATGGTGTTCTGTCAACTTTTCGATTCCATCGGGATGTGCCACATTTTATACAATCATTCCGTTCAGCATTTTCCTTCCATAATAATCTTTAATCTTTCGGGCAAGTATGAATTTTGTTTTTTAAAAATCCAAGTTCCCAACTAACTTCTATGACAAATAGTGGTATGAGGGAATATCTACATCATCTGTAAGTAAGTCCTTCAAGAAGGTAAGAATTTAATTAATGGTAGTATTAGAAATCCCATACATGGTTTTCCCATGAAATAATCAGATTAAAAATTATATCTTTTTTAACTTACCACATTATTGATATACTGGAGTCATGGTAGCATCATTCAATTTTTTCACCTTGTCAACATCATTATTTTCATTATACACATCATGTGTTCTCGTATCAAAGTATTATTGGGTCGACATCCTTTCCTTCTCATGAGGATGAATAAACAGAAACCAATCATATAAAAAATTCTCCAATCCAATCCTCTCATTTGTATCATCAGCATTTTGAGATTCCATTTTCTCCCCATTGTGATACCACACATAGTAGTTTTATTGAAAATCATATTTGGTTATATGGTAGATAACTTCTCCACAGCTCAACCAAGGTCTTCCAACACAATTGTAACATGGGTTGCATATGTGACCACTATCTGAATCATTGTTAAATGAAAAATCTAAAAATCTCTCCAACTTATTTTGAAAACTACTTGAAATCCGATCGGTTTCATACACCCAACTTCTATCCATTCTATAAAACAATTTTTATATGTAATTTTGTAAAATCAATTAAATAAGACTTAAGTTTAACCAAAAATATATTTAAGGAAACAAGAACTGTTCACTTTATATAAAACCATCACTGACACACTAGTCTATATGAGAATCATAATATAAAAGACAAAAAAATACTATATATATAACAAAATACTATAAATATAAAACCATTATATTGAATTCAATTATATCAATGAGTAATAACTAATCATAATACTACAAAAAATTATGTTTATAATTGATGTTTTTTATTTTTTCTCTTATTATATTCACTATTTATCAAATGTTATACTTATTAAATAAATTCATATATAAAATATTATTGCTTCTAGGTAACCATCTTCTATTTGATTCAGATCAGTTTTGGTCAGTTCTATTTGTTTATTATTAGTTTAGTTCTCATCGATTTAGTTTGGTTGGGTTTGGTTATTTTTTTTGGATCGGGTCGATGCATGCATATTGGGGTTTTATTAAATATTTTTTAATTCAATTCAATTTTTATTATTATTGTATAATTTCTTTTAGTTAGGTTCAATTTATTTGACTTCTTTTTATTTTAGTTCAGTTTGATGTAGTTTAGTGTAGTTCGGGTCTACTCCAGTCTACTTGGGCCAGATCAATTTATTTCTATTCAATTCAGTTGGTTTGGTCAAGTCGGTTCAGTTATGACATAGATAGAATTTATTATTTTGGTTAGGTTTTAGTGTTTAAGGGGTTGATATGTTCAGTTCATTTATTTTACAACCTAGTTTGATCGGTTTGGTAGAATTTAATTTTCTTTGGGTGTGGACAATTAATTTCGAAATAAGTTATTTTAGTGGTTCATCATAACAAGGAATAAATTGGGAGATTATGTGAAACATGGTGTATGTGATAGAAAATCATTGTATAAAGAATGATCTCTCTATAATAATTATGATAAAACAGTTGGAATTAAGTCTAAATTTATAGAGATCATTATATTGCATAATTAATGATATATTTCTAATCAATGGTTTCATTATAGTATTAGTCACTACAAGAAAACAGGCGTTTCGTGGTGGTTTTTTCGCAACGGTTTTTAAAACCGCCGTGAAATAGCTTTCGGGCCGGTATTTCGCAGCGGTTTTTAAAACCGCTGTGAAAAAACCGCCACGAAATGTGTAAAAAAAATTTAATTTTTTTTTAATTTTTTTTTTAATTTTTTCGAGGATTAGCGGCGGTTTTTTAAAAAACCGCCGCGAAATAGCGGCGGTTTGGATAAAACCACCGTGAAATGAAATGAAAAAAATAAAAAAAACAGGAGAAACCGCGAAATCACTAAAACGACCATAACTTTTGATCCGGGCATCCGTTGGAGCGCCACGACCAGTCAAATCGAAGCTCATGAAGAGATCTAGAAGCAAGTATAATAAAAACCATGAGAAGGTCTAAGGTACGGAAGATATGAGAGTTGTAAGAAAGTTGAAAAAACTTCTCCAACTTCAAACGGCCATAACTTTCGCTCTGGGTGTCCGTTTAGGCTCTACCACATATCAAATCGAAGCCAGTGAAGAGATATATGCACCAAATATATAGAAGCATGCTTTTATTGTGTTTTTCGACCCCAAAAACCCCTCTGAAGGCCTCCAAAACCTCATTTTTGTCACCGATGTCCCGTCGAACTTGTCTTCAAACGGACCTAACTTTCGATCCGCGTGTCAGTTCGGACTCATCCACCAGCCAGATCGTAGGTCGTTCCATAAGCTTCGGTTTGACTGGTCGTGGCACCCACATGGACTCATGGATCATAAGTTATGACCTTTTTAGTGGGTATCAGGTTTGTTATGTTTTTCGATGCCTCGTTTCTAACACCCGTTCCCCGTTAGCTTTTTTTTAAACAGTCGTAACTTCCGATCCGTCGGTCCATTCGGTCTCTTTCACCTATCATCTTGAAGATCGTTTTAGGATCTTTGATTTGATTGGTCGTCGATTTGGAACGGAATCTCGGATCATAAGTTATCTTCGTTAATGTGAATCCAATGTTTTTGTCACTTTATGACCGTTTTGACGGGTTTTAACGGTTGCTCCATTTATTACTGTTTATTTGGGTTTCCATGACTTGTTATCTTTATCAATGGTTTTTTGTGGGTTATTATGATGATTGTGTTGAATTCTTAAGGGGTTTTCCAGAGTTGTCATGAGTTTTCATGCTTTCTCATTCTTTCTAATGCCTTATTCGTCATACTTCTCCATCCGTTTTCATGCGTTTTCATAATTTTTCATCCCTTATCACGTCTTTTCATACTTTTTCATGTGTTTCATTTATTATTTATTACTTATTATTTATTATTTATTATTTATTATTTATTATTTATTATTTATAATATACTTTAATTTATTTATTATCTATTATTTGTTACTGGTTATTTATTATTTATTATTTATATTCATTTATTATTTATTATTTATATTTATTTATTATTTATTATATATTATTTATTATTTATTATTAATAATAATAAAATATTATTAATAATAATAATATCTGTTTCTGGTTATTTATTATTTATTATTTATTATTTATATTTATTTATTATTTATTACTTATTACTTATTATTTATTATTTATTATTTATTATTTATTATTTATTATTTATTATTTATTATTTATTATTTATTATTTATTATTTATTATTTATATTTATTATTTGTTTATTATTATTTATTATTTGTTTATTATTATTTATTGCTTATTATTTATTATTATTTATTATTATTTATTTTTATTATTTATTGTTTATTATTATTTATTATTTATTATTTACTATTTATTATTTATTATTATTTATTTATTATTTTTTATTTATTATTTATTATTTATTATTTATTATTTATTATTTATTATTTATTATTTATTATTTATTATTTATTATTTATTATTTATTATTATTTATTTATTAATAATAATATTAATTTATTATGTGTTATTTATTATTAAATATTTTTATTATTTATTATTTATTCTTTATTATTATTTTTTATTTTTTATTTTTTATTTTTTATTTTTTATTTTTTATTTATTATTTATTATTTATTATTTATTATTTATATTTTTATTATTATTTATTACTTATTATTTATTATTATTTATTATTTATTATTTATTATCTATTATTTATTATTTATTATTTATTATTTATTATTTCTTATTTCTTATTTCTTATTTCTTATTTCTTATTTATTATTTCTTATTTCTTTATTATTATTTATTGTTTATTATTTATTATTTATTGTTTATTATTTATTATTTATATTTATTATTTTTTTATTATTATTTCTTATTTGTTTATTATTATTTATTGTTTATTATTTATTTTTTATTATTTATTTTTATTTATTTTTATTATTTATTATTTTTTATTTTTTATTTTTTATTTTTTATTTTTTATTTTTTATTATTTATTACTATTTATTTATTAATAATAATATTAATTTATTATGTGTTATTTATTATTTAATATTTATTATTAAATATTTTTATTATTTATTCTTTATTCTTTATTATTATTTATTATTTATTATTTATTATTTATTATTTATTATTTATTATTATTTATTTATAATTATTTATTTCTTATTTCTTATTTCTTATTTATTATTTATTATTTATTATTTATTATTTATTATTTATTATTTATTATTATTTATTATTTATTTATTAATAATAGTATTAATTTATTATGTGTTATTTATTATTTATTATTTATTATTTATTATTTAATATTTATTATTTATTATTTATTATTTATTATTTATTATTTATTATTTATTATTTATTATTTATTATTTATTATTTATTATTTATTATTTATTATTTATTATTTATTATTTATTATTTATTATTTGTTTATTATTATTTCTTATTTCTTATTTCTTATTTCTTATTTATTATTTCTTATTTCTTATTTCTTATTTATTATTTCTTATTTATTATTTATGTTTTATTATTTCTTATTTCTTATTTCTTATTTCTTATTTCTTATTTCTTATTTCTTATTTATTATTTATTATTTATTAATAATAATATTTTATTTATTATGTTTTATTTATTATTTAATATTTATTATTAAATATTTTTTTATTTCGTATTTATTGTTTATCATTATTTATTATTATTATTATTTATTATATCTATTAGTTATGTATTATTTGTTTTTTCAATTAATATATATAAGTATATTAAATTCTGATTATTAACCACATGGCGAGCTTGTTGGAGTTGTAAAGTTTTTGGAAAATATGCAAGAGGTTGGGGTTCAAATCTCACCAAATGCAGTATTTCTTTATATTGCATGGGCATGGGCATTTGCATGTGCATGGGATGTGCATGCATGGATAAATAAAGTAATACGAAATAAATAAAATAAATAAAATAAATAAAATAAATAAAATAAATAAAATAAATAAAATAAATAAAATAAATAAAATAAATAAAATAAATACAAAATAAATACGAAATAAATAAAATAAATACGAAATAAATAAATAAAGTAAATAAATAAATAAAATAAATACGAAATAAAATAAATAAATAAAATAAATACGAAATAAAACAAATAAATAAAATAAATACGAAATAAATAAATAAATTAAATAAATAAAATAAAATAAATAAAATAAATAAATAAAAATAATTAAAATAAATACAAAATAAAAAGAAATAAATAAATAAAATAAATAAATAAAATAAATAAATAAATAAAATAAATAAATAAATGAATAAAATACATAAATACATAAATACGAAAAAGAAAAAAGAAAAAATAAATAAATAAAATAAATACGAAATAAATAATTAATTAATTAAATAAATAATTAAAAAAAAATAAAAAAAATAAAAAAATAAAAAAAATAAAAAAAATAAAAAAATCGCCGCTAAATCATTTAGAGACGGTTTAAACCGCCGCGAAACGTTCTGCGATGGTTTTGAAAACCGTCGCGAATAGTTTCCCGACGCACGATTTCGCGGCGGTTTTTCAAAACCGCCGCCAATCTATTTAGCGGCGGTTTAAACCACCGCGAAACGTAAAATTAAACCGCCGCTAAATGCCTTTTTTGCTGTAGTGAGTGATCCATGATATTTTTTATAGGGTGTGTTATTTAAAAGGTATCCATCTTGGTTTCATGAACTCAAAACATGTAGGTGCTCAATGAAAATGATATAAATCTAGCAAGATGGGTTATTGAAGGGTTGATGGACTTAAGGGTATACCCCAATGGGTTATATTTACCTTAATCCAATACATACCAATATTTTCAAGGGATTCCCCACTTTAGGATGAGAACTTCATTCTAACTCTGTGGCCATATAATAGTAATTGTTCTCCATTAGGATAAAAAAAATGGTACTTCATATGCTTTACAAGGTTCATAAGTGCGGGGTTATATAATAGGAAATATCATGGTACAAAAATATCCAATATCTCATAGATGCATGCATCAACTTCTTCATCTAAAATATAAATAGTTTTCTAAGACATTGGAAGTATGGAAGTAGGCATACAAGATTTTATTAGAACCAATGTCATTATTTTAATGTATCATTGAGTAAGTATATCATGGGTCATAGTTGGCATAATTCTATCTCAATTGGGTTGGGTAGCCTTGGACATGAATTTGGAAAAGTCATGAATTATTACCAAGTGCCTCACACATGTCACTTATCCCAAGTGCATCCCATAGGTCACTTCACCAACAGGTCTCGCACAGGTCACTTAGCCCATGTGACTCGCACATATCACTTCACCCAAATTCATTTTGGAACTCACTTCCCATAATGTAATCAATCATTTGAATTCGTATATAAAGGATGCATTGAATAGTTCTGAGAATAGAGGATTTACTTCACCCAAAGCTTGAAAAATAGTGCAACTATAGGTGGGGACCATTGGGTAGACATCACAATTTATAGACATGCAAGTGACCCACATGTCAAAAATACATGGATAACCTTCAAAATAAATAAGTGAAAAAGATATATAGGATAGGGAATATTAGTAATATTAAACCAAATCAAAAGAACTAATGATATTTGTGAATGTGTGGTGACCAATGAAAATGAAAATGAGAAATGTGTGTCAAGACAGTCCCAAGAGGTCAAGTGGTATTAATAAAATAATAATTATTTTCTTTTAAGAACATTTTACACATTTTTATGTCATACACACCTCATTATATAGAAATACAAACAATGTTATTAGTAAAAAATTTATTTTCCATCAATCACTTAAAAACCAAACCATTACATAAAAATTTTAAAAATTAATTGTTGGAACTCCCTTTTTGAAGAAAGTAATTAGTTTCTAAGGTAAAATACCTAAAAATATGAATGTGAACATGAAAAATGGGAGAAAATATAGTTCCCTAAAACACTAATATTATGTAACATGCCTAGAAAAATTAGTTATGGTGGAAGCGGTTCAAGAAGGGACATTCATTCACTATGTGTAGGCTGAAGTATTTGGAACATGCCAATTTCACATTCAAGAACATTCAAAAACCCTAAATGATGGCATTGGATGGGGAAATAAACTAAACATGGTATATAAAAATCCAAAAAAAAATGTAGGTAGAAGATATAATTCAAACTCACCAATTTGAAGTGGAATAAATCGAATGATTTAAACTAGGATGGATCACCTGTTGGAAGAGGAGGAGTGGTAACCGATTGGGAAGAGTACACCGCTCAGGTAAGGAAAAAATGAATCGAATCTAGAATGGAAAGGGGTGTTGGGAACTTTATTTAGGGGGAAAACTATCCCAATGGTTTTTAAAAACTGTTGGGATATATGATTTATCCCAATGGTTTACAAAACCATTGGGAAAACTGATATTAAAACCCTTATCCTAATAGTTATTCAAAACCATTGGAATAGGACCACTATATCCTAACAGTTTACAAAAACCATTGGGAAAGACTGAAATTAAAACACCCATTCCAATGGTTATTCAAAATCATTGGAATATGACCACTTTATCCCAATGGTTTTGAAGAACTATTGGGAAAACCTCATTTAGAAAGATTTTCCCCAACGGTTTCAAAAAACCATTGGTATAGGGGACCTATCCCAATGGTTTTTTAAACTATTGGGATAGGTGCATTGGTATAGATAATATCTCCAGTAGTGTATCTATATGAACCTTCAATGTTAGTAAATGTAGATATTGAACAGGCAGGGTCAAGGTTCTTTCGGAAGATATTTTCAATTGGTTGGTTGATCCTTTAGATAGTTTTGAGTCGAGCTTTTGTTTTATTCACTTCCCTTTTTCCATCTATAATAACATTCATTAGTTCAGACCTTTTTTTATTAATTGTTAAAGGTTTAGCATGAAAAATAAATTGGAAATGAATACCTACTTTTCGATATGTTTTTTTACAAGATCTGATGACCATGCGACAAATGTTCCAACAGTTTGGTCAACCCTATGAATATCTTCATCATCAAGTGGAACAGGTAGCTCAGTGCTCAACTCATGAGCTATGCTAATCTCAGATCTCATATAACCTATTGTAAGTGGTATATTGTGTAGACCATCATCTTGGATATTGAACATTGTATCCCTCGCTACAAGGCAATGGGTGGGTGTTGATAGATATAAATCATAATAATTTTAACCCTGTAGAATATAAGTACAGGAAAGGTGTCGGTATATATCTAATTAAGATTTCATAGAAACAATTATTAGAATATTGATTACCTTAGCTAAGACATCACTTTGTGGGGAATGGCTTGCCTCAAATCTAGTGGGGGTGGGGTGGGATCTTCATGAAATTGTTGTTCTTGAGTTGTTTATTCTCTTTTTCCCCCCCATAACAGTTTCTAGAAACTCATTCTTCCATTGATATTTTTCTTAAAGGGAAGATAATCTTGCTTTCATATCATCTATTTCTGTATATTTATCCTCTCGTTGTTGTTTTTTTCTCAAAATATGTTCAGGGTGTCACCCAAAAACCCACACCTCTAACACGACCATACTGTTCTGATTGTTTTGGGGCCACCGATAGTAGGTTTCATCCGGTATAGGTGTCGATGATTCCTATGAATAATTCAGATAGAAAATATAGGAAAATAAGTAATCATTGTTATATAATATCAATTTAAAGAAAAAAATATTATGTCAAACTTACACATGTTTACCACACTTTTTATGTTTTTTCATCTATTAGTATCCTGTCTTTATTTACATGTGCCTCCTTCTATAGCACATGGAATAAGATAGAAGTAGCTTTGGATTTGGATTCATCAATCTTCATATAAATAGAGGAACATGATTATGTTTTTTGTTTCATGTAACATAAATTTGTTATGGTAGATTTAAAATATGTACCTATTTTTTTCAAGTGAAGTATATCCCATCCTTGCTTTATGGTGGGGGTACATTGGTTTTTCTACCCTTTTCTTATTTTCAGCACTTAGTTGTTGTTTTATAAATAAAAAATTCTTAATCAAAGAGATGAATACATATATTATCAAACAATTTGTTACCAACCATAATGTACCTGAAAAGACATCTCTGCACGATGGACAATAAACGCATCTCACACTTCTTGGGTTATTCAAGTGTGTATAAATAAGCGATGGGTGCAGGTTTATTTTCCCTTCAACATCTTTAATATGAAATCTCATTAGAATTGTATGAAAACCTAAATAAATCCTTTTAGAAAGAATTAATACAAATTTCTTATGGGATTCATCTACTATAAATACACTATATAAGGGATGATGAAGAGTAATTCAATGTTTCATTATTTTATTTTTGAATAAAATAAAGAAATTATACCATAATTTTACCATAATCTATTCCCGAAAGAGTCATAAGCATGGGAACAACCTAGTTCCACGAATCTACATCAATCATCATGTGCTGCCAAGTGAAGAGCCCAATTTAACTACTGAACATTACCTTGTTTAGGTTAACAATATGGCCCCGTTCATTCCACTCGACCTTGAATTTGATGTCTTTGTTTTTCACCTTAATAATTTTTGCTAACACCATCACACTACAACACTTCTATTTTTTATGAATCACCAGTTCTTTGTCGTCTACCATTTTCTCATATTCAATATCATCAATATATTTTTCCTAAGTATTAGTATCATTTACATGTGTAGAAGGTCATTGTACCTCTACACTAGGAGAAGTAGTAGGTTGAGAAACATGTTGTTCTTCAAGATTGGGAGCACAAACACATGTAGAAGTTTGTTGTTCCTCTGCACTAGGAGTAGCAGAAAATTGAGAAACTAGATGTTCCTTAATATTGGGAGAACCATTACATATATAATTCATTATCTACATAATTGGTTTAACATTTAATTTAGATTACATAAATATAGTAACGAACAAAAAATAACATGAGGTAACACAATGTATATTATAAACAAATATAACCTGATTATTAAACTCTTTTTTAAAGGCTGAAGATATTTTACCCCTCTATAGAGTATCCAAATCCCTTCATCATGGTCTCCTCTAACATATAAAACCCTATCTACATTGGGACCTCTATGAAATTATTGAGACATTCCATTGAAAGGGTCATCCTCAATTAAATTTTCATCTGACCCTTTAGTGGTTTTGGTTGATAATAAAACAATTGACCACTTTCGGTTTGAGGGATATGGAACAGAAAATACTTGTACTTCATGTGATACCATTATAAATGGTTCATATTTGTACCCTTCATTACTAAAATCCACTTTCACGAATCTCAATTCATCTATTTTAACATCACTCTTATTATCAACCCTCTTGCATAAAAAAATCAGCACTTAAACTATTGGAATTCTATGCTATATCAATGCCCCTATCCCAGCAGTTTTAGAAAACTGTTGGGATAGGTCCCCTATACCAATGGTTTTATCAAATACATTGGAAAAGGGTATATTATACTATGTTTTTTCAACGGTTTTCAAAAACCGTTGGGATAGGGATGTCTATGCCAATGGTTTAGAATAACCATTGGCATAGGATTATAAAAAATCAGTCTATGCTAGTAGTTTTAAACAATTGTTGGTATAGATCATATATCCCAACGGTTTTTAAAACATATTAGGATAATTTTACCCCAAATACAGTGTCGATCCCCCCTCCCCATTCTAGATCTGATACATTTTTTCCCTACAGCAGTGTTTCTATCTTCCCAGCCAGAGACCACTCTTCCAACAGGCGATCCATCGTAGTTTTAAATCAGTTTCTTCCACTTAAAATTGGTGAGTTCGAGTTATATCTTATGTCTACATTTATTTTTGATTTGTATATACCATTTTTAGTTCATTTCCCCATTGGTATGAAAAATCTCATCATTTAGATGTATTGATTATGTTCCATATACTATATATGTTTACACATAGATTCACTGATTTTGTTGCATATACGACATCTGTATACTCATATATATATTAATTTTTTATAAATCCATTATATTTTATATGTATAGATACACTACATATTTATACACATAGATGTTGATTATGTTTCATATAATGCATCTATATACATACACTACATCTATTTTGTATACATATATTGCATGTATATAAATCCATTATACTTTTTATATGTATACTGCATTTGTTTTACTAAAACAATGTGAAATATAAATCTATTACAATATGAACCATACACTGTGAAATATGTAATATGTGTATACATCATGTAATATGTAATCTATTTTTCTATTACATTGTGCATAAGTAATATGTTTTAATATGAATCATAAACTGTAGTATGTAATCAATGCATACACTATGAAATATGTAATATATTTTTCTTTTATACCATCCAAGAGTAATTTGTTTCAATATGCATCATACCCTATGAAATAATTAATTTTTTCACACTGTGTAATATATATTATGTTTTTATATTGCACCATGCATATGTAATATGTTTCAATATGCATCACACATTGTGAAATATGTAATCTATTATTCTTTTACACTATGTAATAGTAATCTATTTAAATAAGTAACATGTTATGCTATTAAACTATGTATGAAATATATAATCTGTTTTTCCATTACAATATCCAATAGTAATCTATTGCAATATGAATTATACATTTTGAAATAGTAATCAATGCATAAATTATCATTTATCGTGTAATGGTAATTTATTACAATATGCATCGGTATACTATTTTTTTCTATATTGCAATATACAACATAAATTATGCAATGGTAATCTGTTTTTCAGTACACAATGTTATAGTGATCTCCAATGAGTGTATGCAAAGAGTCACGAGAGAGCACATTCATAGTACTAGTTATATATAAATTTAAAATATGTTTTAATTAATTATCACTTGTACCATTAAACATTTTCATGTTTTTAATGCTCTTAATATATTATTTTGTTTCATTGATTAAAATGGAATAGGGCAATGGTTTTGTGGGTTTTTGTGAGTGAATTTGACTTATATTTATCTTATAAATAAAATAAAATGGAAATTATTTCATATTATGGTTCATAATTCCTGAAATAAATTAAATATAATTTTTTTGACCCATCCACTTTTATTTTGAGAAGAATCATAACAAAATAAATGGTTTTGATGACATATACTATGTTTAAACATGATAGAAAAAATAATAAAACTCAAACCAATATTTTTTGGGAGAGGTTTATTATGTGGTGTATATAACAAACATTTATATATATTTGGGTATCCATGGATGAAAAAGTGAGTGACCATCATTTGAAAGTCTCTAGGTTTTTACAAAAAATATTGAAAGAAAAAAATATCCCCACACATGATCCCCCCTGTGAAACCCTCATCATTGCTTGTCACCCGATGCTACTTTCTATAATGTCCCCAACCCAAAGACCATATATATAACCCAAACATGGGAACCCCAAGTGAACTCAAGCATTCATCCTTATATATCAGAGACTACAAACTAACAGTGAGGCCCTAATCTATATAATGGGATAACATTGTTCATGTTATTATAGCCATTTAATATCAAAAATGAAAAATTAACCATACAAGATACAAAAATATACATTATGAAATAAAAACATAAATTCAATATTTTAAATATAATATCACCATGAAATATAAAAAATATACCATGCCATGGCATACACCCATTTTCAAAAGAAAACATTGGGAGAGGTCGATCATATATATGAAAACACATAAGATAAACAAAAGTAATGGAGAATGTTCAACAAATTCAAAGGTCAAGCCCCCCCACATTTATCATTTTCATTTTCATTGGTCACCAAAAATTCACAAATATCATTATTTCCCTTGATTTGGTTTAATATTACTAACATTCCCTCTCCTTTATGCCTTTCACTTTTTTTATTTTGAAGTTTATCCATGTATGTTTGACACGTGGGTCACTATCATGTATATAAATTGTGATGTCTACCTGATGGTCACCACCTATAGTTTTACTATTTTGGGTGAAGTAAATCCACTATTCTCGTAACTCTTCAATGCATCCTTTATATATGAATTAAAATGATTGATCACATAATAGGAAGTGGGTTCCAAAAGGAATTTGGGTGAAGTGATATGTACGATTCACATGGGCTAAGTGTCCTGTGTGAGGCATGTTGGTGAAGTGACATGTGGGATGCACTTGGGAGAAGTGACCTATATGAGGTACTTGGTAATAATTCGTGAATTTTCCAAATTCATGTCCAAGTCTACACAACCCACTTGAGATGGAGTTAACCCAACGAATTAACCCAACTTTGACCCATGATATCCTTACTCAATGTGACATTAAAATAATTACATTGGTACTAATAAAATATTGTATGACTACTTCCATACTTCCAATAGATTATAAAACTATTTATATTTTAGATGAAGAAGTTTATGAATTCATATATGAGATATTGGATATTTTTGTAGCATGATATTGCTTATTATATGACCCCAAACTTTTGAACCTTATAAAGCATTTGAAGAAGTACCATTTTTTTATCCTAAGGGATAACAATTACTATTATATGACCACAGATTTAGAATAAAGTTCTCATCCTAAAGTGGTGTTTCCCTTGAAAATATTGTCACGTGTTAGAGTAAGTTAAATATAACACATTGGAGTATACCATGAAGTCCATCAACCCTTCAATAACTCGTCTTGCTGGATTTATATCATTTTCGTGGAGCACCTACATGTTTCTAGTTCATGATGCCAAGATAGCTACCTTTTAAATAACACACCCTTTATAAAATATCATTGATCACCAATACTACTATGACATAATTGATTGTAAATATATCATTAATTATTCAATACAATGATCTCTTTAAATTTAGACTTAATGCCAACTGTTTTCTCATAATTATCCTAGAGAGATCATTCTTTATACAATGATTTTTCATCACATCCACCATGTTTCAATTCAATATCATGGTTTTATATTTATATTATTTTGTTATATATATATATATTATTTTGTTGTCTTTCATATTATGATTCTCATATAGAGTAGTGTGTGAGTTATGGTTTTATATAAAGTGAAATATTCTTTTTTAATTAAATATATTTCCGATTAAACTTCAATATTATTGAATTTATTTCAAAAAATGACTTGTTACAATTTTTTTACAGAATAGATAAAAGTTGGATGTATGAAACTGATCAGATCTCAAGCGATTTTCAAAACAATTTGGAGACATTTTTTGATTTTTCATTTGACAATGATTCAGATAGTGGTCACATACACTTCCCATGTTAGAATTATGTTGGAATACCTTGTTTGAGTAGTGAAGAAGTTATCTACCATATAACCAAATATGGTTTTAAAACAAACTATTATGTGTGGTATCACAATAGGGAGAAAATGGAATCTCAAAATGCTGACGATCCAAATGAGAAGACTGGATTGGAGAATTTGTTATATGATCAATTTCTGTTTATTTATCATCATGAGAAGGAAATGATGTTGACCCAAGAAGACTTAGGTATGAGAAAACATGATGCGTCCAATGAAAATGATGATGTTGATAGGGTAAAAAATTGAATGATGCTACCACAACTCCAATATATCAGTAATGTGGTAAAATGAAAAATTTGGAATTTTTTATTTGATTTTTTCATAGGAAAACCATGTATGGGATTTTTAATAATGTCATCAATTACATTCTTAACTTATTGAAGGAATTACTTCCAGATGATACAGATATTCCCTCAAACCACTATATGGAATGAATGTTTTTTAAAGAACTTAGATTTTCAAAGAAACAAAATTCATGATTTCCTAAAAGATTATAGTTTATTCTGGGAGGAAACTGTTGAACTAAATGATTGTATAAAATCTAGAACATCCTAATAGAAGTCAAAAGTTGATGGAACACCATCCTGTGTGCCACATAAAGTAATGTGTCTCTTTCAATTGATCCCCAGACTCCAGAATCTTTTCATGTCTATTGAAATATCAATAAAAATGTGATGGAATAATACCGAGAGAAATAAGAATAATAAAGAGTTGGTTTACCCTACATATGGATTTTCATGGCAGAGATTTGATGCTCAATATCCTTATTTTTCAACTGACATGCATAATGTGAGGTTGGGTCTTTCATGTGATAGTTTTAATCCATTTGGGAAGATGCTTACTTCTCATAGCACATGGCCAGTTTTCATACACATTTATAACCTTCCCCTGTGACATATTATTAGGCTCGCTGCGTCGGGTGGGAACCCTAAGCTATGTTCCTCATCATGACGGTGGTGGCCTCTGCACCGGTCCCTCTCCCACCAGTGGGGGAGGGACCCTCAATGTCCATTAAAGGAGTGGCTCCCTCCTTCCTCACCTTTACAAACCCTGCCCTCCTTCCTCATTTTCTTCATGCCTCTCTTTGCCCGAAGGTTCCAGATTTTCTGGATAGTTTCCCTAATCTCCCGATCTCAACTACGGAGTTCTCGGAATCATCGGATCTTCTGAAGCTTACATTGGTTTCTTGGTTTAAGTATCGTCGCCCTTCAGTTGATTCATTCTATAGGTATGTCTTCGATGCCTGGAATTTGCAGGAGAGGGCGACTGTGGGCCTTCTAGAAAATCTCTATATAATGATTCGTTTCGGCTCTAAGGCATACCTAATTAAATCCTGGTCTAATGCACTCCACAGCTTCAATGGATTCCAGTTTTTCTTATTTCAATGGTCCTTTGTTTTTCATATGAAGCGTGATCTGCCTTTAATGGTGATTTGGGTGAGTTTTCCCAATCTCCCCCTACCGTTTCCAAATCCTGTTGTTATTAGAATGCTTCGGAATCTTGTTGGTTGGTATATGTGTTCGGACCGACGCATGGAGACCCTTTTTAATCCGGTGAATCCATGAGTTTGTGTTGAAATGGACATATCAAGAGTACCATTCGAATATTTTTTATTACAGTTGGTGAGGAGTACCATTGCAAGCAATGAATGGTCTACAAATCCTGGACCAACTTCTGTGATGCCTGCAAGCACCTAGGTCATGTGAGGTAGCTTTGTTGACGGGGGTCTCAATTACTGGATAAGACCGGCCATGGTAGTGGTAAGGAGACAAACCATATGGTGGAGATGTCCTATTGGAATAGATGACATCTAGTAAGGAAGAAAGAGCCTGGGATGTTCTTCCTCTAGGGGGTGGACTGCATCAGTCATCACTACTTGGAAATGATGAATCATTGGAAGTGGATTGTCCAGACATTGTCCCAAAGGTTAACGTGAGGAGGATGGATGTGGTTAACAGGAAATAGGTAGTGGTGATTTAGAAAAACCCAAAGGTTTCCAAGGTCTTTAGTAGGTTGAAGAAGGATTTGGCTGGTCCTTCTAGTAGTTGTGATCCTGGCAGTGCCTATACCGGAGGGTGTATGAGCTCTGGTTGAAAGGAGTCTGACCCATGTGACCAGTAGACATATGTGAGTGTTATTGTTGTGGTGCAGGTGGTGAGTGGAGAATATGATGCTATTGTTGTTTCCTATGTGGAAGTGGTTAGTTTGGGCAATTAAAAGTTGCAATCAGGTAGGAAGGGTCCTTCCAGGGCTGTGGAGGTCTATACTAGTAAGCCAGGGGTCCTGCTGTAAGGAATCGGTCTCCAATTCAGCTCAAAAATAGCTTTGAAGGTCTTGCAATGGAAGGATTGGGACCTAACTGGGCAGTCACATATGACAAAGCTCATGTATAAGTGTCCAATGATCTTATATTTAGTTTTTCTGCAGGTGAATCTTTAATCCCAAGGTGAAATAGAGGTATGAGGAGGAGGAAGAGTAGGAAGGACTACTCCTCTCTACCACCTCCTCTGCTGACTCGATTAGAAAAAAAGAAAAATGACAAGAAGAGGGACGGTGAGGTCATTATTCAACAATAATCAGGAGGTTTGGGTGACCCAAACTTGGATCTGATTATGAGTTCAGAAGAAGAAATGGTTGGGTAGGTCCTGTTACTCAATGCCTCTGAAGAGGAAGCATCCAAAATGATGGGGAGGTCAATACAAATGGTTTTAACTAAGGAGCAATATGCCTAGATTGATAAGAAGGACTTGATTATGGTTGGGGGATTTAACAAGGGGATGATCAACATTGAAGAGTATATCCATGCCTGGGATAAGATGACATTTTCTTTCGAAGAGTTGTTAAAGGAAGAGCCAAGCACTCAGGTAACCTCCATCTCTTGGAAGTTGTTTAGGTAAAAGGTTTCTGGCAGGCTTAAATTGTGCTTCAACAAATATGATCTCTCTTGTTGTGGTTGATGATTGGTTTCTCACTTGTTTCCTTAAAAGTATTTGAAATAAAAAAAATCAATTTTTAGTAAGTCGGTATAATCTTCCCCTATGGTTGTGTATGAAAAAACCTTTCACTTTCATGAGTATACTCATATCTCGTCCTTCTGATCTTGGCAATGATATAGACGTATACATGAACCTTTAATAAAAGATTTGAAACTTATTTGGGATGTGGGTGTGTGCACATACGATGCATGTTCAAAATATATATTTTAGATATGTGTTGTATTTATGTGGAAGATCAATGATTTTCCTACTTATGAAATGATCACTACTACAGATAAGGCTTTTAAAAGCACTAAAAACCACTTTTAACAGCGCTAGAAAAGTGCAGTTAATCGTAGTGAAGATAAGAGGGGGGTCCCCTTTAACAGCGCTAAAAAATAAATGATAAAGGGAGCCATTTATCCTTTCTAAAAAAAGTGCTGATAAAGGTCCCCCTTTATCATCTCTTTTTTAGCATGGATAATGGGACACCTTTATCAGCACTATTTTGAGCACTAATAAAGGACCGATTTATCAATGATTAATTACCATTGATAAAATTGGCCATTATCAACACTCAAAATAGCACTAATAAAGGCCTAGTTACCTACGATGTGATGTTTATTTAATAGCACACCCAGCACCAGCACACCTGCACAAAACAACACTTACACATGAACAAAGCATGGAAGAATGAAATAGCACACACAAGAGTTTCACAAACAATGCTATATACATTTACTTGACATCATGAATACAAAAAAAACACACTAATATATAAATTTAAAACAATGTTTTATATGGTTACAATTACAATTATGCAACAAACAGTTGAAAACATTAATGTTTTATCCTTTGGCATTCATGACCCCCTCTCAAAAATTGTCGCCCATGGTATTAGTTTCCAAAAAAAAGAATCCAAACTCAAGGAAAAAATTTCACCTATATAAGAAAAAAAATATTATGTTAGTAATACTATAATGAAATAAATTAAACATTAATATGAAATAATACATTAATAAAATGTCAATTTTTAATAAAAAAGACACATTCGGAGTTATATCGGTCACACCGTGCGTCGTATTGAGGTGGTGTTCATTAAAAAACGTCACAAATGAGTCATATATCGTTGTTTTAAAATATTAAAACAATCTGAATGGGTTTTCTCAGTTTTGAGTATATCACTTATTCTTTTACTGAAATTAATATCAAATTTAAATGACACATTTGGATTTATATTGGTCACATCGTTCATCGGATTGAGGTGTGGTTGATTCCTACACATCACAAATGACTGATGGATCATTTTTCTAAAGTATAAAAACAATCCAAATGTGTTTTCTTGGTTTTCAGTTTGTCACTTGTATTTTTTTCTAAAATTAATGTCAATTTAAAATAAAAAGAGACACTTTGAGTCATACCAGTATCATTGTACATTTAATTGAGGTGCAGTGGATTCCTACATGTCACAAATGACTTATGGAACGTTTTTTTTAAGTATCAAAACAATCCAAATGTGTTTTCTCAGTTTGTAGTATGTTAGTTTTGTTTTTTACTAAAAAGTCATTTCAAACTGGAAACACGCATTTTGAGTCATACCAGTCACATCATGCATTATTTTGATATGATACTACTTCATACACATCACAAATAACTTATTAATCATTAACCTAAATTATTAATACAATTGTAGGGGGTTTGCTTGGTTTTCAGTGAGTGACACATTTTGAGCTAAAATGTCAATTTTAAACTGATAACAGACACTTTTAGACATACTGGTCATATCGTGCATCATATTGAGGTGTGTTTGATTCCTACATATCAAAAATGACCAATGTATCATTTTCTTAAAGTAACAAAATAATCCGAATGCGTTTTCTTTGTTTTCATTATGTCACTTGTGTTTTTTCTAAAATTAATGTTATTTTTAAATAAAAAGAGACACTTTGAGTCATACCAATCTTATTGTACATTGAATTGAGGTGTGGTGGATTTCTATATATCAAAAATTACTTATGGATTGTTTTTATAAAGTATCAAAACAATTCGAATGTGTTTTCTCATTTTGTAGTATGTCAATTGTGTTTTTTTACTAAAATGTCATTTCAAACTAGAAACACGCATTTTAAGTCATACTGGTCACATCGTGTGTTGGTTTAATACGAGACTGCTTCATACACATCACATAGAACTTATGAATCTTTATCCTAAATTATGAAGACAATTGGAGTGGGTTTTCTTGGTTTTCAGTGAGTGACACATTTGGAGCTAAAATGTCAATTTTAAACTAATAACAGACACTTTTAGTCATACCAGTCACACCATGCATCATATTTAGGTGTAGTTTATTCATACACATCAAAAATGACTAATTGATCATTTTTATAAAGTATAAAAACAATCTTAATGTGTTTTCTTGGTTTTCAGTATGTCACTTTTCTTTTTTTCTAAAATTAATGTCAATTTTAAATAAAAAGAGACACTTTGAGTCATACCAGTCGCATTGTGTGTTGAATTGAGGTGCGGTGGACTCTTACATGTCAAAAATGACTTATGGATTGTGGTATTAAAGTATCAAAACAATCCAAATGTTTTTTCTTATTTTTTAGTATGTTAGTTGTGTTTTTTTACTAAAATGTCATTTCAAACTTAAAACGCGCATTTTGATTCATACCTGTAGCATCGTTTGTTGGTTTGATATGATACTAATTCACAAACATCACAAAGAACTTATAAATAGTTATCCTAAATTATGAATACAATTGGAGTGGGTTTTCTTGGTTTTCAATGAATGACACATTTTGAGCTAAAATGTCAATTTTGAACTGATAACAGACGCTTTTAGCCATACCGGTCACACTGTGCACTAGATTGAGGTGCTGTTGATTTTTACACATCTCAAATGACTCATGGATCATTGTACTAAAATATCAAAACAATCCTAATTAATTTTCTCATTTTGCAGTATGTCACTTCTGTTTTTTTCTAAAATAAATGTCAATTTTAAATAAAAATAGGCACTTTGAGTCATACTAGTCGTATTGTGCATTGAATTGAGGTGCGGTCAATTCTTACATGTCACAAATGAATTATGTATCATCTTCCTAAAGTATAAAATCAATCTGAATTCATTTTCTTGATTTTGAATAGGTTGTTTACTTTGATACCAACTATAATGACCTAAACACTTCATACATTGATATCACATATTAGTAGATCAATATTCCTTACATAAAATAAATAAATTAAACATGAATATGAAAAAATGAATTACTTATATGAACAATAATTTTACTATAAAAACATCAAGATTACCTCTGTGATTGAGCAAACACAACATCATTTCTCTTCCTGCAAAGGCATGTCACATGGACAGAAATCTTCTAAAATAAACAAACCCTACAAAGAATAATGAAAATCAAATCAATATTTAATTATAAAATTTTTCATTAAAATAGATATATTATATCATAACATTAACTTTAAATCTTTCCAAAGGGTTTCTTTGGTCCAGATATAATCTAATAACAAAACTAATGATTCTTTGTGCACTTCACTATTGTTGGTTAACTACCGCTTAGCATAGAATCTGATATGAGCTTCTGATCCGGCGTCCCCATGATGCTCTCATCCCACACCATCTTCATAATAGTTTAGTTATAGTGCTTTTGGAAACATGGAAACATAAATAATTAGTTCATAAGAGTATCTCATTAAGTTATTCTTTACTAGAAAGACAAATCACTTCTAAAACCATTCTTTGTAACCTAAGGATATGAAACACAAGAAAGGGTGATCATAGATGCTAAATAAGTGTAAAAAAGGTAGATATAAATGATCATATAAGGATAACATGTAACAAAATTAACTTTTTAATAATATTTTTTTACTAAATTTTTGTGTTATTTCATTTTATACTCCACAAAACTATATCCTTTAATTAATGAAGTGATGTCGTTGGGTTTCGACTGTTATATGACCATTGGAAACTAAACTCTTAATGTTACAATTATTTTTTATAAATACAAGTGATCTTGGTTAATTAATATAGAAAGAAGTGTTGATGGCCTCATCCAGTAGACTCGGGCCGTATGAAGCCCATTTTCCATAGCTTGGGAAGGAGGTAGCATCTCTGGGATTTACTCTGGACCAAGCCCAAGCTGAGCTTCAACATGTAAAGATTGAACAGAATCACCTAAGGGAGAAGTTCAAGATGATATAAATCACCACTCGAACAATGTTGTCTGATCTTCCCTAAGATTCTATCACCATAGCACACCTTACACTTAGGTCCTATGCAGGTGTTATAAGGGGCTATGTAACGAGGCCTTAGATACTTTTTGTAATCCATTGGTATAAATAAATTTGTTATTTATTATTATGGTAAAATTTTTGATTTTAAAATGTCCGGATAAATATAGGATGAATATTATTGATGAATTTTGTAAAAAGGGTATTTTAAAATATTCATGTAAACTTTAAATAATTAATAATGTGAAATGATTTTCAAAAAATGGTCTTCTACAGTTGTGATCAGTAAGAAATTTAGAGTCTAATAAGATCAACTTTATTTTTAGTAAATAGTAAAGTATGAATAGTAACATACCCTTATGAATAGTAATGAATAGTAAATCATCCAAAAAATAGAAACTTCACCCATGAATGTATAAATACAATTTACACATTTTAAAAGTTAAGAAACGATCAAAGTATAAGTTTTGTTATTTTTGTATGTCATAAATACTTTATTTACAATTTTATAATTAATTTAATAATTTAAAATGGAAATTTATTTTCATAAAATGTAATCATAAATTGTTACTTTATTGTCTTATGGTTATACAATAATTTTATGGGACATTTATTACTTTTTCAAGGTATTACAAAATAAGTTATAGTTTTAGAGTTGTTTTTTTTAATAAATAATGAATTTATTTAAAAATTAAATTAAAAATATTTAAAAAATTATTTTCATAAAATGGAGTTCATTTTTGAATTCAGATCATCGACATTAGTTTAGGGTGAATTTATAATATTTTTATAAAATGTTTTGTTTTTCGGTGAATAGTGAAAATACAGTTTTGAGTTTCGGGTGTTTAATGACATCATTAATGATGTAATAATGATTTAATCATTCTAGTCAATTTTTGAATAGTAATATATGCTATGAGGTGTCCCAAGTGGCCAATACCATGGGCAAATACCATGGGAAAGCCCATGGTTTTTCCAATACCATCGATGAGGTGTCCCTTGGAAATTAATTAAATATTCCCTCACTTTTCCTATAAATACCAAGACATTTCCTCATTCATTTCATTCCAAAATCCTCATAAACGAAGTTATAGTCTTTTTACCTTCCAAGTAGTCCTCCCAAGGTTCCCTCAATTCCCCCAAGGTCCCAACCTTCAAGCTTTCGAAGTTACTCTTCAAGGTAAGGGAACATTTCACCCTCCTCTTTTAAGTCATGACTTCCTCTATGTTGTGTCTTATAGTTTCCATTTCATTATGTGGGGGTATGTTATGATATATATTTATTACTATACATTTAATTTCAAATTTATTAGAGACCCTTTTTTCTCTCATAAACTTATTTTTTAAAATTATAAGCGACATTGTTAGGATGTAGAATTTTCGTAAAAGAAATCACATTTTCTATTTTCTTTCAAGTTTCCTTTTCATGTGGTGTGTCATTCCACACCATGATATTATTTATTTTTATTCTGTAACTCTACTTTAAATTATCCATTTATTTATGGGATACCCTTATCCTCTCTCTTTTTATTGTTTTCTAAAACCATGTTATATAGCCGTTATGCTGCAGAAAATTTGTCACAAAATATCTCTCTCTTTTTCTCAAGAAATTATCTTGTTTTATTTATATGAATACCCAAATATATTTTCATTTCTAGATGTATTAATAAAGACATAAAATTTATCTATTTGATTCTGTAATTTACATACATGAAACCCTATTTCCTTTTCCAAGGGTTATAAAAGACATAACGATCATGTTTCTAAGCACTTTTAAAACGTCACGATTTTGAAGTGAAACACATTACTTTTAATATCTATGGGTTATTTATAATTTTTTTGATTATGATATATGTGGATCACATTAATATAAATACATATTAAGGTTTCACCCTTATTGCACTTCAATTCATTGGTTAAAGAATTTAATCTCTAGAGATGACAAGTTTCACGATACCTTGGTGAATAACCTTGGTAATTTTTATGACACCTTGGGGACACTACTGGAAAACTGCCCTATACCCACGGTTCAAAACCGTGGGTATAGCCCCCAAAACCGTGGGTATAGGCTATACCCACGGTTTTGGGAACCGTGGGCTGCAATGGCGTCGGGATAGGGGGGTCACCCTATACCCACGGTTTGGAGAAACCGTGGGCATAAGTTTGACACAGCGTGGCAAGTGCGTGGCCACGCTGTCAAAGGATTTACCCCACGGTTTGAGAACCGTGGGGACTTAATCATCCAAAAAATCCACGGCGGTGGGTTTCGAACCCAGATCCCGCACCCCACCGCGCGAATTTGCCTATCTGTGAGACCAACCGAGCCAATAATTCATTATGCTATATATATATATATCATGGTATATATATTAATAAAGGGTGTTTAATTTTTAAAAAAATCCCGCAGGTTTCGAACCCGCGACTCTAGTGAAAAATCGCGAAAGAACCGCGTTTCGTACCAACTGAGCCGTTATTGGCAACTATTATATAATTATATATTTGCCTATTTATATTAATATTATCAACGCGGTGCATATTAAAATTATACGCCCGTGGAGGTTTGAACCAGCGATCTGGGGCATACGAACCTAAGTACTTAACCAACCAAGCTGTCAATATAATTTGTTAACTAAAATATATCAGCTTATAAATAATAATTCAAATTGTGGGAATAAATTTTCCCGCCAAATTGTTTCTATTTTCCCGCGTCTATTTTTTTTTTGCCGCCATAGGCTATCCCCACGGTTTTAAAAAACCGTGGGTATAGCCCTTCTAATTTTTTTTATCCCCACGGTTTTTGAAAAACCGTGGGGATAGGCCTTGAAAAAAATACCTATACCCACGGTTTTACCAAACCGTGGGTATAGGCCTTCGAAAAAAACTCTATCCCCACGGTTTTATAAGAACCGTGGGTATAGGTGACCAATACCCACGGTTTTCCAGAACCGTGGGTATAGGTTCCGACACTATACATATACCCACGGTTTTCTTAAACCGTTGGTATAGGGTACCCCTATACCCACGGTTTTTCCCAAAACCGTGGGTATAGCTCTATTTTCCAGTAGTGGGATGAACCTTGTTGATATGTTCATGAATGTATAAATTAAATGTTTTAGCCACATATTCATGTTATGGTTCAAGTTATTTTAATTTTTAAATTCATATACTTCCATTTCTCATGTCTTTATGTTTTTCATCAAGTTCTTATTGATATCACAAGTAAACTTATTCCCTTGCTTTACTTACTGGGCTTTCTGCTCACCCTTTCCTTTGATGTATGTCTCCAGGTTATGAGATTTAGTAGTTTTACATAGAATGAACTTTTCAAGATGATTTTCAAGGGTATTTAAAAGAGTGTTTTAATTTTTCATGTATTTAGTTCTTGATTTCCAAGACACTAGACTTTAAAGGTCCTCTATTTATAAAATGGAATGAAAAGTTATGTTAAAAAGGTGGGATACTTTAGTTGGTATCAAAGGAAAGTTTAGTTATTTAGGTAAATTAGGATATTAAAACATTAGGAATAACCCTATAGAGAAGTTTAAATATATGAATACTTCCTGGTATTTTGGTGAGCATTGAGTAAGTGGTTTATCAAGAAAATACATCCATGTCTGGATACGAGTAGGTAGAGGCGGCTCTGGCACATATGTACCTAGGAGTGAAAACTCTGATAAGGAGTTTTGGGCTTGACCTGGGGTATCCTGGTACATGACAATAGGCCTTGTTTCACTCTTGGTTATGACACTCCCAGGGGATATGTTTGGTTAATCATAATCCTTTTATGAATCATTATGAAAGATTTATAGAGAAATGTAATTTTTTAAAGCATGAAGTTTTAAGACATAAAATCCATTATAGTTAAAAGATTCATAAATGAAATAATCTTCTCACTAAGGTTTTATTCTTTTAGAAAATGGTGGGAAATAGTAGAAATTGTTAAACTGGTGACCGCAATGGACCATGTGCTGACGGCCCTCCAATGGAAGCCGGAATAGAAACTTTCATGTGAATGATGAACCAACTGACTCAAGTTATGGGAAATAACTTGAATCAAGCTGAGAGACCAATTTCACCATGAAGGGAACAAATTTCTATTAAATCCTTTATGTTTCAATGACCACCAACCTTCAGTGGATCTACCGACCCATTGATTGCTGAACAGTGGATCAGCTCTATCGAGAAGATATTTTCTGTGCTCTGTTGTTCTAAACAAGAGAAGGTTACCTTGGATGTTTATCAATTAGAGGGAGAATATGATCAGTGGTGGGAACTTATTAAAAACATAGGGCCAAGAGTGTAAATTGAAGCAATGGAGTTGTAAGAGTTCAGAGGGATATTCTTCAATAAGTATTTCCCTCAATCGATGAGAACAAGAATGGAGAAGGAGTTTCTCAAGCTGAAGCAGAAGGAGAATGAATCTGTTGGAAGCTACGAGATGAACTTCACAAGGATTTCACGTTACATGTCTATCTTTTTCATGGATCCAAATGGTAAGGTTGATAAATTCTTCAGTGGACTGAGACCTCATCTGTGGAAGAATCTAGCCAACTGAGATTATGATAGCTATGAGGAGATCGTGCGAAGTGTGATGAAAGTCAAACTAGAGTTTGGTGAGACGCAATGGTCTCATAAATCCAATGACAAGAAAAGATCGATGGAGCCAAGATTAGGGAGAAGCTTAGATCAGGGAAGAGGAGGCAAGCAAGTACAATGTCCCATGTGTAATAAATGTGGGAAAAAGCATTCGGGGAACTACCTTCTTGGGAGCGGGAAGTGATAAAAGTGTGGTAGATATGGACACATTGTGCGGAATTGTCTTAGTGAGGTGAAGCCACAACTTCCCAACACTAAAGACAAGGGGAAGATGGTGCAGGCCCTACCTAATGTCCAATGCTATAAGTGTGGACAACCTGGGCACTTTGCCAATTATTTTCCAAATCTTAGGGTAGTGGAGGGGAATCGCCATCAGCCTCAGAAACGGCCAAGGGAACAAGGTCCTACTTTTGTAATCATTATGGTCAAAGTTGAAGCACCAAATGATGTGGTGGAAGGTACTCTTGTTTTTCTCTCAAAACTAGTAAGTACTTTGTTTGATTATGGTTCTACGCATTCCTTTATTTCCTCCAAGTTTGTAAATAATTTAGAATCAACCCCTGATTTTCCAAAAGTAAAGTTATCAGTCCAGAATCCTGGTGGGATTATCTAATCATCGTCAGTGTTTAGAAACTTTATTATTTACTTTAGTGAGAACAATCTTATCACAAATCTAGTAGTCATTCCCATGATGGAATTAGACATTATATTAGTGATGGACTAGCTATCAAAGTATATTTCTAAGATCAAATGTAGAAGAAAGGAAATCTTAGTAGTATTGAATAGAAAACCTACAGTTATCTTCCAAGGAGATATATCTCAACCTGATCTTTGTCTAGAAGAACCTTCTATATCCTTCTTTATGGATTTTATTGGTGAATAAGATAAATTATATTATAGTTTTAGTATATAAAATGTCCCCATAGTCCAGGAATACATTGACGTATTTTCTAAGGAGTTACCTGGACCTCCCCCAGAAAGAGAGGTAGAGTTATCCATTTAACTCCTACCTGGATCCCATCCGATATCAAAGACCCCCTTTAGGATAGAAAATGTGGAGATGGAGGAGTTAAATAAACAACTCCAAGATCTTTTGGAGAAGGGTTTTATCCAACTGGATCCCATCCAATATCAAAGACCCCATTTAGGATAGAAAATGTGGACCTGGAGGAGTTAAAGAAACAACTCCAATATCTTTTGGATAAGGGTTTTATCCGACCGAGTGTGTCTCCTTAGGGAGAACCATTTCTCTCTATGAAGAAGAAGGATGGATCAATTAGGATATGAATTTATTATAGAGAACTGAACGGGATCACAGTGAAGAACAAATACCCTCTTCCAATAATTGATGACTTATTTGAACAACTTCGTGGGGCTCAATTCTTCTCTAATATTGATCTTTAATCTGGTTATCATCTATTGAGAGTGAAGAAAGAAGATATTCCAAAAACTTCCTTCCAATCAAGATATGGGCATTATGATTTTGTTTTTATGACCTTCGGACTGACTAATGCACCTTCTATTTTTATGGATTTGATGAATAGAGTCTTTAAGGACTACCTTGATAACTTTGTGATAGTTTTTATTGATGATATTATGATATATTCCATAAGTTGTGAGGATCATGAGGATCATATAAGGGTTATTTTGAAAACTATATGGAAGGAGATTCTTTTTGGGAAGTTCATAAAATGTGAATTCTGGTTACAAAAAGTTTCTTTCTTGGGGAACATTGTTACCAATGAAGGAATCACAATTGACCCTACAAAGACAAAAGTTGTAGAGGATTGGCCTCATCCTACAAAAATAACTGAGATTCTTAGTTTCCTTGGATTAGCTGGATATTATAGGAAGTCTATGAAAAACTTTTCATGACTTTCTAATCCATTAACCAAGTTAACTCGAAAAGGGGTCAAGTTTATCTGGACAAAGGAGTGTGAGGAAATTTTCCAAGAGCTGAATAAGAGATTGGTTACTGCACCCGTGTTAACTCTGCCCTCAAGTGGAGCAGGATTTTTTATTTTTAGAGATGAATATCTAAAAGGGATTGGGTGTATCCTCATGAAAAATGACAAAGTCATTGCTTATGTATCTATACAGTTGAAGACTCGTGAGTAGAACTATCCTACATATGATCTAGAGTTGGCTGCGGTCGTTTTTTCTCTGAATATATGGAGGCACTATCTTTATGGGGAGAAATGTGATATATACATAGACCATAAAAGTTTGAAGTATATTTTCACACAAATGGAATTGAACATGAGGCAAAGGAGATGGTTGGAACTTCTCAAAGACTATGATTGTTCAATTCATTATCATCCTAGAAGAGCAAACAAAGTCGCTGATCCATTAAATAGGAAAGACCCAGTTGTTCTTTCCATGATGAGGATTCAAAGAGATCCTTTGATCAAATGACCTAGTAAAGTTGTACGTGGGAATTATAATGGAAGGGACATCATCAACCCTAACCCAAATGATTTCTCGACCCTCGTTACTAGAGAAGATTAAGAAATCTCAAAAAGAAGATCCTTTGTTATATAATAAGTTTGAGGCTGTGAAGGATGGGAAGTTTCCTACATTCAATATTGATCAAGAAGGTGTACTGAAATTTCATACAAGACTATGTGTTCCATATATTCTAGAAATAAAGAAGGATTTGATAGATGAAGCTCATAGATCTACTTTATCTATACATCCTGGAAGCACAAAAATGTATAGGGACCTTCGTGATCATTATTGGTGGGATAATATAAAAAGGGAGATTGCTGACTACACTTCAAGGTGCCTGGTATGTCAGAAAGTAAAGGCAGAGCAATAAATTTCTAAAGGGGTGTTGCAACCACTACCCATACCAGCATGGAAGTGGGACAATATCACTATGGACTTCGTCACTGGTCTCCCGAGAACTTCCAAAGGTAACAATGCGATATGGGTTATTATAGACCGTCTCACCAAGACTTACCATTTTATCTCCATTTGGGAAGATTTATCTCTTGATAAACTTGCCAATATTTATGTGAAGGAAGTGGTAATGATGCATGCAGTTCCACTTTCTATCGAATCTGGTCGTGATCCAAGGTTCACATCAAAATTCTGGAGAAGTCTTCAACATGCTCTGAGCACTAAATTGAATTTCAATACGACCTATCACCCCCAAACTGATGTCCAATCATAAAGGAATATTCAAACACTCAAGGATATGCTGATAACATGCTCAATAGAATTTAAAGGTGGATGAAATAAACATCTCCCTTTAGTTGAGTTCTCTTACAACAACAGCTTCCACTTGAGCATTCAAATGGAACCCTATGAAGATCTATATGGTAAGAGATGTAGAACTCCTAATTTTTAGAATGAATCTGGTGAGAGAAAGCTTATTGGGCCTCATCTTATGTAAGAGATGACAGAAAATGTCCATGGCATCTAGCAACACATTATGGCTAATCAGAGTCGGCAAAAGAGCTATGCTGGCAACTATCGAAGGGACTTGGAGTTTGATGTTGGTGACAAGGTCTTTCTTCAAATTTCACCTTGTAAGAGACTCATGAGGTTTGGGAAGAAATGGAAGCTTATCCCTAGGTACATTGGCCCCTATGAAATCCGTGATCGCGTAGGAGCAGTGGCCTATTGGCTTGCACTTCCTCCAAATCTAGCACAAGTTCATGATGTCTTCCACATATCCCTCTTGAGAAAGTATATAACTGACCCTTCACATGTACTAAATCCAGAGGTGGTACAATTGGAACATGACATCTCTTATGAGGAGCATCTGGTGGAGATCTTGGATCATGGAGATAAGGTTATACGCAGCAAGACTATCCACCTTGTTAAGGTGTTGTAGAGGAACCACAAATGCGAAGAAACCATGTGGGAACCAGATGAGTCTATGAGGCAGAAGTACCCACAACTTTTCTTTTCTTATGGTACGAGTTAAAATTTCGGGGATGAAATTTCTTAAGGGGGTAAGAATGTAACAACCCGAACTTTTGAATAATATTTTTTTCCTAAATTTGTGTGTTATTTCATTTTATACTCGACAAAACTATATCCTTTAATTAATGAAGTGATACCGTTGGGTTTCTACTGTTATATGACTATTGGTCAATATGACTGTTGGAAACTAAACTCTTAATGTTACAATTATTATTTATAAATACAAGTGATCTTGGTTAATTAAAACAGAAAGAAGAGTTGATGACCTCATCCAGTAGACTCGGGTTGTATGAAGCCCATCTGTCAGAGATTAGGAAAGAGGTAGCATCTCTGGGTTTTGCTCTGGACCAAGCCCAAGTTGAGATTCAACATGTGAATCTTGAACGAAATCACCTAAGGGAGAAGTTCAAGATGATATAAATCACCACTCGGGAAATGTTGTCTGAGCCGCCCCAAGATTCTATCACCATAGAACACCTTACACTTAGGTCATATACAGGTGTTATAAGGGGCTATGTAATGAGGCCTTAGATACTTTTTGTAATCCCTTGGTATAAATAAAATTGTTATTTCTTATTATGGTAAATTTTTTGATTTTCAAATGTCCAGATAAATATAGAATGAATATTGTTAATGAGTTTTGTAAAAAGGGTATTTTAAAATATTCATGTAAACTTTAAATAAATAATAATGTGAAATGATTTTCAAAAAATGGTCTTCTATAGTTGTGATCAGTAAGAAATTTAGAGTCTAATAAGATCAACTTGTTTTTTAGTAAATAGTAAAGTATGAATAGTAACATACCCTTATGAATAGTAATGAATAGTAAATTGGCCAAAAAAATATAAACTTCACCCATGAATGTATAAATACAATTTAGACATCTTAAAATTTAAAAACGGTCATAGTATAAGTTTTTTTATTTTTGTATGTCATAAATAATTTATTTACAATTTTATAATCAATTTAATAATTTAAAATGGAAATGTATTTTCATAAAATGTAATCATAAATTTTTACTTTATTTTATTATGGTTATATGATAATTTTATGGGACCTTGATTACTTTTTCAAGGTATTACAAAATAAGTTATAGTTTTAGAGTTGTATTTTTTTTTTAATAAATAATGATTTTATTTAAAAATTAGATTAAAAATATTTAGAAAATTATTTTCATAAAATGGAGTTCATTTTTGAATTCAGAGCATCAATATTAGGTTAGGCTGAATTTATGATATTTTTATAAAATGTTTAGTTTTTCGATGAATAGTGAAAATACAGTTTTGAGTTTCGGGTGTTTAATGACTTCATTAATGATGTAATAATGATGTAATAATGATGCAATCATTATTTTCAACTTTTTAATAGTAAGATATTCTATGATGTGTCCCAAGTGGCCAATACCATGAGAAAATACCATGGGAAAGCTCATGGTTTTGCCAATACCACTGATGAGGTGTCCCTTGGAAATTAATTAAATATTCCCTCACTTTTACAATAAATACCAAGACATTTCCTCATTAATTTGATTAAAAAATCCTCCTCAACAATGTTCTAGTCTTTTTACCTCCCAAGGAGTCCTCCCAAGGTTCCCTCAATCCCCCCAAGGTCCCAAACTTCAAGCTTTCGAAGTTACTCTTCAAGGTAAGAGAACCTTTCACCCTCCTCTTTTAAGTCATGGCTTCCTTTATGTTATGTCTTCTAGTTTCCATTTCATTATGGGGGGGTATTTTATTATATATATATATTAATATCCATTTTATTTTCAATTTATGAGAGACCATTTCCTCTCTCATCGACTTATTTTTCTGAATTATAAGCGACGTTGTTAGGCTCCCTAATTTTCGTAAAAGAAATCACATTCTCTCTTTTCTTTCAAGTTTCCTTTTTATGTGGTGTGTCATTCCAAACCATGATATTATTTATTTTTATTATGTAACTATACTTTAAATTATTCATTTATTTATGGGATACCCTTGTCCCATCTCTTTTTATTCTTTTCTAAAACCATGTTATATAGCTGTTATGCTGTAGAAATTTTGTCTCAAAATATATCTCTCTTTTTTCTCAAGAAATCCTCTTGTTTTATTTATCTTAATACCCAAATATATTTTTATTTTTAGAGGTATTAATCAAGGCATAAAATTGATCTATTTTATTTTGGAATTGACATACATGAAACCCTCTTTCCTTTTCCAAGGGTTATAAAAGACATAATAATCATGTTTCTAAGCACTTTTAAAACATCACAATTTTGAAGTGAAACCCATTACTTTTACTCTCTATGGTTTATTTATGAAATGTTTTATTATGATATATGTAGATCACATGAATATAAATACATATTATGGTGCACCCTGATAGTTCTCCAATGCATTGGGTAAAGAATTTAATCTCTAGAGATGACAAGTTTCATGATACCTTGGTGAATAACCTTGGTAATTTTTATGACACCTTGGGGATGAACCTTGGTGATATGTTCATGAATGTATAAATTAAATGTTGTAGCCACATATTCATGTTATGGTTCAAGTTATTTTCATTATGAAATGCCTCTAATTCCATTTCTCATGTCTTTGTGTTTTTCATCAAGTTCTTATTGATATCACAAGTAAACTAATTCCCTTGGTTTCCTTACTGGTCTTTCTTCTCACCCTTTTCTTTGATGTATGTCTCCAGGTTATAAGATGTAGTAGTTTTACATAGGATGAAATTTTCAAGAGTCTTGTCAAGGGTATTTAAAAGAGTGTTTTAAGTTTTCATGTATTTTGTTCCTAATTTCCAAGACACTAGACTTTAAAGGTCCCCTATTTGTAAAATGTAATGAAAAGTTATGTTAAAAAGGTGGGATGATTTATAACATAAGTAGTAGTAATTATATTTTGTTTGGTTGTGTTATTCTATCATGAGGTTCAATAAGAATAGGTGCATCAAGCGTCCAAGGATGTGCATCATAGACTAAAACTAGAGGCTGGGAATGTAACGAAACTATCCTTATGGGGGTTCTATATATAGAATTAATTGAAGTATGATGGTTTTTTTAAGTAATGTGACTTAGTTATGGTTATATAAATTTGAGATTGTATTTAATCTATTCTAAACTATATATCTACTTCATGTTCCCTTTTGGGTGAGTTTGTTTTGAGTCTCAACATGATAGATGTAGATTCATTTTTGGGGTGTGTATGAAGGACCTTAGAATTTATAGAGATATTGAATATATATTGATGATTGCTAGGTTGTTTATGTTTGTATAAGTATCTCATTATATGACTTGAAAAAGGAGATTTTATGGTCCTGAAAATTCCTCCAAGGGAAGAAAATACTCCCACAATCACTTTGCAGAAGGAAGCAAGTATTCCTACAAGTCTAGAAAGCTGAAAGGATTCAAATAGAGTTGCAAATTTCAGAAAAACTTGAAGAAATTATAAGTTTTCAAGGAATTTCAAGTGGCCCATGTACCATCACTGGGAAGGGTCTGTGGACCACCTCGATCATGAACCACTGGTACACAGAACGATTCACGAACCACTGGCCTACGAAGCGATGTCCAGTGAACACGGTGGACCGTGAACCATGTCGCTGAAGGACTCATGTGCACGAAGGCGATCCGCCTACCGTCTTGAAAAATCAACAGTTAACGAACAAATAAAACTGGAAGGGTTTTTTGAACCATGATCTAAAATCGTAGCCTCCACAAACCTCAGATTGACCAAGTCTTCTACATGTTAGAATATCTCTGCATGGGCCTCGGAAAATGGTGCCGCATACCCAATAGATACAATTTCTTAAATGATCTATAAAAAGATCACAGAAGGAATTGAGAGAAAGAAAAATTACAAAATCTTGAAGGGAACCCAGAGGTTGGAATAAGGAACTCGAAGAAGATTCCAAATTCAGTCTGGAATCATCGGCGAAGCCCGAATCATGAATCACATTCTCTGCAGGTACAGCTAGTCGTGAACCATAAAATGGGGGAACTTAATAATAAAAGGATAACCGAGAACCTAAAGGGTGAAACTGTGAACCATATACTTCTCACAGATGAACTTCCCTCAAACGATGATCCCCCAAATCCTTCTATAAAATGGTGTTCCACATAGTTTATCACTGTGCGGATTTAACTTAGTGTCGTGTACTACATCAGTACGTGGATAGAACCCAAAGTGGTGTGATAGACCACGTACCACTATGGTATGCAATGGTCCATACCCATGCCTGTGTACTGCATCATTACACGGATGACCCCTCTGCCCACATACCACTGCAGTATGCAGAGCCTCCCCCATCCTGGATACGTAGAATGGGGTATTTTATGGTATTATTTTCTCTATTTCCAACCTCACCCCTCCACTACAGTCAAGTCCTCCATAATCCCTCCACGAACCAATCCTCCAGCATTAGGCCAAATCCTCCTCCAAAGCCACTGGACCTGTATGAACAGACCATCGGGTGCATCATCACTCCCCTTTGAGCTACATACCCATGGTAAGCGAAGTCACGAAGGATCTCCCCACAATGGTTCGGGCTTCAAGAATGTATATGGGTCTATATTCCCATGGTAACCCGAAGTCTAGCCTTGGGATGCCAACGTGAACCTCCCTGTTCTAGGGATTAAGGGTGATCACTTGTTTTTCCATTCAATGAGGAATATTGATCAGTCGAAGGAGTTATGATCACTTCTCCTTTGACAAGGACAAACTCCTCCCCTCCCCAGAACATATTATGGGGCCCTCCCACTGAGGTAAGTCCCCAATCTTCTAAGGCTGAGCCACATGACCTTTAATGTCATTTAACATTGAAAGGTTCATCACTCCGCGCCCTCACCCACCGTCGCCCCGGCCTCTTTCGTTGTAGGCTCTCCCTCTCCCACCAATAGGAGAGGAAGCATGTGGTTGGTTGGATCTCTCACATCCTCTTGTTTCTCACACCGAGCATGACTCACATGGGCTTAGAGTTTTGTGAAGATTACAACATCCACACCATCTGAACTATGAGAACTCTGATTCCTGACCAAAAAAGGATATGTAGGACGCCTACCTGAAGCCCAGATCTCAAAAGGGTTTCCATCCAAAAGGGTTCACCCAACCATGTCCCCCCAAATGGAAAACTTCCATGCGTAAGCCCTACATAATTACGAACTACGTGGGTTATGATTTCTCTCTCAAGGATACGTAGGAAACCCATCTTATGGGTCTGATCCCAACATCAAGTCACTTTCCATCCCCCATGGATGACGATAAACTCCAGAGCACCTTATTGTATGGATCAAGTTAGCATCACCTCTGTAGCATCAAATATATACATGCCTATGACGATCCTGTAAACCAGGGGTAGCCCATGGACACACTCTTCAAGAATAAACCAAGGATTCAAGAACATAAATGTGACTTAAATCTATAATAGATTCCCATGATAGGAAATAATCCTCCCCCAAAAGGGTGCGGTGAGCCCGAATTCCCATCCTCTCGACCAATGGAGTCCTTAAGTGTCATTGGCTGAATCATCAATCAAGGAGCACTTTCCTTTGGAAAATAGGTCCATGAATCATGGATACCAGGGACATTGGGTGTTTATGGCTCCATGAATAAACCCGTTGGAGACCATTCGAGGAATTTATATCCGAGGAGGCCCGATTGCACAAGTACTTGACCCCATAAAATCACCCACTAAGACCATATGACTGTGGAATCTCCTTCTCGATACAAAAGGGGTGAATTAACCAGTCCCTGTGGGGTTAATTCAACCCTCGTTTAAAGGATAATGATGCAAAATGGGTCAAAACAAAAGAAATGGTTAATTTGACAAGAAACTGTCTCTGGAAAAGGAGACAAGTGATGATTCTCATCAAACCATTTCATCATCACCTGAAACACACCACCTCAGAGGCAGAACAAAAATGGTGAACCCAATGTGAATCCTTAACCAAGATGGTGGTTCTAACCCAATGATAATAGACACAAAAGGATATTGAATGTCAGACCATTTTTTTTGCCCTTGTATATGTGAAACGTGCCACCTCGGAGGCGGAACAAAAATGGTGAACCTGATGTGAATCCTTAACCAAGGTGGCGGTCTTACCCCACTCAAGCCCCTTCACCCCAAAATAAAAGAAAAGGGGAAGGGGTCAAGCTGAATCACCAAATATGCATATGTTTAAAATAATTCTACTTTGACAAGATTTTGTGGTATGTATGTCACAGGTTCTTGCAGAGAAACCTTCAATCCAAATGACATCCCAACGACCAATTCAGACACACACATCAGTGATCCCGTAGGTGGCCAGGGCCCTAACGAAGAGTAGGACCCCCTCGCCTACCCAGCATCTTTAACGATGGGTATCCAACATGATAATCAAAGAGTACCACCAAAATGGTACTCTCCCCATGGTGGAGGCCGCAAGACAAGCCCTCCAATCTGCAAAGGTTCTCTAGTCACCTCCTCAGTCACGGCTGGCACCCTAGAACGAGGTGGCCCCGGTGGTCATCTCAAACCTTTTCGGGAGCCTGTACCCAGAACGTGACAATGAGTACCACCCTTACCTTAGGGAGGCAAATGAAGTCGATGCTGACAACTTCATCTCAACTGCCCAGGGTCCTACTCACGGTCCCCTTCCAGAGAGCGTTGTTGCCGACACCGAATGACCATACCTCCTCCCTCCATAGAGGACCTTATAACAAGGGCACCTGCTGAAGTCCAAGAGACCCTAGCCCCTCAGGCTGCCCACCAAGGGCGATGAATATATAATTAGGAACACGCTATCACCCTGTTTCCTAAGGAGAAAATTTGTCGTATTAACATGGTGGCATTCAAAAAGAAGACATACGACTCTACCCCCTCCACTCAAGACCACCATAGAAATAGGGTGGAACAATACGAGCACATGCACATTCCTTCTAGTTCTCTCCATTCCTGCCGTGTAGACAGAGCAACAAACTACAGGCAGATGCAGATATCTGCCAATTCACAATAAGACCGTCCACCAAATAGGGCAGAAAATAGCTACATGTGAGCACAAATACCTGTTGATGCATTTCAAACCTTCCATCTAAATAGGGAAGAAACTGGCTACACATAGGCATAAGTACTTATTGATGAGTATCAAGCCCGCCATCCAAATAGGGCGATAAGAAAATATGAGCATAGTCAAATTCTTGTAGATGCATACAAAGCCTATGATACAAATATAGAGGAAAGCGAGAATATAAAAATCCATGCTCGTGAATATAAATACCACTAGTCAAATACAGTGGCAACTAGAGAAGAAAACCAGTGGCAGACTTGTTCCTCTCTCCCAGCACAGGAGAGCTACCAGTATCTACTGGAAACTCATGGAGGACCAGAGAAGGCACAAACCCCTACTCTGATATTGGAATGGGCCTTCATACCCATTCCATACAAATATGTATCTCAACACATCCTATCAATGATGTAAGATCATACATCGATCCCAAACCATATCATCCAAACATGCCAAGACATTATTGAATCGGTATAAAAGGCAAGAAATTAGGCCCACGGCCCAGTTTCCTCGAACGGAATGACTCGCTCGCAAAATGAGTTAGTCACTTCGGAGTAGTTATGAATCCCTGCTCTAGTCTAGGAGGGTCAATAGAAATATCCTACGATACATGGACAATCAGATCAGGAAAAAATACCCATTCCAATTGGGGGATGTCGATCCAACGTGGTGGTCGCTCTAGGGAAGGCATATATTCCTACCAAAACTCAAGATGCCCGTCGGCGTTTCCTGATGACATCACGGGACCCAGCAAGACAGGTACTCATACATGAGGTCTGTTACCAATAGCAGATGGCCCCGGTTTCCCACAAGAGAGTGCTCAAAAATGAAACGTGCCAAAGGAAACTGAAAGATGAAGAGAACATACATGATCCTGCTCTGTTGGAAGCAAGGGTTCTTGACACCCTCAAACATATATCAATAAAGTCTCAAGACCCTGTCAGTCCATTACCAAATTATGGTGGTAGTAGTAGTTGTGAAGTTCCTCCCCTTAATATCGCTACCAATATCTCTGAAGGTCCTCCCCAGAGCACCCATGGGGGCTCACTCTATGGGCCAGGAATGATTGATCACGAGATCCTATTTCTTGATGCACTTCAGGGTAGCCCTCCCATAAACCTAAATATATGACAGCAAGAAGGCACTCCCTTTGCTGTCGTCCGGGCTGATGGTCCTCCCCAGGGTATACACTGCAGATATGATTCTACCTATAGTCGGACGTCAAGTCATGATGGTAGTCCTCGCCATGATGAAAGTCATTGTGAAGGCCCTCCCCACAATGGCAGTTGATGTGAAGGACCTCCTCATAGTAACTTTAAGCAATGAGAAGGTCCTCCCCTCATTACAGTACATCCTAAAGGCCCTCCCTAAGATTTTAATTGTATAAATTCTCCCTACAACCAGGTATCAAGCCATGATAGTAGTCCTCTCCATCATAGCAGTCATCGAGAAGGTCCTCCCCTTAGTGACATCAAGTATCAAAAAGGTCCTACCCTCACTGTAACCCTCCATAAAGGTCCTCCCTAGGGTATAAACTATAAAAACATTTCCCGCGGTCAAGCATCAAGTTGCAATAGTATCCCTCTCCATTGTATCACCAATAGAGAAGGTTCTCCCCAAAACTAAAATTCATACTGGAAAGAAGGTCCTCCCCTTGCCAGAACAAATATGATAAATCCCTCCTATACTGAGGCGCTCATAAATATGGAGTCAGACACATCAAGCACTCCTTCTATAACGAGTGATATTCTTTCTCAACCAGTGGATGGCCTGGGGCCGCGCTCATCTTCTGAGCCACCTTGCTCCATCCGCAAATCAATAAGGATCCCACCATCCTGATTTCATAGAAAAAATTTATTAATAAGTAGTTGAGCTTAGTATATCAAATAGAGGATCCTTCGAAATAACAACAGCAGGATATGTTTCTTGTGAGAAGACAACTGGCTAAGGATAATATACCAGTGATGTATTGGTCTATGACCACTTCTCACTTCGATATACTAGGATATTTTTCTGGGGAATGTATACATGACATTCACCTAAATATATGGACAACTCTTCGTCAACTAAAAGAAAAATTCCTACCCTACGAAGGGTATGCGGACCGTGTCAACACGATAGGGGAGATTTTCTATCTAATCAACCTGGAAGCTCTCTCATCCGGACAGAAGCCATAATCAGAAAGGTGAAAGAAAAACCTTGAACTAGATTGCCTCTATTCACTATATAAGTTGCATCGCCTCATTGGTGATTCCCTGACTGGAGTTCACATTCAAGGATGGGAGAACATGGATCTCTACACTTCACCCATAGTCCTGTATAGAAAACCCCATTGGAAATGACATATTGTAATGTCATCACCCAAAGGAAGAAATCAAGTAAAACCCCTGCTCAAGAAAGATGGGATACTCAATAAAAATCGGCCCGGAGTAAGTCCCAAAGGCATCAGGACTGAAGAGATCCAAACATAGAAAATTTTCTGATTCAGGCAACCAAGAACATCCAGCAGGCTTCCCGCCTAAGGGAATCCAACTAGAAAGCAATGATCATGTATTCAAAAGACCATAGAATCTGTGCAGGCCCAATTCCATACTCAGTTCAAACACGCACAGAAGTACGTGAAATTGAAAGGTGTAAATAGCAGCGGCTGCCTCCACAATATAGGAATAAACCTAGCCTAGAGAGCTGGGGGAATTTTTAAATCAAAATGCCTCTGTAAGACCAACAAGTCCAGGTCATAGAACATCAACGTAAGAACAGGAACAACCCCAGCCCGCAGAGATGGGGGTAGTTTTACCTCAAATCCCCACACAGTGGATATATGTCTTCTACCTTCTAGGAAGAACAATGGATAGAGGATTCACCTATTCCACCCCTTCTTATGGTTTGCACCCTCCAAGACAAAGGCACGTTAGGAGGTCAGATGAGGGCTCCCTTCAGGTCAATATTTTCCAAGAAACCTGAAGAATACTGTAGAATGGAAGGAGAAAGTCCAACAAAGGATGTAGAAAGCCGTCCTACCATTCGGCATCGGGTACACCACCCCCAATGCGGTATGCCTCAGTAAATGTGGTAAACATCAACCCCATGGATCTCACAATAAATGACATAGATGAAGAGGATTCAAAGGAAGATGGTTCCCTCCCAGAGGCATCCCACACCAATCCTAATGGTTTACGTACTCGAAACTAAAGAGAGGTCCTAAATATGGATGCCCCCTCAATTAATCTGGCATTACCTCCCCGGTGAAACTCTAACAAGAAGAAGAATAAATACAAGGTCATATATGAACTACCTTCTCCTCCCCTTGGAAATTCATCCCTCACTCTCGAGGAAAAATTCTCCAAAAAGGAGGAAGAAATGCAAGAGCTCAGGTGAATTAATGTTGAGCTTCACCGAGGGAGCTACCTTGCTGGATGTGCTCCCACCGCGAAACATCAGCAGGTACTCCCAGAAGAGGTTCCCTTGCCATAGGCACTCACCCAGGTGAATGAAGCCAAACTCGAAGGTCCATTCAACCCGGCCCTAGAAGGACATCAAAACTTTCCCCCATTGGGAAGGCATCCAGAATATATTAAGGTAAACCCACAAAAGATACCCCCGACTGGGTATCCACCCCAAATTCCAGCAACACCGGTATGCCTAGTTTTGGCCACTGCCACACCAGCCCAAGCTCAAGCCTGATAGGATATGAATCAAGGTATCTTGAACATCATCAAGTAATTAATATCTCGACTAAAATCCATAGAGGGGCGACGCACTCCGATACATCCAGAGCACAAACCCTACCCTGATTGGGTAAGAAATGTCCTGCCATCGCCAAACTTCAGAAACCTCATATTTACAGTATTAAATGGATCGGGGGACCCGGAACAACATTTAATGCAATATTCCTTTTATCATGACTCCATGATGGGAACTTTGGAGCATAAAGAAGCAGTAAAACTCAGGTTCTTTGTATGAACCCTACAGGGCTCGGCTTTCGTATGGTATACTAGCCTTCCAGCTAACTCAATCACAGGCTTGGAGGACCTCCGGTAACAGTTTCTCTTCCAGTTCAATTCAACACTGCCTAAGATGACGGTCAGTGATCTCATGAACTGCAAACAACAAGAGAATGAAAGAGTCTCAGAATTTATTTCTAGATGGAAAGGCCAAACTTATTTCCTAAACTGGCCTCTTCCCCAGGATAAAATGCTTGCTATGTGCATCGATAACCTTCAGGATGAATTGAAAACACCGCTCATACCATTGAAGTACACAAGTGGTTTTATAGTTTTCTTGTCCATTACCCAAAGAATAGAATAATCCTTACAACAAACCAATATTAAATCCTGAGTGGCCCCATCAGCCCCTGGGAAAAGAGAGGGAAAAGCTGAAGTGGATTCTGTCATGCTTAATCCACCCTCGGCACCAACTCCAGTTGTGAGGCCCCCACCAAACCATGCAGGACCCCCTGGACACCAACAGTCACCCCCACCTCGGTAATATGGGCAATGGGGTGCTAAAATAAATCAGTTCAAAGAATGAAGAAATAAAGTTTACTTGTTCTGGGATGACCAGGTCCATGGCTATTTCATAGCCGCCATGAATTGTAACTTGCTCCGGCTACCAGATCCAAAGTGAACCGATGAAGTGGGCCTCAAAGACCATCCAAATTATTTCCCTTGTCACCAAATACTGGAACATACCATCCAAGAATTATTTATTTTCAATAATCTACTATAGAAGATGGTGGATTCTGGGAAAGTCAAGTTGGGCCCGCTGCCAACACAAGTGGCATATGTTTCCACCTTAGATTCAAGAGAGGAAAAAGAAGGGAAACCAGTTTCCAGTAAAGAGAAAAAGTTTAAAAATTGGATGACCTGGAATACTATCAACTGAGTTCATGACATCCTCCAGGTGCAGTTGAAACAACCAACCGTGCTACCAAAAGCTCCCAATACAACACAGTCAATCTCCTCAGACCTGAGGCCCTCTAAAGCCCAGAAGGGTAGAAAGAAGAAGTAAGAAGATGGGATGACACCAAATCCAAAGTCATTGTTAACACTTGTGAACTTCATGCTAAAAAAATTGGTAAAACGGGCACCGCCCCACAAAACGGTACAATTGGCACTGACCTGTCAAACGGTACAACATGCACCACCCCGCCAACCAGTACAACAGGAACCACCCTGCCAAATGGTACAATGGGCACTGACCTGCCAAATGGTACCATCAAAAGAAGACAGTCAGACAGAAAAAAATTTAGATCAAGAACTGATCTTTGACTCCATTAATGTCATTCACTTGATAGACCCCTTCTGAAATGGAGACTATGGACACAAACCCGCATTCCCCATGACCAACCGGAGAGCTAGAGGAGGATGATATAGAGGCCAGAGGTTTCCTAGAATGCATGATCGTGGAAGAAGTTAGATTATCAGCCACACCATAAGTCAAACCATTAACATCGCGGAAACTCATGGAAGGACCCTCCAGTAGACACAAAAAGAAACAGAATGCTCCTTCACCCCCATCAGAAGAAATCCAAGCCTAGTTATCCTGGATTATCTGTTAGAGGAAGAACAAATATAAAATCACCCAAGTCATGTAGGTGGACCAGTTCAGCCAAACCTGGAAAGGATAAAAGCACCACCGGCCCCAGTCATAGAGGCCAAACCATCTACGCTCAAAGCCAAAACCCCTAAAGTGTGTGTGAAAGAGTATCCCCAAGCTAGGAAGCGCTAAAATTTAGATTAGAAATATGATATTCTAAAGCAGCTGGCTTCAGTACCAGCAAAATAGTCAATCCTGGATGTGTTAATCCTGTCTGCATATCTTAGGAAGGCACTCACTGAAGCCTTACTAAGTCCCCAAGAGTTTGAGGCCAAAGTGGCAGCATCTAAAGTCTATCAGATGGAGACCAGTCCCAAAGAATGTCACGCCATTATCTCCTTCACAGACAGAGATGAAGACACCATCATTAAAGGGAACATAAAACACTTATATGTGTTTGGAAAGATAAATGTAATTGATATCTGGAGGATCTTTATCGACAAAGGCTCTAGAGTCAACCTCCTCCCACTTCGAACGCTTCACCGAATGGGCTATGATGAAGACAACTTTACACCCTCCACTACAACTTTGCTGGGATATGACAAAAGCAAGAAAAAACTATTGGGATGAATCAATCTTAAAACTCGGATCAGACACCTCATGTTGGATTCTAAGTTCCTATTAGTAAGGAAAAGTACGGACTTCAGCATCCAATTAGGGAGGCCTTGGCTACATTAGCATGCTAAAATTCCATCATCATACCATCACTGCATCAAATATTGAACTAATGGGAAAATGGGACATTGCACGCCAATAAATCAATGTTTGAGTCCTCTGAGTCACATTATATCAACGCAGGGTTCTATGAATCATAAGGAAAGCATTCTTAAACCGACAACATTGATTGGATTACTACCCCAAATGGATTGTAAATGACTCCCACTGATCCTCTTCAGCAACTTGGGTGAGAGTATGTATTACCCAACAACCAAGTTGAATGCACAAGTGAAAGTCTATATGCAGACTCAATCTTCTGCATGGTATCTATTATGGCTACCAAGTCCAAAGACATGGAAGAACAGGCTAGCTTCTATAGTGATAGTAAAATTCCTACAAAAATCCTCTCGACCCATCCTTGGGACCCCAGATGTCCTTGGCCTTACTCACTAAGGAAAAAGGAGATTCCTCTCATAAAATTGGAGAGTTAATATCAAGAATCCTCTCTCAATTAGAATAGGAATAAGATAAAGATGATGAGGATGAAGAAGAAGAAGAAAAATAAGAATACCTCAAATATTCCCCTCCTACATTCGAAGAAGGTGTCTCCACCACAATCGATGAACTTAAGGAGATAAACTTGGGCACCGAAGATGACCCAAGTTCCACTCTGATCAACGTGGCTATATCTGTCGAGGATCAAGAGGCATATACCTCCTTCCTAAAGAATAATTGAGATGTGTTTTCCTGTAACTATACCAAAATTCCAAGCCTTGGTCCTGAGGTTTCCACTCATCATCTGGTCTTACCAGAAGACCATCGGGGCTATAAGAAAGTGGACAGAAGGACCCACCCAACGCATGATTCCAAAATAGAGGCTAAAGTTGAAAAGATGATCAAAGAAAAATTTATATGGGAATTACAATATCTGATCTAGCTGGCGAACATATTCCCTATAAAAAATAAGAACAGACAAATTAGAATCTGCAATGACTTCAGGGACCTCAATCAGCATTTCCCAAAAGATGAATTACTAGTCCCAGTCATAGAATTTTTGATCGATGAAATATCCAGATATGAGGCTCTCTCTTTCATGGAATTCTATTATGGATACAACCAAATCTGGATGGCCTGAGGAGATGAAGAAGTTACCACTTTAAGGGGCCCTCGGGGAGTGTTTTGTTATAATGTGATGCCCTTCGGTCTAAAAAATATTGGCGCCACATATCAGTGCGTCATGCATCGCATCTTCAATCCATTCTTGGGAAGAAGATTCATTGAGTGTTAGGTTGATGATCTGGTGGTTAAATCACGACAGTGCTCAAACCACCTAGATGATCTTGAAACTATCTTCAACAAATTTTGACAGCATAGTTTAAATATGAATCCTCTAAAGTGTGTCTTTGGCGTTACCTCTAGAAAATTCCTCATCTTCGTCACGCATCATTTCAACATATAATTCAACCTCTATAAGACAAAATACATCCTTGGCATGTCCCCACCTCGCAACCACACCGATTTGAGAGGTCTCCAGGGGTACCTCGCCTACATTTGGCACTTCATAGCCAACCTGGCAGGTAAATGTTTACCTCTCACCAAGATCATGAAGAAAGGAGTTACGTATGAGTGGGATAATTATTTCCAAGATGCATTCAACAATATCAAAAGATGTATTCTCATACCACTGGTGATAATGCCACCAGTTGAGGGGAGACTACTCATTTTGTACATAACCTCCCTAGAACGGTCATTAGGTGCCTTCCTCATGCAGAAGAATGATGTCAGTAGTGAGAACTACCTCTATTACCTCATCTGAACAATGATTGATGTTGAAACTCGGTATTCAAAAATTGAAAAGAACTACCTATCCCTAATCTTCATGGTTTAGAAACTCAGGCATTACCTGCAGCACCATGAGGTCTAACTGGTCTCTCACTACAACCCGATCAAATATATCTTCAACCATCCCATACTAAATAGATTTCTATCATTATAGGCAGTCATCCTACAATAGTTTGACATACGGTACATACCATAGAAGGCCGTAAAAGGATAGACATTAGAAAAATTATTGTAAAAGAACCCCTCGAAGGAAACAACACCATTGGATGCCGAACTTTCGGATGAAGAAGTGTTTTCCATCCAGGAGGACCCCTAGACATGGAAAATGTACTTCAATGGTGCTTCCTGAAGCCTGATAGGGAAAAGGATAGAGGATCCCAATCTCAGCAAAGTGGGGCTGGGAATTATACTTGTATCCCTTGAAAAGGTCATCCTTCCTTACTCTTTCCTACTTTCGGAAGGGTGTAAAAATAATGAAGCAGAATATCAGGCCCTCATTGTAGGCCTAGAACTGGCACTTCATGTGAAAGCCAAAAACCTAAAAAAAAGGGTGATTCAGAGCTAGTCATAAAACATGTAAATGGTGACTATTTAATTAAGAAAGAAGTATTGGCCCCCTTGATGAACCATGTTCGAGAACTAATGGAAGAATTGCCATCAGAACCAACATTTACTTATGTCCCCTGGACACAAAATGCCCAAGCTGACACTTTGGAAAATTCATCCATAGCCTTGGCCTATCCAGATCGGGATTAAACAATCATTAACATTGCCCACCATCAGATGGTCTTTCCATTTATCTAGAGAAATACAGAGGAAATTGATGAAAATAGTCCAGTTTCTGAGCCTTATGGTCACACCACCATTTGGATGATGCCCATTCCAAATTACCTTTGGAAGGGGGAACTCCTGCCAAATAGGGATGGAAGGGAGCAGGTCCAAATACGGGTAGTCAACTTTGTCTTGTACAATGGAGTAAACCAATAAAAGGTTCTCTACAAACAAGGCCTTGAAGGAGTCCTTATTAGGTGGATTGATGGAGAAGAGACTATTTCCATCATGAAAGAAGTGAACGCAAGAGCTTGTGGATCACACCAATCAGAAACCAAGCTCTCTCACCAAATCTAAAGGCTTGGGTATTACTTTCCCACTATGATACAAGATTGTTCTATATTCACCAAGAAGTTTCATTCCTGCCAAGTTCATGCCAATTTCATACACCGACCCCCGGAGTTAATTCATACGGCTAAGTACTCTATGCCATTTTCCACCTGGGGGATGGATGTTGTGGGACCATATCCTCCCGCTATATCCAAAGAATTCAAGTTTATACTCACAGTGACTGCCTTCTTTTCCTAATGGGTAAAATCCATAACCCTTAAATAATTTGGGGTGAAAACATCATTAGCTTTGTGAAGGAAAACATCATCACCAGATTTGGTGTTCCTCATACAATACTGACAGACAACGGTACCAACTTCTGCTCTGTTGAGTTGGACAAGCTATACCAGAAGTATGGAATCAAATCCAACCATTCATCCCACTACCACACGGTGGCCAATGGGAAGATAGAGGCTTTCAAAAAAACCTTGTCCAACATACTCCAAAATATGGTTGATAAGGATAAGAAATCGTGGCTAGACAAGCTCCTTCATGATTTGTGGGCTTACCAGACCATGACCCGCACCACCACCAAGGCAACCCTTTACTCACTAGTATACGGGGCAGTGGTGGTTTTGCTTATCTAAATCCATGTGCCATCAATTCATGTGTCCATTTGCGATCAACTTTCCACAGACGAGCAATCCCAGAGACGGTTTGATGAGTTGGATAATCTAAATGAAAAAAGGATTCACACTTTACACCATTTGGAAATCTTCCAAAATTGTATTGCACGAGCCTTTAACAAAAAGGTTCGCCTTCAATATTTCCTCGAAGTAGAAATGGTGTTAGTCCTTAGAACCCCAATGATACTTGAGAAGAATCCCCCAAAGCTTGAACCAAAGTGGGAAGGACCATACATCATACATATGGTCTATTCCAATGGATCACACGCCCTGATATCAATGGATAGATAGCTCATCACGACTCCCACAAACACAAAGTTCCTGAAGAAGTACTTCACATAATAACAACCCCGAAGCCATGGTCCAAACTCTATGACCCTAAACTATGAGTTGTTGTCCTGAACAACATGATGATAAAATGTATGGTATTATCCATGGTCCAAACTCTATGAACCTAAACTATGAGTTCTTTTCCTGACCAACATGATGATAAAATGTATGGTATTATCCATGGTCCAAGCTCTATGGCCCTAAACTATGAGTTATAATACCCCCATTTCATGGTCCAAACTATATGACCCTAAAATGTGAGTTGTTTTCCTGACCAACATATTGATAAAATGTATGGTATTATCCATGGTCCAAGATCTATGGCCCTAAAATATGAGTTATAATACCCCCAAGCTGTGATCTAAACTTTATGACCCTAAACTATGAGTTGTCCTAACCAACATGACGATAAAATGTATGGTATTAACCATGGTCCAAACTCTATAACCTTAAACTATGATTTGTTTTCCTAACCAACATGATGATAAAATGTATGGTATTATCCATGGTTCAAACTCTAAGACCCTAAACTATGAGTCATTGTCCTTTCCACATGATGTTAAACTGTAAGGAACTTGTCCCTGAAACATGACATTAAATTGTGACTCATGTCCTCACTGTAAGACGTTAAACTACATGAAACAAAGCATATTAATCACATGACAAATAACTGCATGATCTCTCATAGAACTATGTATGGTTTGATTCTTTCCCTCACAGGATATGTAGCGACGCCTCGATCCTTGATCTTGGCCCAGCCCCCCCCCCCCTCCCCACAAAAAAATGCATCCATAATATTCTATACCTCCCAAAACTTGAGAAGGAAACCCCATGCCCACTCCTTGTCTCTCACATCGAGTATAAATCACGTGATCTTAGGATTAATAGTAAGGATTATCTTATGTAAACAAGTTATAGAGAAGTATGGTTGACCTGATACCCATAGTGAATGAAACAAAAATTCCCTCACATGTCCTCATACATGGACCGAGCCAGATTGGTACAGAGAACGTTCATAACTACATGTGTCTTGATTCATGCTATTGTAGGATACGTAGTGATGCTCGGATTTGGCATCTTGGCCCATCCACCATAAAAAATGCCCCTTTCCACGTGCATAGTTCAAACTTATATAGGGAGTCCATGAAAGGTATTAATCACATGAAAATAAACTGAAAAATTCTTCAAGAGTTATGTGTGGACCAGTTCTCAGTTTCATGAGATCCCACACATTCCCCTCACTCATAAGAAGTTAAAATATCATGCTTACCCCTATACATATGAGTCATACTTATGTGGAAGCTTCAGTAGTTCACAGTTAGTCATAGTCTAGGTATTCTTTACGTTCCAAGGCACATCATTCTCATTTTTCAAACTCCATATTCTAGGAAAACTTAGATCCCCATAATCATTCGGGGACATCTGAGATGGAAGGCCAGTGTCCTATGGACACCTTTGTTTGACTATGCACATCGTGCCCCGATGGCTCTGCATATGTTTCCCACAAAAACTATGGTCAATCAAAGGAAAATTCATCCCTAGGAGAGTCCTCACCCATCTCAGTACACCCAATGGCTTCCAAGCCCCATGTCATTCCTCTTGATTCAAGTTTCCCCTAGAACTATGGTTTACACCTTCTATCATCACTCATGTCTAATGAACTCTAGAACATACCGATTACGATTAACTCAAAACTATTAAATATATTTATGACAGCATAATTTTCCTCACAGCATGACTTTAAACTGCATAGCATCATGTCCTCACCACACAACATTAAACTGCAAGGCCAAAATCATCCTTGATGTATAATGTTAAACTGCATAGCATTGGCTTAAGCCTAATGTTCCCTTTAATATTGATTTTTCATCTCTTAGGTAATGATCTGGAATCTTCTTAATCCCTTATTTATTACACCGAGCATAGCTCATGTGAGCTTAGGGATCTTAGCGAGAGATCCACTATGACATTATGTCAAAACAGCCCAGGAATTTGGTCCTAACAGCACGACCCTAAAAGGCATGTCGTGGTTCCCATCCCCGAGAGGAACCCCCGACCTGGCCATGTGGCATTAAATGACTAGGTACCCCAAAGATAGGATGAACGCCTCACCCTACATGCGAGCCAGATCTACATAAGGGATACCTAATTTCATGAGTAAATCACAGCCCAAATGTTTCCAATATGTCCAGATACACTCCTGTCATACCTCAAACTTCATGCTTTGAGCGATCTTGAATCCCCATAATCATTCAAGGCCATCTAAGACAAAAGTTCAGTGTCTTGAGGACACCTTTTTTTGACTATACACATCATGCTCCAGTGGCTCTGTACATGTTTCCCACAAAAATGGATATCAATCAAAGTAAAATTCATCCCCATGAGAGTCATATCCTATCTCAGTATGATCAATGGATTTCAAGCCTTGTTTCACCCCTCCTGATTCAAGGGCCCTCAAAGTCATGGTTTACATTCTCCTCCCTACACACATCCTAAATATATCAGAACATATGGGCCCAATTCATCTCTAGTCCCTTTTGAGGTTTCTAAAGATAACACATCCACATGCGTGAAGTTGATCTGCATATAAAAGAAGAGTGACCCCTCTCATTTCTGGGAGAAGTTTAGCTAAAATTCCCCTTTTCATGTTCAGGTTCACCTGTTGTCGAAGGTCACATACCATATCCAGAAAGTTCCCAATGGATATTGGATATAGAATTCCAATGTCCTGCGGACACCTTTGTTTGACTATGTACATCATTCCTCAGAGGCTCTACATATATTGCCTACAAAATGGTTGTCAATCAAAATCAAATTTGTTCTCAGGAGATTCCTTCCCAGTATCCATACACTCCTGCCACACCCATAGATTTGGAAATCCCTAGATAATGGCTTACATACCTTCCTCTTTCCAACCCCTAATGAAAAAAAGACTTCCAACTGAACTGACCATTCACTATCTCTCCCTTACGCATGTAAGAACCGTGCGGGAATAGTTTCCCATTAAAAGTTGATATGAATGTCTATAATATTTTCAGACCCCACTACTCAAGCCATCCACCCACTATGGCTCCCAAAATCAAAGTAAATTCAAAATGTTGCATAACCCTACTAGGCCATCGGAGATGGAAGGCCAGTGTCCTACGGACACCTGTGATTGACTATGCACATCATGCCCTAGTGTCTCTACATATATCGCCTATAGAATGGATGTCAATCAAAGGAAAATTCGTCCCCAAGAGAGTCCTTTCCTACCTATGTACACCTAAAATGGATTCTGATCCTCATGTAAGTCCAAAATTCACAAATTTAGGGTCAAGAAAAATCCTTAATCCATATCTGAAGTATATTAGAATATTATTGGCAGATGATACCAAATTAGGGCCCTACCTCATTAAGTTTGGTCAAAGTTTTTCAACCTAAAACATTAGTAATAAGTTTGATTGGAAGAACTGTGAACTTCCAGAGAAAGAAAAAGATATTATACTTATTAGAGGGAAAATCCGCATAAGGCACCTCTGGGTAAAAGTCAAGTATCGTTTCATTAAAAAATATTGATCCATCAAAAGAGACATAAAGCTTATTAGGTCGAAAACCTGTAGAAGGAGGCCTAAGAAAAAGTCAAGTTATGCCCGTTAAGCCTGTGCTAAGAATACTTAGGAAAAAAATAGGGTAATAATGAAAAAGACATAAAATTTTATGAGGTGTTCCATAAAACCTCACCAATAGTCGAACTACGCTTGCTGAGTCCCGTGGCTCAGGAAAAAATTAAATCCTGAGTCGATTATTTCTGTTTTTTTGTCATGGTTTAAAATTAATACCTAATAGAAATGATGTTTATATGATTGATTATGATAAATTTACATGACAGGAAAATTCAAATAAAAAGTATTTAAAGGAAAATCGATTTCATTAAGTTCAAAAAAAATGGAGGAACATCCCCAGTCTGGAGTCTCTCTAAAGTATCAAAAAAAAGGTAAGAGTACATAACATGATGTGGGACAGAGCTACAATGAGGCTTAGTTTTCCCTTTCCAGAATTATGGAAAGTGATTGCCACAGGCAATCAATTTTTTTCTCTAAATAATCTCTCTCCTCCGTTTCATCCTTGATCATTGGATGCACCCGCTTCATAACGACTTTAAGGTCCCACCCTTTCTTCTAGATGGCTTCGTAATTGGAACGAAAAGAGTCTAGTTGATCCCTTAAACTTTCTACATGGGCCTATCACTCCTTTAGTTATTCCTTTTGGGTGTCCATAAAATCACGAGAATTCACCTCCTTGGTCCTTAAGTGATTGAGTTCCTCCGAAACATCTTGGAAGGTCGTCACCTGATGATGGGAAGAATTAAACTTGGCCAGCTTGTCTTCGTAGGAGGCAAGGTCTTCTTGAACAATGAATATTTGGTAGATGAGGAGGTGTAAGTGCTAATAATTGAATCCACTAAAACCTATCTCGGTGAATAATCAACGAAAATTTTCAGTCTCATCAGTAAAATTGGACATAGGTGTCTCCGCGATAAGAGCACATAACTGGCGCCATGCCTGCTTTCGCACTGCCTGGTACCTCTTCATGGTACCAATTCCTTGATCCTTCCCTATAGTAACATTTCTATAATTTGGAAGCATCATCACATGAGTGGGGAGGGACCTAATACAGGTCACCCAATATGGGGGACTCTCTTTTCCCTTATATGGTTCAACCGCTGGAGCCGGATGCGGAGGACTAGCCACAGCTTCTGGGGTGGCCGGTGATACTCTATTGGTTCTAGACTCATTAAGGTATTTGGAAATATCCAAATGAGGGGATTAGTATGAAACACTCCCCCACTGAGATAGGATGTACCAATGAATCCTCTCCTAGATGCTTCTAATGGCGAACTGAGTGTCTTCTTACCACAAGGGTAGGAACAAGTGGAGTATTCATTGTGGATTCTATGGGGAAAGAAGTAGAAGGCTTAGTTGTCGCACTCTTCATAGTGTAAGGAATGTGTGGAATTTTTATTGGGGAAAGGATGGGGTAGGTAATGGTTAAAGGTTTCTTCACCTGCCGAATTGGTTCTCTCAGCACCCCATCGGAGTAACAGTCCTCCTACAGTTGGGCATACTCCAGTGATAGAAAGGTGGACCCATTGTGTTAGGAATGATAACTTCCATAGCATCACCCTCATGCATCATCATAATCCATAATTGGTGAAGATTTATGGGATGATACTCTCCCCTTAATTGAACATCCGGAAGCAGTACAGCCTGTTGAAGGCGTCCGAATTGCCTTGCAAACTGGTAGGGGAGGTATGGCTCACAAATGACTACTAGATCTATACGAGCAGTGAGCATCCCATCCCGAAGTGCGATGAGGTATGAGAATTACTCAAATAACTACCCATGTCACCTATTAATGACCCATGAGGGGTAGGATGCGGTGAAAATGAGAAGTGATAAATATCATTCAGCAGTCCAGCCACATCAATAATTCTTAGAGTCTTAGGACAAACAGAGGAAATGTTGAGAAGGGTGGGTTGAAAGTCAGAATGAGGAACCTTTGTAGTATACCGATATTAATAATGGGGAAAGTGTTCTTCCATCCACCCATAAAGAAATTGAAATGATCCGTTGAGATGGTGTGGGGCCTGCATTCCTGTATTTTTTCCAACAACTCATAAAGTCGAGTGAGAGTAGGAAGTGCCAAATTAATAGTTTGACCCTCTACCAACATGGCCACCATCATCAAAGTACAGACCCAAACCCCATTATATACATCGCATGATGGGAAAAGTTATACACTCAAAAACATGGAAAAGAAACCTACTAATCTAAGTGCAAGTGATATGTCTGGTTGAAGCTTATATTCCCATGTGGTATATCATCCTGCTTCAAGGGTAGCACAATATGACCCTGGAATTTGGTAGGACTGATAGGATAGATGAGTTCGACTGCAGAGAGACTTTGGCTTAGGTCTGTTATCCTACAAGAATAATAATATCTACACCTCAAATGGGATAATAGAGCGATCCTGGAGGGGATGATCAATTAATCCATCTACCATAACCAGTAAACTTCTTGTCAAAGGGGACATGTGGTCAGTGTCATTCCAAGTAGTGGATGCCGTGAGAAACTTGTCATACATCTCTCCAAGGATGGGGAGTCCTCCAAGTTGGTGGATATCCCACAAGATGATTCCCACCTCCCCATGCAATAAGTGGAAGGTGTTGGTGCTTGAACACCAACGGCTTAGCAAATGAGGAAGGATTTCTCCTGGGGAGAAGACTGCAAACTGAGAAACCCAGACTGCTTGATATAAGCCCACCGCCTCTAACTGGTCAAGGGACTCCAAATAGGTCTGATGTTACCATAATGATCAGGCCCATTCATCGGAGAAACATCCTCCAGCCTGTAGATTCCACTTGGTGCTCCACCTACCATTAGGATTTTCTTGGGAGATGTTGATAATTGATGGGTACTCTCAGGAGCCTAGTCTCAGGACACCATTGTGACACCTGAAATTTCCCTAAGTCCACATCGAAACTCTTAATATGAATACATTATCTTTAATTAGAGTAGCAATGACTTCTCCTACTAGGGAAATGTTGGAGCAATCATTTTTTTTTTGGTTCTTATAAGAGGATGAAAGGGGCATTGGTGTCAGCCAATGGTAGAGGAACATCGTCAGGGAGACCAAAGTCATAAAGTGGAAATTGTATAGATAGTGGGTAATCTAGGAGCTCTGGTGTCAAAAAAATCCTTTAAGAATCTTTCATGAGGAATAATTTAGGCTTAAAGATGATCATTTCTATGCCCCACCATGGTCGCCCTTATCTTTGATTTTATCACATCCTGTGAAGCAGCCATTGTAGCATGCACAGAAAGATCCAGAAGCCGATAAAAATTCAGTCCAATAAAAATTATTGGATAAAGGATACAAAGGAATAGCTAAAGGACTTAAAATATGTTCACATAGGGCTCTGCATAATTTTCTTAGAAATGGTACATGGTAGTCATGTTCCACGTACTGCATAATATGCAGAACCAACCACGCATGCGGCTACGGTACATGGATGCATTTCACTGCGTACAACCATGGTACGTGAAACCTTCACGAGGGGCTGGCCCACGAATCATTATTTGGTGAATGGAAGTATTTTGTGGAAGGTGGAGACTATGAACCAAGACCTCATTAAGTTCATTTTCAAAGATTGCAGGTTAAAATTTTAAGTTTGGATTATTAGTTCTTAAAGTTCGGTTCGCCGATTCAAGCTCGGTATATGGACACACAAGCAGCGTAGCATTCTCCTATGTGGAATCGGGATTTTGATTTTATAAAATTCCACAATGTCGTTCATGAAACCCAAAATTTGGTACGTGGATAGAGAAATGGTGAAAATATCGGTTCATGACACGTAAAAAGCGGTTTGAAAAATGAATTTTCACAAGAAGCACAGTACGCAAATGCAGAGGAAGTCGAGGGAGTCGAGAGCACTTTTCACCGTGAGAAACCGTAAAAGAAAAATGACATGGGCCCCTATATATAGGTTTAGTCCCCTCCTACTCAACCTATCTGTTCTACCATGAACCATTTCAGTTCAGTACTGCTTCTACATCGGAATAGTCTTGTTTTCGTTCCGAACATACCCCATTCCGATGGGTGGAATTTTTAGGGTTCTAAAAATTTCTCCAAGGGAAGAAAATAATCCCACAATCACTTTGCAGAAGGAAGAAAGTATTCCTACAAGTCTATCAAGGTGAATGGATTCAAATCGAGTTGCAAATTTCAGAAGAAACTTGAAGAAATTATAACTTTTCAAGGAATTTCAAGTGGCCTGCATACCATCACCAGGAAGGGTCTGCGGACCGCCTAGATCACAAACCACCAGTACGTGGAACGATTCATGAACCGCTAGCCTACGGAGTGATGTTCAGCGAACACGGTGGACTGTGAACCACATTGCTGAAGGAATCATGTGCATGAAGGCAATCTGTGTACCATCTCGAGAACTCAATGGTTCTCGAACGAAGAAAACCAGCAGGGTTCCGTGAACCATGATTGAAAATCGTAGCCTCCACAAACTTAGGATTGATTGAGTCTTATATGGGTCAAAATATCTCTGCATGGGCCTCTAAAAATGGCGTCGCATGCCCAATAGATACAATTGCCCTGATAATCTATAAAAGGAGCACAAAAGGAATTGAGAGAGGGACGGACGATGAAAGCTTGAAGGGAACCCAGAGGTTGGAAGAAAGAACTTGGAGAAGATTCTGACTTTGGTCTGGAATCATTAGTGAAGCCCGAATCATGAATCACATTCTTCATAGGTACAGCTGGTCGTGAACTATATAATGGGGGAACTTAATAATAAAAAGAGAACTACAAACCTAAATGGTGAAACCAAAAACCATATACTTCTCGTGGATGAACTTCCCACGGATGATGATCCCCCAAACCCTCCTCCAAAATGGCGTTCTGTGTAGTTTATCACTGCATGGATTTAACTCGGTGTTGCGTATTGCATCAGTGTGTGGATAGAACCCAAAGCAGCATGAAGGACCATGTACCACCATGGTACGCGATGGTCCATACCCATTAATACGTACCGCATCAGTATGAGGACGGCCCCTCTTCCCGCATACCACTACGGTATACGGAGCCTCCCCCATCCCGCATAATAAAAAAGTACATAGAATGGGGTATTTTCGGAAATTATTTCCTCTGGTTCCAACCTCACCCCTCCACTACTATTCAGTCCTCCATAATCCCTCTATAAACTAGTCCTCCAGCATTAGTCCAAAGACTCTTCTAAATCCACTGAACCCATATGATCAGACCATCGAGTGCATCAACACACCCCTTTGAGTCTACATACCCATGGTAAGAAGATTCATGAAGGCTCTCCCCCCAACGGTTCGGGCTTCAGAAATGTCTGTGGGTCTACATTCCCATGGTGACCTGGAGTCCAACCTTGGGATGCCAACGTCAACCTCCCCATTCTAGGGATTAAGGGTGATAACTTTATTTTCCATTCAATGAGGAATAGTGATCATTCTAAGGAGTTATGTTCGCTTCTCCTTTGACGAGGACGAAACTACTTCCCTTCCCATAACATATTTTGGGGCCCTCCCACTGAGGTAAGTCCCCAATCTTCTAAGACTGAGCCGCATGACCTTTAATGTCATTTCACATTGAAAGGTTCATCTCTCTGCGCCCTCTCCCACTGTTTCCACAGCCTCTTCTATCATAGTCTCTCCCTCTCCCACCAACAGGAGAAGAAGCATGTGGTTGGTTAGATCTCTAACATCCTCTTGTTTCTCACACCGAGCATGACTCGCATGGGCTTAGAGGTTTGTGATGATTACAACATCCACACCATCTGAACTATGAGAACTTTGATTCTTGATCAAACCAGGATACGTAGGATGCCTACCTGAAGGCTCAAGCTCAAAAGGGTACCCATCCAAAAGGGTTCACCCAACCATGTCCCCCCAAATGGGAAGCTTCCATGTGTAAGCCCCGCATAATTTCGAACTATGTGGGTTTTGATTCCTCTCTTGAGGATATATAGGAAACCCATTTTATGGGTCTGATCCCAACATCAATTCGCCTTCTGTCCCCCCTGGATGATGATAAACTTTAGAGCACCTTATTGTATGGCTCAAGTCAACATCACCTCTGTAGCATCAAATATATGCATCCCTATAATGATCCTAAAAACTAAGGGTTTCCCATGGAAACACTCTTCAAGAATTAACCAATGATTCATGAACATATGAACATGACTTAAATCTATAAGAGAGTCCCAAAATATGCAATAATCCTCCCCCAAAAGGGTGCGGTGAGCCCGAATTCCCATCCTCTTGACCAATTGAGTCCTTAAGTGTCGTTGGCTGAATCATCAATCAACGAGTGCCTACCTTTGGAAAGAAGTTCTATGAATCATGGATGCGAGGGTCGTTGGGTGTTTCTGGATCCACGTATAAACCTGTTGGAGAACATCCAAGGAAGTTATATCTGAGGAGGACTGATTGCACAAGTACTTGACCCCATGAAATTGCCCGCTAAGACCGTATGATTGTGGTATCTCCTTCACAATACAAAAGGGGTGAATTACCCAGTCCCTATAGGGTTAATCCAACCCTCTTTTAAAGGATAATGACGCAAAATGGGTCAAAATAAAAGAAATGGTGAATTTGACAAGAAATCGTTCCTGGTAAAGGATATGGGTGATGATTCTCATCGGACCATTTCATCATCACCCGAAACACACCACCTCATAGGCGGAACAGAGATTTTCATATTGATCTTAGTAGAGATAAGATTAATATGAAATTGTTTTTACATCGATAATTAGAGTTCTCTAAAAATGTCATTTTATCCTATTGTGTTGTATATATATTACATTCATAATTGATACATCATATGACTAGTTTATTAATAAAATTCAATCATGGGTATTGGTACTGTTTTTTAGGTATTATTTCTATTAAAATACCCATGTATGAGTTGGATGATCTATGGGGTTGTGGGATGTTTCAAATTAAATGTGTTCTATCGAGTTAAAGTAAATCATGGTATGACGAATATGATTTTTTAATGATGGTAATGAAAAAGTGGATGAGTTTACTCATACATATAAAATTCATATATGTTCAAATCATGTTGAAAATGATCACCCTGAGTTGATAGGTGAATCTAGGTGTTGCATATTTAGAACTAATATCTTGATGATGTTAACCCCTTTTATAGGATATTTTTACCTCATTTAAAGGAACTCATTAAATCCTTCACTCTTAATGGTTCACTCAAAAAAACAAACACAAATGAATAAATATAATGAAAACAAGTATTTTACATGGTTTACTATAAAGGGATGCATCTAAGGAGGACACATCATTGATGAGTCAATGTGAAAAAAAAAATATAGTATACTCACCTTCAGTGGATTAAAATTTTAGTGATAGTCATTTTATAACAAGGTTATTATGAGGCGTGATGAATAGCCACAATGAGATGTATGATTTAAGACATAGTGTAAAAAACACATAACTATGAAGCATACAAACCCAAGAAAAAAATTTAAACCTCGCAGCCCCCCCCCCCAATCCCACTTGAAAAACCAAACACACGCCGAAACCATTTCCAAAACAACAAATACCACTTTTACATAAACATGGCCAAATGGGACTTTACACCAAGGATTTACCAAAAAGTTCCCAAGTGCCTTTTTAAGCCAAGTTAAAACGCATAAAGCATATGAAAGTTCCAAATGGGCCCTTGAGTTTCAAACACCCATACACCCAAACATTTCACAATTTCCAAAAGGGATTGTATCATTTCCAAACACACACCAAATCATTTCCATAAAAAATCCATCAAAACTATAAAATGACAACACCTTTATAAAACAAACCAAACAATTTATAAATAATTGTACAAACAAACCAAACAATTTATAAACAATTATATAAACAACCCAACCAGTTTATAAAAAATTATATAACAAGATAACCGGTTTATGAACAATTTTTGTTTTACAGGCCAAACAAAGTATAAATAATTTTATAAGCAACCCAAACAGTTTACTAGAAATTCTATAAACAAATCAAACAATTTCATAAACGGGCTAAATAGTTTATAAATAATTTTTTATAAACAAACCAAACAATTTATTAAAAAATTTATAAACTTATCAAACAAATTACACAAACTAGAAAACACCATAATAAAAAATTCAAGAGTAATATAAAGGTGATTTTCATGTTGAAAACATTATCAAAACAACATTTTACATCCACTGAACATAATTTCCATAAGCACATATAAACATAACTAGAGAAAAATACTTCAAAACTATTTTTAACAAAACTAACTAACTTGAAAACATTGTAGCAGATTAACAAAGTGTATTGTGAAGTTTAGAATCAAGTAAAAGATTTAACTAAAAACATTCAAGCATAAAATGGACTTAATCAGAAAGGAAAACGCAGATCTGCCTACCTCAGATGTGTGCAAATGCGACAGCGCTTTAATAGAATGGAGAACAAAACATTGCGGACCATCTGTACACCCTAAACCCAAAGGAAATGCATCACAGCTAAACCCTACCCATAAGGGTTCATCCAAACCCCACACACCCTATGGAAACCAGGGAAAACCGCAATACACCGGGGGGAATACATGCGCTGTATAAGAGGCTGTCGGGACGGTAGTCGGATGAGGAGGGCGCGCCAGAGTAGGTCAGGTGGACTAGGGGGGTACGCAAGGAGGAGGAGGAGAAGGAGGAGGTGAGGGAGGAGGAGGAGGAGCAGTGGCGGCAGCGGAGGAGGATGAGTCGACGACCGCAGAGGAGGAGGAGGAGGAGGCGACGGTGGAGGAGGAGGCAGCGGCAGGAGAGGGGTTGCGGTGGAGGAGGGCTCGACGGCGTAGGGGTCAGCTTCCGTGAAGGCTTGAAAGGGTGTGAGGGAGGAGCCGGTTAGGGTTCTTTTATAAAACTTGTTGGAACCTTTATTAGCGCTAGTTAAAAGCGCTGATAAAGGTGTGTTTTATTAGTGCCAAAATAAAAAGCGCTGATAAAACATACCTTTATCAGCGCTTTGTTAGCGCTGATAAAGGTATAATTTTAATAATTTATTTATATTATTATATATTTATTTAAAATGATATATAGGATAAATATATATTTATTTATTAATAATTATAACTATAAATAAATATTTATTTATTTATACTTATAAAATTATAATTTAAGTAATTATAAAATTATAAGCAATATATTTATTATATTTATAATCATATAAATATATAAAATAAATATATTAATTATATATATTTAAAATATTATAGATATATATAACTATATTTCTTCTAATTTTATAAATATTTATATGAAATATATATTTATTTATAAATATAATTATAAATAAATATTTATTTATTTATTTAAATAATTGTAAAAACATAACAAATTTATATATCTAATATTTATAAAAAAATTAATATATATAATTAATATATTTATTATAGTTTTAAAATTATTTAAATATATCTTTATTTATTTATAACTATAAATACCATTTGTATTTATTTATCAATATTTGTATAAATATTATAAATATATTTTTATTTAATTATATATAACATTTTATATATGAAATAATAAATATATTTTTTATAAATTAATAATTATTTAAATAAATATAAATTTATTTGTATTTATTTATAACTATTTTTATATATTTATAAATATATCTATTTAATTATGTATTTATAATTTTATAAGTAGTATAATAAATATATTTATTATAATTTTATAATTATTTACATATATTTATTTATTTATTTATAGTTATAATTATAACTATAAATAGTATATATTTATAAATATTTGTATATAATTGTTAATATATATATATATATATATTAATAAAATTATAAAATTATATGTATAATTTTATAATTATTTATATATATATAGTTATAATTATAATTACAAATGTATTTGAAAAGTATTTATATATATCATTAAAAATATAATAAAATATATTTATTATTTAAATATATTTAATGTAATTTTATAAGTACATTTTTTAGAACATATATAGTTCATATGGGTAACATTATGAATTAATCAATATACCACATCAATGGACAACGTGATGTAATGTATAAATGAACATTAATGCATGATACATAACATATACGCATGATCAATATATCCATTGACCAAATTCATTGGAAAACACATATATATTAAATGATTTTAATTATAAATATATATATTAAAAATTATTATATATTTATAAATAAAATAAATATATTAAATATAATAAATATAATTAATTAATCCAATAAATCTAATAAATCTAATAAATTAATCTAATAAATCTAATAATATAAATCTAATAAATATAATAAATATATTTATTATTTAATGTAATTTATTATAATATTATAATTATTTAATTATATATATATATATAATTATAATCTTAGAAATACTTTTTTCAATTAAAACATTATATATATATTTTTGAATTATTAAAATATATATATATTATAAAAATGCATTTTTTATTTAATGTATACAAATAAACATTATTTTTGAATATAAATATAATAATTTTATATAAATTAATAATATTTATATTAAAAACTTTTATCAGCACTTTTAGCTAGCGTTGATAAAGGCCCACCCCTTTATCAGTGCTTTCTGCTTAGCACTGATAAAAGGCAGGGCTTCCCTTGCAATGTTTTGTGGTAGTGGATGTTTGGATGGAGCACAAAGGAGAAACTATCATGTCCTATTTGTATGAAGAATACTCAATCTATAATACTGAAATATCTTTGTAGTTTCAGTTTTATGGGACATCGATGATTCTTTCCAATGGACCATCCATATATAAATAATTGTCGAAGATTTGATAATACCATAGAGACTGACGATCCACCTCAGCGTATGTTTGGAACTGATGTGCTTAATAAATTGCAAGATTTTAGTTTTTCATTTGGGAAGGGTCAAATGAAATCTAGAAAGAGGAAGAATGTTTCCAATGATACCAATTACAATTGGAAGAATATGAGTATCTTCTTTGAGTTGCCTTATTGGTCAACCAATTTTTATGTCATTTCTTAGACATAATGCACATTAAAAAGAATATATGTGAAATGTTGCTTTCGATTCTTCTAAATATCAAGGGAAAGACAAAAGATGATTTATGATCTTGGCATGACTTAGTGGATTGGGGGATCAGACCAGAATTGCATCTTGTGTGTATCAGTGAAAATAAATGGCAAGTTTCATGTGCTTCTTATGTGATGACACTTGCATAAAAAATCAATTTCTAGAAGTACTAGATACTATTAAAGAATTTGATGGTTATTCAAGAAATATATCATAATGGGTCGACCGGAGAGAGTTGAATATGAAATCTCTGAAGACTCGTGATTATTATGTCCATCTATGTTAGTTGATTCCAATAGAAATTTGTTATTTTTTTCCAATAATGTAAGGGTGTCTGTTATTCAATTGTTCCATTTGTTTAGAGATCTTTTAGCTAAGAATTTTTTTAAGTCTTTCTTGTAAAAAATATTGGTAGAGACACCATTAATTTTGTGTGAGTTAGATAAAACATTTCTTCCATCATTTTTCACATGCATGTTACATCTGATTATCCATCTTCCAATCGAAATACTTCTCGAAGGACTTGTTGATTTTTGTTGAATGTATCCAACTAAAAGAAATATGTACACATTTAAATCTTATGTCCAAGACATGAATCATCTCAAAGGTTCTATCGTGAACGGTTACTTGGATCAAGAATTTATGAATTTTTTCTGAATGTATTTGTCTGATATTACTACGAGAATGAACAAACTAATGAGAAATAAAGAAGAATAGTATAAGAAAATTGAACCCAATTTTCCATCACTTCCTTAAACAGGAGGAATTATCAGATCATATACATTGATGACATTAAGCCTTGAAGAGCAGGAGATGACACATTGCACAGTATTGTTCAACTGTGATTTGTTTGATGGTTACATCAAGTAAGTAAATTGAACATGTATATCTTATCTCATCTCTTGTAATTTTACATATCTATTAAACTATTTATATTTTTATCTATAGAGAACATAAGTAAATGATAAATATAAAGCATAATTCTTTATCTTTGATAAGGAGAGAGACGTTTCATAGAAAAGAGTTTTCTACTTGGTTGAAATTAAAGGTATAAATATTGCTATAATAAATAAATAAAATGAATATTTAATTAATTTTAATATTTATTTATATTTCAAGTATCGAGTTTTCCTGCTAGCTCTATCTCTGAGGAAATAAGAGATTTGGATTTTGGTCCTAATATCGTGGTTCGTGAATATAAATCAATTGTGGTCAATGAGTATAGATTTATTATCATTGAATGAGAAAAGAACATGATAACACAACATGATGTTGTTATGCTAACTGCCACAACAAACTATTATGTCAGTGCATTGGATAATAGACCCTGTTTTGAAAATTTATCTTATTATGGATTCATTAAAAAAAATATTGGATTATTGCTCTCATGGTTGAGTCACTATGATGAAATTCCAGTGGTTTGATTCTATGACAAGGCAGTGCACCTTTATTGATGATTGTGGATTTCGAGTTATTGAAATGACTCACACTCTTGTATCAATGAACCATATGTATTGGCATCAATGATGAAACATGTTTTTTATGTAAAATATCATCTTCTACCCAAATTTGATGTCATTATTGAAGTAATTCCAAGACATGTTTTTTATGAAGGTGATGATGGAATTGACATCATCCCTACTACCATTGGCCCCAATCCATTTATTACTTATGATGACTCCAATATATCAATTGGCATAGTTAATTGTGAACCCAAAGTTGTGGTGGGAAATATATAGAATCATTCATTCGTGTTCTCAGTTATTTTGGTTTAGATAGACTTGGGTTGTTTAGGTTGGTACTATTTAAAATTATTTAATATTGATTAAAAATATTTTGTACCTGAATTGACCTTAATTTTAATTTTCAATATTTATTGGTTGTAGTTTTATTTGAGTTGAATTTTCTAATATTGAATTGAATTATATTCAAACCTATAAAACTAGACACAAATGAAACAATTAAATTAGAATAAAAACAATAGTAATTGAATTGGACATATTAAAATTATTGATATAAAAATCAAAACAAATGAAAATAATGACCTAACCCAAAAAATAGGTAAATTACCTAACTGAAAATATGAACCAAATGAACTAAGATAAATAATTCATGTCTCATATTTTTTGTTTTTTGGGTTACACATTAGTTATCATTTTTTTAATTACTTTTATATTTGTTTTCAAATGAAGTAAATGAAACCTATTGAGGAGCAACAAAGAAAAAGGATGATGGAAAACAATTACTGAATGAATAAGATGGGAATTACTCCATTAGTACCTGTTGTGAGTATTTTATTCCAAATATATATATATATATCAATAACAAATAATGTCATGTGATTGATTTCATTTTAAACTTTTATATAGGATCCACCACTTAAGCACCAGTTATTCGATGAGAAGCCTAGTAGTGGTCCCAGTACTCATGTTGGTGGTATGAAGGGGGTGGTATGAGATCTATTCTCTCCAGTCATCATACCCAATTAGACCCTACCCCTCCCACTGATGTGCCATATTCCACACATTCTAATCTCGCTGTGTCTTTAGGGACACATGGGATATTTAGGCCTCCCATGTTTTCACCAACCTTTATATTTGAGCCTCCCCACCCATATTTACCGTATCTAATGATGATTCTCACTCCTCATCCATATCATGAATTTGGAAATCCATCCATGCAATCTTTTTTACCATCTATTTCTTTCTCTATGAGCTTCTACATTCTTTCTTTGACTCCTACTCCAACAAATTCTATGTCTATGGAGCATAAATTGGGACCCACTCCACTTGTACAGGGTGATGTTCCTTCAGTGCCTATGGATCCAGCGATGCTCATTGATCAGACTACCACATGAATATTTTAGAACCCTAATAATTTTTTTACCATAATTTATTTTCATTATAACATGTATTGATATAATATTTTTTTCTTTTATAATAACTACATCAAATGATAAGCAGCATGGGCGTACATGAAAGCGTGTGGTGTGGAACTGCCACACACAGTTGATGGTGGACTACAATGAAGACAACCAAATGATCAAAAAAACAGGGTAGCAATGTCGAAGTTTTTTGGTGATGCTTGCCAAATACTCCAACATCATTCTCGTCAGCCTTCTCTCATGGAGACAATTGCCAAATGAAGTCAAAGATAATGCTTGGGAATAGATATGGGTAAAAAAATATGTTGGATTTAATGTAATGTTATTTTTGTATTTATATGAATTAATATTTTTGTTTCATCTTCATTTTAATTTTCCTGATAGTTAGGGTGCATGACCAGCACATCTAATGAAATCAGGTGATCTTTGGAGAGCCTATAAGCATGATTTGTATATTGATTGGTGTGTTAGAGTTAGAACAGAGTTAGAGGCGGTAACTATCATGGATTATTGTCCAATATAAAAGTATTAGAAAAAGATTACTCATTGGATGACTACCAAGTTTAAGGTATTAATCACATTTGAGGTTTTTAAATGAAAATTTTCATGTTTTGAATTAATAATATCTTTTGTATTATTGAATTTTATTTAGTAATCATATAGAAAAAATAAAAATAAACATTGATGCTAAAAAATACCTCTACACTTTGGGGTGTACTATGATGTCATATCATGAGAGGAAGTAGGTATGAAAGTTGTTTATAATTTTTCTTTAGGACTTGCACTTTCTATTGTTTCCTCTATAATTTATTAGATTTTTAGAATTTTGATATAATTTTAGTTATGAAATTCATTATTGGTAACTAATTTTCAATTATGGTTTCCTAAATTCAATTTCATTGCAAAGGAAGGTATTGAATATTAACTTACGTGTGCCTTGAGCAAAACTATTTTGCTCAAGTAGAAAGAAAAAAGATGGAAGTGCAGTTAAAGAACCGACACAACAACAAATTTTAAGTTTTACTTTGTTGGTTTAAAATTTTAATATCTATTTTGTAACTTAATAATCTATTTATATTTGTAACAGTATGATTTGGAGGCCCTTGATGCCCAGGAACCTAATAATTTTGGGCCAAATGATCACTTACATCAGGTGTTGGGAGATGAGCATCATGGCAAAGTGCACTAACAACCTGGGAAGAGTATAGTTCCGATGAGGTATTGGCCCTCTTTAGGTACCAGTTTTAGTACCACCAAGTTGGAAAAGGTTAAGGCACAGGCAGAATAGGCTGAAAAAAGGTCACACAGGTGGAAGAATGGGTTGAAAGGGAAAACACTAGATTTATAAAACTGATGAAAGTTTTATGTCCATCACTTCCACCAGAGACCAGCGCGACTTGTGATGAATATATGTCATCAATGAATTAATTATATAGTGCACCAGATAGCAGTCCTAGTGGTGGTCAAGATGATGTTGTTCCTGGTGGTGAAAATGGTGAGGAAGAGGCTGAGGATGAGGATGATGTCGAGACCAAGACCAAGGATGAGGATGATGCCAAGGCCGAGGTAGAGGATGAAGTAGATGACGTGGATGAGGATGAGGCCGAGGATAAGGATAGAGATGAGTAAGGGGTGAGGATAGGGATGAGTATGGGGACAAGGATGAGGCTGATGATGACGGTGATGATAATGATGGTGATGAGGGACAGATTAATCCATTACATTTTTTACTGATATTACTGACATTTAGTGTTTCATGATTTGTTTTGACTGAATATATGTGTGATATTTTGTATGCTTGTTATCATATATTAAATGTATCAATTGATTTTTTCAGTTATCATTATTTCTATATTGTGTTTTTTTGGTATTTTAGGATTCTCTATTGGTTTCACTATAGGTTTTGTTTGTTGAGGATGTTTTGTTGGTTTCATTATAAGTTGAGGATGTTCTATTGGTGTTTTGATTGTAGTGAGTAGTTAGTTTCATTATTTACTGTGTTCTTTTGTGATTGTTTCTATTTCTGATTACAGGTGAATTATGTTTTGATGTTTTGATCACATACATTGCATTGCAGGTAGTTCTGTTTTGCTGGTAGTGATTTATGTTCTGATTGTAGGTTATTTTGAGGTGCATTGTAGGTGCTGAGGTGAATTGCATTGAAGGTATTTCTTTATCACTCAAGGTATGATGAAATTTTAATTTTAAAACATTAGGTAATAAAGTTCACCCAACCACATTTTTCATGGTGAATTAATTTATACAGTTTTTATAGATTATAATAAATGTCTCTAGAATCCCTTGGTATTTTCACTCGAATGAGTCCCTTCCCTTATTGGGGATTTTGTCCCCTGTGGAGATGTTATCCTTTTTCATTTTAGGTTGGTTTGTTTCATCATGATTCTAAGCTTAGTTTGGGTAATTATTATTTATAAATATTCTTAAATCCAACATTGATGTATCAATAGGTTTACCAACAATCCTTTAACTCCATATTTATGTAGTTTTTCCACTGAATTCTTTATATAAAATTGAAACAAATATGAAAATATAGACATGATAATGTAATACCTTCCACAAGTCCATTGTTCTTGGTTCTCTAGATACTCTAGCATCCTGATTCCAAAAACATAACCCTCACTTTCCTCTTTTGTCCATTTCTCCCCACCCCATGGAACCAATTGTAAAAAAAAATCAGATACCTTACTGGCCATCCTTCCATGGATAATGAGCCAACCCAAACTACTCCACACCTTTATCCCACTCCCCATTGAAAAATATGCTTCATCTTCTCATATTTTGAATGTTGATTACATTGGAACTTTGAGGAGAAGTGAACTCCTTTATGTCTGGTCACATTGTCAGTTGGTATGTCATGATTTAAAATGTGCCAGACCAAGAAGTTAATCTTAGTCAGAATATCTTTACACCAGAGGATATCCCCACAATCACGAAAAGTCTCAAACACTTAAAAACACATTTGGGATTTTTCCAGATCTTATAAATCTCTTTAACTCAATTCTCAAGAACACTTATAACTTATATACTCAAAGTTGAGTATTTCATGCACATGCACTGCATGTTCAGATAATATTCACTATAAATCTTTGAAAAACTTTATCCAAGTGTTTTTAAACATAGATTTTAGTTTCCTTTAACCAAAATAACCTTTGTATGATTTTATTTATAGTCTCATATCTTTTAAATATTCATCTATAAATCCATGGATGGTTTCTTCAATCTCTCTTTGAGTAAACATTCTACTCAATTTCATTACAAACCTTCATTTAAATACATCTATAAAAATTAGTACCTACCATCAAGAACCTATTCTAAAACATCATTCAAGTGTTTTAAATACTAAACTCATCAATCAATAATAGTAACACAACAAGGATGGATTTCTATTTCTCAATCTATCCAGTGTTCTTTTTCCCTAATGTTCACTTTGGTGTGGATATCATCCTTATTTTGGTGTGGATACCATCCTTATTTCCATATGTATTCAAGTGGAATGTTGTGATTTCTAGTGTTGTCTTTTTCCCTGTCATTGTATTGTATATTGTCTGTATTTTCATGTGTATTTACAGTGTGGTGTTTTTTCTAATGCGGTGTTTTTTCAAGTGTTGTATTAGTTTTATTTTCATGTGTTGTATTCATCATTATTCTATAGTGTTTTTGCAGATGTTTGTAGGGTATTTTCAGGTGTTGTGCTTTACAGTGTGGTATTCTGTATATTGTCTAAATTAGTGTTATTTTGAATTCTATACATTGTATTTTATATAGATGTTTGTACTATAATTTTGGGTAATTGCATAGGGGAGGTTGTTGTACGTTGCTTTCTGGAATTGGAGTACTCTATACCAATGGTTTAGAAACCATTAGTATAGATCTGAAAACCATATCTATACCAATGATTTAATAAGAACCATTGGTAAAAAACTATACCTACAGTTTATAAACCATTGGTATAGATTTGAAAATTGTAATTATACCAACGATTATTAGAAAAAAATTAGTAAAACTCTATACCAGTGGTTTATAAACTTTTGGTACAGTTTTAAGGATCGATATATAACAATGGTAGAAAACCATTGGTAAACATCTATTCCAACAGTTATCAACAAACCGTTGGGATAGTATAATTTCCAGTTTCATATACCAACAGTTAATGAATAATTGTTAGTATAGGTCTATCCCCACATCTCGACAGCCAACAGTTTGGAAAACCGTTGGTATAGGGTATACCAACGGTTTTCCAACCCATACCAACAGTTTGAAATCATTGGTATATCCTAAGATTTCAACAGTGTTGGAATGTTGTATAATCCAACTTCCATATTTGTTTGATGATGCCAAAGTATGTCATATTCATATAAATTGGATTTCTTTCTTTAGTACCAGAAACATACATCGCTTCATCCACAAGTGTAACTCCACTATTTTTCATGGTACTACCTTCATCATGTTCATTTGTATATAAAATATAACCTTTAATTACATAACCATTGTAAGATAATACATACACACTTGGTCCTTTGCCTATCCATCGAATTCATTCTAAAATTGAATTCCGATTTTCATTTTCCTCCTTAAAAATATGGTCTTGAAACCATCCTATAAACTGTTGATTATGTGTATTTGATATCCATATTTCATCCCTTCATGGATTCAAATGCCTAAGAATTTCTTTGTGGGTTTCAACATATGGGGAAACCTCCAAACTGTTATGAAAAACATAAAGGTGTGTCTGCTCCCAATCTATAATATTTATTGTGACAACATCACTTCCAGAAATTCCTTCACCCACAAGTTGTCCATTATGATGAGATTTCAGTAAACCAATGCTTTCCACACCAGATAGGTATTCAGTATAGAATTCAATGGATTCCTTAAAAAGATATCACTCCATAATACAACCCTCTGGCTGACTTCAATTTTTGACATACCCTTTCAAAATATTCATATACCATTCAATGGGGTACATCCATTTATAATGTACAGGACTACATAGTCAAATCTCTCTCACCAAGTGAACCATCAAGTGAACCATCATATCAAACAATATTGGCGGGATGAACATTTCAAATTCACATAATATGATGACAATATCCTTTTTCATAGTCTGTAATTTCATCGGGTCTATAACTTTATTGCATATAGCTTTGAAAAAGAAACAAATCTTGGTTATTTTATGATGAACATTCTTAGGTAAAATGCAATGTAAAGCTATAGAAATTAGATCTTGAAACAAAACATGAAATTCATGTGATTTCAGAACCTTTAACTTTAAATCAGTCATTGAAATGATATTCTTGATATTCGATGAATACCCCTATGGAACCTTTAAATCATTCACAAAGTTGAAAAACTGATATATCTCCTGCCTAGAAAAAATATAAGCAGTTGGAGGAAGAAAGATTCATTTTTCACTTTTCACTGGCTCAAACTCTTCCCATATTCTCATGTCAACCATATCCAACCTAGCCTTAGTTTCATACTTTTTTTTGTCGGTTTCATTTAAAAATGTACCAATTACAGTATCACATACATTTTTTCAACATGCATAACATCAAGAAATCTTTTGACGTACAGACAATTCCAGTATGATAATTTAAAAAAAACTGATCTCTTTTTCCAACCAGTTTTTATAAGGTTTTATAAAAATGGTTTACCAAAATAAGTTTCCACATCTTTTACTTTCTCAAAAATTTGATCTCCTATTAGTGGAGACGGTGTTGTACGTTATTCTAAACTTCCATAGAATGATGTTATCCAAGATTAATACTTATTTTGTAGGGGTAGAAATCCACAATGTTCTAAAAACACAGTCTTTGATGAATGTTTCAACCTAATTGACTGTGTATCTTATTTGAAAATGGGACACTCTTTAGTTCATTTAATGCTATTTCTTGACAAATTTTCATAAGTAGGAAAGTCATTTATCATCCCGTACAACATGGCTCTCAATGTAAAATCTTTATTTATGTAAGAATCATACAATGTTACACCTAAATCCTACAATAATTTCACATCTTTGATCAATGGAGCCAAATAAACATCAATATCATTACCCAATTATTTTGGTCCTGATATAAGCATAGATAACATAATATATTTTCGTTTCATGCATAACCATGGCGAAAAATTATAATTTACCAACATAATCGACCATGTATTTTATGTGTTGCTTTGAAAACTAAAAGGATTCACTCTATAGATAACGCAAGATGAATGTTTCTAGGCTCATTTCCAAATTCAGGATACTCGTGATTAGTTCTCTTCCACTAAGGAGAGTATGTCGGGTGACAAAGTTTCTCATCTTTATTTCTCATATCTGTGTTCCGCATCAATTGTCTTGCAGTCTCCTCACTTCTGTATAGATGCCTAAACTTTCGAATGATTGGAAAGTACCTTACAACTTTCATAGGACCCAATTCATATTTCTTGTATTGAGAAACACCACTCTTTGGACATTCTTTAAGTGATTTTTGATCCTTGTAAAATAGTATACAATTATTTGGACATACATGTATTCTTTTAGAGATCATACCCATCGAACGTATCATTTGTTTAGCATCATATGTTTGGATAGGGGGCTCATTATCTTATGTGAGCATATCATTCAAGAGAGAAAGTGGTTCAATAAAACTGGTGTCACTCCATCCTTTTCCTTCTTTCAAATTATAAAACTTAAGTACGGCTGACAATGTTGTATATTTAGTACAACCAACATATAATGGTGTCTTTACACAACTCTTTAACTTCTCAGATAATTTTTAACATTCACAAAGTTCATCTTCAACTGTCATTATCATTTCCTCAATACGATCTTCATCATCATTCACACTTGTAATTACATCCTCGACACAGTCTTCTTCATTGTCCACACTTGTAATCATATCATAGGATCCATAAAATGCAGTGTTATCTCAATCGTTAGCTACATTCACTTTTTCCCCATGTCTATTCCAACATTTATTACTTCAATCAATTTCATGAAAGATTAAGTGTTCTTCCAACTCCTCTGGACTAATTAGTCTTGAATAACAATATAAATACAGACAAAGGATTTGAGAAGGGTCATATGCATGATCTTTTGCAAACTCGATGAACTCTTTCATCCCATCTTCATACTCTTTTGTCATACGATTGACATCCATCCATTCTCTATTCATATCCATCATATTTGATTCAGTAATATTAATATTTAATAAAATAAATACACAAAAAGGGCATTTTAAATAAGGGGAATCCAACATTTGAATGTTTCAAATAATTTCATCATGCTTTGAAGGTGAAGATAGTGCTAAGTGAAGGCTAAGGTTGTCGGTGTTAGGTTATGGTCGCCCGAGCTGGATCATTTCAATAAGGGATTTGCATGAGTCTAATGAATCACGAGGAATGAAAAAAGTTGCCTAGTGTTTTAATAAAACTGTATAAAAGTACACATATGTTATAAAAGTATACATAAATTATATAAGTATATAGTTTTACAAATTTATAAATGTGTAAAATTATAATATATACAATTAAAATTTATGAAAGTATAAAAGTATAATAATTTATAAGGAATAAAGTTATAATTGTATATTAATTTATAAATCTAAAAAACTATAAAACTATAAATAATTAATAAAATTTTATATTTAAACTATATATGTAAATATGATATACTATAAAATTTATAAAAGTATATAATTTTACAAATGAATAAAACTATAAAAGTATAAATATTTAATAAAAAAATATTATTAAATTACATTAGTATAATATGATATACTATAAAATTTATAAAAGTATATTAATTTAAAATCATGTAAAACTATAAAATTATAAAGTTGAAACACTTTAAATATGTCAAAGACATTTGCATGCCATGAATTTTTAGTGTTTCCTATAATTTGTTTACCCAAAAAAATCTGATATAGGGTGCAGAGACTAATTATTGATGATTTTCCTTATTAAATGCATATAAAATACTTTAATAGAAAACTTGTTGTTGTGAAAAAAATACTTCATTTAATATAAAATGAGTTTTCTATGAATTATGGATAATGAAAATATATTCATTGTAATCGAACACTATATCGTTAATAAAAAAATTATAAAATAACAATATTATATATATTGAATTTTCATCCTTCAAAATATCTACGAAATACTCTTCTATGGAGAGAATGATATTTGTAATGAACTATATAAAATACATTGGTGCATTATAAATTAAATTTTAAATTAAAATTTTAATGATTTTCATTATTGAAATTTCATATTTAGTTTTATTGGGTCATTCCAAGCCGTTTAAACATTAACCAGTTATTTCATCACTACACGAGCATCTAGAAAAACACAAACTCTCTTGTCTCATCAACCACATAACATGATGTCACATCACCACACCATAGCACTATCATAGACCAACCATATCATTACCTCCTCAAAGCACAAACTCATAAAAACCACATCATCGCTTACCCACAACATGTCCACTAACCAACCACATAGTGCCACCCCACAACATGGACACATACCAACCATATGAGTCCCCACATCACAAATGCACATTGTTTTTTCATAGATAACTCATCAACCCACACTACACTCAAGTATCATCAAAATGTATACCAACTCAAACCACAAAAAAAAACATACCACCATAGTGGATCATTAGGAGAAGAATTGATGAAAATAGTCAAGTAAAATAGAAGACCTTACCACTGATCGCCAACGGGCATCCATCAGAACCAACAGATCGGAGCAGAGTGAAGAGGGATGAAATCTCTCCCAAAAATGCATAGGGTTCTGCCAAAAACAGAAGATGGAAGGGAATCTGAATGAATTAATATCGATGAAACAAATTATTTCCACTGGATCCGAAGCTAGGGCGCTGAGAAAGCGAAGACAAGAGAATGGGGATTAAGATGCACACATATACAAAAGGATGGGAGTTTGGTTTGTCGAGAAAAAGTGAAACGCGAGCAGGCGATGTGTGACTGAAAAAATTGGCGCAAACAAGATAACATACCTTAGATTTGAAGGTCTAGCAGTATCAGTAGGGTTTGGCGGCGGCGACAACGGAAGCGACGGCGGTGACAGAGCTTTGTTTCCTCGAAAGATTGAGGCATGGGTGGTGGCAAGATTCTGATAGGGTTCAATTTATAAGAACACAAAAGTCTTTTATCAGCACTTTTTGGAAAACACTAATAAAAGTCTGTTTTATCAGCGTTAAAATAGAAAACGGTGATAAAACTGACCTTTATCATCACTAAAAAAGAGTTGATAAAGACCCAATGTTAATAATTTATTTATATTATAATTATAACTATGAAATTATAATAAATGTGTTTATTATATTTATAAGTTTATAATTATTTAAATATATATATATATATATTGATAACTATAATTATAAATATTTGTATATATTTATAAATATTTGTATATATTTATAAATATATTTGTATAATTATATATATTTATAAAATTATAAATATAATAAATATATTTATTATAATTTTACGATTATTTATATATTTATTTATTTATAATTATAATTATAAATAAATATTTTTATATAATTATAAATAAATATATATACATATATATATTAATATATATATATATACATATATATATTAATATATATATTTATACATATATATATAAATAATTATAATAAATGTATTTATTGTAATTTTATAATTATTTAAATATACATATATATATATAGTTATAATTATAATTATAAATAAATGTATTTAAAAAACATTTATATATAATTAAAAATTTATAATTATAAATATAATAAATATATTTATTGTAATTTTATAAGTATTTATAATAACAAAATAAGTTCATAGGTATAAGATGAATGAATCATACGAGCGTCGATGTATAAATGAACGTTTATAATGATGAATGCATAACATATGCATGCGTCATCATAATATAGGTAATTTTTAATGTTTAGAACATAGCAACTCACAATCACGTCCACAAATAAACTTATGATCATCATATAGCGTCAACTCGTCATTATATATAGATAAATAATGGCAATTGTGTCCATGAATATCATCATTATCTCATGATATATATATATATATATATATATATACCAAATTCATTAGAGATATATTTATTTATAATTATAATTATAAATAAATATATTTTAAAAAATATTAATTTAAAATTATAAATATAATAAATATATTTATTATTTTAAAAAAATATTATAATTGTATAATTATTTAAATATATATTTATTTATTTACAATCTTATAAATAATTTTTTAAAACATTATATATATATTTGAATTATTAAAAAGTATATATTATAATATATAATATTTATATTAATTGTAAACATGCGTTTTTTAATTAATGTATACAAATAAATATTATTTTTGAATATAAATATAATAATTATAATTATATATATATATATATATTAATAATATTTTTTATTAAAACTTTTATCAACACTAAGAATAACGCTGATAAATCTATTTTCTATTAACACTAAAAAAAACGTTAAATGATACAGCTTTATTGCGCCTTTTGCACCGCTGATAAATATGACTTTTATTAGTGATTTTAGCTAGCGCTGATAAAAATGAGGCATTTATCATCGTTTTCTGTTTAGCGTTGATAAAAGAAGACGCATTTCTTGTATGGATCTATGGTATTATGTGTCACATTACATTACAATCATGAAAAATTCAAATGTAGGCCACGTCGAGAGGAAGTTCTTCACGATCTTAACAGATGTCACTACATGCAGGCGTGGAGAATATTTCATAAGTATCATGGAGAGAGAAAGATGTAATTATCATTATCATCGGGCACACCATCTTGCCCCACCGTTGGTGGTGGGGTGGTAAGGGTTTGGGCGGGGTGTGGGGCAGGTCTCAGGGTCAAGTTCCCTTACATTGTGTTATGTGGTGACCGATGTAATGGATCTAATATTAGTATTATGAGTCAAATAATAAATCATGAGAAAATGGTCGATGCCATGGAAATCTTTATGGGTCGACAATTAAACAGCGAAGTGACTCGATCATCGCCCTCCTTCACCTCCAAAATCAGCGCCCCGTGCCCCCCAAAAAACACCCTTTTCCATGGCCCGCTGAACATCACCGATTGTGTAAGTTTTACGTTTTTTTTTTTTTTTTTGAAAAATGGAATTTATGAGCAAGTCAATGGAATGATAAAATATTTATATTTATACCATTTTTTAATGGAGACAAATTCTACGTTTTTTTAACTTATTTATCACGATAGTTTAAAAAGATTAAAATTTTGCATATTTATCGATAGTTTTCTGATTTGAAAAATTAAAAGAAAACGGGGAAAATAGAATGTTGATATGAGGACCACCGAAAGATAAAGGGGAAAATAGACTAATGCGGTTTTTTTTTTTTTTTTAAAGCTGATTTATGCACAAATAGGTAAACGATATTTGTCATTATTTATTAATAAATAAAAGTGATAACATGTTAATAAAATATATTTTTATCTTGTCGTTTTCATTTCCCACATAATGCTGGAATACACTTTGTTTTTTGCTTAAAAAATATATTTGTCGCTCGATTTAATTATTCTTAAGTTTTCACTCGTCCAGTGTTAATTCATAAGAAAATTCTTGATAATTAAAAAACATATTATAACAAATACCATTATACATTTAATTAAACTATATTTGTTACGGTTAATTAATAAGGGAACAAATATTTAGTAAACAACTTATTATTATTGAATGAACCCACAAAAAAATTGGTGTAATTTTATTTATTTCATCTTTTTTGTTTTTTATAATTATTATATTAAACAATAAATTCAATAATAAAAACCCATTTAAAATAATACACCGTTTTCAAAAAAAAAATCAGCAATTTTATTCCAAATTTACTTATATATTGATTGTAAATTATTTCAAAAAAAAAACTTTAAAAAATTCAAATATTTATTGTAATTTTGTGTACCAAAACAAAAATTACAAAAGTTTTTATTTTTATTTTAAAAGATCGTGTAAAAAGGCAAAAAAATGGAAACCATGTTTAGTGTTGAATGTTGGATTTTTTTTATTAACGATTCAAATGTAATATGAAACAGTAGTCATATTAGTGAAACAAAATTGGGAGTTTATAACTATATTGTCATGTCATGTCCAAGACGTGTTATGTGTCAGTCTTTTCATTATTCATGCTACAAACTTCGACTTTATTCCATATAACTCTATTCTTTTGTCATTGTATCATGTTTAGAATACATGTTTTGTGTGTATGGTAATCAATATTTTGACTATAATTTTTAAAGTTATCAATATATAAGTTAATGCTCAATTTGTTATTGAAGGGTTTTGGGCACTTCTAATAAGTCTAGATGCAACATAAAAAAATAAAATAAAACCCAAGCACCAAGATCTTCTAGGAGAGTTTTATTAATAAAAATGAAGAACATAAAATCACGTGTTCCCCATTGATTCAAAATTTCATCATTTTGATTCTTGATAACACTGTAGAAGACTGTAGCGGTGGCGGAACTGTATCAGCGGTGCCACTGTAACGACAGTCACTGTAGCGGCGACAATACTGTAGTAGTACTATTCACCGAAGGGGGCCTTTGGGGAAAAAAATGAGATTTCAAGCCTTGTATTTGGGCCAATTGGCCTTGGGCATTCAAACTATGTAACGAGTCTCTCTCTACCCAAATAAAAAGAGGGGTTTGCTTTAATAATAAAAATGAGATTTCATCCCCAACCTTAAAAAAATACATTAAATAAAAAACACATGTTTATAATTAATATATATTTTTTAATAATTCAAATATATATACAATCTTTTAAAAAAAGTATTTATAAGAATATAATTAAATAAATATATATTTAAATAACTATAAGATTATAATAAATTTTATTAAATAATAAATATATTCATCATATTTATAGAAAGCCTTTACCACTCGGGCAAGCCCCCAATTGCTATTTATAATTATATATAAATACTTTTTAAATATATATAATTATAATTATAATTATAAATAAATAAATATATGTTTTTAATGAATTTGCTCAAAAAATATATTGATGCGTGATTATAATTGGCGTGCATATGTTATGTATTCATAATGAATGCTCATTTATACATTACACCTTTATTATTATTCATGTTGTCTATATATGTGATGACTTGATTTTTATGATCTATACTTTACTAGGTATATGATCCATTCATGTCATACCCATTAATCTATTATGTTCTCATAAATACTTATAAAATTATAATAAATATATTTACATAATAAATATATCTATTATATTTACAATTATAAATTGTTAGTTATATATAAATACCTTTTAAATATATTTATTTATAATTATAATTATAACCATATATATATTTAAATAATTATAAATGTCACACCCGTCGTTTTTAAATTATTTATTTTATTATTTTTATTGGGCATCGGGTAGTTCGGGTCGAGGCCCGACTTAAAATTTATGAGTTCTTATTTAAAAAACGCACATTTTGGCATTGACAACGTTCAGCGCGCCGCTGTCGAAGTCGCGCAGCCTTGCCTGGGTCACCGCGCGCTCTCACCTAGTTCCCCGCACGCCTGCTCGATGTGCAGCTAATTAAATAAAAGGAATTAAGAATTGAGAAATAACATTATGTGATTGGTAAAATAAAAATAAAATAAAATAAGAATAAGAAGTGTGATAAAATTCAACGGACTATTTTAATGATAATAATAATAATATCGTTTGAGAATATTTATTATTATCATCAATAGCATTAATAATATAAATTCTATTAAGTTGATATTAATATTATAATAATTGATATTACTGTTAATATTATATTAAAGGACTGCCACTTTATTATTTTATATGGCTTTAAAATCTTGGTCGGAGTGCGGGCCGAGCCCGATTGAAATTTTTCATTCTGCTGATAAATGAATATTTTGGGCTTGACGGCGTCCGACGCATGGACGGGGGACTGTCGAAGCCGCACGACTTTGCCCAAGTCACCACGCGGCATGTCCAGTGTATGGTTAATTCATTATTTAATGAGACGAATAAGGTAGTTAGCGCAAAATAAAATGAATTAAGAGTTCTAATAATAATAATATTATTATTATTATTAAGATTATTATTATTATTATCCTTTCTATTAATGTTTTAATGAAGTTATTGTTGGGGCAGCGGTAATTCGTGGCGAAGGAAAAACACACAAACGAGAATGAAAAACGGATAACACAAAGAATTTACGTGGTTCGGCAGTGATGCCTACGTCCACGGGAGAAGAGAGGGGCCGTTCTATTTCTCTCCGGATAAAATCGTCGGAGGATACACATCCATCATTACAAATCATGAGATTCAATCCCGTTTAAAAAGATGAAGCAAAGCATGGTCAAGGGTTGGTTTTTGGGTTGTTCATCAACCCTTGAAAATCATCTGCCGCCGGCTGCTGTCGTCCACGATTGCTGCTTCAACGGGGTGTTGCGCGTCAACTGTACAGGTGAGTTGGTTGCCGACAACTATTCATCCGTTGAATTTCTCCCCTTGGTTGGGAGTGGCCCCCACAAATCTCCCCCTCACGACCAATTTGGGGTAGAAGTTAGACCTGCAGTCTCTTTGCAGGCGTCCAACTTCTCTTTCGGTAGAACCTTCGTCAACATGTCTGCCCCATTATCATTGGTGTGGATTTTCTCAACTTTCAACAATCTTTCTTCCAGCACATTACGAATCCAGTGATATCGTACGTCGATGTGTTTGGACCTGGAATGAAATGTTGGGTTCTTGCTGAGATGAATAGCGCTCTGACTATCACAACAGAGAATATAATTCTCCTGACTTTGTCCCAACTCCTGTAAAAACTTCTTCATCCACAGCATCTCCTTGCAGCCCTCAGTGACTGCGATATATTCTGCTTCTGTGGTGGATAAGGCAACACACTTATGAAGTCGTGGTTTCCATGAGATTGCTCCCCCTGCAAATGATATCAGGTATCCGTATATGGATTTCCTTGTGTCCACATCTCCAGCCATATCTGCATCTGTGTATCCTTCCAAAACAGGTTTATCACTTCCAAAACATAAACAATGACTAGATGTACCTCGGAGATACCTCAATATCCATTTGACCGCTGTCCAATGCTCCTTTCCTGGATCTGATAAGAATCTGCTCACAACGCCAACAGCGTGAGCAATATCCGGTCTGGTGCACACCATGGCATACATAAGACTCCCAACTGCTGACTGATAAGGAATCGTTTCCATTTCTGCTTTCTCCTTCTCAGTTGATGGACTCTGACTTTTCGTGAGTTTGAAATGACTCGCAAGTGGAGTGCTAACTGGTTTCGCCTTTCCCATGTTGAATCTTTCAAGAACCTTCTCAATGTACCGCTCCTGAGATAGCCAAATCTTGTGATTCCTCCTGTCACGAGCAATCGTCATACCAAGAATGTGAGTAGCGTCTCCCAAGTCCTTCATTTCAAAAGACTTGTTCAACTCCTTCTTCAGCCTGTCAATCTTGGTGATATCTCTGCCAATAATCAGCATATCATCAACATAAAGCAATAAGATAATAAAATCACCCTCAGCAAATTGTTTGATAAAAACACAGTGATCAGCCGTAGTCCTCTTGTACTCATTTTTCTCCATGAATGAATCGAATTTTCTATACCACTGCCTCGGTGCCTGTTTTAGACCATATAAACTTTTCTTAAGCTTGCATACCAGGTTTTCTTTCCCTTTCACCTGAAATCCCTCTGGCTGCTCCATGTATATCTCCTCATCGAGATCACCATGTAAGAACGCTGTCTTTACATCCAGTTGTTGAACCTCCAGGTTCAAACTGGCCGCCAATCCAAGAACAACTCTGATAGAAGACATTTTAACCACAGGAGAAAAAATTTCATCAAAGTCAATACCTTTTTTCTGGCCGAATCCCTTCACAACCATTCTGGCTCTGTAGCGCGGCTGTGAGCTGCCATCTTCTCCTTTGACTCTATACACCCACTTGTTCTTGAGTGCCTTCTTTCCTTGTGGTAACTGTACCAAATCAAATGTACGGTTCTTGTGCAAGGATCTCATCTCCTCTTGCATGGCCTTTTTCCATTCCATCTTCTGCTGACTCTTGATCGCATCATCATAACTCTCGGGTTCTCCCCCGTCAGTGAGCATCACATACTCATGTGGTGAGTATCTACGACTCGGTTGTCGTTCTCTGGTGGATCTCCTCAACTGCGCTTCGGGGGGAATCTGTTCTGGAATATCATATGATGAAGACATATCAGCAGATGGAGACATATTACCTGGTAGTGATGTATCATCAGTGTCGCGTATCTCTCTCGTATTAGCTGGTACTGATGGTGGTGGGACTGGTTCCAGACTGACTGGAATTTCCTCAGACTGCGATTTCTCTGCATTTTCTGGCTTCTCAAAATCTTCAATCGTCTGACTCTCAAGAAACACCACATCTCGACTTCTGATGATCCTCCTGCTGATAGGATCCCAGAGTCGGTATCCAAAATCTTCATGACTGTATCCCAAAAAGATACATTGCTTCCCTTTTCCATCCAGTTTTGCCCGCTCATCTTTCGGGATGTGAACAAATGTCCTGCAGCCAAATACTCTCAAGTGTTTATATGAAACATCTTTACCTGTCCAGACACTCTCTGGAACGTCGTAGTTTAGTGGAACTGATGGAGAAAGGTTGATAAGATCAACTGCGGTCATCATTGCCTCCCCCCAAAAGGTGTTTGGCAGCTTTGCATTTGAGAGCATACATATGACTCTTTCGCAAATTGTTCTATTCATCCTCTCAGCAAGACCGTTATGTTGAGGTGTCTTCGGTACTGATTTTTCCAGCCTGATGCCGAAACTCCTACAGTACTCCTCAAACGGACCACGGTACTCTCCTCCATTGTCTGCTCGCACACACTTTAACCGCCTGCCTGTTTCTCTTTCCACCTTCACATGAAACTCCTTGAAAACATCTTGCACTTGATCTTTAGTTTTCAAAGCAAATGCCCAGACTTTTCTGGAATGATCATCTATGAAGGTAACAAAATAAATAGCACCACCCATCGACTTAGTGCTCATCATGCAGACATCAGTGTGAATCAAATCTAAAACATTTTCTTTTCTGGACGGTATATAACCATGAAATGATACCCTGTGTTGTTTTCCCATGATGCAATCAACACAAGTATCCAAATGTGTACCTCTTATTCCTGGCAAGAGATCCTTACTGGAGAGAATTCTGATTCCCCTCTCGCTCAAATGACCAAGCCGCCTGTGCCAAACATCTGCAGGAACGTCTTTTCTGGCTGTATTGACTTCTCCTCCACACGGTCTGGCATCTGTGAGATAAAGAGAAGTATCTTTCTTTCCTTTAGCAATTACCATGTTACCTTTGGTAAGCTTCCATTTCCCATCACCGAAGGAGCTGACATATCCATCATCGTCAAGCATCCCAGTGGATATCAGATTGAGGCGAATATCAGGAACGTGCCTCACACCCTTCAACAGTAACCTGTATCCAACATTAGTTTCCAGAAAAATATTACCAATGCCAATAATTCTGGATGCACCATCATTTCCCATCTTCACATTTCCAAAACTCCCTAAAGTGTAAGATGAGAAGAAATCTCTTCTGGCAGTGACATGATAGGAGGCACCGAAATCGATCACCCATGTCAAGTCTTGACTGGCAAGACTAACCTGATTGTCTTCCTGAACAATAACAATCTCTTCGTTAACAACAACAGCATCGTTATTTTGGGTCTTACCATCCTGATTCCTCTGCTCTGCCTTCAACTTTCTACACTCCCGGATGAAGTGTCCGGGCTTGCCACAGTGATGGCACTTCATGTCATATCTCGATCGAGATTTCGATCGCTTCCTCCTTTGCAGACTTTGGTCACGGGGTTCTCTTCCTCTGTTTCTTCCCTGCCACTTCTGCTTCCCTTGTCTTTCAGTGACAAGAGCCTCTGATTCTGGTGTATGCCCCTCATCTTTCCTTCGAGATTCTTCATTCAACATTCTGTCTTTCACCATCTCCACGGTGAGTGTTCCATCTGGAGTAGAATTGCTAACCGACACAACTAGTGTGTCCCACGTCTTTGGTAAAGAACTCAACATCAAAAGTGCCTGCAGTTCATCATCAATCATCATTTTCATAGAATTCAATTGATCGACGGTACCTTGGAACTCGCTCATGTGCTCTGATACGTTGGTCCCGTCTTTGTATTTTAAGTTCACAAGACGACGTATCAGGTTTGCTTTATTCTGCGCGGTTGTCCTCGCATACATCTTTTCCAATTTTTTCCAAAGAACAGAAGCATCATGTTCGTTGGCAAAATTTTGGAAGATGCTCTTGTCGATCCACTGTCTGATTTGGGCAGCACACTTCCTGTTGAGTACGACCCACTCTGCATCAACGGGCGGGGTACCGGTTGTCGTCTTCTCATCGGGTTTATCGCTTGTTGAAGATTCCTCCGCTTGCGCTGCAACGGGCTTAGTGGTTTCCACAATAGGCTTCCACAAATCTTTAATATACAAAAGATCCTCCATTTTTGGTTTCCAGATGGCATAATTAAACGCAGTAAGTTTAATCATATTACCGGTATTTTCTTCCATTGATGGAGTGTGAATTTCGAAAATCTAACCATACGGATGTGTCCGGAACGGTCGAAATACCTAGAATCGACTCTTGGATCACTGAAAACGGACTCCGATTGGGCGAGTTATAGCCAAAACAGATTCTATGGTCTGGATTGATCGCTGACGTGGCGCTGACGTGGCTGGCCGGAGCAGTGTCCGGAATGTCGCCGGAAAGTTGCCGGAAAATGGCCGGCGGCGTGAATAGTACCGTCTTCTCCGGCACGGGGGTACTGTAGCACCCGAGGGTTTGACCAAGGTTTGACCGAGCCTATCTCCTTCGTTTCAGCTCCGTTTTCGACGCCGTTTGCGCCGTTGGAATCGTCTCTCCGTGCTCTTCACAGATCTGGGATCGAAAAAATTTTCCAACCATCTTCAATTTTCCGGTCGCCGGAAAATGTCGCTGCCGCTCCGCTGTTTCGAACCCGAAGCCTCTGATACCACTTTGTTGGGGCAGCGGTAATTCGTGGCGAAGGAAAAACACACAAACGAGAATGAAAAACGGATAACACAAAGAATTTACGTGGTTCGGCAGTGATGCCTACGTCCACGGGAGAAGAGAGGGGCCGTTCTATTTCTCTCCGGATAAAATCGTCGGAGGATACACATCCATCATTACAAATCATGGGATTCAATCCCGTTTAAAAAGATGAAGCAAAGCATGGTCAAGGGTTGGTTTTTGGGTTGTTCATCAACCCTTGAAAATCATCTGCAGCCGGCTGCTGTCGTCCACGATTGCTGCTTCAACGGGGTGTTGCGCGTCAACTTATTCATCCGTTGAATTTCTCCCCTTGATTGGGAGTGGCCCCACAGTTATTAATAATATTATTAAAATTATTATTATTGTTTTAGTTTATTATTATTATTAGTTCTTTTACTTTTTAGTTTTAGTTTTAGTTTTATTTATTTATTCATTCTTTTCTTTTTTATCTTGTTTTGGGTAGGGTTTCCTCCCCCATTTGTGTGCCGCGACCTAGACCCCCCCTGTAGCCCTCCTTCCCGTCGCGACCTCCCCTTCCCCTCCTCTTCATGTCGCGCCGCCGCCCTCCTTCCCCCTTGATCTCGTCGCACCAATACCTCTCCCCCGACCCAGCTGCGCGCGTCACCTTTGCCGGCCTTCTCCTCAGGTGCTGCCGCGACCTCCCTCCTACCCAACTTGAAGCGCCGCCCCCCTTGTCCCCTTGGCCTCCCGTCACGACGACCCGCACCGACCTCCCGGCCAGCCGCTCACGCCGTCGGCCCTTCTCTTCGGTTTCCAGCCGGCACCGCCCTCGTCGGCCCCCTCACCAGCTAGCGCTGCCCTCACCGACCTCCTCGATCAGCTGCGCGCCACCCCTACCAGACCTCCTTAGAGCCACCGCCTCTCCCTCTCCACTTCGGTAAAACCCTCTGCCCCCGATCCAAGGTTTTGTTGTTTTTTTATAGTTTTTTTTTTCACTTCATTTAGGGTGCAATCTGTTGGGGCACGGATCCCGGCGCCGCAGCGGAAGTAGTAGTTGCAGAAACACACGAGAGGGGAGGAATTCACCCGAAGGCTTTTTATCACCCGAAGGAATTTTACACATCACACCCGAAGGTCTTTTACACATCACACCCGGAGGCCTTTTACAACGCACCCAAAGGATTTTTCACTCGACACACGAAACCCATGAACGTACCATTTTGTTCGTACCGCCGATCATCGCAACCGGGACACGCCGCTTGATCTCCGCAACCAAGAGGACTTTCGATACATGGCACTGTCATCGTCGTCGTCTTCAATCATCGTCGCTGACACACCATCGTTGTCACGATCACCATCTTCGCTTCGTATCGGTTACCGCAAACGCGACAACCCCTTCGCCGCTCTCTCTTGGTGGCTACATCATTGTCATCCCACCTTCGCACTGGTTACCGCAAATGCGGCAACCCCTTCGCCATTCTCTTTGGACATCTACATCTTTTCCAGCCAACATTCCAAAACATGCTACCGCATCTTTTTATATAGACATCCAGCCCATATCTCCATTAATGCGGTCAACATTCATTATTCCATCATTAATTCCATCAATTAATATTTGGAATAACTCTTCATTAATGTTGGGAGAAAATCCTCCATTAATGTTGAGAAAATCCCTCCATTAATATTTTCTCTCTCCTCATTATTTAAATTTTAAATCAATAACTCCCAACAAATCTCCACCATGATTTAAAATTCAAATACTCCAAATTTATTTCCACAATCTGAGCCAATTTGATCGCCAACTCCACCAAGGTCTAAATGTCACCCAATGAACGGAACACGCTGCATGACACCTGCGGCCAAGAAGACTTTCGATATTCCAGCAACACCGCTGATACCGCCGTCATTGTCCGATGACATCTGAGTCCTTGATAAGCTGCTCCACCAGATGCTTTCCACCATGTTCTGCAATCGGACACATCAACCTATCCCTTTGATACCACTGTTGGGGCACGGAGCCCGGCGCCGCAACGGAAGTAGTCGTTGCAGAAACACACGAGAGGGGAGGAATTCACCCGAAGGCTTTTTATCACCCGAAGGAATTTTACACATCACACCCGAATTCCTTTTACAGATCACACCCGGAGGCCTTTTACAACGCACCCGAAGGATTTTTCACTCGACACACGACACCCATGAACGTACCATTTTGTTCGTACCGCCGATCATCGCAACCGGGACACGCCGCTTGATCTCCGCAACCAAGAGGACTTTCGATACATGGCACTGTCATCGTCGTCGTCTTCAATCATCGTCGCTGACACACCATCGTTGTCACGATCACCATCTTCGCTTCGTATCGGTTACCGCAAACGCGACAACCCCTTCGCCGCTCTCTCTTGGTGGCTACATCATTGTCATCCCACCTTCGCACTGGTTACCGCAAATGCGGCAACCCCTTCGCCATTCTCTTTGGGCGTCTACATCTTTTCCAGCCCACATTCCAAAACATGCTACCGCATCTTTTTATATAGACATCCAACCCATATCTCCATTAATGCGGTCAACATTCATTATTCCATCATTAATTCCATCAATTAATATTTGGAATAACTCTTCATTAATGTTGGGAGAAAATCCTCCATTAATGTTGAGAAAATCCCTCCATTAATATTTTCTCTCTCCTCATTATTTAAATTTTAAATCAATAACTCCCAACACAATCATGATCTTGTTGGTCCGGTATCTTGAATTAGGAGCTGTTCTTGGTTGCTTGTGGTGCAGACAAAGTGCAAAGTGATTTCACACCTTTATTCGGGGGATTCCGCGTTTAAACATCATTTAATGAATTATTTGCTTGATTAATTGCTTTATAATGTTCTTTGATAAATCCTTTTGGGTGTAGATTTGGTTCCCTGGAAGTTTTCCATACATTAGTTTTCTTTGGTAGCATATGTGGTGTGAGTGCGTTCTTTGGTTGAAAACTTTTATTTAGTCAATCGTAAGCGTTTAATAATATGTGCAGTTAGTTTTTTCTATTTGTGCGAGTGGTGTTAATCGTGTTTTCGACATGGTGCTGCATGTGCTTGGTCATAAGTGAGGGTGTTGTGTGGGTTGAGTAGGTTGTTGCTGTGAAAACCTATGTTGAGGTGTCTACTAGTGTTTTATAAAGTATGTGTTTGTTTTGTGAAAATGTGCAAAGTGCGCGGTTTATGTTCTGGTGTAGCGTTCATATGTGTTTTGCCCGATAAAAGGGTTTGAGTGGACTTTTGGTGTTTTAAAGTCATGTGTCATATTCTGAAATTGCTTAATAAAATTTCCAGTGTCTTGTTTAACCGGGAAAGTGGTCTTTTAACCATGCGATTGGGTTAGTAATTGATGTGAGTGGTGCAATTTATGTTCTTGATGTGACGTTGGGTGTGTTTGGTCATGAAGGAGGGTTGAGTTGGTTTTGTGTGGTAAGTCGTGTTATGTTTCTTTTTAAAGAATTTGTTTACAAAGAATTTAATATGTTTTAATAAAAATTATTAACGATGAAAATTTAATATGTTTTTAATAAACAATTATTAGCAATGCAAAAATTGTTTTAATTGAGTTGGGTAAAGTCTTTTGGTGTGCGTACTATTTCAAATGGATTTTGTGTGTGTGTGCAAGTGTGGCGTTGGGTTTAGGTAACACACTGTTTGTTTTTGTTCATCTGAGTTTGACATGAAATGTGAAATTGGAACATCTTGAGCACAAAAAGGGGAATCCTGGGTACTAGGTGAGTGGACTAGATCTAGTGTGCTAGTGATACGGAAACGACTCTAGCCTGGTTTCACTTAGCTGGTTTGACGATTACAACACTAACTAAACTTTGAATGAGGATTGAAGACCATTAGGTTATGGATGTGTTTCCCTACTAGTGGCTCGTGCACGAGAACATATTTTGTTGTGTTTCCTATACTACTGTTCACCGAGACATGATGTTCTAGGATCCGATTCTTTTTGCTGGTACCTATAGGGCCTCTCCCACTTTTGGTACTCCTGGACTACTATACACTCACCGTCGGCATACTGTGTAGCTTTTGGGTTTTCTTGAAGGTTTGGGGTTTTTTTAACTGTAAGGGTGTTTTTTTATTTAAGTTGTTTTCTTTGAAAGTGTTTTCTTTATAGAAACTGTTTCTTTAAAATTGTTCAAGCTTTGGTGACCTTTCATTTATTTAGCCTGCAAATGTATTTGTCATTTAATGTTTATACGTGGAACCATTTTGTTAGGTGACATCTTACCGGGCTTTTGGCTCACACCCTACACACACCTTTAGGTGTATGTAGACCTTGTTCTTTGTGTATTCCAGGTTGAGGCATCGTGCTCAGCGATGGTGGTTCGGGTTGTGGACGGTCTTCTAATGCAGGTTGGTGTTTGTAGTTTGTGGTTGTCGCACCTCTCTTGTTGATTGTAGGTTTGAGTTAGAGTTTTAGTTTCTTTTGTAGTCATTACTTTTTGGATGTTGGCTCAAGTTGTAAACCTTTAAATTTAATTTTAGCTTAAGGATCTTTTTGGTTGTCTGTTTTCAGTTTTAGTTTATTTATCTTGTTATTTGTTTTGTGTATAAGATTTTGGGTAAATCGTTCCCATGTGTTAGTTTTGATACCCGAGCACTTATGTCAGCCCGTGAGGATCGGGAACGCCCTTTGGGCCATACCGCGGATCGGGTCGGGCGCCGGGTTGGATGGCAACCTGGCTTGGTTCGTGATAATAAAATTACAATAGATACATCTATTATATATATATATATATATAATTCTATACAAATATTTCTAAATATATTTACTGGAAAGGTTCAGGAAGTAGATAAACCCGCTTCTAAAAAAATTATTAGAGAAAAAAGATAAAAAAGAGAAACACAAGGAAATGACGAGGTCAAACAAAGAGACAAGCCCTCATCCATGATGGAAAACTACAGATGAAAAATATCATGGTCATCCCCATAACCATGATCAGAGATATCATCAACAGATCCCCACTTTGACTATGAATTCTTCTGATTGAAGAGCACCGAGTACGTCTCCTTGATCTTTTGCTGCTCCATGTGAGCTGACTCTTAGAATGATCACACCCTAATGTTGCGGCCTAGTCGTCACAACCACGTCCTCGCCCGTGAATTTTTGGATGATGATCCTGTTTCCAAGATTTGGGCTGCTACCATGCCCCTTCCATTTCATCCCTCCCCAAATCCGGATTTTACTGCACATTAATCAACTCACCAACAAAACTTGCATCTGCAACATGAAACTTTGAATGATCCGGGTTCTGATTAGAACTAGTTTTGCTTAGAGGAACCAGCTGAAAGCCTTCATCATCCACGACAGCGACTGAGGCCATCCTTTATCCAGGAGAAACAACATTTCCCTCCACAACATCCAAAGACATGTTTATCCACATGTGCTTCATGCGATGTTTTAGCTTCAACTGCTCCATGTTCAGGAGACCTGACACCCCCTTATCTAAGTGGGACAAATTCGATTGTATCCTCATTGGCTTCAATATTGTTTGAAATCCATCCACAACACTAACACATATAGCCTGTTTTGAAGTATCCTCTCGTCCCTTAGTATCATCATCGGTTTTCCCATCTTCCATAGTGGGCTTGGAGCAAATTTCAGAAGGTGCAACAACATCTCTATAAGAAGGTGATGCCTTTTTGCCACAAGAGGGTGACATATGAGAAGACACCTAAGAATCATTATCAAGATCTTATTTAGTAATTTCGGCCCATGTTCTACTCCCTTGAATAGCCACTATTGAAGGCCCAACATCATCGGTTTTATTTTCAGAGACTAGCGCATCATGACCAACAGCCCCAGCCCCAGCGGTGTGAGCAACAGTCTCTTCCTTACTAGATCGTGAGATCCACCTTCTATATATTAATAAAATTATAAATATAATAAATATATTTCTTATAATTTTATAATTAAATAAATAAATAAATAAATATATATTTATAATTACAACTATAAATAAATATATATTTATTAGTTTTTAATTATATATAAATAAATATTTATTTATACTTATAATTATATATATAAAAATAAAAATATATATTTAAATAATTATAAAATTATAATAAATATATTTATTATACTTATAATGTTATAAATATATACAATTAAATAAATATATATGTAAATATATACAAATATTTATAAATAAATACAAATATTTATAATTATAATTGTAAATAAATAAATATATATTTAAATAATTTTAAAATTATAATAAATATATTAATTATATATATTTATAAAATTATAAGTATAATAAATATAATAATTATAATTTTATAATAAACATATATTTACTATATATATAATTTTATAAATATATATAATAATATAAATAATTTATTACCATTATATCTTTATCAGCGCTAAAAAATCACTGACAAAATGTGTCTTTATCAGCGTCAAAAAACGCTTATAAATGATGTATTTATTAGCACTTTATATTCTAGTGTTGATAAAACATATCTTTATTAGCGCTTTTTAAAAAGTGTTGATAAAAGTCTTCCCCGATATTATAAAAATAACCCTAACAGAGTCTTCTCTCTCGCACTTTCAAGCTTTCGCGGAACTGTCTCCCTGCCCTGCCGCTATCTCTCCCTAAATCGCCACCTTCTCTCCCTACCTCGCTACCCTCCTCCTTCGCCATCGCCATCGCCGTTGCTCCCTGCCTTGCCGCCATCCCTCCCACTTCCGTCGCTCCCTGCACTGCCGTCGTCCCTCCCTGCCGGCGTCGCTCCCTGCCGCCGTTGCTCCCTACCGCCATCACTCCTTGAAAGGTAAGCTCCTTTGATGATGAATAATATTTATGTATCATGTAAGGTTTCTCTCTTTATAGCGTTTCAACATATTCTTAGTAGGGTCAAAGTTTTGTATGTATTCCATGCCTTTGATAAATTCTTTATGTGATTTTGCTTCTAGATTTAGCCTAAAAAATTCTTTAAGAGTTGGTTCCACCGTTTTATCTGCTTCTGAAACTCAATACTTCATTTTTTAACTTTCATTTATCTTCAATTCAACTTCCAAAAATAATTCTTACAAAACATATCTTTATATTTCTAGAATTTAATCCATTATGAATAGAATATATGTTGGATAAATATAGATTTTCATGACCAAAAGATGAAGAAAAAAATATTACCAGAGTAATGAAATGGATGGTTTTAAATGTCAAGATACCAAAGTCAAATGATTTTAAGATATGAAAAGACCAGTCTTGCATAAGCTACAAATCAAAATGAGGATTAAAAATTACTATATTATAAATCACATTAAAGGAGGCTACATGTGTAGGTTGGTTTTTAAACCCATGACATAAGTCGACATGAACTTGTTCCTAAATGATATTTAGGCTCAAGTTGAAAAACCTAGAATCTTATAGAATATTTTATAGGAAAAACCTGAAAGTCACATTAAACAAGATATTGAAAGGGTCTTGATCTTTATGACATGAAAAGGATCTGGGGTTGTTGATTCTATCAATGAATGAAGGTAACTTGATATTTAGAGATTTTAAGATAAGGTTTATATGATGTAGTGCAGAGCAGTGTGAGATAAGAATAACAGTGAGAAGCTATATTTTATTGAAGTCACTTTAAATGAAATTTTATCAAATCTTATGACATAAGCAGACGAGAGATACATGAAATTGGATCTCTGCATGTCTATTTTATGATCAACTTTTCATTTATCAATTATATACTTAACATTTAATTATGAAAATTCCATTAAGGTTGGCTATAAAGGAGCACTTCCCCCACCCTTTTCCAAGTATCTAGCATTTGGATTTTTATCTAAATTATACCCATATTCCTTCTCCCATAACCTATATACCCATCCTTTGGATTTCAATAGTGAGAAAGAGTTTATAGGGTTCTGTTTTAAATGTGATCCATAAAAAAGATTAAATTCTTCCATGGGACTCAAGGTAAGGGTATTGTTTACCATAAAAATAATAATACTATTTTTAAGTTTTAAAGTGTTTCTATTAATTTCTATCCAAGTAGTTTCCAAGAACTTTCTTTCTCAATGGTTTCTTTGAAACAAATTTATTTTTAATGATATTGGTTTACAAGTTTGTGTTCATGGATTGAAAAGGAATTTTTAATGATCTTTGTGATAAAAAATGCAACCTTCTAAATATTTTGTTCAAATTATGAAACTTGGGTGGTGTGGCCTTAATTTGATACTTGTTCACCACATCTCTTTTGAGAATTTAATGGAGTTTTAATGTCAAAATGTGTTTTTATGGAGAATTATTTAATATTGGTTGTTTTGTAATGAAATTGCAATTCTTTGAATATTTTTATGAATATTTGAGGTTTTGGTGAAAAAGTGATTAATTGTTATTGTATTAATCTACCTGTATTTTGAGAACAAATATTTTGATGTACTGCTGCTTGAACATTTCCATTAAATTTTTATATTACTCTTAATCTGTAACAACCCGAAATTTTGAATAAATCTTGTTTCCTAATTTTATATGTTATTTTATTTTTATACTCAACAAAAATGTTTCATTTGATAACATGAGTATAATTAAAATGATACTGTTGGTTTTTGACTGTTATATGACCATTGGTCAATATGACCACTGGAAACTAAATGTTTTGATTATTGTCTCTAAATACAAGTAATCTTGGTTAATTAATATAGAAAGAAGATTCGATGGCCTCACCCAGTAGTCTTGGACCAATCGAAGCCCATCTAACAGAACTTGGGAAGGAGGTAGCACCACTGGGCTTTGCTCTGGACCAAACCCAAGCTGAACTTCATCGTATAAAGCTAGAACAGGATCGCCTTCGCGAGAAGTTCAAACTGATAGAAATTACTACTCGTGCGATGTTGGCCGAGCCTCCCTCGGATTCTCTCACCTTAGCACACCTTACACTTAGGTCCTATGCTGGTGTGATAAGGGGCTATGTAAGGAGACCATAACTGCCTTGTGTAATCCTTTGTTTTAAATAAAAATTGGGATTTCTTCTTATGATGAAGTTTATGAATTTTCAAATGACCGGATAAATATAGTATGCACATTTTTGATGAATTTTAGAAAAAGGATATTTTAAAAATGGTTGTGTAAACCTTAAATAATTAAAAATGTGTAATGATTTTCGAAAAATGGTCTTCTACAATTATGTTCAGTACGAAATTTAGAGTCTAATAAGATCAACTTAATTTTTGATGAATAGTAAATTATGAATAGTGATTTTATGATTAGGATTAGTAATGTGTCCAAATGGATTAGTAATATCACTTAAAGAAAGTATTAATATAATCTAGGCACCTTGATTTAAGTAATGTGATTCAATAAAATGGTTAAATAACAGTTTCATAAATTATTATTCAAGTATTAGTTTTTTCGGGTGAATAGTGTTTTTTATTTAAAAATTTAATTAAAAATATTTAGATAATTATTTTTATAAAACAGATTTCATTTTTGAACTCAGAGCACCGATATTATGCTATGGTAATTTTTGGGTTTTTTCTGAAAAAAATGAATTTTCGGTGAATAGTATTTTTATTTAAAAATTAAATTAAAAATATTTAGAAAATTATTTTTATAAAATGGAGTTCATATTTTTAATCAGAGCGTTGATATTTGGTTAAGGTGAAATTTTGGGATTATTCTGAGAAAGTTGAATTTTCGATGAATAGTGAAAATACAGTTTTTAAGTTACGGGTGTTTAATGACATCATTAAATGATGTATTAAGTTTGTAATAAATATTTTCGAATTATGAATAGTGAGATAAGGTATGAGGTGTCCCAAGTGGCCAATACCATGGGCAAATACCATGGGAAAACCCATGGTTTTGCCAAAACCACTAATGAGGTGTCCCTTTGCCATTAATGTCTTGTCCCCTCACTTTCCCTATAAATACCAAGCCATCCTCTCATCCATTCGACTCCCCACTCTCCCCCAACAAAGTTATGGTCTCATTAACTCCCAAGGAGTCCTCCCATGGTGCCCCCAAGCCCTCAAGGTCCCAACCTTTGAGTTTTAAGAGTTATGTTTTAAGGTAAGGGATCCGACCTCTCTCTTTTATTTCAAGTAATCTCTTTTATGTCATTCCTTTTATGCTCCATGTTATTATGTTGGAGGATGTTCTTTTATACTCCTCTTACTGCCCTTTTTATGTTCATATAATGAGAGATCCCCTCTTGCTCTCATTATTTCGTTTTATGAAGTTTTAAGTGGCGCCGTTAGGCTGTCGAAATTTTTGTAACAGATTCTTTCTTCCTTCTCATTTTTCAAGATCTTTTTTCATGTAAAGTATTTCAAGTTACTTTTTATTATGTTGGGATATGATCTCTAAATTTATCATACTGATCTTTTATGATCATATGATGAGAGACCCAATTTGATCGCTTCAATTCAGTATTTTGAAGTTTTATGTGGCGCCGTTAGGCTGCCAAATTTTTAAGTGGTTCTTCACCCTTCTCGTTTTGAAGTTCTACTTTCATGTCAATTATTTCAAGTTCCTTTTTGGTATGTTGGGGTATGATCTCTATATCTATCATACTAGACTCTTATGTTCATATGACGAGAGACCCCATTTGATCTCTTCAATTCAATATTTTGAAGTTTTATGTGGCGCCGTTAGGCTGCCAAATTTTTAAGTGGTTCTTCACCCTTCTCGTTTTGAAGTTCTACTTTCATGTCAATTATTTCAAGTTCCTTTTTGTTATGTTGGAGTATGATCTCTATATCTATAATACTGGACTCTTATGTTCATATGATGAGAGACCCCATTTGATCTCTTCAATTCAGTATTTTGAAGTTTTAAGTGGCGCCGTTAGGCTGCCGAATTTTTAAGTGGTTCTTCACCCTTCTCGTTTTGAAGTTCTACTTTCATGTAAATTATTTCAAGTTCCATTTTGTTATATTGGGGTATGATCTCTATATCTATCATACTGGAATCTTATTTTCATATTATGAGATACCCCATTTGATCTCTTCAATTCAGTATTTTGAAGTTTTAAGTGGCGCCGTTAGGCTGCCGGATTTTTAAGTGGTTCTTCACCCTTCTCGTTTTGAAGTTCTACTTTCATGTCAATTCTTTCAAGTTCCTTTTTGTTATGTTGGAGAATTATCTCTATATATATCATACCAAACTCTTATGTTCACATGATGAGAGACCCTATTTGATCTTTTCAAATCATTTTTTTTGATGTTTAAGTAACGCCGTTAGGCTGCCGAACTTTCATAAGAGAAATCTAATTTTTGTCTTCCTTCCATGTTTTTCATTTCAAATGGAATGTCCTTGAAATTTCATTAACATGATCATGTATCCTTCTTATTATGTCCATGTACTATTTTATGGGTCCTTTATGAATGTTTGAACCATTTTACCTCTCTTTTAATGTCTTCTAAAACCTCAGAACATAGCCGTTATGCTGCAGAATTTCTGTCTCAAAATGTCTCTCTCTTTTTCTAAAGTTCTTTTATATTATTAAGTTAATACTCAAAGCTATTTCTTCTAAAGGGGTATTCACATATATAACAAAATGTTCTATTTTAAATTCTGGGATTTACATACATGAGACCCACCTTCCTTTTCTGTGGGTTTTAAAGTGATGTAAAGATCATGTCTTTAAAGCAGTTTTTTTTAAAACATTATGATTATGAAATGAAACCCATTTATTTTATGCTATATGGGTTATTTATGAAATGTTTGATGATGATATATGTGGCTCACATGATAATAAAGGCAAATTTAAGGGTGCGCCCTGATAGCGCTCCAATGCATTGGGTAATGATGTAACCACTAGAGATTACAATTTTCATGATACCTTGGTGAATAACCTTGGTAATTTTCAAATGACACCTTGGGGATGGACCTTGGTGATATGTTCATGATTGTCAATGTTAAATGATGTATCCAAATTTTCAAGTTATGAAAAATGTTATTCTGATATGCCTCTTTATTTCATTCTCATGCCTTAAAGTTCTTTTTCATGACCTTATTGAAGTATCTCAAGTTCACATGTAAAATGTTTGTCTTGTTTTCCTTACTGGGCTTTTTGCTCACCCTTTCTTTTGATGTATGCTCCTAGGTTATGTGATGCAGTAATGAACCTAGGATGAACATGAGGAGAATCCTTTCAAGTGTTTTAGAAGAATGTTTTATGTTTTCATGTTTAAAGTTCCTGGTTTCCAAGACACTAAACCTTAAAGATCCTCGGTTTTGTAAAATTTAATGAAAGTTTATGTGATAAAGAGGTGGGATGATATATAATCCGTTCCATGGATCATCCTCTTTATAAAGGTATTACATGCCATTTATGTATATACTTTGGTTAGATTTTATGTGTCCTTCTTAGTCCTTACTACATCATCTTATTTTTACTAGCTTTCTTATATACCACGTTCCCTTTCTTTTTCTTTCTCCTTCATATTTTCTTTATCTTTAAATGTTTTTTGTTTTGAAAGTGTTTCCTTATTATACTTATTCCTATATGAGTGCCCGTGAGGGATAAATGGTGTTTTCCATGTGGTTTTATCCCTTATTATGGAATGATATTCAATGACAAGTGTTTGAGAAAATGTCTAAATAGATTTTTTAAAAGAATTGTTTTGGTTTTAAAATTAGTGGTAATCACCGACTTGATGTTTTAAAAATTATTCTTGTGTTAATTTAATTTCAAACCATGTTTTGGGTGATTTGAAAGTGTTAAAAATGTTAGAAAATGTTGTTTTATTTTTAAAGTGGTGAGTTAACTCTCGTGATCTATATTTAAAACCACATTTTTTAGCCTTGATTAATTTTTATATCAACTTTTTGGGGTGTTTAAAGCTTTTAACATTTCTAAATGATATGGATTATTTCAAAAGGGTGTGTTTTCCCATGTGGATTGGATTTTGAAACTTATTGTGTCTTTGAATGTTTTTCAAAGGTTGTTTAAAGGGTAGTGTAAATTACCATTTAAGTTTCAAAGGTGTTAAGATACAATTGGTTTAAAGAGTAGATTGGGATAAATTTTATAAATAATAAAATGGATTATCATTCAAATCATGTTTTGAAAAGAGAAGGCCCATTTGAAATTTTATAAAAAATGAATTTTCATAAAAGGTGTGATACCCTCTTAAGCCCCTTTGATTCTTGTATGACCATTGTAGTTTGTGATCCAATGTGGTGATGTTTATTATTGATGACCTAGTTTGATGGGACTTTTGGGTGTGTGGATAGGTTTAGTAGTGAGTACCTAGTTTCCTTACCTTCAGTTCAAGTCCTTTTATTAATATAGACTAATAACGATGCCCATGAAACTAGAATTATTTTTAGGATCATTTAAGGGTTTTATCTCTCTTCATCTATTATATCCCCTTCTGTTTATATTATCGTTTGTCCCATATTTTCTTTTCGTTTTACCCATGTTGCGTGACTTGACATAGTGGTGCTTGACCGTGTGATTTCTTCCTTCTTTGTATTTTTTTATTTTCAGATTTTTTGAAAAGGGTTTGTGAAAGGTTTTTAAAGAAGGAAAAAATGAAACTGTGATTTTGAACTGTTTTCAAACTATTTTCATAACGAGTTTGAAAAGTGTTATCATATGACAAAAGTTAGAATGATTTGTATTTGAAAGTCCAAGAATGTGTGAGTTTTGAAAATGGTGTTTTAGGCCACCATGCCTAGTTTTATGGAAATGGTTGGTTTTAAAACATGTTTTAGAAAATTGTATGATAGTTGGAAAACCATTTGAGTTTTGAAATGTGTATTTCAAAAATGGGTGTTTATGAAATTTTTTAAAGTCATATTTTTAAAAGGTGATTTGACCAAGAGGTATTGGCTAAGGAAAAATGTTTTCCAAGAGATTGTTTTAATTTAATTAAAATATTAGAAAAAGGGTTTTAACACACTTTTTGTGTTACTACTTATTTGGTAAAACTGTATAGAAAATGTTTATTTTTATAATGTATTTAAAAATATATTTTTTAGGATGTGAGAAGGATGTCACGACCCGACCCTACCCGGGCTCGAGCCGCAACTACCCCAAGCCCGCCTCCATAGGCCAGAGGCTGGCGAATAGCGCCAAAGGCACAACAACTCGGGGAGGCCTTTGCCTAAGTACTTGTACACACACACACACAACACACTCAATGCAACAGTGCAGAGTAAAAGAAAAGACAAGTAAAGAAAAGGGAAACTGCTATATATAAACCACAAAGTGCATCGACCTCTAAACAGTACAAGTAAAGTGCTGAAAAGGAAAAAGGGAAAAAACACACGCCCAACCAGAAAAGGTGCCACAACCCGGCAATAGGTAAACAAAAAGAAGTAGCTGACGGGTCTTCCACCTGAAACCCGGCCACGACCACCGCACGCGGTCCAAGCTCCCGAACTCCTGCGCTCCACTAAAGTCACGACCAACCTGTCCGTCGTCTGCAAGGGCACACCAAGTGCGGGAAAAGCCCAAGAAGGGGTGAGTATAAAAATACTCAGTAGGATACCCCAAAGGCTCGAGGGAGCAACAAAGGAGGTACCGAAGGGTGAGCAATAGAGCGAACAGGGAAAAGTAAAGGAGTACAACCGAAAGGCAGTAAGGAGTACAGTAAAGAGTCCAGCTCAACCCGACAAGAGGAAAGGAGGCAGACTCGTCCAAACACAAGGAGATGGAAACGGTGAGAAAATGAACTTCCCGTCGAGTCTTCGCTACCTATATTAGGAGAGTATACTCGTGCAACCATGAGAATCTAGACACAGAAAGCACGTGGCATACCCCGCGCGTCTTCGCCTCTCCTGGAAAGAGAGTAACCAAACCCAAGAAGTGGGTACTAGAACAAGGTATAGACAATCCCATATTCTCAACAAGAATCCCGAACAAGGTCGTAAGGGGATCTCCATCCTGTAGCTCAGCCCAAGAAAAGAGTAGCCAACAGTCCCAGAAGTAACACCATCGATGCCCACTATCCCGCACGTCTGCCCCGAACTGCAAGCCAAGGGGCTCAATCACTACACCTCGACACTATCCGCTTTGGGCGGCACTGACTCGCCCATATGGTTTTAGGTCGCGTCACAAGGACGCGTCTCGGTGGGGGAAAGCGCTCCTCTTACTTGAGAGTTTTGGGGGAACGTCAACCACAACTCGTCACTGCCCCGCAGTCGAGAGGTCTGCTCAAAGTCGACAGGAGACCCCCTGCCCAGCCCCGCTGGAGGATCCCTGGAAGTCAACGGGTTACCACTACAGGGAGACCCGGAAAGTCGACGGGTGCCACACTGCCCAGTCTCGTAACAGGGTAATCCACTGGAGGGCGACCCAGCTAAAGTCGGCGACGAGACCACTGCCCAGCCCAGCTGGAGGTAACCCGACATCGGGGACCACTCCCCAGCCTAGCTGGAGGTAAGCCCGACATCGGGGACCACTGCCCAGCCTAGCTGGAGGTAAGCCCGACATCGGGGACCACTGCCCAGCCTAGCTGGAGGTAAACCCGACATCAGGGACCACTGCCCAGCCCAGCTGGAGGTAAGCCCGGAACTGCTCTGGCTATCCCTGCTGGATGGTACTGCTCAGTGAACACTGCTGTACTGGCCATCCCTGCTGGATGGTAACCCACTGACGAGCCCTGCTCGATACAACCTCAGCCTTGTTGGAAACAACCTCAGCCCTGCTGGAACAACCTCAACCCTGCTGGAATAACCTCAAACCTGCTGGAAACAACCTCAGACCTGCTGGAACAACCTCAACCCTACTGGAAACAACCTCATCCCTGTTGGAACAACCTTCTGGGTAGAGGATCGGTGCCCGCGTAAAGTGTTGGTCACACCGAATCCACAAACTCTACCAGCGAACACGGAGCAACGGGAGAAACTCCCCAGGCCTCACAAGGCGATCCCGCTCCAATCCGCTGAGTCACTGTCGAAGCGGACCGATACATCTCATCCCAGAGAGTGGGGAAAACACCCACGCTGCACGAACACCCGTAGTCGCAAACGGTGTCGCAGTCCGGTGAAAGGGCACGGTACTGAAACCCATCACAGCTAAATAAGAAGAGGAACCAAACCATCTCTACCGGCCAAACCATCGAGAACAAGACCAGGGGGAGACCACTCAACCCTGCTGGTCAGACAAAAGAGCGCCGAGCCAGGGGAAAATCCACCCTGCTGGTCAAACAAACGAGCGCAGAGGGACCCTCTATGTCGCGAGAGGTCAAGTACGCAAAGCAGATCACGACACGCACATGGTGCCAACACGACGTGTGACCCCAAGTCAACCCCAACCAAGCACACAAACTTCCTCAGGTACGGACAACCACATGTACCTCCAAGCGTTCCCGTATACTCCCAGAGCATACCACGTTCCAGCCCAAAGGCTATCGTGCACACGACACCCAACGTCAACGCGAAGACGTGACATAAAAACTCCACCTCAAAGGCCCAGGCACAACCAACCACATCTCTTCACTCACACGGGAGTGCACACGATCACACGCCAAGGGTTCTCTGCAAACACGGCGAGAAGAACCGCCATCAGGGCACCTTTCACATTTTCACATTTAATAAGATCTCACAAGAGGCTTCGCACAACCAAACGGATCGTACCGTTGTAATCCTCGCGGAAAAACATGCGAGATCGACTACTTACTCGCCTCCAACGGAAAAGTCACCAACACCGCCTCACGTCCGAACGGCGTCCCGTGATCCCGAGCCTCGGCCCCGAAAACAGTCAGGCGCATCACACCATTGTGATCCCCTCGGGAAAACACATCAAAAGCACAACTCACTTGAGTGCAACAGATATCCAGAGAAAAAGATACGTTCCGGCGCACCGCACACGAGTGGTGCTTCGTGGGACCCGCATCCCGGTCCTGAAACTCAATGAACGGATCGCACCGTTGAGATCCTCTCGAAAAAGCACACAAGATGGACTATTCACTTGTCCAAAACGGTCGCCCGATGATAAAGATGGAAAATCACCGTCGACGCCCAAACGACCCTCGTGGGCCCCGCACCATCGTGTGGAATTATAGTGGGCAGACTGCGCCAACGTGATGCCCTCGAAAAAACACCCAACATCGACTGCTCGCACGCCCTGAACGGACGTCTGAGAAAAAATTCGCTAAAAGCTGCACGCAGCTCAAAAGACGGGCCGTGGGGCCCACGCCTCAACTCCGGCTTCAGTGCCTGAAACTATACTGGAAAACTCCGCCCCAACGCCAGGGTCCCAACGTCGCCGACGACGCTCAAAACGGACGTCTAACGCGTCCGCACCATCCAAAACGAGATTCTCGGATAAACGCCCGTCCACTTAAAGGTCATGCCGCGCCCCCGAGCCCCTCATTTCGGGAATTAAAATTTACCGGAACCATCTCAAAACGTTCATCTCAATTCAAGGATTTTGCGGCCACAGACGGTGCCCAAATCGGGCATCCTGCAGATGATTTATTATTTACAAATCATTTTACATAATAATAATAATAATAATAATAATAATAATATTATAAACCAATTTGTTTTTTTTTTCTTTTTTTCTTTTTTTTCCCGTTCTCTCTCCAATTAAGGAGAGTCGTTTTTTTTGTCTCCCTCGTCAAGAACAGGACCTGCACTCCGCGGGTCCTTCTTTTCCCATGCGACCAAGGTCGCCGCTGCGACCCTCACCGGCGGAGACCGGCCCCCAGCCCGCGTCGCCGAGCCAAGCTCACCGCCGCCGTCGCCTGCTCCGGACCCCGCACCGCCTGCTGCCGAAGCCCGCACCTCCGTCGCGCCTCCGCAGGGCTCGCCCGACCGAACATGCCTCCACCGCGCCTCCACGACGCTCACCCGGCCGAACCGGCCTCCGCCGCTCCTCCGCGGCGCTCACCTGGCCGAACCGGCCTTCGCCGCCTGGGAGAACTGCCGGACCACCCCCAACTGCCGGATAACCAGCAAAAACCCGCAAACTTCGGCGGTCTTTTGCGATCGACTCCAAACTCGGATTTCGATTCCGAGTAGTGCGATGGAAAGAGCATAAAATCTACTACACACACATGTGATTTTCTCGATAATTCGACAGAGGTTCGATACGAATAAATTGAGCTCAATGTATGTGCGGAAATAAAAAAATTGGAAACCACAACGATCCTACCTGCGAGGGCGTTGCCCGATGCTTCATGGAGGATCTGCCGCTGCGTCGTTGCCTTACCGGAGGGGAGGAGGAGAGGAGAAGGGATCCTCCTTGGTTGAGCTCGTCCGCCAGGGGTAAGGGAAATGGGGAAGGAGAGGGGTGGGGTTAGGGATTAAATAAAATAAATTAATTAAATTTTTAATTAATTTAACCCCCAATTTATCCCGCACCCGAAACACTCGACGGGGTCGAGGTTAAGACTCCCCTAGGGTAAACACCACCTCCCGAGTACAACGGCGGTCTCAGAATTTGATTCTGAGCTTTCGTTTGAAAGTTATAAAGCTGAACGCCCAAAGCCGCCAAATTACAAAAACGCCCCTGGGGCCATTTTTCACCGACAGCCCGCGCCCGCAAAACTTACACCCCTCCTAGGGTAAAAGGTACACTTTTAACTCAACGGTGCCCTCAGTTTTCCAATCCGAGCCACCGTTTAAGAGATACCTGCGTTTCAACATTAAACGAATAAATTAATTAATTAATTTATCCGTTTAACGTTCCGAAAACGAGCGAGGGGTCCAAACGTCCCGCGCCAACAAGTTTTATGTCTCTCCTAGGGTAAAAATCCCATTCCGGACCTATCTGTACACTCTGATCTCTAGTCTGGATCCCCGTTCAGGAGTTATCCCATTTATTTGGCGTTTCCAGTGTGAACGCATTGGAAATTTAATTCCGGCCACTCCGGGGCTCGGAATCGCATGCCGTCTGCAGGAGCTGCTCTGGAATATCATCAAGAATATTCCAAAGTCCATCGTAGAAAAAACTGGGTTCTTACATCATTCCCTCCTTCAAGATTTTCGTCCACGAAAAGCAAAACCAAGGAACAACTCAGGGTACTAAGCCCACACATGGCTCTTTCGTACCCAAAAGAACTCTTGCACAGCTCCGCGCCACCGCACACAGACCAAAGGATTGATCTGTTCATGCGAGGTCAGCCCTTGCCGATGTCATGCACCCACTCCAAACTTTGGGGTTAGGGAGAGGTGGTAGACAACCTCGCCATCCCTTTTCACGGTCTCAAACGGCCTGAAGGCCCTCGGGGGTAACTCATCTCCCCGGTCGAACCTCTGCATCACACGCCGCGATTGGAATCACCGCCCGCACCTGGAACAAGGCCCCGTGATTACCTCCTTCAGAATATCCATATGGTGGAACACCCAAGGATATCTGGTCACACAAGATTCCACAGTCGATATCTTTAAACCAAGACTCTCTTACACGCTCGGATGCAAAGGAGTCAACACCATCGACTAAAGAAAAGGTCCCATGCCTTTTACCTTACCAACACAGGGTTACACCGACGCCCTGCGTCACCCCGGTAACACCTCAAGAAAAGAGCAGGGAGAAAAGCATTTCACACGCAGAGCCTAACAATTCTACTGCAAAAAGTAGAAGAGCTGTAGAGTGTATCTCTTATAACCTCATGCTCTGCAGGATCGTAGACATCCAAAGCCCGCGGCTGTCCGTGGTCCCAACTGTCAGCTCCCGGAGCCCGACGTGGACCACCTAGTGGTGATGGGAAGACCTCGTAAGGTCATCCTCTACTTCTAGCTCCTCCTGTTCCTCTGCTAGCACCACCTCTCTGGGTACTACTTCGATCACGGCGCTACCTCTACCGTGGTGGTGAGCCTGCTGCCTGCCCGAAGCTCTCAGCAACTCGGGTCAGGCAGTCTCGTGCCAAGTGAACTCGCCCGTCACAAGCATCGCACCGACTCTCTCTAGGCTGCACTGGTGCCCTCCGGCGCCACTGTGGTGTACGCCCACGCCCCTGAGTCCGGTTGTCATAAAGCCACATGCGTCGATGTTCCGCTTGCCGACGGCCGCTAGCTGCGGTAAACGTCTCGGCTCCGACGTGCCTTCCACCACCACCAACACTAGAACGTGACAGGAAGCCCTCTGTCACCAGTGCCTTCTCTAGCACCACGACATATGTAGAAATGCCCAAGGGTACTATGATAGCACGAATCTCTCGACGGAGACCTTGCTCAAACTTATGCACTCAGAGGTTGTCATCATGGACCCAGTCCGGGTAAAAGCGTGCACGGTCTGCAAAACTAGCCGCGTACTCGGCCACCGTCATCCCTCCCTGCTAAAACTGCAAGAGCTCCTGAATCCGAACGGAGCGCAAGAAGGAGAGGAAAAACTCCTCACGAAACAACAACTGGAAGTCATCCCACGAAAGCGACGACTCATCAAGAAACTGAGTCACTAGACTCCACCAACGCCAAGCTGCTCCACGAAAAAGGGTGGCTGCCAAAGCCACTCTCTGATATGTCGGTGTCTGCACAAGACTGAAAAGGTGAACCACTGCCTCGAGCCAAACCTCTACTGCCTGAGGGTCTGGCTCACCACTGAACCTCAGCAGTCTCTGCTGCTGGAACTCACGAAGCACGCTCAACCTGCTCTGCTGAAACTGCCTGCTGCTCAACAGGTGGGGGTGCTGCTACCAGCCCACCCGGAGAAAGGAGCTTGCATGATGGGTCCTGAACTGAGGCCTCGTAGCTCACAGGGTCGTCTTCATGAATCAAAGCTGGCATCCTGGCTGACTGTCCTCGCGGAGACATCCTAAAAATTATCAAGGAGTGCCGTGGTCAGATGAGCATATATGTATATACCAATAGCAACGATGGGGAGCTGACTCAATAAGGACAGTTAGGACTCAGTCCTATGTGATGCACAAACCAAATTTTCCCTACAACAAGTGTCTCAGCATGCCGAGTCGACAAGCGGGTTATCAAGGTCCTGGTGAATGGATACGTCGGCCGCCGCACCATCACTGGACTCCCTGGCCTGAGAGCCGCTCTCGAGACACGTTAACACTGTTGCCCTAAATCCCAACCAATTCCTCTTTTAGGGATGTCCGAACATCATCCCAAGGAACGAACCAGCTCTGATACCACTTTGTCACGACCCGACCCTACCCGGGCTCGAGCCGCAACTACCCCAAGCCCGCCTCCATTGGCCAGGGGCTGGCGACTAGCGCCGAAGGCACAATAACTCATGGAGGCCTTTTCCTAAGTACCTGTACACACACACACGCAACACACTCAATGCAACAATGTAGAGTAAAAGAAAAGACAAGTAAAGAAAAGGGAAACTGCTATATATAAACCACAAAGTGCATCAACCTCTAAACAGTACGAGTAAAGTGCTGAAAAGGAAAAAGGGGCAAAACACACACCCAACCAGAAAAGGTGCCACAACCCAACAACAGGTAAACAAAAAGAAGCAGCTGACGGGTCTCCCACCTGAAACCCGGCCACGACCACCGCACACGGTCCAAGCTCCCGAACTCCTGCGCTCCACTGAAGCCACGACCAACCTGTCCGTCGTCTGCAAGGGCACACCAAGTGCGGGCAAAGCCCAAGTAGGGGTGAGTATAAAAATACTCAGTAGGATACCCCGAAGGCTCGAGGGAGCAACAAAGGAGGTACCGAAGGGTGAGCAGTAGAGCGAACAGGGAAAAGTAAAAGAGTACAACCGAAAGGAAGTAAGGAGTACAGTAAAGAGTCCAGCTCAACCCAACAAGAGGAAAGAAGGTAGACTCTTCCAAACACAAGGATATGGAAACAGTGAGAAGATGAACTTCCCATCGAGCCTTCGCTACCTATAGTAGGAGAGTAGACTCATCCAACCATGAGAAGCTAGACGCGGAAAGCACGTGGCATACCCCACACATCTTCGCCTCTCCTGGAAAGAGAGTAACCAAACCCAATAAGTGGGTACTATAATAAGGTATATACAAGTTCATATGCTCAACAAGAATCCCGAACAAGGTCATAAGGGGATATACATCTTGTAGCTCAGCCCAAGAAAAGAGTAGCCAACAGTCCCAAAAGTAACACCATCGATGCCCAACATCCCGCACGTCTGCCCCGAACCGCAAACCAAGGGGCTCAATCACCACACCTCGACACTATCCGCTTTGGGAAACACTGACTCGCCCGCACGGTTTTAGGTCGCATCACAAGGACGCGTGTCGGTGGGGGAAAGCGCTCCTCGTACTTGAGAGTTCTGGGGGAACGTCAACCACAACTCGTCACTGCCCCGCATTCGAGAGGTCTGCTCAAAGTCAACAGGCGACCCCCTGCCCAGCCCTGCTGGAGGATCCCTGGAAGTCAACGGGTTCCCACTACAGGGAGACCCGAAAAGTCGATGGGCGCCACACTGCCCAGTCTCGTAACAGGGTAATCCACTGGAGGGAGACCCGACTAAAGTCGACAACAGGACCACTGCCCAGCCCAGCTGGAGGTAACCCGACATCGGGGACCACTGCCCAGCCCAGCTGGAGGTAAGCCCGGCATCGAGAACCACTGCCCAGCCCAGCTAGAGGTAAGCCTGGCATTGGGGACCACTGCCCAGCCCAGCTGGAGGTAAGCCTGGAACTGCTCTGGCCATCCCTGCTGGATGGTACTGCTCGGTGAACACCGCTGTACTGGCCATCCCTGCTGGATGGTAACCCACTGACGAGCCCTGCTCGATACAACCTCAGCCCTGCTGGAAACAACCTCAGCCCTGCTGGAACAACCTCATCCCTGTTAGAACAACCTCAGCCCTGCTAGAAACAACCTCAGCCCTGCTGGAACAACCTCAGCCCTACTGGAAACAACCTCAGCCCTGATGGAACAACCTCCTGGGTAGAGTATCGGTGCTTGCGTAAAGTGTTGGTCACACCGAATCCACAAACTCTACCAGCGAACACGGAGCAACGGGAGAAACTCCCCAGGCCTTACAAGGCGATCCCGCTCCAATCCGCTGATTCACTGTCGAAGTGGACCGAGACTTCTCATCCTAGAGAGTGGGAAAAACACCCATGCTGCACGAACACCCGTAGTCGCAAACGGTGTCGCAGTCCGGTGAAAGGGCACGGTACTGAAACCCATAAAAGCCGAAGAAGAAGAGGAACCAAACCATCTCTACCGGCCAAACCATCAAGAACAAGACTAGGGGGAGACCACTCAACCCTGTTGGTCAGACAAAAGATCACCGGGCCAGGGGAAACTCCACCTTTCTAGTCAAACAAACAAGCGCAGAGGGACCCTCTACGTCGCGAGAGGTCAAGTACGCAAAGCAGATCACGACACGCACATGGGGCCCACACGACATGTGGCCCCAAGTCAACCCCAACCAAGCGCACAAACGTCCTTAGGTACGAACAACCACATGTACCTCCAAGCATTCCCGTATACTCCCAGGGCATACCACGTTCCAGCCCAAAGGCTATCGTGCACACGACACCCAGCGTCAATGCGAAGGCGTAACGTAACAACTCCACCTCAAAGGCCCAGGCACGGTCAACCACATGTCTTCACTCACACGGGAGCACACGCGATCACACACCAAGGGTTCTCTGCAAACACGACGAGAAGAACCGCCATCAGGGTGCCTTTCACATTTTCACATTTAATAAGATCGCTCAAGAGGCTCCGTACAACCAAAAGGATCATACCGTTGTAATCCTCGCAGAAAAACACATGAGATCGACTACTTACTCGCCTCCAACGGATATCCAATAGAAAAGTCACCAACACTGCCTCACTCCCGAACGACGTCCCGTGATCCCGAGCCTTGGCCCCAGAAATAGTCGGGCACATCGCACCATTGCGATACCCTCGGGAAAACACGTCAAAAGCACTACTCACTTGAGTGCAACAGATATCCGGAGAAAAAGATACGTTCTGGCGCACCGCACACGAGCAGTGCTTCATGGGACCCACATCCCGGTCCCGAAACTCAACGAACAGATCGCACCGTTGCAATCCTATCGAAAAAAAAACACAAGATGGACTATTCACTTGTCCAAAACGGTCGCCCGGTGATAAAGATGGAAAATCACCGTCGATGCCCAAACAACCCTCGTGGGCCCCGCACCATCGTGCGGAATTACAGCGGGCAGACTACGCCAACGCGATGCCCTCAGAAAAACACCCAACATCGACTGTTCGCACGCCCCGAACGGACGTCCGAGGAAAAAGTCGCTAAAAGCTGCACGCAGCTCAAAAGACGGGCCATGGGGCCCACACCTCAACTCCGGCTTCTGCGCCCAAAACTATACTGGAAAACTCCGCCCCGACGCTAGGGTCCCAACGCCGCTGACGACGCTCAAAACAGACGTCGAACGCATCCACACAATCCAAAACGAGATTCCTGGATAAATGCCCGTCCACTTAACGGTCATGCCGCGCCCTCGAGCCCCTCATTTCGGGAATTAAAATTCCTCGGAACCATCTCAAAACGTTCATCTCGATTCAAGGATTTTTCGGCCACAGACGGTGCCCAAATCGGGCATCCTGCAGATGATTTATTATTTACAAATAATTTTACATAATAATAATAATAATAATAATAATATTATTATTATAAACCAATTTGTTTTTTTTCTTTTTTTTCTTTTTTTTCCCGTTCTCTCTTCAATTAAGGAGAGTCGTTTTTCTTTTTTTTCTTTTTTTTGTCTCCCTTGTCAAGAATAGGACCCGCACTCCGCGGGTCCTTCTCCTCTCATGCGACCAGGGTCGCCGTTGCGACCCTCACCGGCGGAGACCGGCCCCCAGCCCGCATCGCCGAGCCGAGCTCACAGCCGCCGTCGCCTGCTCCGGACCCCACACCGCCTTCTGCCGAAGCCCGCACCTCCGTCGCGCCTCCGCAGGGCTCACCCGGCCGAACAGGCCTCCGCCGCGCCTCCGCGACGCTCACCCAGCCGAACCGGCCTCCGCTGCTCCTCCGCGGCGCTCACCCGGCCGAACCGGCCTCCGCCGCTCCTCTACGGCGCTCACCCGGCCGAACCGGCCTCCGCCGCCCGGGAGAACTGCCGGACCACCCCCAACCACCGGATAACCGGCAAAAACCCACAAACTTCGGCGGTCTTTTGCGATCGACTCCGAACTCAGATTTCGATTCCGAGTAGTGCGATGGAAAGGGCATAAAATCTACTACACACACATGTGATTTGCTCGATAATTCGACAGAGGTTCGATACAAATAAATTGAGCTCAATGTATGTGCAGAAATAAAAAAATTGGAAACCGCAACGATCCTACCTGCGAGGGCGTTGCCCGACGCTTCATGGAGGATCTGCCGCTGCGTCGTTGCCTTGCCGGAGGGGAGGAGGAGAGGAGAAGGGCTCCTCCTTAGTTGTGCTCGTCCGCCAGGGGTAAGGGAAATGGGGAAGGAGAGGGGTGGGGTTAGGGATTAAATAAAATAAATAAATTAAAATTTTAATTAATTTAACCCCCAATTTATCCCGCGCCCGAAACACTCGACGGGGTCGAGGTTAAGACTCCCCTAGGGTAAACACCACCTCCCGAGAACAACGGAGGTCTCAGAATTTGATTCCAAGCTTTCGTTTGAAAGTTATAAAGTTGAACGCCCAAAGCCGCCAAATTACGAAAACGCCCCTCGGGCCATTTTTCACCGACGGCCCGCGCCCGCAAAACTTACACCCCTCCTAGGGTAAATGGTATGCTCTGAACTCAATGGTGCCCTCAGTTTTCCAATCCGAGCCACCATTTAAGAGATACCTGCGTTTCAACATTAAACGAATAAATTAATTAATCAATTTATCCGTTTAACGTTCCGAAAGCGAGCGAGGGGTCCAAACGTCCCGCGCCAACAAGTTTTTTGTCATTCCTAGGGTAAACATACCATTTTGGACCCATCCGTGCACTCGGATCTCTGGTTTGGATCCTCGTTCAGGAGTTATCCCATTTATTTGGCGTTTCTAGTGTGAACGCACTGAAAATTTAATTCCGGCCACTCCGGGGCTCGGAATCGCACGCCGTCTGCAGGCGCTGCTCTGGAATATCATCAAGAATATTCCAAAGTCTTTCATAGCAAAAACTGGGTTCTTACAAAGGAATTGATATCTTAGATTTGGTAGGTTGTGGTGACCTACTAGAATTTTAGATCACACCTATATTTTATAGGTTCAGGTTTATTCTGGCTTATTTCTCTTCCTTTGGATCTTATGATAGGGATGTATAGTTGGATAGTGACCCTAGTTGAACATTTTTTATGTATTTTTTTAAATATTAATATTAATAAATCAAATAGGATGGATATGGATAAATAATGGATAGATTCCAATCATTTGAAAAAAGAGTATGAAGATAGAGTGAAAGAGTTTATTAAGTTTGCAAAAGATCATGCATATGACCATTCTCAAATCCTTTTTTCATGTTTACATTGTTTTTATTCAAGAATAATTAGTCCAGAGGAGTTATAAGAACACTTTATCTGTCACATAATATATTGAAGTTATAAATTTTGGAATAAACATGGGAAAAAGTGAATATAGCTAGTGGCTAGGATAACACCGTGTTTTATGGATAATATAATATGATTACAAGTGCGGACAATGAATAAGACTGTATTGAGGATGCGATTACAAATGTGAATGATGATGAATATCGTATTGAGGAAATGAAAAGGAAAGTTGAAGATGAACTTTGTGATTGCCCAAAATTGTTTGAGAAGTTAAAGAGTTGTGCAAAAATGTCATTGTATGCTAGTTTCACTAAATATACAAAATTGTCAGTCATACTAAAGCTGTATAATTTAAAAGTAGGCAATAGATGGAGTGACACTAGTTTTATAGAACTACTTTCTCTCTTGAATGATATGCTCCCTGAAGATAATGAGCTCCTGATCCGAACATACAATACCAAATGAATGCTACGTTTAATGGGTATGATCTCTGAAAAAATACATGCCAACCCAAATGACTATATACTATTTTGAAAGGACCAAAAATCACTTAAAAAATACCCAAAGTCTAGCACTTCTTGATACAAGAAAGTTAAATCTGGTCCTACAAAAGTTGTATGGTACTTTACAATTATTCCAAGGTTTAAGCGCCAAATGGAAGTGAGGAGACTGTAGGGAAATTGATGCGGCATGTAGATACAAGAATTAAATATAGGAAACTACATCACCCAACAGACTCTCCTTAGTGGAAGAGAATTGATAATGAGTATCCTGAACTTAGAAATGAGTCAAGAAACCTTCGTCTTACATTATCTATAGATGGAGTGAATCTTTTTGGTTTTCAAAGTAGCACTCATAGTACATGGCCAGTTATGTTGGTAAATTATAACTTTCCTATGTAGTTATGCATAAAACAAAAATAAATCATGATATCTATGCTTATATCAGGACCAAAAAATATAAATAATGATATTGATTTTTATTTGGCTCCATTGATCATGGATTTGAAATTATTGCGGGATTCAGGTGTTACATTGTATGATGCTTACAAAAATAAAGATTTCACATTGAGATCAATGTTGTATGGGATGATAAATGAATTTACTACTTATGGAAATTTTTTAGGATATATAATTAAAGGAACTAGAGGGTGTATCATTTTCGAACAAGTTACACAATCAATTAGGTTGAAACATTCATCGAAAACTGTGTTTCTAAAACATCACCAATTTCCCCAATGACATAAGTACTGATCTTAGACGACATCATTTGATTAAAGTTTAGAAGAACATACAACACCATGTCCACTAGCAGGTGATCAACTATTTTAGAAAGTAAAATATGTGGACACTACTTTTGGTAAAACATTTTTGAAAAACCTCATGAAAACCAATTGAAAAAATTGATAAGTTTTTTTTGAATTACCATACTAGAATTGTCTGCATGTCATACATTTTCTTGATGTTATGCATGTTGAAAAAAATGTGATAGTATCATTGAAACGTTTCTAAATGAACCTAAAAAAATAAAGGATAGAATTAAGGATAGGTTGAACATGATTTACATGGGAATATGAAAATATTTGGCACCAGTGAATGGTGAAAATAAAATTTTCTTCCTCCTATTGCTTACAATCTTTCCAGTCAAGAGAGATATCAATTTTGCAACTTCTTAAATGATGTAAAGGTTCTTGAGGGGTATTAATCTAATACCAGGAATATCATGTCAATGATCGATTTAATGTTAAAGGCTCTGAAATCACATTAATACCATGTTTTGATGCAATATCTAATTCTTATAGATTTACATTTATTTTCCCAAGAATTTCTGTCACACATTAACCAATATATATTTCTTCTTCAAAGATATATGCAACAAAGTTATAGACTCAACGAAATTGATGACTATTATATGAATCGGAAATGTTCTTCCCACCAACATTCTTTGATATGATGGTTCATTTTATGGTTCAATTGGTGAGAGAGATTCAACTATGTGGTCCTATACACTATAAATGAATGTACCCCATTGAATGGTATATGAATATTTTGAAAGAGTATGTCAAAAATCAGATTCATCCAGAGTGTTGTATTATAGAGAGATATATTGTTGAGGAAACCATTGAATTTTGTATTGAGTACTTGTCCGGTGTGGAAAGCATTGGTCTACCGAAATATCGTCACACTGGACGACATGAGGGTGAATGAATTTCTGGAAGAGATGTTGTCACAATCAATATTATAGATCAGGAACATGACCACCTTTATTTTTTTCATAATAGTTTTGAGGTTTCCCCATATGTTGAAACCCACAAAGAAATTATTAGGCATTTGAATCCATTAAGGGTTGAAATATGGATATCAAATAAACATAATCAACAATTTATAGGATGGTTTCAAAACCATATTTTTAAGGAGTCAGATGAAAATCCAAAATTCAATTTCAGAATGACTCCGATGGATAACTTAAAGAACAAGTGTGTATGTATTATATTACAATGGTTATGAAATTAATGGTTACATGTTCTATACAAATGAACATGATGAAGGTAGTGCCATGAAAAATAGTGGAGTTGCACTTGTGGCTGGAGTAATGCATGTTTCTGGTACTAAGGAAGGAAATCCAATTTACACGAATATGTCATACTTTGTCATCATCAAACAAATATGGTAGTTGGATTATACAAAATTCCAAGTGTTAATTTTTCAATTCAAGTGGGTTAATAACACGAGTGATGTTAAAATAGATGATTTGGGATTCGTGAAAGTTGATTTCAGTAAGGAAGGATACAAAGAAGAACAATTTATAATGGAATCATAGGTAGTACAATTATTTTATATTCTAGACCCCTCAAACCAAAAGTAGTCAATTGTTCTATTATCGAAAAAAACCACTGAAGGGTTAGATGAAAATTCAACTGAGGATGAACCTTTCATCGGGACGTTGCAATCATTTTTCAGCAATCTCAATGTATACGACATTTTTTATGTTAAAGGAGATCACAATAAAGGGATTTAGATAGTCGATAGAGAGGTTAAGTCCCTTCATACTTTTAAAAAATTGATCTCAATAATCAGGTTATGTTTTTTAATATACATTGTGTTACCTCATGTTATTATCTGTTCACTGTTGTATTTATGTACTCTAAATTAAATGTTAAACCAATTATGAAGATAATGAATTTTTCGCATTCCAGTGCTCCCAATCCCAAGGAACAATAGGTCTCTCAACCTGCTACTGCTCACAGTGCAGAGGAACAACGACATTCTACACGTGCTGGTGCTCCAAATCCTAAGGAACAACAGGTTTCTCAACCTATTAATGCTTTCAGTGCAGAGATACAATGACTATATGCACATGCTGATGCTACCACTCCATAGGAACAACATATTAACAATGTTGAATCCAATTAAATGGTCGGCGATGAAGGACTGACGATGCATAAAAAATAAGAGTTCCATAGTTTGATAGTGTTAGCAAAAATCATTAAGGTGAAAATCAAAGGCATTAAATATGAGGTTATATGGAATGCATGAGGCCAACATGTTAACCCCAACAAGGTCATGATCATTAGTTACATTGGAATCTTCACTCGAAAACACTTTTAGATTGATGTAGATTTGTGAAACCATGTTGTGATCGTGCTTAAGACACTGATATGGGAAGAGATTACAATAACATTATGATATCATTTCTTTATTTTACTAAAAATTAAAATAATAAAACAGTGGCTTACTCTTCATCATTTCTCGTAGAGTTAATTTGTAATCGATGACTCCTATAATAAATATGAATTAATGCTTACTGGAAGGATTTACTGTCGCTTTCACACAATTCTAATGAGACATCATCTTAAATATACTGAAGGGAAAATAAACCCGCACCCACTACTTATCTATGCACACCTAATAACCCAAGAAGTATGGTTTGAATTTACTAGATGTCGTGAAGATGTGCCTTTTTAGGTACATTGTGTCTAGTAATACATTGTTTGATGATACGTGTATTCATCACTTTGATTGACAATTTTTTATTTATGAAACAACAAATGAGTGCTGAAAATAAGGAATGACCAGGAAAACCAATGCATCCCTACCGTAAATCAAGGAAGATATACACTTCACTTGAAAAAAATTGGTATGTATTTTAAATCTACCATAATAATTTTATGGGACATGAAACAAAATCATAATTATGTTCCTCTATTTATATGTAGATTGATGACTCTAAATCCAAATACACTTCCATCCCACACTATGTTCTATGGAAGGAGGTATGTGTAAATAAATATAAGATACTAATAGATGAAAACACAAAAAAAGTATGGGAAACATGTGTAAGTATGACATAATATATTTTTTGATTTAAATCGCTATTATATAACAATGACTACTTATTTTCCTATATTTTATATCTGACATAGTCATAGGAATCAACAACACCTGCACCGGATTAACACCTACTATCGGTGGCCTTAAAGTGTCCAAAAACAATATGGATGTGTCAGAGTTTCAAGTTTTGTATTTTGAGAAAACAACAACAACAGGAGGATCAAGATACAAAAAGGGCAGAGATGAAAGTAGGAATGGATTCCCTTAAAGAAAAATTTCTTTGGAATTCTGAGTTTCTATAAAATGTTATGGGGGGGGGGGGAGGGGGAGAAAATAAGAAACTCAAGAATAACCATTGAATGAAGATCCCCCATCCCCACTAGGTTTGAGGCGAGCCATTCCCCTCAAAGAACTATCTTAGTTGAGGTAATAAATATTTAAATAATTGTTTTGATGAAATGTGAATCAAATAGACACTAATACCTTTCCTGTACTGATATTCTATAGGGTTAAAATGACTATGATTTATATCTATCAACACTCACCCATCGCCTTGTAGAGAGGGATATGGTGTTCAATATCCAAGATGACATACTGCACAACATACCACTTCCAAAAAGTCATGTGATTGGAAATTAGCATAGCCCATGAGCTGAGTGTCGAGCTACCTATTCCACTTGATGGTGAAGATATTCATATGGTCAACCAAGTTGTTGGAACATTCATTTCATAACCACAAAATCTTGTAAAAACACATGTTTATAAGGAGGTATTCATTTCCAATTTATTTTCCATGCTAAACCTTTAACAATTAATGAAAAAAGCTTTGAACTGATGAATACTATTACAGACGGACAAAGGGAAGGGGTGAAATGAAAGGTCAACTCAAAACCATATAAAGGATAAACCAACTGATCAAAAAGATCTTCCGAAATCACCTTTACCCTGCCCATTGAATATCCACATTTATTAATATTGAAGGTTCATGCAGATGCAAAGTTACAAAGTGGTAGTAGTCATGTAGTTGATTTTGAAGAAAAAATGTACAGAAAGGAAGCTACCAACTACATTGGTTTTTAGAATGTAAATGAAATCCTAAAATATGAATGGCTAGGAGCCTCAGTTGTAAATTTATACATGAGGTATGTTTTCATGATTTAATTTTCCAAAAGATGATATACTATGTTAATTATGACTAAATACATTTCATATTTTTTATAGGCGTATATATCAATAACAAATGAAGGGATTTACCCATGATTTTTTGGACTCATTAGTCCTCATGCCACCTCTACAAAACAACCAAAAATAGAATCCAAAAAAAGGATGAAATAATGGAAAACCTTTCCAAATCATTTGAAAGAAAACATGGGGATGACATACTCTTCTTAATACCAACGTTGCAGGGGTAAAACACTAAATTTTATTCATATAAAATATATTTTAATTTCTTTTATTACATTACTACAAAACTGGGTTTATCTAGTGCTAGGGATTTAATATTTCTAGCTAAAAACACTATTAAAGACCCCTTTTGTCAGTGCTAAAAAACCCTATTAAAGGAGGTATTTAACAGTGCTAAAAAAAGCGATGTTAAAGGGGGAGAATTTATCATCCATTTTTTACAAGTGCTGATAAAAGTATACTTAAAAAAAATATTTCATTAAAAATAATATATTAATATATAAATATATTTATATTGATATAAATATAATATATATTTTTTAAAATATGTTTTAGATAAGGTAAATTGGTATTTACACTTAATATATAAGATATTTAGTGGAATAACTTATAAAATAATTAAAAAAATATTTTCAATTAATAATTTTATAATTATTATCAAGTAATAATAATTTAATAACAATTTGAAGATACAAAAAATCAAAAAATCAATAAAAGATCTAAAATAAGTTGAAAACGCAACTCAAACATCAAACGACCACAACTTTTGATCTGAGTGTCTGTTTGAGCTCTACCACATATCAAATCAAAGACTAAGATGAGCTATACACCCTCAATGACATAAGTAAACCTATATCACATTTTTTGAGGCCAAAAGGACCATAAGGTCTCCAAAATTGTGTTTTTAGTCGGCGTACCCCGATTTTTTAACATTCAATGGATTTTTAGGATCATTTATGGGGGTCTTATTTCCCTTTTTGTGTGGGGACTCAGTTTATTACTAGGACTTACATTAATATTGATATTATGGTTTTAAAATTTTATCATTTTTCATAATTTACTATTATTTATAATCAAATATATAACAATATATACATATTTTTTATATATTCACACATAAAAATTTAATTTTATAAATAAATAATTAAACATATTTACATATAAAATATATTTATTAATATATAAACATATATATAAATATATGGATAAAAAAATGCAACAATATATATATATATAAATATATAGATATATCATAAAATATGAAACAAAAAAGTATAGGGGAGTGGAAAAGGCTTTGATGTATATGCTGAGGGTCTAGGGTTCAAAAATCATTGGAGGCAGGGGCACACGTGGGAGGATGGAATTATCTAAAGTGCTGATAAAGGGGTGGGGGAAGCGCTGATAAAGGGGTGGGGGTAGGAATCACTAATAAAGGGGGGTGGGTGGGGCGTGTAATTTTTTTAATACTCTTTATCAGTGGAGCCTTTATCAGTGATTTTTTAGCGCTAATAAAAGATTTGGGCCTTTAACTGTGCTCAAATTATCAGCACCTTTTTAGCACTGATAAAGGCCTATTTTAGTGCTATTAAAGGCCATTTTTATAGTAGTGTTACTTATTCATTTTTTTGTCTTTAGAAAACTTTGGATGCTCATTGCAGTCAATTTGGATACTCCAAATATTTATTTCCTGGATTCACTATATGGATTACCAACAAACTGACCACACATTATGGAATTTTTCAATTTTCAGTACACTACATCCAAAGTCTTAGAACTAAACTTCAAGTTATAGAATGTATATTATGTTTTAATGAGGATCTTTTTATTATAGGGCGGTGTGTGATTATCATATAAAGCATGGCATGAGGACAAGAATTATACACAAGGACCATAAAAAGTTCTACAATTAGATAAGTATCAGGGTATATATAATAATATTTGACAATCCAAACACATATCAAAACACATTACTTATTTTACTCAATGTTTTTGCAGTGTCTGAAACAAACAAATTGGAAAATATTGTTGTTATTATGTTTGTAAATTTATGAGAGAGATCATATTCCATAAAAAAATAGACATCCCCAAAGAGGTATTTTCAAAGTTAATCATTGTTTAATTTAAAATATTTATTAATCCATTGTGTATTTATATTTTTCTAGTACTACTATGACTACCAAAAAAAAATCATATTCAAAAGACGATATACATTTTATCAGAAACGAATGGGCATCATACCAGATCACAGAATGTAAAAAAAATAACATGAAAGTGTGACTTCCATATAAGTAATGGATTATTTCATATTTATGTTTAATTTATTTCTTTCTAGTATTACTCACATATTTTTTTTTCTTATATAGGTGGATTCCTTTGTCTGAGTTGGGGTGGTTTGTTCAAAGATATTCATGTTTGTGAGAGATTGTACTTTGAGGCTTCAACTCAGAATTCAATGAGCAGGTGAAGTTTTTTTTAATATACCGTGTTTTTACTCATAATATTATACAAGTGTGTCTTTTTATTTAAAATTGACATTAATTTAAGTAAAAAGAACAAGTGATATACTGAAAAATGAGAAAAAATATTTAAATTGTTTTGATACTTTATGAAAATGATTCACGAGTCATTTGTGATGTGCAGGAATCAATTACACCTCAATCCAATTCATATCATGACCAATATGACTAAAAGTGTCTATTATCAGTTTAAAATTGATATTTTAGCTCAAAATGTTTCACTCACTGAAAACCAAGAAAAAATTATTTGATTGTATTGATAATTTATGAAAAAGATTCATAAGTCATTTGTGATGTGTATGAAGCAGTCTCATGTCAAAATGATGCACGATATGACCAATATAACTCAAAATGCATGCTTCTAGTTTGAAATGAAATTTTAGTAAAAAAACAAAAATGACATACTAAAAACTAAGAAAACACATTAGTATTGTTTTGATACTTTAGTAAAATGATCTATAAGTCATTTTTAATGTGTAGGAATCAACCAAATCTCAATATGATGCATGTTGTGGTCGGTATAACTCCAAGTGGGTCTTTTTATTTAAAATTAACATTAATTTAAGTAAAAAGAACAAGTGACATAATGAAAACCGATCAAACACATTTGGATTGTTTTGATACCTTATTATAATGATCCATGAGTCATTTATAACATTTAGTAATCAACAACACCTCAATCCAATGAACAATGTGACTGATATGAATAAAAGTGTCCGTTATCAGTTTAAAATTGATATTTTAGTTCAAAACATGTCACTCACTGAAAACCAAGAAAACATGCTTTTATTGTATTTATAATTTAGGAAAATGATTCATAAGTCATTTTTGATGTGTATGAAATAGTATCACATCAAACTGACGTATGATGCGACCGATATGACTCAAAATGCATGTTTTTAGTTTAAAATGTCATTTTAGTAAACAAACACAACTAACATACTGAAATTTAAGAAAACACATTCAATTTTTTTTGATACTTTAGAAAAATGATATATAAGTAATTTGTGATGTATATAAATTAATTAAAACTCAATATTATGCATGGTGTGTCCGGTATAACACAAAGTGTCTCTATTTATTTAAAATTGACATTAATTTTAGTATAAAGAACAAGTGACATACTAAAAACCAAGAAAACACATTAATATTATTTTTATAATTTAAAAAAACTACCCATGAGTAATTTTTGATGTGTAAGAGTCAACCTAACCTCAATACAACACACAGTGTGACTGGTATGACTCAAAGTGGGACTTTTTATTTAAAATTGACATTAATTTAAGTAAAAAGAAAAAGTGACATATTGAAAACTGAGAAAATGCATTCGTATTGTTTTGATACTTTAGTAAAATGATACATGAGTCATTTTTGATGTGTATGAATCAACCAAACCTCAATCTGACACATGGTGTGACCGGTATGACTAAAAGTGCCTGTTTTCAATTTAAAATTGATATTTTAGTTCAAAATGTGTCACTCACTGAAAACCAATAAAACACACTCCGATTGTCTTGATAATTTAAAAAAGATATTCATAAGTCACTTGTGATGTGTATAAAGTAGTCTCACATAAAAATGATGCACAATACGACCGGTATGACTCAAAATACGTGTTTCCAGTTTGAAATGACATTTTAGTGAAAAGTCACAACTGACATATTGAAAACCGAGCAAACACATTCAGATCATTTTGATAATTTAAGAGAACAATCTATATGTCATTTGTGATGTGTATGAATCAACCAAACCTAAATACAATGCATAATGTGGCTGATATAACTCAAAGTGTATCTTTTTATTTAAAATTGACATTAATTTTAGTAAAAAGAACAAGTGACATACTGAAAACCGAGAAAACACATTCATATTGTTTTGATAATTTAGGAAAATGATCCACGAGTCATTTGTGATGTTGAGGAGTCAACTTCACCTCAATACGATGCACGATGTGACTTTTATGACTCCAAGTATATCTTTTTATTTAAAATTTACATTAATTTAAGTAAAAAGAACAAGTGACATACAGAAAACCGAGAAAACACATTCATATTGTTTTAATACATTAAGAAAGTGATACATGAGTCATTTGTGATGTGTAATAATCAAAAAAACCTCAATCTGACACATGGTGTGACCGATATGACTAAAAGTGTCTGTTATTAGTTTAAAATTGACATTTTAGTTTAAAATGTATCACTCATTGAAAACTAAGAAAACACACTATGATTATCTTGATAATTTAAGGAAGAAATTAATAATTCATTTATTATGTGTATGATGTAGTCTCATGTCAAACCAACACATTATATAACCGGTATGACTCAAAATATTTGTTTTCAATTTGAAATGACATTTTAGTACAAAAACAAAATTGGCATACTGAAAACCAAGAAAATGAATTCAGATTGTTTTTATACTTTAGAAAAATGATCCATCAGTAATTTGTGATGGGTAAGAATTATCTTCACCTCAATCTGATGCATGGTATGAGCAGTATTACTCCAATTGTGTCATTATTTAAAATTGACATTAATTTTAGTAAAATAACAAGTGATATACTCAAAACTGAGAAAACACATTTAGATTGTTTTGATATTTTAGGACAACAATCCACAACTCATTTGTGACATATAGGAATCAACCCCACCTCAATATTATTCATGGTGTAACTGATATAACTCAAAATGTGTCTTTTTTTATTAAAAATGACATTTTATTAATGTATTCTTTCATATTAATGTTTAATTTATTTATTAATAGTATTACTAACATAATATTTGTTTCCTTATATAGGTGGAATATTTTACTCGGGTTGAGATGATTTTTTCAGCAACTGATACCATGGGGGTACATTTTTGAGAGGGGACCATGGACGTCAAAAGATAAAAAATTAATGTTTTTAAATGTTTGTTGGATAATTGTAATTGTAATTATATAAAACATTGTTTGAAATGTATATAGAAGTTTTTTTTTGTATATACCATGGACATACATTTTTGTATTCATGATGTCAATTAAATTCATATACCATTGTTTGAAATTATAGGTTTTTTTGGGTGTGCTGTTATATTAACAGTAGATTGCAGTAACCTAGGCATTTATCAGTGATAAAAATAACACTAATAAAGGGTGTCCTTTATCAGTGCTATGATTAAAAATGATTTTTAGCACTGTTAAAATCCTTTTTGTGCACTATTAAAGGGAATATCTGTAGTAGTGTAAGCATCACTTATGAATAATTATCAAACTCTTGCCTCTTGAGGGAATCCATATGATAATTAAACCATGTATCACATACTTAAGACCTATTTCATTACCATAGTATGATATTACCACAATAGCTAAAGTTGAGAGAGTGGGAGAAGAAGAGAGTTTCAACCTTAAAGTTCTACCACTTGGTGTACACGTTGAACCCACTTAAGGATGATGTTGTATTTGTTGTCAATACATAATGTTGAGAATTTTTTTAAGATGATTTGGAGTGGTTTGTGATTCTTGAGAAGTGTTTAAGAAGTTTTGAGCTTATTTGAAAAAGTTCTAGAATTCTATGTTGGAAATTGATAATTTCCCATCACACGTAAAAGTAAATCTAAGTTGAAGTTGAAATTTTGACAATGAGACAACCTGGGCACAACATACATACATATTTTAAACGATTATTCATTACAATTCACAATAAAACACAAATCGAAACCTATATGTTTAGTGTATTTGGAGACTAGATACATAATAAACTTATTTTACAACCATTATTTAACATATCTTACAAATATTCTTCGCACATGATAACCTTATAGCCATACCTTGTATAAGACTCTTCTTTATAACTTGGAGAAATATAAACATAAAAAAGGGTGGGATCAAATGCTCAGTAAGGGGTGTGTAATAACCCAGGTAATGTTATGATAAATAATTTTCATGACTTATTAATATTAATTAATTAAATTTTATAGAGTTATTTTAATTACAAAAATATTAGGCAATTTTTTAGTCATAAGGAAAAGGATTTATTTCTAACCAAATTGGATTTTCATGCATTATATAGTTTTATTTAAAATCTTTATATAAAACTTATAGAATTTAAATTTTAAAAAATAAACTTAATTTTTGAAATAAACATTTTAAAATTATCTTATGATTAATTTCTTAGATTTTTTTGAAAATTTTGATTTTTCAATGAATAGTGAAAAATAATGATTTTTATTGAAAACTGTCTTTTTCTTTTCAAGTATTTACAAAGTAAAATTATATTTTGTATTAGTTTTAAATTTTCATTATTTATTTTTGATTAAACACAATTAAAATCAAAATTATACTTGAATTTGATATAAAAACATTTTTATACTTAAAAAAACATTTTTCTGAAAAACCATTTTTCATTGCATTTTGTGAGTTTAATTTTAAATTAAGTTATTTCAACAATGTGAATTGAATTTTATAAAATATATCTCATATTTATAATTATAATTTTAAATTTTTTTAAACAATTACCTTTTATTTTTTTTTCATTATGGATAATAATCGTAGAAAATATTTGTCACCTGAGTAAGAGTAAATCGGGTAATTAAGATTAAAAATAATATGATAAATACAAAAAATGATCCTATAAATTACCTTTAATATGTTGGATGAGTGGGTATCTACCATAATCATACAATATTTTAATTTATTACAATTGTTTCCATTTTACTTTGAAAATGTCTTATATATTATTTTAATTAAAGAAAAATACAAAATGTCACTCTCTTTCTTTTAAATTTATATTATATGTTCACATAGGGATAAAAATATGACGATGATGAATCTTAAAGTAAATTATGAGAAAAATGAAATTATTTTTATTATGGAAATTTATTTTTAATTTTTAGTGATGAAATAATTACCTTAAATGCTTTCGCAACGCCGATATAGTGCTTGTGCAAGCAATAGAAAATTAAAGTGAATGGTTTAAAAAAATCAAAAGTAATATTTTTTTGGATGAATTATGGAGTAGCAATAATTTTATATCTAATAATATTGTATTATTAATGGTGAAATGTATTATATTTTAATTCAATTGATCTCGTGTCATTTTCAAAGTCAAATCATGCGAATAGTTCTTAAAATGATATTAATAATATTTTATGTTAAATATATTTTATTAAGTTTTTTAAAAATCATAAAAATATTTCAAGAGGACAAGTATGATGATAAATAGTTTTAAATTTCATAACTTTACCATTAATGAGGCAATTTTTAACATAGAAGTAAATTTATAACCCTTTTATATTGAAAAAGTTTTTACCGCAGTTAAGGTTAAAAATGATTAACAGAATGGTTAATCCAAATGGTAATGTTTAAAATTATATATAAACCTATAAAATTTGATTTTATGATTATATTAATACCATATACTCCTTATATTTTAATCCATTCCATTTTGGAACCATTTTACCTGAGTTAGACACATATTAAATTATAATATTTCATGTTTTTCCAAAAAGTAATCCTACCCTCACTTATAAAAGGACACCCCTCTCATCTCTTATACACACACTTAAGGATCATTTTGTTTTATATAATATCTACCCAAAACCATTCATAAAATCTCTCAACACATCCTATATTTCCTGGTTTTATCATAAAACCAACCTAGGAAGGCTTTATGTTTAAACCTAAAGTTATCTGAAGAAGAGGTATAATTCTTAACCTCACGTTTTCATTTTATTTCTTATTCTACCTCATATAAATATTCCTAAAACATGATTAAATAATAAAATTATTATATTAAATACAATAATATGTTTTTTGGTTAATTTAATAACCTATATCCATCTTCTTCTTCCATCAAATGGGAAATGAAACCATTGTTTGTGTGTATGGTGGACTACCGCCTCACGAATCAATGTAATTTGTTTTCCATCACCGGATCTCACAGATAGTTATAATGATAGATTTAATGTATATATATATATATAAATTATATTAATTAAATTAATATAATTCTATAAATATAATATATCATCCAATTTCTTATCTTTCTATCCATTGAAAAAATGATAACGCCATTCATGAATACATATGGATTACAACCTCCACGAAGTGATGTGATTTTTTTTCATCACCGAATCACATTAATGATATATGTAAGTTTATTTAAAGATATAATATGATATTTATGATATAATAATCATTTTTTAAATATAAAATTATACTTACCTTCTTTCCCTCATGCTCTTTGAAAAATAAAAACGTTACTCATGTGTACGTATGACTTACCGTCTCCATGATTATAAGGTAAATAATTTTTCATAACTATATTTCATGATTGGTTTTAAAATTATGATTAATGTATTAAAAATATAATTATTTTGTTATTATTATTTTTTATATGATGTAACAATGATCTCTTTGACCACAATCAACATACCAAATCCATTTTGAAATTATGAACCGAACAACCTCAAAATACCTAATATGGACATAACCGATTAAGTAATTAAAGATATCATTATAATAAATGAAAAAATGTCTTAATTATAAATTAATAAATCTTGTAAATATTAATAAACAATTAAATAATTGATATAAGTTTATTATATAAGAGTTAAAGGACATACATGGAAATTCTGGACTCGAGGTAAGGGGCTTTGTCTCAATTTCACTTCATTGAGGCATATTTTAATATTATACATCTAATTTATTTTATATAGTGAATATATTTACATTTTACATGTTATATCATGAATCATTCATAATTTATGGTATTTTAATTTTCAATTCAAATTATTTCATCCCATGGGATTTGACTTGAATGTTACCAAGTGGTAAGTGTTTTCTTAACTCAATTTCCTTTCATTAGGTTATAACTCTTCTTCATTGACTTTGTTATAACATGATTATGTGTGAATTTATATATAAATTGTTTTATTATATATTTACACTTTTTTTATTTTAATTCATATATTTCCACATAATCACATCATAGATTAATTATCACTTCAAAAGTTATGATCTTTACAAGGGTTTTATTTATCTCAAACTCATTTTCCTAAGACATGATTCATGTCATGAACCATGATTTCCTTATATGGTGTACTTATTTCCTCATGAATTAATTTTTGAAAATTAATTCATTAAATTCATGGTATTTATAGTTTTATATCATACTCTTTATTTCAATGACCTTTTACTCAAAAGTTACCAAAGCGGTAAAGGCTTTATGTTATGATATCCTTTATCTTTGAGATTCTTTATATTCAAGGTTGCATTGGGGAAATAATATGATCCTATTTTCTTGAAACATATATATTTTATTATCTTCTAGTTATGAATGTTTTTTATATGTTTAATTTTCATTTCCTACCTTATTGATTAAAGAAACATCAAGAAATTTGTTTGTAAGTGATACTGATATTGTAACTTATTTTAGGCTGGGAATCTTTCTCTTCTATATCCATGTTCTCTAAAATGTTTTCAATAATATTATTTTATAAATATAAATTATTTACTAAATATATTTTACATGATCTTATACATTATTCTAAGAGGTTTTAGAATTAAATTTTTTAATGTTTTCTGCATGCGTCACTATTGAATCTCATTACAAAAGTTTGAAAATAATGTTTATTTTTAACATTTACAACTTGAACGGATTTTCCCACCATCATGAACATTATTTTATTTTAATATTAATTTATAAGTTTCCAAGTTTATTTTCAACAAAAAGAATTTTTAAAATATTTTATTCATTTTTTATTTTTTATAAAGTGATTTTCAAAGTGGAAAAGGCATTTTCCTCAAAAATGTTTTAATGATATTTTCGTGGTATTTCATTCATCAATGACATAAACCCTTGATTTTAATTATTATACACTAGGGATGTGTTGTAATGTTACCATAATTATTCTTTTTTATGGATGTATTATTATTTTTTTTAAAGATATTTTCATGGAACCTATTTCTTTTCCCCAAGAAAATCAATCTATGAAAGAACAATTGTTATTGTTATGTTGAAAAATGAAAGATTTCATGTGTTATGATTACGAAATGGTTCTTAGAAATTTTTTATGATAACGGGTGAGCCTGATATCAATCTTGATGATACGTGAGTCTGATATAACTATCCAATGTATTTGATAAAGGGAAAGAGTTAACCAGTTATATGTTTCTCCTAATAGATTATTGGAATTTAGCAAGTAAGTCATTACATTTATAAGAGTGATTGTAAGATTGATATGAAAATTAAATTCCAAGTTACCAAGATGTTTTATTCATAATTATATCAAGTTATAATGGATACTTTTCTTAAGGATTGCTTTCACATGGATCATAATTATTGACTTATATGAATCTTTTCATATGTTAAAGATTTATACTATGTATCATGTTTTATGATCTAGGTTTTGAATGTAATGAATTATCTTATGTTATGAACATTCAATTTGATTATGTAATCATAACCTTATACTCATATTATGATCAATGATGACATTCAATTTTTTAATTTTTATGTTTACCCTTATTGAGAATTTGAGATCACCATTATTATGTTTTATATTTAACTAGGTTATGAAGATTGATGTTAAATGAATTATGTCTAGAAAGGTTTCATGTGTGAATAATATTATGGGAGATATTGAAGACTTAATATTGAGTAATAAAATCTTGGTATAGTATAAAAAATAATAATTTGAAGATATGGGTATTATTTTGTAAGAGTTTTTCCTAATACTCTAAAAATCTAAACCTAAAAGGTCCTTGGGTATGTAAGTGATCCAATATTTCCATTTGATGTTGTAAGTTTTAGATGGTTGATATTGGGTCACATTTATCAGTATCAAATCCAAAAATGTAAAGATTATTCTTTTAGCATCAAATCCAAGAGTATGGATCCAAGGCTATTATAGTTGGTATCATAGGAAAGGTTTTGATAACTTTGGAGATTATGATATTTTCATGCGAGGTTAACTTAAGAGTTATGGATAATATCATGGGTTTATAAGTTTAAAATAGATCGTAAGTTAAATTTCATAGAAACCCCTTTTGAGGTTTTAAGTGATGAGATTTTAAGGTAATTAGTGATATGTTGGGATACAATTTATTGGGTTGAGGTATATATAACCCTTAGGTATAATATAAAGGATTATTTTGATAGAATAATATTACATTTTTTAGGATATATGTTGAAAGGTGTGTGGAAACTTTTTTGGTTAAAACATTCTTTAATGTTGAGGTCATTAAGCTTAATTGAGATATAAGGTTAACTATATTTGGAATTATTTAATTTTAACTTTTGGTGTTATAGTTGAATTTTAGAGAACAATGTATTATTTATTCATATAAAGGTTTATAAATTTTTGATATTATTCTACCTTTTTCTATACATTTTTGTTTAGGTTATTATATAAAGATAATAGGAATAAAATGTTATCCTTTTTTAGATTATTTGATCTATTAGAAGTTGATTTTAGTGCTTTGGGCATGAAAAATTAATCTTTAATACCCATCATTTGGAGAAAATGATGATATTGTGGTGAAAATTTATTAAATGAAGAAATTGTACATTTAAATCAAGTATATTTTCTTATGTTATTATTATAGATTGTAAAGGAATTACTCAAATCCAAGAAAAGGATCTTGAAATAAAAATGTTATTATATTACCTTTATTTCTGATGAATTGATTGTCTTTTTCACAACTCATTGGTTTAAGGTTTTATGGTCATTGAATCTCTCAAGATCATTCACTTTATTATGATCAATGTTCACTATCACTCTCCATTGTTATTTAGACATTAATTTTTTCCTACATGTCCATATTTTCACATCACACCAATGTTCTCTTATTTGGAAACCTAGTTCTGTGATATTCCATATGACCTTCATATTTCCCTTTCCCTATTTTCAAAAGGAATTTTTATTATACTATTTTAATATGTGGTTTTTAAATAAATGTATTTTTAATATTAAAAAGGTTTTCCTTTCATGTCCATATGATTTATCTTCCACTCCTTGGAATTGATTTTGAAAGTGTTTAAAACCCTTTCTAATGGGCATGAGATAAAATTGCAAGAATGAAATTTCCTAAAGGGGGAAGAATTTAAAAACCTAGATAATGTTAAGATAAATAATTTTCATGCATTATTAATATTAATTAATTATATTTTATATAGTTATATTCACTATAATAATATTAAGTAAATTTTCACTAAAAAAAGGATTTATTTCTAACTAAATTAGGGTTTCATGCATTATATAGTTTTCTTTAATTTTTTTTTTTAAAATTATAGAATTTTAATTTAAAAAAATTAACTTTATTTTTGAAATCATCATGTCAAAATCATCTTAGTATTAATTTGTGATAATTTTATGGAATGTTTTATTTTTTAATGAATAGAGAAAAATATAGTTTTTTATTGAAAACTATAATTTCTTTTTTAAGTATTTATAAAGTCACATTCTATTTTGGATTAGTTTTAAAATTTAATCAGTTAATTTTTATTAAAAATAATCCAATAAAATTTTATTATAATCAACATTATACTTTAATTTGGTATAAAAACATTTGTATACTTAAATAGGCATTTTTATGAAAAACCTTTTTTCATTGCATTTTGCAGGTTTAATTTTAAATTAAATTCCACCACTTATGTGAATTGAATTTTATAAAATTAATTCTCTATTTTTAATCACGAGGTTCAATTTTTTTAAATAATTCCCTTTAATTTCTGGTCATTATGAATAGTAATCGTAGTAAATATTTGTCACCTTGGTAAGGATAAATCAGGTAATTAAGGTTAAAAACAATATGATAAGGGATAAAAATGACCCTAAAACTTTCCTTTAGTCTATTGGACGAGTTTACTCGACCATACTCATCCAATATTTTAGGTTATGATAATTTTGTTCGATTTTTCTTTGAAAATGACTTAAATATTATTTTAAGTAAAGAAAAATAAAAAATATCAATCTCTTTCATTTAAATTTCTTTTATATATTCACATAGGGATAAAAATAAGTCATAAATGAATATTAATGGTTATTTTTAGCATAATGAATTTTTTATGCTGATAACTTATTTTTAATTTTTTAGTGATGAAATAATTACCTTAAATTTTTACGCAACACAGGCATAATGCTTGTGCAAGCAGTAAAAAATTAAAGTAAATGAATTTAAAATATAAAATGTAATATATATTTTGGATTAACATGGTGAAACTTGAAATTTACAGTTAATAATATTGTATTTTTTATTATAAATGTATTATATTTTAATTCCATTCTTGTCATGTTGTTTTCAAAGTCAAGTTATGTGAATAGTTGTTAAAATTACATTAATAGTATTTTGTGTTAGATATATTTTATTAAATTATTTAAAAATCATAAAAATATCATAATATGAAAATTAGGATGATAAATGTAAATAAATTTCATCCATTTTAAATTTATGATCCAATTTTTAACCTATAAGTAAATTTATAACCCTTTTATATTGAAAAAGTTGTTACCACAACTAAGGTTAAAAATGGTTAAGGAAAGGGTTAATCCAAAAGATAAGGTTTAAAATGATATGTAAACCTATAAAAATTTGATTTTATGATTATATTAATACCATATATAACTTATATTCCAATAAATATAATTTTGGAACCATTTAGAATGAGTTAGACACATATTATATTATAATATTTCATGTATTTTGAAAAATTCCCCTCCCCTCACTTATAAAAGGACACCCCATATCCTATACTATACAAAATTCAAAAACATTCTAGTTTGGAAAATACCTACCCAAATAAATTCTTAAAATCCCTACCCATGTCCTATATTCCCTATATTGATCATGAAACCAACCTAGGAAGGCTTTAGGTATAAACATAAAGAGGTTGTCTGAAGAAGAGGTATAGTTATTAACCCATCATTTTCATTTATTTCTTCTTATACGTCCTTAAAATATTCATAAAACATGATGAAATAATTAAAAAATTATCTTAAATATACTAATATTTTTTTATGTTAATGTAATAACCTATATCTATCTACTTCTTCCATTAAATGGGAAATGAAACCATCATTCGTTTGTACAGAGGACTACCACATCATAGATTGATGTAATCTATTTTCCATCAACGTGTCTCATAGATGGTTATAATGATGGATTTAATTTATATATATGATATTAATGACATAATTATAATTATATAAATATAATATATCATAAATTTTCTTATCTTTCCATCCATTGAAAAATGACAACATTGTTCGTACGTACATGTGGATTACCACATCCACAAAGCTATGTGATTCGTTTTTCATACTGGATCACATGGATGGTATATATAAGTTTATTTAAAGATTTAATATTATATTTATGATATAATAATAATAATTATATAATGGTAAAATTATTCTTACCTTATTTCCTATATACTCTTTGAAAAATGAAAATGTCAGTCATGTGTACGCATGACTTACCATCTCTAGGATTATAACGAAATTAATTTTTCATATCCACATTTCATTGTTAGTTTAAAACATATAATTAATGTATAAAAATAATAATTATTTCATTATTATTATTCTATATATGACAGAACAATGAAATCTCTTACCACAATCAACATACCAAATCCTTTTTGAAATTATAAATCAAACATCCTCAAAACACCAAAAATGGTCATGATTGATTAATTAATTAAACATGTCATTATAATAAATGAAAAAATTATCTAATGATAAATTAATAAGCCCATAAAATTTTATTAAATAATTAAATAATTGATATAGGTTTATTATATATGAGTTAAAGGAAATACATAGAATGTCTGGACTTGAGGTAAGAGATTTCATCTCAATTTCCCTTCATTGAGGCATATTTTAATGTTATACACCTAATTTATTTTAAATGGTGTATATAATAACATTTTAAATTTTATATAATGAATAATTTATACTTAATGGTACTTTATTTTTCAATTTAAATTACTTTATCCAATGGTATTTGACTTGAAAGTTACCAAGTTGTAAGGAGTTTCTTAACTCAATTTCCCTTCGTTAGGTTTCAACTCTTCTTCATTGAACTAATTATGAAATTATTATGTGTGAATTTATCTATAAATTGTTTTATTATTTATTTAAAATATTTTTATGTGGATTTACATATGTGCACATAATTACTTCAAGGACTAATTATCACTTCAAAAGTTATGATCTTTGCAAGGGTTTTCTTTATCTCAATCTCATTTTCCTAAGACATGATTCATGTCATGCACCATGATTTAATTTTATAGTGTAATTAATACCTTATAAATTAATTTTGAAACATTATTTAATTAAATTCATAGTAATTATAAATACATATCATACTCTTTCTTTCAACGACTTTTGATTCAAAAGTTACCAAAGCGGTAAAGGATTTATGTTATAATCTCCTTTCTTTTTGAGATTATTTATATTCAAGGTTAATTTGGGAAAATAATATAATATAATTTTATTAAACTATATATATTTTATTATTATCTATTTATAAATTTAGTTTACATTTTTAATTTAAATTTCCTCCCTTATTTATTAAATAAATGTCAAGAAAGTTGTTTGTAAGTGATACCGATCTTGTTTCTTCTTTTAGACTGAGAATATTTCTCTTCCATATCCTTGTTTTCTAAAATGTTTTCAATAATGTTCTTTTATAAACATAAATTATTTCCTAAATATATTTTACATGATATTTTAACTTATTTTAAACGTTTTTAAAAGGAAATTTCTTAATGTTTTCTGTATGGGTTAGTTTTGACTCTCTTTAAAAATGTTTAAAAATAATATTTACTTTTAATGTTTACAACATGATTTATTTTACCACCACCATAAAAATTATTTGATTTGAAGATAAATTTATAATTTTCCTAGGTTATTTTAAAATAAAATTATTTTCAAAATATTTTTGTAAATTTTTAGTTGTTAAAAATTGATTTTCAAAGTGGAAAGGGTATTTTCTTCAAGAATGTTTTTAATGACATTTTAATGATATTTCAATTCATCAACTAAAAAAACCCTTAATTTTGTTTATGATCCACTTGGGAAATGTTATAATGATATCATCTTTATTCTTGATATGGATAGATTATGATTATTTCAAACAGGTTAGCTTGGAACTTGTTTATATTCCATGAGTAAAAAAATCTCTGAAAGAACAATGGTTATTGTTATGTTGAAAAATGAAAGTTTTGATGTGTTATGATTATGTCATGGTTCTTGAATTTTTTTCATGATTATGGTTGATCCTAATATATCTCATGATGATGGGTGATCCCAATATATCTCTCCAATTCATTAGATAAAGCGACAAAGTTAACCGGTTATAGGTTTCTCCTAAGTGATTATTAGAATTTACCAGGTAGGTTATTCCATTTGCGAGAGTTCTTGTAAGATTTATATGAAAATGATTTCCCAAGTTACCAAAATGTTTTATTTACGCTTTCATCAATTTATAAAAGAAAATTTTCTTAAGTACTGTTTTTACATGGCTCATGATTTTTGACCTATCTAACTCTTATCTTATGTTAAATATTTATACCATGTATCATGTTTTATGATATAAGTTTTTATGGGTATCAATTATCTTATTTTATGCTCATTCACTTTAATTATTTCATAAAACCCTTATGATCACATTATTCTCACTGATGAAATTTAGTTTTTAGTGCTTATGTTTTCCCTTACCAAGCATTTTATCTCAACCTTATTATATTCTTCATTTACACAGGTTATGGAGAATGATGTTTAATGAATTATGTATAGAAAGGTTTCATGTGTCAATAATTTTATGGGATATTTTTAAGAATTAATGTGGAAAAATAAAATCTAGGTATAGTGTAAAAAATAATCATTTGAAGAAATAAGTATTATTATGTAAGAGTTTTTCCTAATCCTATAAAACTATAAGCCTAAAAGGTCATTGGGTATGCAAGTGATCCAATGTTTTCATTTGATATTGTAAGTTTTGGATGGTTGAAATTGGGTCACATTTATCGGTATCAAAGCTAGAAATGTAAATATTAAGTTATTAGCACCAGATCTGAGTGTGCGAATTTAGGGTTGTTAAAGGTTAAAAATAAAAGATATCAATTGAAGATCATAAGTGAGAATAATATGAACATGTGGGTAAGATAAAATTGTCAAGGTACATGAAAATAACATAAGGAAATCATATCCAATAAAACATGTATCATAAATCATGGATCATGACATAAATATTTGAGCATAACATAGGACACAAGTCATAGGAGTGCGAAACCATGATACAATAAGCACGATTCATGAGAACATGACATAAGTTTGTTGTGGTAGAGCTGGTGCTTGAGAAACAACATATATGTACTTTATGATTATCTGTATTCATTTTTCTGAATATTAATAAAGTTATAATCGTATAATTTTTCTTCTTCTACGTGACATAATATGTGATAATATCCTAAGGGTACTTGTTGCACTGAAAGGTCACTGTAGTTCCCTGCTAGGATTAGAACCTATAAGTGACATGAAAATATTATTAAATATAAGTTCTCTAGATATATGATATCATTTAATTGGGCCTAAATGATATAGATTATCAGGGGTGTAGACTCATAGGACTTTTAGAAATTTTCTTATGGTGTATGCCCTTGGTAATATTTTGTGTAGGAGATTATGAGAACATGTATTTCCTATAGCAAATCCCTATTTATATATGTCATTGGATGTTCCTATCTATAGATGTGTTTAATAATCCTTATAATTTAATATTATTATTAATTCATGCAATGAGTCACATACTTTGATGTATTGATAAAAACCGTGATGATATATGCTTATGGAGAAATAAGATATGCTGGGTGAGTCATGATTGACATTGTATTAATGAATAATGCGAGAAAGGATTGGCCCATTCTAATATGAAATGAGATTTTACATCTCAAGCATTTTGATTGGAATATAAATTTTTAATTAATTCCATTGTCATGGTGTTGTTGTTGACAAGTTCATTTCCATAAATTCAAATAAATAAACATTGAGCTCATAGGTTGAAGACAAAAATATGAAAACTTATTGATAAGATATATTAAGATAAAAGGATTATATTACATAGTGAGTATCTATATGAGGTTGTATCTCATTATGACATTAAATTCTTCCTCTATGTGTGCCTTGATATGTTTGTAGATTCTAACCTTAGACTTTAAGTAATTCTACCTAATACCATCGAGAAAGAGGCCTAGAGGGCCACACACTAAGTATATCCGAGATCTCAGTTAAATTCTATATGAATTCAACAAGTTAGAATAAATTTCATTCTCTCTTTGTGGTTTAATAATTATTCAGTGTTGGTTGTGTTGTTACCAAGTGAGTTGTGTATTTTTTTCAATAGGTTCAATATGTGTTTAGTGTAGTGATAATGATACTTGGAGGATTGTTATGAATTCATGGAAATAAATTGGATTTCATGATTGATAAAGAATACATGTAAGTCCATATGATGATTTAGGTGCTTCCATGATATATAGAAATAGATTCATCAGGATACAACTTAAAGAACTCAAGTGGATAAGTTCAGAATAATGTGGCAAAGTAATGTGACAATTTATGTCCAATTCTTCAAAGAAATAAAAGACAAGTGTTGGTGAAAGTAGAGACATTGTATACATCATATTGGAAGTGTTGTTTGAGTTGTTTGATAAGGGTTGGAGTTGATTTGAGAAAACCCAAAATTGATTTCATGAAGATCAGATTTTATTTGGAGAAATTTTGGAAGTACTATTCCAAAGCTGAAAAATAAAAAAGGTATTTATATTACATTGAGTCATGTAATTAAATTCAGTTAAACACGTATGATAATTTAACTTTGAGAGAAGAGATGTGCATTGAGCCAGAAATGATAAAGGAATTTATCTTACATAGAGAACTAACCCATAAGATAATTGAGAGCTCATAATATAATTAACTTACATAGAACAAATCATAAGATGATTGTGGTCTATAAGATAAATTTATCTTATGTGATAAATATCCTATGAAGAATTACCTTACGGAGGATTATCCTATAGAGATAAAGAAAGTGCTGAGATGAGTTCCACCCACAGTATGGGATGCCATGTGGAAAAGACACGTAATTTTATGTATAAGGGATTTTGAAGGGGTTTAAAGAAGTTAATTTTTAGGAGGATTTATAAGAAGGAAATACTTGAGTAATATGGATATTCAAAAGGAATCTTTGAACTAGAATTTGAAAGAGATATCGAGTAAGATTGTGCTTACTAATGAAGATCAAAGAGTTCATAAACAAAAATAGAAACTAGGCATGAGTAATATTTTTGTGTATAAATATCTAGTTAAGCTAAGAAGATAATTAGTGTATAGAGTGAGTGAAATTTCATACACTGTATAAGATATTTCTGAGAACCTGATAAACATCTATATCATAAATAGGAAGAAGGTGAGTTAAATATAATAGCATCTGAAGGATGTAGACATAAGTATTCAAATAAGTTGTGGAGAATCCATATTTCACCTGATCTACAAGGAGTCTTGAGTCCAACACTACTACTAAAGTTTGTGAGAGAGTACACGATAAAGTATGATCCTATAGGTTCAAAAAGAAATATTACTTTGAATAAAAGGGGGAATTTCTATGACTGGATCAATATAGAAAGTGAAGGATCTTGTAACTGAGGGGAATGAATAGTTGTTGAAGAGGCTCATGATTAGGGAGTATAATAAGTTTTGTAATAGAAGGTGATTGGGGGGGGGGGGGGGGTATAACCAATTACACTCCTATGGGATTAGGATAACATTTTAATTGATAATAATATTATAGTGGAGAATATATATTGGGGGGAATAACCAACATTGAAATGAGTAATACTTTCATATGAAACTTGTAAATACCATGTTACTCTATTTATTAGTGATCATAAGGGAGAGGATTTTATAAATAATTGAGTGGATTAAGAAATTTAATAGGTTTAATAGGTTGGGATACAAAATAGGAATAACTAGTAAAAAAATATCACTGATTCACCCCATCCCCCTCTTAGTGATCTAACAGATTCAGTACTAAAAATTGGTATCATAGGGTAGGTTCTATTTAAATATCCAAGGAAGAATTATAAGAAATAAATAATCTTAAAATTTTCAATATATGAGGCATTCCCAAATTTTATGGGAAGAATTATCATAGCTTGAGTAATATGATGCTACACTACCTCCTATCACTTAGCCTAGAAGTGAGATATGTGAAAATATTTGGGTTTTAAACCACTACTAATGGTGAGGATTTAACTCAACAAGATAAGAGTAATATGGATTTATATGGAAATGATTAAAATTCCATCTTGGTGTCTCTATCAAAGAAGTTATATATAAAGGTCAGGGGTCTCTAGATTGCCAAGGAGATCTAGGAAAAATTGAAAAGAAACTATGAAGGTAATTTCAAATTCAAGGAAGACAAACATTAAGTTAATAAGAGTTAATTTGAAGACATTAAAATAGATAATAATGAAGATATTGATATCTATTTCACCTAGGTAAATGATATTGTTATAAATATCTTAGGTTTTGGTGAGAAGCAATAGGATTCCATCATTATCAAAAAACTAAAGAGGAATTTTCCAAATCTATTTGATTCAAAATTAACAAAATTATAAGAAAGATAAGACTTAATAATTAATGAGCTACACAAAATAATCATATATTATAAGATTAGAAAGAAAATTACTTTCAAAAGGAAGAAAAAATATGAAATATATTTTGAATCGATAAGAAAAGAAGAAGTCAGAGAAGAAGTGGATAAAGAATCTGAAGACTTAGATGCCAAGGATGAGAAATGAAAAGGTAATAATATAACTAGATATTATAATTTTAATGATTTTTGACATATTATAAATTATTTCCCAAAAAAGTAGGTTGAAGAATCTGAATTATATGAGTATGGTTAGAATACATAAAAACAAAATACAAATAAGTGGTTCAACAATAAAAGAAGAATATTTATAAGCATGAAAGAAAAAAAAGACTCATCAAGAGAATCATATAATGAAGTCAATCTATTTTTTCATATTGATAAAGGATCTAATTAATCAATTAGTGAAAATTATGTATAATAAAGAGTATAACTTGAGTGATAGTTGAAAGAAAAATTAGAATTCTATATGGTCTAGATACAACACCTCAATAAAGAAAAGAATAATCTTAAGAAAGAAAAGAAAAAGGTGGATACTGAGAATTTAGAGTATATAAAAAAGAATGGAACATGAATTTATGAGATCAAGAAGCACAATATTAAAGAAGTTTAACATGAAAATATTATCATAGATCTCAAGGAGGAACTAGTTGTAAAGGAAGAAGAATAGGTTGAGACATAATCCATATATATCACAGTGTATCAAGAGTTAAAAAAAGTCAGAGAATACTTCACTAAGTATACTGATGTAATGTATAATCTTATCAGACTGATGATAAGAAAAGTTTATATGAACAAGGTAAATATGTACTTAACCAGTTTTAAAATAGATCAGTTTTATCTAACAATGAAAATATAAAAACAAAATCTGAGGATATTTGGGCCAAGAAAATTAAGAGGATATATTCCTCATTAAAGTAAGGAAAGAATATGTTAAAAAGACCACAAACCCCTAATAAAAGTGAGTATTTATTTGCAACAGGACATCAATAGCACAAATCTTTCCAGATTTGGAATCAATCTAGAAGAACAAATTTTTAAGGGTTTTGATGGTGTTGTGGTAAGAATAGAAAAAAAGACTATTATTTTTAGTTAAATATGTATTTATTAGGAAAGGGGAAAGATCTATGGGGGAGTTTCAGTGAGAATATGAGGAAAAAGTCTCAAAGGAGACAACTTGTGACTAGGTATGCACCATACCTATCTACTTGAAACAAATTTTAGGATTTGGAATAAGTTTGTGGTAGATACTATTTGTGAGGTCATAAGGATGGGGTATGCATGATAAGGATAAAAGGAAAGGTTCCCTATACTGTTAAAGGAAATATATTTCAAAATAAAAAAGTGGAAAGTCATGTAAAGATTTTGAGAAGAGCGATAATGTTAAAAAAGAGTGTTATTTTTTTTTGAAATCAATTGAAATTGGATAAATAATTAGAGGAAGCTAAAAAACTTACCAAGGATAATGGAAATCAAGTGTCTTAAAAAGATAACATTAAAAATGATGAGAATTTACCCACAAATGGAAACTTAAATATCAAGAATATTGGCGTGGGAAAATCTATCCCACACAAAGAAAACGTTCAAGGGAAGTAAGAAGATAATTAAACAGATGAGACTCAAAAAAAAAAGAAGTGTATAAATAAATCTTACCATGATGAGATTAGAAGAAAATATGTCCCAGTTTGAGAGGAACATCTCATCTTGAATTTTGTATCTAATACAAAAATATGTCTCTCCTTATTCTATATTATCTTATGTGTTGAAAATTAACACACAATGAATTAAAGGAGAATCATGATAGCTGTAGACACTGCAAAACAATAAAGATAAGATTCTCATGGTTTACCACTAAAAAAATAAGACTCCACAATGAAGGAAAATAGTGAATCCATTTATATCGAAAAAAATCTAGGAGGAAACTTCCAATATACTATTTCCATTAAACCTGAAATTTATAATTTTTTTTGAAAACCTAAAGGTTGAGGTATGAGAATCACACTTATAGCTCTTAGTTATGATGCAATTATCAAGGGGGACTATTTTTATTAAAAATATGAGAAAAATGGGGATTTACATGATATGTACATGAACTATTTTAATATTTTTTTGAGATGTGTGTAGGTTACATCTTTATTTTAAGGTAATATGTCATACATAAGTCCTATTTGAGAAATGAGAAGATTTTGAGCATGATATCACATGAAAGGTATTTTATGGACATCATGGACAACATTTACTATATCTATCTTATTTTCTACACTAGGATATCCACATAAACTTATAGTATAATAATCAAAGGATCTTTTCTAATATAACTATATGGTATCATCCTTCTCTTTGATTTAAAAAAGGGAGAAGAGAATGAGAGTTCCTCGATAGGCATAAAGAGAGATGATATGACCCTTACACTTATATTTTCATTTTATTATCAATAAGGGGGGATAAATAATTCATCCAAGAAAACATATTAAATTTTTGGAATTATAGTATTTCAAATAAATTTAAAGGGGGATATTGTTGTTCCCAAGCAAGTATTTCATTTTTTTCAATAGGTTAAATATGTGTTTAGGGTGGTGATGATTATTATTGGAGGATTTTTATGAATTTATGGAAATTAATTGGATTTAATTCTTGATAAAACATCCATTTAAGTCTATAAGATGATTTAGGTTCTTCCATGATATATGGAAATGGATTCATGAGGATACAATATGAAGAATTCAAGTAGATATGTTCAAAACAATGTGGAAAAGTAATGTGATGATTGATGTGATTCTCTTAAAAGAAATAAAATATGAGTGTTGGTGGAAGTAGATACATTGTCTACATCATGTTAGAAGTATTTTTTGAGTATTTTGATAAGGTTTGAATTTTATTTGATAAAACCTAGAATTTATTTCAAGAATCTTAGAGTTAATTTGGAGAAATTTTGGAAGTACTATACCAAATATGACCAATAAAAACGAAATTTATCTTATTCTTATTTGCATAAGTAAATTTAGTTATGTGAATAAGATAATTTAGCCATACAATAAGAGTTTTATGTTGATATAGAAATGAAAAAAGGCATTTATCTTACAGAATTCAATCATCTTTCAAGCTGGTATGTGTAAAATTTTTATTCCAAAGGGAGTTGATTTTTTTGTGAATAGGTTAAATATGTGTTTAGTGTGGTGATGATAATACTTGAAGGATTTTTATGAATTTATAGAAAGTCATTTAATTAAATTATTGATAAATAATCCATGTAATTATATAAGATTATTAAGGTGTTTCTATGATATATAGGAACATATTCATGAGGCTACAACTTTAAGAACCCGAGTGGAGAACTAAAAGAAAACGAGGAAAAGTAATGTGATGATTGACATGTTATTATTTAAAGAAATCAAAGATAGGTGTTGGTGGAAGTAGATCCACTTTCAGTATCATGTTAGAAGTGTTGTTTGAGTTGTTTGAGAAGGGATGTAGTTGATTTGAAAAAACCCATAATTGATTCCAAGAAGCTGAGAGTTGATTTGGAGAAATTATGGAAGTACTATGCCAAAACTACCAAATAAAAAATGTATTTATCTTACATTGATCCATGTAAGTAAATTCAGTTATGTGCATAAGATAATTCATCTATATGAGAAGAGTTGTGCATTGAACTAGAAATGATAAAATAATTTATCATATATAGACAACAAACCCATAAGATAATTGAGAGATCATAATATAATTATATTATGTGGACTAACTCATAATATTGTTGAGGTCCATAAGATAAATTTACCTTACATGATAAATATCTTATATCTAATTATCCTATAGAGAATTATCTTATGGAGGATTATTATATGGAGATAAAGAAAGTGATGAGATGAGTTCCACACCGCAGGATGGGATTCCATGTGGAAAAGACACATAATTCTAAACATGTGGGATTTTAAATGAGTTTAAAGAAGTATATTTTATGTAGAATTTCTAAGAAGAAAATACTTGAGTCATATGGAGATTAAAAATATTTTTTTATTGGAAATTTTAATGATATATCAAGGAAGATCACACTTACTTCTAAAGATCAAAGAGTTTCTAAATACAAATAAAAACCTAGAATGATCAATATTTATGTGTATAAATATATAGGTAAGTGAAAGAGATAATTAGTGTGAAGATTGAGATAACTTTAATACACTATGGAATAGAGTTATAAGAAATTGATACACATATATATCATGGAGAGGAAGAAGGTGAACTAATTCTAGGAATCCATAAAGGTGACAGACCTAAGTATTCTTAGAAGCCGAGGAGAATCCAAGTTACACCAGATCTGGAAGGAGACTCAAGACCAGTACTACTAATAAAGTTCTTGAGGGACTATGTAAGAAAGTATAATCGTACAAGATCATGGAGAAAAATACCTATGAATAAGGAGGACTTTTTATGACTAGATCAACACAAAAAGTGAAGAATCTTGTAACTGGTGGGGTATAACTAGTTTCTAAAGAGGCTCATGACTGGGGAGTATAACTAGTCAAGGAAGAGAAGGTGATTGAGGGGTATAACCAATCATGGTCTTGTGGACTTAGGAGACCACTGTAATTGATAATAAGATTATATTAGAGAATCCATGTTCGTGGGGGGATAACCAACATGGAAAATAGTAGTCCTTTTAGAAGAATCTTGTAAATACTGTGTGCTACTCTCTTTATTTATTACTACACATGAAAGTGAGGCTATGATAAATCATTGAGTTGATCGTGAACTTTAGTAGGTTCAATAGGTTGGGTTAAAAAAAGGTAATAACTAATAAAATAATTAGAGATCACTGATTCACCCCCTCTCAGTGATCCAATGAATTCAAGACTAACATACTGATCACAAATATTTATTCACATGTTACTTGGAAGAATAAATATTCAAGTTAAATAATAATAAATATTTATTCACAAGATTTAATGAATATAATATTTAATTTATTTATTAGTGAATAATTTAGAAATATTTATTTTTAAATAATTATTCATCATTCAAGGTTTGATAAATACCGAGGTGGATAAACAGACTAAGTTTAATGGTCCATCTGAAAATGATAAATTAAATATTATTTAAACAAATATTAATAAATTTATTTAAAAAATTATATTTATTTATTCACAAGTGTTATGCATGTCAAGTGAATGGTAATATTATTTATATTATTATTATTCATGAGGTTTACTAAGAAATAAGGAATTGGATAAGGGATTATATGCAATTTCCAACCCCAACCTAACTCTATAAATACTAGAATATATCACATTTCAGGGTCAGATACTTGTTGTGTAGACCGAACCTAGAGAGAATTCTCTCAATCCCAAGAGAGAAATATCTCTCTAGAACATGATCAAGGTCAATAGTGTCAATCCTCCTCTATCCTCTCAAGTCTTTGAGAGACCTAAATAATCTTTTGTCCATGAATAATTTCTCATTACGATCAATGATGAATGGTGTAAGAGATCATAATCAATTATGCTAGAACCTGATGATTCTAATATGAAATTCTAAGATTTTGGAGCATGTGTGGATCACCACCAAAGGGATTACAACCTTAGATCCTATGAATCAACAATGGTAATATGAGAGTGGTCTACCAATTCATCAACTAAGAAAGAATTACTAAATCAAGGTAATTTTAAATATATCTATAAATTAATTATAAATTATATGTGATGATTCTTCCTTTTTAGTTATAGCGTCAATAATTCATTTAATATTTGATTTAATTCCACTGATTATGATGTTCTTCATAATACACTCCATGAATTAATAGCCAATTATGAAAAAATATGAGTTGGTTATGCCCAATTGGTTCTTTCGCTATGCCCAAAACATTTTAGTGGTATCAAAGTGGTCACATAATTAATTTATAATTATTTATTAATTGTTGATTCATAATATGCATTTGTTACTAGTTTTATTTATTTATTAATCATTATTTAAATTCAAATGTTGAAATCCTATTTTCTCTTCTTTGTTCTAGCTCATATAACCAATATAAGGTTAAATTAGCATGAATAGAATCTAAAGACTCCATTAGGAGATTCCAAGGGTTCTGATAGGATAGGATAAGAGCATACAATGTGTAGATCAAAGGTTCATCCCGTGTACCCATGCTCAATGGACCAATATGTATCATGTTAAAAGCATACCATCATGCATCAACTACACATGAAATGCATGTAATGCACACCACATGTTGACAGATCCAAATTGGAATTAATTTTTCTAGACTACATGCCATGTAACTTAGTTACATGCCATGTAGTCCACATGTTTTTACAATGAAAAACATGAAGTCCAAGCCAAGTTGTACATTTATTACATAACATGGGGATGGAAAATCCATGCAATATCGAGGTCACATGGTGTGTAATAGGCATACAATCCATGCACCTTTTACATGTTTGTGATCTACAAACCCACCCAACCCCTAGGAACATGTCACAGACATGTGTAGAAGAGACTACATGACATGTAACCTATTATCAATTGTTTAATTAATTTAATGAGGAGATAAAAATTAATGATATAATTAAACCAATTCACATGTGTTCTGTGTGTCATTTATTGACAGTACATGCCATATAATTGGATTATTAATTATATATTAAATCAATTTCTATGTTAAATTATGAACTATAGCTTTGTATGTTCTTTACTTGCAGTGTACTCTGAGTGCATTGATAACATCAAATGTCGAGTAATTTACATATGACCATGCATCATTTATTGAAAAATTCATGACATTTAATTATGAGCCACATATTGTATGCTATATTCCATGTGAATATAAAGTAAAAGAAACATGTTGATTAGTTTGGATGGGTACATACCGTTGCTTTAATGTACACATGTTTAATTTGTTAATTTTAAATAAAATTAATTTATTTAAAATTACGAATGATGGAAATTTCATGATGGTTTATATAGAATTATGATAAATTGAATTAATTGATTAATCAAATTAATTCATGGAATTTTATCTCAATTAAAGAAAAAATTGAAATGAATGATAATTAGATTGAAAATTCATATTAATTGCATGTTTGTGAATGATCATGAGCTTAGAACAGACCCGTGTGTTTGATTAATTTCCTTTTTTATTTTATTATTAAATTAAATTTATTACCTGAGTGTCATCCCCTATTTTCATTATATAAGGGTCTTATGACCAAAATTTATTTTATATAACCCCCAAACCAATCCCTTCGTTCCCCTCACCTACATGTGAGTAAATATTATATAATGGTTGTGGCACCCAGATGATTGGGGACAATTTAAGTTTGAGTCTAAAGTGAAACCAATCTAGGCGATACACAAGAGTATAGGTGTAATACTGTAACACAAACCAATTTATGGTTCAAGGTGTTCCCCCTAGGGTCAAGGATTAGTTTATCATCCGCTAGATAAAATAACCATTAGAGAAGCCCATTATTATACCACTATTATTATTATTTTTCGATCAAGTTTCTTAGTTAATTTCTTTATTTATTATTTATCACGATCACATAAATTAATGAATTAACAAGAATAAAAGATGAAATTAAAATAAACTGAACTATGCATAAAGTTTATCACGACATGGTTAATCAGTTAAGTAAATCCACTTAATTTTAATAATCATGTAATAAAGATAAAATATGAAACTTACACATTAAGAAAAAATCTCTTAAATCAATATATTAAGTTGGTATAAACTTCTATTACTTAAGTTAAAAATGAACCATAGTTCAAAGTGCTTGATCGGTCCAAGTCGGGGTGCTTTCAATTATTGGGGAATTTTTTCTTGAGTTTTGGGTTGACTTAACTAAGTTCAAATCAAGGGTTGAATACCCAATAAGGACTTGGTGTAACTAAGAGGAAAAATGTTGATAAAATCCTCATCCAAGATTTCAGGATTGAGGAGTCCACACAACAAATCAGGGATTTGCGAGTAAATGTTGTTGGAAAGTTACGCCTATATAAAACCCTTCAAATAACTTTTAAGTCCTAAGTCTAAGTTATGAGAAGGAGATTATGGATAATTTCCATTAGAATATCTATACGATGAGATATTACAAAAATAATGGCGAGAGATGTTATTTTTCAATAAAATAGTGGGTGATTAATAAATTTAAGATTAATAAAATTTATTATATAATTTTTTAATCTAGATAAAGCACTATTTTTTAATTTATTCTAGAAATGGAAAACCACACGAATTCAAACATATCATTGTGATCCATACTATAGATGGATAACCTTCACACCAACTCAAATATTTAGAAATGGTATAAGTGATTTCATGTTTACTATGCCATGACAGGAAATTATACATGCTATAAATCCTAGTTCCAAAGTTACTTTCACAAGGGGATAGTGAGGAAAAAATATCTCTCTACCTTAAACACATGGATGATGAAACATATGTACAATGTTTAATACTATCATTTATTTCCAGTGATATCATGAAGAAACATAAAGATATGGATGCACAAAACATGATGTATCACCTTTTAAATCTTTATCAAGAGATAGTGAGACAAGATAGATATGATACCTCCACTTCACTATTAACATGAAAACTTGGAGAGTCGGTGCCAGCTATGCCTCATATAGTGAATATTATTGGATATATAGAGCACTTAAAAATCTTGGGTTTTAATATCCTTGATAATCCATGCATATATCTCATCCTATCTTCACTACCCAAGAGCTTCTCTAGTTTTATTATGAATTATAAAATGAGAAATAACAAGAAGAATCTTTCACAACATCTTACTTTAATTCACCAAGTTGATAAAAACATGGGGTGTAAAAAACCTATAGTACTTATAGTGAATAAGAAAAGGAAGAACAAGTTAAAGGGCCCCAAGACTCCTTCCAATTATAATACTCTTGAGCATCGTCCTTCTAAGAAGAAGAATATCCAATAAAAAGTAAAGGAAAAAAATGAAGTATATTTTTCATGTGGTAAGCTAGACCACTAGAAGAAGAACTAAAACCATCTGAAGAAGTAAGGGGAAGCTTCATGTGTGTTATTTTCTAAGTACAATCTTTTTATATCAGCAAATTTGGGTATTAGATATATCTTATAGTGCTCACATATAAATTCAAATGTAGGAAATAAGTATATTTTGAAATATTACATGAGGATATGTGGATTTAGAGGAAACTAATGGAGTGAGGCTAGCTGCTCTAGCCATTGTATACTACTATCTCACATTTCAAACAAGGTTAATTGTGGTTTTAAAGGACTATTATTATGTTCCTAGTGTTACTAGGAACATCATCTATGTTTATTTGATTTATATAGATGGATTTGTTTTCAAAATTGTAAATAAAGAATTTTAATTTTATAACAATGAAATTTTTTATGGTATGGAACAACTGAATAATGATATTTATATATTAAATTATGAAAACCAAGTGATGGAAATTGACAAAGAATTAATTTTTCATGAATTATTTTGGAACCATTTGTGGAATAAAAATATTTGTCACTTTAATGATAAGATTCGGAAAAATCTTTATCAAGATAGTTATTTAGACTCTTTTGATCTAAAACCACTTGATATATGTCATACTTGTTTACAAGTAAGGGTGTAAATTTGGCTCAATAGCCCAAAATACCACTAGACCTAGCCGAACGCCTGACCGGGCTTGGATTAAAAAAGCTTGACTAGGCTTGGTCTGGGATTCGTACATGATATTTTATCCTGATCTGGACCTAAAATCTCGACCCAACATGAAAAATAAAAAAAATTAGGGAAAACCCATTGCAGGGGAGACTATAACACCCTACCATTGGATTCCAAGGTTGTACCCGGGCCAACTAGTTCATGATTTGTGCCTATTATAATTTCAAAATATCTATAAAAATATATCTATTTTATAAAAATTAATATTTTATTTGTTTAATAATAAATAAAATTAATTAGACTAGCCAGGGTCCAGGTCTAGGCTGAGATTCAGTATTGTGCAGGCTGACCCAACCCAACTTGAACAGTGCCAATGACCCAAGAAATTATAGGTAAGGCCCAACCCATCTTGGCATGACCAGGATTAGGGAGGAATGTTTTTATATGCCTATTTATAAGGAAAGATGACCAAACCATCATTTTATAGGTAGGGTGAAAGTGCTACATATCTTCTATAATTGATACATACTAATGTGTGTTAATGTTTTATATTATAATATAGAGATATTTATTCTTACTTCATTAATTTTACTGATGAATTGAGTAGATATGGATATATATACTTAATGAGGTATAAGTCTGATTCCTGTGAGAAATTCAATGAATTAATGAATGAAGTAGAGAACCAACTTGGTATGAAGATAAATAAGATTTGATTTGATCATGGTGGTGAAAATATTAACCAAGAGTTTTTTAAATTTCAATGGGAGTTTATGAATCTATCTCAACTCACTCCACCTTATACACTAGATTGGAATGGTATTAGTGAAAGGAGAAACCATACCTTTCCTGAGATGGTGATGTCAATTATGAGTTATTTAGATCTTTCATTATCCTTTTGAGGATATGAATTACACACTGTAGAATACACACTAAATTTTATACTAACTAAAGTAGATAATAATATTCCTTTTGAGTTATAGAGTGAAAATAAACCTGTTTTGTCACATATTCATGCATGGGGTTGTGATACATTTTTAAGGCCAAATCTGGTAACAAAATAGCACAGAAAGGTGAAAAGTGTATCTTTATAGGTTATTCCAAGGAAATAAGGGGATATTATCTATAAAATCCCTCAGACAAGAATAAGACCATCACTAGACATGCCATTTTTCTTGATAGGGGGTATATTCTCAAGAAGGATAGTGGGGGAAAGTTTGAATCTGATGAATTTGATGCACACGATAAACAAGAGTTGGTATAAGAACAAATTCTATAGGTCCCTATGGAATATTATTCTAATGAAATACAAGTACTTCATAGAATCACCAGATATGTTAGATAACTAGTAAGATATGGTTTTCTAGTCACCGAGGATGGTGACTCATTATCAGTTGACAATAATGATCCTATTTTCTACAAGGAAGTATTAGAGATCTCAGAAGATACAATATAGAAATAATCCATAGATTCTAAGATGTATTCCATGTATTAGAACTATTTCTAGGTTCATTTTGATCCACCAGTTGATGTAAATCCTGTTGGGTTCAAATGGTTATTCAAGAGAAAACTGGACATGGAAGGTAAATTGAGTACCTATAAAGCACAAATGGTGGATAAAGGGTTTAAACGACATCAAGGAAATGAATATGGTGAAATATTTTTTTCTAGTATCTATGTATAAATACATAATAATTCTACTTACTATAACAACCTTCCATAACTTTGATATTTTATAAATGTATGTCAAAACAACCTTCATTAATAAGAAACTTCGTGAAGATATATGAAACAACCGAAAGGGTTTGTAACTCTAGGAAATGAAAAAAATGTATACAAGTTGCAGTGGTCCATTTATGGATTGAATAAAGTATCTAGTTCATGAAACATTTTATTTGATAAATCTATAATAGAATTTGGTTTCATTAATACTGAATGTGAGCAATTTGTTTACAATCGGTTTAGTGGGAGTGCAGGTTTTATCCTAGTAGTATATATCGATGACACATTACTTATTGGAAATGACATACCAATAATAAAATCAATTAAGGACTAGTTGAAAAAGTTATTATCTATGAAGAGATTATATGAAATAACCTACATTATTGGGATTAATATCATTCAATATATATCCAAGAGGCAACCTAGACTAAGTCAAAGTACATATATTGAAAATATACTAAAGATATTTAGTATAGAAAAATCCAAGAGGGAATTGTTTCTAGTATCATATGATATACATATTTATAAGAAAATATACCCTAGGACACAATAAGAAAGAGATAGAATAAGAAATATCCTATATTCTTCTGTGATAGGATCAATTATGTATTTCGTGTATGTACTAGGCTTGATGTTGCTTAATCCTTGAGCATGATAGGAAAATATCAAGCTGATCTAGGTGAACAATATTGGCCTACTATTAAGGATATCCTTAAGTATCTGAGTAAAATAAGGATATTCTCTTGGTGTATGAATTAGATAAGGAGCTAGTCATTGGGGATTACCCAAATTCTAGCTTTTAGATTGGCCATAAAGATATGAATTCATAGTCAAGATATGTCATTAGTCTTAATGGGGGAGTTATGAGCTAGAAAAGTTTAAAACAACCAATTAATGATGATTCGATAGTGGAGTCTGAGTATATAGTGACATTTGATGCAGAAAAAGAATACATTTAGATATTTTTTAAGATATTGATTTGGTTCCTAGTAGTAAAAACCCTATCACATTGTATTGTGACAATACTACAGTGGTGACTCTCATAAAGGAGTTAATATCACATCAACGGATGAAGCACATACTCTGAAAGTATCACCTCTTGAGGGATTTTTCTCAGAGGAGTGAGGTCGTGGTGAGTAGAGTTTCCATAGAATAAAACATAGTAAACCCTTTTAATAATTCCTTATGTCAATAAAAGCATGGATATCATATAATAGTTAATGAATTGAAGGTTGTTAGCAGTTGAATCTAGTGCAAGTGATATTCTATTGAAGTTGGTGCCCTAGAACTAATTTTTATATACTTTATGATTACCTATATTCATTTTTTAATATTAATAAAGTTTTTATCATATAATGATTGTTATTATTCATGACATAGTATGTGATAATGTCATAAGTGTATTTATCACACTAAAATGTCATAACAGTTCCCTGTTATGACGAGAACCTATAAGTTCCATAATAGTATTCTTAAATATAAGTTCTATAGTCGGATGATATAATTTGATTATACAATAATGATACAAGATATTATGGGTGAAGATTCATAGGAATTTGAGATACTCTCTCATGGTGTACAACCTTGGTAATCTTTAAACTGAAAGATTATGAGAATATGACCTGCCAGTAGGAAATCTACATTTGTATGTGTCATTGGATGTTCCTATATGTTGAAATGTTTAATGATACTTAAACTTTAATATTATTATTAATGCATTTCACGAGTCATGTTCTTTGATGTATTGATGAAAACCGTGATGACATATACTCCAGGTGAAGTAGGATACAATGGGTGCGTGAAAACTAACATTCTATTAAGGAATAATGTAAGAAAGGATTTTTCCCTTTTGTTCTTTAATGAAAGTTGATATCTCAAGACCTTTTATGGTAATGGAATTTCTTAATTAAGTCTATGTCCATGGTGGTGTTGTTGACTTCATTTCAGGAAAGTCAAAGAAAGATACATCAAATACATAGTTTGACGACACCAGCATGCAACCTGCTTGATTACAGATATCATGATAAAGGGATTATATTACACAATGAGAATTAATATGAGGTTTTATGTCATTTAGACATCAATTTATTTCTCTATATGTTCCTTAGCATGTTTCTATACACTAACCTCTTACTTTACGTAGTTCTAACAAATGCCACTAAGAAAGAGGCCTAAAGGGCCACACACTAAGTGTATCTAGAATATAAATTAAATTTTATATGAATTTAACAAGTTATAATATATATTTTCACACTTTTTGGTTTAATAATTATTTGGGTCTAGTTTATCACCAAGAATTAATCACAAGTTTTTGGATGAAAAAATATACGAGTTAAATAATAGTGAATATTTATTCACAAAATTTAGTGAATATAATATTTATCTTATTTATTAGAGAATAATGTAGAAATATATATTTATTAAATAAATATCCATTATTCAAGGTTTGATAAATACTTTAGAGGATAAATAAACTGATTTTAATCCTCCAATAACAAATGATATATTAAATATCATTTAAATAAATATTAATTAATTTTTTTAACAAATGATATTTATTTATCCATAGGTATTGCACATGTCAAGTGGATAATATTATTATTTTTATATTTTTTAGAAATGGGGTTTTCTAAGGGATAGAGAATTGGATAAGTTCCCATGTGAAATTTCAAACCCTAACCTTGCTCTATAAATACATGGTTATATCACTATCTAGGGTTAGTTTCTTGTTGTGCATAATAAACCTTGAGTGAATTATCTCAAGCCTAAGAGAGAAACCTATATCTATAATGTGCCCAATATTATGAGAACTAATCCTCCTATACCCTATAAAGTTTTCAAGATACTTGAGGAATATTTTATCCATGAATATATTCACATTGCGATCAATGATGAATGACACAAGTGACCAGAATCGACTGCGCTAGCCCTTGAAAATTATATAGTAGATTTTACAGATTTGGGAGCATGTGCAGATCACAACTAGAGGGATTATAACTTTGGATCCTATGACATGATGATGATACAATGATATTGGTCCTCTAATTCATCAAAAAATATTGAATTACAATATTAACATACTTCTTAATATGTCTATAAATTAATTATAAATTATATGTGATGATCTTGACTTTTTTTGTTCCGGCCTCGATAAGTCAATTAATATTCAATTTAGTTCCATTAGTTATGACATTATTTGTGACCTTCATCATATATTATTCATTGATTATGACGAAAATACAAGTTTTCCATTCCCAATAGGTTCTTCCACTGCATCTAAAATGTTTATGTTGCATAACATAAGAGTCTAAGACAAACATAAACATATAAATCATAATATATGTCAAGGTTAACAACTCATACCCCATAAAATTTTAGAATTGGTCTAACCATCCTTGTCCCATCATAATCTCACGATATATAAAACTTTATCAAATTTATTGGAGGGTTATAATGGAATCACTCGTTATATAATGAAAAACCATAAAAATTTGTGTCACATGAATATAAAAACATTCATAATCCATTGATATCTTAATTAACCTATGAGAAATAAATGATTTTTAGGAATATTTCCACAAAACATGACCATAATACCCTATATAAATAATGTGTATGGTATCATTAGAGAATATCCATGGTTATACATAAGAAATGTTAAATGATGTTGACATAGATGGAAAACACTTTATAAGAGCATTAGAAAATTTCTTTGAAAAATAAACATTAATACACTTTATGTTTTTAATAAATTTTATTTTAATAGAAATAATTTATAAAATAATTATAATTGTTATTATTTAGGAAAATAATGAAACATTAAAAGGATTATTTTTATACAAAACTGAATAAGATGGTGAAAAAAATTGTTTGTGTAGAAAGCATTAAAAAAATTTCCTTCACACTTTGTAAATAAAGTGAATAGAAAATAACTCATGAAAAAGACATTAAAAATATATTTATTTCATAATTTTTAAATAAATTTCATATCAATATAATATTACCTTAAGAAATAAATGAATTACGTATATATACATTTATAAAACAAAATAATGAATATGAATATGGAGGAGAAAGGTTCATGACTAAAAGTATGAGATAAGGTCAGCTCCACTTATCGAAAACCTTTTCACTAGATTGTGAATCAAATAAAGGTGAATTAGTAAGAATACGTGTTAAATCTAAAAATAACCATTGTATAAGAAAATAAATGAAGTTTTAGAGTGAAGGATCATATAATTTCCCCCAATGGAAATTTAGTCATAAACAATCTTGATTTCAAAGTGATATTAGAAAGAAACCCTTACCTTTACTACCAATTTTCATGAAGACACTTTAACATACTATATAATAAATATAACCATATTAAAAACTAATTTTAGAACCTTATTAATATCTATTATCTTTTAAACTCTTCAATTATTATCATTTATTATACATATATTAGTTAGTTATTATTTATTTTAATCACTGGATGTTAATAACTTTGATTGTTTCATACAAGTTTTGTAATGGTGATGTCAATCCTAATTATTTGATAAAAAGTTCATAATTTATAGATTAGTCAAGTTAGTCAAATAATTATGTTCCAATGATTTATTCATAGCTATGTTCATCTGATAGATTTATGGGTATGATTCGTGAGAATGGAATCCATGATGAACATGTTTCAGGTAATTTACTGATAACAACAAATTACTTGATAATGAACATTATTTTTTGTACATACCTTAAAAAACTATATTCATAACATAATTTAATCCTTAATATATTATATTACTAGTATTAATGTCATGATACTTATTCAAGATGAAAATTATGATACTAGTATAGAATTATTCCTATAGAAGGTTGAACCAACCCAAACAAGTACATGTTATATTAATAAATGATTAAGAGTTTAGAGTTATATAATAGTAATATCATTTTCATAGAATAATAATAATGTTAATATACCATAATTACTGTGTATTATTATATTTATAAAGAGTTGGTATGAATAGTTAATTGAAAAAGATGGTGAAGAAGTATATACTTTGATGAATTTTTTCCATCTTGAAATGGGTTACTTTAGAATGAAGGATTTAGGAATCCTTATTAAGACTATAAGAAACCAAACTTATAAGAATATTTTAGTATAAGAAAAATGGATTGGGATTAAGGAGAGAACCATAGGGTATGGCATTGATTCAAAGACCCTTTATCTTTAGTTTTGAAAATCATAATACACCCATGATATAATTATTTTAACAAGAAAGTTTTTATTTTAAGTGTTTTTGATACACAAGTTTGAATTTTCAATAACTATATATTTATAGGTCCTTATTATGAAAATACAGAGGATTTAATGTTTCTAACTATGTTAATTCTATTGGATTTACAAGAATTATAGTGGTGCACAACTAGCTTCATCAGAATATGTGAAGAATTACTAAGTACATTAGATGATGATAAATTTTTTGAAATGCAGTAACAACTGACCTCAAAGAAAAAAATACAACCATTAGATAATTTCCTATAAATAAGACCACATATTCTAGGATTGGAAAAAAATATGCATGGATACACTTTATTGCTTGCAGTATCTTAAAGTTTACAACAACTTATATTTGTGAGAGTACTTCCAATTGTATTTTTTTTTGTGTGTCCATGATAAGAGTTCCCTTGTGAAGTTTTCATTGTAAAAATATTAGCATATTTTTGAAATTGATTTGTTTTTTATCCTTCAAGATTAAAAAATTTTTGAGGAGGAAGATAGAGCTAAACTTCTGGTTTGTAGAAGTAGTGAATATTATTGATCAGGTTGATTGAGGGATTTCATTAGGAAGATAGAGCCGAGCTTTCTATTTGTAAAAGAGAATTAATATTTTTTTCTCGGTTTAAAGTCAAGGTCTTCTAGGTTATTGAAAGATAGAATTTTAGATAGGTTAAATTCAAGGATACCTTTAATCAAGTTTATGATTCACCTGATTATTTGGGTTAAAAGAGTGATTTATAATATCCTTTTAAGGGATACTTGATTTGTGAATTATTAATCCACATTTTTTTTATTTTTTCCATGCCTACAATATTAAGTTATTCTTTTTATTTATTTTGTATGTTAGGTTTTGTTATAAGTTATTAAAATTTCAACATACTTAATTTCCATTGTGCTTATTTGTTTTTTTACTTTTATTTTATGGTATTTTATTTTATGGGTTTAATGAAACTTCATGTTACCATTAGTTTTAATGTTTTAGGTGGATAAAAATACAAAGTCACATTTTAGAGTAAAATTTACCCCCTCCTATTTTAGTTTAAATTCCATACTATACTAGGAAAATATGTGGTATTAGAGTATAACTCTATGTTTGAGACTGAATTTGGTATTACTTATTATTATTTTTCCATTTGTTCATTGTAATTTCATATATCAGTTTCCTTATGATAACCCATAATAGAGAAAAGTTTTTTTAATGGAAGGTGTTTGGAATGTTGGGATTTTGGATAATCACAATTCAAAAAGACCTCCTATATTTTATGGAAGTGACTATGAATATTAGAAAGATCAGATGAAAACATTCATTATCAATACTATTATATATTGTTTTTATGATTTTCAAAACATATAAAATACTAGAGAAAGAAGTTTCTACATTTTCAAGAGAGGAAAAATTTGAATTTCAAATAATATTTGAAGTTTGAAATACCATTCTATGTTCAATACAAAAAATATATACAATCAAGTTTCTTCTTGTATAAATGCATGTGGAATTTGGAAAAAGTTATAAGTTACACATTTTAGAACTTCAAAAGTCATTGAGACTAAGAAAGATTTTCATAGACCTAATTTTCAAGACTTTGATTTCATACCCGGTGAAAGTATTGTTCAAATGAATCAAAGGTTAATATCAATTGTTAAAAAATCTCTTCATGAAAAAGAGTAATCAAATAATCATTTGGTAGAAAAATTCATTGATATACTTTTGAATGAGTTGGAATCTAAGCAGACCATAATCAATGATATTACGCATATCACTGAATTTAGTCTTGATGATTTGATGAACTTTAATATAGCATGAAAGTATCTTGAAAATATAAAATGGTAAATAAAATGAGAAAAATAGAGTTTCCTTTACATATACTAGATCATTAAATTCTATAGATTGTAATGATTTACCAGATACATCCAAAGGTTATAATTATGCTAAGATAAGTAAAGGATAAATATTTAAATTATCTAGAAGAATGAATCATTATATGGGAATGAATAGTTTTAAAATATATTATTTAAAGTATTAGAATGAAAATTATGATACTAAAGAATAATCTAAAACTATATATTATAAATGTTGAAATCTTGGACATATTCAAGCAAACTGTCCAGAGATATATAGGAATGATAGAAATTATTTGAAATAACACTCTAAGAGAAAAAATAAGAATAGTTTGAAAGATATGGATAGATAGAGTGATAGTGAAGGAGATACTACTTCTGAAAATTTATTAGAATATAATGATAATAGTAATAAAGTTATTGAGTTTTATGCTAAATCCCCAAAGATTGAAAAATATTTCATGGGAAAATTGACTGTTGAAGATCTTATGAACTTAACTCTTGATTTGGAATGATTATATTCTTTTAATGATAAAAATGATGAAAAAAGTGATAGTGAAAATTATTTTGATGCTTTTATAGTTGAATAAATGGATTTTTTATGTAACTAGTCTTGAAAATATTAAAAGACAAGTAAAGCATGAATGTGATAAAGTTAAGTTTGATTTTTAAAACTTTTTTAAAATTACATTGATTTTAAAATTGCCTTATTTTAATGGAAGAAAAACTTGAATGAGTTCACATTTGATTTATAAAAAGTAAAGGATGATAATAAAAAGCTAAATTTTGAGTTAGATAATTCTAGAGAGAAGATTTTGAAGTTTTATTCTATGTTGAAAGGAAAGGGAATTGTAAAATCATCAGAATATCATCCTAAGTTTGATGATCAAAATTTTAAAAACTTTGAGAAGATAATGCAATTTTATAATGATAAAAATGAAGCTATTAAGATAAATTTAGAGATTGAATGTTTGAAAAAATTATTGATATGATTTACCACCAGAAGGGAAAGCTTTGAAAATACCTATAGTTAATTGAGACATAAAAGGAATACATCATGAATTGAATATAAAACCACTGAAATATTAACATATTAATCAAATTAATCCATACTAAGCTAATAAATGTTTTTTAAAATGTGTCACAGAGGAGGAAATTAAAGAATAACCATTCTTTAAAAAAAGTTCAGTATTTTGTAAGAACACAAAATTTTATTTCATGGGATATGGATGTTTATGAATACCAAAGACCTAAACAAATCTAGGTTCAAAAATTTACAAGGATTACAATCCCCTAAATACCTAATTTTTGAAGAAATGAAGTTTTTGTGCATCAATTGCTAAATACCTATCATAGATACCTAGTAAGTATATTTTAACTTCACCAGAAGTTAATTCTTGTATGAGTTAATATATTTATGAGTTTCAAATATTTTAAGTTTTTTATACTATATTGCTTTAATTCCTTTTATTTAGAGGTGGTTAGTTTTTTATATTTTTTATATCTTCTTAATAAGTAAAATTTTAACTTCCAAATAGTTTAATATTTATATAAATCTATTTATAACCATCTTTGAAAGAAGAATATCATTCTGGTTTACTTAAAGACAACTTTTTATAGAATTTTTTTTGTTTTTTATACCTATGGATTTTCAGAAGAACTATTGTCATATTTTTAACTGATTTTTTCCTTTTTTATGTCTTTGAATTTTTATTGGAAGATACTAAATTTTATGTAGTAGAAATTTTTGAAAATCAAAATTTTAATTATTTTAAAGAAATTATCCAATCATGTGTTTTGGTAGGAATTTTTTTAGACTATCTCATATAGGATGAATACTGATTGTTGTGAGATGAATTATAATGCTTTTATAATAGGGTAGACCCTAAGTTGGTTGGTTTCATTAAATAGCAAGCTACCATAGGAATATTTGAAAATTTATAAAGTACAATTCATTTTTTATTTCTAGCAATGAAATCATCCAGAGAAATATTAGAAATAGAATTTTTTTATGGAAGGTTAATAGATCATGATATGTTTATAAAAAATGATTTTATAATAATATAAGCTTTAAATTTTCAAGGATAAGAATATATTTACTAAATATGAAAAGTTAGCTACTCAAGAAATGAAGATAGTTTCCCAAGAGGATAAATTTGTTGAACAACATATGAAAATTTAAAAGCTAAATCACATGATTAAAAAATTTATTGAAAAGGATTGAAATTTTATTTTATAATAATTGATGTTTGTAAAACTTTTCTTTAAAAATTCTTCTGATTTACTAACTTCATATTATTTATATTTTTCATTTCATTTATATTTTTAGTTTTCAAATCATACATGATTTTCAAATCACTATGGTTTGAATGTTCTTTCTGTTTCTCTAATATTTTTATTTAGACAATTTAATTACTATCCTTATGACTAAATTAAAAGGAAAGAAATGAATTTTTGATCTATTTTAGGATTTCATATTTAAAATAAAAGGGAGATAAGTTATTTAAATACTATATCTTTTTTAAAAAGCAGAGTCTTTATTTAAAGTTAATGAAATTTCTTTTCAAAGGAGAGTTTACTTTATAATATCTACTTATTATTCTATTTCATTCTTTTTATTTCTATATTCATTTGTAAAAATTATAAAGGGAGAGATATTTTGAAAAAATAAAATATTGTTTTATAAACGGGGGAGATTTTGAAAATTTAAAATATTATTTTACTCATTATGATATATTTAAAAAGTAGATTATAAATTTTTTTAAACTTATTTCTTTACTTAAGTGGATATATTTAATAAAAGTTATTTTAATTGAAAATTACCTTACTTTATTGGGGGGGTGGGAGGGGGTTGAAACCTTTTTTATTATGGGGATAGATAGTTTTAAAAAATAAGTTTGTTTTTAATTATTTCATTTGTTTTTGTGATTTCTAAAATGGGGAGATTATTGATTTAAAGACTCTCTTTATCTTTAGTTTATAAAATCAAAATACAATCATGATATAATTATCTTAATGTAAAGGTTTTTGTTTTATTTTTTTTCAATATATTAGGCCAAATTTTTGATAACTATATTTCCAATGGTCCTTATAATGAAAGTTCAAAGGACTAAATGTTTCTGACTAGGTTACATCCATTGGATTTATGATCATAATAGTTGTGCATAACTAACTTCCATAGAACATGTAAATAGTTACTGAGTTCATAAAATTATGATGAAGTTATTTTCGATGAAATGGCAACTAATTCCAAAGAATGATGAATCCAAATATTAAATAATTTCCTATAAATTAGAAAAAATATTAAAGGACCAAAAAATAAAATACATGAGATACACTTTAGATCTTACAATCTCTTGAATTCTACAATAACATATTGTCATGAGAGTGCTTCTGATTATATTTTATTTTGTTGTGTTTCTTTTAAGAGTTAATTTTTGAATTTTTCATTGTAAAAATCTTAATTTTTTTAATCATTGAGTTTTCGATACTTCATGATCATGGGATTCCAAAGAGAAAGATATATCCATGTTTCTGATTTGTAGATTATGTGATAGCTGTCGATCAGGTAGATAAATGATTTTTATTAGGAAGATAGAGACAATATTCCAATTTGTCAAATTGGGTTAATATATTCTAATAGGTTTAAATTCAAGGTCTTCCAAGGTATTGAAATACAAACCTTTTGATAGGTTAAATTCAGCGATACCTTGAATCAGGTTTATAATTCCCCTTATTATTTGGGTTAAAAGAGTGATTTATAATATCCTTTTAAGGGGCACTTGATTTGTTTATCATTACTCCATGTTTTGTTTATTTTCTCTATTCCTACTATATTAATTAGTTTTTTTATTTCCACTATATGTTTGATTTTTTAGAAGTTCTTAAAATTTTGACATACTTAATTTCCACTACACTTATTTGTTTTTTACTCTACTTTTTTGGGTTTTTATTTTGTGGGTTTAATAGAACTTCATGTTCCCATTGGTTTTAATACTTGAGGTGGAGAAAAAATATGAGTCATATTTTAGACTAAAGTTCACTCCCATCATGTAGTGTACCTTCCATGGTAACCTAAAAGAATATATGAGTAATTTAGAAGGGGTAAAGGAGGGGTCCTTTTATAGGTGAGTTCTGAGCGGCATTTTAAAAAATAACCATTCCTTAATGTATAAAGTTTTCATTTTAAAAAGTAAATTGGAAAAAACTAAAAAAATAATAGATAAAGGATAATTATTAGTCAAAAATTACCTCATAAACCCAGTTAATGATAAGTTTTTATGATATTTTATGTCTCTACCACCTTGATTAAACACTTTTATGTCTTTTAGCCTTTAATATGGTGATCAAATTTTATCTTGGTAACTTATTTTTATGCCTAAAAATGAAATTGACCTTATTAAATAATTTTGATATTTTTATTCCAAATATAAAATTTATTTTATTATAATGAATTTTTAAAATTCATAAAACTTAATTTTAAAATAATAAATGTATAACATATAAAAAAAGTTTTTATAAAAATATATTTTATGCCTAAAAATAGATTTATCCTTATTCTTTACAAAATAATAATCATTAGATAAATTTTATTTTATTTTACTGTATGTATAAACAATAAATTTCATTAAAATAATTCTTATCAATTTAGTTTATTAGTACCAAAACTATCCAAAATAATGAAAAAAATTATTTTAAAAATTATCCCTTTTTTAAATGAATTTAATCATACCCCATTATGTATCTTCTAACTATTAAATTTTATCAATCCATTAGTATTAGAATATTTATTTAAATTTGATAAACACAACAAATTAGTATTTTTTAAAATAATAGTAATAATAATATGTAATGAAAAAACAAACATTTATAATAAAATATTTTAATTCATTATTTTTATTTCATTTCAGAATTATTTATTATTTGTGAATTATATTCATTTTAATTTGTTACTAAAAATTACACTTTCTCAATGTACCTATTGGATACCAGTATATACAATGACCATATATCCAATGGAAATATTTCTAATGACCATATATATGTATATATAATAATATTAAATTCCTATATATAACCTTATATATATATATATATAGAATTATTCACCATATTCATTTACATTGTTATCAAAATGTATATTGTATTTATAATGTTTTAACTGAATTTCATAATTATAATTGGAGGTATGATATTCAATGCAAACCATAAGGATAATGATTTCATTTTCATGTTATTTTTATTTACTTTTGGTTTTATTCCTCTTGTAGTTTACTTAATTATGTTTTATATTTCATTATCATAATATATCAATATTTATCATATGTTGTAATATTTTATATCAATAAAATATATTTTAGTTTATTTTATTTTGGTGTTTTATGTAAAATATCCCATTCAACATAATATTTATTTAAATATTAATATATACTAAAATCTTAGGGTGTTCCCAAGAATCACACACCAAGGTATGTAAAAGTTACTTTGAGTTGAAGCAAGAGAAGTTGGAAAAGTATTAGAGACATAATATCTATAAAATTAGTCTAAATCATACATAAAAGTAACTCTATGAGAATGAAAATAAAATTGTAAAAGGAATTATATACGTAAAGATAACTCAAGAGTAGGACTGATGAATTGAAAAATGTATGACTTGTGTAAGAGACATTTTTTTGTTATGTATGAGTAACCCTGATATATATGAAAAATTTATCCAGTAGTGATAATTAAAAATTGGAAAAATAAGTGATGCTTAAAAGTAAATTTAAGTGTTTTCTCAATATGTAAAAGTATCTTTCTCAATATGAAAAAGTTTATCAGTTATCCATATTTGAGAAGATGAAGATTTCCCAGAAGATACTGTTGTAAGTTAAACTAGGAGATATTATTCTTGTATATTTTTTTTAAATATAATAGGTGTGTGATTATCCATGATTCAAACCATGTCTTGTGGATAAATAGATAGTATAGTTTCCATATCTTGATGAAGGTTTCCACACTATGAAAAAGTATAAGAATGAATTCCATCCAAAGTTAGATCTATAGTTTGAGAGGCATCTATACTATGAGGAAAATAACCACGTTGTGGTTTCTGTAAAATAGGTAGATAATGAAAACTTCTTTCCAAGCTTGGGATGTTTAATTCATGGTTTTTTCACATAAATTTTGTTACCAATACAGGTGCATTTGGAAAAGTATCATCCTGAAACCAAGATAACCATATTACACTAGTGTGGGATCACTATATTACACAAGTGATCACTGAACAATCCCACTATAATTCTTCATAATAGTATCCCACATGTTCTATTTAATATATTCTTCTCTTTAAGTAGATCATGAGTTCTTAATAGGGATGTATTTACACCCACGAACCAATCTCTTTCGTCAACTAATATTTCCTTTTACTATCTCAAAGTTTTCATGAAAATCATAGGAAACTTGGTCACTATTGATTGCCTAACTTATAGGTTCTTATTCAGAATCTATTTCTCTCTCTCTAAACTCAAATCTTATTCTCAAACCAATCCATATAAGCTTAGGTATACAAAGTTATCACAACACACTAAACCTTATCTCCAATAACATCTACTTATTTTTATTCTTATTATTCAAAAAACAAAATACTAGTTCTATTTAGTATCAGTTTGAATCCTCCCTTACTTGCTACAATATGAAACAACTCCTATTTATTATTATTCTTATTTCTCAATAGATGTTCGGTTCTCTCATATCACCCAAATCTGCATACTTCCCTTCTCAATATTGTATTTTATTTTCTACAGACCACTATATTCCATGAGAGGCATGGTCATTAAATTCTTGGAGTATTCACAATTTTCTATAAATAAAAATATTTCAGGGAATGCGTGTGCACCAAACAAATCACATGTACTACCTTTTTCTTCTCCCATGATCTTCATGATCAAGGAATATTATCCTTTTAATAACTACTTTCTTCCACTGAAATTCTGAGATAATCCTTACCTTTTTTCCCTCATTCTAAAATATCCCACTTCATGAATTATTTATGCACCAATGAATAACTTTTACTTCAATGTAACGTCATCTAAATTATTCTTAAAAACCCATAAAATTCATTTCAACAAATTTAATCTCTCATATATACTTCCACACTTTGATCTTCTTCTCCCTCGATATGAATATCAGATTCTCAAGCTTCGATCATGTCTTTACAGGGCTTCATGATGTTTATAATATGATAGAACAAAAATTATATCATCATATAAATTTCTCTTAAGAATTATAATTCTAGAATTCTCATTTTTTAGTTTACTAGATTTCAAAAATTTTATAATTTAATTATTGTATATAACTCAGAAAGTCATACATGGATTAGAAATATATTATGGGGATTATAAATCTCTTAAAAACTTGGAAAATTATTTCACTACTTCAAATTTGATAATTCAAATCTCATAAGAGCTCAAAATTTTCCTAAATATGACAATCTCAATTTACTTATGGGTAGCTCACATTGTTAAATTTACTTACACTATGAAAAAACTTTTTACGCATAACTAAGTCAACCTTTTCAATTTTAACTTTTATAGAAAAATTATCTTACACACACTCAAATTCATTTGTGTATATTAATTTACTTACACGATACACGATTCAAATATATATTTCTTAATTATCTTACATGCTATACAAATCACATACGTCGTATGAATTCTTCCTTTTCCAAAATTTAAAAAACTCAAATGTCATAAAAGATTTACAAAAATATCATATACGAGTCTCGCATAACTCAATTCACTTATATGAAGAATAAATCTTCTACATGTGGCCAAAATATATTCCACATAGATCTAATTCATTTTCTATTTTTGTATATCAAATCTCTTAAATATAGGGTAACTCCCTTCGCTATTTTTCCAAATTTCACCTCTATAATAGTAAATCTAGAAATGCTTCAAAATATATTCTGAATATATTCAAATAATATATAGTCCATATCAACCATCTAAAATAACTTCAAGAAAACTCAAAATAATTAAGTGAATTATTAGAATAATTCCAAATCCCTTTAAGCATGTTCCAAAGACTTAAAATATAATAAATACTAAATATAAAGTATTCTTAAGAACTATTCTACCATATTATATATAGTTTAATTTCATACTTGATAAATATTAATCCAGGATTTGTTTCTCACTTAACACTGAAAATTATATATTATAAACTTTAAGGACTGATTATCCAACTTCAGCTAGCTTATTTCAAACAATTTGAACATATTAAACACTTGTTAAATATATCTTATGAAAGTTTTCTAATACATATTCAACATCTAACTTCTCTTAGATATTAAATTTCAAAAGTAACTATTTTATTAAGTGATTATCTAACCATGTAGTAATTTTCATATCCATACAAACTAACTCTCTAATTTTATGATTTTTTGGTCCAAGGAATCTGTCCAGCTAGATATTAAAAGAAACTTTGTTATTATCATATTACATAAAAACACAATGGAAAAAAATATTTCACTTCCTTTGGGTAGATACCCAATCCATCACTCAAGTCATCACATCACATTGAATTTCTCATTTATAAAAAATAAAATCAGAATATAAATGGCACTTAAATCTCCCCCTTTTATTTATTATCAATACCCATTATAATCCAAAGTCAATGTGGATTTTTTTCTACAAAGTCAATGTCCTATTTTATCTACCCCTTATTGAAAATAAATTCAATGAGATGAATTTTTTTTCTCACCATTGTGTAAATTATAATTAAAAGGATTATCCTTATAATTAACTTTATAGTAAAGGGATTCTCCTCTTAATCTCAACAAAACATCTTTTCCCATTTCATTATATGAGAGAAGGAAATATACAAGAATTACTGATAATTAATTATAAGTGATTATAAGAACTTCAAATCAATAAATCATTATCAGAATTGATAATTTACCTTTTACCCTTTATGAATCCAATAACTTCTAAGGGAAAGAATTCTCAAACTAACCCTTCCAATTTTAAGAGTCTTTTTCCTCCATTGTTTCTCATCTATTTTTCAAAATCACTAATTAATCCATGAGAGAAAGGAGGAACCAAATTTTCTTAAAACTGTAACATTAACTCATCAACTCTAAGTCTACATAGGATAACCCTTTTTATAAAATAATAGAGATAAGTTTAGACAATAAATATTTCCTTATAATCACTTCAATGTGGAACCAACTTCTGTCTTTATTTCTCAAGGGGTTATTTAAAAATATTTTCAAAAAGTTTCATAAACATGAAATTCACTTGAATACACACATAAAAACATTTCATGTTCAAGGTGTATCTTCCCTATTTGGTTATATAATCACACCCTTGGTAAACATATTTAATATTAATTAAAATAAAGATGAGATAATGAAAATCACACCTCATCCTTTAGATTTTACAGGGGTTATCAAGAAATCAAGATTAATTAGAGATTATAAATCTTTAGAATCCATGATTCATTCAACATATCTCCTTCAAGGGATGATCTATATACTTATTCACTTTTAATTCCCATAATTTAAAAACAATCAAACTAATATGGGAATAGGGTGGATCACCTTTATTTTATTAGTTGGAGGAGTAGGGATGAGACTTATTTCTCAACCCATGTAACTTATTCTTTGATGATCCAATTATAACACACATGTAAAATTGAGAATTAAAATACTTAATGTGATTACTCATTTCAATATGGAGAACCTTTCTTTTTTAGATCCAACCATATTAGAAATGCATAGTTGAGAATGATTGACCCAGAGTAGTGTTAGGATGGGTGACCTCCTAAATAAGTTTCCCAGGGTGTGTGTGAGTGAGTAAAAAACACACTAAAATAACATGTGTTAGTTTTACTATGGGTAAAATTATTAGTCTAATAAGTTACTTGGTGGGTAATATCCTTTAGAATGTTGGTAAGGAAACTAAGGTATTATAGGAGACCCATGGGATCAGTTGGTTAGGTTCATAGATCGAGGTGGTTAGGTCATGAAAATGGTATCATAGCCAATACCCAACCTGAAGGTCAGAGGAACTACCTAGGTTCAAGTTGTGGGGTCCACAATTATGGAGTTATGTTTTAAAGGTGTGTGTGTGTGTAGGGGGGGAGTGTAAAACTCATATAAAAGTAATAATTAAAAGACTAAATGTTACTACCCATGTCAATAGGGAAAAACTTTTGTTTTGGGAGCTTACCTAATTAGAACTCCATAGTTTAGTGTGCTTTGACTAGAGTAGTGTTAGGATGGGTGAACTCCTAGTAAGTTTCTTAGAGTGTGTGTAAGTGAGGGAAAACACATTTAAAGAACATGTGTTGTCCTATGGGGACATTCATTAGTATGATAAGTGACATGAGTGGGTAATAGCTTATGGTGTACTAGGAAGGCAACCAAGGAGTTATAGGAGACCAATGGGGTCAGTTGACTAGGTTCATGGAAAAGTGAGACTTAAAAGACTAAATGTTACTACCCATATCAACAAGGTGAATCTTTATGTTTAGGATCCTACCTAATTAAAACCCCATAATTAAGCATGCTTTTCCTAGAGTAGTGTCAAAATGGATAAAAGAACATGTATTAGACCACAAGGAAAATAATTAGTCTGATAAGTGAACCTAGTGGGTAATAGCCTGTGATGTGTTGGGAAGGAAACCAAGGTATTAAAGGAGACCCATGGGGTTAGTTGACTATGTTCATGGAAAAGTGAGACTTAACAGACTAAATGTTACTACCTATATTAATAGGGTAAACCTTTCATTTTGAGAGATGAACTAATTAGAACTCCATGATTGGACCAAAGTAGTGCTAGTATGGGTGACCTCCTAGGAACTTTCCCAATGTGTGTGTGAGTGAGGAAAAACACACTAAAATAACATGTGTTGGCTAATGGGGATAATTATTAGTCTAATAAGTGGCCCCAATGGGTAATAGCCTATGGTGTGGTTGGAAGAAAATCAAGGTATTATAGGAGAACCATGGGGTTAGTTGAGCAAGTTCATGGCCTGATGAGGTTGGGTCATGACACAAATTCCTTAAGAACTCTTCATTCTTCTCATTATTACTTTTCTATATTTGTTTACCTATGGGTAGCATGGATTTCTTCTGAATTTCATATTTCTTTATAGCTAGAATGGGATTTTCTACTTTATCAAGTAGAGTAATATGCTTATTTTTAGTTTACTCTTGCTTCCTAGCCTTTTCCAACCAATTTTATCATATAATTAGACATTCTATTCTCATATTCTTGGACTCCTATTTGTGTGTAGACTCCTTCTTTACAAAAAAAATTATGGAACTATAATTCATAGGTCCATTTGTTCTTCATTATTCTAGGTATAAAATTCATACATTTTATAGCCATGCATCCTACCTAGTTTTACCTTCCACACACATCTTCTTCTACCTTCAGTTTACTATTTTTAGGTAGAATTTAAACCTCTCTATCAGAAATATCAACAACTATACCAATCCAACTATCTCTTTCTTGAATCAACACCATTTTGGATTTTATATGGATCCCTTATTTATTGAATTTCATGGATATATTTCAATGGTCCATGATGTGGCCTCTCTTTCCATAGTATAAGAACCTCTTCCCTAGAGTTTTGATATCTTAGTACCTTTCTTCATTTCCTTCTCGAGTGTATTTCTCTTCATCTATTTATTTTGGTTATCTCCTAATGAATAATCACTTTATTTGTTTACTTACTTTCCAATATGTGGTGGTTCTATCTTATATTCATTATATGAATGATACTTGTAAGTATTTTACCAATATTCATCATAAAATAAACCACTTATCTTTTACAACTCACAAAAATTTTCAAATGATTCAAATCTATCCTTGGAAAAAATATTTCTTCCATTCTGTGAGGTATTCTTTTTATCTGTAAGTTTCTTCTTCGTTTTAGCTTTTCTCCTCCTTGATTTAGAAATTATACAATTTTAAAATGCTAAAATATTATTATATAATTCAATATATCTATTCCTAATTCTCTAGAATCACTTACATATTCTAATTAATCCTTTTCTTTTTCTAGAATAACTAGTTTTTTGATATTGAGTGACTTGATAATTTTGTGTTTGATCACTATATGTTTGGGCTCAATATGGGTGGAAAATTTTCTTGTACATTCTTAGCCATAACCTTTACTTATTTATGGGTTTTTAATTATTTTTATTCCTCAAAATTTGCTTAATTTTTTAATCTAAATCTACACATTTAGAAAAAATGTATTTAACACACTCAATTTTTTTTAGAATTATGAGATACCTTCATCTACGATCTTAAGGTGGATGCTTCTCTTGATGATCCAAAGCTCATATTGTCACTATTTTTTATTCTTATTTTATACAAGAATCAGTTATGAAGTTTTTTGTGGAAATACACTATTTTTCATTTTTTTGATAAGACTCTACTTTTTTAGATGTTGGTCGGAGTGGTTACTCAAGAGGGGGGTGAATTGAATACCAATAAAAATTTCTGTTAAAAAATATTTCTATTAAAATCCCCAATTTATAAAACAATTTAAACTGTAGTGAATTTTTAAAACTGTAAAGGTTCAATTAGGTTCTCAAAATATTGATTAGGTCTCAGTTAATTTAATCAGAAGATTAAATTAGCTTTTGAAACTAATCTACTGATTTGCAATAGTTACAAACACTTGATAGATTAACTATCAAAGTAACTTTAAAATAGATTTGTATTTAAAAGTAATTATAAGCAGAATATAATATATATATATAGTATATTTTAAACTTAATCTAAGAATTCACAGCAGATGTAAAACAAGTGGTTCAGTCTCAAGCCAAGACCTAATCCACTCCACTTGGTGATCACCTGCCACCAAACAGTTTATATAAATAAACTCTGATCCACACCCTGGATCGGGGTTAAAAACAGTTCATAGACTGTCCAGGCCACACAGGGACCTCTACCACAGTTGTCATGGGAAAACAAATAATGATCATGCCATACAGGGACCTCTTCCACAATTTCCATGGGTAAATAGAAGTAAAAGGTTTGGTGTGAGGACTTTGAAGTCCTCCAGTTCAGTGCAGGAGTCAGTGTGTATGTAAAATGTACAGAGTACACACACTTCTCAAAAAATTAAATAACAAATCACTTAGAGATAGTAGATAAGAGTTTATAATTATTCAGTGATTAGTAGTGCAGCTCTGGACTCCTTTGATTCAGCAGAAAAGCTTCTGAGTCCTCTGATTTTTCTATTGAAAAACAGAGTGTCGTGAGTCAGCTTGTGTTCTTCCCGAGTGAAGATATTCTCTTGATTCTAATGTACTTCGTGTGTTATTTAGTAGCTTTGGATTGAATGTATGGTAAAATGCCTTTCTTTAAGATCTTGCAATGTGTTCTTCACTATTGTGTCCAGGATCGTCTTTCTGTTCAGTACAATGCACTCGTGTTCTTGAGTTGTTGTGCGTGTTCTTCCTCATGGGCACACTTCTATTTTATCTTAGAATGCATGAATTTTAGCCGACATGTTCCATGTATTTTGTGCCTCATACCTCGTACTATGTCTACAAATAAACATTAATTATGTCAGTGCATTAAAATCGTCAAATATGACCGTTAAAAAGTTAAATAGTAAAATGACAAAAGAGTTTAAGAAACAGTGTCATAGTAGTTATGAAAATGGTGTCTCCTTCACGGTATGTCCTTCACAGTATCTTCTTCACAGTATTTCCTTCATGGTGTGTCCTTCACGGTATGTCCTTCACAGTATGTCCTTCATGGTATGTCCTTCACGGTATCTGGCTTACGGTTTCTGGATGACTGTGTCTGGCACTTAGTGTCTTGATTCACGGTGTCAGGCTTACTGTGTCACGGTGTCTGACTGGTCACAGTGCCCGTGTCTTGCTCACAGTGTCTGACTTACTGTGTCAAGCTTCACGGTGTCTTGTACTTAGGCAAATAACTGTATTCAGACTTAAACAGTAATATGCATAAAATGAATTGAGCTTAACCATTATAAGGTATGAGATAACTTGAAACATAAATACACATTATTAATAAGATATGTGATATTTTTGATCATGAACAAGACGTGTAATTATTATTGAGATTTGTGATTATGAATAATATGTGTAATTATGATTGAGATTTGTGATCATTAAAACATGATTAATACATGAGGAGTCCAACAGTATAATTTAGATTTATCAGTTTTACTTCTAACTCAAAACAATTTAAACTGAGGGAATTATTTTTCATCCATAACTAAGATCAATATTTATTCTTAATTATCCTTTATCTTTTTAGATTTATCCTCATGAATTTTCTCTATCTCTGATAAATAATTTTCTATATATTTTACACTTTTTTCTTTAGCTTCCAGTTGGGCAGACTTGACTTCCATGGAGATTTGATGAAGCTTCTCCAATGCATGAAACACCTACTTGAAAACATTATTACAAATTTATTTCTCACAAGAAACTATTTACAACTCTTCATAAAATAAATAAATTATTTCCTTGAAAATTAAGATAGGTTCTTCCTTATCTTTCACAATTCTTGTGAGAGTGTTGCAGCTACTCACCTTTTTGACCAATGATTCTTCCATTTCATCAACCTATCTCCCTAGTTATGATTTTTCATAAATAATCCCCTTGATGTATGAAATCACATATACAAAAAATTCTTTAGGAACCTTTTCTAAGGAATTTTTAATTTTAGAATAAAATTCACTAATGGACTCATTAAAATCATTTTCTTCATAGCTGGTGCTTTCTTGACAAGAAGAATAATAATATATAGATTTAGATGAGAATTTATTATACTAACTACCTTAATATCATGATGGATCCTATTATTTCCATAAATATTTTATATTCTTTATATCCTCTTTCTTATTACAGTTAATTAAGTTCTTGACATAAACTTCCAAATCTATACTTTTAGGTATGGAAGTCACATTTTACATTCGAGGATTTTCTATTAAAAAAATCTAAAATCCACACTTCATATATTCAAGTGAAAATATATTATGGGAGGAAAAATTAAGTTAAATCAGTATCCTTGTGATCTGATTTCAATTATAGTAAACATAGTATATCTGAATTAGAGGAAACCTATGCCATGATACTAATTGTTGTCTCCAGTGGACTAGGAAAATACACATAGGGGGTGAATCTGGTGTAGTTTAATTTTAGAAAGTTATAATTATTTCTTTAAACCTTATAAACCCATTTTAACTTTAAACCTTGGTATTTAGTTAATAATTATGGATCATATTATTTTTCCTGACATAAAAAATCATATGAAATAATAGAAATAAAGTAAAGATATAATGTGGTATTTACAAGGTTTGGACCCTCCCAAGAAACCTACTCCTTACCATGATTTGGATGTCCAAGTCATGGATTCTCTATTATAATGTTTTTTATCAATAAAACTGGAGTTGGATAGGTATTATCTTGAAACCAAGCACAATATATTAGTCATGTTTGGGATCACTATATTACACAAGTGATCACTACACCATCCCACTTCATTTATTTATTATACAATTCCACCATTCCCTTCTAAGATATTCCTTATTCTCTTGAATTAGATCCCAAGTTCTTAACAAGAATGTCTCTTAAACCATAAAATAACCTCCTTATTCAAATCATATTATTTTTGAATACCTCAAAGTATTCATGAAAATCACATGAAACTCAGTCTTTGTTAACTACACAGATTCCACATTCTTCTTTAGAATTTATTTCTATCTTTATCAAAAAAAATGTTCTTATCAAACTTAACTTTGTAAGCATGGGTGTAAAAAATTATCATAGAACACTTAAACTTAGATTCATGAAATTATACTACTTCTTTTTCTTCTTTAAAACATAGAAAACTATTTTTGTTCTTTAAAACATAGAAAACTATTTTTGTTCAACATTGTTTTGGATCCTTCTTCACTACAACATGGAATGACTCTATTTTTTTCCTTCTTCCCCAATAGAATTATAGTTCTCTTGGACCACTCAACTCCAAACACATCCATTCTCATGGTTGTATTTTATTTTCTATATCTCACCTTTTTCATTATGAGGCACAATCATTGAATGTATGGGGTCTTCTATTTTTTCTACAAATGAAAATATTTTAGGGAATGTGTTCACACCAAACAAATCACATCCATCACATTTTTCTTCTCCCATAAACTTCATGATAGAATAATATCATTATTTAAATAACTGATTGTTTCCATTGAAATTCCAAGAATAAAATTTCTTTTTATTTCTCTTTGTCAAATATATTACTTCATAAATGATTTAATCACTAATTAACAACTTGATATTCAATATATCTTCATATTAATTATTCTACAAAACCCATAAAATTAATTTCAACACATTTAATATTGAATACATACTTCCAAACTTTGATCTTATTCTCCCTCAACATGAAGATTAGATTCTCAAGCTTAGATCATGAATTTTCAAGGCATCATGATTTTTTTAATATGATTGAGAAACAATTGAATCATCAAATTTCTTTCTATTCAGAATTATAATTTCAGAAGTTTCATTTTTCAAACCACATTATTTTGAAATTATTCTATATAAATCATCCTATATAGCTCAAAAAGTCATACGTGACTTAGAAATCTCTTATAAGGCTCAGAAATATCTTATGGATCTGGAAAAGTCTTACACTACTTTAATTTGGCTAATAAAAATATCTTACAAGATCAACCTTTATTGAAATACAATAATCTCAATTTACTTACGGGCAACTCGCATAACTAAATTTACTTACATTATGGTAAAAATTATTTAGCATAACTAAATTGACTTTGTAAAATTTCACTCACATAGCCAAATTCTCTTACATGACATAAAATATCATCCACATAGATGTATTTACTTATGTTGGACACAATTCAAATATATATAGCTTAATTATATTACATGCTTCACAAATCACCTACATCATATAACATTTTCATTTTTCAGACTTCGGCAAACACAATTTTCATATGGGATTCACAAAAATATCATATGGATGGATCGCACAACTCAATTAACTTATGCATAGGATAAATATACTATGACAAACTATAATATATTCCATATAGATCAAATTAATTTTCAATTTTTTTATCTCAAATATCTTATGCCTAAGATAATTCCCTTTTCCCTTTTCCATAAGTTAGCTCTAGAACAGTAAATCTAAAGTTTCTTCAAACCAAATTTGAATATCTTTAAATCAAACCAGGGCCATCTCAACCATCTCAAATAACTTCAGAACAAATCTAAATAATTGATAGAATTATTATAATAATTAAAAACTCCTTTAATCTTTTTACAAAGACTTATTTCATAATAAATACTCAAGATAGTGTATTCTTAATAACTCCTTTTCCATCTCATCACTAGCTTTATTTTATCCTTAAAAAAATTTCATCCAATATTTTTTTCTCACTTAACACAACAATTGATATGTTAAAAACTAAAATGATGGATTATAAAACTTCATCTATACTCTCCCAAGCACTTTAAACCTGTTAAACACTTGTTAAATATAACTTATAAAAGTTATCCCACACAGATTGAATAGTTTACTTCTCTCAGTTGTTCAAATTTGGAAGTAATTGTTTTAGTCATTGCTTATCTAACCTTAAAAGACTTTTCATATCCATATAAACCAACTCTCCAACCATTTTATTTACTAGTCTAATGAATTTTTTCAGCTAGATATTCTAAGGAACTTTGTTCTTCTCCTTTTCTATTAAAACATAATGGTAGTAGTTCTTTCACCTCCTTTTAGTGGATACTCAATCCATAACCGAATTAATCACCTCAAATTGAATTTCAAATTGAAAATAAATACAATCACAACACAAAGGACACTTTACATTTAATATAAAAGGTTTCCAAATTTTGAAGGAGAGGGTGGCGCCCTATCTTCTCTCACTAGGAATCAATATTCAAGATTACATTCATTATAGTTTCATTGTTACTAAGGAAACTAATTTATAGTATTTAATTGATGCGAAGAATATTGAGAATGATGGAAATGAAATAAATTCATTATTGTCCTCTTTATATGATAAGAAATTAAAAAAACTCATGGTCTACAAAACCAATCATGAGATTTGAGAAAAACATCAATGTATTTATGAAGGGAATGAAAATGTAAAGGAAGATAAGTTATAAATATGTAAGATACAATTTGAAGATTATAAAATACACGAAGATGAATAATTTGATTATTTTTTTTTACCAAAGTTAATTTTATATTCATCACTATTATAGGATTTATAGAAATTATTAATGATTCTAATGTGTTAAATAAACTTATATAAATTTAACCAGATAAATTTATTGAAAAGATTTCAACTCTTAAAGATAAAGATCTTGATGATTTTACTATTGATAAACCAAAAAACACTCTCATAAATTATGAAACGATAAGGGGTGATTCTCTCAAAAGGAAGGAAAGAAAGAGAAAAAATATATTTTAAAGATTTTAAGAGATCACATATTAAATATGACCCCATATATTCAGATGAATAAGAAAATATAGAATATTTTTCTAAAACCCTCACCCTAATATCAAGAATCTTGAAAAAGGGGAAGGTATATATCAAGGGAAACTTTTTTAAATGATTTATCTATGGAAAGATTGTCCGTTTATTAGCCAGGTGTACTATGAATATTAGATATGAAGTTTATTAAGATCAAGATATTAAGATATACTCTAATAAAGGAGGGTTATTTTAGAGAAATTAAACTCAACCAAAAGGAAATATGAGGATGCAACCTTTGTTTTATAGAAGGAAATTTATATTAGTTGAAGAAAGTGTTTCTAATGGTGAAGGAAGCTATGACGATGAGGATATTTCTATGGAGGCTTATCACATGTTTCTCATAGATCAAGAGGAAGGAGAAAGTGATTCATTAGAGTATGAAAAAAATAATGGCGATTTTGATGTTAAATAATAAGAATCAACCTAATAATACACTATGATAATAGAGATCAGGATGTTTATAAAGGATATTATTATACATATAGATGAAAATTCACATCTAAAGAAGTGCTCAAACAATATTACTTATATATAGATTGGAAAGGAAAGCCTAGTCAAAGAAGTTGAAAGGTTAAATATAGACAATGCCAAGAAGGGGAAAATTATTGATGGAATAAGGAGGTAAATAAACCGAAGATGAATATTTTTTAAGTTGAGAAGTAGATAAAAAATTTCAAATGTGATTATAATAGAGATGTGGTAGGACTATGTGAGCTTTCCAAGTAAAAAAAACGTATATTTGTTTCATAGGATTCCGATCATGTAAAGGGGAATAATTCTTATGCCATACATCAGAATAAAGTCATTCTTTATGAAGAATTCAGAGGAAAAAAATCTTGATTATCTAGAAACCCATTAGAAAATAAAAACCTACTCATTTATAAAGAGAGATTTTGGAGAAATATTTACACTAGGCTTGAATGAACAAAGAAGAGATCCACTAAAGGCTTCAGTGAAATCATCTCATTAGGATCTTGAGAAAGGAGCGAAACAGTAACACATGAAATAATATAATTTCTATCAAATAAGGAGGTTTGAAGGATGATGTTCATGTTTTGGTGTGTTTGGTTATAATTATTAAAAAATATATTATAACATTTATCTACTCATAATAATAATATATCATGAAATAAGGGATAAAAAATAGTAATAGATGAGAACAATTCACAAGTTTCAACATCTTGAGAAGCTGATTGAAATAATAAATAGATTTGATGGTTTTTAATAAGTTTGTAGCAGGTGTGATCAAAAAGTAAAAATATTAAATGAGTGTCTCACATTCATAATACCACAAATAAATATTTTTTAAAAATATGTAAATGTTTAGAATAATAATTAGTTCAATCAATAGAATAATGTGGTTGAAATTTCATTTAAAGCCAACAAATTTGGGAATCCATGGATTATGGAAAATAGTTACTCTTCTCACATGATTAGTGATTTTAAGAACCTAAGGAATATTGAAATATTTTAATGAGGATCTATCACCTTTAATAGTGTCAGGTCATTAAGAATCAAAGGTGTTGGAATGGCTAATATTGGAAAAAATGAATTATCCCAAAGAATGTTATGTTTGTTAATGGACTAAAGCATAACTTATTAAGTGTATCCGAAATATGTGATGATGGAAATGAGGTTATATTTATAAATAATGGGTTTTTTATAAATATATTAAATTATGGAGTTATTGTAATGATAGGTTTGAGAATCCAAGGTAACCTATTTTAGGGTTGAGAACCCATAACCGATTACTACTTGAGTATGCATGATAAGAATAATTTTTGGAATATAAGACTTGGTAATATTTTCTAAGAGATCATAATATAATTAATTATATAATAACATATAATAAACATACCAATTATTAATGAATACACTCTCACAATTTATAAAATAATTCGGAAAGGAAAAATAGTGAGCAAAAGTCACAAAGGAGTTTATATCCAAACTAAAATATCATTAGATCTAGTCTACTCTAATGTTTGTGGACCCATATCCAAGAATTAAACATGTAGAGAAAGGAATTTAATCACCTTCATTAATGACTTCACAAGAATTAAATTCATTATTTTTATGTCTCATAAATCTCCATCCTTAAGCATGTTCAAAAGTTTTATAAGGTTAGATAAAATGAAAACATGTTTTTATTCAAAGAAACTGATTCCAGACAATGGTACTGAGTATACCAATAAATAGTTTTTAAAATATATATGAGTTTATTGAACCATAAACTACTCAACAGAATATAGTAGCTAAAAGAAATAATATAATCCTTATTGACATAGCTAAAACCATGCTAGATGATAATGAAACCTAAAGATATTGATGGTTGTAAGAAATTACCATTGCTGGAATAATTCAAAATAGATGTCTTTTGATGGAAAATTTATATATGAATACCTATGTAATGTGGTTAAAAAATAATCCAAATTTAAAGAACTTTATAGTGTTTGGGTTATTTTTTAACCACATTACATAGGTATTCATATTTAAATTTGGCCTCAAAAGACATATATTTTGAAAATGGAGAGGAAATATAAAATCTATCCCTGGTGTATGATATTGTTAATGTTGTCAATTGTATACTTATAGAGGAGACTAAACAAAGCACATTAATTCTAGATGGATATGTAGATTCCACTAGTTCTAGTGATGATTTTGAATATTTTAAAACCAAAGGAAAAAATATAAGATTTATGAAACATTCTTATGTTGAGAATATAATTAGGGATAAAAATCAATGGGTGAAAACTAGGAGAAAAATCATGGAAACAAGTCATGTTTGTCTAATTTCAAAGGTCGAACCAAAAAGTGTTGATAGAACCTTTGATTACAAAGAATAGATTCATGCCTGAAATATTGTGCCAGATCAAATTTAAAATAACGAAACATGGGAGATTATGCCTAGTCCTAAAGATAATAATATCTCAAAGAAAAAAGTTGTTTTTATGAACAAGCTAAATAATAAATGTGAAGTTACTAGAAATAATTCCAAACTTGTATGAAAAGGGTACTTAAAAATTTAAGGAATTGATTTTGATTAAACTTTTTCTCCTATTTATATACTTTAAATCATTATAATTTTTCTTTAAATTTCAAACTAATAAAGTTTTAATTTTTTCCAAATAGATCATCTGTATTTCTGAATGGTGAGCTAAATGGATTTTTTTTGCAACCACATAACAACACACATTAAGAGGGGGTGGGGATGAATTAGGGAATGAATTTTTTTATTTATAGGATAATTCTATTATTTTAGAAATAACAACATGAATACATTATTTTTTTAAATAAGCATACAATATCTAAATGTCTAAAAATAAATATAGAGAAAAAGGATTTTACTGGGTACAACACTAAGGGAAAATCCAAGGAGCATACACTGATTGAGTTTCAACATATGAGTAGCTAATTATAACTATTTTAGTTGTTAAAAATTTATTTGAAGGGCACACTATCAATACCCAGAGCAATTTTTCTTCTGGTCTCTTCATTCACTACTTCAGGATAAGAGTTTCATTGGGAATGGTGACACATAAGTCATTTAAAATGATTTTTTCACTAAAAAAATTTAAACAATAGAAATTATGAGATTATTATTATTTTTAACTTTTTATCATTCTTTAATTACTATTTTTAGTTAGGTTCCTCTCTATCACATCTACCCCATACTTATCTACTGATTCCTCAGGTAGAATAATCACTTGTATCATTTCCCCTATTTTAAATATGTAAACTTCATGAAATTAGTTAAAACCCCCCAATATTTCTATATGTATTTTCATTTAAATTATTTTTTTAAAAAAATATTGTCTCACATGAAACAATAAAATAAAATAAAACCATGCAAATTTTATAAAATTTAAATACAATTTTATAACATATCCATTGAATTAGTAGGTATAAATAAAAGTAACCACATTATGAAACATATAGTAATAGAATAAAGTAGTATTAGTCTTTTTATGAGGGTGATTTATTCAATATTTTAAAGGAGGTTGAATCACTAGGGTTTTACCTATACCAAGACCAACTTGAACTTTAATACGTATGGATTGAGTGAAATTGACCACCAGATAAGTTCAAGATCATGGAAATCACTATGAGATCCATGCTAGCTAAACCACCACCCATGAATTCCACTAATGTATATATCACCTTTAGATAATATTAAATGATCATGAGAGTTTTTTGATATAGAAATTAGGATGATAAAAATATGTAATTATTAACAAAATAAACTTCATATGTTTTCATTATTATGTGTAGTTTTATACATTTGGTATTTTTTATAAAATATAAATTTTTATTAAAGTTATTACTTTTTAAGAATGATTTAAATAGAATGTATTAATTAAATTCAAGGAATGATGGGTAAAATAAATTAATAACATTCAATAAATAATTAAGCATCTATAAGGAATGTTAATTAAATATTCATGGCTAAAAAATGTTTTGTTTAAAAAAATTATTTTTATTATATATTACTTATTTTTTATTTAAAAGATAAATATATAAATACTATAATTTTATTTTGATGAAATTATATTAATTTTTTAATTAATAATATCAAAATTAGCTTAAGGTGAATTCTAGTAATTTTTATGAACATGTTTATTTTTAGGTGAATAGTGAAAGATACCGGTTTTACAAATACCATAAATTTTATGTCATCATTATAATATAAACATGAATTAAAAATATATGAAACCTTATTCTATAACAAAAATTAATTTAAGGATTAAATAATACATTTAAAATTAATATGTTTAATTTATAAACTAATGTTTTACTTTTTGAACCTAAGTGATATTTTATTCTTAAAAAAATGATTTTTGGTCCCTTTCCTTTAATCAAATATTCAAAATGTTACATTCGATTTTGAATTTTTTTTAAAGTAAAAAAAATTATTTTTTAATAATAAACCAATAAATTTCATGGTAATCAATAATATAAATTATTTTTTTGGAAATTAATTTTTATGCTTAAAAGGGAATTTTTCTAAAAACTGTTTTTATTGCATTAAACATACTTTTATTAAAATTAATTTTTAATACCTATAAAAATTGAATCTTTAAAAATGGTTTTTATATTTAAAATTATAATTTTCAAATTATTTTTTAAGTATAATTTTATTTTTAGGTATAAAAATAAGTCACCAAGATAAAAACTTAGTTACCCTAGTAAAGGTAAAATGTGGTAAAAATGTTAAAAATAAGTGATAAAAACTAAAAAATGTAATGAAAAAAATATCTAAATGTGTATTTGAGGTCTTTATAGAAAAATATTTATCCCCTATACATTAGTTTCCATTTAGGATCCACTTTCCTTTGAAAGTGATATGCCTTTAATATAATGTAATGAGAATTTATAAAAAAATGCCACCGTCTCACTTATAAAAGGACCCCTTAACAAACCCACTTATCCTTACACATAAATCATATTATATTTACCAAAATCTTTAAAAAACCCTTCTTTAATATCTTTACCATTTCCTAGATGTTTTTGTCTCACTAAAATTACATTTTAAGAAGGCTTATGGAGTTGGATAAAGAAGAATATCCAAGGAAGTGGTAGTTGTTTTAACTAAGTAATTCAAGTTTCATTCTTCTTCCACATATACCAAATATATTTTACCTATACAAACATAATTTCTTCAGTATCATTAGTATACTTAAAATTATATTATATTAATATAATAACCATTTTCTACCTTCCTCTGATCCATTCAAAAAAAAAGAAAACATCTCACGTGTTATGTGAAGACTACCACCTCTATGAATAAAATGTTTTTTCTTCATCACCGCCTTGCATGGATAGTTATAAAAATATATTTAATAAATAAATATGATATTAATATGTAAATAATTCTTTGTTTTTGGTTCTATAATATTAATATTAATATTTGAATCATTATTAAAATACAATCTTTTGTTCGTTAAAAATTACCAAACAAGATTGTTTTGGATTATATTCTCAGAAACCATAACCATGCCATAAATAAATTGAAAATGGGAACTCTTTAATCATTGAAACATAATGATTACCCTACCTTTAATAATCTGGAAATGATATTTTAGAGTTTTTACCTCAGAATCAACTACTACGTACTTTATGATTAACTGTATTCATTATTTTGAATATTAATATAAAACTATTATAACATCATGATTGTTCTTTTGTGTGACGTAGTATGTGATAATGTCCTAAGGGTACTTGTCACACTGAAAGGTTATATAAGTTCCCTACTATGATTATAACCTATAAGTTACACGATAGTATTCATAAATATAAGTTCTATAAACAGTTGATATCATTTGATGAGACATAAATGATACTTGTTATTAGTGGTAGAGAATCATAGGACTTTGTGACACTTATTTAGGGTGTATGATCATGGTAATATTCAATACAAATATTATGAGAACTTGACCCACTAGTAGAAAATCCACGTTTTTATGTGTCATTAGATGTTCCTATCTGCGGATGTGTGTGATGATGCATAGAAGTTAATATTATTATTAATGGATGTATTGAGTTGAATACTTTGATGTACAAACCAAAATGATGTTGTTATATGTTTTTAGGAAGTAGGGTATATTGGACACATCATGATTTATATTTAATTAATGAATAAAATGATAAAGGATTTATCCATTATATCCAAGAACTTAAGTTGATATCTCATTCCCCTTAATGGTAATGAAACTATCTAATTAAGTCTTTGACCATGACGTTTTGTTAGAAATTCCATTTCAAGAAATTCAAATAAAGAGGCATCAAGCATATAGGTTGATGCCACCAGTCTGAAACCTTCTTGATTATAGGTATTGAGATAAAGTGATTATATTACATAGTGTATGTTCATAGGAGGTTACATGTCATTTTAATAATAAATTATTTATTTAATGGAGCCTTAGTGTGTTACTAGATACTAACCTTGTAATTTAGGTAGTGTAGCCTCATGTCACTGAGAAAGGGGCCTAGTGGGCCACACACTAGGTGTATTCAAAACCTTTGTCAAATTCTATATGAATTTAACATGTTGGGTAAATATTATTCTCGTATATGGTTTAATAATTATTCATATTGTTTTGATCACAAATATTAAATTATTAGTTATTCAAGAGAATATATATGAGAGTTGATTATTTAATAAATATTTATTCATTAGGTAATTATTTATTTATTTATGTGAATACATAATATTTATTTATATCAGTTTATTCACAAGGTAAGAAAATATTTGTTTATTTAGTTACATGAATAATTAATAAATTTTTATTTACTAATTTAAATCTATACAATATTTATATATTTATTGGAAAATAATGTAGTGAAATTTATTTAATTAAATAAATAGTCATTATTCAAGGGCTGATAAACATTGAGAAGAATTTATGGACCAAGTTAAATGAATTGATGAGAAATATCATATTAAATATTATTTTAATAAATATTTATTTATATTTTCAAGAAAATAATATTTATTTTATCTATGATTTTAGTGCATTTCAAGTAAATAATAATATTAGTAATATTTTGAAATAGGGATTACCGAGAGTTAAGAATATAATAATGTCCATTATGAAATTATTATATTTTAACCCTAACACTATATGAACATGGTTATGATATTTTTCCAAGGACTAACCACATTATTTTATGGAGAATAATTAATTCTAGAGATTATTTTCTTAAACACTAGAGTGATCTATTCCTAGAACCCTATGAGGAATATAATTCAATTCCCATCATCTAATAGAACTAATTATTCTCTCCTTAGCAGTGATCAACTACGATCATTGTAAGTGTTACATTCATCTGCACCGACACCTGTAAAATTCTACAGTGATAATCAAAGGTTCATGAATCATGTGTGGATCAACTCTTTAAGGAATATACCCTTGATTACTTTGACACAAGTATGGTATGAAAAGAGTGGTCTACCGATTCACTGATGAATAAATAATTACAAGATCAAGGTAATTCTAAATCTATCTATTTATTAACTATAAATTATATGTGACAATCCTACTTTTTATTTCGAGTATTAATGAGTCAATTAATATTTTATTTTATTATGTTGGTCATTATAAAGACCTAGGATTAGTGTACATGTATATTACATCATTTTTTGGAACACACAATCAAACACCCAAAGACCGTATTAGTTTAGTGCCTTTGGAAACTTGGAACACAAAATTCTATTCTGGTGAAAGATATTCAATATTTCCCAAAAATATATTCCCCTTTAGTACCCCCATCTAAAACATTTCTTTATGACCTGGGAAAAATAAAACATAATAAAGGGTGAGCTCAGATGCTTAGTAAGGGTAAGAAAGGGAGATAAATAAGCATAATCAGGAACATAAGGGTATGATAACATGAGCTTAACATTAGAAAACAATGCACTACATATCAAATATCATATAAATGATTTATAATATAAATAATGGAAGTTTATAAGACCTAAATCACAAGGAAATAAAGGGAATAATCCATTAAATCATAACATAATAATAAGATATGGAATTTATGGTAGATACATAAACATGTAATATCACTCCCTATAATTCAAGGGGAATTTCAAAAACATAATAAGGAACTTCATGGGGACCAAACCTAATAGAAAAGACACACCAAAATCCCTAGTTATAATCCTTTACTTTTAAGGGATCTAATTTCCCCATCTTCCCATAGTTGATCGAGTTTCCCCATATTCCCATAGTTGATCGGGTTTCCCCACTTCCATAGTAGATCAATCCCGTCAACTTGTTTCCATAATTATATCACAAGACATAAATATTTACCTAATGAATTTTAGGGAGATATAGGTCCCACCCATCACATAATGAAAACTATACATTTGTGTGCCACAAGAATATAAATCATACCAGTACCCTTAAAAGAATTGGGTTTCATAAACATTTTATCATAACATAAATCATGGAAAAGAAACCAAATTAATAAATATAAATCCATCATAAACATGAAAAACTTATATAAATAATAATAATGGTATCCTTGGGTCATATCCTTAGTAAAACATAAGTAACATCAAATAAGTTTGTCTTATATGAAACATGATTTTGAAAGATCACTTGAAATAATTCTTGACGAAAATATCCTTTCCATTTGGAAAAATGATTTTTAAATCAAAAATTTTTTAGTAAACATTTTTAATTGAAAATAACATTGAAAAATTATAAAATAATCTTTTAAAACCATTTTAAACATTTTTGAAATCATTTTTCCTTAAAAATTATTAAAATATCATTTAAAACACTTTTTAGAAATTTTTAGAAAACATTATTTCGAAGGAACACAGATTTACGAACGAAGAGAGAATAACATTACATGAAGCTTAAAATATCATGAAAATAAGGATATTCATGATAAAAAATATCAAAGGGTATTATATATACCTCATAAAAGAATATAGGTGCATAACAAAACATGTGTCTCAAAGAAAGAAAATTGAGAATAAATTACCATATTGATTTGGTAATTTTTGAACCATAAACCCAATAAAAGAGAGATCATAAAATGGATATGTAAATAATAATAAATTTAAGTATAAGGATAATATAATACATTAATTGGAAGTATATACACTGAAAAAAATAAATAGGTGGTGAACATGGATTTTATCTCACGAAAAATAAAAGTGAGACCGAAATCCCCTACCTTATATCTTGACTCTCATAATACTCATGAAAACATCCTATATAATAAATATAAGTTTATTATAAATCTATTAAAGAACCATATTCATGTATATAACACCATATATTATTTACTCATGACTTTATATTACCCTCTTATTAACAATTCCAAGTTTAAGTTATGTTTCGGGTAATAACTGCTTTGTTTCTCATACATATTTTGACTTATTATTCTTAGAAATCATACATAGATCATGATTTAATTATATAAAGAATGATAAAAATGACATAAATATCATATATATTCATTATATATATTTATTTATAGTTATCTATAAAATATATAAATATAAAATTAAATACACCGTTCATGGAGACGGTATGCCATACATATGCATGACGTTGCTTCCATTTCATGTCATATTAAAAAAAAAATTAAAAAAATTAAAAGAAATATATGTATATATGACATAATTCAAGTATGATTTTTATTTCATGTATATAATATAATTTCACTAAACCCATCCTTAATACATTCCATATAAAGTGTGAATGAATCACATCTGTTTAAGGAGGCGATGATCCACACATCCACAAACGAAGTTATCATATTTCCAAAAAATAGAAAGTATGAAGTTATGTGTAATATAATAATTAAAAAAGTATAAATAAATAATAAATATAATAAATATAATATAAAATATAAATTAAATCATTATTTACAAACCTTAAAAGTGGCAATGTAAGAACGGGCAACATCGGTTCGTGAGGCAGTAGCCTGCTGTACGCACGAATGATGATAGGATATCCCATTTGATGGAAGTGTGTGTGAGTGTAAGTGAAAAACTTAATATAAAAACATCTCAATATATTTAGCATAATTATTTTATTATATAAACATTAAATAAAAATAATTTAATATTTTAAAGGAATAAATAAAACCAAAATGCTCGTTGATGAGCATTACCTCTTCTTTGGGTATCTCCTTTTGATTTTCACAAAAGGACTTATTTGGTTGGATTTATACAAAAATAAAGGATTATAAGATGAAGGGAGAGAAGTTGGGAGGATATTTGAAAAGATTTTGGATGAACTAAATAGTTTTTTAAAGTGTAAATAAAATATAATAAGAGGTTCTCTTTTATATAGGAGGGGAGGGGCACTTTTGGAATTTCTCAAAAGATTAATTTATAATTAAACCAATATCAATAAAAATACCTCAAAAAGGTTATTTATTAAAATATAAGATATTATAAGGTTTTAATATCATCAAACAATATATTTTAGACAAGTCTTGGTGTTATTTTAAACCTCATCATTTTAATTAACCCTTCATTAAGCCATTTTAATTTTAACTATGGTAACATTGGTCTAAATATTAAAATGATGTAATTTTTACATATAAAGTATCAATTGGACCATAAATGGAACATTTATGATATTCTAGACCATATCACATCCCATTTATACTTTTTTAATATTTTTATGATTTCTAAATAATTTAATTAAATATTATTTTCATAAAATATCATAGGTGTCAATTTTGACACTATTCATTACATTGACTTTAAGAAAAAAAAACAAGCTAAATTCAAAGAAATTCATTTAATACACCAATAACATGTCATATTCACCTATAAAATTCTTTTATTATATTAATTAGGTCAAATTATATTTATTTTAATATTTATAATATCATTTAACTGATTATTTCATTAATTGAATAATTATATCATCATCATTATGTAATTATTTATGATAATTATTTCTTCAGTAAAAATTAAAAATAATTTTCTATGATATAGATAAATAATTAATATTTTAGAAGAATATATATAGTTAATCATATCTTCTATTTAATCCCATATTAAAAATATTATACTTATTAAAAGTAAGAGTGTGACATTTTATCATTCTCTTTGATTTTAATAATATCTAAGTCATTTTCATTGAAAAGTGTTCATTAAAAAAATTAAATTTATATAATTAGGTTTGAAATTCACCCAATATCATTTTTATAGTGTTTGGATAGTTTTATAATATTTATAATATTATTTTTTACCCTTAATTACCCAATTTACCCTAAATCGTGGTAATAAAAATTAATAAAGTTACTATTCATTTTTTCCAAAAATAAAAGGTACCTAATTACTAAATTTTAAAATTTTGATTCAAAATATGTAATCTATATTTCATAATTTTAAACACATAATTGGAATAAATTAATTTAAAATTAACCCCATTGACAGAACGAGAAAACGAGTTTTTAAAGTGAAAATGTTCAAAAGATTGAAATGTTTTTATATCCAAATTCAACGTGTAATTGATTATAATGAACTAAATTTAATTAAATGATAAAATGTATCTAATTATACTTTTAAACCAATAAAATATATAATTTAACACTATAAATTATTTCGATGAAAAATCTATTTTCAATTAAAATTCAATATTTTCACTATTCATCAAAACACAAAATTATCAGAAAAATATAAAAAATTCATCCAAAGTAAATTTTGATATCCCACTTTAAAAAATGAATTTTATTTTTTCATATAAAAAATAAAAAGTGTCAAAATCTATATTTAAAATGGTTTCTCCATTAAAGGGCGGTAAAATTACCCTTTTGAAAAACACATTTATTTATTTATAAAATTGGATTTATTATTATCTTATTCCTATCAAATATATTGGATTAGCGTCAAATTTTTTTATTGAATATGAAATATATAAATTTTATTAAAAACATTCATTAACATTTGTTTGTTTAATTTATTGAGATAAATTGGGGTTTGTACATAGTAAAATAGTTTTCTTAGAAATGGAATTTCTTTATTTTAAAATAGTTCTTTATTTTATTTATAGATAATTGAAAAGAAAAGGATTAAAATCAAATTTTAAAAATTTAGATAATCTCATTCCAATGGATAAGTGGTAACTGTAATAATATTATAATAATTTTTATATTACATTATAGTTTGGTAAAACGTGGTCTTGCGTTTAATGAAAGTTATCAAAAGAATTCAACATTGTGTGCAACATAATCCAAATAGTGTTGCATGTACTTAAATAGAATATAAGTATTGCATGTATCGCAACCTTGACATGGTGTTTCATACAATTCTAAAACAACTTAGTGCTTTCATATAACACACACAATATTTAGTGTTGTATGAGTTGAAAAATAATAGAAAGATTAAATTAATTAGAAAAAATATTTGAAAAAATCTCAAGGTGTTACATTATACCCCACTTAAAATTAATTTTACTCTATAAATTAATTTGGGTTCTCAAAGTTGTAATAATTTAAAGTTACTTTCATAGAAATCCACATCATAAAAATTAATAATAAAACTTCCTTTTAAAAAGTGAAAGTTGTAAACTTAACATTTTACCAAAGTAACTCATAACTAGGTTTTCACATAGGAGAACTTAAGTGTAAAGTGAAAACATGTACATGGAAGATAAATATAACTATCAAGTTCTGATGGAGAGTGATAGAGAACACGTTTAGGAGAAAGTTAAGAATCAAAAATCCATAAACCAAAGAGGATTGAAAATGGTCATTGATATTATAAAAAATGATGATAACATGACTAAATCTTATTTCAAGACCCTTTTACTTAAAGTTGAAGAGTTTTAATAAGAATATATACTTGATTTCAAAAAATTCTCACCCTTTGTTGTACCTTGATAAATTTTCACTTCATATATTATTATAGGAAATGAAGGTGAATTTTTCATTCCTAAATTATTATCAGATCATGAGATCGATAAATAGAATGATAGGTCATTACTTCCATTCTTATCACAACAAAAAGGATAGAACAAATTATCCAATATGCATAAATCCTCACATGGAAAGATAATACTTTAATATCTAAAACCTCATTAGAAGATTAATACAAACCATTTCATAAATAGTTAAACTTATAACCCTTACAAAAGATGAAATTCCAAAACTCTAGAAATAAGGTCACTAAATTTCTCATAAATTTCTTAGTATTGATCTACATTATATCATAAAGTAGCTCTTGTTTGTCACATACCAAACATGTGAGTACCTTTATTATAAATTATCTTGAAACATGGTAATTACCATAAATCCTTATTGATAACATAAATTATTTCTTAATCGAAAGATTATTGGATATATTCCTTAAGTACAAAAATTTTGTAAACTCCACCCATGATAGCATAAACCACTTTGTTAATAAATACTTAACCTGTTCCAAGGTGATCAGTATTGTGCAATTTACTTATTCATATCCAACATATTTTTATCCAAAAATCATTATCTCAACTTTAAAATCATATTAAGGGTTATATTTCCCTTAATATTGTGATTCCCATGAATATCACCTTTCCATTAAATCACTTTTCTAAGTATTTAACACCATTCGACATATCCTTTTTAATCCTTAATGAAAAAAGTATACTAAAAATTCATATATATCTCGTAATATTTGAATTCCAAAACATATACACATCAATCATCTAACTTTATTATTAAATAATTACTCAGGTTTCATCATCTTAATATTTACTAGATTATGAAATATGAATAATGTATTAAGGTTCCTTAACCTCAATATAATAATTATTCTTATGTTTAAGGTAAAAAATACTATTAGAACATACAATAACTTTCACATTTCATTTTCATTTTCTTTATGCTCAGTAGTATAACCAATACTCATATCACCTTTTAGATTCTCTTCATGAGATTTCTACTTAGGACATTGATTTTCATAATGCCCATTATTTCCACAACTGAAACATTCAATGTTAGCCTTGTTTCTTCTAGTTCAAACTATTGACTAAGACCAGAAAGAATTGTGTGAGAAACACTAATCATAGTAGAAAAAAACATAATCATGAAAAATTATTTATAGGATACCTAAATCATGACACCTAATTTTAAATCTATGACACCATAGAATTATTCTTAGAGACATCCCTAGACGTATCCTTTGAAATATACCTAAGGATATCACTAATGTTTTTTTATACTCATTTAAAAAATTTGACTAAACCTTTTCTCTGATACTAACTATAACGACCTAGGATTAACATACATGGATGTTACATCATTTTTGAAAAATACACAATCACATGCCCAAAGACCGTATTAATTTATTACCTTTGGAAAGTTGGAACAAAAAATTCTATTTTGGTTAAATATATTCAATTTTTCTCAAAAATATCCCACCCTTTAGTAACACTACCTAAAACATTTATTTATAACCTAGGGAAAATAAAACGTAATAAAGGGTGAGCTCAGATGCTTAGTAAGGGTAATCAAGGGAGATATGTAAGCATAATAATGAATATAAGGGTATGAAAACATGAGATTAACATTAGAAAATCAAACCATGCATATAAAATATCATATAAATGAGTCATAACATAAATAATGTTAGTTTTTAAGAATTGAATCATGTGAAATCAAGTGCATAATCCATGAAATCACAACATAAGAATAAGACATGGAATTTGTGGCAGATGCATAAACATGTAATATCATTACCTATAAGTCAACATGAATTTCCAAAACTTAATAGGGAACTTCATGGGGAATAAACCTATTGGTAGGGACACACCACCATCACTAGTTACAATCCCTTTCTTATAAGGGATCAGGTTTCCCTATCTTCCCATAGTAGATTTGGTTTCCCCATCTTCCCATACTCGATCGGGATTCACTATCTTCCATAGTGGATCAAGACCATTAATTTGTTTCCATGATTATCTCACGAGAAATAAATATTTAACCAATTAATTAGAGGGAGATATAGGTCCCATCCATCACATAATGAAAACCATACATTTTTGTGCCACAAGAATATAAATCATATCATAACCATTAAAAAAAGTGGGTTTTATAAACATTTCTTCATAACACAACTCATGGAAAATAAAAAAATTCATATAGATTAATACATAATAAACATAAAACATTCATAGAAATAATAATAATGGTATCCTTGGGTCATATAGCCAGTAAAACATAACTAATATTAAATAATGTTGTCTTAGATGGAACATGACTTTGAAAGATCACTTGAAATAATTCTTGATGAAAATATCCTTTCTGTTTTGAAAAACACTTTTTAAATCATAAAACATTTAGAAAATAGTATTAATTGAAAATAAACTTGAAAAATTATAAAATAATATTTGATAACTATTTTAAACACCTTTTAAATCTTTTTTCCTTAAAAATACTTAAAATATTATTTAAAACACTTTTAATACATTTTTAGAAAACATTATTTTGAAGGAACACATATTTCTGACTGAAGAAAGAATAACATTACATGAAGCTTACAATATCATGAAAATAATGTTATTCATGATAATATATTTCAATGGTAATTATATAAATATCATAAAATAATATATGGGAATAACATAACATGTGTCTCAAATAATGAAAATTGAGACAAAACTACCTTACCGATTTGGTAATTTTTTAACCATAAACCCCATGAAAGAGATATAATAAAATGGATATGTTAATAAGCATAAATTTAAGTATAAGGATCATATAATACATTCATGTGTATTATATACACAAGAAAAAATAAATAATCAGTGAACATGGCTTATATCTCATAGAAAATAAAAGTAAGACGGAAATCCATTACCTTATATCTTGACTCTCATCGTACTCATGAAAACCTACTGTATAATAAATTTAATTTTATTATAAATATATTAAATAACCATATTAATGTTTATAATACCATATATTATTTACTTATGACTTTATATTACCTGCTTATTAAAAATTTCAAGTTTAAGTTATGTTTCGGGTAACAACCACTTTGTTTCTTGTACATGTTTTGAATTGTTATTATTGTTCCTCATACTTATATCATGATTTAATTATCTAAATAATGATAAACATGATATAAATATCATATATATTAATTATATATGTATTTATGGTTATCTATAAAATATATAAATAGAAAATTAAATACACTGTTCATGGAGACGGTAGGCTGTATGTACGCATGAACGCTGCTTCCATTTCATGTCACATTGAAAGAAAGAAAGTAAATGAAATGTATGTATATATAATATAATTAAATTAGAATTATTATGTCATATATATCATATAATTTCACTAAAACCATTATTAATACATTCCATGTAAAGTGTGAATGAATCACGTCGCTTTGAAGAGGTAGTAGTACACACGTCCACAAACGAAGTTATCGTATTTCCATAAAATGGAAAGTATGAAGGTATGTGTTATATAATAATTAAAGAATTATAAATACATAATAAATATTATAAATATTATATAAAATAGAAATTATATCATTATTTCCCACCTTGAAAGGTGGAAATGGAAGAACGAGTGATATTAGTTTGCGAGGTGGTAGTCTGTCGTACACACGAACAATGATTGCATATCCCATTTGATGAAAGTGTGTGTGAGTGTAGATAGAAACCATAATATAAAAAATTAAATGTATATTTAGGACAATTATGTTATTATTTAAACATGAAATAAAAATAATTGAAGAGTTTTAAGGAATAAATAAAACAAAAAAGTTCGTTGATGAACGTTACGTCTTCTTTGGGCATCTCTTTTTGATTTGCACAAAAGGACTTATTTGGTTGACTTTATGAAAAAAAGAAGGATTCTGGGATGGAGGTAGGAAATTTGGGAGGATATTTGGATAGATTTTTTCAGAACCAAATAGGTTCTTAATTGTTAATAAAAGAGAAGAAGATGTGCCCTTTTATAAGAGGGGGGAGGGGCACTTTTGGAATTTCTCAAAAGATTAATTTATAATAAAAACTATCTCAATAAAAATACCTCCAAAAGGATATTTATTTGAATATAAGATATTATAAGGTTTTAATATCATCAATAAATATATTTTAGACAAATCTTGGTGTTATTTTAAACCTTATCATTTTAATTAACCCTTAGTTAATCCATTTTAATTTTAACTATGGTAACAAAATTTTCAATATTAAAATGATGTAATTTTTACATATAAAGTGTATATTGGATCATAAATTTCCAATTTATGATATTTTAGACCATATATAATCCCATTGTTCCTTATTTATTATTTTTATGATTTCTAAATAATTTAATAAAATATTATTTTTATAATAAATCGTAAGTGTCTATTTTGAAACTATTCATTACTTTGAATTTAAGAAAAACAATAAAGAAATATAAATTTTAAAAAATTAATTTAATATTACCCTAAAATGTCATATTAATTCAAATTATATTTATTTTAATATTTCTAATATTAGTTAACTGATTGTTTCATTAATTGAATAATTACTGCATCATGATTCTATAATTATTTATAATATTTATTTCTTCAATAAAAATTAAAAATAAATTTATATGATATATATAAAAATTTCATATTTTATAATATTATATATATTCGATCATATCTTATATTTAATCCCATATTTAAAACACTTAATTTTAGTAATTTTTATTACCACTGTTAAGGGTAAATCGAGTATTTAAGGATAAAAAATAATATTATAAATATTATAAAACTAACCTAACACTATAAAAATTTATCATAAAAATAACAAAAAATCAACCAAAGTAAATTTTTATATCCCTATTTCAAAAATTATTTTTTTTTCAAATAAAAATTATATAACTTTCAAAAATTATATTTAAAATGGGTTCTCCATTAAAAGGTGGTAAAATTACCATTTTGAAAAATACATTTTTTATTCATAAAATTGGATTTATTATTATCTTATGCCTATAAAATATATTGATTGAGTGTAATTTTTTTATTAAATATTAAATATATAATTTTTTTTAAAAACATTCATCAACAGTGGTTTGTTTAATTTATTTACATAAAATGGTGTTTGGGCATAAAAAAATTGTTTTCCTAGAAAAAGGAATTTCTTTATTTTCAAATAGTTTCATTTCTAGCTAATTGATAACAAAAGGATTCAAATAATATTTTCATAATTTAGTTAATCTCATTATAATGGCTAAGTGGTAACTATAATAATATTATAATAAAATTAAAAGTACATTGTAGTTTGGTAAAACTAGGTATTGCATGTAACGCATGCTATCAAAAGAATATGGAATTGTGTATAAAATAGTCCAAACATTGTGTTGAATGTACCAAAAGATAATCTAAGTGTTTCCTTTAGCACAATCTTGACTTGGTGTTGAGTACAATGAAAAAATAACATGGTTCTTTCATGTAACAGAAGCTATATTTAGTGTTATGTGAAATAAAAAATATCGAAAAGATTAAATTAATTCGAAAAAATATTTCACAAAATATCAGGGTGTTACAGTCATGATATTATTTATTATAAACATCACATATTATTCATTTATTATGATTAAAATCAAAGTTGGACATGCCCGATTGGTTCTTTAGAGAATCCCAAAACCTTTAAGTGGTGTCAGAGTTATCAAATGTTAATTTATAATTATTTATTATTCATTGATCAATTATACACAATTATTGTTAGTTTTTTATTATAGTTTATTCATTTTTTATATATGAGAAGTTTAATTAACATGTTTTTAACATATTAATTCTCTTTATTCAAGATTTATATCATCTTAAACAGATTAAGAATAGATGAATAATGATTAGAGATACCATCAAGAAGTGACAAGGATTATTATTGGTAGACAAGGTTACACAAAATATAACTAAAAGTGCATACCATATACCCAAGTTCAACACACTTGGATATGTTTTGGGATATATGACTCACCAAGCAGTAATCACACACAATGTATTTAATACACACTACATATTGACTGGGACATCTTGACACATGGTCTGTTGGACCACACAATGTGTACCTAGTGTACACACTGTGCAATCAAGGCATTTGGATAACCTCAAGGCCTTAAAGCCACCTCAAGACCTTTAGACCAAATGAAATGTAGATGTAATCAGACGAATTTCAAAGGAACAAGGATCCAAATGAGGATTCATAACAGGATCATTCACTAAAGCAGAGCTAATCAAAATTTGAATAATGAGAGGGTATGGAATTTACATTGGCACCAGGCCTATGAAACTATACACATGATATCTATCTGACAAGCCTTGTGAAGAAGGAGATCTAACACCGAGTTATATGCTGGGGAGGGGCAGTTCCATATAGTTTGTTTGGGAAAAATTCCTCTAAGGCCTTCGGGTCATGTAACGTGTCACTAAGACTACATGCCATGTAAGAGTTCCCCTTCAACCCTTAAAAGCGGGATTATAAAAAATAATTAAAAAATTAAGGGCTTTGGTCTATTCAGGTAGTGTACACACTGTGCAGTCTACATGTTTTAGTAGTGAATTTTTGGGATAACTATGTGGTCAAATACATGATATACTTCATGTGATACTGAAAACCTATTTTATTAATGAGATACATGACGTGTATCTAGTGTAAAAGATATGTGAATCATTAATCCTAATGTCTGAAGAACATAACAAGTTCAAATGTGGGATACACAGACACAAAGAAAGAAGAATAGATGGCATGTAGATCACCAGTACACACTATGTAACTTGGATGAGATACATGCTGAGACACTTAGATTTTTATCCTAGATACACAAACAAATATGAACATGGTGTGTAACTCATTAGTATAGGTCGTGTAGTAACCTAGTAAAGTACATAATTAAATTACACAAAGAATAATTAATTACATGATTAAAAACCTAATTACACTATTATCATTTTATGTGATGACTATTTAATAAAGTTTGATGAATTAATAAATTCTCAATTAATTCTATGTAATTAACTATAAATACTGGTCAATCCATTTATTTTCCACATTGTATTTATGATTTTCATCTCCAATCAAATTCGTTTGGTCTTTAAGATAAATGGGAATTAATTAATTAATCAATTGAATTAATTCAAGCGCATTTATCTTAATAATAAAGAATGGATTAAAGTGAATTCCATCTAGTTTACTTTTTCATATTCATTTATTGTATTTGGATGACCATGAACTTAAAATAGTGTGTGTATGCAATTGGTTTATTTAATTTATCATTATTACATGGTTTTTGTAATAATGTATTAAATTAAATAATGTAATGCACGTGATTCCTCTCCCATCATTATGTAAGGGCCTATGTTCCCACAATTTATTTTATGAAAACCCCCTTAAACCAATCCTTTGGTTATACTCACCTATATGTGATTAAAATTATGTAATGGATGGATCTCCTAGGAAAGTAGAATCTATTCAAGCTCAGAGATGAGAAAAAACTAATCTTGGAGGTACACACTACTACAAATATGGTCTTTAACAGTGCTAGTAAAATGGATTTATCAGCTCTTTAGAAGCACTGATAATGAATGCGATGTTAAATAGTTGGCTTTAACAGATCTTGAGAAAAGTACTGATAAAGGGGGCCTTTAAGAGAACATTTTTTAGAACTGTTAAATGCCACCTTTATCCATTCCTTTTTAACGCTATTAAAGGCCCCCTTTAACAGCGCTAAAAAAGTGCAGATAAAGGCCCCATAGATAAAGGGGGATATATTTTTTATTAAAACCTCTTCCTACCCCAACCTTTATTAGTGCTTCCCACCCCCTTTATCAGTGCTTTTGATTATTCCACCATCTCGTGTGCACCCCTACCTCCGGCCAGTTTCGAACCCAAGACCTTCTACTCATATCCCAACACCTTTTCCACTCCCCTATGTTATTTTTTCTTCCATTTTATGATATATCTATATATTTGTATATATTTTGTTACATTTATTAATCTGTATATTTATATATACCTTTATATATATATTTTTAAATACATGTATAACATATGTTTTTGTGTGTGTGTATATGTGTGAATATATAAAAAATATGTATATGTTGTTATATATTTGATTATAATTAATATTAAATTGTGAAAAATGATTAAAATTCAAAACCATAATATTAATATGAATGTAATACCTATAAATAAATTTAGTCCCCATTAGAAAAATACAATAAGACCCCCTTAAATGAGGCAGTAATTCCATCAAATGTTAAAAAAATTGGGGTACCTCAACTAAAAACTTAGTTTTGGAGGCCTTCAAGGCCTCTTTTGACCTCAAAAAAATAAAGATTGGCCCCCCAGTCAACACACCATAGAGATCATCTCATTATTTGATTTGATATATGGTATAGACCAAATGGACACCTAGATTAAATTTTATGGCCATTTTATGTTCGAGTTATATTTTCAACTTATTTTAGATATTTTATTAAATTTTGATTTTTTTATCTTTAAATTTTTATGAAATGACTATTACATGATTATAATTAGAAAATTATTAATTAAAGATATGTTTTTAATTATTTTATAATCCATTTTCTTTAAATATTATATATATCAAGTGTAAATGCCTATTTATCCTTATCTAAAACATATTTAAAAAATATATAATATATTTAAATCAATATAAATAAATAAATATATATATATATTAATATATTATTTTGAATGAAATAATTTTTTTGAAATATACTCTTTATCAGTGCTTGTAAAAAAGCACAGATGGGGGGGGGGGGGTCTTTATTAGTGGTTCTAAAAAAGAACCTATAAAGATTCCCCCTTTTCAGTGATTTTTTACAAGTGCTGATAAAGACCCCCCTTTATTAGCGCTTTTTACCAGCACTGATAAATACTCCCCTATTTATCTGCACTTTTTTAATAGTGCTGATTGGGGGGGGGATTTATCAGTGATTTTTTACAAGCACTGATAAAATTCCCCCTTTAACAATGATTTTTTAGCACTATTAAAGACCCCCTTTAGCAACACTAAAAAAGGTGCTGTTAAAGACCCCATTTAACAAATCTTTTTCTTAGCATTAAAAAAGGGGGTAGTTAACATTTCTTTTAGATAGCACTGTTAAATCCCTAGCACTGGATAAAACCAGTTTTTTAGTAGTGACACATGAGCATGGGTAGAATACTACAACTCGAACCAGACATGGTTTGAGGAGTTTCTTCCTCAGGGTTAAGGGTTGGTTTTTTATTTGCAAGATAAACCAACCACTAGAGAAGATCATGGTCATTCCAATTTTTTTATTTTATTTCAATCATTTTCATGGTTAATTATTTTATAGTTGTTTAAATCATTAAATAAATAAATTAATAATAATGTAAAATAGAATTAAAATAAATTTTATAATAAGTGTAAACTTTATCTATGTTTAATCACTTAAGTAAAATCCACTTAATATTAATAAGAATTTAACAATATAAAATTGGTAGTTTTCACATAAAGATAAAAATCCATCAAAATAAAATATTAAGTCAGTATAGCCTTCCATTACCTAAGTTAGAATAGAACCAATAGATTGTAGTGTTTTATACAGCCCTTACCGGGACACTACCATTTTATATGGAGTTATAAATAAGGTTATAGGATAAATTAAAACAATTTTACATCAAGATGAGTAGCCTTCACTAGATTTGGTGTAAATTTAGATCCAAAGTGTCGATAAAATCCAAACACAAGATTTTAGGAATGGGGATCCCACTCTATAGATTAAGAAGATACGATTCACTATAGTTGGAAAGTTATTTCTACCCAAATACCTTTAAGTAACTGACCAAGTGAAATATCCTTGTTTTTATAACCCCATTTTGGTTATATTTTTTAGACCTTTTTGGTGGAAATTTAATTTTTTTCAACTAAATTTAGATCGTTATATAGGACATAGGGTTTATGTAAGGGTAAGGTGAGTTTTAAGACTCTGTGTTAGGGTAGAGAGGAGTTTCTTAGGCTTTTGTAAGTGTAGTTCATCTCTAAATAAGGGTAAAGGATAGTTTCCATGCACTGTGTTAAGGTAACCTGAGAGTTGTGTAAGGGTACCAGGTGATGCTTAAGGGTAGCTAGAGTTTCCATGCATTGTGTAAGGGTATATGATACTGTGTAAAGGTAAGTCCTTTTCTGAATAAGGGTAATCATGAGTTGTGTAAGGGTAAATTGGAAATCCTATAGGCTACGTAAAGTTACCCCTCACACTACATAAAGGTAAACAAGGGCTACATATGGGTAACTTGAAGTTTCATAAAGGTAACCTGAGGTTTTTTATACCCATGTAAGGGTAAGAAGGGCCTCATGTAAAGGTAACCCAAGTTTTATAAAGGCCACATAATGTTAAAACTGGAGCTGCATAAGGGTATTCTAGAATTCATCCACTACATAAGGGTAAACTCCTTACCCTTACGCGTCGTCTAAGAGCTGTGTAAGGGTAAATCATGTTACCCTGACACAATTCCTTTTTTAGGAGGAGCATTTAAAAAACACCCTTTTTCATTCCATCTCTCCCATATCTTACCTGCAATGCATTTCAATGGTTTTAAATGCCAAAAATCATGCATTTTTTTGATTCATCTCCCCTTAAGTTAAATGTTTATGGATACTTAAATGCTCCACATTTAAGAAAAATTTGAGAGATAATTTAAAATGTTAATTTAATTTTTGGATTTAATTCTATGGATATATATGTCATATTTTTATTTCTAAAATAGCTGAACCCTTAAGATATTCATTTTTTATTGATCGTTTTTTGGGGCATCCCAAAAATTGGTTAACACATGATCTATCAAGTCCTCCTTAACCAAAATTGGTTATTTTTTTGATTTTTTAGGTGTGGCTAAACCTCTATATATCTTCTGTTCTTGAGAGAATAATTCTTTAAGGAATAAAATCCAGGCATCATATTTATAGTTTTGTTTGAAAAATAACCCTTTTTAAATTTTTTGAAAAAAGGTTAAGGTTCTTCCTATGCATAAATAATCTTAAAATTATTAAAGAATGATAAAATAATAATTATACAGGATTATTAAATAATGATAAAATAATTTTTATCACTACTATAAAATATTCATTTGACAACGTTGGCCTTTATCAGTGCTAAAACAGTGCTGATAAAGGGTACCTTTTATCAGTTCTTTTTTAGCGCTGATAAATGATACCCTTTATCAGTGTTTTTTTAGGTTGATAAATGTTACCCTTTATCATTGATTTATTTTTAGTCTTGATAAAGGTCTGAATAAAATTAAATAATGAAATAAATAAAAAATAAAAAATGAGTTTATTAAAAAAAATATTAAAAATTTAATTAATTAAATAATTATTGATAAAAATTAATAAATTGATTATACTATATATAAATTATAAATACTAATAAATAGTATATATTAAATATATGGATATATGTAAAATGAAAATTAAACAAATAGAAATTAAAAATAAATAAATTGAGAAAAATATTAAACATTTTATTTATTAAATAATTATTGATAATGTTAATAAATAGTATATATTAAATATATAAATATATATAAATGTATATTAATATGATTTATATAATACAAAATATTTATGCTTTACATTAATTAGTCATATATTTAGTGAATAATGGTTTATAATTAAAAATTAATATGAATTAAAAATACTAACTAATTACATCGAGTAATGGATATAATTGAATGTTTTTTGATTTTTCAATTTAGGATATATCAAACGTGTGTTATATTGATTTCACATATATGTGATTAATACACTTTTATATACAACGTACACACACAAATATTTACATAATTAATGAAATCTTATATAAACACACACACATAATATTTATGTAATTTATTCAAATTTTATTATTCATTTTGGAATTTCATTATAGCATGATACATTCAATATATCATGTTTTTAATCATTGTAAATTTTATTTATTTATTTTTAATTTTATTACATCTAGGTATTAATTCATTTTTAATTTGTTTTATTTTTTATTTTTTTGGAAATTTAATCAATTTATATTATTTATTATATATATATATTTTTTACCATGTTTTAATATTTTCAATATGTAATCATATCTATTTCAATATATATCCATATTTTTTAATCATTTATATTTAATTAATAAAATTTATCTATTTTTTCAATATTCTTTAAGTGTACTCATTTTTAATTATTCAATTCCAGTCATTTTTAACATGCATGCACTTAAAATTTAATATTCATCCATATTATTAAAAATATATTTATAAAAAAATATTTATAAATAAATATATTTATAAATGTATATTTACTATATTTGTATATTTATATATTTATAGTTATAAATAAATAAATTTTATTTTTTTTAAAAAGTATTTATATAATTATAAATAATTAATTAGATATATTTAAATAATTATAAAATTTATATTAAATTTATTTAAATAATGATTATATTTACTATATATATATATATTAAATATATATATATATATAATTATATAAATATATATATTGATATAAATATTATTTTTTTAAAAATTATTTATATAATTATATATAAATAATTATAAAATTATAATAAATATATTTAAATAAAAAATATATTTACTATGTTTATATTTATACATATTTATTATATATATATAATTAGATAAATATATTTACAAAATTTTATATTTATAATTATAATTCTAAATCCTTTACATGTGCTAAATTAATCAGCACTGATAAAAGGCATCCTTATCAGTGCTAAAAAAACATTGATAAAAGTGTCCCGATCTATTTATAAAACCATAAATTGTCGCGAACTCATCTTCATATCTGAAGCTTTCCATAGAATCCACCCTCTATCGATGTTCCTCCTCAGTGAATTTAAGCTCAAATCAAGGCTTGAATCAAGGCTTGAACAATTCCAAGGCTCAAATCCAAGGTTTAAATGATTCATGGGTCGAATGAATCCAAGGCTCGAACGAATTCTAGGTTTTTGATGTTTCTACTTTATCTCAGACTTCTTCATGTTTGAAATGATTTTTTAGACCTGATCCTTGGGATTTATTTATTAATTCCATACCATGCTCAAGTTTACTATTACTATTGATGATTTTCGTTCATATATCTGAAGGGAGATGAAGATGTTCACATTGGAGAATAGGAATTAGAGGTAGGTCTTGCATGACCTGACCTTTGGAAACTAGGTGAGATTTTGTTCCATATTTCTAACTTAATGATAGACAATGGAGATAAACAATTATATATTTATCCTCCCATAGTTTAATGGTTTCATGATATTTTTATTGACGTCATATCTATTTTTAAACCTAATAGAGATGTTGGGTTTTCTATCAAGCTTATGTCTGGAGCTCATATGATTTCTAATCCACCTTATCATATGGCTCTGATGGAGCATTTCTACCTTAATTCTCAGTTATATTACATAGAGTCTAAGGGGCTTATTCAACTAAGCATATCCTATTAAGGATCCCCAATTTCATTTTCCATGATAGAGGATTTTTCTTTGATGTAATGTGTTAACTATAAGAAGATCACTCATTTCATAAAATTCCCACAACCACCTAATAAAGAATATCCAAGAGGAAGTATCATTAGGGGGAACCCAAGGGTTATTTCATTTAAATATCAAATTTATTTTTTTAATTATTATTAACATCCCTATTCTAATTAGTAAAAAATATCTATAAATTTTATCTTATCATCAAAAAAATATCTCGACCCACCATTTTTATATAAGTATTTAAATGTACAATTATCTAATATGATCATTTTTTCACTACCACAAATCAATTTCCCCTTTCAAACACAATCACCATAAATTTTTACTAACCCAAAATTAGAATATGGTTCAGCTAGTTTTCTATACCTTTATGAAAATATAACCATCTTTGAAATGATAACCCACTCATTAATAATTCTTAAAAATTACTTTATTTTCTTCATCACACCTCAAATAAACACTATACAAGTTTTACTTTAATCCATATAAAAAAAGTTCATTCTTTAAAATTTCATTTTATTTCCAACATCGTTTAAATCCAAACAATTTATCTTAATAGATACACCATTTCTAAAATAATAAATACCCTTTGAAATTTTAAAAAATATTTAATTACATAAATTTACCTGTCATGTGATATGAACAACCAATATCTAATATGAAAGGGTGTTTCTTTTTTAAATCCTTTAGTGTGACATCAATTATAAATTCCTCTTACATTATGTTCTTTTTCATATAATAGATTTCTAATTCTTTATTCACATTCATCCATGTTTTTTGGAAAAATTTTACATTCCTTCATATAACCATTTTATTTGTCACATGTTCAAGAGTTAATTTAATGATTGATATTCCTCATCCAATTTTACTTATGAAGATTTGTCTCATTTCGAAACTTTTTTTTAAGATTGGGTTATCTCCCATTTAACTTAAAACCTATATATCTTTTATAATTAATCTTATTTATCTTATTACAAATAAGATTTTATACTATGTTTCCAAAATCAATATAGAACCCATAATGACCATGAAAATGAAAATTTAATATAAATCCTACTCTTCATCTACTTGAAAATAATTCTTGTTTTCAACTTGTCTAGGCATGATTCTTGAATCAATTTATCAATTAAGAATTTTAAGATGTTTAAAACCTTTATCATTATTAGGTATATTATTTTCATTATCGATTTTTAAATGAAATTATAATTTTGATATGTTTTCAAATTTTTGATATACCATTAATATTAAATGTAATAATTCCTTATATTGTTACATCACTTGTTCCAAAAAAAAGAATGGAGGTTATCAAATTCTATATGTGTTGGAATAATTGTTAGAAATTATTTTTAGTTATTCATCATTTTAGGTCTACATTTATTCTTTCCAATCCTAAGAATCTATGACTACCATCCATGTATATGAAATAAATCTTTATTTATTATTTTTTTATCAATAAATTTTTATATCTTCTAGATGATTAAATGAGAGTTTATTATTCTTGTTTATCATATTTGGGTTTTTTATTACTTCTTAATTGCCTATATTATATTTTAATTTGTTTAGGGAATTTGAGAAAGACTTGATGGATCATTTTAATATAGGTAGGACCAGTCTTAGTTGGAGGATTAAAACTATTAATAGTGGGATTTCTCCTATAAATATATAATTTATAGAGGACCCAAAGATTCATATACCATAATATATCCTTAATAAGACCCCTATAATCACAAACAAGAATGTTTATGCCCCCCAAATACCACCTTTAATAGGACATAAGTTAATAACAAGTACCAATGGTATAATTCTCACAAATGAGAGGCATTACCCCTTTTAGAGAACATAATACAGTATAAATTTCATTCTTATCATATTTATCTATCGAATAGTTATTGTTGAAATTTATTACTTGAGACTCATTCCCTATCTATTTTATATTTCTTATACAAATCTGAGCAGTAGTCATCCTATAGATGACTACTTTTTAGAGTAATTCTAGCAACATAGGTGAATATCCACAAGAGATGGAGTTTTTTTGTTAAATATAAAAATGAAATGATAAATGTTTGGAAGATGAGATGACAAGGATGAAAATTTTCTATAACTTTCACCTTTGAATGAATTCACAGGATAACACCTGCCATAGTAGAGTAATTCTTTTCTTAAATTAAAAAACCCATTTTCTTCAAAGAATACTGAAATTATTTGAAACAATAAATTTTTGGGTTTCCCTTGTTAGAATTATCTATAATTTTCACCTTTGATAACAGATATCTTATATTTATTTATTGTAAAAAAATAATATTTTATGAACCCAATAGGATGGATATGAATTGAAAATGGATTCATGCTAATAATTTGAAAAAATATTATGAAGATGGAGTTAAAGTGGTCATAAAGTTTTCAATAGATCATGCATACAACCCTTCTCAAATCCTTTATCAATGTTTATGTTGTTGTTATTCAAGAAAAAATAGTTGTAAGAGTTAGAAGAACATGTGATTTTTCAAAAAATAGATCATAGCTATAAATGTTGGATTAAATATGGGGAAAAACTAAATGTACATCATGATTGGGATGATACTATGGTTTATGGATCATTTGATATGAATACCTATGTAAATAATGATGGAGATCACTATGAAGAAATGACAATAGAAATTGAATATGACCTTCGTGATTGTGAAAAGTTGTTTAAGAAGTTAAATAGCTATTCTAAGAGACCATTTCATATTGGTTGTATTAAATTCAAAACATTGTCAGCTGTATTGAAGTTATATAATTTGAAAGCTGGTAGTGGATAGACTGACACTAGCTTTACAGAACTACTTGTTCTCCAAAATAATATGCTAATAGAATAAAATAAATTACCATGTCGAACATATGAATCTAAAAAAATGATACATTCAATGGGAATTATTTCTAAAAAAAATATATTCTTGTCAAAATGATTTCATATTGTTTCTCAAGGACCATGAATCACTCATAAAATTCCCTAAGTGTGGCACAGATTGATACAAGAAAAATGAATCAAGTACTTTGAAATATGTATGATAATTTCCTATCATTCTGTGGTTTAGAAGACTATATGGATGTCAGGAAACTATGAAACAATTAACATGGAATGTAGATATAATAATTAAATATGGAAACATACATCATCCAGTGGATTCTTCTTAGTGAAATAAAATTGATTACAAGTATCCTAAATTTGGAAATAAGCTGAGAAAATTTCATCTTGCATTATCTATAGATGGAATAAATTCTTTTGGTGTATAGAGTTATACTCACAGTACATGTCCCATCACGTTGGTAAATTATAAATTTTCACCATGGTTACACATAAAGAGAAAATACATTATATTGTCTTTGCTTATATCTAGACCAAAGCAACCTAGTAGTGATATTGATTCCTATTTGGATCCATTGATTTAAGATCTGAAATTGATGTGGGATACAAGTGTTACAATGTATGATGCTAATAGAAGTGAATAATTCACATTAAGGACCATTTTATATGGGATAATAAATAAGTTCCCCACTTATGGAAATTTATTATGAAATAGAATTAAAGGAATTTTGGGGTGTCCCATTTATGAAAAATAAACACACTCAGTTTGGTTGAAACATTGATTTAAGACTATATTTTTAAGACATCAATTTTTTTTACTTTTAAGAGATAAATACTGATCCTGGATGAAAAAATTTTATGGTAATATCAAACAAGGTACAAGATTGTCTCCAGTAATGGGTGATCAAATTTTTGATAAAGTAAAATATATTGACACTATTTTCAAAAAACCATTTTTGAATAACCTTATAAAATCGGGTTGGAAGAAGTGATAAATTTTCCTACTACTTATTTAATTAATTTTGTCATCATTTTATCTACTATTTGTAAGTTAATTTCCATATCATTTTTATCTAATACTTATTTGGTTTTTTTCACATATCTTTTGGGAAGTCATATTTTCACAGTTTGTTTATTTTAAAATATTTCTATCCATTTTCATGCCTTTCTGCACCAAAACATCCACATACTTCTTCTCCCTCAAAACCTTTTCACCTCTAAATTGTTAGCATTTATCACTTCCCTTAAAGTTCTATACACTACTCAATCATAGAGGTAATATTGATGTTTTCACAGTTTAATCATTGTCCATAGAATTAATATATTATTTAATATTTATTTTTAATTTATTTATTTTTAGTATTACTCATGTAATAATAGTTTTCTTATACATGTGGATTATTTTGTTTGAGTTTGGGTGGTTTGTTTAAAGATGCTCATGTTCATGAGAGATTAAACTTCAAGCCTATAACTAAGAGAATAACAATAAGGAAATGCATCATGAATGAATACAACCTTCATGAAACTATTAATTCCTACTACTTATTTAATTATTTTTTTCATCATTTTATCAATTAATTGTATGTTAATTTCCTTATCATTTTTATCTAATTATTATTTAGTTTTATCATAGATCTTTTGGGAATTCATATTTTTCTTTCAACTATCTACAACATTCCACAAAATAGATAAAATGTTCATTTCTTCCAATGCTACTATGCTTTTTAATTTTCTTTCTTTATAGAAATGTAACACTACATATTGATTCGATGTTCTTAGCTGAAAACAGGTTTTTAATTTAAGAACATTAGGTTAATATGTAGTGTTGGTAGTTCAAAACATAAATCCAATGGAAATCATTGTAACATTGGAATAAAGGAACATTTTATCTCTTTTTTGGATTTTTGGAATCATCCACACCTCAATCTGACACACAATGTGATCGATATGACTCAAAGTTCATCTTTTTATTTAAAATTGACACCAATTTTAGTAAAAAAGACATCTGACCTACTCAAAAATGAGAAAACACATTCATATTGATTTTATACTTTAGGAAAATTATTTATAAGTCATTTTTGATTTATAGGAATTGACCTCACCTCAATATGATACATGATGTGTCCAGTGTGACTCAGAGTGTCCGTTATCAGTTTAAAATCGATATTTTAGTTCAAAAAGTGTCACTCACTAAAAAAAATAAAACACACTAATATTATCTTGATAATTTAGGAAAAAGATTCACAAATCATTTTTTATGTGTAGGAATTGGTCTCATGTCAAACCAATACACGATGTGACCAGTATGAGTCAAAGTGCGTGTTTCCAATTTAAAATGACATTTTAGTAGAAAAGAAAATTGATGTACTCAAAAATGATAAAAAGCATTTGGATTATTTTTATACATTATAAAAATGATCCAAAATTCATTTGAGATGTTTAGTAATCATCCTAACCTCAATCCAACACACGGTGTGACTGGTATGACTCTAAGTGCATCATTTTATATAAAACTAACATTAATTTTAGTAAAAATGGCAATTAACCTACTATAAACCAATAAAACACATTCATATTGTTTTTATACTTTAGGAAAATGATCCATAATTTATTTTTTATGTGTAAGGAATTATATGAACCTTAAGCTGATACATGATGTTCCCGGTATGACTCAAAGTGTCAACTATCAATTTAAAATCGACATTTTAGTTCCAAAAACGTCACTCCCTAAAAACCATGAGAATGTGCTCTTATTTCATTAATAATTTTGGAATTTTTTTGATAAATAATTGTTGACATGTATAAATCAGTCTCATGTCAAACCGATGCACAATGTGATCATTTTGAGTCAAGGTGCATATTTCTAGTTTAAAATGAAATTTTAGTAAAAAAGGCTAGTGTCATACTCAAAAAGAAGAAAACATGTCCATATTGTTTTTATACTTTAGTAAAATTATCCATAAATCATTTGAGACATGTATGAATAATCCTCACCTCAATATGATGCACAGTGTGTGTAAAGAACCGTAAATTCCAAGGAAATTTTTTTCTTAATTTTCTTTGGAATTTTACAAGAACGCAGTTTCTGACGGCGCCTGATTCCGAGGCCCGGTGTGCCTGGAATCAATTTCCGAACTTTGGCTCGGGTACGTTCAGTGAACGGACGAGCGGGGTTTTCTAACTTTTGAACCGGTGCCCGGAATCGAATTCTGAGGGCACCGATGAAATCGCAGCGCCGGTATTCGCTTAGAAACGCCTCTTCCGGAGTTGCGTTTGCTCGGGTGTGGTTTTTAAATTTTCGGGCTTAAGGTTAAGAAATAAAATAATTTTTTTCGACAACTTTATTTTATTTCACTTAAGTCACTTGGAGGCCACTTGAAGCCACTTAAAAGCGGATTAAACTGAGTTGAACCGGATAGGGTACTATCCAGAAATATCCTACCCTCTTGGTAGGATATTTGTGAGGTGGGGCCCGCACGAGCCCCGCCGTTTCTTTCCGCTAAGTAACGCACCTGCGAAAACCCGTCATTATGAAAGTCAACTGACGCGTTTTCTTAAATTCTTAACAGACCATTTAATTGGGTGGTTTATTTCATAAATTAAATGAGCTGTTTCTTTCGTTGAATTAATTCTACGAATTAATGGTTCGTTTCTTATCTTTTGAAATTCAAATGTTTAGTTGTTTAAATAAAATAAGGCTTAAGCTTATTTTATTTTGGGTTGGTCTCCTTTGCCACCTCGAGAGATTTTGAGAAGCTCTCTCCATCTTCTTCAACCTTGATGAAGAACACGAAGAACACTTAAGCTCCGACGAAGAACGCCGCTTCTCTTCTTCGTAGCCGGTGAGTTTCCAAAGATCGACGACGCCGCTTCTTCGATCTTCTTCCCGTGTCAACGAAAGGAGACATCGTTTCCTCCTCGGACTATCTCCGTCAGCTTACGAAGCTTCTCCAGCGACGTACCTCTTCGGACGCACCTCATCGTCAACGGAAACGACATTCGATTTCCGCGACGCCCGACCTCCGCGACGCTAGTCTTCCGCGGCTTGATTGGCGTGCTCCGCACTTGAATCCGAGGTAGGGGATTGTTGATATTTTATTTATTTTTCCATTCTTGATTCTAGAATGTCGAACTTCGAGGATAAAGGATTAAATGTTATTGTCTAACGAGAGGGGGGCCCGGACCGCAGCAACACGGTCGAACCCCCCTCCTATGTTCATAATTGTTTCCTTGCGGATGGAACGGGATGGCGTGGTGCCGTCGCACCGCACGGGAATGGCACAACAATTATTGCGCGACGCCGTGGAAAGAAATCCAAGAACGCGACGCCGTCGCATCGCGTCGAAAAATTCAAAGGCGCCGCGGCCGGAGCGGGGCCGCGGCGGAGGGAAGCGATGTCGTCGCATCGCGCCGGACGGCATAGGCCGCGACCGGTTCCGGGCCGCGGCGGACCAAGATGACTGGCGACCGGCACCGGGACGCCGGTGTCGGCGAAGGAAGGACCGGCCGTCGCCGGTCCTTGCTGGCGAAACCGGCCAGCCAGTGCGGGCCGGCCGGATAGTGGAGACCGGGGGAATTAATTTCCCCCGGCCGGGTCTCAAAAGCGGCACCAATTAAGGGGCCGCGGTTCTCAAAGGGGGGGGTGGGGGGGGGGGGGGGGCTATGCCCCCCGCGCGCGGCACGTGAACGGCGCCCAGGCCGCGCCGCCGTGCCGGTCCGCGCCGCCGCGCCGCCGTGCCGGACCGCGCTGCCGCACCGGCCCGCGCCGCCGCGCCAGGCCGGGTTTTCCGAGCCGGGCCGGGTCGCCGCCCGGGGCGGGTCGACCCGGTTTGGGCCGACCCAAGGGGGGGGGGGGTTTCGGGTCGGGTCGGCCCGGGCCCAGATCCCCCAGTTTCGGACCACTTTCGGTCAAATGCCCGTATCTTGGGCTACGGGCCTCCAAACGACTCGCCGTCAGCGGCAATGCGATCATTGGATCGAGACGGTCGTTTCGGTATACTATACTCAAGGTGCACCTTCCTTTTCGGGAGCCTACGTGGTTAAAATTCCATAGTTAAGCGTGCTTGGCCTAGAGTAGTGATCAGGATGGGTGACCTCCTGGGAAGTTTCCCAGGGTGGGTGTGAGACAGAAAGGCTAGCAACTCACAGACCAGGCGTCCGATTGACGCGCCGTCTGTTTCGTTGAATTCCTCTTGATGAGACGGATCTTTTGGAATATTCCGCCCGAGGTTTGGACGCAGGTGTAGTACGGTCGGGTTGGTTTTGCCTTAAAAACCAACCGGGCCCCTGGAACGAAAAAGCCAATAACTCTCAGACCGGGCGTCCGATTGATGCGCCGTCTGTTGCATTGAGTTCCTGTTGACGATACTGAACTTTTGGCATCCTCCGCCCGCGAATTGGATGCAGATGGATAGTGGCCGGGTTGGATCGCACCGAAATCCAACCGGGCCCCTGGAACAGAAAAGCTGATATCTTTCAGACCAGACGTCCGTTTGAAGAACCGTCAGCGGTGTTGGTGATCACGTCGAGTAACGGTCCCTATGAGTATACCCTATGGGAGTTCGGGGTACAGTTGAGATACGGCCGGGTTGGTTCACTCACGAAACCAACCGGGCCCCTGGGACGAAAAGGCTAATAACTCACAGACCGGGCGTCCGATTGACGCGCCGTCTGTTGCGTTGAGACCCCTATGATGAGGTGGTCCTTTGAGATATTTATTCGTGGGACTTTGAGATACTTGGAGTATCGACTTGTAGCTCGTGGAGTGGACCCTCCCGGAGACGAGCGTACGAAGTACGGAGACCGTGTAGCCGGCAGAGACCTGAAGACTGCTTGTCCGATTCGATTCGGAGTGACTTACGTAGCCCAGTGGGGAGCACTACTTTGTGAGGTGGCAGACCCACAACGGAGGAGCACTTCTATGTGAGGTGGCAGACCCGCGGTACTTGACAGGAGGAGTACCTCTGTAGGCTATGAGGGGGGAGCACTATTGTGTTTGAGTGGCAGACCCCGGTGGGAAGCACTACTGTGTGAGGTGGCAGGCCCGCGGTACTCGACAGGAGGAGTACCTCAGTAGTCTTAGGTTAGTGAGCAGTACCTCGGAGTCGTGACAGGACCACTGTACACTCCAGAGACGGAGCTCTTCAGCAGTTACGGTTTCGATAATGAAAATCCTGGTTTGAGCTGAGACTTTTGACCTTGTGTTTACCTCATGATTGAGATGGGTCACTTGATAACTTAGGTATATGTATGGGCATATACCTGGGTAGTGGTTATCCGTTGATTTCACAATCCTTGTGTTTCCTCATGATTGAGATGGGTTACTTGATAACTTAGGTATATGTATGGGCATATACCTAAGTAGAGGTTATCTGTTGAGATCTTCTTGTGGTTATCCTTGTTGGTTTTAGTGAGACCTTGAGGGTCTCGGGGTCCCTACTGAGTATCGTTATACTCACCCCTGCACGAGCTATGCCCGCACCTCGTTGTGTTGGTTGCAGACGACGGGCAGTGCTGACGGAGGCCGAGTGTTCGAGGACTGGACGGTACCCGGAGGTGGACTACACGACGAGTCAGTACCCGGAGGTGGACTACACGACGAGTCAGTACCCGGAGGTGGACTACGCGACGTGACGACTCACAGAGGAGGTTGACGGACGAGAGCGTGGAGGAGGCTATCTGTACCTACCCTTCAGGTAGGATCCGAGGAGGACGACCCAGGAGCTTCTTCCTTCTTCCAGCTGTTTGTCTTTTTGCTGTTGTACCTTGTTCAGTTGTAGTCGTACTTTCTTTTGGGTTTGTATTCTGGCCCATTTACTTTTCAGCATTTATTTTGTACTTAGTGTTTTGCTTCCGCTTGTACTCTGTGGTGCTTGTTTTCTTTTATAAAGGCAATGCCTTCCCAGTTATTGGGATTTTACGCCTTTGGTGCTAGTCGCCAGCCCCTGGCCAGCCCCTGGCCTCCAGGTCGGAAGCTAGTCCCACTCCTGTCCATCTGCTTCCGGAGCTCCAAGACCATAGGCCTCAGCTGCCTGAATATGAGCTCTCCCATGTCCTCATGTCCCCTGCGGTTGGGGTGGGCCTCCTGGTGGTGGTGGCAACATCCCGAAGCGTCGTCCACCTCCAGCTGCACGACCAGCTCCTCTGCCATGGCCGCCTGCTCCTTGCGGTCCGCCTTGATTGAACCTCTGCCTCTGCCTCAGAGGTTCTTCATTTAACTGCTGGTCATTAGCATGGCGGGTCGGACAGTCACGTGTTATGTGACCAATTCCGCCACAGGAGTAACACTTCATGGCAGGTCTGGCTCTATCACTTCCCTTGGTGCCTCGCACTACCGACCCCGAGTCACGCGGTCGACCACATGGAGAAGGACAATGGCGATGGGGTTACTTCCACGGTGGTTCTAGTGGGGATCAAGGATCGACAGGAGCGGATCCTACGGGGATGATCGATTCCTCTAGTGCACTTTCTTTGGCAGCACGAGAACCTCCAGGTGAGCACATGGGAGCGGAAGGCTCAGATGCGTGCTCAGTACCGCTTTGTTTCCCTAAGTTTGTGGTGAAGCTTTACGGGGACGTAAAGCCCTGTGGTGGGAGTAATGTAAAGACCCGTAAATTCCAAGGAAATTTTTTTCTTAATTTTCTTTGGAATTTTACAAGAATGCAGTTTCTGACGGCGCCTGATTCCGAGGCCCGGTGTGCCCGGAATCAATTTCCGAACTTTGGCTCGGGTACGTTCAGTGAACGGACGAGCAGGTTTTTCTAACTTTTGAACCGGTGCCCGAAATCAAATTCTGAGGGCACCGATGAAATCGCAGCTCCGGTATTCACTTAGAAACGCCTCTTCCGAAGTTGCGTTTGCTCGGGTGTGGTTTTTAAATTTTCGGGCTTAAGGTTAAGAAATAAAATAATTTTTTTCGACAACTTTATTTTATTTCACTTAAGCCACTTGGAGGCCACTTGAAGCCACTTAAAAGCGGCTTAAACTGAGTTGAACCGGATAGGGTACTATCCAGAAATATCCTACCATCTTGGTAGGATATGTGTGAGGTGGGACCCGCACGAGCTCCGCCGTTTCTTTCCGCTAAGTAACGCACCTGCGAAAACCCGTCATTATGAAAGTCAACTGACGCGTTTTCTTAAATTCTTAACAGACCATTTAATTGGGCGGTTTATTTCATAAATTAAATGAGCTGTTTCTTTCGTTGAATTAATTCTACGAATTAATGGTTCGTTTCTTATCTTTTGAAATTCAAATGTTTAGTTGTGTAAATAAAATAAGGCTTAAGATTATTTTATTTTGGGTTGGTCTCCTTTGCCACCTTGAGAGATTTTGAGAAGCTCTCTCCATCTTCTTCAACCTTGACGAAGAACACTTAAGCTCCGACGAAGAACGCCGCTTCTCTTCTTCGTAGCCGGTGAGTTTCCGAAGATCGACGACGCCACTTCTTCGATCTTCTTCCCGTGTCAACGAAAGGAGACGCCGTTTCCTCCTCGGACTATCTCCGTCAGCTTACGAAGCTTCTCCAACGACGTACCTCTTCGGACGCACCTCGACGTCAAGGGAAACGACGTTCGACTTCCGCGACGTCCGACCTCCGCGACGCTAGTCTTCCGCGGCTTGATTGGCGTGCTCTGCACTTGAATATGAGGTAGGGGATTGTTGATATTTTATTTATTTTTCCATTCTTGATTCTAGAATGTCGAACTTCGAGGATAAAGGATTAAATGTTATTGTCTAACGAGAAGGGGGCCCGGACCGCACCAACACAGTCGAACCCCCCTCCTATGTTCATAATTGTTTCCTTGTGGATGGAACGGGATGGCGTGGTGCCGTCGCACCACGCGGGAATGGAATGACAATTATTGCGCGGCGCTGTCGCGCCGCGCCTTGGAAAGAAACCCAAGAACGCGACGCCGTCGCGTCGCGTCGAAAAAGTCAAAGGCGCCGTGGACGGAGCGGGGCCACGGCGGAGGGAAGCGATGTCGTCGCATCGCGCCGGACGGCATAGGCCGCGGCCGGTTCCGGGCCGCGGCAGACCAAGATGACCGGCGGCCGGCACCAGGACGCCGGTGTCGGCGAAGGAAGGACCGGCCGTCGCCGGTCCTTGCTGGCGAAACCGGCCGGCCAGTGCGGGCCGACCTTACAGTGGAGACTGGGGGAATTAATTTCCCCCGGCCGGGTCTCAAAAGCGGCACCAATTAAGGGGTCGCGGTTCTCAAAGGGGGCGGGGGGGGGGGGGGGCTTTGCTCCCCGCGCGCAGCACCCGAACGGCGCCCAGGCCGCGCCGCCGTGCCGGTCCGCGCCGCCGTGCCGGTCCGCGCCGCCGCGCCGCCGTGCCGGTCCGCGCCGCCGCGCCGGTCCGCGCCGTCGTGCCGGACCGCGCCGCCGCACCGGCCCGCGCCGCCGCGCCGGGCCTGGTTTTCCGAGCCGGGCTGGGTCTGTAAAGACCCGTAAAATTCAAGGAAAATTTTTTTTCTTAATTTTCTTTAGAATTTTACAAGAGCGCGGTTTCAGACGACACCTGATTCCGAGGCCCGGAGTGCCCGGAATTATTTTCCGAAGTTTGGGCTCGGGTACGTTCAGTGAACGAACGAGCGGGAATTCCTAACTTTTGATCCGGTGCTCGGAATTGAAATCCGAGGGCACCGATGAACTCGCAGCACCGATATTCGCTTAAAGAGACCTTTTGGGGAGTTGCGTTTGTTGCGGGTTGAAAGTTACGTTTTGGGGTTTTTCAGTTAAGTTAAATAAAATTGTGTAAAACAAATTTTATTTTAACTTTTTTAAAAAAAAAACCTACCTAAGGGGGTTGGAAGTGGGACCCACACCCACTTAACCTCCCTTGGGAGGATTAAGTGTGGTGGGACCCACACGAACCTAAACCTCTCAACTTCCCCCTTAAACTCCCCTCTCTCCCTCTTAATTGTTTGTAAACATAACATCAAATTAATTACACATGACATGTTAATTAATTAAGTGTTATGTTTGAATTTTGAAGTTTTGAATTCCTAGGCTTGGTAAATAAAATAAGGGGAGACCTTATTTTATTTTGTTAGCCAACTTGTGTGGTTTTCATTTGAGAGCTCCTCCTCCATCTTCTTCATCTTGACGAAGAACGTTCATCTTGACGAAGAACGTTCATCTTGACGAAGAACGTTCATCTTGACGAAGAACGCTCAAACTCCGACGAAGAACGACGCCTCTCTTCTTCGTCCTCGGTGTCAACAAGAGGGAGCGCCGCATCCTCCTCGGGCCTTCTTCGTCGGCAAACGAAGATCCGCCAACAACGTGTCGCATCGGACGTAACTCTTCGTCAACGGATTTGACGAACGACGACCGCGACGCCCGACTTCCGCGACGCCGTCTTCCGCGGAACGTAGAAGATTCTTTGAATCTCAAACCCGAGGTAGGGGATGTTATTTATTGATTATTTATATTCCATTCTTGAATCATGGATTTTAGCATGACTAAACGTGAGGCTTTTGGATATTCTTAGTTATGTTATTATTTAACGTGAGGGGGGTCGGACCGCATGAACACGGCCGAATCCCCCCTCCTTAGTTCTCGTTTTATTCATGCGGGTGGAAGCAAGAGGCGTGGTGCCGTCGCACCACGCGGATGAACATGCTTATAATTTTCCGCAACGCCGTCGCGCTACGCCGAGGAGAGTCTTCAAGAACGCGACGCCGTCGCGCCGCGTTGGAAGGATTCATGGCACGGCGAATGGGGCGCGGTGCCGTCGCACCGCGCCGGACGAGAAGACCGCGGCCGGTTCCGGGCCGCGGCGGGACGAGAAGACCGCGGCCGGTTCCGGGCCGCGGCGGGACGAGAAGACCGCGGCCGGTTCCGGGCCGCGGCGGGACGAGGAGACCGCGGCCGGTTCCGGGCCGCGGCGGAAGGAAAGACCGGCGGCCGGGCCGCCGGCGTCGGAAGTCGAGGGCGGGACCGGAATTTCCGGTCCCGTTGGTAAAAACCGGCCGGCCAGCGGGCCGGCCGGATGTCATAAAACCGGGGGATTAAACCCCCGGCCGGTTCTCCAAACCCCCCTCTTAATGAGGGGGGTGGATCAATTAAAGGAGGGGGGGGCAAAGCCCCCCCGGTTTATATCCAGCCGGCCCCCACTTGCGGGGGCCGTTTATTTTGCAAAGGCACGGCTTATAGCCGTGCCGCCTTGTGAAACGCGGGGCTTAGCCCCGCGTGCCTCCCGCCGCCGCCACGCGGCCCGCCGCCGCCACGCGGCCCGCCGCCGCCGCCACGCGGCCCGCCGCCGCCGCCACGCGGCCCGCCGCCGCCGCCACGCGGCCCGCCGCCGTCCGCCGCCACCGCGCCGCCGCCCGCCGCCGCCGTCCGCCGCCGCCGTCCGCCGCCGCCGGCCGCCGCGCCGTCCAGAGGGGGGGGGGGGTCGGGCCGGGTCGGCCCGGACCCGGACCCCCCGTTTCGGACCAGATTCGGTTCTTGGCTCATAACTTGAGCCTCGGACCTCCGAATGACGAACCGTCTGCGGCAACGCGATCCTTGGATCGATACGGTCGTTTCGGTATATCGCACTCAAGGTTTCGGGTTACTTTGAGTTCGGCCGGGTTGGTTCGTTCACGAAGCCAACCGGGCCTTCGCAGCGGAAACGCTCATATCTTGAGCTACGGACGTCCGATTGACGCGCCGTCAGTCGCGTTGTGTTCCTCTTAGTGAGACGGATCTTTTGGCATACTCCGCCCGAGGTTTGGACGCAGGTGGAGTACGGTCGGGTTGGTTTTGCCTTAAAAACCAACCGGGCCCCGGAGACGAAAATGCCTATAACTCTCAGACCGGGCGTCCGATCGACGCGCCGTCTGATGCGTTGAGTTCCTGTTGACGATACGGAACTTTTGGATACATCAACTTCGGTCTTCGTGACAGTTGATGTATCAGCCTCTCGGCTCGTGGAGCGGATCCTCCGTACGAGCTTGCTGTGTGCGGGAACCCTAGTGCTGGCTGCGACTGTTCTTCTGCTACGACTGCTACTGTGACTGCGACGAAGACAGTACAGAGATCCTGTGTGGATTTGACGACGACAGTACAGAGATCCTGTGTGGATTTGACGACGACAGTACAGAGATCCTGTGTGGATTTGACGACGACAGTACAGAGATCCTGTGTGGATTTGACGACGACAGTACAGAGATCCTGTGTGGATTTGACGACGACAGTACAGATATCCTGTGTGGATTTGACGACGACAGTACAGAGATCCTGTGTGGATTTGATGACGACAGTACTGAGATCCTGTGTGGATTGGACGACGACAGTACAGAGATCCTGTGTGGATTTGACGACGACGACTACAACACTCAGCGATCCTACGTGGATCAGTGCTACAGGTTCTGTGTGAGCCCGATCCTGTGTGGGTCCTTGCGCTCAGCGGTTCTGTGTGAGCCAGCGCCTACAGGTTCTGTGTGAGCCCGATCCTGTGTGGGTCTTCTGCGGGGGTTAGTTACCTATCGATCCTTCGTGGGTCCGACGACTTAGATGGATCAGTGATCATCTTTATCGTCCTTGAAGAAGTATACCTGTGTGAGCTGAATCCTGTTGTTTTCCTGTGTGGATTGTGTTGTGCAATCCTGTGTGGATTATATTTTGCTTTCCTATGTGGAATACGTATACTTTCCTGCGTGGACTGAGTTGTACTTGGGCTCGGAGGTTGGAGTGTATTTTAATTGATGACTTAGGTATATGTATGGGCATATACCTAAGCTGTGTCAGTTGTTACTTCGTGTTTGTACTTTTCTTCGTGGTTTATCCTTTGTGGATTTGAGAGACCATCAGGGGTCTCGGGGTCCCTACTGAGTAGCTTATACTCACCCCTGCACGGGCTTCGCCCGCACTTCGTTGTGTTGGTTGCAGACGACGGACAGCGTTGACCTTAGCTGAGGCTTGCAGAGCGGGACGGTACCCGGAGGTGGACCACTGGGCGGGACGTGCTCGGAGCGGACGGCGGGACCCGTGGAGCAGAGGAGCTATCTGTACCCACCCTTCAGGTGGGATTTCCAGTGGACAGCTCGGAGTAGCGGCTTTACTTTTCAGTTGCTGTTTTTCCCTTTTTGAGTTGTACTTTACTTTCAGTTTGGGTTTGTATTCTGGCCCATTTACTTTTCCGCACTTTCAGTCGTACTCTGTTTGCTTAGTGTTTACTTTCCGCTTGTTTACTCTATGGTGTGTGTTTACTTTTCAAAGGCAATGCCTTCCCTTTTACCGGGAATTACGCCTTGGTGCTAGTCGCCAGCCCCTGGCCTATGGAAGGCGGGCTTGGGGTAGTCACGGCACGGACCCCGAGGGCGGGTCGTGACAAATTGGTATCAGAGGAGTTCGGTTCTACCGCGAACTCTGATCTTTTCTATGTGAAGCAATAATGTTTAGCGTATTGAGTGTGGTTATCAGTCCAGGGAGTCCAGTGTTGGTGCGGCGGCCGACGTATCCGTACACCAGGACCCTGACTTCTGATTTCCGACTTAATGCACGAAAACATTGATTGCGTGTGTGTTTCAAGTTTTCTTTGTGATTACTTGTGTCAGCTCACCGGGTATACTGATCTGCTTTATGAAAGTCTCAAGTTTTCCTTGTGATTACTTATATCAGCTCACCAGGTATACTGTTCTAACCGTGGCGCACCTGTTTCCTTTTCAGGATGGCCCCACGACGGCAGCCAGCTAGGGTTCCGAGAGTCGAGCGAGATGACAGCCCACCGAGCGACGAGGCTTCGGTGCAGGGCCCTTTGTCAGCAGTGGAACCGACAGTAGCTTTACCCGCCGATCCCCCGATGCTTCCAGCAGCAGCCGCTGACGATGCACGTCGCCTCAGCGCACTGCATGAGTTTCAGCGCCAGCGACCGCCCAGGTTTCGCGGGGAGACGGATCCCCAGGCAGCAGAGGACTGGCTGGAGGCAGTGGTTCGAGTGTTTAGGCTAGTGAGGACACCAGCAGACCTCATGGTGATCCTCGCTGCGAGCCTACTACACGCAGCAGCAGGACGATGGTGGAGCTTGATGCTCCAGGTGCACGATGAGGCATCTCTTCTTTGGACGGACTTTGAGAGCATCTTCCGCTCGGAGTTCGTCCCAGCCACCCTTCGTGCGGTGCGTATCCAGGAGCTTCTACAGCTGCGGCAGGGCAGCATGACGGTCGCTCAGTACTCGGCGAGATTTACCGATCTCTCGCGCTACTCGACCGACATGGTACGGGACCCATTCTTCCGGGCCCGGACCTTCGAGCAGGGTTTGAGACACGAGATCAGGGCATCGCTGATCTCCCTCAGCATACCGACTCAGACAGGAGTACTGGAGCGGGCCCTTCTGATCGAGAGCTTCCTTGCTGAGTCTACACTAGCACAGAGACCCACCGCAGGGCGGCACGTGGCTGAGTCATCTGCAGCAGGTAGTCGACGGATGACTCAGGGGTCCAGACAGACCAGACCTCAGGGCACTGGCTCAGCAGTGCAGGGCACACAACGCGGAGCCAGTCTTTCGAGTGGAAGACAGTGCTATGCATGCGGCGGGCAAGGCCACATGGCTCGTGACTGCCCGACCCGCCATGCGGAGGAGCAGCAGACGGTTGAGGAACCACCTAGGCAAAGGCAGAGGTTCGACCGTGGCGGTCCGCAGGGAGGAGGCGGACGAGGCAGAGGAGCTGGACGAGCAGCTGGTGGTGGCCGACGCTTTGAGGCTCTACCACCACCACCACCAGGAGGTCCACCCCGACCGCAGGGGAGAGCTCAGCTTCAGGCAGCCGAGGCCTTCGATCATGGAGCCCTGGGAGCCGATGGACAGGAGCAGAACTAGTGGATACATCCTTTGTACTTCTGGTTCCTTGTTGCTTTTGTGTAGCGTCTTGTATTACGAGCTGCAATAATAAAAGACGCATACCTTGTGATGTTTTCGTTCCTGTCCTCTATCGTAATGTTACTAAGAGGTTCCAGTTTTGGCTGTTGACTTGACCCTCACTTGTGAGACATCTACTGGAGGAGACCCAGTTACCACACACTGATGCCGACAGTGTGACTCAACCCTTGGAGGCGAGAGTAACGGTTGAATCTCTTAGTAGTAGCGTCGAGGCCTTACGACGTCATCCTTGGTATGGATTAGAATCATCCATGTTAGGATTGACTGTTTTAGGCAAAGAATGTGGTTCATCCAGGGGATGAGACCAGGTTTCTCTTTTCGGCAAAGAAGAAATCTTGCAACTCTTGTGGGACCAGAGATGGTCCGGGCCACGTCAAAAGAGGTCCATGTCATCCAGGAGCGGGTCCTACATGGGCGATCGATTCCTCTTGTGCGCAACAGATGGCGGCACGGGAATCTCCAGGAGAGCACATGGGAGCGGGAGGCTCAGATGCGTGCTCAGTACTCTCTTTTGGTTTCCCTAGTTTTTGATGTAGCTTTACGGGGACGTAAAGCCCTGAGGTGGGAGTAATGTAAAGACCCGTAAAATTCAAGGAAAATTTTTTTTCTTAATTTTCTTTAGAATTTTACAAGAGCGCGGTTTCAGACGGCACCTGATTCCGAGGCCCGGAGTGCCCGGAATTATTTTCCGAAGTTTGGGCTCGGGTACGTTCAGTGAACGAACGAGCGGGAATTCCTAACTTTTGATCCGGTGCTCGGAATTGAAATCCGAGGGCACCGATGAACTCGCAGCACCGATATTCGCTTAAAGAGACCTTTTGGGGAGTTGCGTTTGTTGCGGGTTGAAAGTTACGTTTTGGGGTTTTTCAGTTAAGTTAAATAAAATTGTGTAAAACAAATTTTATTTTAACTTTTTTAAAAAAAAAACCTACCTAAGGGGGTTGGAAGTGGGACCCACACCCACTTAACCTCCCTTGGGAGGATTAAGTGTGGTGGGACCCACACGAACCTAAACCTCTCAACTTCCCCCTTAAACTCCCCTCTCTCCCTCTTAATTGTTTGTAAACATAACATCAAATTAATTACACATGACATGTTAATTAATTAAGTGTTATGTTTGAATTTTGAAGTTTTGAATTCCTAGGCTTGGTAAATAAAATAAGGGGAGACCTTATTTTATTTTGTTAGCCAACTTGTGTGGTTTTCATTTGAGAGCTCCTCCTCCATCTTCTTCATCTTGACGAAGAACGTTCATCTTGACGAAGAACGTTCATCTTGACGAAGAACGTTCATCTTGACGAAGAACGCTCAAACTCCGACGAAGAACGACGCCTCTCTTCTTCGTCCTCGGTGTCAACAAGAGGGAGCGCCGCATCCTCCTCGGGCCTTCTTCGTCGGCAAACGAAGATCCGCCAACAACGTGTCGCATCGGACGTAACTCTTCGTCAACGGATTTGACGAACGACGACCGCGACGCCCGACTTCCGCGACGCCGTCTTCCGCGGAACGTAGAAGATTCTTTGAATCTCAAACCCGAGGTAGGGGATGTTATTTATTGATTATTTATATTCCATTCTTGAATCATGGATTTTAGCATGACTAAACGTGAGGCTTTTGGATATTCTTAGTTATGTTATTATTTAACGTGAGGGGGGTCGGACCGCATGAACACGGCCGAATCCCCCCTCCTTAGTTCTCGTTTTATTCATGCGGGTGGAAGCAAGAGGCGTGGTGCCGTCGCACCACGCGGATGAACATGCTTATAATTTTCCGCAACGCCGTCGCGCTACGCCGAGGAGAGTCTTCAAGAACGCGACGCCGTCGCGCCGCGTTGGAAGGATTCATGGCACGACGAATGGGGCGCGGTGCCGTCGCACCGCGCCGGACGAGAAGACCGCGGCCGGTTCCGGGCCGCGGCGGGACGAGAAGACCGCGGCCGGTTCCGGGCCGCGGCGGGACGAGAAGACCGCGGCCGGTTCCGGGCCGCGGCGGGACGAGGAGACCGCGGCCGGTTCCGGGCCGCGGCGGAAGGAAAGACCGGCGGCCGGGCCGCCGGCGTCGGAAGTCGAGGGCGGGACCGGAATTTCCGGTCCCGTTGGTAAAAACCGGCCGGCCAGCGGGCCGGCCGGATGTCATAAAACCGGGGGATTAAACCCCCGGCCGGTTCTCCAAACCCCCCTCTTAATGAGGGGGGTGGATCAATTAAAGGAGGGGGGGGCAAAGCCCCCCCGGTTTATATCCAGCCGGCCCCCACTTGCGGGGGCCGTTTATTTTGCAAAGGCACGGCTTATAGCCGTGCCGCCTTGTGAAACGCGGGGCTTAGCCCCGCGTGCCTCCCGCCGCCGCCACGCGGCCCGCCGCCGCCACGCGGCCCGCCGCCGCCGCCACGCGGCCCGCCGCCGCCGCCACGCGGCCCGCCGCCGCCGCCACGCGGCCCGCCGCCGTCCGCCGCCACCGCGCCGCCGCGCCGCCGCCCGCCGCCGCCGTCCGCCGCCGCCGTCCGCCGCCGCCGGCCGCCGCGCCGTCCAGAGGGGGGGGGTCGGGCCGGGTCGGCCCGGACCCGGACCCCCCGTTTCGGACCAGATTCGGTTCTTGGCTCATAACTTGAGCCTCGGACCTCCGAATGACGAACCGTCTGCGGCAACGCGATCCTTGGATCGAGACGGTCGTTTCGGTATATCGCACTCAAGGTTTCGGGTTACTTTGAGTTCGGCCGGGTTGGTTCGTTCACGAAGCCAACCGGGCCTTCGCAGCGGAAACGCTCATATCTTGAGCTACGAACGTCCGATTGACGCGCCGTCAGTCGCGTTGTGTTCCTCTTAGTGAGACGGATCTTTTGGCATACTCCGCTCGAGGTTTGGACGCAGGTGGAGTACGGTCGGGTTGGTTTTGCCTTAAAAACCAACCGGGCCCCGGAGACGAAAATGCCTATAACTCTCAGACCGGGCGTCCGATCGACGCGCCGTCTGATGCGTTGAGTTCCTGTTGACGATACGGAACTTTTGGATACATCAACTTCGGTCTTCGTGACAGTTGATGTATCAGCCTCTCGGCTCGTGGAGCGGATCCTCCGTACGAGCTTGCTGTGTGCGGGAACCCTAGTGCTGGCTGCGACTGTTCTTCTGCTACGACTGCTACTGTGACTGCGACGAAGACAGTACAGAGATCCTGTGTGGATTTGACGACGACAGTACAGAGATCCTGTGTGGATTTGACGACGATAGTACAGAGATCCTGTGTGGATTTGACGACGACAGTACAGAGATCCTGTGTGGATTTGACGACGACAGTACAGAGATCCTGTGTGGATTTGACGACGACAGTACAGATATCCTGTGTGGATTTGACGACGACAGTACAGAGATCCTGTGTGGATTTGACGACGACAGTACTGAGATCCTGTGTGGATTGGACGACGACAGTACAGAGATCCTGTGTGGATTTGACGACGACGACTACAGCACTCAGCGATCCTACGTGGATCAGTGCTACAGGTTCTGTGTGAGCCCGATCCTGTGTGGGTCCTTGCGCTCAGCGGTTCTGTGTGAGCCAGCGCCTACAGGTTCTGTGTGAGCCCGATCCTGTGTGGGTCTTCTGCGGGGATTAGTTACCTATCGATCCTTCGTGGGTCCGACGACTTAGATGGATCAGTGATCATCTTTATCGTCCTTGAAGAAGTATACCTGTGTGAGCTGAATCCTGTTGTTTTCCTGTGTGGATTGTGTTGTGCAATCCTGTGTGGATTATATTTTGCTTTCCTATGTGGAATACGTATACTTTCCTGCGTGGACTGAGTTGTACTTGGGCTCGGAGGTTGGAGTGTATTTTAATTGATGACTTAGGTATATGTATGGGCATATACCTAAGCTGTGTCAGTTGTTACTTCGTGTTTGTACTTTTCTTCGTGGTTTATCCTTTGTGGATTTGAGAGACCATCAGGGGTCTCGGGGTCCCTACTGAGTAGCTTATACTCACCCCTGCACGGGCTTCGCCCGCACTTCGTTGTGTTGGTTGCAGACGACGGACAGCGTTGACCTTAGCTGAGGCTTGCAGAGCGGGACGGTACCCGGAGGTGGACCACTGGGCGGGACGTGCTCGGAGCGGACGGCGGGACCCGTGGAGCAGAGGAGCTATCTGTACCCACCCTTCAGGTGGGATTTCCAGTGGACAGCTCGGAGTAGCGGCTTTACTTTTCAGTTGCTGTTTTTCCCTTTTTGAGTTGTACTTTACTTTCAGTTTGGGTTTGTATTCTGGCCCATTTACTTTTCCGCACTTTCAGTCGTACTCTGTTTGCTTAGTGTTTACTTTCCGCTTGTTTACTCTATGGTGTGTGTTTACTTTTCAAAGGCAATGCCTTCCCTTTTACCGGGAATTACGCCTTGGTGCTAGTCGCCAGCCCCTGGCCTATGGAAGGCGGGCTTGGGGTAGTCACGGCACGGACCCCGAGGGCGGGTCGTGACAGGGTCGTCGGGCCGGGTCGACCCGGTTCGGGCCGACCCAAGGGGGGGGGGTTTCGGTTCGGGTCGGCCCGGGCCCAGACCCCCCAGTTTCGGACCACTTTCGGTCAAATGCCCGTATCTTGGGCTATGGGCCTCCAAACGACTCGCCGTCAGCGGCAACGCGATCCTTGGATCGAGACGGTCGTTTCGGTATACTATACTCAAGGTGCACCTTCCTTTTCGGGAGCCTACGTGGTTAAAACTTCATAGTTAAGCGTGCTTGGCCTAGAGTAGTGATCAGGATGGGTGGCCTCCTGGGAAGTTTCCCAGGGTGGGTGTGAGAGGGAAATGCTAGAAACTCACAGACCGGGTGTCCGATTGACGCGCCGCCTGTTTCGTTGAATTCCTCTTGATGAGACGGATCTTTTGGCATACTCCGCCCGAGGTTTGGACGCAGGTGGAGTACGGTCGAGTTGGTTTTGCCTTAAAAACCAACCGGGCCCCTGGAACGAAAAAGCCAATAACTCTCAGACCGGGCGTCCGATTGACACGCCGTCTGTTGCGTTGAGTTCCTGTTGATGATACGGAACTTTTGGCATCCTCCGCCCGAGAATTGGATGCAGATGGATAGTGGCCGGGTTGGATCGCACCGAAATCCAACCGGGCCCCTGGAACGGAAAAGATGATATCTTTCAGACCAGACGTCCGTTTGACGAACCGTCAGCGGTGTTGGTGATCACGTCGAGTAACGGTCCCTATGAGTATACCCTATGGGAGTTCGGGGTACCGTTGAGATACGGCCGGGTTGGTTCACTCACGAAACCAACCGGGTCCCTGGGACGAAAAAGCTAATAACTCACAGACCGGGCGTCTGATTGACGCACCGTCTGTTGCGTTGAGACCCCTATGACGAGGTGGTCCTTTGAGATACTTCTTCGTGAGACTTTGAGATACTTGGTGTATCGACTTGTAGCTCGTGGAGTGGACCCTCCCGGAGAAGAGCGTACGGAGTACGGAGACCGTGTAGCCGACAGAGACCTGAAGACTGCTTGTCCGATTCGATTCGGAGTGACTTACGTAGCCCAGTGGGGAGCACTACTTTGTGAGGTGGCATACCCACAGCGGAGGAGCACTACTATGTGAGGTGGCAGACCCGCGGTACTTGACAGGAGGAGTACCTCTGTAGGCTATGAGGGGGGGGCACTATTGTGTTTGAGTGGCAGACCCCGGCGGGAAGCGCTACTGTGTGAGGTGGCAGGCCCGCTGTACTCGACAGGAGGAGTACCTCAGCAGTCTTAGGTTAGTGAGCAGTACCTCGGAGTCGTGACAGGACCACTGTACACTCCAGAGACGGAGCTCTTCAGCAGTTACGGTTTCGATAATGAAAATCCTGGTTTGAGCTGAGACTTTTGACCTTGTGTTTACCTCATGATTGAGATGGGTCACTTGATAACTTAGGTATATGTATGGGCATATACCTGGGTAGTGGTTATCCGTTGATTTGACAATCCTTGTGTTTCCCCATGATTGAGATGGGTTACTTGATAACTTAGGTATATGTATGGGCGTATACCTAAGTAGAGGTTATCTGTTGAGATCTTCTTGTGGTTATCATTGTTGGTTTTAGTGAGACCTTGAGGGTCTCGGGGTCCCTACTGAGTATCGTTATACTCACCCCTGCACGGGCTATGCCCGCACCTAGTTGTGTTGGTTGCAGACGACGGGCAGTGCTGACAGAGGCCGAGTGTTTGAGGACTGGACGGTACCTGGAGGTGGACTACACGACGAGTCAGTACCCGGAGGTGGACTACACGACGAGTTAGTACCCGGAGGTGGACTACGCGACGTGACGACTCACAGAGGAGGTTGACGGACGAGAGCGTGGAGGAGGCTATCTGTACCTACCCTTCAGGTAGGATCCGAGGAGGACGACCCAGGAGCTGCTTCCTTCTTCCAGCTGTTTGTCTTTTTTCTGTTGTACCTTGTTCAGTTGTAGTCGTACTTTCTTTTGGGTTTGTATTCTGGCCCATTTACTTTTCAGCATTTATTTTGTACTTAGCGTTTTGCTTCCTCTTGTACTATGTGGTGCTTGTTTTCTTTTATAAAGGCAATGCCTTCCCAGTTATCGGGATTTTACGCCTTTGGTGCTAGTCTCCATCCCCTGGCCATCCCCTGGCCTCCAGGTCGGAAGCTAGTGCCACTCCTGTCCATCTGCTTCCGGAGCTCCAAGACCATAGGCCTCAGCTGCCTGAAGCTGAGCTCTCCCATGTCCTCCTATCCCCTACGGTCGGGGTGGGCCTCCTGGTGGTGGTGGCAACATCCCGAAGCGTCGTCCACCTCCAGCTGCACGGCCAGCTCCTCTGCCATGGCCGCCTGCTCCTTGCGGTCCGCCTTGATCGAACCTCTGCCTCTGCCTCAGAGGTTCTTCATTTAACTGCTGGTCATTAGCATGGAGGGTCGGACAGTCACGTGCTATGTGACCAATTCCGCCGCAGGAGTAACACTTCATGGCAGGTCTGGCTCTATCACTTCCCTTGGTGCCTCGCACTACCGACCCTGAGTCACGCGGTCAACCACATGGAGCAGGACAATGGCGATGGGGTTACTTCCACGAAGGATCTAGTGGGGATCAAGGATCGATAGGAGAGGATCCTACGGGGACGATCGATTCCTCTAGTGCACTTTCTTTGGCAGCACGAGAACCTCCAGGTGAGCACATGGGAGCGGAAGGCTCAGATGCGTGCTCAGTACCGCTTTGTTTCCCTAAGTTTGTGGTGAAGCTTTACGGGGACGTAAAGCCCTGTGGTGGGAGTAATGTAAAGACCCGTAAATTCCAAGGGAATTTTTTTCTTAATTTTCTTTGGAATTTTAGAAGAACGCAGTTTCTGACGGCGCTTGATTCCGAGGCCCGGTGTGCCCGGAATCAATTTCCGAACTTTGGCTCGGGTACGTTCAGTGAACGGACGAGCGGGTTTTTCTAACATTTGAACGGGTGCCCAGAATCGAATTCTGAGGGCACCGATGAAATCGCAGCGCCGATATTCGCTTAGAAACGCCTCTTCCGGAGTTGCGTTTGCTCGGGTGTGGTTTTTAAATTTTCGGGCTTAAGGTTAAGAAATAAAATAATTTTTTTTCGACAACTTTATTTTATTTCACTTAAGCCACTTGGTGGCCACTTGAAGCCACTTAAAAGCGGATTAAACTGAGTTGAACCGGATAGGGTACTATCCAGAAATATCCTACCCTCTTGGTAGGATATGTGTGAGGTGGGGCCCGCACGAGCCCCGTCGTTTCTTTCCGCTAAGTAACGCACCTGCGAAAAACCGTCATTATGAATGTCAACTGACGCGTTTTCTTAAATTCTTAACAGACCATTTAATTGGGCGGTTTATTTCGTAAATTAAATGAGCTATTTCTTTCGTTGAATTAATTCTACGAATTAATGGTTCGTTTCTTGTCTTTTGAAATTCAAATGTTTAGTTGTATAAATAAAATAAGGCTTAAGCTTATTTTATTTTGGGTTGGTCTCCTTTGCCACCTTGAGAGATTTTGAGAAGCTCTCTCCATCTTCTTCAACCTTGACGAAGAACACGAAGAACACTTAAGCTCCGACGAAGAACGCCGCTTCTCTTCTTCGTAGCCGGTGAGTTTCCGAAGATCGACGACGCCGCTTCTTCGATCTTCTTCCCGTGTCAACGAAAGGAGACATCGTTTCCTCCTTGGACTATCTCCGTCAGCTTACGAAGCTTCTCCAACGACGTACCTCTTCAGACGCACCTCGACGTCAACAAAAACGACATTCGATTTCCGCGACACCCGACCTCCGCGACGGTAGTCTTCCGCGGCTTGATTGGCGTACTCTGCACTTGAATCCGAGGTAGGGGATTGTTGATATTATATTTATTTTTCCATTCTTGATTCTAGAATGTTGAACTTCGAGGATAAAGGATTAAATGTTATTGTCTAACGAGAGGGGGGCCCGGACCGCACCAACACAGTCGAACCCCCCTCCTATGTTCATAATTGTTTCCTTGCGGATGGAACGAGATGGCGTGGTTCCGTCGCACCACGCGGGAATGGCACGACAATTATTGCGCGGCGCCGTCGCGTCGCGTCGAAAAAGTCAAAGGCGCCGGGGCCGGAGCGGGGCCGCGGCGGAGGGAAGCGATGTCGTCGCATCGCGCCAGACGACATAGGCCGCGACCGGTTCCGGGCCGCGGCGGACCAATATGACTGGCGGCCGGCACCGGGACGCCGGTGTCGGCGAAGGAAGGACCGGCCGTCGCCGGTCCTTGCTGGCGAAACCGGCCGGCCAGTGCGGGCCGGCCGGACAGTGGAGACTGGGGGAATTAATTTCCCCCGGCCGGGTCTCAAAAGCGGCACCAATTAAGGGGCCGCGGTTCTCAAAGGGGGGGGGGGGGGGGGGGGCTTTGCCCCCCGCGCGCAGCACCCGAACGGCGCCTAGGCCGCGCCGCCGTGCCGGTCCGCGCCGTCGTTCCAGTCCGCGCCGCCACGCCGGACCGCGCCGCCGTGCCGGACTGCGCCGCCGCACCGGCCCGCGCCGCCTCACCGGGCCGGGTTTTCCGAGCCGGGCCGAGTCGTCGGGCCGGGTCGCCGCCCGGGGCGGGTCGACCTGGTTCGGGCCGACCCGGGGGGGGGGGGGGGTTTCGGGTCGGGTCGGCCCGGGCCCAGACCCCCCAGTTTCGGACCACTTTCGGTCAAATGCCCGTATCTTGGGCTACGACCCTACAAACGACTCGCCGTCAGCGGCAGCACGATCCTTGGATCGAGACGGTCGTTTCGGTATACTATACTCAAGGTGCACCTTCCTTTTCGGGAGCCTACGTGGTTAAAACTTCATAGTTAAGCGTGCTTGGCCTAGAGTAGTGATTATGATGGGTGACCTCCTGGGAAGTTTTCCAGGGTGGGTGTGAGAGGGAAAGGCTAGCAACTCACAAACCGGGCATCCGATTGACGCGCCGTCTGTTTCGTTGAATTCCTCTTGATGAGACGGATCTTTTGGCATACTCTGCCCGAGGTTTGGACGCAGGTGGAGTACGTTCGGGTTGGTTTTGCCTTAAAAACCAACCAGGCCCCTGGAACGAAAAAGCCAATAACTCTCAGACCGGGCGTCCGATTGACGCGCCGTCTGTTGCGTTGAGTTCCTGTTGACGATACGGAACTTTTGGCATCCTCCACCCGAGAATTGGATGCAGATGGATAGTGGCCGGGTTGGATCGCACCGAAATCCAACCGGGCCCCTGGAACGGAAAAGCTAATATCTTTCAGATCAGACGTCCGTTTGACGAACCGTCAGCGGTGTTGGTGATCACGTCGAGTAACGGTCCCTATGAGTATACCCTATGGGAGTTCGGGGTACAGTTGAGATACGGCCGGGTTGGTTCACTCACGAAACCAACCGGGCCCCTAGGACGAAAAGGCTAATAACTCGCAGACCGGGCGTCCGATTGACGCGTCGTCTGTTGCGTTGAGACCCCTATGACGAGGTGGTCCTTTGAGATACTTCTTCGTGGGACTTTGAGATACTTTGAGTATCGACTTGTAGCTCGTGGAGTGGACCCTCCCGGAGACGAGCGTACGGAGTACGGAGACCGTGTAGCCGGCAGAGACCTGAAGACTGCTTGTCCGATTCGATTCGGAGTGACTTACGTAGCCCAGTGGGGAGCACTACTTTGTGAGGTGGCAGACTCACAGTGGAGGAGCACTACTATGTGAGGTGGCAGACCCGCGGTACCTGACAGGAGGAGTACCTCTGTAGGCTATGAGGGGGGAGCACTATTGTGTTTGAGTGGCAGACCCCGGCGGGAAGCACTACTGTGTGAGGTGGCAGGCCCGCGGTACTCGACAGGAGGAGTACCTCAGCAGTCTTAGGTTAGTGAGTAGTACCTCGGAGTCGTGACAGGACAACTGTACACTCCAGAGACGGAGCTCTTCAGCAGTTACAGTTTCGATAATGAAAATCCTGGTTTGAGCTGAGACTTTTGACCTTGTGTTTACCTCATGATTGAGATGAGTCACTTGATAACTTAGGTATATGTATGGGCATATACCTGGGTAGTGGTTATCCGTTGATTTCAGAATCCTTGTGTTTCCTCATGATTGAGATGGGTTACTTGATAACTTAGGTATATGTATGGGCATATACCTAAGTAGAGGTTATCTGTTGAGATCTTCTTGTGGTTATCCTTGTTGGTTTTAGTGAGACCTTGAGGGTCTCGGGGTCCCTACTGAGTATCGTTATACTCACCCCTGCACGGGCTATGCCCGCACCTCGTTGTGTTGGTTGCAGACGACGGGCAGTGCTGACGGAGGCCGAGTGTTCGAGGACTGGATGATACCCGGAGGTGGACTACACGACGAGTCAGTACCCGGAGGTGGACTACGCGACGTGACGACTCACAGAGGAGGTTGAAGGACGAGAGCATGGAGGAGGCTATCAGTACCTACCCTTCAGGTAGGATCCGAGGAGGATGACCTAGGAGCTGCTTCCTTCTTCCAGCTGTTTGTCTTTTTGCTGTTGTACCTTGTTCAGTTGTAGTCGTACTTTCTTTTGGGTTTGTATTCTGGCTCATTTACTTTTCAACATTTATTTTTTTACTTAGTGTTTTGCTTTCGCTTGTACTATGTGGTGCTTGTTTTCTTTTATAAAGGCAATGTCTTCCAAGTTATCAGGATTTTACGCCTTTGGTGCTAGTCGCCAGCCCCTGGCCAGCCCCTAGCCTCCAGGTCGGAAGCTAGTCCCACTCCTGTCCATCTGCTTCCGGAGCTCCAAGACCATAGGCCTCAGCTGCCTGAAGCTAAGCTCTCCCATGTCCTCCTGTCCCCTGCGGTCGGGGTGGGCCTCCTGGTGGTGGTGGCAACATCCCGAAGCGTCGTCCACCTCCAGCTGCACGGCCAGATCCTCTGCCATGGCCGCCTGCTCCTTGCGATCCGCCTTGATCGAACCTCTGCCTCTGCCTCAGAGGTTCTTCATTTAACTGCTGGTCATTAGCATGGCGGGTCGGACAGTCACATGCTATGTGACCAATTCTGCCGCAGGAGTAACACTTCATGGAAGGTCTGGCTCTATCACTTCCCTTGGTGCCTCGCACTACCGACCCTGAGTCACGCGGTCGACCACATGGAGCAGGACAATGGCGATGGGGTTACTTCCACGAAGGTTCTAGTGGGGATCAAGGATCGACAGGAGCGGATCCTACGGGGACGATCGATTCCTCTAGTGCACTTTCTTTGGCAGCACGAGAACCTCCAGGTGAGCACATGGGAGCGGAAGGCTCAGATGCGTGCTCAGTACCGATTTGTTTCCCTAAGTTTGTGGTGAAGCTTTACGGGGACGTAAAGCCCTGTGGTGGGAGTAATGTAAAGACCCGTAAATTCCAAGGAAATTTTTTTCTTAATTTTCTTTGGAATTTTACAAGAACGTAGTTTCTGACGATGCCTGATTCCGAGGCCCGGTGTGCCCGGAATCAATTTCTGAACTTTGGCTCGGGTACGTTCAGTGAACGGACGAGCGGGTTTTTCTAACATTTGAACCTGTGCCCGGAATCGAATTCTAAGGGCACCGATGAAATCGCAGCGCTGGTGTTCACTTAGAAATTCCTCTTTCGGAGTTGCGTTTCCTCGGGTGTGGTTTTTAAATTTTCGTGCTTAAGGTTAAGAAATAAAATAATTTTTTTCGACAACTTTATTTTATTTCACTTAATCCACTTGGAGGCCACTTGAAGCCACTTAAAAGCGGCTTAAACTGAGTTGAACCGGATAGGGTACTATCCAGAAATATCCTACCCTCTTGGTAGGATATGTGTGAGGTGGGGCCCGCACGAGCCCCACCGTTTCTTTCCGCTAAGTAACGCACCTGTGAAAACCCGTCATTATGAAAGTCAACTGACGCGTTTTCTTAAATTCTTAACAGACCATTTAATTGGGTGGTTTATTTCATAAATTAAATGAGCTGTTTCTTTCGTTGAATTAATTCTACGAATTAATGGTTCGTTTCTTATCTTTTGAAATTCAAATGTTTAGTTGTGTAAATAAAATAAGGCTTAAGCTTATTTTATTTTGGGTTGGTCTCCTTTGCCACCTTGAGAGATTTTTAGAAGCTCTATCCATCTTCTTCAACCTTGACGAAGAACACGAAGAACACTTAAGCTCCGACGAAGAACGTCGCTTCTCTTCTTCGTAGCCGGTGAGTTTCCGAAGATCGACGACGCCGCTTCTTCGATCTTCTTCCCGTGTCAACGAAAGGAGACGCCGTTTCCTCCTCGGACTATCTCCGTCAGCTTACGAAGCTTCTCCAACGACGTACCTCTTAGGACGCACCTCGACGTCAACGGAAACGACGTTCGATTTCCGCGACGCCCGACCTCCGCGACGCTAGTCTTCCGCGGCTTGATTGGTGTGCTCCGCACTTGAATCCGAGGTAGGGGATTGTTGATATTTTATTTATTTTTCCATTCTTGATTCTAGAATGTCGAACTTCGAGGATAAAGGATTAAATGTTATTGTCTAACGAGAGGGGGGCCCGGACCGCACCAACACGGTCGAACCCCCCTCCTATGTTCATAATTGTTTCCTTGCAGATGGAACGGGATGGCGTGGTGCCGTCGCACCACGCGGGAATGGCATGACAATTATTGCGCGACGCCGTCGTGCCGCGCCTTGGAAAGAAATCCAAGAACGTGACGCCATCGCGTCGCGTCAAAAAAGTCAAAGGCGCCGAGGCCGGAGCGGGGCCGCGGCGGAGGGAAGCGATGTCGTCGCATCGCGCTGAACGGCATAGGCCGCGGCCGGTTCCGGGCCGCGGCGGACCAAGATGACTGGCGGCCGGCACCGGGACGCCGGTGTCGGCGAAGGAAGGACCGGCCGTCGCCGGTCCTTGCTGGCGAAACCGGCCGGCCAGTGCGGGCCGGCCGGACAGTGGAGACCGGGGGAATTAATTTCCCCCGGTCGGGTCTCAAAAGCGGCACCAATTAAGGGGCCGCGGTTCTCAAAGGGGGGGGGGGCTTTGCCCCCCGCGCGCAACACCCGAACGGCGCCCAGGCCGCGCCGCCGTGCCGGTCCGCGCCGCCGTGCCGGTCCGCGCCGCCGCGCCGGACCGGGTTTTCCGAGCCGGGCCGGGTCGCCGCCCGGGGTGGGTCGACCCGGTTCGGGCTGACCCGGGGGGGGGGGGGGGGTTCGGGTCGGGTCGGCCCGGGCCCAGACCCCCCAGTTTCGGACCACTTTCTGTCAAATGCCCGTATCTTGGGCTACGGGCCTCCAAACGACTCGCCGTCAGCGGCAACACGATCCTTGGATCGAGACGGTCGTTTCGATATACTATACTCAAGGTGCACCTTCCTTTTCGGGAGCCTACGTGGTTAAAACTTCATAGTTAAGCGTGCTTGGCCTAGAGTAGTGATCAGGATGGGTGACCTCCTGGGAAGTTTCCCAGGGTGGGTGTGAGATGGAAAGGCTAGCAACTCACAGACCGGGCGTCCGATTGACGCGCCGTCTGTTTCGTTGAATTCCTCTTTATAAGATGGATCTTTTGGCATACTCCGCCCGAGGTTTGGACGCAGGTGGAGTACGGTCGGGTTGGTTTTGCCTTAAAAACCAACCGGGCCCCTGGAACAAAAAAGCCAATAACTCTCAGACCGGGCGTCCGATTGACGCGCCGTCTGTTGCGTTGAGTTCCTGTTGACGATACGGAACTTTTGGCATCCTCCGCCCGAGAATTGGATGCAGATGGATAGTGGCCCGGTTGGATCGCACCGAAATCCTACCGGGCCCCTGGAACGGAAAAGCTGATATCTTTCAGACCAGACGTCCGTTTGACGAACCGTCAGCTGTGTTGGTGATCATGTCGAGTAACGGTTCCTATGAGTATACCCTATGGGATTTCGGGGTACAGTTGAGATATGGCCGGGTTGGTTCACTCACGAAACCAACCGGGCCCCTGGGACGAAAAGGCTAATAACTCACAGACCGGGCGTCCGATTGACGCGCCGTCTGTTGCGTTGAGACCCCTATGACGAGGTGGTCCTTTGAGATACTTCTTCGTGGGACTTTGAGATACTTGGAGTATCGACTTGTAGCTCGTGGAGTGGACCCTCCCGGAGACGAGTGTACGGAGTACGGAGACCGTGTAGCCGGCAGAGACCTGAAGACTGCTTGTCTGATTCGATTCGGAGTGACTTACGTAGCCCAGTGGGGAGCACTAATTTGTGAGGTGGAAGACCCACAGCGGAGGAGCACTACTATGTGAGGTGGCAGACCCGCGGTACTTGATAGGAGGAGTACCTCTGTAGGCTATGAGGGGGGAGCACTACTGTGTTTGAGTGGCAGACCCTGGCGGGAAGAACTACTGTGTGAGGTGGCAGGCCCGCGGTACTCGACAGGAGGAGTACCTCAGTAGTCTTAGGTTAGTGAGCAGTACCTCGGAGTCGTGACAGGACCACTGTACACTCCAGAGACGGAGCTCTTCAGCAGTTACGGTTTTGATAATGAAAATCCTGGTTTGAGCTGAGACTTTTGACCTTGTGTTTACCTCATGATTGAGATGGGTCACTTGATAACTTAGGTATATGTATGGGCATATACCTGGGTAGTGGTTATCTGTTGATTTCACAATCCTTGTGTTTCCTCATGATTGAGATGGGTTACTTGATAACTTAGGTATATGTATGGGCATATACCTAAGTAGATGTTATCTGTTGAGATCTTCTTGTGGTTATCCTTGTTGGTTTTAGTGAGACCTTGAGGGTCTCGGGGTCCCTACTGAGTATCGTTATACTCACCCATGCACGGGCTATGCCCGCACCTCGTTGTGTTGGTTGCAGACGACGGGCAGTGCTGACGGAGGCTGAGTGTTCGAGGACTGGACGGTACCCGGAGGTGGACTACACGACGAGTCAGTACCCGGAGGTGGACTACACGACGAGTCAGTACCCAGAGCTAGACTACGCGATGTGACGACTCACAGAGGAGGTTGACGGACGAGAGCGTCGAGGAGGCTATCTGTACCTACCCTTCAGGTAGGATCCGAGGAGGAAGACCCATGAGCTGCTTCCTTCTTCCAGTCGTTTGTCTTTTTTCTGTTGTACCTTGTTCAGTTGTAGTCGTACTTTCTTTTGGGTTTGTATTCTGGCCCATTTACTTTTCAGCATTTCTTTTGTACTTAGTGTTTTGCTTCCGCTTGTACTCTGTGGTGCTTGTTTTCTTTTATAAAGGCAATGCCTTCCCAGTTATCGGGATTTTACGCCTTTGGTGCTAGTCGCCAGCCCCTGGCCTATGGAAGGCGGGCTTGGGGTAGTCACGGCACGGGCCCCGAGGACGGGTCGTGACAGTGTGAATGGTATGACTCAAAGTGCTTCTTTTTATTTAAAATTGACATTAATTTTAGTAAAAAAAACAACAAACCTACTCAAAATCAATAAAACACATTCATATTGTTTTTATACTTTAATATAACGATCCATAAGTAATTTTTAACATGTAGTAATAAGAAACACCTCAATCCAATATACGATGTTCCCAGTATGACTCAAAATGTATGTTATCAGTTTAAAATCAACAATTTAGTTCAAATAGTTTCACTCACTAAAAATGAAGAAGAAGTGATCAGATTGTTTTTTAATTTAGGAAAATGATTCATGAATCTTTTTAATGTTTAAGAACCAATATCACATCAAATTGATACATGATGTGATAGATATGAGTCAAAGTGCGTGTTTCCAGTTTAAAATGACATTTTAGTAAAAAAGACAAGTGATTTACTCAAAACCAGAAAAACACATTCATATTGTTTTGATACTTTATTAAAATGTTCCATAAGTAATTTTAGAAATGTAATAAAAATACACACATTAATATAATGAACGGTGTGACCATTATGACTTGAATTGTGTCTTTTTAAAAAAAAATTGAAATCAATTTTAGTAATAATGACAAGTGACCTACTCAAAACTGAGTAAATGCATTCAGATTGTTTTGATACTTTAATAAAATGATCCATAAGTCATTTTTGAGGTGTATTAATCATCTAAAACTCAATCTAATACAATATGTGCCCGTTATGACTCAAAGTGTCCATTATCAGTTTAAAATTTATACTTTTGTTCAAAAAGTTTCAATCACTAAAAACCAAGAAAACACTCTCGTACTATCTTGATAATTTAGGAAAATGATTCGTAAATAATTTTTGACATGTATGAATTGATCTGACATCAAATAAACACATGATATGACCGATATTAGTCAAAGTTCATGTTTCTAGATTAAAATGACATTTTAGTAAAAAAGACAAGGGTCGTATTCCAAATAGAGAAAATGCATTCAGATTGTTTTGATACTTTGAAAAAATGATCCATAAGACATTTGAGACATGTAGGAATCATCTGAACCACAATTCGATTCATGGTGTGGCTGATATGACTCCAAGTGCATCTTTTCAATATATAAGTGTCATTTTAGTTTAAAACATGCATCACATCACCAAAACCAATCAAATGAGCCTAGATTATTTTCTTATCATTATATATGCTATTACTTAATTGATTTACTTATCATGTTTTTATTATACTTATTTAATTAATTTTTACAGAGGTAATTCTTGAAGAAGAACAAGAAATGGTGTGATGTGTAAGAATAAACAACAAATCAATCTGATACACAATGTTCTTGGTTTGACTCAAAGTTTAGTTTAAAATTATAACTTTATATTAATTAATTAATTTATATTATTATTAATATAATATTTTTTATCTTATATAGGTGCGTTCATTTTCTCGAGTAGGGGTGGTTTGTTCAGAAATAGTATGAGTCGGGGTTAAGATCAAAATAAAAATGAATGTAAATGTTTTTGAATGTATGTAATAATTTTTACTTATATAATTTTATAAAACAATGCTTGAAATGTCTATAATATAGTGTTTTGTTCTTTTATATGTGTTGTAAATTTCATTTCTTTTAAATTCTGTATTGGTGCTTGATTTTTCCAATATCTAGTGGTGTTTTTGGTGCTGCGGTGTGCTATTACAACACACTACACTGGTGCTATAGTGTAATATGACAACACACTAAATTATGTCTCTTTATCAATGTTTTTGAAAGTAATGATAAAGGCCCCATTTATCAGTGATAAATAAAAGAGTTAAGAAATGTTTTTATTTTATCAGTGCTAAAAAACCCCTGATAAAGGACCCCTTTATTAGTGATTTTTTTAAAATTGATAAAGGAATCCTTTATCAGTGCTTTTCTATCACTAATAAAATCCTAGGAATTTTGATATCACTATGGTAGTCAGCGCTTCTTTAGTACTGATAAAGGCCATTTTTAGTGCTATTAAAATCCTATTTTGTAGTAGTGTATTATGGATTATCCCGGAAGGAGAATGATATAATCACATGTGAAATTTTATTTTTTGGAAATAAAATAGTTTTATTTGGTTCTAGGAATCCTTGGAGACCATTTTGAGTTGATGAGTATGTGGGTGTGATTCGAGTGATGATTCCTTGATGAAACTTGACATTTACATTGATAAACTTAAGGTATGTTGTCCCATATACTCTACCCTTCAATATTTATGCATGATTATTAGCATGTGGTATGAGTTTCACTACCTTTTTTGAATGAACCTAATTCTCATAACGAGTTATAATAATAATAATTCTTAATTAATTAATTAGTCGTGATTATTCATTAATTAAAAGAACCTTTCCTGATAACTTTACAAGGTGCCAAGGGCCATGTTGGACCTTGGGTGCTATCTTGTTTCCTGGATACCGATGAACAAGGCTTGAAATATTGTGTAGGGCATGAGAACTATGTTTGATGATTGATCACATGGTGTGTGTGTGTGTGTAGATTATAGAGCCTAGGTTTGGTTTTTGGACACCTTGGGGTGTGTTATTGTGATACTTGTGACCTAGAGCTCATATGAATATGTTTTATGATTGATCATATGTGTAACTATTATGTCTCTCAATGATATTACATGCTCTATTTATATGTATACCCATGTTTCCTTGATGTGATATCTATCTTGGAATAATTTAGTAATCATGCTTGATAATGATCGTATGTGTGTGTGAAATTTTATTATAGAGGCCCATTGTGTGATATGGTATGCCTATGTGTAAGAAACATGTTTTTTGTGCTATGAAACTGGATATGCATAACTAATATGATGACATTTTTTCCTTGGGACATGTCTTTTATACATTTTGATTTTGTTGTTTTATGCATGGTACCTAAGAGACAGGTAGACTCATAATGGATCAGTATCCCTAGAGGGGGAGTGTGTTCAGATGCTACATGTGAGGTGATGAAAAGACCAAGATAGATGAAGAGACATGATGGCCTAGTGTTTCCTAACATGGGGACATGAGGATTATATATTATCAAACCTGAGAGGTGATAATGGGGAATGATGGTCTACACTACTATACATATGGGATAATGGGAGCATGATGGTCTATGTGACCTGACCTGAGATCTAGTGATGGGGTATGATGGTATATGTGGTTTGGCCTGATGTCCTAGGGATTATACAACTATTGATAGGCTTCAATGATGGATCATTTGTTTCAACTTGTTCTTGATTACTCTAACATCCTTTCTGACTATCTTTCCAGTATAGAGTTGAATCATGTATGACTGAGACTTTGTGTCATCTTAGTTAAGACACAACCACTTGGAACATGGTTGTTCAATGATTGTGTGTTCCTAGTGATATTATGCTATTTTTCACAATTATATATTTCCTATTTAATTTATGTTGAGATTATCATATGCATGTAATTTTCATATTACTAGTTGGGTACTGGATCACATTGGTTGTGTCCTACTGAGTTGTACCCACACCCTTCTTAAGTGGCCATGGCACTTGGGTACCAGATTATTCCTCACTTGTATCAAGTATAAGATGGACAGAGGCCCGAGTTAATCATTTAATAGGATATCTCACTATGATTCTGGAGACCAGGATTTAGATGTGTCTTAGAGTGGGAGAAGAGCCTCTTGTACTTTGTTTTTTCATTCTAATTTGTATATATGATCAGTCCAGTGGGTGATCAATGCCTTGTACTTAGGTCCGAGTATGTTGTTTCCACATACATTCATACAGTTGATATGCTATTGGTTTATGATTACTCTTATTATATATTGTTACACATTTGGTTATTTACTTGTTATTGTGCACTCTGATTGATGGTACGATCTCCCCATGGTTCTACCCAAGACCCTTGATTCTAGTCGATAACCTCTAGCATATGAAGAGGCATGCTTGAGGTTATGTGGAATTCTAGATCAGACCCGATAGTTTGGGTTAGGATGTCAAAAAATGGTATTAGAGCATAGTCTATCTTTTTTTCCTATTTTGGGGTGTTGGTAGATAAGAGACATAATAATGTTTCAAATATTATGATGAAACTTGGATTGGTGCATCACGAACACCATTTTTGAGGGAAGGCCAGGTTACCAAGGCATGGGATTGATGTTCTTGGTTTGCACTGATATCATATGTTTTCAACTTGTGTGACACACATAGATTTTTGAGGTTGTAATTTCTTATAAATTTAAGTATTGGATGCACGGAAAAGAGGTGTCACATGCATTATATTCACAATGTAGGTTTCTCATGACATGTATACTGCTTGTGTGTAATTATATTGACAATGGAGAAATCAACTGTTTATATGACAATTAATTGTATGATTTTTCAATATGAGTTCTTGGTGACATTATTTTGACTAAAATTCTATGCGTTTCTACTTTTGATATCATTTCATGTGAGACTATGGTGTGGTGCACCTTAGTGATGACAATGATGGTTACAATGATGGAATCAATGACAATGATGATGATGAAGTCCCTCTGTTTATAGGTGGTGTAGTGTGCTTGTTTGGTCATTGAAGAGTATTAATTACATTTGTAAAGAACCTCATGTAAGTGACCTATGCATAGTTATGATTAATTAAGGTTCCAACTATAGTTTAAACATATTTTTCCTTATAACACTTAATGAAATCCTACTTAACTGATCCAGAAATCTTTGAATCTTGATATAGTTGTTCTAAGAGTGAAGTCATCATGAAATGTATTAGATATGTTTCTAGATGATGTTTCAGGATATGTAACCCATAGTGAAACATTGTGTGGGTTTTATGAAATACCATGTTACATTTTAATGTGACTATAGTTACTAGTGATAAAGTGTATTGTGCTACCTAAAAGTAACCTAAATGAGGATATTCCTTATGATGAAATAATAAAGGTTAGTGACTTATGGGTGGTTTTTGTTGAATAAAATACACTATGAATATATTTAAACTCTAAAAGGCCTAAATTAAGGTATTTTAATTTTCCTTGAAACCTTGGAGTATAGAACATTTAGAGTGTTAGTACCGATGATACAATGTAGGGTTCATTAGTGTTTGGATGCTTGTTAGATCAAGAGAAGGATCCAATGTTTCTTGGCCTGTTAGTTTAGAATGAAACTATCTTCAGATGCTGGGGGAATATCCTAGGTGGTCGAGCCTGGGAGTGTTAATCATGGGTGTACACACAACTGCTTGAGCTGACACCTGTGAGATGGGTTGTTCATGATGAAACTCAGTAGCAAGGTGTTTCCTTTCTAAATAAAATTTCATTAGACACTAATTTTTGTGGATATGGTTCCTTGTGGTGAGTGGAAAATGTTAATTCTTTCTAGTCTGAATCTAATATCAATGAATTGGTGGAAAATCACCTAGTTGGAGTACTGAGTGGTGTTTTCATGCTTTAGAAGGAAAGATTTGATGCGTGAGAATTCATGTTGTGTTTACACATGGGTTGGAGAAAGCAGGGTGTTATACTGATTGTTGAGGATGTTTCTAGTTATTTGGTTGAGCCTAGTGGAGTTTTGATGGTAGTTCATTAATGTTTTTTGATTTAGGATCACCCATGGTGTTTGCAACCAATGTGTTTTGTGTGAAGCTCTCAAGGTTGGAAGCCAATGGTTAATGCTTATATAGTTGTCTCTCTGGAAGACGATAATATAACAATAGATCTGGGTACTGTTGTGTGTGAGGGTTTGTTCATGTGTGAAATGATCTCTCTTATAGAATGTTTTTAGTCAGCATAATACTGAAAATTATATTTTTTGACTCTAGATATCAGTGTGTAGTGGACCTGAGAGTATTTGCTTTCACATTGAATGTTTGATGTTTGTTTCAGATATAGTGATCGATGATAACTAGATGCGGAATTTTGACTTGGGAGAAAAATTCATGCAAGACAAGGAGGATTCGAATCATTAGTGAATTGATTCATGGTTGAGAGCCTTGTGGCTAGTGAAAGTGGTTAGTGAACTAATCAAGAAAAATTCTACATAGTTGGTTTAGAACTTCTGGTTTTAGGGATATCTTGTGGATTTGTTTGAATTATTTGTGGATGTTCTCTCTTAGAACTTGGTTGTGATTGTGATAATGGGTTCCTTCACTTGATATCTCCATGTTCTCCTTGTGGATGTGTTCTATTGAATGGTTTTAACCTTTATCATGAATGGTTTTGAAACCCTTGATGTTTAATGTACTCCTGGGGATGGAATGTAATATTATACTGAGAATCTCTAGATGTTTAGGGTTATTGTTCTTTGAAATACCTCATGTTTCTTCCTTATATGGTCTTCTCCCTATAGTCAGTGATATACACTATTTAGGTTGGTTTTTGTTCTGTGGTATCCTCTTTTTTTACCTTGATGGTTAGAGCTCAATCTCGATGTGATGAAAAATCATCTGCATGAGTGTGTAGTGACTGGTTGTGTACTGACATTATTGTTTCAATATATTTCTAATTGGACTTGGATAAGACTTGAAAATTTACTTGGATAACTAGTACAATGTGGATTCTTGGCGGAACATGCACTTGGAGGTGTGGGGAGATGATTCTATATGCTAATAACTGGGTGAGGCTTAGTGTTAAAAATCATTGGTTACCATCAAGTACTTAATCGAGATAGGAATCCTTGTTATCTCTGTTCCATGATTATAGATGTTTGGATCAATGAAGGATATTTAGAGCATTTTATTTTTCTGGGAATCATTTATGGGTTTTGTATATACAGTTTTTTGAGGTTTCAATTTTAAATATTGGATTTTTCACTGTCAGTGACTGAGATTTCTTACTAGCGCAACATTGGTTGGGGCATCATTGTTTAAAAAAGCAAGGAAAACTTGCACTATGGTTAGTTAGACCCTTTTTAAAAATACCTATTAGGATTAAAGCACCTTTATTGGTGGTTCATGGAATTATAGTTCTTAGTCCAATTACCTATGGAGGAATATGGATTGAAAAGTTCTGATTGGGGTTTCTTTTAGAACCTGAATATAGTTGGTTAGAACTGCATTGAACTCATTGTATCAATTATGACTAAGGTAATAATAAAGGACATATGAGATAATTCTATTGTAGATACCAGGTTTTTTTCCTGTAAGGCTTTGGGATATTTCTACATATAATTCCAGAGCTAGTCGCGAAGACAGCGTGCGATTCCCAGGCCTGGTGTGCCCGAAATAAATTTTATAAAAATATTACGAGTTTTTATACTATGCACATGGAAAGACTATGTTTCATCCTAAACAGCAGCTTAGATCAGAAATCCAAGGGCACGATTGTGTCCAGAGTGTGTCGTTTACCCTAGGAGGTGTGTAAAAGTTACGGGCGCGGGCCTGCTGTGAGAGATGTCACCCAGGGGAAAAATCGTCTTTTTAAATTAATGACTTACCCTCGGAATGGAAATATGAGACTTCTGTTGAGTTTGAAACGGGGCGTTTTGCCTAGGCACGACATAAAATGAGCGAGTGTGGAGGTTTCGGAATCCGCGCCCGTCGGTGGAGTTCAGAGAGTTTATAAAATGTGGAATTGGGGGAAACCCATTTCTTTCCCTCTCTCTCTCTCTCTCTCTCGAGTGTTCTTCGACATTCTTCGGCGTTCTTCACCGTTCTTCACCAAATCGAGGAGCGACCCCCACTGGAACCTTGGAGGATCAAAGCGGGGGTGTCGTGGATGCGTCGCTAGTGGAAAACGGGCGGATCGAGGTAGGATTCTTGTTAATTTCCAAACCTTCGTCAATTTTTTTGTCGTTTAATTTTCTATAATTTTGGAATTGGGACGATGGCTGAACGAACACGACCATCATCCGATCCCCGTTTTTACTTCTCGTTCTTGGGTGTTCTTCGTCCCAATTTTCGGACACGCCAATAACGTGACGGATCGACAAGAGAGGGCGGTGTTGTGAAGATCCGGCCCCGAGGATCCCGAAACTGTTGTCGGAAAATTTTTCCAACCACTGGAGTGGTCGGGGGGACCGACTAAAGGTTTGGCTCCGACGAGGGGTGATGGCCGTAGGTTGAGTCGTAGGCCGAGGCGGAGCTCGGAGGGGCTAGTTTGGTGCGGCGGTGTTGGGTGTGGCCGACATGGACGGGGTGTGGCCAGAGGAGCTAGGAAGACCGGGCAGAGCCGGCTGTGCCGACGGCGGAGCGTGGGGCTTCAATAGAGGCGACGGAGCGCAGGGCTTCGAGCGGGACGAGGTGGCTCTGGCAGGCGGCGTTTGGAAGACGAGGAGGTCATGGTAGGCAGAAGGGGTGGCGTCGAGCCGGCAGTGCACTGTGGGAGGCGGAGGCGCCGAGGGTGCCGGCCCATCGTGGTCGAAGGGGAACCCGAACGCGGGTCCTGCCGACGTGGAGAAGACCAGCCAAAAGGCCGGTCTGCTGGAGAGAACCGGACCCGAGGGGTCCGATGCAGCTGGATCGAACCGCGACTAGTGGGCCGTGGCGGTTCGGTCCTGACCCACGGCTGGTCCGCGGTCCGGCGATTCGGACTGGGCCAACCGGGGTGAACCGGCCTGGTTGGTCCCCCTTGCGTTCGGGGGGTCGTATCTTCTAAACGGTGGGTCCGTTTGATGCACCGTCTGTGGCTGCGGGTTTGTGTCCGTGAGATGGACCTTTCAAAGTGAGTTTTGGGGTTTTTTGGGTTATGTTCTCGAATACAGGTGACCCGAGGAGCTTTAATTTAATTATAATAAATTATTATTAAAGTTGCGACGAATGTGGCTCGCGAGCCGGACGTCCGTTTGAGGTGCCGTCAGAGGCGCGATGGCCTCGGAGCTGAGACGGTCCTTCCAAGTTGGTTTGGAACCTTTGTGGGTTGGTTTCGTTGCTTGGGGGCATGAAATGCTAAATGTGATTAATTAATTAATTAATTGTTGCGTCAGACCTAACTCCTGCTTGGTATGTCTAATTGACGCGCCGTCAGTGGCAGCGTGACCCCTGTCCTTGTGCCAAATTTTGAGATGATTTTCGAATCATTCACGTTGGAGACAAGGTGCGGGACCCACATGGCATAGTTCGCATGCTTTATGGTAAAACACCACTTTTTCACCCATCATCCATTTGGGGTGTTTGAGTACTCATTTCTGAGTGTTTTTCCGAGGGGATTGCAACGACACAATCCGCCCGCCTAAATTTGGGCCCGAGGAGTGGGCCTCATGAGGCGACTTTCAGATGTATGCTACATTTTTATGACTTATTATTCATATGTCTGTTCAGGGAAAATAAATACCCTAAGCCGCATGGTTATTTGCAAGGAATGTAATGGTATGATTTGCATGATGTGTTTTGGGGTCGAGGTGTGGGCCTCACAGGGCCTCGTTTTCATATAACGTGGGGAGTTGCAGCTTCTACATCAGGAGTCTGTTTTAGGTTCCATTAGTGGCATTGTGACCCTGACATCGAGATGAAGTTGACCAGGGTGATTTCAGGCATTGAATCTGGACTTGAGGCATGGGCCCCACGAGCCGTCTTTTGAGTTGTGTGAAGTGTTCTGCAACTTTTTCATCAGGTGTCCGTTTGGGGCGTATGAATAGTCATTTTGGTATGTTTTTACGAGATCATCACGATGGTGCAGTTTTCTTGACCTCTTCCAAGACGGAGGTGCGGGCCCCACGATATGCCGTATGGGCATAAAGCGGTGTTGAATAACTTTTCCACCGGGAGCCCATTTCTAGCAAGTAAGTAGTCTATCTCGCGTGTTTTTCTACAAGGATTACAACGGTGTAATCTTTTTAGGAGAGCGGAGCCGCTTTCGAGATATCATTAAATGTGGAAACATGAAAGAGCATTGGTCAGAGGTTCCTTTGACGCACTACGAACCTACACATGGTAGCGGTGTTAGTGACGCCCAGTGATGACATGGGTAGTGCAGAGTTATCGGACCAGTTCTGGGTTTTCCCCCCAGTGGGGCTGGGTAGTGGGTTACCCATTGACCTTAGGGTTTTCCCTCTAGATGGGATGGGTAGTGGGTTATCCATTTACCTTATGGTTTTCCCTCCAGCGGGGCTGGGTAGTGGGTTACCCGTTGACTTTAGGGTTTACCCTCCAGAGGGACTGGGCAGTGGGTTACCCGATGACCTATTGTGGTTTACCCTCCAGCGGGGCTGGGCAGTGGGTTACCTGATGACCTTTTGAGGTTTACCCTATAGTGGGGCTGGGCAGCGGGTTACCCGATGACCTTTTGTGGTTTACCCTCCAACAGGGCTGGGCAGCGGGTTACCCGACGACCTTTTGTGGTTTAACCTCCAACAGGGCTGGGCAGTGGGTTACCTGACGACCTTCTGTGGATTACCCTCCAGTAGGGCTTGGCAGTGGGTTTCCTGACGGCCTTTTGTGGTTTACCCTCCAGCTGGGCTGGGTAGTGGGTTACCTGATGACTTCTTTCAGACTCGGCCTCTCTATGAGGATAGTCAGTGACATTTCTCCGTGATTACCAGAGCGTGAATTTGGTTGTTCAGTTTAGTGAGAAGGCAGCTTTGGCATGCAATATTATTTGGTATCAGTGATGGATATCCTTTGAACTGTTGGTGACTTATCTTGGGATGAGCTTGGAGATAAATATACCCTTACACACTTGTTCATATTTCTTCTTGATCATATATATACACACACCCTACTTTTGTTCCCACTCCTTGGGTTCAGTTACTCTCCTTCTATGAGGGGAGAAGACATGCGGGGTATGCCACATGATTTCCGTGTCCATCTCCTCTTGGATTGGACTAGTCCACTTCCTTTATTTCATTGGGTTGAGTTGTACTCTCACTATTGTAATCTTATACAGTTGTCTATTCTGTCTACTGCTTACCTTTTTAGTACCTCCTTTGTTGCTCCCTAGAGCTTTCGGGGCATCCTACTGAGTATCTTCATACTCACCCCTTCTTGGGATTTTCCCACACTTGGTGTGCCCTTGCAGACGACAGACAGGTTGATTGAGAATACAGAGGAGCATATAGGACATAGGATCTTGGGCTGTGTTCAGTGGTCATAGGAGGATTTCTGGGCATGAGACTTACCAGCGGTTTACTTTCATTTTACCTGTTGTCGGGTTGTGTCACCTTTCTGGTTGGGCGTGTTTTTTCCCCTTTTACTATTTAGTTTACTTGTTAGTACTTTTCAACACTTTACTTGTACTGGTTAGAGGTCGATGCATGTATGTTGGTTTCCATTTTGTAGTAGTGTTGTATCTTGGTTTCCTTTCTCTACACTTTTACTTTGAGTTGGCTGCGTGTGTGTGTACAGTTTATTAGGAAAAGTTCTCCCCTAGTTTGTTGTGCCTTCAGTGCTAGTTTCCAGCCCCTGGCCTATGGAGGCGGGCTTGGGGTAGTTGCGCCTTGAGTCCTGGTACGGGTCGGGTCGTGACAAGGTGGTATCAGAGGTGGTTCGTTCCTTGGGGCATTGTTTAGACATCCCTAAAAAGGAATTGGTTGAGTTTTTGGGAAATAATGTCAACGTGTCTTGAGAGAGGCTCTCAGGCCAGGGAGTCTAGTGATGGTGTGATGGTCAACGTATCCATTCACCAGGACCCCGATAACCCACTTGTCATCTCGGAACACTAAGACACTTGTTGCAGGGAATTTGGTTCATGCATCATATAGGATTGAGTCTTTGACTATACTTCTTGATTCAGCTCCCCATCGTTGATGATATATATATGCTCATTTGACCATGGTACTCCTTGATCAGATTCAGGTTGTCTTCACGATGACATCCATCCAGGATACTAGCTCCGGTGCATGAAGACAATTTCGTGAGCGACGAGGCCTCAGTTCGAGACCCATCATATGATTACCCTTTCTCTAGGAGGACAGGCAATAGCACCTCCACCTGCGGAGTAGCATATAGTAATGGAAACGAAGGCTGATTAAAAGTGTAGGCTAGGCACGCTATGTGAGTTCCAACATCAGAGACCGCTGAGGTTCTGCGGTGAGCCATACCCTCAGACAGTGAAGGGTTGGCTAAAGTCAGCGGTTCGTCTCTTCAGGCTTGTTCGGACACTGACAGGTTGATGGTGGCTTTGACAACCAGTATTTTTCCACCAAGTAGTTTGGCATTAGTAGATCCAGGGTTAATCAGATGCATGATGAGTCAGTACTCCTGTGGGATGAATTCTAGCAGCTATTTCATAAGGAGTACTACCCTTCCTACTTATGCTTTTTATGGTTCCAGGAGCTGTTGGAGTTTCAGCAGGGAGTGATGGCAGTGGCTAAGTACGCGACTAGGTTCATAGACCTTACTCGGTACTCTTTGGATGTGGTACATGATGGAAACTTCTGTGCATATAAGTTTGAATGAGATCTCTGTAGAGGAGATTCGTTCCAGCGTAGTGCCCTTGTGTATCCTCACCCATCTCGGGGTGTTGGAGCAGACACTGGTGACAGAGAAATTTCTGTCAGAGGGATGTCGATTGGCAGGGGCTCGACGCCAGAAGTCTCCTCTTGATGAGACTCAGGAACATGTTCGGGGACAACGTAGATCACCGAGATATCCCAGGGAGGACTAGTGCTATGTTTGTGATGTGCGAGGTCACTTGGCATGAGACTACTCGACCAAATGTGCTGAGTTTTCCAGATAGTTGGTAGGTGCATTGTCACGAAAAAGGTAGTGTTGTGATCAGAAAACCCCCAGGTTAGGACAGGGTGGTCCACAAGGAGGCAGTGTTGGCAGAAAAGAAGGAAGAACCATGGTTGGAAGACGACGTTTCGAGGTCCTTCCACCACCACTAGGCGGATCATGTCAGGCTCAGGGAGATGACAGATGGGGCTGCGGGTGGCTGTGCTATGGATGTCTACAATCTTGAAACGTATGAGATGATAAGAGGTATGATCTGTGTCTTTTTCTACTTTTCTCAGTAGGACTTGTTAGACACTACATGAGGTACTCTTTTTTTTCTAACTCCTTGTTCGAGGGGTTACCGAGGGTGAAATAGGGCGTCGGTGTAACCCTGTGTTGGTGTTGTCCGACGTAGCTTTGAATGCATGAGAAGGAGGGGTTTTTCCCCCACTGAGACACATTTTTGTGATGCTATCAAAACCGTGAGGGAGAGTCAGTACAACCCAAAGAAGATAGTATTGAGGTGCGGTGGATGAGTCCCTCTGACATGTGCATTCATGGCGGGGTTGTGCGGTGCAGTGTCAAAGCAGGTTCTAGATTTTCTAGTGGGGATCTTTTACTTGAACTCTCTTCTCTTGAGGTTCCACTAGTGGGTTTGGAAGAGTGCCTATTTTTGGGATTACTCTCCTTCCGAGAGGGGAAAAGACACGTGGGGTATGCCATGTGCTTTCCGTGTCTAGCCTCTGGCGGTTGGATGAGTTTTCTCACCTTTCCTGTTCATTGGTACCTTACGTGATCAACGTCAATCTTAATACCGTTATCAAGTACAAGTAGAGGTGATGGAAACCCCATAAAAAGAACTACGCATTTCACTATGTGGTGTTGGTGGTGGTGGTCCTTGCCCTAAGAATGTGGAGTTGCTATCTTTGGGAGAGCGCTTTGTGGGTTGCTCAGACCACCAATTTATCCAGTGTGTCCTCACCCTGAGAGACTTGAACCTGAGGTGACGATGCTGGTTGAAATTCCTGCAGGACTATGACTTCGAGGTAGTTTATGTTTTGGGAAAATGGAAGTGTTGTAGCATGTTTCCTTAGTAGAGAGCCTCGGTTGTGATGCACCGACTATGAAAACTTGTGTGACTGTATATCCTTGGGTGTTTCACTAGATGAGTATTCAGAAAGAGGGAATCACAAGACCATGTTCTAGGAACAAATCGTGATTTCGGTCGCGATGTGGAAAGTAGAGGTTCAACTGGGGAAGTCCCTCAAGTTTCTTTGGGCCGTTCGGAATTGTGTAAGCGGTTGAGAGGTTTCCCACCGTCTTTCCCTACCCTCCCAACAGTAGGAGTGGGTGCACGATGTCTTCCATGCATTTTAGTTGATGAGGTGCATGCGTGTTCCTACACATGTCATCGAAAGTAGCAGAACTTTTGAGTACAAACCATCCCTTTGGTTCGCATGTTGTGCCAACATGGTGTTGTGCAAGTTTTCTTGGGAGTGGGAGAGCTAGGTGTGAGCTCTGTATCCCGAGTTGTTTTTCCTAGTTTTTATTTTTGGGGGTGAAAATCTTGAAGGAGGGAATTATGTAGAGACCCTATTTTTTCCCTGTAAGGCTTTGGGATATTTCTACATATAATTCCAGAGCTAGGCATGAAGACAGCGTGCGATTCTAAGACCCGATGTTCCCGGAATAAATTTTATAAAAATATTACAAGTTTTTATACTATTCACGTGGTGGGGTTGTGTTTCCTCCTAAAAGGAAGCTCATATCGGAAATATGAGGGCACAGTTGTGTCCGAACGTGCCATTTACCCTAGGCAAGGTGTAAAAGTTGCGGGCGCGGGCCTGCTGTGAGAGATGTCACCCAGGGGAAAAATCATCTTTTTAAATTAATGACTTAGTGATTTTTATCACTGGAATTGTTTTCAAATAACTTTCGAATGAAGCCTCAGAATGGAAATCAGAGACTTCCGTTGAGTTCTAAATAGGTATTTTTGCCTAAGTGCGATATAAAATGAGCGGACGCAGAGGTTTCGGAATCCGCGCTAGTCGGCGAAGTTCAGAGAGTTTATAAAATGTGGAATTGGGGGAAACCCATTTCTCTATCTCTCTCTCTACCTCGAGCGTTCTTCAATGTTCTTCAGTGTTCTTTGCCATTCTTCACTGAATCAAGGAGTTACCCCCGCCATAACCTTGGTGGATCTAAGCGGGGGCGTCGTGGGCGAGTTGCTAGCGGCAAACAGGCGGATCGAGGTAGGATTCTTGTTAATTTCCACACATTTGTCAATTTTTTGGGTCATTTAATTTTCTATAATTTTGGAATTGGGATGATGGCCGAACGAACACGACCATCATCCGATCCCCAGTTTTACTTCTCGTTTTTGGGCGTTCTTCGTCCCAATTTTTGGACGCACCAAGAACGTGACGGATCAATGAGAGAGGGGCAACATTGTGAAGCTCCAACCCCGAGGATCCCGAAACCGATGTTGGAAAAGTTTTCCGACCACCAGAGTAGTTGGGGGGACATGCCAAAGGTTCGACTCTGGCGAGGGGATGTGGCCAAAGGTTGAGCCATAGGTCGAGGCGGAGCTCAGAGGGGCCGGTCGAGTGCGGTGGTGTTAGGTGTGGCCAGTGCGGATGGGGTGCGGCCAGAGGAGCCGGGTAGGCCGGGCAGAGCCGGCTGTGCCTTCGGCGGAGCACGGGGCTTCGAGAGGGACAAGGTGGCTCAGGTGGGCGGCGTTCGGCGGATGAGGCGGCCACGGTAGGCGGCAGGGGTGGCGTTGAGCCAGAGGTGCGCTGCGGGAGGCAGATACACTGAGGGCACTGGTCCGTCTCGATCGAAGGGGAACCCAATGTGCTCAGTGCCTCGGGCGTGCGGTGTGGAAAATGACCCGCCAAACGCGGGTCCTGCCGACGCGGTGAAGACCGGCGAAAAGGCCGGTCTGTTGGGGAGAACCAGACCCGAGGGGTCTAGTGAAACTAGAACGGGCTGCAGACAGCAAGCCGTGGTGGTTCGGGCCGGACCCGCGGCTGGGCCGCGGGCCGGCGATTCAGACCGGGCCGACCAGTGTAAACCGGGCCGGCCGGTGTAAACCGGCCTGGTTGGGCACCCTTGCATTCAGGGGGATGTATCTTCTAAAAGGCACGTCCATTTTACGCGCCATCTACAAATGTGGGTTCATGTCGGTGAGACGGACCTTTCAAAGTACGTTTCGATGTTTTTGGGTTCTGTTCCCGAAGACAGGTGACCTGAGGAGATTTAATTTAATAATAATAAATTATTATTAAAGTTACGACGAACTTGGATCGCGATCTGGATGTACGTTTGAGGTGCTGTTAGAGGCACAGTGGCCCCAAAGCTGAGATGGTCCTTTCAAGTTTGTTCGGAACCCTTTTGGGTTGGTTTCATTGCTCGGTGACACGAAACGCTAAATGTGAATAATTAATTAATTAATTAATTGTTGCATCAGACCTAACTCCTGATTGGGATGTCCCATTGATGCACTGTTAGTGGAAGCGTAACCCCAGTACTCGTGCAGACTTTTTGAGATGCTTTCCGAAGCGTCCAGGTTGGAGACAAGGTGCGGCCCCCACTGGGCCTAGTTCACATGCTTTATAGTGAAACACCACTTTTTCACCTGTCATCCATTTGGGGTGTTTGAGTACTCGTTTCTGGGTATTTTTTTGAGGGTATTGAAATGAATCAATCCACCCACCTAAATTTGGGCCCGAGTCGTGGGCCCCATGATGCGACTTTCGGACGTATGTTGCGTTTTTATGACTTATGCTTCATAAGTCCGTTCAGGGAAAATGAATAGCCTACACCGCGTGGTTATCTGCAAGGAAAGTAATGGTACGATCTTTGTGATGTGTGTTGGGTCGAGAAGAAGTTGAACATGGTGGTTTCAAGCATTGAAGCTAGACTTGAGGTATGGGCCCCACAGACCGTCTTTTGAGCTGTGTGCAGCGTACTGTGACTTTTTCATCAGGAGTCCATTTGGGGCGTATGAATAGTCGTTTCGGCATGTTTTTTCTGAGAGCATCGCGATGGCGCAGTTCGCCCGACCACTTCCCAGACCAAGGTGCAGGCCCCATGAGACGACGTATGGGCATAAAGCGGTGTTGAATAACTTTTCCACCGGGTGCCCGTTTCCAGCGAGTAAGTAGTCTATCTCGCATGTTTTTACGCGAGGATTACAACGTGTAATCTGTTTGGGAGAGCAAAGCCTCTTTCAAGATCTCATTAAATGTGAAAAAATGAAAGAGAATTGGTTAGAGGTCCCTTTGACACACTCCTAACCTACGCATGATAGCGGTGTTAGTGACGCCCAATGATGACACGGGCAGTGTAGAGTTATCGGACCAGTTCCGGGTTTGCCCCCCAGCGGGGCTGGGTAGTGGGTTACCCGTTGACCTTAGGGTTTTCCCTACAGCTGGACTAGGTAGTGGGTTACCCATTGACTTTAGGTTTTAACCTCTAATGGGGCTGGATAGTGGGTTACCCGTTGAGCTTAGGGTTTACCCTCCAGCGGGGCTGGGCAGTGGGTTACCCGACGACCTTTTGTGGTTTACCCTACAGCGGGGCTGGGCAGTGGGTTACCTGACGACCTTTTGAGGCTTTCCCTCCAGCAGGGCTAGGCAGTGGGTTACCCGATGACCTTATATGGTTTACCCTCCAACTGGGCTGGGCAGTGGGTCACCCGAAGACCTTTTTTAGTTTACCCTCCAGCGGGGCTGGGCAGTGGGTTACCTAACGACCTTTTGAGGATTACTCTCCAGCGGGGCTGGGCAGTGGGTTTCCTAACGACCTTTTGTGGTTTACCCTCCAGTTGGGCTGGGCAGTGGGTTACCTAACAACTTCTTTCAGAATTGGCCTCTCTATGAGGCTAGTCAGTGACTTTTCTCCGTGATTACTGGAGCTGGAATTTGGTTGTTCTATTTAGCGAGAAGGAAACTTTGGCGTGCGGGATTGTTGGGAATCAGTGATGGATATCCTTTGAACTTTTGGCGACTCATCTTAGGCTGATATTGGAGATAAATATCCCCTTACACACTCGTTCGGGTTTCTTGTTGAGCATATATATATATACACCCTACTTTTGTTCTCAATCATTGGGTTTAGTTACTCTCCTTCTAGGAGGGGTGAAGACGCATGGGGTATGCCACGTGATTTCCATGTCTAGATCCTCTTGGATTGGATGAGTCCACTTCCTTTATTTCGTTGGGTTGAGCTGTACTCTCACTATTGTACTCTTACAATGTTCTTTGTTTTGTCTACTAATCACCATTTTATTACCTCCTTTATTTCTCCCTCGAGCTTTCGGGGCATCCTACTGAGTATCTTCATACTCCCCCTGCTTGGGCTTTGCCTGCACATGGTGTGCCCTTGTAGACAACGAACAGGTCGATCGAGACTATGAAGGAGCGTAGAGGACATAGGAGCATGGGCTACATTCAGTGGTCGTAGGGGGATTTCTGGGTGTGAGACTCACCAGCGGTTTACTTTCATTTTACATGTTTCCAGGTTGTGGCACCTTTCTGGTTGGGCACATGTTTTTTCCCTTGTACTGATCAGTTTACTTGTCAGTACTTTTCAACACTTTACTTGTACTGGTTAGAGGTCGATGCATGTATATTGGTTTCCCTTTTGTAGTAGTGTTGTATCTTTCTTTCCTTTCTCCACACTTTTACTTTGAGTTGGCTGTGTGTGTGTGTACAGTTTCTTAGAAAAAGGCCTCCCCTAGTTTGTTGTGCCTTCGACGCTAGTTGCCAGCCCCTGACCTATGGAGGAAAGCTTGGGGTAGTTGCGGCTCGAGCCCCGGTACAGGTCGGGTTGTGACATCTATAAGATGAGAATTCAATATAGGGGTATAATTATAATAAAATCATATCTTTAACCCATTTTGGTTAATTTTTTCAGATATTTTTTCTAAAAATTTAAAAAAATTCAATGAAATTTCTTCCCTTATGCAGGCCATAGAGTCTACATAAGGGTAATATAATTTTTAAGCATAGAGGGGAGTTTATAAGGCTCATGTAAGGTAGTTCATTGCCATATAAGGGTAAAAGATACTTTCCATGTGTTGTGTAAAGGTAACCCAAGAGTTGCATAAGGGTTCCAAGTGCCGTGTAAGGGTATATGAAGTTTCCATGAACTGTGTAAGGGAATTTTCCACTGTAAAAAGGTAATTCCTTACCCACATAAGTATAAGTTCCAAAACTTAAAAAGTACATAAATTATAACCTTAGGAAAAAATTAATTTTCTTATATTCCTTAAGATCTTTTAGGTTTATATTTTTAAAGAGTTAAGTTACCACCCATACATAAATAAATATTAAATTATATATTATTAGTATACACTTTCCTCACAATGCAGAACTTTTAATATATAATAAGTTTTATTTTCATGATATTTCTTCAAATTTTTCATTTGGACCACATCTTTATCCCTACCCATCCTTAAAACCTTGTGAAAAGAAATTTAAAATATTTTATGAGCACAAAAAGACCATTAAGTGACACATAAAATGAAATAAATAAACCCATTAGTCCATGAATACTCATAAAAATCTACCTTTTTTAAAATAAAATTTGTACTCAAAATAAAAATTTTCTTACCCAATAAATAAAATTCTCCTCCCAAATAATTTCATAAAACATTTCATAAGAAATACTAAAGGAAAAATAATACTCATAAAGGTTTCTTTATAATCATCTAAAACTTATGTTTTTTTTTTCAAAAATCTATACATTTCACCCTTAATAAGTAGCATATACTTTCCTTGAACCATAAACTCACTATCTTACCTTGTGGAATAATAATATTTCTATAAAAACCCATAAAAGGAATAGATAAATATTGTTGGTAATTTTGGACATAATTTTCATATCACTCTTACAATAAATTATATCAATGGAATAACCTATATGGTAAATTCCAATAATGTATTAGGAGAAACCTAAGAAGTTAAATCCATCCCATTACCCAATGCGTTGGAGAGCTATATCAGGCTCATCCATCCTCAGTTTATAATGAAACCACCTATCATTGGTTTATAATGGAACCACCTATAATTGTTTTATAATGGAACCATCCATCATTATAAATAATTCCTTAGAAAAATAACAAAATAATAACACATGAAATCTTTCATAAAATATTATTTGTACCCATAATAAAAACATTCTACGGATATAAAAATATCCATTCCACTTAAACCCTTTTTGAAAATACTCAGAATAAAGGGAAAGTGGATTTTTATTTTAATAAAACATGAAATATTTTAAATTAATACAAAAATAAAAAAATGGTAATGGTTTTGGGAATAATAATTGAGGTTGTATACTTTAAAATAGAACACTCCTTTTACCTTTTTGCAAATAAAGTCAAAACGTTCCATATAAAATATGTAAATTGATTCTTTTTGAATTTTTTTAATAAATTTAAAAGTTAAATAAAATGAAATTTATAATTCACTTATTTTCATATAAATATATCCATAAAATATTTTTAAGAATAAGGTCATGGAATAAAAATATTTATAAAATAATTGTTTGAAACATTTAAAATGAAGTTTAAAGTTAAAGTGTCCCTTACCTAGAGTCTGAATCATCACATGAATTTATTATATTCCTTAATAATAAACTTATATTATTTATTTACTTTATTAAGAAAAATGTTCAAGTTTATTATTAATTTTATTTTATTTATTACCATGTTACATACAAGTACTTAATAAATTAATTCTATGTCAAATGTTTTGACGATATTCAGGTCGTATGTCCAAAATGACTTTGGTAAGTTAACTATGGAAACAAGTTAATTATTCCATAATCTATAGAATAATAATAATTACATAATTATTATTTTCATATAATTTTAAAACCAATCATGAAATATGGTTATGAAAAGGAAATTACATTACAATCATGGAGATGGTATGCCGTATGTACGCATGTGAAACATTTCAATTGTTCAATGAACATGATGGAAATAAAGATAGTATTATTTTATCTTTATTGAATGATTATTATATCATAAATATCATATTATTTCTTTAAATACACTTATCTATAGAATTGATATCTTTATTTCATGCATGTATTTTCTGTTAATTTAATAAATTGATTTTTGTATTTAAATGATTATTTTTTCCAATTTATGAACGGTTCAACTCATTTTGGGTTTTATGTAAAGATAAAATAGATAATTGAAAAAGGACAAAAAATACAATTTGTTCCTTGAGAAAAGAGAAGTGGGGTGACACTATATTTTTAAGGCTAATTGTGGAGAACATCCAAGGTATATAACTGGATAACCAAGGAAAAACAATGCATCCAGAGTAGAAAACTGACATTACACGTCATGTAATCATTACACATCGTGTACTAGTGAAAGTTGTGAAAGCATGACACAATGTGAAGTGAAGAAATATGAAATTTGAATTTACACGTCATGTAATTATTTCATGTCCTGTAAAAAGTCAGGATGAGATTTAAAGGTCCATATTTGACGTATCTTCAATTTGTGACAAGTTTTAAGACATGGGACCCACCCATAACCAACTTTTGATCCATACTTTATGTTATTCATTAATACTCAACCCCATATGGGGACTAAAAATGGAGGGACCACCTACTATTGTGAAGGATATCTGGAAGACTAAATCTTGGAGTGAAAATCTATGTTTTGTAGGGTTCTCCACAGTTTCATCTCCATTTTCTTTATGATTTCTTTTTCTTTTCCCCTTAAATATTATTCTATCATTACTAGGATAAGGGGGTAAACTTACGTTATTATAGGGATATGTAATATAAGGGGAAGGTGCATTGGATTAATTTCATTTTATTTATTCATGTATTTGGTTTGCTACAAATTTTCATTCACTTTCCAATCCATTTATTTTACTTTTATCATGACCTTTGATAATTGAATCTAAAAGGAACCTTAAAATTGCGCAACTGATAGCCCTAAAAGGAGGAATAACCATTGTCAAATTTAGGGGAAATCAGGTTTAAAAATAGTTTCGAGACAAAATTGATTCGATGAAACCCTAAATTACCCGACTAAGAGAAATGGTAGATTTCCGTGTCAAGGAAAGAATACCACGACCATTGGATATTCCTTGTCTCAAATTCAACACCAATAAAGAATTAATCAACCTATTTTTTAAAATCCAATTGCACCTAAACAATGAAATTTTAAAACCTATGTACACTTTTAAAATCTGTTTTCAAACCAATAAATGAATCTTATTCATTTTCATTATTATTCTTTAAAATCAATCAAACCCATAATTTTCTCACATCTTTCTCTAATAAAATAAAATAAATTATTTTGAAAACATAATAAAACCAATTCACTATCTCTATGGGTTCGACCACAAACTTCCATAATACTACATTTTAGTTAATTATGTAGTATAATTTGAGTTTTTTAATTTTTTTTATTACACCCATCAAGGAAAAATGATTCCATGTGGGTGAATATATCATTCATGTGATGTTTCCATAAATAACAAATCATATCATTTCATGGAGGTGGTAGTACACACATATGCCTGGATGACGTTATCATTTTTCAATGGATATAATTGTAGAAAATAGATGATATATTTTATTTAAATAATTTTAATTATTTCATGAATATCATATATATACTTTAAATCAATAATTATAATTATCTCTGAGAGGCAGAGATAGAAAACAAATTACATCAGTTCGTGGTGCAGTAGTTTGTTATACCCAATAATGATGGTTCTATTTCTCATTTGATGGAATAAGAGATGGATATTGGTTATTACATTAACATAATAAAATCTCAGTATATGGAAGATACCATTATTATTATTTCATCATGGTTTAAGAATATTTTTTTGATATAGAATAAGAAATAAAACAAAAACTCATGCTTAATAACTTTACATCTTATTCAGAAAACTACTTTATATTTATACCTAAATCCTTCATAGATTAGTTCAATGATCAAACTAGGGACTATAATATGTGTGTAGGGATGTAAAGAAGGTTTTTTGGAAGGTATTGTCCAAGATAGAGTGGTCAAAAGGTTTTTACAAGAGAAAAGAGGAGGTTCCTTTTAATTAGTGAGGGGAAGGGAACTCTTGAAATTTCTTAAGGCATTAAATTAATGTAAATTAATTTTCATTGTAAAATGGATAAAAATCGATATATTTAAAATATATTATGATAATTAGTCTAAATAATCTCAAACAATAATTTTTTTTACATGTTTAGATAATGTTTTTAACCTTATCTCTCTATTTTAACCCCATATTAACCCTTTTGATGATTACTATGATATTAATGTTTTTTTACACTAAGGTAGTCATGAAATTTATAATAAATAGAAAATTGGACCATAAATAGAAAATGTTTGATGGTTTCAACCATATCCCATTCAATTGGATGAATACAAGTTTTTTAGGAATTTTAAATCATTTAATAAAACATTATTTATTATAAAATATCATTAATGTAATTTTTTGGAACTATTAATTTAATTTGACTTTGAAAACAATAAAAAAATTAATTAAAATATAACCTATTAACACTTCCATAATAAGTTATTTTTATCTATAAAATTCACAGGACACTAAAAATCACAGAAAAAATATTACTTTTATAGTTTTTAAAATTATTTAATTGATTTTTCTACTGATTACAGAAGCACATTATCAATGTTATGTAATATTTTAAGGTAATTATTTCATAAATAGAATTAAAAACAAATTAACATTAAAAAATAATTTATATTTAAAATTAACACCTATAACCAAACATAAGTTTTTTTATCCCTTTCAAAAAATATTATTGATATTAAAATCTAGAGAGTGAAATTTTTGATTATATATTTATTTAAAATAATAAAAATGTTATAATAAAAGGAATTTAATGACCCACCAATTCTCATTGGCTTGAGAGTACATCAATTCATTACTAGGCCTTAAGCGACATCCCCAAGATGCCAAAGGCTGGCAATAAATGTCGAAGGGTTTCAAATACAAGTGGGGGACGATTTACCCTTTAGAAAATAAACCAATAAACCTACCAACCATAACAAAAAATTAACTATATGATGCATGAACAAATTAAAGATAACTCAACAACTTCATGCACTCAAAACCACATCAAAGTAATCAAATGATTATCTTTACATAAATTTCACAATAAATAATACAATTTGAATATAAGACAATCAATTCTATCAAGAGGAGATGAGACTGAATTCACCTACCTCGAAGGTTTTGACGAAACTTTAACAATAGACGAAGAACGCACAAGGAAGAAGGTTGATTCTCTAAGAGAGGCCCTAGATCTCTTATCCTATCAAGATCACGACTCAAAATTGAAATATTTGGCATCCAATAACATAGATCTACCCACTATAGGTTCAAATCTAAGAAATAATGGGGATCAGAGAAGTAGATCTAAGAAGATCTACGAAAACATGACAAATCCTTAAAGAATGGTGACATACCTCAAGAATCAGACTCAAAATCACCAAGGGAAGGATCTAGGTTGGATCCAACTCGTGTGGGAAGGGTTATAAAGACTTCTAGGGAGAGTAATCTAAAATTAGGGGCGTTTTTAAGTCAAAAAAAAATATAAAGAGCAAAAACGAGTAAGCTCCTAGAAAATAGGATCTAGATTTGACCTCTACGCAAGATTTGACCACACGGTTTGGGAAAACCATGTATGGATCATGAGACCTTCATTTTGGTCCCAATAATTCTTATTAAACCCCCAAAATCTCTTATCCTTCACCTTTACCCTTTTTATGGAAACACATTTTTTTTATGGAAACATCCCACTTTAATGAAACACCCCACATTATGGAAACAACCCACTTTATGGAAACACCACACTTTATGGAAACACCCCACTTTGTTGAAACACCCCACTTTATGGAAGAAAAACACTTTATAGAAACAACCAACTTTATGAAAACTCTCTATATTATGGAAAATCTCTATTTTATAGAAACTCTCTATTTTATGGAAACCCAATCAAAGACACACCAATTAAAAAAACGTGAGGAAAGGGGGTTATGTACCCGAAAACGGGGGTACTACATTCTCCCCACCATTGGTATTTCCATCCTTAGAAAGTAGAAAGCCCTTGATGGACAAAAAGAGTTCCGACCACTAATCTTTAATTTTATTCTCACGCTCCCAAGTCTCTTCCTGAATCTGACCATGTTTCCATAAGACCCGCACTAGGCCGATGCTTTTACCACGCAAGACTTTATCTTATCTATCCATGATCTACACCAGAATATATACTAGTGATGCATCTAGTTCTAGCTCAACGTGATCACATCTAATCACATGGTCAGGATCAGGGTGATACTTTTTCAACTGGAATACATGGAACACATTATGCACCGAGTTAAACCATGGTGGTAATGCCAACCGATATTCCACCTCTCCAACCCGTTCCAGTATCTCAAAAGGGCCAATGTATCTAGGATATAACTTTCCCTGCTTCCTGAAACAATGATGTACAAGCCTTGGAGTGATTCTCAAGAAGACATGATCACCCACAACTAATGACAATGGTCTTCGATGGTGATCTGCATAATATTTCTGACAATTCTGATTCGTCTCCATCCTCTTTCTAATCAACTGGATCTTCTCTATTGTTTCTTGGACAAGGCTTGGCCCGAACAGTGATGTTTCACCCGTTTCAACCCAACATAGTGGAGAATGACAAGGACACCCATACAATGCTTCAAAAAGAGCCATGCGTATCGAGGCATGATAGATGTTATTATATGAGAACTCCACTAAGGGTATATAATCCTCCCATAGGCCACCAAAATCCATTACACAAGCTGGAAACATGTCTTCCAACATTTGTATCATCTGCTCGGATTGCCCATCTATTTGAGGATGATACGTGGTGCTCATAGTCAACTGAGTTCCAAGGTCTTACTGTAATCATTTACAGAAACGAGATGTGAACCTAGGATCTCTATCTGAGACTATTGACACTGGTACACCATGCCTCTTTACCACTTCCCATATTTATATTTTTGAAAGATCCTCCACCATATAAGTTTCACGAATAGGGATAAAATGAGATGACTTGGTTAGATGATCCACTATCACCCAAATGGCATCATGTTTCTGGACCATTCTTGGAATACCTGTGACAAAATCCATTGCTATTTGATCCCATTTATACACTGGGATGGGAAAAGATTGTAACATACCAGCTGGTCTCTAATGCTCTGCTTTAACCTAATGACAAGTTAAACACCACGAGACGAATTCAACCACCTTCCTTTTCATGCCACTCCACCAAAACTGTGCCTTCAATGCCTTATACATCTTATATGTACCTGGATGTAAAACCCATCTTGAATGGTGGTAAGCATGAAGGAGTTGTTCCTGAAAAACCATAGGTACAACCATCTGATCTCTGAAATAAAAAAATGAACCCCCATTAAGTTTCAATCCTTCAATGGTCTCCCCACTATTGATTTTTGAACTTACAACAAGACTTTCTGCATTAGATATTTGTGCCTCTTTGAACATTTTTACTAAATCAGGAACAAGCATAGAAGAAAAGAAAACTACAACATCACCTCGGTCTTCAAATTCCACATGCATGTCGGCTAAGACCGACATCAACTTCCATTCATCTGAAGCTTATTTCGCCAACTGAGCATATGAATTTCTAGTCAATGCATCCGCTACCGAATTTACTTTCCCTGGTGTGTACATCAAGTCAAAGTCAAACATTTGGAGATACTCCATCCATATCCTTTGCCTCAGATTCAAATATCTCTATGATAAAATGTGTTTCAAGATTTTGTGAATTGTAAACACAGTAAATTTCTCACCAAAGAGATAATGTCTCCATGTTTTTAAAGCATGGACGACTGAAGCTAACTCCAAATCATGTGTTGGGTAATTATTCTCATGAACCCTCAACTACCTTGAACTATAAGCAACCACATGATATCTTTACATGATAACACAAACCAAACCTGATCCTGAAGTATCACAATACACCACATACCCCTATCCTAATTCTAGCAAGATAAAGATAGGTGTCGATGTAAGCCTAACTTTCTGTTCCTGGAAAGACTTATTACATTCCTCCTTTCATTGGAATGTAGCATTCTTATTTGTCAGAGATATCATTGGTGAAGCTAGTAATGAGAAATCACACACAAAGTGTCGATAGTAACCAGATAGACTAAGAAAACTTTGTATCTCGAACACATTATTTGGTGGTTTCCAAGAGATAAAAACTTATATTTTTCAGGATCAACAGAAACGTCTTTCTCAGAAATGACATGGCCAAGGAAACATACTTCCTGTATCCAAAAATCACACTTTGATAATTTGGCATAAAAACGATGATCTCTCAATATTTGTAACACTATTTCTAGGTGCACCTCATGATCAGCCCTTGTCTTTGAATAGACCAAAATGTCATCCACAAACACCACAACAAAAGAATCCAGATATTGTTTAAATATCCAATTCATTAATTCCTTGAAGAATATTGGTGAATTTGTTAGACCGAAAGGAATGGCTACATATTCATAGTGTCCATATCTACTTTTGAAAGTTTTCTTTGGAATATCCACTTTCCAAACTCTCAATTGGTGATATCCTGATCGCAAGTCAATATTTGAGAACCACTGAGCTCCGATTAATTGATCAAACAGATCATCAATGCGTGGAATTGGATATCTGTTCTTTATCATAACTTTTTTAAGCTTATGATAATCAACACACAGCCGAAAAGTGTAAGGGTTCCGGGACTCCGCAGCGGAAGCCTGTGGGCCGGGATTTTAATTTTTTCTGCTTCACCGGAGTGACATAACTTTGTCAGCTCCGGTGATCGTGTCCCGGCTTGGTCCGGGGATCTTGCAAGGTTCATAAGGAGCACAAAAATAAAACGAACGTTTACCTTATTCAGAATTGACGTGTAGGACTCCGGTGATCGTTGCTCTAAGACTCTGATGTCGAAGCCCTCTAGATCGTCCACACACGCCTTGCGAATCTGCACGCGCGCCGTTTGTCAAGATCTGGGTGCTAGCGCGGATCTTTGACAGACACTTCAGCGCAACGATGATCACCGCAAGGGAGGATGCTTCGATCTGAGATGGATGAGCTTGAAGATCTTCCTTGCTTGAGAGACTCTCTCTCTAAGTTCCAGGAGGAGAGAGATGCTCTCAATTTTGACACATGAATTTTCATTGTGAGATAGCATCTCTCTCAATTATATAGGGAGTATTAAAACAAGCGATGTAGGTTCCCGACCCCCGTGTATTAGGCGTCCGCTATATAAGCGATGTAAATAATTATTTATGACAAATAAAATTTTTCCATAAATAATATTTACAATTTATCACTTACTTGTAATATATAAATATATATTATGTGATAAATTTGAGTCTTTAACTCAACTCATTCCTCCTACTAATATTAAATGAACCTAGGATATTTAAATCCAGTCGAATAATATTAATACGTGTATTTACCATACAACTTGTAAATACATGTTATAAATAAATTCAACTAATTATTCTAAACTCGAATAATTAATGAACTTATTTATTCTTTGGTGATCCATAGAACTTGGATAGTACTCGGACCCTTCGGCGGGGCCCACCAAGTTCTAAATTCCTACTCACAGAATATGGCATATTTTCAAGGCGCTATCGTGTGTGACCCTCTAGGCCCTTATCTCAATAGTAGTGAATAATATCACCGACCTAGAGCGGGGTATAGCAACCCATCGAGGCCCCTATAGAGATAAGACAAAGTCAAAGCAATGACTGCCTTCCTATGAACATGGTCCGTGTAATATAATCTCTTCGTCAACGATATCTCAATAAAGCAGAATGCATACTAGTGTCATCATTCTTTATTTGCTTTATTTTGTTTGTTGATTTGTCCGGACGATCTTACCTTCGACTACCATGGACATGGATTTAATGAAGGTGCAACCATCCTAATCAACCAGGCCTGAGATATCTCTTCCTAAACTCGGAAGCGACAAATCCTTTCTCGATCATTCAATCAATGCCATGACATTAATGACGTACCCAATACAAACTACCTCACCACGACTTTGTCGCCATGGTTTTCACCTTATATCAAATGTACGTAATTAAATGACATTCATTGATAATGATATCATGTCAGGAGACCATTACACATGCTCATAGATAGGAACGACCAATGACACCAGAAACATGTGGTGTTCCTATTGAGCGGGTCTGTCCTCATGATCTCGTTAGCTAGAGATCATCAAGTGCGAACTTCATGAGATGAAGTCTCAATGCTTATGAGCCCCCAGCACCTGATAGTCACACATCATCTGTGTCCTTTCAGAATGATGTAACTGGACCATTGGATGTTACTTTAAGATTACTGTCATGGCATTTCAGGGTTCTCATTATAGCCTGGGACCTGCTATAACCATTTTAATGAGACAGGTAATCTAAGGACATTGCCATTAATAAAGTGGATGCAGAAGTATCTACACTATCATGACAAGATAAATACATGTACAAAACAAACTGAATACATGTAGCAGTAATCAAAGTACAAAACAAGTTGGGTCTAGGGAACCCACTTTCAACACTCCCACTTGCACTAGAGCCAACTGCTAACAGTTTTCAATCCGCTAGCTCTCACATGTGAATCATGCTTCTGCTGAGAAATGGTTTTAGTCAGGGGGTCTGCCACGTTGTCCTCTGTGGCTACTCTGCTAACTGTCACTTCACCTCTTTGAGTAAAATCCCTCAAGAGATGGAACTTCCGAAGAATATGCTTAGTCCTCTGGTGAGACCTGGGCTCCTTGGAAAGCACCACTGCAGCAGTATTGTCACAATATACTAGAACAGGGTCTGCACTGCTAGGTATAACACTAATGTCTGAGATAAAGCTACGTATCCAGACTGCTTCCTTTGCTGCATCAGAAGCTGCAATATATTCGGACTCTGCTGTAGAATCAGCAACCACAGCTTACTTTGAGCTTCTCCAGCTCACTGCACCACCATTCAGGCAAAATATGTAGCCTGACTGTGATTTCATATCATCATGATCTGTCTGGAAACTAGCATCAGTGTATCCCCTCACAACTAGTTCCTCATCTCCTCCGTACACCAGGAATGTATCCTTAGTACGCCTCAAGTACTTAAGGATAGTTTTAACATCTGTCCAGTGCAGCTCTCCTGGATTGGCTTGATATCTACCCACCATGCTTAAAGAAAAGGCAACATCAAACCTAGTACATAGCATGGAATACATGATAGAACCCACTGCCGAAGCATAAGGGACTCTACTCATTCTGTCAATCTCCTCCTGTGTTTGTGGACACATTTTCTTGGAGAGATTTACACCATGTGACATAGGTAACAATCCTCTTTTGGACTGTTCCATATTGTACCTTTTGAGTACCTTGTCAATATATGTACTTTGACTTAGGCCAAGCATCCTTTGAGGTCTATCTCGATATATCTTGATCCCTAGGATGTAGGCTGCTTCACCTAAGTCTTTCATGGAGAAGCATTCATTTAACCAAGTCTTAACTGACTGTAAGACTTTCACCTCGTTTCCCATGATTAATATGTCGTCAACATATAAAACTAGGAAAACGATAGCATTCTCTTCAACCTTTTTATAGACACAAGGCTCGCTTTCATTTTTGACAAAACCAAAATCTCTTATGGCCTCATCAAATCGTACATTCCATGATCTTGATGCCTGCTTCAATCCATAAATGGATCTATGCATCTTGCATACTTTATTGACATTCTTTGACTTAACAAACCCTTCGGGTTGAGTCATATAGATGTCTTCAACCAACTTCCCATTTAGAAAAGCAGTCTTGACATCCATTTTCCATATTTCATAATCATGAAAGGCTGCTATTGCAAGAAATATCCTGATGGATTTAAGCATTGCCACTGGTGAGAAGGTTTCATCATAATCAATGCCTTGACATTGTCTGAAACCCTTTGCAACCAGTCTCGCTTTAAAGGTATTAACCTTACCATCCATGTCCAGATTTTTCTTGAATACCCATTTACAACCAATGGGCTTTACATCTACTGGAGGGTCTACCAAAATCCAAAAATGATTTTGGTACATGGACTCCATCTCAAAATTCATGGCTTCTTGCCATGTTGTAGCTTCTTTGCCTTCTACTGCTTCCTTGTAGGTCAAAGGTTCATCATCCTCAAGGATTATTGTGTCACCTGACTCAGTGACAAGAAAACCATAACACTCTGGTTTTCTAACCTCTCGCGTAGACCTACGCAGTATCTGTGTCTCAGGAACAATTTCTTCTTCCACTTGTTCTTGTAGAGATTGTTCCTCTACCAACTCTTATGAATCTGAAGCATTGACTTCATCAAAGTCAATCTTGCTCCCACTATTTCCAGTAGAAATGTGATCCCTTTCTAGAAATGTGGCGTATCTTTCCACAATGAATTTTCTATCTAAAGGGTTATATAGGTTGTATCCTCTAGTTTCCTTAGGATAACCTACAAAGATGCACTTAGTGCTTATGGATGCTAATTTTTCACTTGGTAAAGTCTTGACAAATGCCTCGCACCCCCACACACGCATGTGTGTCAGATTGAGTTTCTTTCCAAACCATAACTGATATGGAATCCCATCTGTGGCTTTAGTTGGTACTCGGTTAATGGTATATGCTGCTGTCTGTAAGGCGTATCCCCAAAAGGATAATGGAAGAGTTGTATGACTCATCATTTATCTGACCATGTCAAGAAAGATCCTATTCCTCCTTTCACTAACACCATTCCATTGTGGTGTATAATGAGGAGTGAGTTGAGATACTATTCCAGACTCCTTCAAATGATCAATGAAAGCTTGGCTAAGATATTCTCCGCCTCGGTCTGAGCGAAGTACTTTTATCTTCTTACCAAGTTGGTTTTCTACTTCATTTTGATATTCCTTAAAGAAACGAAAGGAATCTGACTTATGCCGCATTAAGTAGATATAGCCATACCTACTATAATCATCGGTAAAAGTAATGAAGTATAGAAAACCACTCCTTGCCTCTACTGGAAATGGACCACATACATCGGTATGTATTAATTCCAGTATTGCATTGGCTCTTTCTTCCTTTCCTGAGAAAGGTGCTTTGGTCATCTTTCCTTATAAACAAGCTTGACACACATCTAAGGGTTCTAACTGTACCGAGTCTAGATACCCTTCTTGATGTAATTTTTGTAATCACTTCTCGTTTACATGACCAAGCCTGAAGTGCCATAGGCGGGTGTTATTTGAGTCATGTTGGTTATTTTTGTCATTGATAGCCATTACTGAGTTTTCTAGTTCTAGTATATATAAACCATTGTTAATATGTGCCATACCATAACATATGTTATCCCTATAAAAGAGACAACTTTTATTTCCAAACTTGAAATAAAAACTCTTAGTGTCTAGACATGACACAGAGATAATTTTTCTGGTAAAAGACGATACATAATAGCAATTGTTTAAAACAAGAACCAAACCAGTTGGTAAAGTCAAGTGACAGTCTCCCACTGCCAAGGCCACCAAACTTGCACCATTTGAAGCTCAGAGATCCACTTGACCTTTTGCAATCTTCTCAAACCTACTTGGTTACTGTATATGAATACAAATGTGTGAGACACAAGCCGTATCCAATTCCCAACTTGTAGATAATGATAGATTGCATTCAATGAAAAAAATACCTGAATCAAAAGCATCAGTTTGCTTCTTCTTCCCAGCTCTTCAATTCTTTTTCCAGTGGCCTTTCTTGCCACATCCAAAACAGACAGCTTCCTTCTCATTACTCTACCTATGAATCTTTGGCTTCTTGGCAGGACGATGCATTGGTGTCTTTGGCCTTGACTTGGCTTTAGACCCCTTTGCCTTGCCCTTGTTTTTCTTGTTCACCATAAGGACAGATGTATTGGTGTTTTTCATGTCCTTATCAGCTTGGCGAACTAAAGCCAAAAGATCCCGGAGTGACTTTTTCATATCATTCGTATTATAATTGACAATTAAAGTCAAGAATCTTGACGGTAAAGAGGCAAGGATGAGATCCACTGCTAGTTCTTGGTTCAGTTTGAACCCAAGGGCTTTGAGTCTCTCAATATACCCAATCATTTTGAGTACGTGAGGACCAGCTTGGTGCCCTTATGCTAGCCTGCACTTATAAAGCACACTTGAGATTTCATACCTTTCTTGCCTGGCCCTCTCATGATATAGTTCTTGGAGATGTGAAAGCATCTTGTAGGTGTCCTCTTCCTCATGCATTTTTTGCAATTGGCTAGACATGGATGACAACATGATGCATTGTACATCAAGCGCATCGTCTACATGCTTTTTCCACTTATCTTTTTCCGTCTTGCTTGCTCCCTGAGGAGGCTCAGCAGGAGTTGGGGATTCCAGCACATATAACTTCCTTTCTTGGCGTAGTACTATGCGCAAGCGCCTGTACCACTCCTAGAAGTTATTGCCGGTCAGGATATTTTCTTTATCCAAGATTGATTGCAGTGATAAATTACTAGTGGTGTTGGTGATTGCCATTTTGAATCTACATCAGATAAACATTTAGCAGTTAGTACTTTGTCTTGATTACATTTATAGATTTTATGATTAACAAATTATTATATCATTTAATGTCTCCCATTATTTTAACGAACCTTAATGGCCCTCACCATTAGATTCAGAATATTCTATCACTTGAGTATTCTAGTGGCAAGGATCCTCGAGACCTCCCTCGTAGTCTACAAGCTAGGGCTACGACACTACTTGGAGGGTTTCAAGGTAGGCACTATGCTGGCCAACCACTTGTTCTTGTGGTTCCTTGTGTAGTTGAGTAAAGTCCCGGCTTTTGGAATCTAAACTTGATTCCCTCAACCTCTTACCTCTAAAGTGATAATAAGTTAGCTAAGGCTAAACCTTGATTACTCACTTTAGTTAAGTCGACCCATTTCTTTCATAGAAACGCCCCGGTAGTAAGAGGCACTCTCAACTGAGGCTGATGAGCACCCAAACAGCCGGTTTTGTTTAGATGTGAGAAATGGAAGGCATTTTGACTTAATATATCTTTGAGGGATTTTTGTTTTTTTTTTGTTTTTATTATAGTATTAATTGACGAATATAATCCTTTTCTATTTATTATGTTCAAACTGAGTTGTCGCGCTCACAACTGAACATTCAATAGAATATCAATCGTCAAAAATTTATGCATTTTTATCTTGTTTAATATCCTATGTAATCATGCAATAATCATGCAGACGCATAAAATAATAAAATGTGCATAAATAGATCATGCATTCCGACTGGTCTTGAGCATTCTATAATGATTGATCATTAACTAATCAATCATCACCTAGGGGCACCCGTACCTGAGTCAATACAAGACTCGTGTCGCTGCTGGCCCCAATGAAAAGCGTCCAACTCCTGTCTGGACTACCGCCTCATTTTGGCGGGGTCTGCCCTCAGATCGTCATCGAATAAATACAAATATACTCGCACGCAGGCGAGGGGGTCTGGGGTACAAAATACAAGTGGTGCAATGGACACACAGGCCCTTATACATATTTGAATTAAAAGACGATTCGCAGACCGTCATTTATCTAATTAAATATTACAATCATCGCACGCATTGAATAAATAATTAAATAAATACATACATGCCAAACATACACAGGTCGGTCAAAAGCTCAAGACCAGTCGGGGTAAAAGCGCAATAATAATTAAACAGCAATAAATTTAAATTATGCGAGGGTGTTCTAATAAATTAAATGAATTTGATTAAATTCAAATAATTTATTTTTATCGGTACCATGCATTTAATTTAATTTTAATTCCAAAATTAAATTAAATTAAACCATTAATTTAATTCTTAAACTTTGATTAAATTAAAACTTCGGATTAAAAAAAATTAAATCCCTAAATTAATTCCAATTAATTTAATTTAAAGAAAAAACTAAATTAATTAAAATTAATTCAGTGCCCGGTTACCTCTCGCCGGAGAAAAGTCTGGCGGGACTGCGTACCGCCGCGGGATGTCGTCCTGAACCGCAGCGTGACCGCGGCGTGACCGCGGCGTGACTGCTTCCCGCAATGGCTGCATCTCCCGGCAGCCCACAACTCCGGAGAGCCGGCGAAGTTGTTGTCCGGTCTGGCGCGGGCTCGGGTCGGCCGGACAGAACCGGTCCGGCGCGGAGGAGGATCCGACGAGGGGACGGCCAGTACGAGGCAGTCCGGCAGGGGGTGAGGTCGGCCTGGGATGGTCCGGGAGGGGGCGGGGCCGGAGTGGGCGGCGGCTGCCGGTAGGGGCCGGTCCGGCGAGGGAAAGGCCGGCGCGGAGGAGGAGGGGCGGTGCGGTGGGGCTCCGACGTGAGGCCGGTCCGACGTGGACCGTGTCTGATGAGGAGAGGCCTGCGCGGTGGAGGAGGGCTGGCACGGAGGAGGAGGGACGGCGTGGAGGAGATCCGGCGCGAGGCCGGTTCGGTGAGGAGCTGCGACCGGCAGGAGAAGGGAGGCCTAGGGTTTGGCCTCCCTTGATGCGGCGTGAGGGAGAAGACCCTTACGGGTCTTCCTCCCTTTTTTTTTTGACAACAAATGGCCAGCCCATTTGTCCCCCATTTTTTTAATTTTTTTTTAACAAAAGGAGAAGACCCCATTTTGGGGTCTTTTCCACTCCCTTTTTTTTAAACAAAAGGAGGAAGACCCCAAGTCTTGGTCTCCTCCATTTTTACTTCATATATTTTATTATTATAATATATAATAAAAATTTATTATAAATATAATCAAATATTTATTATAAATTATTTTATAATAAAATAAATTTATTTGATGTTAATTCTCAATTTAAGGTAAACACCAAACAAGCATAAACACAGACGTCGATCCGATTGAAACTTTCAAATGATCATATCTTGATCATTTGAAATCGAAACGACGCGCGATCGAATCCGAATGAACCGTTTTAACACCCCGCAATTAAATTTAATGCATTTTAATATTTTTGACTCAGAAAAAACTTGCGCTCCCTTTGATACCACTGTAAGGGTTTCGGAACTCCGCAGCGGAAGCCTATGGGCCGAGATTTTAATTTTTTCTGCTTCACCGGAGTGACATAACTTTGTTAGCTCCGGTGATCGTGTCCCGGCTTAGTCCGGGGATCTCGCAAGGTTCATAAGGAGCACAAAAATAAAACGAACATTTACCTTGTTCAGAATTGACGTGTAGGATGTCGGCGATCGTTGCTCGAAGACTCCGATGTCGAAGCCCTCTAGATCGTCCACACACGCCTTGCGAATCTACACGCGCGCCGTTTGTCAAGATCCGAGTGCTAGCGCGGATCTTTGACAGACACTTCAGCGCAACGATGATCACTGCAAGGGAGGATGCTTCGATCCGAGATGGATGATCTTGAAGATCTTCCTTGCTTGAGAGACTCTCTCTCTAAGTTCCAGGAGGAGAGAGATGCTCTCAATTTTGACACATGAATTGTCATTGTGAGAGAGCATCTCTCTCACTTATATAGGGAGTATTAAAACATGCGGTGTAGGTTCCCGGCCCCCATGTATTAGGCGTCCTCTATATAAGCGATGTAAATAATTATTTATGACAAATAAAATTATTCCATAAATAATATTTACAATTTATCACTTACTTGTAATATATAAATATATATTATGTGATAAATTTGAGTCTTTAACTCGACTCATTCCTCCTGCTAATATTAAACGAACCTAGGATATTTAAATCCAGTCGAATAATATTAATACGTGTATTTACCATACAACTTGTAAATACATGTTATAAATAAATTCAACTAATTATTCTAAACTCGAATAATTAATGAAATTATTTATTCTTTGGTGATCCATAGAACTTGGATAGTACTCGGACCCTTCGGCGGGGCCCACCAAGTTCTAAATTCCTACTCACAAAATAGGGCAGATTTTCAAGGCGCTATCGCGTGTGACCCTCTAGGCCCTTATCTCAATAGTAGTGAATAATATCACCGACCTAGAGCGGGGTCTAGCAACCCATCGAGGCCCCTATAGAGATAAGACAAAGTCAAAGCAACGACTTCCTTCCTATGAACATGGTCCATGTAATATAATCTCTTCGTCAACGATACCTCAATAAAGCAGAATGCATACTAGTGTCATCATTCTTTATTTGCTTTATTTTGTTTGTTGATTTGTCCGGATGGTCTTACCTTCAACTACCATGGCCATGGATTTAATGAAGGTGCAACCATCCTAATCAACCAGGCCCGAGATATCTCTTCCTAAACTCGGAAGCGACAAATCCTTTCTCGATCATTCAATCAATGCCATGCCATTAATGATGTACCCAATAAAAACTACCTCACCACGACTTTGTCGCCATGGTTTTCGCCTTATATCAAATGTACGTAATTAAATGACATTCATTGATAATGATCTCAAGTCAGGAGACCATTACACATGCCCATAGATATGAACGACCAATGACACCAGAAACATGTGGTGTTCCTATTGAGCGGGTCTGTCCTCATGATCTCGTTAGCTAGAGATCATCAAGTGAAAACTTCACGAGATGAAGTCTCAATGCTTATGATCCCCCAGCACCTGATGGTCACACATCATCTGTGTCCTTTCAGAATGATGTAACTGGACCATAGGACGTTACTTTAAGATTATTGTCATGGCATTTCAGGGTTCTCATTATAACCTGGGACCTGCTATAACCATTTTAATGCGACAGGTAATATAAGGACATTTCCATTAATAAAGTGGATGCAGAAGTATCTACACTATCATGACAAGATAAATACATGTATAAAACAAACTGAATACATGTAGCAGTAATCAAAGTACAAAACAAGTTGGGTCTAGGGCACCCACTTTCAACAAAAACTTCCATCTGCCTTCTTCACAAACAAAACCGATGCTGCCCATGGAGATATACTTGGTCGAATGAAACCCTTGCTTTCCATCTCCTCTAACTGCACTTTCAATTCCCGTTACTCTATTGGTTCCATCCTATAAGATGGAAGGGAAATAGGACTGGTCCCCAAAAGGAGATCAATCATAAACTCCACATCCCTTAGAGGTGGTAACCTTGAGAAGTTCTTGGGAAAGACATCTGGAAATTGATCCACAACAGCTGGAAAAATATTTTCCTTGATCTCTTACATTGATTCCAAATTCAATTATGCCAATTGGTAAGATATCATTCCCACCATTGGATCCAACAATCTCTTTGCACCTTTCTTTACCATCCTCTCTCCTCAAAAGAGATGCTCGATGCCATCCTCAATCATGAAACTAACTATTCTACTATAACAGTCGATTTGATACTTGAACGTTGTCAGCCAATCCATACCCAGGATTACATCATATAAATCCATATCCAACATCAAGAAGTCACATTTTAGCTCATCTCCATCAATAGTTATAAAACATGATCTACACACAAATTCTTGATATTCTCTTTCACCAAGAGGAGTTTGCAGTTTCAAAATAGAAGGAAACATTTCCAGTTTTAAACATATAAAGTCAACAACATGAGAAGAAATGAAGGAATGTGATGCACCAGTATCAAACAACACTTGCACAAAGGTAGAATTCAAAAGAATCGTACCTCTCACTATAGATGGTCCAGCCTGATCATCGACAATCTTCTGCTCAGCTCCATACAATTGCATCTTCACTATACTGTTCTCCTTGTTTCCTTGATGATGTTTCCCTGGTTGAAGAGTCATGGTATTTCTAGAATCACCATGGCTAGATCTGCTCTACTGACGAGATTGATTCTTCTGTCCTCGTCCAGTCGAAGTATACAATGCTTGTGATCGCTGAGAAGTGTCTCAAGCACCTGACCTTGGAGCACTAAGATAATAACGCTAAAGATGTCCCATATTTTTACAATTACGACATGCTCTAGGTTGTGCTGTACAATCTTGCTTTATGTGGTCAAGAGAACCACATTGAAAACAACCTTCTTTGATCTAAGGTCGTGGAGGAAGGTTTACTGATCCAGCCATTGGGTTTTGATTTCCACTTGCACCATGGAAATAGGTGTACCTTTTCCTCTTGTTCCTAGTGGTTGAGTTCCCAACGTTTCCTATTGGTATCATCATGCCTCCTCCTATAGATCTCGAGATATCAAGTTCATCCACAATCACTCTGTTCACCATCTCTGTATAGTTTGTAATACAAAGTACTGAAATCTTTGATCGAATCTCCTGGCGTAGCCCTGATTCGAAGATGCGTGCCTTTAAAGAGGCACTTTCTGCGATTTTTGATGAAAAGCGTACTAAGTTCATGAAATTAGCCGCATACTCTATGATAGAGGTAATCTCTTATTTCAGGATGAAGAATCCCATAATTTTCTAGATCTTAAATGTGTGAGGATAGAATTTCTTGTTGAACAATTCCTCAAAATACTCTCATGCAAGTCCTTCATCCAATTTATCCTGCACCGCTAAATCCCACCATGGATGTGCAAGATCCCCGAGCATATACATCACCAGTTTAACCTTTAGCTCTACTGGTGTGCTGATGAAGTTAAAGATACGATTCATCATACATAACCACACCTCCTCCTTATCAATTTCGGAATCACCCCAGAAATTAGGTGGATTCTTCTTCATGAACTGGATTGTATGATCCACATGTCGTGGCTCATTCCTTCAGTTCCCTGTGTCCACAACTTGAAAAGATTGGATAATACTCTGAACCAGCTCTTGGTTCACATGTGGTTCAGGTGAAACCACATTCTCTACAACTTCTCCAGGTTGGTTTCGACGACGCCTACCATGTTCCATTTTCTAAACTAACAACAGACTCCATTAATCTCACTCTCTAGAAACTGTTGGCTTAGCATTTCAAATTATATCACATCAACTATCACAACATTGTTTTCCAAAACATCCCTTTTTCCATGTTCAACTATTTTTGAAACCACTTCACATGCTTTTGAAAATTAAACCATTTTAAAAATACGATAATCATTCACTTTTTCAAAATCTTTCATTTGAAAACCAATTCCATACTTTTCAAAAAGTGATTATTTCTCGAAATGATGTATGCACCCCAAGCGGGAATTCATTCCTCTATAATGCATGTCATGCTTGTCTCATTGGCTAAACCCATTACAATGAGATTTCAAAATCCTAGAAGTGTCTCCAAACACTTATTTACCCAACACCCTGGTAATTTGAAGTTTAACATAAAAGGGTTAGCTATGTCCTTTTATGCTATATATTTCAAGTTCCGAAAATCCTTATCCTTTCTAAGATTCCCACCCATGGAATAGACAAGAAGGGATTTCATCTCAAAAACTAGGAACATCGATGACTACTTGCTAGGTAAGGACCAAACAAGATGATACCATTTGTAATGACCCACCAATTCTCATTGGCTTGAGAGTACAATGAGTCATTACTAGGCCTTAAGAAACATCCCCAAGATGCCAAAGGTTAGAAATAAATGCCGAAGGGTTTCAAATACAAGTGGGGGACGATTTACCCTTTAGGAAATAAAGCAATAAACCTACCAAACATAACCAAACATTCACTATATGATGAATGAACAAATGAAAGACAACTCAACAAATTCATGCACTCAAAACCACATCAAAGTAAGAAACAATGGAAGGATAACCAAGTATCAGAGTACACAGTGGATAAACTACACAAGACTCTCCAAAGACCTCAAGACTCTATGCTCCACATACTCTAAGTTCCAAAATCTTCGAATAGCCCAACATCATGAGGTAGTGCTAAACATGTGTGAAACATTACCATTGCCCCTGTCTTGGAAGATAACATCTATAAAAGCACCAAAGTGCCAAAGTATGGGTGAGTATAAAACTCAGTAGGTTTTTCCCAATGACTTCCCTACTCACACCACTAGGATAGAAGAGTTAGCAACAATTATATAAAATGGTTTATATAAAACAATTTCTCAAGAGAAGTTTATGACTAAATATAAACAAGTGTCCAAAACCATTCATTACTAAAACTATACAAGTGAAATTGAAACCAATTTTTCCAACAAGATATTTTTCTAGAAAAATAACCAAACAATCTTTACAACCATTTAACAATATCCCTATATCGGCATACCCAACCATTCCTCAAACCCATGAAACCAACCATGCGTGCTACGTTATGAAATTTCCATACTCATGAGCGGTTTCTCGTCGATCTACCAAGTCTTTACAAGGTAATTGTTTCCCATGTGCCATTAATCCTTTGGAATCGAGCATAAGGTCATATTTCAACCAAGCCCCGTATATGCAATTCCCATGTTCCATTAAACCTTTGGCACTGAGCACAAGGTCATATTTCAACCAAGCCTTGTATATGAAATATGAAAACACAACACATATGCCCAATAATCAAGCCAAAATAAACCTTTCAATAAAAACACCTTTTTATTGAAAACTATTTTCGTCAAAACCATTTAAATGCCAAACCATTTCAACTCCAAACTATTTCAATAAAACTCCATTTTTATTGAAAACCATTTCTATTAAAAACCCCTTTTCATAAACCATTTAGCAATTCCAGAAAATCCATAATTTAAAATCATCATTTTAAATAAAACCCCCTTTTGCACAACTATTTTCCAAAATAACACAATTTCACAAAAACCATAAATCATCACAAATGAATATTTTTCCATGAATTTCACAATCAATAAACCAATTTGAATATTATTAGGTCCACTAGGTTAGATACCCTGAGGGGGGGGGGGTAAATCAGGGTATGATAGATTAAAACAATTTCCCCTATTGATCTTGTCTCACTGTTAATCAAGACTCTCTTCTCTCTCTTTCCTATAGCAAAGTATAAACAAAAACTAAAGCAAGAACAAAACACATAAATTTTTACTTGGTTCACCCTCATTGGGATACGTCCAAGGAGCATACACCGGTGATGTACCGATGTACCAAATCCACTAAAAGCACACTGCTGTTTACAAAGTTCGGGATAAATAACTTCTATTCCCAGGCTCACTGCCTTTACAATGTTTAGGGTCATCTCACTACTTTACAAAGGTTCACCCCCTATTTCTCTCTCTCTAGATCACTGCTGGTGGATAGGATCACCTTCTTCCTCTTCCTTTTCTCACTGCTTTGGAAAGGATCCACTCACAGTTTATAGACCTATAGGTATCTTCATTACCACTAATGAATGCATCCTCTGTTATATGTAGATGATCTGTTGAAGTCCAACTTTCACCCGTAGATGAATCTCACTTTGTACCGAAGGTATCGGGAAATCTTTCAGCTTTCGCGCAACCCTAAAATGACTAGCGTGCTTCTTCAATACCTGGAACGCTTCTTCAAGCTGTCACAAAAGTTCCAGCATGAAAGTTCAAACCGGCGCGCAAGTTCACCTCAACCACTTGCGCGACACTCAATTCTTCAAATCAAAACTTGTGGGACTCACACCCTTTTACACCCAAACCAATTTTGGCATGCAACTATCAACTGTCGCGCTTCTTCAAAGCCTGGAGCGCAAGTGTAACCAAAAGACCTACGTGATACCCCTTTATTCAACTCTAAACTTGGGAGACTCACACCCTTTCTCACCCAAACCACTTTGGGCATGAAACTATCAACTGGCATGCAACTTCTGAATATATTTATACCTACATGACCACACCACCACTTGAGAGACCACAACACTTGTGCAATGGGAGATTTGATTTTCTCTAAGTGTTGAACTCTCTACCGAATAAATAGGGGTCAACCTCTATTTATAGGCATTTGGATAGCCTGAGCGCCGGCGTGCAAGTCTCCTCTTGGCGCGCAAGTCTGGCCGCCCTAGTCTCTGCTGTGCAAGTCACTTGTGCGACCAAACCTAAAACTTGAGCACACCTTTTTTACTTTTCCATATTTTGATGTTCTGATCATGAAAACATATGGCAAACAAGTTTCCAAGCCTCAAAGACACGGTGCCACCTTGTATCTGCTCTTTTTGAACCGCCTCCAGAATGACCATTCCTTTGTCAATGTTCTTGAATAGATCATGGATCATTAAAAATATTCCTTGAACTCAACATGCCACCATGAAATCCCCTTTGTCAACAAATTTTTTTGTCATGGTTTTCTTTGTCAACAAACACAACACAGAGGCCCACTTTGTCAACAAACACAATCACCACAAAAATGCTTCAATGATACCTTGAGTGATTGTTTCCCAACAATCTCCCCCTTTGGGTTTATTGAAAACTCTTCCATAAAAAGATACATCGTTAATTATTCATCCACCATTATCCTATTGCGATTCTGATAGCGATCAAGGATTTACTCAACACATACTCTAAGCCCACATGAGCAATGCTCGACATTAGAAACAAGAGTAAATGAAAAGTTCATCAATGAATCACTTCAACTCTGACACATACTGTTGGTACCAAACTGATACCAAATTTTGGAAATATTCTTATCACATTACAACACCACTCTTCTTATTTTATCACGATCCTCAGTTGTCGTGATATCTATTCTTTGATCGATCACTTCTAGCATCGTTAGATTTGATTTTCTCCCCCTATCTCATTGCTCCCCCTATCTCGCTGCTCCACTTGTCAGATTCTCCCCATATCATTCATGATTTGTCAAATAGACACACTGTCACACTGTCTCCCCCTTGAACAATCACTATTTTCTCCCCCTTTGTCAATGAACCCAAAGGTCACTCCTTTGCAGTCTGAAACAGAGTATAGAACACATATCAGCACATTAGGGAAAAAACACATCATACCTCGGGGAGAGGGGGAGGCCCACATCCACACTTTTTCAAGTGTGGGGAGTCGACTGAACTCCCAAAGCCAGTCAATGCCTTTCAAAAGCTTCCTTGGGTAAGGCCTTTGTCAGAATGTCTGCAACCTGTAGCTCTGTAGGCACATACTCCAACTTTACGATTCCCTGCTCAACTTTCTCCTTGATAAAATGATACTTTATCACAATATTCTTTGTCCTTGAATGATGGATGAGATTTTTTATAACATTTATAGCACTTGATTTATCACAATGGATTCCAATCGGAGACTTCACTTCAACCCCCATATCATCAAGCTGTTGCTTCATCCACAATAACTGTGTGCATACTTGAGTGGCCGCAATATACTCAGCCTCCGCAGTGCTCAATGAAATGAAATATTGATTCTTTATTAGCCAAGAAATACAAAATTCACCAAGATATAAAGCACCACCGTGCCCTTGATATACTGAAGTATTCTTTTCACTGCAAGCATGTGGATTTTCTTGGGATTACTTTGATATCTTGTTTCTTTCCATGTGGAGAAAATAATTTTAGGCCTTGTTGCGGTCAAGTACAGAAAAATTCCAATAATTTTCCTATATTCTATGATATTAACTACCTTTCCATCCTCATCTTTGGATAGTTTCATCCGGGTAGCAACTGGAGTCTTCATCTCCTTGGAATTTTCCATTCCAAACCTTTTTAAAACCTCCTTGGCATATTTGTATTGAGAAATGAATGTCCCATTCCTTCCTTGTGTCACCTGTAGACCAAGGAAAAACGCTATCTCTCCAATCATTGACATTTCAAACTCACTTTTCATGAATTTAGAAAACTGTCTGCACTGAGCTTCATCTAATCCGCCAAATATTATGTCCTCAACATAAACCAACACCATCATCCTTTGATTACTGTCGTTGTTGAATTAGAGATTTTAATCAACTCCCCCACACTGGAAACCAAGATTCTTCATGTACTGATCCAGCATTGAGTACCATGCTCTTGGTGCTTGTTTCAGCCCATACAATGCCTTCTTCAGTCTGCAAACCTTGTTCTCATCCTCATGAATGATAAAACCATATGGCTGCTCAATATACACTTCCTCCTCCAGAACCCCATTCAAGAATGTAGATTTGACATCCATCTGGAACACTTTGAACTTCCGTTGCACTACAATGGCTAGGAATAATATGATTGTCTCCAGCCTTGCAACTGGTGTAAATGTATCATCAACATCTATTCCCTCTATCTGGGAGTATCCTTTGCACACTAGTCGTGATTTGTTTAGAACCATTGTGCCATATTCATTCATCTTGTTGCGATAGACCCATTTAGTACCGATGAAATTCTTATCTATTAGTCTCGAGACAATCTCCCATGTCTGGTTCTTCTCAATCTGATCAAGCTCTTCATTCAAAGCCTGAACCCCTTTTTCATCTTCAGCTGCATCAACAAATCATTTTGGATCTACCTGAGATAGGAAAGATGTCTGCTGCAGTGACTTCATTCTTCTTGTCTGAACTGGATTTGTCTGATCACCAATGATATTCTGTCTATCAATTTCAGCTCGACTCTTTAGCTTCCTTGTAGACACAGACTTGAAAATTTCTTGTTCATTATCAGTGTCTTCTTCTAATTTAGTATCTGCCACTTCTACTCCTCCTATGTAACTTTCCTCTTCATCACTTTCATCAAGAAACTATTCATTGTGATGTTAAATATTCTCTTCATTTTCCACAATAGTGACGTCATTCCTCTAAACTAATTTTCCTAGCCTCTTGTTAAATCATTTGTATGCTTTGCTTTTTCCTGAGTAGCCCAGAAATGTTCCCTCATCTCCACGTGATTCAAATTTCCTATGATTTTCTTTTTTGAGAATGAAGCACTTACTTCCAAATATTTGAAAGTATTTCACTGTTGGACTCTTTCCATACCACATTTCATATGAAGTCTTTCCTTCCTTCAGACACATCAGAGCCCTATTAGAAATGTAGACTGATGTTAATACTGCTTCCTTCCAAAACTTCTCTGGTAGGTCTTTTTCTATAAGCATAGTTTGGGAAATGTTGTTGATGATCCGATATCTCCTTTCAACCACTCCATTCTATTGGGGAGTTATTACTGAGGAAACTTGATGCCTTATCCCATGTTTTCGGGATACTCTTCCACCTGACTGTTTGTGAATTCCATACCATTGTCTGTATGAAAATTCAGAATTTTTTGTCCAAGCATCCTTTCTGATTCCCTTCGGTACTATTTTAGGTAGCTGAACACATCAGACTTATGGGAAATAACAAATACCCATTAAATTATACTATAATAATCAATTAAAAGAATGTAATACCTCTTCCCGTCAATGGATCTTGGTGAAATAGGTCCACAGACATCAGCATGCACCAATTCAAGCACTCTTTTCGACTTCTTTTCCTTCACTTTGTACATTTTTCTGACGATCTTCCCTTGTTGACAGGTGTCGCATGTATGTGTACGATCATGTGATAGATTAGGGAGGTCTCTTGCTGCTTCACACTTTACCAGATCTTCTAGAGATGATTGACATAGGTGACCAAGTTGTTTATTCCACAATTTGTTTTCTTCATCTTTGGATAAAAAGCACATATCATCTTCTCCACTTACAATGTAGAGATTTCCCTTTGTTATTTTTCCCTATAGAACCACCGCCCCATATCTTCCTTTTACGATACAAATATTCTTGGTAAACCTTATAGAATGTCCTAAGTCACATAGTTGACTTATGCTGAGCAGATTGTGACTGAGGCCTTCTACTACCAATACATCAGCACGTCTTATTTCTTTGCCCCAAACCTGGCCTTTCCTGAGCCAATAATCTTCAGGCCTTCATCGTTTCTAAACTTGAAAACTCCTTCTTTGTCATATTTTATGCCTGTAACAAGATTTTTATTACCTATCATGTGAGATGTGCAACCGCTGTCAAGGATCCAAACTCCAGTATGGTCTGATGCTTTAAGGGCAATTTCAGCAACCACTACCTTCTCTGCTCTCTTATTCTTGGTCCATTTTTTTGTGCTCACACTCAGAAAAGATTGAGATTTCTGATCTTTCTCAGAATATGATAGACTGGCATCATCTTGCAAAGCTGCAAATTGATTTTTCATTTTCAACTCACCTGTTGGTTCATTGATCTGCTGCTTGTGAACATTTTGGTTCTGCTTGGGCATAATCTTCTATATGGTCGATGTGCGGTATCTTCCCATGTGCCCAAATCCTCCGCACCAATAACAGTGTCCTTCGAAACATGTTCTAGAGAACCTTTCTCTGTTTGGCTTCCACCTCTGTTCTTGTGTCCTTCAATATCTCTTGGATATAGAACACACATACTGTGAATGTCCCATATTTCCACAACAATAACACCTGATATAAGGTGCATTTCTTCTTATCAATTTTACACTTCTAGTTTCCCCTTGTGTTTTTTGAATATTCTTATTTAGTTTTTTGCCCAAATAAACCTTCAATCTCGGAATGAGTGCTTGCGGTCTGACATCAATATCTACAACTTTTTGTTTTCGATCAATCCCCAGTTCTGCCTTAGCATCTGGGCTCGATTCTTGCTTATTTCCTGCTGAACTACTAGCCTCCTCTTTCATCTTTTCTATCTTCTGAATGACCTTCTTTCCTGATATGACATTGGGGGTCAAGATTTTTTCTTGATCCTTCATTTTTCGTCATATAATGACTAATTATTCTTCAAGTTCTTTGATACACTTGACTTGATCTTTAACTTTTATATTCAAGCCATCGATCTCCCTTTTCTATTCTTCAATATTGAGCTTATGCTCATAAAACTTTTCTGAGCTCTCTAGCCTAGAAGACTTAAGGTTTTCAATTTATTTCACTAGCTAATACTTCTCTTCTTCCTACTATTGCATGTAGAGTTTGGCATCATGTACCACCTTGTTGGGTTTCTTTGTTTTTTCTCTCCAAACATCTATATCTTTAAGATTTTCTTATAATTAAGCTTCCATGTCAACTCTACCTTAAATTTCTTCTTCTTCTTCATCAGTGTTAGTTTCTTCCTTTTCTTGAGCACTACCGGCAACATCCACCATTGCATTTTCTCCATGATATTTACAATTTTCAATCTCCTAAACCTCTTCAACCTCATACTCATCTGAACTGTCTATTTCTTGTGAAAGAAGATTCTTATTATTGAAGAAATTTATCTTGAAATTCTTCTTCCCTTTCACATAGGCTGAAGATTTCTTCTTGGGAATTTCAAATTCATCTTCATCATTTTCTTCTTAAAATTTTTTGGGGCACATTGTGGCAAGATGGCCAATTTTTCCACATCTAAAGCAAGCAAGTGGAAGTTTTCCTTTGAACTTTCCTTCTCCTCTTTGAAGATTTGAGGAAAGGAATGACATTACCTAATCTGTCTCTTATTCTTCCTGAGAATCTTGAATGGTGAGATTCTTCATGGCCCTAAATGCCACATCTTTGGATTTACCCTTTTCCACAGCCTCGTTATCATCGTTCCCCATTTCATATGCAACCAAGGTACTGTGAAAATTGTCCAGTGTCAGCTCTTTTGGATATTTATCTTCTAGTACTGAAACTTTCAGATTGAACCGAGGTGGAAGTTTCATCAAGACGCGCTTTACGATATTTATGTCTTCAATGACTTCCCCAAGACCTCGCATATCTTCCACAATAATATTTACCCTGTCAAAGAATGCATCAACAGACTCATTCGGGTTCATTTTCAGATCTTCATACTTATTCTATAGTACTTGTAGCTTTTCCTCTCTGACCTTTGTATCTACTTCATATATATTAAAAATATTTTCCAACATGGCATGTGATGTTTTACATGACATCACCTTCGTATAGATAGTGTTGGATAGGGATCCCCCTAAAGCATTTATTCCCTTGGCATCAAAATCCAATTCTCTTTGCTCGGCTTCCGATAATGCCCCACTGTTGATGTTATCTGTTATACCATGCATTTCTGCTGTGAATACGCCCATTCCCAAAGATCAGAAGTAGTATTGCATCCGATTCTTCCATAGCTGAAAATTGTTCCCGTCGAAGATCAGAATCCCTTTATGATTGGTGACCTCCATTTGAGAGAGAAACACTGAAATAAACATTTCCCTCTGATACCAATTGTTAGGTCCACTATGTTAGATACCCTGAGAGGGGGGGTGAATCAGGGTATGATAGATTAAAACAACTTCCCTTATTGATCTTGCCTCACTGTTAAGAAAGACTCTCTTCTCTCTCTTTCCTGTAGAAAAGTATAAACAAAAACTAAAGCATGCACATGACACAACAATTTTTACTTGGTTCACCCTCACTAGGCTACGTCCAAGGAGCATACACCGACGATATGCCGATGTACCAAATCCACTAAAAGCACACTTCTATTTACAAAGTTAGGGATAAATCACTTATATTCCCAGGATCACTGCATTTACAATGTTTAGGGTCATCTCATTGCTTTCTCAAGGGTCACTCCCTATTTCTCTCTCTCTTGCTCACTGCCGGTGGAGAGGATCACCTTCTTCCTCTTCCTTTACTCACTAATTTGGAAAGGATCCACTCACAGTTTGTAGACCTGTAGGTATCTTCATTATAACTAATGAATGAATACTCTATTGTATGTATATGCTCTATTGAAGTCCAACTTTCACCTGTAGATAAATCTCAATTTGCACCGAAGGTATTGGGAAATCTTCCAGCTTTCGTGCAGCCCTAAAATGACTGACATGCTTCTTCAATACCTGGCATGATTCTTCAATCCGATGTGCAAGTTCTGGCATGAAAGTTCAAACCGGCATGAAATCTCACCTCAACCACTTATGCGACACTTGCTTCTTCAACTCCAAACTTGCGTGACTCACACCCTTTTATGCCCAAACCAATTTTGGTGCTCAACTATCAATTGTCGCGCTTCTTCAATGCCTGGTGTGCAAGTGTCACCAAAACACCTACGCGACACCCCCTTCTTCAACTCTAAACTTGGGTGACTCACACCCTTTCTCACCCAAACCACTTTGGGCACGCAACTATCAACTGGCGCACAACTTCTGAATATCTTTATACCTACGTAACCACACCACCACTTGCGCGACCACAACACCTGCGCAATGGGAGTTCTGATTTTCTCTAATTGTTGAACTCTCTATCGAATGAGGAGTGGTAAACCTCTATTTATAGGCATTTGGATACCCTGAGCACTGGCACACAAGTCTCCTCTCAGCGCGCAAGTCCAGCCACCCTAGTCTCTGCCGCGCAAGTCACTTGCGCGCACAAAACTAAAACTTGAGCACCCCTTTTTCCTTTTCCATATTTTGATGTTCTGATCTTGAAAAACATATGGCACACAAGTTTCCAAGCCTCCAAGACACGGTGGGACCTTGTATCTTCTCTTTTTGAACTGCCTCCAGAATGACCATTCCTTTATCGAAGTTCTTGAATCAATCATGGATCGTTAACAACATCCCTTGAACTATACATGCCACCATGAAATCCCATTTGTCAACAAATTTGTTCATCATGGTTTTCTTTTTCAACAAACAAAACACAGAGGCCCACTTTGTCAACAAACACAATCAACTCAAAAATGCTTCAATGATACCTTGAGGGATTTTTGACCAAAAAATATAATCCAAAAAATTATAGTAATTGGATATGATAGTGAAGCCACCTACCTCGAAGCTTTTGATGAAACTTTAACAACAGACGAAGAACGCACAAGGAAGCGGGTCGATTCTCCAAGAGCGGCCTTAGATCTCTTATCCTAGAAAGATCACGACTCAACATTGAAATATTTGGCATCCAAAAACGTCGATCTACCCACTATAGGTTCAGATCTGAGAAATACTAGAGATTGAAGAAGTAGATCCAAGAAGATCTATAAAAACAGGACAAATCCGTAAAGAATGGTGACATACATCAAGAATCGGACTTGAAATCACCAAGGGAAGGCTCTAGGTTGGCTCCAACTCATGTAGGGAGGGTTATACAGCCTTATAGGGAGAGTAATATCAAAGTAGGGGCGTTTTGAAGCCAAAAATAAATATAAATAGAAAAAACGAGTAAGCTCCTTGAAAATAGGATCTAGATTTGACCTCTGCGCAGGATTTGACCACACGGTTTGGGCCAACCATGTATGGATCGTGCTACCTTCATTTTGGTCCCAATACTCCTTATTAAACCCCCAGAATCTCCCATCATTAACCTTTACCATTTTTATGTAAACACATTTTTTTTATGGAAACATCCCACTTTATGGAAACACCCCACATTATAGAAACAACCCACTTTATGGAAACACCCCACTTTATGGAAACACCCGTCTTTATGAAAAAAACCCACTTTATGGAAACAACCAAATTTATGGAAACTCTCTATATTATGGAAACTCTATATTTTATGGAAACTCTCTATTTTATGGAAACCCAATCAAAGACACACTAATTAAAAAAACATGAGTAAAGGGGGTTATGTACCCGAAACCGGGGGTACTACAAGGAACGTGGATATAAATTGATTTTTTTAAATATTAGATAATAAAGTTAGAAAAATTCTTATACAATAAAATAAATATAGGTTTTAGGGATATTTTTAGGTCTTATCACATTATTTTTAACCTTAATTTCCCGATTTACATTTACTAAGGTAAAAAATATTTACTACGGTTATTATTCATAATGAAAAAAATAAATGGGAAATATTTATCAAATTTAGAAATTATGATTCCAAATATGTAAACCATTTTCAATATTCAATTATTATAAGTGGTATAAATTAATTTTATAATTAAATAAAAAAGAGCAATGATTTTTTTTAAAAAGTGTTTTTAAGCCCAAAAATGTAATTATACCAAAATCAGATATAAATATGATTAAAATGAAATTAATAAAACTAAATAATAATTATGTTAATTTTATATCAAATTAAAATCACAATGGTACTTTTAAAGTACTTCATTTAATGAAATGAAATGATTTTTTTACAAAAACCAGTATTTTTCACTATTCACTTAAAAATCAATATTTTCTGAAAAATTCAAAAAATTCACCATTTGTTAATTTTAATATAATGATTTTAAAAATGAATTTAATTTTTTAGAATTCAAATTATAAAATTTTGAAATTATTATTTTAAATAAAACCATATAATACATGAACATTAATTTAATAAGAATAAAATTATTATTTTTTGGATTGAAAAATTACTTAATCTTATTATAATGAATATAAATATATAATTAATTAATACTAATAGGATGTGAAATTTATTATTTACTTTACTTAGGTTGTTAAATTCTTCCCCCTTTTGGAAATTACATCATTGTAATTTTATTTATTTCTTAAAGAAGTTGAGATATATTTCCCTAATAACATTTTTTTATTCTAATTTTTCTTCTTCTACTATATGGGGTTTCCAAAAAACCTTGAATTGATAAATTAAATTATTCAAAAAAACTTTCTCTCTATAGTAACTAATTTTAGTATACTTTTTTCTCATAAGAAATGTTTTCTCTAAATTGAACTATTTTAGGGATTAAAACATGAGATGTATCTAGCACATATTCTCTTAATGATAAAACATGAAATATGTCATGTACCTAAGATAAAATAATAGGTAAGTACATTTAATATAAAAATGATCCAACTTTCCCCAGGATTTCATATGGTCTAATTAATCATGGACTTATCTCTACCTTTTTAATAAAACGCATAACACTTTTCCATGGAGTGACTTTAAGAAAAACATGATCTCCAACCTCAATTTTTTTTTTCTTTTCTCCAGTTATCCATGTAACTTTTTTAATAATCTGAGCCATCGTCATGTGCTTCTGAACCATCTTAAACTTATCAACCATTTTTTATACCAGCTCAAGTCCTATAAAATTCCTTTTCCCTACTTCATCCCAAAAAGTTGTAGTCCAACATCGCTTTCCATATAATGTTTCAAAGGGTTCCATATGTATACTAGAATGAAAATTATTATTATTAAAAAACTAATCCAATGAAAATGATGATCCTAAATTTCATTATAACCCATTAAACAAGCATGAATCATACCATCCAAAGTCTGAATCATTCTCTCAAATTTTCTATCTTATTGAGGATGAAAAGATGTACTGAAATTTAAGTCAGCACTCAACATATTATGAATAATTTTACAAAAATTAGAGGTAAATATGGGATCATGATTAGATATAATAAAGATATAGACTCTATGTAATCTAATTATCTATTTAACATAAATTCAAGAAAGTTTATCAAAAGACATATTATCTCTAATGGGGAAAAAATGAGCATATTTAGTTAATCAATCAACAATTACCCAAATCACATTATTACTTCAAGATGTACTTGGTAATCCCACCATGAAATCCATGGATACATTCTACCATTTCCATTCTAGCACTATCAAAGGCTGAACCACCCCCTTTGGTAATTTTCATTCAACTTTAACTTATTGAAAAGTCAAACATTTTATAGTAAAATCAATAATACATTTCTTCATTCCTTCCCACCAAAATTTTTCCTAAAGGACTTTATACATATTTATGCTACCAGGATGAAAAGAAAATGAAGAAATATGAACCTCAACTAATAGTTATTTCTTCAAATAGTGTCACATGAAATGCATTATGAATATCAAAGCACCTTCTTTGTCAACATGAAATTTAATCAACTTTAGTTTCTTAACCAATTACACATTTTACTGTAACTCACAGCCTTCTTTTTGAGCTTAATTAATTCTATCTAATATGATTGTACTAAAACCTAAAACAAAATAGGGAGGGTTTCTGCATGAACAATATCTAATTCAACATTCATAAAATCATCAAATGAAGGATCATGTTCTAGATGTATCATAGTTATGATGCGATATCTTTCTGACTCAATGCATAAACTACTCTATTTTCTTTACTCCGATGGTAATGAATTTTGTACTCATAATCATTTATCTATTCTATCCATATCCTCTTTCTCATGTTAAAATATTTCTGAGGTAATATATACTTAAAAATTTTATTATTACTATATATTTCACATTTTACTTGATATAAATGGTGTCTCTAATTTTTAAAGAAAAAACTACAGTTGTTAGTTCAAGGTTATTTGTTAGATAACTTTTCTTATGAGGTTCTAATTGACATGAGGCATAAGTAATTACCCAATAAAATTTCACTACACCACAACCCAATCCCTTCAATGAAGCATTGTTGTAGATAAAAAAGTGACCATTTTTGGATAAAATGTCCAAAACTATAGCATTCACTAATCTTCTTTTTAATTATTGGAAACATTCATCTCATTCCTTTATCCAAATGAACCTAACCCCTTTTAATGTTAACATAGATATCGTGATTTATAACCATGAAAATTTTTCAACAAACCATCAGTAATAACCTACTAATATAAGAAAACTATAAATCTCAGTAACATTTTAGGTCTTGGACACTCATCAGCAACTTTAGTTTTAGTTAGATCGAATGTTGTGCCATATTTTTTATGATATGTCTGAGGAATAATATATGATGTTACCAAAAATCACATTTTCGAAATTTTTCATATAACTTATTTTCTTTAAGGGTTTTCAAAACAATCGTTACATGTTTTTCATGATCCTTATAAATTTTTGAGTAAACCAAAAAATAATTAATAAACACAACCAAAAATTTATCCAAATATTAACGAAAAACTATATTTATAAGATCTATAAATATAGATAGGTAATTTTATAACCCAAAGGGAATAACCAAAAAATAATAACTCCCATACTTAGTATTAAACACTATTTTTGTAACATCATCCCCCTTCACCTTCAGATGATGGTACACAAACCTTAGACTTTCCTTAAAAAAATACTAAACTCCCTTAATCTAATTAATAAATTAATTAATACGAGGAAACATATAAATATTATTAATAGTAATGTTATTAAAATCTCAATAATCAATACAAAACCTCATGGATCCATCTTTTTTTAACAAAAAATAGGTTCACCCCATAATGAATTTCTAGGATGAATAAAATCTTTATCAAGAAAATATTGTAGCTATTTTTTTTCAATTCCATATGTTTTACTTAATCTATTTGATAAGGTTATTTTGAAATTTGGTTATCATTTGGCACTAAGTCAGTAGAAAATTCAACTTCCCAATTAGGTATAACATTATTTAACTCATTAGAAAAAAATCTAGGTATACTTTTACTACAGATACATCATTAATCTGAACAGTTTCAATAATATAATAATGGTGACTTTCATTTCCATATCTTAATAGTTTCTTAGCCTCTTGATATGTTATCAAATGTATGAATTGATTATTTTATACAAACAGAAACACATTTTGGAACATAATTTCTTTGGTTTTGCAGTCTATCTATGCATGATAAACAAAATTCCAATCTATACTCAGAATAACATAGAATTATATAATGTATAAGATAATAAGGATTGTAGGGAAAACCTTCCCATAGATGATAATAGGAAGATCTTTTTAAATTAAGTTACCTTAATAGTTCTCCTAGTGTTTTCACCAAAATTAATAAATTCATTTCTTGAGGTGAAATTTTCATTTTACGAGCAATTTTATCAGAAATAAAATAATTTGTAAATCCTGAATCAAACAAGACATCAGCATAATCTAAACAAATGATTAATTTTTTTGTTACCACAACGTTTAATGGCCCACCATCTTCTGAAGTATCTTTAAAGTATTTCACTACACCCTTCTACTTAAGTCTTGATTCTTCCCATCATTCTTGCTCTTCTTTATACATGCATCCATATAATAAGCCATCTTATTACAATTAAAACACTTTACTATTTTCTTATCAAAATTGGTCTTACCATTACCTAGATCATTTTATTTGAAATCACTATACATATGGACAAACTTACAACAATGAAATCACTTACCATATTTCACAATACATTCCTCATGGTGTTTTACCACACCTATAATAAACTGAAAACTTGATTTTCTTACCTTTAGATTTATTTGATGGATTCTTCTCATTTTCCAGCCACCTAGATATCTTTTTTTATATGTTATTATAAAACACATAATTATCAAAAAACTTCTTTTACACATTCTATACAAATTGAATACGTTTCTCATAACTTTCAAATTCATGATAAGTGAGTGCCCTTTGATATTTTGTCTTTATTCACAAGAAAAATAGATTAATTTTACTATCAATATCTCAGATCAATTTTAGTGTGTACCTTTCCAATTGGGTGAAGTTTGATTTATATGGAACCACTAAATATTCCCCCTTTCCTTAATTAGAATAACTTATTTTCATCCTAAGTCATACAACATTTGGAAAATATATCTCAAGAAAATATTTTTAAATTCATCCCATTCCAAGGCATTAATATCTTCTATTTCTCTGATATTATTAACTATTAACCACCATTGATCAAATTCACCTTCAAAATAATAAATATAAAGAGTTACATATTTATAATCTGAAAAAACCATGAATTTTAATATATTTCAAGGGATTTAATCCATCCCCCATCCACTAATTGATTAGAATATCCATTGAATTCTAGAGGGTGTTTTCTTATAAAATGATTCACTATTAATATGTTCCTCTATAGTATATCTGGATACTCTCTCTCATGGATTCCACCACTATTTATAGTATGCTTCAAATGATCTATCAAAATAATAAACCAATTTTTTCCAATTCAAACCATTCCATGTTGGTGATTTGGAAGGATATTGTCCTCTTGGTGCCTTCATACTTCAATTTCTCTATTTCATCAACAGAAAACCAGTTTGAAAAAAATAGTTTAAATAAATTAAAATAGTAATATTAAAATACTCTATCATGAAAACCATTAATTAAAATTTCTTAAGGGTATTTTATTACATTATCCCAACCTCTAAAATCATCTAAACCTTTACTCTGAAACCAACTATATGTACTTGAACTTAAAAAATCCATAAATTATATTTTTTGGAAAGATATAATTTTAATGAATTTTAAAATATCTTTTAGGTTTATAGTTTTAGAGAGTTAAATCATTACCCATACATAAATAAATATTAAATCATAAATCATAAATTTCCACTCAATATCCATTTTTCTCACAATATGAAAATTTTAATATATAATGAGTTTTATTTTCATGAAATATCTACATAATTTTCATCTTTACCTCATATTTGTTCCTACTCATCATTAAAACCAAGTGAAAAACATTTTAAAATGTGATATGAGCACAAATATTGTAGTTAGTAACATATAAAAATAAAGAAATAACCCATTAGTCTATGAATAATAATAAAAGTTTTCTTTTTCCAAAATAAAATTTGAGTTCAAAATAAATATTTTCTTACCCAAGAAATCAACTTCTCTACCCAAAGTTTTTCAGAAAACATTTCAAAAGAAATATTAAAGGAAAAAAACTCATAAATGTTTCTTTTCAATCATGGAAAACTCATGATTTTTTTTGAAAAATTTAAACATTTCACCCTTAATAAGTATCATATACTTTCCTTTAACTATAAACTCATTATCTTACCTTGTGAAATTAGAATATTTCTGTAAAAACTCATAGAAATCATAGATAAATATTGTATGTAATTTGAGAAATCATTTATATATTTCTCTTAATACCACTCTTTCAAATGGAATAAACAACTAGGTAAATTCTAATAATCTGTTAGAAAAAACATAATTGGTTAACTCCATCTATTTACCCAATGAATTGGAGAGCTATATCGTGCTCACCTGTCCTTGCATTATAACGAAACCACTTACACTTGGTTTATAATAGAACCACCCATCCTTAGTTTGTAACAGAACCCACTGTCATCATTAATAATTCACAAGAACTATAACATAATCATAAAACATAAAATATTTTATAAAATATTATTTTCACCCATAAGAAAAACATTTTCTGGATATCAAAATATTGATTACATTTAAAACAGTTTTGAAAACAATCAAAATAAAGGGAAATATGGATTTTATTTAAAAAAATGATATAATTTAAAGAATTAAAAACATAAAAAATCAGTTATGGTAGTGAGAAAAATAATTGACTCCTTTTACATTAAAATAGAGTATTCCTTTTACCTTTTTGTAAAGAAATTAAAAACATTTCGTATAAAATATTTAAAAAGATTCATTTTGAAAATTTTTCTAATAAATTTAAAATACATATAAAATTACCTTTATAATTTATTTATTTATATATAAATACACGCATTCATATTTTTAAGAATATGTACATGTATGAAAAATATTTAGGAAATAAATATTTAAAACATTTAAAATGAGGTTTTAAGTTAAAGTGTCATTTACCTCGAGTCTATATCATCACATGCATTCATAATATTCATGAATAATGAACATATGTTAATTATTTACTTTATTAATAACCATTTTCATGTTTATTATTCATTTTATTTTATTTATCACTATGTTATATAAAATTACTTAATTAATTAATTCTTTGTCGAATGTTTTAATGATATTCAAATCATATATCCAAAATGAATTTGGTAAGTTGAATATATAAAAAGTGGTCATTAATAAATCATATATATAATAATAATTATGAAATAATTATTATTTTTATATACTTTTAAAACCAACCATGAAATATTGTTAAGAAAAATTAATTACGTTATAATGATAGATACCATAAGCCATACGTATGTATGAGTAACATTTCCATTTTTCAATGAAAATGATGAAAATAAATTTAGTAATATTTTAAATTTACATAATTATAATTATAACATAAATATAATGTTATTTATTTAGATACAATTATATAAATAATTCATGTGATGTGGCCATGAAGAATGATTCACATCGCTTTTTGGAGGTGGTAGTCCACACATACGCCTGAGCAACGTTATCATTTTTCAATGGATATAAAATAAGAACAAAGATCATATATAATATTTAATTAATTTTAATTATTCCATGAATATAATTTCAACAATTTTTTAGAGGCGTTGATGGAAAATGAATTGCATCGGTTCTTGAGGCGGTAGTCCTCTATACACACGAATGGTGGTTTCATTTCCCATTTGATGGAAGGAGAGATAAATATAGGTTATTCCATTAACATAATAACATCTAATTATTTAGAATATAATTGTTTTATTATTTCATCTTGGATGAGAAATATTTTATTGAGGTATAAGAATAAATAAAATGAAAATTCTCAGTAAATAAATTTACCTCTTCTTCAAAAAACTTTTTTAAGTTTATACGTAAATCCATCCTAGATTTGTTTTATGATCCAACCAGTGCCTCTAGGACGTGTTTAGGGATGTAAGTAAGGGATTTTTATAGGTATTTTTTGATATATAGTTCTTAAAAGGTGTGTGAAAAAAGGATAGATGGTTCCCTTTTATAAGTGAGGGGAAGGGAACTCTTGGAAATCCTTAAAGTAATAAATTAAAATAAATTATTTTTCATTGGAAAATTGAGAAATTTATGTATTTAGAATAAATAATGATTATGAGTAAAAAAAATCTCAAAAAATAAAATTTGGATATGTTTATATAATGTTTTTAACCTTATCTCTTTGTTTTATCCCCCTTGTTAACCCTTTTGATGATTATTGTTATATCAAAGTTTTTTACACTAAAGGAGTTATGAAAGTTACTGAAAAAGGAAAATTGGCCCATAAGTAGACCATGGTTGATATTTTAAACAATATCCCATTCAATTTTATATGGATAAGTTTTTTATGAATTTTAATTTTTTTAATAAAACATTATTTATTATAAAATACCATTAATGGAATTTTTAAAACTATTCATTTAATTTGATATGAAAACAACTTGAAAACAAATGAATTCAAATATAATCCATTAATAATTCCATAAAAATTTATTTTTATCTATTAAATTAATGGTACATTAAGACTCACTCAAATAGTACTACTTTTACAGTTTTTAGAATTATTTACTTGATTTTTCTCCTGGTTGCACAAGCACTATGTCAGCATTGTATAAGCATTTGAGGTAATTATTTCATTTATAAAAATTAAATATAAATTACCATGATATAAAAAATATTTTCTATTTAAAATTACCATTTATAACTTAATATAACTTATTTTTATCCCTATCAAAAAATATTTTAGATATTAAAATCAAGGGAGGGACATTTTTGAATTTATATTTACTTAAAATAAAATAAATGTTATAATCAATGGAAAGTGTCTAGAAATTGAATTTTTTAGAATATTGGATATTAAAGTAGAAAAAAAACTTATCCAAAAAAATAAATACAAGTTTTAGGGAGTGTTTTATGTTGTATCACATTATTTTTAATCTTAATTACTCGATTTACCCTTACTAAGGTGACAAATATTTACTACGATTACTATTCATATTGAAAAAAATAAAAAGTGAAATATTTAAAAAATGATAATTAATTATCCAAAAAATTTAATAAATTTTTAAATATTCAATTTATATAAGTTTAATAAATTAATTTTAGAATTAAAGCACAGAACGTAATGAAAAACAGTTTAAAAAATATGTGTTTTAAGCCCAAAAATGTACTTATACCGAAATCAGATATAAATATGATTCAAATGTAATTAATAAAACTAATTGATAATTATGTTACTTTTATATAAAATTAAAAGTAAAATGGTACTTTTAAATTACTTCATTTAATGAAAAGGAATGAAAGTTTTACAAAAATCGGTATTTTCACTATTCATTGAAAAATTGATCTTTTCAAAAAAAATACACAATTTCACCGTAATATAATTTTTATATGATTATTTAAGAAGGTAAGTTCATTTTTTTATATTCAAATTCTAAAATTTTGAAATCATGCTTTTAAATAAAATCTTATAATACATCAAAATGAATTTAATAAGAATAAAATTTTTTCCGCTTTGATTGAAAAATTACTTAATATTCTTATAATGAATATAAATATCTAATTATTCAATGTTTATAAGGATTGAAAATGATTATTAACTTTACATGGGTTGTTATAGTAAGGGTAACTATGAGTTGTGTATGGGTAAGTTGGAAGTCTTACAGGTTGTGTAAAGGTACCCTTGGCACTTGTAAAGTTAAACATGGGTTCTGTAAGGGTAAATTGAAGTTACATAAGGGTAACATGAGGTTTATTTTACCTGATTAAGAGTAAAAAGTACCTCACGTAAAGATATCCCAATTTTCCTAAAGACTTTATAAGGGTAAAATTGGAGCTACGTAAGGGTAGTCTAGAATTCAGCTATTGTATAAGGGTAAGTTGTTCACCCTTATGTGATGGCTAAGAGCTATGTAAGGGTAAACCATGTTACACTTACACATTGCCATTTTTAGGAATATTTTGAAAAACCTATTCTGTAATCATTCTTTCCTAGATCACACCTATAATGTATTTCAATGGTTTTAAATGCCAAAAATTGTGGAATTAAAATATTTTTGACTCATCTTCTCATAAATTAAATGATTATGAATACTTAAATGTGATAAATTTAAGAAATAGTTTCAAGAGAAATTAAATTGTTAATTCAATTTGTGTATTTAATTCTTTGTTTATATATGTGGTATTTTTATTTATAAAATAGTCAAACTCTTGTGGCCTTTGTTGTTGGTTAATCCTTTATGTTTGAGTAGCTTGAAAATTTCTTTAAGAAAGATCTATGAAGTCTTCCTTGACCAAACTGGGCTCTTCTTCAAATTTATAGGAATAATTAAACCCTTCACTCTCCTCTGTTCTTGAGAGTATTATTCTTTAAGGAGTAAATTATAGGTATTTTATTTCTAGTTTTTTTTTGGAAAATAATCCTTCCCAACCTTTCTGAAAAAGGCTAAGGTTCTTCCTATGCAATAAATAATATGGAAATTATCAAAGAATGATAAAAAAATATTATCAAAGATTATCAAAGAATGGAAAAAAATATTATTCTGGATTATATTGGATAGTGAGTGATATTATTCCATGTGATGTTTTATTTCTATTTGAAATAAAATAGTTGGATTCAGTTCTAGTAATATTTGAAGAGATTTTTGAGCTGACGAGTACATAGTCATGATCCAGGTGATGATACCTTGATGAATCTTGAATTTGAAATCAATAACCTTGAGGTAGGTTGTAACACCCCACCCCTACCTCATTGTCTTGAGGAGGCGGTGAGGGATACTTGGCCTTAATCGACGTTCCCAAGATGCCAAAGGCTGGCAATAAATGCCGAGGGCTTCAGGATCAAATTAGGGAACAATTTTCCCTTAAGACAAAACCAAAAAAAACCATCCATTAACCACCACTATATGATGCGTGTAAATAAAACAGCCAAACATGCATTCCCCATAGACAACCAAGTTGCACCACAATACAACCCAAAATCAATACAACCAGACATGTCTACACCACATCAGAGTACAAGACCAAACAACAAACACTACGAGCCATGACACTACCACAGCTCCACACCAAGCTACAAGCTCCAAGATCCACCAAGACATCAAAATGCACCACTAAAGGAGGGAGATGCCTTACCTTTTCCCACATCACGATACACAACATCTACAAATACACCAATGTGCCAAAGAAGGGGGTGAGTACTAAAACTCAGTTGGTTTTACCCAAATTACTTCACTACACACACCACTAGGATAAAACTATTAGCACATTTATATAAAACAATTTATATAAAATAATCACAAGTACAACCATTTTCATAAGCCAAACATGCCCTTACCAAGCCATCACACCCAAACCAAGAAACCAAGGGAAATTCAACCAAACATGCCACAAGCCATTTCATCATTCACACACTAGCACAACAATTTCCAACTTACAAAGCAATGCACAACAAACAACCAAAACAACCAAACGGTGGAGCTTCCATCCAACCCGTTCACCCATTCACACCTAGTGGTACTTCCTGACCACAACTAAATTGTGGAACTTTCGTCCAACCCATTAAACCATTCACAACTAGTGGCTCTTCCCATCCACTTATCATTTGATGGTGGACCTTCCATCCACTATCCATACCCTTTTTATAGTCGTAATTCTCGCCACTTCCACACAACATTCCCATCAAGCCATAAACAAGCACATGACCCACCAAGGTCACAACAACATTCAATCAACCAATTCCATCGCATACTAACCCACTTCAATAAATTTTCCATTTATCGAAAACCATTTTCCATGCCAAACCACATTTTAATAAAAACAACATCTTTATTGAAAACCATTTTCCATCAACCATTTTACCAAATCAATCTCAACAACCCATTTTAAAATCTCTATTTTAAAATACACAACAATGTCATTTCACTATAAACCCCCCCTTTTCCCCCAAAATCCCCAAAACATCACCAAAGGGATTTCCAACCAATTTGGCACAACCATCATAATTAATTTCAAGCACAAAAAATTAATTGTAATCAAACACCACTAGTTCTAACCAAGTGTAGTCGAGAGAGAAGCCACCTACCTTTAGGGTTCCTGAGAAATCGACCCACAATCACCCGCACCTCAAATCCAGAGAACGCACCACCAAAACCTCTCTAGATCCCCTTCCCTAACCACCACAGGCCTTAAAATCATCATCAAAGGAAACTACAACCCTAGATCTACACACAAAAAGTATAGATCTAGAAAACCAAGAATGAGGGAGATGTGGATCTAAAGGAACCCACAAGAAAACTGAGAGGAGAGACTTACCCTGTAGAAAACACCTTAAAACCACCACGAAACCCCTTTGAATCGCTTAAAGAATCAGTGGAAGATAACCTTCAACTCCTGAGGGACCAAAATTCCGAGTGAGGCTCGAGTAGGAGAGGATTTGGAGAGGAATTAGGCAATCCCGAGTGAACTCGGGTTTTAAAACCCTATTTTAAGTGGCCACACGATTAGCCCGCATAGTTTGGAAAACCGTGCGCTAATCATGAACTAACCGTGCGCACGCTACTGCCTCGAGATCAAGGGTCCGCACGGTTGCCTTGCACGTTTTGGAAAACTGTGCACAGGCTGTGTGAATCCTACTGTCTCCTCATGCACGGTTTCCTAGAGTATCCACATGGTTTCCCCTAACCGTTCTCAAACCGTGCTCCCTATGAAAAGCCTCCAAACTCATTCAAAACCATTCCAAACTCTCCCAACCTCTTTCCAACTCATCCCATGAACTTTAAACACATAAAAATGCATAACCAAAGGCCACATACCTCAAACAAGGGGTACTACATTCTCTCCACCATTGGAATTTCCATCCTCGGAAAGTAGTGAACCTGCCCTTTACCGAAAGATCTCGGGCCACTGCTCGACCATCTCTTTCTTCCACTCCCAAGTCTCCTATTGAATCTGAACATGCTGCCACAAACACGAACTAAACCGATGCTTTTACCATGAAAACTTTCTCTTGACTATCCAAAACCTGCACTGGCACTTGCATCAATGAATCATACAGTTCTAGTTCAACATGATCCCATCAAATCATATGGTCACGATCCGGCTGATACTTTTTCAACTGCGACACATGAAACACATTGTGCACCACACTGAATCTAGGTGGCAAAGCCAAATGATAAGCCACCTCACTAACTCGCTCACGAATCTCAAAAGGTCCAATATACCTTGGAGATAACTTTCCCTACTTCCTAAACCGATGATGTCCCAACCTAGGAGAGATCATCAAGAAAACATGATCACTCACCTCGAACGACAAAGACCGTCGACGATGATAGGCATACGATTTCTGACGACTCTGAGCTGTCTCCATTCTCTTCCTGATAAGCTTGATCTTCTCCGTAGGCTCATGGAAAAGGCTTGGTACAACCATTGAGGACTCACCCGTCTCCACCCAACATAGTGGAGAATGACACGGCCGCTCATACAACATTTCAAACGGAGCCATATGTATGTATTCCTGATAACTTTTATTATACGAGAACTCAACCAATGACAAGTGCTCCTCCCACGAGCCACCAAAATCCATGACACAAGCCCGAAACATATCCTCCAAAGTTTGTATCGTCCAATTAGATTGACCATCCATCTGAGGGTGATACGCCGTGCTCATAGTCAACTGTGTCCCAAGGGATTGCTGCAAGGATTTCCAGAAACAAGATTTAAACCTTGGATCTCTATCTGATACAATCGAAACTGGAACACGATGCCACTTTTCCACCTCCTGGATATAGAATTTGGGAAGATCCTCCACTGTATGAGATTCACGAATCAGGATGAAATGGGTCGACTTTGTTAGCCGATCCACTATCACCCAAATGGCATCGTGCTTTCTGACCATTATTGGGAGACCTGTAACAAAATCCATTGCTATATTCTCTCACTTCCAAACAGGGATTGGTAAAGACTACAAAATTCTCATTGGACTCTGATGCTCTTCCTTGACCTACTGACAAGTCAAGCATATCGAAACAAACTCAGCCACACTTCTTTTCATACCAGCCCACTAGAACTGCGCTTTCAATGCTTTATAAATTTTCTGAATTCCAGGATGAACAGCCCACCTGGAATGATGATACACCCTGAGAAGATCCTCCTGAAAAGAAACTGGTAAAACCATCCGATTCTAAAAACACAAAACTGAATCTCCATTTAGTTTCTAACCCTCAATGGTCTCCCCACCATTGAGTCTTGACCCCATGGTCACACACTCAGAATCAGATATCTGTGCCTCTTTAACCAATCCAACCAAGTCATGAATCAACAATACTCAAAATAAGAACTCTCTATCGCCCTGGTCCTCACATTCCAACTGCATATCGGCTATAACCGACATCAACAGCCACTGGTCCGATGCCTATTTCACCGTCTGAGCATATGATTTTCTACTTAATGCATCTGCCACCAAATTTCCCTTACCTAGTGTGTAAATTAAGTCAAAATCAAACATCTGTAGATATTCCATCCATATACTTTGCGTCAAGTTCAAATTACTTTGTGAGAAAATGTGCTTCAAGATCTTATGATTTGTATATACCGTGAATTTCTCCCCGAATAGATAATGACACCACACTTTCAAAGCATGCACCCCTGCTGCCAATTCCAAATCCTAAGTTGGGTAGTTCTTCTCATGCACTCTCAACTACCGTGAGCTATATGCAACCACATGATTCCCTTGCATTAGAACACACCCCAACCCTGATCCCATTGCATCACAATACACCACGTACCCTTTTACTGGTTCTGAAAAAACCAAGATTGGTGCTGATGTAAGGCGACCCTTTAGCTCTTCAAAACACTGCTGACACTGTTCATTCCACTGGAATGGAACATTATTTCTTGTCAAATTTGTCATCGGTGAATCCAAACATGAAAAATCACGAACAAAACACCAATAATACCAAGATAGACCAAGGAAACTCTGTATCTCAAACACATTCTTTAGCGGTTTCCATGAGATAACAACCTCTATATTTTATGGATCCACTGAAACACCCCTTTCAGAAATCACATGGCCAAGAAAATGAACTTCCTGTATCCAAAAGTCACACTTTGACAATTTAGCATACAACCGATGATCCCTCAAGATCCCTAGAACTGTCTCTAAGTGCTGTTCACGCTACTCCCTTGTCTTTGAATACACCAGTATATCATCTACAAAAACCACCACAAATGAATCCAGATATCTTTGAAATATATGATTCATCAATGCCATAAACACTGCTGGCTCATTCGTTAGAACAAAGAGTATAACCACATATTCATAATGACCATGTCTACTTCTAAAAGCTGTTTTAGGAATATTGTCCTTCCTCACCCTTAATTGATGATATCTCAACCTCAGGTCGATCTTGGAGAACCACTGGGCTCCACTCAACTGGTCGAACAAATCATCAATTCATGGAAGTGGATATCTTTTCTTTATCGTAACCTAGTTAAGTCTATGATAACCAACACATAGCCTCAAAGTTCCATCTGCCTTTTTCACAAACAACACGGGAACTGCCCACGGGGACGTGCTAGGCTAGATAAACCCTTTGTTTTCTAACTCTTCCAACTAGAATTCTAATTCCCGTATTTCAATAGGGGTCATCCGATAAGACGGAAGTGAGATAAGACTGGTCCCTAGAAGGAGATCAATTGTAAACTCCACTTATCTTATGAGAGGTAACCTAGAGAATTCTTCAGGAAAAACATCCATGAACTGATCCACCACTGCTGGAAGAACACTCTGTTCAACACCCTCTACCGATTCTGATGACAACACCACCAACTGATACGATAACGTGCCCACTGCTGGTGCCAAAAAACCTATTTCACCCTTCCTTTCATGCCTCTCTCCTCTAAATAGATGTATAACACTATCATGTGTCGTAAAATCCAATGTCCATGCATTACAATCTATTTGGTCCTTAAACTCCACCCGCCAATCCATTCCCAGGATTACATCATACCCATCCATCTCAAGCACTGAGAAATTCCAGGTTATCTCAACCTCACCCACAACAATACCACATGATCTACACAAGAAGGTTCGACACTCTTTTAGACCCAAAGGAGTTTGAAGTTTCAAAACCGAAGGCATCATTTCTTCCCTTAAACCCATCAAATCAACCACACGTGCAACAATTAAAGAGTGCGAAGCACCCATATCAAACAACACTCACATCTAGGTATAATTTAAAAGAGTAATACCTCGCATCGTGGATGGTCCCGACTGATCATCCACCACAACCTGCTCAGTTCTGAACAACGATTTTGTTGCCACACTCTGCTCTTTATTACTTTGATGAGGCATCATGGTATTCCAAGAATCACCATGACCCACTTTACTCTACTGACAAGGGGTGTGTTGTTGTCCCCGTCCCGTCGAAACATACAACATCTGCGATCCCTGAGGAGTGTCACATGCACCCAACCTTGGAGTATTCCGATAATAATGCTGCAGATGCCCCATCTAATTACACTTATGACATGCTCGAGGTTGTTCCATACAATCTTGCTTGATGTGGCTCATAGAACCACACTAAAAACATTCTGGCTTGCTCTGGCGCTTTAGATGAAGATTTATCGATCCTACCATCAGATTATATGCCATATTTATGCCCTAGGAATAAGTGTCCCTCCTTCGCTTGAACCCAACATTAGAGTTCCCACTATTCCCCATGGGTACCACCATGCTTTCTCTGCTCGGAGATCCCAAAAGACCCCGCTCATCCACTGAGACTCTATTCACCACCTCTGTATAATCACCAATACACAACACCACTATCTTGGAACGAATGTCCTACCTCAAACCAGCTTCAAAGATATGAGCTTTCAATGATGTACCACCTGCCACCTCAGGTGAAAAACTCACTAAGTTCATAAAGTTAGTTGCATACTCCTTCACGAACATATGATCTTGCTTCAGACTGAAGAAACCATTCGTGCGCTGAATTCTAAACGTATGTGGGTAGAATTGTTTATTAAACAATTCCTTAAAGCCTTCCCACGTCATTCCCTGTTCTGTTCTAGCTTGAACCACCAACACCAACCACTGAAGGGCAAGATATTCTAAAATATATGTGGCCAACTTCACTTTCAACTCTACCGGTGTTCCCAAGAACTCGAAGATATTGTTCATTTTATTCAACCATGCTTCTGCCCTCTCTAGCTCTGAATCACCCCTGAAGATGGGTGGATTTTTCTTGTGAAACTGAACCGCATTATCCACATTCCTTGGTTCATTTTCTTTGTTTCCACTTTCCACAGCTTGGAAATCTTGCACTATACTTTGCACCAGCTACTGGTTCACCTGAGGCTCAGGTGCAACTATGTTCCGGTTGGTCTCTACGACACCTACCTGGTGCTATTTCTATAAACAGAAAACAAAAAACCATGAGTCTCACTTCCATAGAAATCAAGAATTCCCATTTCAATTTTCATTACATAACAATATCACAACGAGGATTTCCACCTTTTCCACATTTTCCATGTTTCACCATTTTTAAAAACCAAACCATTTTCAAAATACAAATTTATTTACATTACAATTTCACAAATTCATATCACACCATAAATCATTATACCCCAATGAAATTTTCATCCTAGAGGGAATTCATTACTACCTTATATTCCCTGCTCATCTCATTGGCTACACCCACGACAATGAGATATCCAATGCCTATAAGTGTCTCCAAAAAACTTATATACCCAACTCCCTGGTAACTTGAAGTTCATCATAAGAGGGTTAACTACGTCCTTTTATGCTATATATTCCAAGTTTCTGAAATTCATATTCCATTCTACCATCCCAACTCAAGGAATATACCACAACGAATGTCAAATCCAAAACCAAGGTGCCAAAGTGACCAAACAACTGCTCTCACTTGAAAGCTAAGGACCGAACAAGATAATACCACTTTAACACCCCGCCCCTACCTCATTGTCTTGAGGAGGCGGTGAGGGCTACTTGGCCTTAAGCGACGTTCCCAAGACACCAAAGGCTTCCTATAAATGTTGAGGGCTTCAAGATCAAATTGGGGAATGATTTTCCCTTAAGAAAAAACTAATCAAATCATCCATTAACCACCACTATATTATGTGTGTCAATAAAAAAACCAAACATGCATTCCCAAAAGACAACCATGTTGTACCACAATACAAACCAAAACCAATACAACCATACATGTCTACACCACATCAGAGTACAAGCATAAACCAAACAACAAACACTACGAGCCATTACACCACCATACCTCCATACCAAGCTCTCAGCTCCAAGATCCACTAAGACATCACAATGCACCACTAAAGGAGGGAGATGCCTTACCTTTTCCCATGTCACGATACACAACATCTGCAAAGACACCAACGTTCCAAAGCAGGGGGTGAGTACTAAAACTCAATAGGTTTTCCCCAAATGACTTCCCTACACACGCCACTAGGATAAAACCGTTAGAAAATTTATATAAAACAATTTATATAAAATAATCACAAGTATAACCATTTACATAAGCCAAACATGCCTTTACCAAGCCATCACACCCAAACCAATCAACCAAGGGAAAACCAAGCAAACATGCCACAAGCCATTTCATCATTCACACACTAGCACAACAATTTCCAACTTGCAAAGAAATGCACAACAAACAACCAAAACAACCAAACGGTGGAGCTTCCGTCCAACCCGTTCACCCATTCACACCTAGTGGTACTTCCCGACCACAACCAAACGGTTGAACTTCCATCCAAACTGTTCAACCATTCACAACTAGTGGCTCTTCCCTTCCACCTATCCTTTGATGGTGTCCCTTCCGTCCACAAGCCATCCCTTTTTTATAGTGGTACTTCTCACCACTTCCACACAACATTACCATCAAGCCATAAACAAGAAGATGAGACACCAAGGTCACAAAAACATTCAATCAACCAATTCCATCGCATACCAACCCACTTCAATAAATCGTCCATTTATTGAAAACCCTTTTCCATGCCAAACCACATTTCAATAAAAACAACATATTTATTGAAAACCATTTTCCATCAACCATTTTCCTGAATCAATCTCAACAACCCATTTTTAAATCTCTATTTTAAAATCCACAACAATAGCATTTCACCATAAAACCCCCATTTTCCCTAAAAATACCCAAAACATCACCAAAGGGATTTGAAACCAATTTTTCACAACCATCACAATTAATTTCAAGCACAAAAAATTAATTGTAATCAAACACAACAAGTTCTAACTAAGTGGAGTCTAGAGAGAAGCCACCTACCATTTGGGTTCCCGAGAAATCGACCCATAAGAACCCACACCTAAAATCCGGAAAACGCACCACCGAAACATCTCTAGATCCCCTTACCTAACCATCACTAGCCTTAAAATCATCATCCAAGGAAAAAAATGCCCTAGATCTACACACAACAAGTGTAGATCTATAAAACCAAGAAAGATAGAGATTTGGATCTAGAGGAACCCATAAGAAAACCAAGAGGAGAGACTTACCTGGGAGAAACCACCTTCAAACCACCACAAAACCCCTTTGAATCGCTTCAAGAATCAGTGGAAGATCACCTTCAACCCCTGAGGGCCAAAAATACTGAGTGAGGATTGAGTGGGAGAGGATTTAGAGTGGAATGAGTAAATCCATAGTGAACTCGGGTTTTAAAACCTTATTTTAAGTGGCCACACAGTTTGGAAAACCATGCGCTAACCGTGCGCACACTACTACCTCGAGAGCAAGGGGCCACATAGTTGCCTCACATGGTTTGGAAAACCGTGCACAGGACGTGCGAAGCCTGCTGTCTCCCCCTACACGGTTTTCTAGAGCAATCGCACGGTTTCCCCTAACCGTGCTCAAATCGTGCTCCCTATGAAAAGCCTCCAAACTCATTCAAAACCATTACAAACTCTCCCAAGCTATTCGAAACTCATCCCATTCAATTTTAACACATAAAAATGCATAAACAAAGGCCACATACCTCAAACTAGGGGTACTCCATAGGTGGTCTTGTGTACTCTACCCTTTGGTATTTATGTGTGATTATTAGCATGTGGTGTGAGGTTCGCCACCTTGGGGGAATAACCTTGATTCTCAAAATGATTTATGAAAATAATAATTATAATTTAATTAATGAGGCTTTAGTCTTAATTAATTAAAGGATCTATTCCGAATGACTTTACAAGGTGACATGGGATATTTTTGACCTTGTGTGCCAGCTTATTGCTTGGTTGCTGATGGTTGAGGCTTGACTGGTTGTGTAACCTGTGATACCTATATTTAATTATTAATCCCATAGTGTGTGCAGTTGGTGGATCCCATGTTTGATGTTTAGAAACCTTGGGGTGTATTTTTATGATAATTGAGACCTATAGCTTATAATACCACGTTTTATGATTGATCACATGTGTAACTGTTATGAATCTTGATGATATTCCATGATCTATTTATATGCGTACCTGTGTTGAATTGATGTGATACTTATGATAGACTAGCTTGTTGACCATGATTGATAGCGATCAAATTCATGTGTGAAAGTATAGTATAGTGACCCATTATGTGATATAGTATGCCTATGTGTGGGAAACATGTTTGTTGTTCTGTGACATTTGATATGTGTGACTGATATGATTACACAATCTCCTTGTGATATGTATGGTATATGCTATATTGTTGTTGTTTTGTGCATGGTACCTAAGAGATAGGTAGAAACATCATGGCTTAGTATCCCTAGAGGAGGATCATGTTCAGATGTTGCATGTGATGTGATGATGAAACCAAGGTAGATGATGGGGCATGATGTCCTAGTGTGTCCAAACTAGGGGGCATGATGATCCAATGTGATTGGACTCAAGAGGAGATAGTGGGGAATGATAGTCTATGTGACCTGAACTTTGGGACAATGGGGTCATGATGGTCTATTTGACTTGACTTGAGAGATAATGATAGGGTTTTATGGTCTATGTGGTTTGACCTGGTGTCTTATGGCCTTTATGGATATTGATCATCTTTGGGGTTGTCTCCTTTATTGTGATTTTCCCTTGATTACTCTAACATCCTTTCTAATTATCCTTATGGAATAGATTTGAAGCTCTTACAACTGATGATTCATGGAGGATTGGTAAGAACATGACCACTCGACTCATGGTTCTTTACTGTTTATGTGTGTTTGGTGATATTATGCTATATTTTTCAATTATTTATTGCTTGTTTACTTTCTAAAGAGCTTATCACATGCATATACTTTACATATTAATAGTCAGGTACTGGACCATGTTGGTGGTATCCTATTGAGTTTTACTCATACCCAGATTGGGAGACCATGAAACTTGGGTACCCAAGAAACCCTCACTTATTGTAGGTATATATTGGGAAAAGGCTTGGGTCGATCATCTAGTTGGATAAATCACTATGAGTTTTGTAACGACCCAAAGTTTCATTAATGGAAATCCCTCTTGATCTAATGTCTCTTTATGTTTATATAAAATGTCAACTTCTTTGGTTTTATGTTAAGAATTTTGATCGTTGCTAATATAGTCGTTGAACAGTGATCACGTGATTAGTATAAATATAGGACTTTAACAAATCCAATTTACTCAGACAAAAGAAGTGATGGCCTCGTCCAGTAGAATCGCTCCATACGAAGCCCATTTGTCGAAGCTTGGAAAAGAGGTGGCATCCTTGGACTTTGCTCTTGACCAAGCCCAAGCTGAGCTTCATTATGTCAAGCTCGAACGTGACCGTCTATGGGAAAAGTGGAAGTTAATTGAAATTACCACTCGAGCGATGTTATCTGAGTCACCCCAAGAGTCTGTCACAATCGCACACCTTACCCTTAGGCCTTATGTGGCTGTTTTAAGGGGTTATGTAACAAATAAGTAGTACTATGTTCATGTACATTATTTCTTGTATATAATAATGAATATAATTTCTAGTCATTTTTGATACATTGTAAATAGTTTTTAAAGTACAAATGGTGTTTTTAGTTATTATTTAATTAATAAGTCTATTTTATTAAATTAAGGGATTTTTGAATTAAATAATATTTTAATAAATTAATAATATTATTATTAAATTAATTTTTATTAAATATAAATGATCTTATAATTTTATGAATGCAATTAAAAATTTTATTAGGGTTTGAAAGCCATTTCTGTCAAAACTCGTGAATTTTCGATAAATATCGGTTTTTATTTTAAAAGTGAAAATTAACATATTTAGAAAATTATTTAGATAAAATAAATTTTATTTCTGGAATCAGGACGTCGAAATTATCCAATGGTGAATTTTTCATAATTTTCTGAGACAGTCAAATTTTTGGGTAAAAATTAAATACCGTTTTAATATATAATGTGTTTTATGACATCATAATGACCCAATAGTGATGTAATAAAATACTATAATATTTATGTTCGGACAATATATGTTTTACCATTAAAATAATTTGATTTTGTGTTTTTTTACTTACTTTTCAAAGCATTAATGGACCCCTCAAGACTTATTCAACACCTTGCCTTTTTAAATTAATTTCCATGGGAGTGTGACTCACCTCCACATAAGCAAACCTAATATTTTAAGAATTTCGGACTTTGGCCTTATAAAATATTTATTTCCTCTTCCATTTTCCAAAAACTATGGGCAAAAACCATGGGATGGTTGGTGGTTTGGATTAATTTAATATAAGGGGTCCCAAACCTAAATAATAAAGAATTCTCTCACCTTTCCTATATAAACCCACCCAAGCTACCACTTTCTCCTCACTCAAAACCTTTGGAGTTCGTCCAAACTCTACCCTAATATCTCTATAATCATCCCAAGGTGCCCCAATCTCCTAAGAAGCCTCTCACAAGCCTCTCTCTAGCCTTTGGAAGCACACTTCCAAGTAAGGGTTTTTTCTTCCTTTCTCATTTTTGTCCAATTTTCTATAAGTTGTTTTGACCTTTTAATTTCAATTATAAATGTTGGGGTATAGTTTCAAACCTCCATCATACTGCTCTATTTTTGTTTAAATTATGGGAGACCCTTTCTCTCTCATTAAATTCCCCCCATGTACACCCGTTACTATGCCGAAATTCCGAAAGGAACTTCTCTCTCCTCTTTTACATTCAAGCAATACTTTTGTATCATGAATCTAAATTCCATTAAAATTCTTGGGAAATGTATCTATATGACCTACTTACTGTACATTACATGTAAACATGATTAGTAACCCCTTTCTCTCTCATCAACCATTTTTATGAATTCTTATGTCACGCCGTTACGATGCCGAAATCGCACCGATTTTCTAAGCCAATGTCATTGTGTAGTGAATACCATGCCCATTTCTCCATCAAGGGTATTCACATTTATGCACATTTACTTATTGATTGAAAAGTTTTATTTATGAATTCCACATTCCTTTATCGTGGAATAAATTATTATGTTTTATGAATCCATGTTTTATGATCCATGTGGCACACTTATGCATGAAATGAAATGTTTAAGAAGGGTGCGCCCTTATAGCGCTCCAATGCATTGGGTAAAGTATAGTATCATGATAGGTCATGTGCAATTAGTGTTGACTCATGCTAATTAAAGTGAAACTAGGGTTTACTCGTGATTTATGTGCAATGAGGATTTACTCATGCTCCATGTGCAATGAGCCTTGACTCATGCAAATTTCATGTTAAGTGTTGTTGTCACATTTCAATGTTATGATTATCATGATTTATCATGCCTTTATGTTTAGTTTTCTCTTATGCTATATTGATATGCCTATTTTCTAACATTTATTGTACTCCTCCTATTATTCCATGTGTACTCCCTTACTGGGCTTTATATCTCACCCTTTTCTTATGCATGTCCTCAGGTTATCCCATGCAATGCTAAGTACGAAGGAATGTAGTGGTCATGAAAAGTAAGTTTTCAATAAAGATGTTGTATTTAATGTTTTAAGTTTTTATGTAATGATCCTAAGCCCCAAAGACACTAAACCTCTCTATCTTCTTTTTTGTATCAAGTGAAGTTTTATGTAATAAATCATGATTAAGTTGTAATAAAAAGCAGGGTCGTCATAGTTGGTATCAGAGGATAGGTTTAGTTATTTTTGGGATTAGGAAACCCTAGTAAAACCTTAGATACAAGACTAAGTATGAGAAAAACATCCCTAAATTTTGGTAAGTACTGATTAAGTGGTTTATCAAAAAAATACATCCCTGTCTGGATACGAGCAGGTAGAGGCGGCTCTGGCACAGATGTATCCTAGGGGTAAAACCCGAAAACACCGCTTTGAGCTAGACTCGAATGGGAACTGGTGCATGACAACGGGCCTTGCTGCACTCTTGGTTACGACACTCTTGGGGGATATGTTTTGATAAATTCACAAGCTTAGTATGAACCCTTAAGGGAATTAAAAAAAATGCCCCTACGAATATATGTTAGAAAGTAGATCATGAAAATCCAAGATTGAAGCCTATAGACTCATGAGTTAAGGAATGAAAGTTTATTTATAAGTCATAAACTTTTGTCTTTGGATTACCCTTTATGTGTTACCCCTAAATTTCCTTTTATTCCATCCAATGGCTGGTAATAGGAGGACTCGGGCTAACAACCGTTGTGAAGATCAGTGTGATGACTGTACTAATGAGACACCCAATCCAATGGGAGTGGGAATCGCGAACTTTGTCACGCTTCTCTCTCAGCTAACTCAAGTTTTGAATAGAAACACAGGTCAAGAGGAACGTTCAACCCCCCCCCCCCCCAAGAAAGAACAAGTCTCTATCAAGAGCTTCATGAGACAAAGGCCTCCTACTTTTAGTGGATCATCTGATCCCACGATCGTTGAACAATGGATCAACTCCATTGAAAAGATCTTCTCCATCCTTCAATGTTCTGAATAAGAGAAGGTTCTCCTGGTGGCTTATCGTATAGAGGGTGAAGCTGATCAATGGTGGAAATTGATCAAAAATACGAAGCCTGAGGAGGAGATCTAGGCATTGGAATGGAAGGATTTTCAGAAGATGTTTTTTGATAAATATTTTCCACGCACCCTCCGGCTTAAGATGGAAAGGGAATTCTTTTCCCTCAAGTAAAAAGATAAAGAATCTGTTGGAGCGTACGAGCCAAACTTCACAAGGCTTGCACGATATGCTTCCGGCTTTGTCGTTACCCCTGAATTCAAGGTTGACCGCTTCTTTGGTGGGCTGAAGCCTAGCTTGCGGAAAGCATTAGCGATCCGTGACTTCGACAGCTATGAGGAAATTTTCCGATGTGCCCTCAAGGTCAAAATAAAGATTGGGGAATCACAGGGGTATCATGGGGACAAGAAGAATAAGTTGGAATTCAATGCTGGTGGTCCGATGGATAAATCCAACGGTGCTAAGAAGATCCAGCACCCCACTTACCACAAGTGCGGAAAGAAGAAACCTGGAAATTGCCTTAAGGGGATGAGAAAATGCTTCAGGTGTGGAAGAGAAGGGCACCTAGCTATTAACTATCAGAAAGAAAGACCCACGGCTGTGAAAGAGGAGAGGAATGCTCCGTTTGAACCTCAACGTGTTGTTCAATGCTACAAATGCAAAGAACTGGGTCATTTTTCAAATCAGTTCCCTAATCCAAGGGTTTTCGGAGACAACGAACAACCTCCAAGGAAGCAAGGAAGAGCTTTTACCATCACTTCTGCCAAAGTGAACCCCAAAAACGAAGTGGTGATAGGTATGCTAGTTATTCATTCAAAAATAGCAAACATACTTTTTGATTCAGGTTCTACGCATTCTTTTATATCTCGAAAGTTTAGTAGAACAATCCCAGCACCACTACAAATCATGGAAGTAAAGATTTCGGTGAGTACGGAAAATGGGGAAATAATTGCATCCCATGAATATAAGTCCTCCCCTGTTATAATATGTGGATTGAATTTCCCGAAGAACCTCGTCATACTACCTCTGGTGGAATTTTATGCAATTCTTGGCATGGATTGGCTTTCCTTATATAGAGCCAACATAAATTATCGGGAGAGGGAAATCACACTTCATATGGAGAATCGACCCCCGATTCTTTACAAGTGTTAGGAGGAAGATGAATATCCTTTAGCTTCATCATCTCAAGCATGGATATTACTACCCTATGAGCATGCGTATCTGGCTCAGATGATTGAGTCCAAATAAGAAACCATCCTTGAAGAAATGCCTATTGTGAGGGAATTCGCGGAAGTGTTTCCCGAGGAACTGTCTGGTCTTCCTCCTAGAAGAGATGTTGAGTTCTCAATTGAACTTATACCTGGGGAACTACCAATATCCAAGACTCCGTATATAATGGATGTTGTAGATCTTGAATAGCTGAAGAAACAACTACAGGATAATCTGGATAAAGGGTTTATACGCCCAAGTGATTCACCATGGTGTGCACCAGTCCTCTTCGTCAAGAAGAAGGATGGCTCAATGCAGCTTTGTATCGATTATCGTGAACTTAACAAAATCACGATAAAGAACAAGTATCCTCTCCCAAGAATTGATGACTTGTTTGATCAGCTGTTTGGAGCACAATAATTCTCTAAGGTGGATTTACAGTCGGGATATTATCAAGTAAGGGTGAAGAAGGAAGATGTCCCCAAGACTACTTTTTGTACAAGATACAGGCACTATGAATTCATAGTAATGCCTTTCAGACTCACCAATGCTCCAGAAATATTCATGGACTTGATGAATAGAGTCTTTAGAGATTACCTTGACAAATTTTTGGTAGTCTTTATAGATGATATTCTAATATACTCAAAAACCAAGGAGGATCATGAGGAGCATTTAAAAACTGTACTAGAGACTTTGCGCAAGGAGAAGCTCTATGAAAAGTACAGAAAGTGTGAGTTCTGGTTGAAGGAGGTCTCATTCTTGGGCCATATCATCACAAGCAATGAGATATCTGTGGACCCCTCCAAAACAGATGCAATTGAGGGATGGCCGAGGCCAACATCGGTAACGGATATCCGTAGCTTCTTGGGGTTAGCTGGATATTATCGATGATTTGTGAGGAATTTCTCATGATTTTACAACCCTATTACCAATCTAACTCGGAAGGGAGTAAAGTTTTCTTAGAGTGATGAATGCGAAGAAAGCTTCAAGGAGTTGAAAAGGAGGCTTATCACTGCACCCGTGCTCACTTTACCCACAAGTGGGGAGCTTTTTGTGGTATTCAGTGATGCTTCGAAGAAGGGATTAGGATGTGTGCTGATGTAGAATGATAAAGTGATATCCTATGCCTCAAGGTAGTTGAAAATCCATGAGAGAAACTATCCAACACATGATCTGGAGTTGGCGGCGGTGATATTTGCCTTAAAAATATGGCGGTATTATCTCTATGGAGAGAAATGTGAGATATATACTAACCAGAAGAGTCTTAAATATATATTCACACAGAAAGAGCTTAATATGCGCCAGAGAAGATGGATAGATCTCATCAAGGATTATGACTGTTCAATCCATTACCACCCTGGGAAAGCGAACAAGGTGGAAGATGCCCTAAGTAGAAAGGATCCAGCGATTCTATCAACGATGATAATTGAGAAGGATCCGATCTTCTTAGACTTGATGAATATGGACATGGGAATCATAAAGAAGGGAACATCATCAATCCTTTCACAAATGATTGCTCAACCATATCTTTTGGAAAGGTTAAAGGATGCTCAAAAGGATGATATGGGAATTAAGGAAAAAGTGGAAGCTATCAAAAAAGGGAAATCCTTAGAGTTTAATGTTAATGAAGAAGGAATTGTGCGGTTTGGGAAAAGACTATGTGTTCCATCAAGTCCAGAGCTGAAGAAGGAACTTTTGGATGATGCACATAGTTCAAATTTCTCTATTCACCCAGGGAGCACAAATATGTATCGAGATCTCCAAGAAAACTTTTGGTAGGATAATATGAAGAAGGAGATCGCTGAATATACATCAAAGTGCCTGGTGTGTCAGCAAGTGAAGGCATAGAGGTAGAAGTCTAAGGGGATGATGTAACCATTTCCCATACCAGAATGGAAATGGGAAAACATCACCATGGACTTTGTCACCGGAATTCCGAGGACATCCAAAGGCAACAATGCAATATGGGTTGTTGTGGATCGTCTTAAAAAGACTGCACACTTCATTGCTATTCATGAGGATTTCTCTTTGGATCAACTGGCACGGATATATATTAGGGAAGTGGTAAGGTTTCATGGAGTACCACTATCTATTATGTCTGACCGAGATCCAAGATTCACCTCTAAGTTTTGGAAGAGTCTTCAACATGCTCTGAATACTGAACTAAACTTCAGTACGGCCTATCATCCTCAAACTGATGGCCAATCCGAACGGACTATCCAAACACTTGAGGACATGTTTAGAGCATTCTAAATGGACTTTAAGGGAGTATGGGATCAACATCTTCTCCTGGTTGAGTTCTCTTATAATAACAGTTTCCACTCGAGCATCCAAATGGCACCATATGAAGCCTTGTATGGGAAAAGGTGCAGAACACCGATATGTTGGGATGAGGTCAGTGAACGTAAGCTGCTTGGACCAGAAATGGTCGAAGAAATAGTGGAGAAGGTGAAAACCATTCAGAAGCATATCAAGGAAACCCAGAGTCGACAGAAGAGTTATGCAGATAATCGTCGATGAGACCTTGAGTTTAAAGTTGGAGACATGGTTTTTCTACGCATATCTCTATGGAAGAAGGTCATGAGGTTTGAAAAGAAATGGAAGTTAAGTCCAAGGTACATCGGTCCCTTTGAGATTCTTGATCGTGTCGGGGCTGTGGCCTATCATCTAGCACTTCCACCTACTATGTCCAAAGTACATGATGTCTTTCATGTATCCCTCTTAAGAAAGTACATACCGGACCCTTCACATGTACTCTCTTCTAAGGTGGTACAATTGGAAGACGATCTTTCTTATAAGGAGCAACCAGTGAAGATCTTAGATCGTAGAGAAAAAGTTCTACGAAATAAGACAATGCCCCTCGTCAAGGTGTTGTGGAGAAACCACAAGTTTGAATAAGCGACTTGGGAATTGGAGGGAATGATGAAGCTGAGTTACCCACATCAGTTTTAGTGTGGGAAAAGGAAAATTTTGAGGGCGAAATTTCTTAAGGGGGAATATTGTAACGACCCAAAGTTTCATTAATGGAAATCCCTCTTGATCTAATGTCTCTTTATTTTTATATAAAATTTCAACTTCTTTGGTTTTATGTTAAGAATTTTGACCGTTGCTAATATAGCTTTTGAACAGTGATCACATGATTAGTATAAATATAGGACTTTAACAAATCCAATTTACTCAGACAAAAGAAGCAATGGCCTCGTCCAATAGAATTGCTCCATACGAAGCCCATATGTCAGAGCTTGGAAAAGAGGTGGCATCATTGGGATTCGCTCTTGACCATTCCCAATCTGAGCTTCATCATGTCAACCTCGAACGTGACCGTCTACGGGAAAAGTGGAAGTTAATTGAAATTACCACTCGAACGATGTTATCTGAGCCACCCCAAGAGTATGTCACCATCGCACACCTTACCCTTAGGTCTTATGCAGCTGTTTTAAGGGGTTATGTAACAAATTAGTAGTACTATGTTCATGTACATTATTTTTTTTATATAATAATGAATATAATTTCTAGTCATTTTTGATACATTGTAAATAGTTTTTAAAGTACAAATGGTGTTTTTAGTTATTATTTAATTAAGAAGTCTATTTTATTAAATTAAGGGATTTTTTAATTAAATAATATTTTAATAAAATAATATTATTATTATTAAATTAATTTTTATTAAATATAAATGATCTTATAATTTTATGAATGCCATTAAAATTTTTATTAGGGTTTGAAAGCCATTTCTGTCAAAACCAGTGAATTTTCGATAAATGTCGGTTTTTATTTTAAAAGTAAAAATTCACAAATTTAGAAAATTATTTAGATAAAATAAATGTTATTTCTGGAATCAGGATGTCTAAATTATCTAACGGTGAATTTTTCATAATTTTCTGAGACAGTCAAATTTTTGGGTAAAAATTAAATACCTTTTAAATATATAATGTGTTTTATGACATCATAATGACCCAATAGTGATGTAATAAAATACTATGATCTTTATGTTCAGCCAATATATGTTTTAACATTAAAATAATGTGATTTTAGGTTTGTTTTACTTACTTTTGAAAGCATTAATGGACCCCTCAAGACTTATTCAACACCTTGCCTTTTTAAATTAATTTCCATGGGAGTGTGACTCACCTCCACCTAAGAAACCCTAATATTTTAATAATTTCGGAATTTTTACTTATAAAATATTATTTTTCTCTTCCCTTTGACAAAAACCATGGGCAAAAACCATGGGATGGTTGGTGGTTTGGATTAATTTAATATAAGGGGTCCCAAACCTAAATAATAAACAATTCTCTCACCTTTCCTATATAAACCCACCCAAGCTCCCACTTCCTCCTCACTCAAAACCTTTGGAGTTCGTCCAAACTATGCCCTACTCTCTCTAGAATCCTCCCAAGGTGCCCCAAGCTCCCAAGAAGCCTCTCACAAGCCTCTCTATATCCTTTGGAAGCACACTTCCATGTAAGGGTTTTTTCTTCCTTTCTCATTTTTGTCCAATTTTCTTTAAGTTGTTTTGCCCTTTTAATTTCAATTATAAATGTTGGGGTATGGTTTCGCACCTCCCTCATACTTCTCTCTTTATGTTTAAATGATGGAAGACTCTTTCTGTCTCATTAAATGCCCCCCATGTACACCTGTTACTATGCCGAAATTCCGAAAGGAACTTCTCTCTCCTCTTTTACATTCAAGCAATACTTTTGTATCATGAATATAAATTCCATTACAATTGTTGGGACATGTATCTATATGACCTCCTTACTGTAAATTACATGTAAATATGATGAGGAACCCCTTTCTCTCTCATCAACCATTTTTATTAATTCTTATGTCACGCTGTTACGCTGCCGAAATCGCACCGATTTTCTAAGCCAATGTCATTATGTAGTGAATACCATGCCCATTTCTCCATAAAGGGTATTCACCTTTATGAACATTTACTTATTGATTTTAAAGTTTCATGTATGAATTCCACATTCCTTTATCATGGAATAAATGATTATATTTTATGAATCCATGTTTTATGATCCATGTGGCACACTTATGCATGAAATGAAATGTTTAAGAAGGGTGCGCCCTTATAGCGCTCCAATGCATTGGGTAAAGTATAGTATCATGATAAGTCATGTGCAATGAGTGTTGACTCATGATAATTCAAGTGAAATGAGGGTTTAATCGTGCTTTATGTGCAATGAGGATTTACTCATGCTCCATGTGCAATGAGCCTTGGCTCATGCTAATTCCATGTTAAGTGTTGTTGCCATATTTCAATGTTATGATTATCATGCTTTATCATGCCTTTATGTTCATGTTTTTCTTATGATCTATTGATATGCCTATTGTATAAAATGTATTGTACTCCTCATTTTATTCCATGTGTACTCCCTTACTGGGCTTTATAGCTCACCCTTTTCTTATGCATGTCCTCAGGTTATCCCATGCAATGTTAAGTACGAAGGAATGTAGTGGTCATGAAAAGGAAGTTTTCAATAAAGATGTTGTATTTCATGTTTTAAGTTTTTATGTAATGATCCTAATTCCCAAAGACACTAAACCTCTTGATCTTATTTTTTTTATCAAGTGAAGTTTTATGTAATAAATCATGTTTAAGTTGTAATAAAAAGCAGGGTCGACATAAGTTTTGAGACCAATATTGAGATAGATCTTGGAGTGGGATCATAGCCTCTTATATTTTTTTCTTTTCTTATTTGTATATGTGATTGACCCTATGGATGATAAATTACTTGTACTTAGGGATGAGTCTATTGTTTCCACATAAATTAATATATTTGGTATGTTATTGGTCTCTTATTACTCTGATTATATATTGCTATATGTTTAGTTGTTTACATTTTATTTTGTACTTTGATTGAGGTTTTAGTCTCTCCATGGTTCTGAATGAGACCCTCACTGTTAGTTAGCAGCCTTTGGCATACAGAGAGGCGTTCTTGAGGTTATGTGACATTCTAGTTTGGAATTTATAGTTTGGGTTAGGATGTTATGCCAAGACATTGCTTGGGTTATGAGAAAGGGAATAAGGATCCTTTCAACTAAAATATCCATGCAATAAGATATTCAAATACCATTGGTGAGGGATATTGGGTTTTAATAAAATAGTGGGAGATTAAATATTTATAATATTGTTTTTTAATCTAGATAAATTACTAAAATTATGCTCTTTTTATTATAGAAATGGAAAACCAAATGACTTCGACTATATCACTATGATCGATACAAGATATGGATAACCATCTCACTGGATTGAATTTATAATAATGGTATAGGCCCCTACACATTATACTTTTCCATGAATATAAATTATATGTGATAAAAAAACCCTCTTCTCTAGGAACCTAATAAAGTGGCTAGTGAGGAAGAATTATCTCTCTATATAAAACATTTTTATGATTCCAAAAATGTTTAATTTTTCATGTTTTTATCCATGTGCAATGTAATTTTAAAGTGACGTGAAGATATGGATGAATATAGAATCATGTATCAGCTTTGTGATATTTATCAAAACAATGTGATACAAGAGAGATATGAAATATCCAATGTAATGGGAACACAAAATCTTGGTGAGTCGGATCCATCTAGGGATTATATAGTCAAGATGATTGGCTATATTGAGCACTTTGACATCTTGGTACTTACAATCCCTGATAAGCTAAGAATAGATCTAATATTATTCTCACTACCTAAGAGTTTATATAGTTTTATTATTAATTATAATATGAGAAATAGTGAGAATAATTTTTAAAAAATCCTTATTATTATTCATCAAGTTGATAAAGACATGGGTCGTAGAAATCCCACCGTCCTTATGGTGAATAAGAAAATAAATAATAAGGGAAAGGGACCCAAGAAACATCCTAAGTATAAGGATCCCAAACACTATCCTTCTAAGAAAATAAAAATCCAAATATATTAAAAATAAAATGATGTAGTATGTTTTTCATGTGGAAAGCTAAGACAATAGAAGAAAAACTCTAACCAGTTAAATAACCAAGGGAAAGCTTTAGTTGCATTCATTATCAAGTTAAATCTCTCTATATCTACACATTGGGTATTAGATACAAATTTTGGTGCTCACATCTGTATTCAAACATAGAAACCAACTATATTTTGGAATATTTACATAGGAGAGGTGGATTTATAGGGTACCAATGGTGTGAGGCTAGTTACTCTTTCCATTGGAGACTACTACCATCTACTTCGAACTGGATGGTCTTGGTTTTAAAAAGATTTTATTATATAACAACTATTACCAAGTATATAATTTATGTATCTTTCCAAGATATATATGGTTTTATTTTTATATTGGAAAATAAAATCTATTTTTCTATAAAGATAACATATATTATGGTATTTCACATTTAAAAAATGGTCTTTATTTATTAAATTATGAAAACAAAGTAATGGAAATTGAGAAAAAATCATGTTTTCATGAATAATTTCACACTCAGCAGTGGAATCACCATATTGGTCATGTAAATAAGAAGAGTTTGAAAAATATCTATCAAGATGGTTACTTACACTTTTTTTAGCTAAAACCAATTGAAATATGTCATGTTTTTTTACAAGGAAAAATGACCAAGCCACCATTTGGTGTACAACGTGAAAGGACTACAAATATTTTAGAATTGTTACACACTGATGTGTGTAGATCATTTCTTATAGAAGATATAGGTGAGTATTATTACTTAATTAAATTTACCGATTATTTAAATAGATATGTATATTTCTACTTAATGGGGTAGAAATATGAATATTTTGAGAAATTCAAAGATTTCAAGAATGAAGTAAATAATCAACTTGGAAAGAATATAATGAAGAATAAATCTGATCAAGGTGGTGAGTATCTTAACTAATAATTCATTAAATTCCTATTGGAGTGTGGGATCCAATCCTAAATCAAACCTCTTTATACACTATAGTGGAATGGTATAAGTGAGAGGAGGAGTCGTACCTTTATTAACATGGTAAGGTTGATGATGATCCATGAAAGTATTTCATTATCCTTTTAGTGATATTAATTAAACACTACAACATATACACTAAAATTAATAAACATAATATCATATGAGTTAATGTATATAAGGAAACCTATGTTTCTAAAATCACATGAATGAGATTAAAAGGTGTTTTTAAAGGACAACTATAGAAATAAACTAGCACCTTGAGGCATGAAGTGTATCTTTATTGGGAATCCTAAGGAAACATAGAGATATTATCCATACAACCCCTCATAAAAGAAGGTAATAGTTGTATAAAATTATATATTTCTTAAAAGGGATCATATCATCATGAAGGATAGTTGGAGCAAGATTGAATTCAATAAATTTGATTCCCAAGATACACAATAGTTGGTGTAGGAATAGATTCCACTGGTCCCCATGGAAGGTGTTTTTCCTAAGAAAGAAGTACTATATAGGAGCATCATAGAGTTTAGAGAACCTTATTGATATGGTTTTTTAGTCATCTAATATGGTGAATTTTTATTTATCAACAATAATGACCCTCTTTGAAATAAGAAGGCAAAAGAGATCTCAGATGAAACAAGATGGAAAGAATCCATTAATTCTGAGATAAATCCCATATAGTAAAACTAAGTATGAGTTATGGTCAATATACCATTTTATGTAAATCCCATTGGTTTTAGATGATTATTAAAGATAAAATTATATATAGAAGGTAAATTAAGTACCTATAAAGTAAGGATAATGTCTAAAGGTTTTAAACATTATCAAGGTATTGACTATGATGAAACATTTTCTCTAGTTTCCACGTTTAAATTCGTCATAATTATACTTATCCTAACATCTTTACATGATTTTGATATTTGGTAGATGGATTCAAAATTATATTTCTTTAATGTAAACCTGTATGAGGATGTTTGTATGGCACAACTTAAAGGGTTTTTGATAATGGTAAATTCCTATAATATATGATAGTTATAAAGATCCATTTATGGGTTGAAGTAAGCAACTAGGTAATAGAATATTTAGTTTGATGAAGCTATTAGTGAATTTGGTTTCATAAATAATGAATGAAATCAATGTGTTTAAAAGTGTTTTAGTGAGTGTGTGGACATATTCCTAGTAGTACATGTTGATAAAATATTACTTATTGAAAATGACATACTAGTATTATAGTTAGTTTATTACTTGTTAAATAAGTGCTTCTCCATGAAGGTATTAGGTGAATAAGCATATATCCTTGGAATCAATATCATTCATGATATATAAAAAAGGATACTTGGATTATGTCAAAGTACACACATTAATTAGATAGTAAAGAAATTTAGTATGGAACAATACAAGAGGGTACTGTTTCCAGTGTATCATGGTATAAATCTCTCCAAGAAAATGTGTCATCATACATACCAGAAGAGAGAGATAATAAGTAAGATCCTATACACATATGTGAAATTATATATCATTCATTCCATGTTATGTACTAGTAATGATATTACCCTTTCTTTAAGCATGGTAGGTAGGTATCAAGTTGATCCAGGGTAACCAAATTGATCTATTATCAAGGTTATCCTCAAGTATTTAAGGTGCAATAAGGATATTTTTCTATTATATTTATGGTAAAAGGAACCAATCATTGTTGGATATAATGATTCTCATTTTTAAACAAATCAGAATAATTTGAAACCACAGTCAGGATATATATTTAGTCTCAACAGAGGAGCTGTGAACTGGGTGAGTTAAAAGCATCCATTTTTATTGATTGCATAGTGGATTCTAAGTATATATCAACTTATGGAGCATCCAAAGAGATTTTTTTTATATGAAAATTAATCCAATATATTTATTTGGTTCCTTGTTGTATATATCATATCACATTATATTGTAATAATACTACAACTTTGGATCTCACAAAGGTGATAAGTTTGCATCAATAGATGAAGAAAATACTTCAAAAATATCACTTATTGAGGGATTTTTATCAAAGGGTTGAAGTTACCATGAGTAGAGATTACACAGTGGAAAACATGATAGACTCCTTGACTAAAGACTTATTAAATTAGAAGCATGAACATCACATGAGATCTTGAAGACTAAAAGTTTTTAGTAGTTGGATCTAGTGAAATTGGGATTTTATTGAAGTTTATTCCAAACTTCTGCATACATTATAATGACCAATATTCATTTTTACAAATATCTATATGAATTTATTATCATATCATTATTGTTATTATATGTGAAATAGTATGCAATAATTTCCTATTGGAACTTATAGCATTGAAAGTTCATAGTAGTTCCCAGTTATGATTAGTACCTATAAGTGACATAATAATATTCCTTAATATATGTTCTATAACCAGATGATATCATTTTAAGGTACACAAATGATAGGATACTCATAGGAATTTGAGACACATTCTCATGGTGTACACCCTTGGTAATATTTAGTGTAAGTGATTATGAGAACTATACCTTATAGTATTAAATCCATATTTATATGTTTCATTGGATATTCCTACCCATGGATGTGTGAAAAAATACTTAAACATTAAGTATATTATTAGTATATTTCATGCGTCACATAATTTGATGTACTGACCAAAACTGTGTTATTATATGTTTTTGGTAATTAGGGTATGTTGGGTGCATCATGAGTGATATTTCATTAATGAATAATATGAGAAATGATTAATACATTCTATTTAATAATGAACATTTATATTTATTTACCTTTTATGAGAACATAACATCCTAATTAATTTCATGGGCATGGTGTTTATTTGGGAAGTCCATTTTGAGAAATTAAAAGGAAGGGAAATCAAGCATATACGTTGGTGACCCCGTCATGCAACCTGCTTGATTATTTGTATTGCGATAAAGGGATATAATATACAGTGTACATTTTAGGAGATTACAATTCATTGTAACATCAAATTCATTCTCTATGTATGACTTGACATGTTTCTAGAATATAACCTTGGAATTTAGGTAGTGTAGCCTAATGCCACTAAGAAATAGGCCTAAAAGGTCACACACTATGTCTATTCAAAACCTTAGTTAAATTCCATATGAATTTAACATGTTGGATAAATATTATTCCTATATGTAGTTTAATAATTATTCATGTTGGTTTGTTCACAAATATTCAAACACTAGTTATTTAATAAAATATACATGTGATTTAAATATTTAATAAATATTTATTCACTAGGTAATTATTTATTTAATTATATAAATACATGATATTTATTTATTTTGATTTATTCACAATGTAACAAAATATTTGTTTATATAGTTATATAATTTTTTTTATAAATATTTATTCACTAATTTTATTAAATATAAAATTTATATATTTAATGGAGAATAATGTAGTAAAATTTATTTAATTAAATAAATATTCATCATTGAAGGATAAATAAATTTTGAGGAGGATGGTTGGATTGAGTTTAATGGTCTGATAAGAAACATCATTTTAAATATATTCGAATAAATATTAATTTATTTATTCAATAATATACTATTTATTTTATCCATGAGTTTAGTTCATGTTAAGAATATAATGATAATAATAATATTATTTAGACATGGGGTTCACTGGGGATTAATTAAATAATAAGGTCCATTGTGCAATTATTATTTTATAACCCTATCACTACATAAACTTGGTTATGATATTTTTCTGAAGGATTAGCCACATTTTTTCACTGTTCACAGTGAATTATAAAGGGAATTCTCTTAATACTTAGAGAGATTTCTTCTTAGAACACTTTAAAGAATGTATGAGAATTTTCTTTCACTAATATAATGAATTTGTATCTCCTTTAAGGATTTGGTTGTGATCAATGATGACCATCACAATCATTAGATTCATGAGCACTAGCTCCCATAGAATTCTATATTGACGATCAGAGGTTCATAAAGCACATGTGGATCACCACTAAAGGGAATATATACTCGATTCCTCTAAAGAAAGATAGAAATAAAAGAGTGTTCTACTAATTCATCAATGAATAAATAATTTCAAGATTAAGGTAATTATAAATCTATCTATAAATTAATTATAAATTATATGCGATTATCCTACCTTTTGGTTCTAGGATTAATGATTCAATTAAGCTTAATATTTATTCCATTATTCATGGAATTATTCATCATGTACATCACATAATATTACTTAATTAAAACCAATATCCATGTTTTCCATTCCCAATATGAAATTCCTCTATTCCTAGAACCTTCATGATAAACTTGGTATCAAATAATGTGGACCAACATTACCATTATGAAACTTGCATGAAACGATCAAAATGAATAACATCCGATGATGAAAATAAACAATAACTAAAATATATATTTTTAATTAATTATTATAATTGAATTGTATAAAAGGTAATAAATATTAATAAGGTTATTAAATAAGTGATTAATATGGTTATGTTTTTTATACAGGAGGTGAAATTGCTTCATTAGAAGTCAAGAGCATAGGTAAGGGTTTCTCATCTCAACTTTCTTCATTTGAGACATATGCCATATTCCCCGATTTTTTCTTTTTGTGTGGTGTAAATAAATAACTATAGATTATTTTTATCAAAAATTTCATAAAATTAAATGGATTTACAAACCCATCTCATGTTCTATCTTTCAAGGTCTTTCAATTTGAATGATACTAAAGTCATAAGGGTTTTCTTATATCACCTTTTATTTCATTGAGATATATTCTATATTCACCACCTAAATTATTTTTTGTGGTTTAAATATTTCCCATGTTATTATTTTATCATAAAGTTTAATAAATTAAAGGTATTTACAAATCCATCAATTGTTATCACTTTTAAGGGGGTTTTATTCAATGGTTACTAAATCCGTAATGGTTTTCTTTCCAATATCACATTGAATTTGAGATTTTTATGACTAAATTTCTATTAAGGGGAGGTATTATATGATTTCTCTCTCCAAAAAATATATATTTTATTTTACTTTTGTTTTTTATGAGTTTCAAATGTCCTCCAACCATTTCACTTCCCTTTTGGTTCTTAATTCATCCGAAGTGATGCGTATAAAAAACAGACTTTACCTCCTCTTTTTAGTAGAGAATATTTATCTTCCATATCAATATTATTTATTTTGTTTATTATATGTTATTATCCAATTATATTATTTATTAAGGTATTTTTTAATGTACTTTAATTTCTTTACAAAATGAATCTTATTTTAATATTTTTGGTATGGTTTGTTTTTCTACCAGCTTTGACTCTTGTAACAAAAGTGTAAAAATAATCTTCTTTTTAATGTTTCACATATCAACACATTTTACTAATTTTATAACAATTTTACATAATGAAACTTACTCTATAAGTTTACATGGATTTACAAATAAATTTATATTCCCTATTCTTTATAAAATATTTTCTTAAAAGGTATTAATGTAAAGGGTATTTATTGTTATTTATCCAAGTAAATGTCATGCTATTATAAAGGTATTTTTTCATCTATGACAAAATCCTTTAATATTTATTATACTTCATTGGGAATATTATATAATGAAACCATATAACTTCTTTATATGGATGAATTATGATAATGTATTATGGATATTTTCATGATACCCATTTATTTTTAATGGGTTAATTAAGCTATAATGGAATTATGAATATTTTCATATTCTCATGGAACATATATGTATGTTTTATCATTATATGATGGGTGGGTTTGTTTTAGACCTTCAATTCATTGGGTAATGTTTTAAATATCATGATAACAGGATATGATAAGGTTGGTTCGCCCAATTCCACTATGTTAAGGGATGCAGGTGGTTAACCCAAGTCCAATATGTTATGGGATGGTGGTTAGCCTATCCCATCATGATTTGAATGTCTTAGTTATAAGACTTGAATTATTTTATTATATCTATGATTACGTTTTCTCAATACTCCATGATTATGTAATCATTGACTTATGTTTTAACACTCTTATTTATCACTTATTATGTTATGTTAAAAGATTTATAAAAAGAACCATAATTTTTTATATATGATTTATTGGGCATGATTATGTTATTTTATATCTATGCACCTTAATTATGTTCTTATACCCACATATTTATCTTATGATCACTTATAATCTTCGATTTAAATCTCTTATATTTACCATTACCTAGAATCTAACCTCACCCTTTCTTATGTTTCCATTTCTAGGGTTATAAAGAAGTGTATTATGTATAATGTGTCAAAAATGATATCATGTGTGGAAAATTTTGTGAGAGGTTTTGAAGAATTATTTTGGAATAAGAAATTATCAGTATAATGGAAAAAAATTCATTGGATGAGATAGAGATGGATTTTATCAGTTAAATGTTTTTCCTAGTTATTTAAAATTCTAAACCTATAAGGTTTTGGGTATATAAGTGACTGAATTATGGTTATTTATAATTTAATCATGGATGGTTAAATATTAGTCACTTTAGTTAGTATCGAAGCCAGCTTGTAAAGATTATGTTTTCACCATTGGATCCAGGTGTATGGATTTGATGCATCTTTAGTTGGTATCAAATACGGTGTTTAAATAATATGATTTTATCACTAGATTCAAGTGTATGTGTCTGAGGAATCTTAGTGGTATCAGATATGGGTTTAAATAACTTTATTGATTAGCATATTATCATGTAAATTTTTATTAAGAGTCTTGGTTACCATCACAGGTTAATAAATTTATGGTTGATCATATGTTGAAAGGCATAAATTTACTTTTGAGGTATTATGTTATTGTATTTTGAGGTGATTAATGATATTTTGGGATATTTTTATTAGGTTTTAGGAATAATATATGATTGAGGCATAAATAACTCTTTGGTTTGGTATGTGATTTGAAGTCATTATAATTATTCCTATTGGGATAGTGGGTTAATTGATTTAGGGAACACAAGTTGTGCAATATAGATAACCTTTGGGGTTGAAAATTGATTGTTGAAAAGTAGATTTAGGTTATTCTGAGAAAATATTAATATTTTTTAAGGGTATTTATGATTAAGGTGATATTGATTGGTATGAAACAAATTTTTTTATAGACAAAGCTTAAATTTAATTATAATAGAATTAGTTTCTTGTATTTTTATTTTATAATATAGTAAGAAAGATCATGTTAATTTTGGGTTGGTTATTTTTCGGTATTAGGTCATTAATATTAAGAGGATTAAGGAAATCTATGTTGAACTGAAATATATTTATAATTTCATAATTAAATAGAATGTATCATGGGTTTAATTGAAGGTGTAATAGGATAATACATATTATGATTGATTTTTCTTATTAACATATTTATTAATTGTTATAATAAGCATTTAGTTTTAGTATTTGGTTAGAAAAAGATCATAAAATGAATTTAGGAAAGGCATGTCTCTATAAAATCCAAAGTCTTATATCATGAGTCATGTATATATTAATAATTATGATATATATTTTCCCTAGAAAGATAATTTAAAATTGTGAGCATGTAATTTGTTTAAGGGAGTAGAATGTAACCCCCCAAGATTTTATTATGTTTTTTACTTTCAATAAATTTTTTTATAAAACCCATCTCATATGAAACACTAATCTAAAACAAAACTGTATACATTTTATAAATATTAAATATGATATTATAATATAATCATTGAACTAGTAGGTATAAATAAAAGTCACTGCATTATGAAATGTATAGAAATGGAATAAAATAATATTAGTCTTCCTTACGAGGGCCACTTTCCAGATCTTATAAAGGAGGTGGCATCACTAGGTTTTCCCTAGGTTAATCCTAAGTCAAACTTTAATAAGTACAACTTTAGTAAAATTGTCGGAAGGATAATTTCAAGCTTGTAGAAATCACTACGAGATCCAAGCTAGTTGAGCCCCCCAACCATGACTTCCAACAATGAATATCTTACCCTTAGATATTATGTAAATTTTATGAGAGTTTTTTAAGTAGAAATTAGAATGATATAATCATGTAATTTTTAACATAAAAGATTTGATATGTTTTCATCATTATGTATTGTTTTATATATTTGGTGTTTTTATAAAATATGTATTTTTATTAAAGTTATTAATTTTTGAATAATAATATTAATATAATTTATTGATTAAATTAAATTAATTATTGATAAAATAAATTAATAACATCCACTACATAATTAATCAAATATAAGGAATGAAAATTTAATTATTCATGGATAAACAAAAAATATTTTGTTTTAATTTTTTTTATTATATATGATTTATTTTTTATTTTAAATCTCAATTTATAAATTCTAGAATTTTAGTTTTATAAAACTAACTTAATTTTTTAATTTATCATATAAAAAGCATCTTAGGGTGAATTTATAGTAATTTTCTAAAAAGGTTGATTTCTAGGTGAGTAGTGAAAAATCATGTTTTTATAAATACCAAATATTTTATGACATCATTATAACAATGACTTAGAAATATATGAAACCTTTTCCTCAACCAAAAATTAATTTAAAGAATAAATAAATCATTTAAAATTAATTTGTGTAATTTATAAATTTATGCTTGGCCTTTTGAACCAAAGTGATATTTTATTCTAATAAAAAAACTATTTTTGGTATATTTCATTTAAATAAGTGTTCAAAAGGTTCCATATAGTTTTGGATTGATTTGAAAGTAAAAAAATATCATTTTTAATCATAAAAAATTAAATTTAATTGGAATCAATAATATATCATTAAAATTCATTTTTATGTTTAAAATGAGATTTTTTCTAAAAATATTTTTATTGCATTAAGCATACTTTTATTAAAATTAATTTTTAGCACATCTAGAAATTGAATCTTAAAAAATTGTTTTTTATATATTAAATCATAAATTTTAAAATATTTTATATGGTCAATTTTATTTTTATGCATAAAAATAAGTTACTAAGGTAAAAATTGAGTTAACATGGTAAATATAAAATGAGGTAAAAAAGGTTAAAACTAAGCGATAAAAATGAAAATATCATGAAAAAATATCTATAAATATATGTTTCATGGATTTATAAATGAATATATATCCCATATCCATTATTTTCCAATTTTGACCCACTTTCCTTTGAAATTGACATGCCTTTAATATAAAGTAATGAGTATTTACAAAAAAATGTCACCCCTCTCACTTATAAAAGGATCCCTTTACCACCACACTTCTCTTTACACCTATTGAATATTATCTTGACCAAAATAAAACAAAAACCCTTACCAACTCTCTTTCCAATGTACTAGAGATTATACCCTAACCAAAAGACTATTTTAAGAAGGCTTAAAGAGTTTTCTAATGGAGGATATCTGAGGAAGAGTTAACTGTTTTAGCCGAGTTCTTTCAAGTTTATTTATTCTTCAAGATCCTATAAATATATTATAACCATACTATAATTAAATTTGTATCATTAGAATATTTAAATTTTATTATGTTAATGGAACAACCATTTTATAATCTCCTCCTATCCATTCAAAAAATGAAAACATCACTCGTCTAATGTGTGAATTGCCGCCTCCATGAACGACATATTTTGTTTTTCATCACAATATAACATAGATGGTTATAAAAGTAGATTTAATGAATAAATATGATATTAATATGTAAATAATATTTTTTTATTTTTTTAATGGTAATATTAATATTTAAATAATTATTAAGATACCACCTTTTGTCTATTTTTTTTTGAAACAAGCTCATTATGGATTCCATTATCAAAAACCATACCCATGATTTCTATCAAATGAAAATGGGATTTAATAAATAATTGGAAAAATTATACCACTATCAGTTTTAACCTATATTTTTCTATGTGGAGCTCTTCTATTCTGGAACTTTTTGGAATCATTTTTACCCTTCTCATCCCGTATCCTCCTCTACTAGTTCAGATCTCAAAAACTTCATAAAATATTACCTAAATATCTTTTAATATGGATTCATATGATTAAGATCTAGTGTATTGGGTCATCAATGGTGGTACATAGGTCCTTTTTCTCTTTGTATTCAGTCTTTGGGTCTCTAACACCGATGGCTCAGGATAACGCGAAGGGCGGTTGTTGGTGGCTCTTTATAGATGGTGGTGTGCAAGTTTATCTTCTCTAGATCTAGTTTTTGGAAACTTTGGTTTGGATTTAGAGGTCATAGAAGGTGGTTCATGGTACTTAATCTTCTAGATTTGGTTTTTGGGCCACCGGGTGGTGATGTATGAAAGTTGCACGAGTGGTGGTTAGACTCGCTCAATCAAAGGGTGGAGATGACACATGATGCATGATGATTACTGGAAGTTTAATTAAGTGATAGTGGAAACATGGTTGTTGAGTTATTTATTACCAGCCTCGAGGGTGTATATCATCAACTATAGTAGAAGTGGTGGACTATGGGTGATTTCATGGATGAGTGTGGTTTGGTAGAGATCTCACTGAGTTCTACCTATGATTTTAGGCCTGATTTTTCTGTCTTGGTGTCTGTTGGATTCTTGTTTTTGGGCCTTTGTGATATTTTTCTTTATATACTATCCACTGGGAATTTTAATAAATTTTAGGGTTGTATTTTTCATGATGAGGATATTCAATTATCTTGGTGCATTGGGAAGGTGGTACTACTTTAGTAAAAGTTCTATTGGGTGGGCATACTCAAAAGAGGGATGAGTGTACTAAAACCCATCATTTATCCACCTCACTTCATTCTAGGTGGGATGGAAGGGTTCCTAACCATGTAGATTTTTGAATAGTGCTTTGGTTTGATATTTTGAAGCATTAGGTTTATGATGTAGTGTGTCCATACAAACATAGTCAGGTGGGTGGCTCGAAATAGAGATGGGTGTGCTGGAACTCATTATCTAGTTCTCACCCATACACCAATGTTAGATGGAGGGGTTACCTAACACACTATGTCGGTAAAGCATGTGATAAATCTTGATAAGGGGTGAAAAAACATCTTTTAATGGTGTCACTATTTCAGTTTCTTTGGTAAGGGGTGGTATGATGTTTGACTAGTTCTTGGAACGATACATGCTACCAATTTACCTTCTGTTCTTTGGGTCTTTGGACCACTATGTTTTGAATTTTTTTTCTCTTTGAGACTTCGAGCCATGTATCTTGGGCCTTTTCATGCCCCTGGGCCTTGATGGTCATATAAGAGGCTCCCTCTTCCTAAAAAAATAGGTTTATATTATTTTTTTAGTAAAAAAGGACGTTCTTCCCTCATACCTGTTAAAAAAATATATTCTCTAGAAGTCAGGATTAAAGGTAAGGGGTTTTGATCTCAAATTTTTAACTTTGAGACATATTATATATCCACAACTTGTTTATTTTTGTGTGGTTTATAAACTTCCTTATGCATACCTTTTATAATACATTTCAGGAAATTCAATTGATTTTCATATACATCTCATGTTCTCTCTTTCAAGGTCTCTAAATTCAAATTCTACTAAAGTTTTAAGGGTTTTGTCATCTTAAACTTTCTATCATTGAGATATGTTCCATTTTAACCACATATATAATTTTTTGTAGAGTACATACTACCCATGGATGTGTTTTGTCATATATTTCATAAAATTCAAGGGTCTTAAAAATCCATATAAGGTTATCCTTTTCAAGGGGGTTTGATTCAATGATTAGAATAACCGTAAGAGTTTTCTTTCCAATCTCACTTAGAATTTGAGATTATTAAAACTAAATTTAAATATAGGGAATTTTTATGATTTTAATTTATAAATAAAACCCTATTTTATTATAATATGGTTGTTCATGATTTTTACATGTCCTTTATGAATTTTTCTTCTCATTTGGTTTATAATTAACCCAAAGTGATTCTTATAAGAAAAAAAATCCTACCTCTTCTTTTTGGATGAGATTATTTCTATTCCATGCACATATTATTTATTTTATTTAATGGACGAACTTATATATGATTATGTGACTTCTAATGGTATTTTTTCTGTGTACTTGAATTTATTTACAAAAAGAATCTTCTTTTAACATTTTGGTATGGTTGTTTTTCTGCTAGTTTTGAATCTCATTATAAAAACATGAAAAGAATATTTTTTAATGCTTTCCTCATAAACAAATTTTCACATTTTTATAATTATTTTTTATAATGAACATTACTCTATAAGTTTTAAATATTTTAGAAATAAATTTATAGTCCTTTTTATTTATAAAATATTTTCTTAAAAGGTATAAAAAATGTTAAGGTTGTTTCTTATTCTTTCTCTAAATAAATTTTAATGCTCTTATAAAGGTGTTTTTATCTATGAAAACATAATTTGTTGATTCTTTTGATTCATTAGAAATATTATCTAATTAAACCATCCACATTATTTCTCTAGATGTATTATGGTAAAGTTTTATAAATGTTTTCATAAGTCCAGTTTATTTTTTTATAGGTTAATTAAGGTGTGATGGAATTATGAATGCTTTCAAGTTCTTATTGCTCACATATTTATGGATATCGTTATATGATGGGTTATTTTTTTATATACCTCTAATTAATTGGGTAATGTTTTATGTCTCATGATATTATTATAAGATGATATTTTTATCCCAAATTCACTAGGTTATGGGGTGAAGGTGGTTAGCCTAAGTCCACTATGTTATGGGAATATGGTTAGACTAAACCATTATAGTGTGAATGTATTGGTGGTTAACCTTGAACTATGTTATTATTTATATGCTTATTTTTTGTGACACTATTATATTATGGAATATGCTTATGTTATGATCTCATGGATCAAGATTATTGACTCATGTTTCCACACTCTTATTTCTCATGTCTTATATTATGCCAAAATAATTATTCCATGACCCATGGTTTATGATATTTTATTTATTTAGTATTTTTCTATTATGATATATCCGTGAAACATGATTATATTCTCATACCCACATGTTTATCTTATACTCACTTATGATCTTCTATTGACATATCTTATGTTTTCCCTTATTGAGCATATGAGATCACCCTTTATTATGTTCCATTCCCCATTTTATGGAGAAATTTATTATGTATGATATTTTAAAAAGGTATCATGTGTGGATAATTTTATGATAGATGTTTAATACTTATTATTTAATAATAAATTCTTGGTATAATGGAAAAAATGTTCATTATATGGGAAATATATGAGTTTTGTTAGTCAATGTCTTTTCCTAATTCACTAAAACTCCAAAACTAAAAGGTCTTGTATATTAAAGTGAATCAATGATGGTTTTTGTTAATGTAATTATGGATGGTTAAATTTGGATCACTAAGTTGGTATAAAATAAAACATATAAATAATATGTTTTTAGTAACATATTTGAGTGTATGAGTCTAGGGAATCTTTAGTTGGTGTCAAATCATAAATGTAAGGAATATGTTTTTAACAACATATCTAAGTTTATGGGATTGAGGTATATCATGATTAATGAAAAATATTATCCTTTTAATTTTTCATAATCCAGATGATTGCCTTTAAATATCATATATTTCTATTTTCTAAAAAATCTCAAAAAATATTGACTAATTCTAAATGAGTTATCAATCATAAATTATCATTGGTAATAAACATCCTAATCTATGTGGATTAAAAAAATATTATTTCTTGAATGATATCATTATTATTTAAATCCTTGGGTCACAGTATAGAAAACCTCATTTTTCTTGTAGAAATAAAGTATAAAATCTTACATTTTCTTCCACAAAAACTAACACATCTTGAGAAGGTTTTTAAAAAATCTAATATTCCAAGAAAAAAAACTTACGCATCAATAAAAAACTCATAAATACACTAAAAAACATATGCATACAAAGATCCTTGAATTTTCCATATTCTATGAACTTTAGAAAATAAGTTAGGCATCTTCCCAAGAATATTACATATTAAAGGTGTATTCATATATTTTACAATTCTCTCTTATTAGATTATCATATTCATCCATTGAGAGATATATTATGTATCATTGTGATAAATTTTACCTTTATCTATTTTTTGAACACCATGTAAAATCTCTTATGCATGAATTCAAATATATTACACACCCATATAAATATCTTGTTAATGAGTTTGAATATTTTTTACATCAAGAAAGATTTATTACATTTATAGAAAATTGTTTCCATTTTCTATTTTATACTCCAACATGAAACATATCAAGTGAAAACAAAAAACCTATCACATACAAGGAAAACCATATGAATTTGAGGAATTTTACAAATCTGTAGGACTTAATAATATTACATATCCATGAAAACTCTAGGATTTTATCAAATCTATATCTATAAAATATCTTATGTATCTAAGTAAAGTCTATTTTTTTCAAATTATTTGAAATATACTCAAGCTATATTCTTCTAAAATTATTCAAAATAATTATAAAACTCCTCCAAGTGCATCCAAGGATACTCCAAAACCATAATAACTTGGGATAAATATTATCCAACCCTTATCCACTACTAATTATCATTTATCTCTTTAGTGTATTTAAAAGATAAATTTTTTAGTTCAGAATGTTTCATATTGACAAAAAATCCATCCATATAAGCTATGATTACAATATTAGCCCTTTTTAGATTTTTTATCAGCTATGTATTGCCATGTTTTCTCTCAATCACCTATAGATTTGACTCTATACTACCCATACACTTATACTCTCCCCTACTGCCATTATCCCCCTTTGAGAAGAAAATTTTAAAGTATTCTTCTAAAAGGTATGATCACTTATGAGTCTTATTGAATGTATTCGATTATATAAATACTGAAAAAAGTGTCATTAAAAAATTCTATATTATAACATGATATAATGATATATGTTAGAAACAAGAGAATATACCAATATCCATAGTGTTTTCCATATAATGTAGAACAAGGATCTAGTCTCCTTTTGATATTTCACATGGATAATATTTTCTCCTATAATATTACACTCAAAAAAATATGAGAAATTTCAGTAAAAACAAGCCCAAAAACCAAGTAAAGAATTCTATATAATTAGTATATGGGGATTTTAGAAGATCCTCATGTTGAAGGAGGTGGTTTAACACCAATGATTGACTAGTGATTCCCAAATACTAGAGTGGCCAAGGGGTTGATCCTAATTTCTTTTACTTTTGGATCATTCCTAACATAATTCATCCCGATCACTAATTATCCCATATTTTCTTTAATGAAATGATATTTTATTTTAATGTGTTTATTTTGGGAATGCTGAACTGGATTATTTTTTAGTTTAATTTCACTCTTGTTCTCAAAAAAGATCACAATAGGTTATTTTACTTATTCACCAATGTCTTCTAATTTCTATTTCATTCATTAAAGTGGTGAACATGATTTGGTTACTATAATATATTTATCATTAACTATACTAAGGGATGTAATATATTACTTTTTACTCATCAATCCTATATACTTATTTCTAATGAAAAATATACCGTCACCTGTAGAATTTCAACCCACCACATCACCAATCCAATTAATATTAGAAAAGGATGATAATTTAGTTTACTTTTATACATTGAAGAGAAAACCATAAATGAGAGAATATTATATATACCCCATATTTCTATTCACTAATATGTGATTATCCTCCTTGGGATTCTTTGAAAATGGGTTTCCAAACAAGTAACATAGGAAATATCAGTCTAATTTTCTATCAATTACAAAAGACATCCAATTATACTTCTATACAATATAGGATCTAATAAAAATATATCCTTATGCTTACCAAGTTTGGTTCCAACTCTAATTAATTTTTTTAGGGGTTTTTAATTATTCATGTTTAACTTTTTTAATAGATTATTTTCATATTTAACTTGTAAGGTAAAAGTGTATATCTCTTTTTGAACCACCTAAAACCCCATAAAACAAGTAAATTCACCAATCATGGATATTTCAAATTCTAAACAATTTTTATTAGAAAAATACTTCATATAATTCTATTATGTTCTAATAAATATTATATTATCTACATAAACCATCACCATAAAGTATTATTCCTTTGATGTATTCAAATAAAGGTTGTGATCAAAACCACCCCTTTTTAATTATAATTTCTTTATATATGATTCATGTTAATAATACCATGAACATGATGCATGTTTCTAGATAAATAAGGCCTTCTTTAACCTTGATACCTTTTTTTCATCATTTATAATTAGGAAGCCTACTAGATATTCAATATAAAATTCTTTTTTAAAACAATATTCAGAAACATTACCTTTATATCCATTTGAAAAATTTTGAAATGAATTTTTATTTCCACTACTAAGAAGATACTTATTGACTCAAGTTAAGCTATTAGTTAAAAAGTTTCCTCAAAATCCACTCCTTCTATTTGATCATAGAATTTGTATACCAACCATTATTTATTTTAGAATACACTACCATGTTTATTTAATTTATTCTTAATGAGTCATTTCATGCAGATCATATTGTGATGCTTTAGACTATATATAATTTATCACATATGATTATTATCAAATTGATCAAATTATATATTCATTAATCTCAATGGTTTATAACTTACTACATCCTCAAATACCATTGGTTTAACTCTTTATAGTAGTGAATATTATTCAAAAACCCTAATTATTTATATTTGGGTTGGTTTAGTTTTATATCCAATTCCTTTATATGGATCAACCTCCACTCTAATATTATTTATTTGAGTTTTATGTTGATTACATTTATTATTTGTTTACTTCTCTAACTTAGCCTCATAATATTCATATTTTGAATAATTTTGTATAGTTCTACAATATATACCAACTTCATCATCTTATTCACATAATTAATTTAGGTTTGTACTATTATAATTATTTCCTTCTCTTTATTTGATATCCTTAACATAATTTCTCTCCAAAAAATTATTCTACCTCTTGTTATAATATTGTATAATTTACTCTTCATTGAGTAGCCTAAAAAAATTCTCCATTTAGGACATCACCATACTTTCCATGATTTTATTAATTATTTTGAATGTAAAAACTTCTCCCAAAAACAAAAAAATAGTTTCGGTGAAGTATTTCTTCCATGCTACATGTCATAAGATGTTCTTTTATCCCCGGGTCTTAGTAATTCCCATTTTTGAGTTTACAATACAACCTAAGTTTCATCCTTCCAATAGTGGTGAGAGATACCACTCTCAATAAACAATATCTTGGATATGTTATTAACTATCTAATTTATCTATTAAAAAACTCCATTCTACTATGGAGGCCCCACCAAATACACTTTATGTTTAATGTAGTGTTTATAAAGGTAATTTTCTACTTTAATGGAAGTGAAATCATTTCCATTGTTTGATTATAGTATCTTGAGTGTGTGACCAATTTAATTTTCAACCCTCCTTTAGTTTCTCTTTATGAACTTTATAACTTCTTTCTTGGTTTTCATGTACATAATGTATTCCATTATACTATGATCATCCAGGAAGAGGATAAAGTACCTCTCTCCTTTTATGTCAAGTTAGTTAATAATACCACACACATTAGTATAAACTAGGTCAATTAGATTAGATTACCTTTCCTTCTTTTTTTACATGGTTTACATACCATCTTACCCCACATGCATACATCACATTCCCTTTCTCATTCATGCATCAGATTTGGAATATCTACTATGATTCTTAGCTTAGATATTTTTTTGATGATTTTTAATGAATGTGGTATATCCTTTATTTCAACAAGTTGGTTTTCTCTTCCACTTTAATAAGGAACATATTCTATTTACTATCCACCTAATAAAGATTAACATGCATCCTATAATGATTCATGAGATAATTATCTACCATGTATTTGATCAATCACCATTTATGATTAAAGGTAATATTAATCATAGAGTCACAATGTTAACTCACACTCAATAGTTCATATCATATTACATCCAAAAATACTTATTCTATTATTTTTAGTTCATCTCTTTCTAACCCAATATTTCTTATTCCATTGATCTTTAGTGCTCCGTTATTTCAAAAACATACCATTCTATCAATTCTCAACTCTAAAATTTTCAATAGGTTCATATTTTTAGTCTTGTGGGATGAAAAAACACTGTCAAGGATCCAAGTAATTTTATTCTTTTTATATTTGAGTGAAGTTTTAGTTATGTTTACCTTATCTCTTTAATTGTTTTCTATTTCAAAGATATTTCCAAACAAGTTGAGGCATAAGGTTTTTGTTCCTATCTCTTTCCGACACATAAAATGTTATCATACTCTCATTATTATTATAGTAGAGAGTATCTATTTTTAAATGGGATATTTTTAGTTTTATTGAATTCATATATATTTTAATCCCATGTTATCTATTTCCATATCTTCTTTTATTTTAGAAAATGGTTTTATACTGAAAGTTTGAACAGTGAAAGAAGTATCCATATAAGGGGATTATTCCTTTAGTTTAAGGAAATGTTTTTAAACTTATTTTATAACAACTTGGTGATTATATTTTTAGGTATATTTTTGACTCTTGATAGTAAGAATTTTTTTGGAAAAGGTAGCTGCAAAATTAGTATTCCATTAAGGGTAATATCTTATCACATTTATTACTAAACATGTCTCCCACCTTTGAGAAATTATTTGGTTGATGATCAACCGTTGAGAAATGAGGGATGCTCTTAACCTTCCACTCAAATTTATTTTTTATTCTTACTGATCCTTATTTTTTATATCCCAACATAATATAAAACTCAACTTTTCCCATGTACCTGAGTATTTTTTCATTCATAATTTTCTAAACACTTTTTGAGCCTCTTTTATACCTTTCCAAGAATTCTACATCTGATATTTTTCCGAACTGAAACTTTTTCTTTAGATCACTTGAATTTATTTTTATAGTGACCCCAAACTTTAATACATAAATATTAAATCTTAATAGATAAATATTAATTACATATTAATAAAATCCACACCATAAATAGAAATTTTTATTGTCTTTGAAAACTTGGAAACATAAACAACTGTTGCATAAAATATCTACATCATTTCCCATTAATTTCATTATAACTAGAACCCTTCATATCATATGTAAAACCTTTATTTATAAATTGAGTAAGTGAAACATAATAAAGGGTGATATAAAATTCTTATTAAGGGTAAGTATAAGATATATCTATCAATGATCATAAGTGATCATAAAATAAGCATAGGGGCATGCGAACATGATCAAAACTTACAATAATCACACTCAATGAGTCAAAGATCTTTTATCATGAATCATGTAATAAGGTTTTTATCAATCATAAACATAAGTAATAAGAGTGTATAATCATAAATAATTGATCATAATACTTAGGAACATATTATAATCATAATATATAAGTTTTTTTCATTCACATAAATATAGAAAATCACTTCCTTAGACATGGTTTGTTCGCAAGACTATCATTATGGGAAAAAATGTGTAATGGAAATGCCTACCTAGTAATTTCCAACATTATATTAGGAGTAACTTCCATATGATTAACTACATAGTATCTTTGGAGTTTATAAACTATATTATCTCTAATGATTTTTTTAAACTTTGTCTCTTAGGAGATTCTCAACTCTATCATTAAAATCCGATGCATTGGAGGGCTATATTAGACCCAACAGTGCTTGGTTTATAACGTAACCACACATCCTTGGTTTATAATGTAACCATAAAATGTTGGTTTATAATATAACCACTCATAACATAATCATAATCCATTCATATCTATTCCACAAGATTATGAAAACATTTATCATTTCATCAATGCTTAACCCGTGGATAAGAAAATAGGTTTTGTAAATATCTCATCACTATAATTATAAACCATATGAAAATTTATAAAATATTATAGAAAAAATTTTATTTGAAAATAAACAAGGAAAATTATAAAATAATATTCAAAGAAAATACCATTCATGATGGTGGGTACTGTCGTTCATGAAGTGTTTTCTAAAATAAAAATTCTTTTCACATTTTCGGTAAAAGTTAGAAGTACCACATTTTAAAAAAGATAAGAATATTACTTTAAAAAATTGGTATAGAAATTAAAATATATTTTAAAATTACTTGAAATAATATTTTGATTATAATAAAAATATTCTTAATTTTTTTAAAGAAAGTACAGATAGGGAAGAAAATAATACTAACCGAAGAGAGAAAATAAGTTGGTTTTAATTAATAATATTCTTTCAGTCTCATGAGTAATTAAATATGGGAAAATATGATAAAACATAAAATAACACAAAATTACTATAGTAGAATAAAAAACAATATATTTGGGAGAGATATATTATTTAATCACATCATCATAAATTTAAGTATAAATAATCTTGATAAAAATGAGATTATAACATAAAACCCTTACTACTTTGGTAACTTATGATTCATAAACCCCATGAAATAAATAAATAAAATGAAAATTTGAATACAATTAAAATAGGTATATCCATAATATAACATACAAAATGGGTATTAGATACACCAAAAATAAAATAATATTGGTGTATAACATAACATATGTCCTAAAGAAGTCTATTTGAGATGATAAACCCTTACCACTTTGATAAATTTTGAATCAAAATCCATTGGATGGAATATTTTGAATTTAAACTTTAAATACCATGAATTAATAATAATACATGATATAAACACAAATATGTTCATAACATCAAATATGTCTCAATGAAAAAAATTGAGATGAAAAACCCTTATAGATTTAATAAATTTTGAATCGAAAATCCTTAGAATCTTTGAGAAAAATATAGTTTTATAAATCCCTTGAATTAAATAATGTATTATTCCAAAAAAAATTATTTGGAATTATATACACCATATAAATAAGAAATTGGTTTATAAAATTAAAACATTCCTCAATGAATAAAAATTGAGATGAAACCCTTAACTCATGTTTGAATTAATTCACAAGCACACAAAACTCATGTATAATAAATTTATATTTATTATAATTTTATAAAATAACTATATTAATACTTATATTATCATATATGGCCATATTATAACATTTACACACCCGTTTATTAAAAATTATCTATTAAAGTCGTCATTTCAGGTGTCCACTGCTTTGTTTTCATATATGTATTGGTTTAACAATTATATTACCTAAACTTTGATCATAGTTACTAAATTTATAGAATTTTAATCAGGAAATAAATATCATATATATTCATTATATAAATATTTATAACCATTAATATAAAGTGGTGGTAAAAAATGAATTACATCCCTTCGTGGAGACGGTAATCCATACATACACTCAAGTGATGTTTCCACTTTTCGATGGATGAGATGAAAGAAATATAAAATATAATTAATATTTAAAAATCATCATTATATCAAAAATATAATATATTTTCATTAAATATATCCTTATAACTATCCAAGTAAACTATAAATGATAAAAAAATCACATCGCTTCATGAAGGTGGTAGTCCATATGTACGCAGGAGTAACATTATCATTTTCTAACAGAATGGATGGCAAAATGATTGATAAGATATTATAATCAAAGAAAAATAATTATCTTATAAATATAATATATAAACATTAAATCCATAATAATAACCACCCATTAAATGTGGTTATGGAAAATGAATCATATCTTTACGTGGAGGTGGTAGTCCATACGTATGCACAAGCAATAGTTTTATTTCCCATTTGATGAAGAAGAGATGGAAAATGGTAGTGAAACCATCATAATAACATCTAAATATATTTATTATATTCTATTTATAATTTTTTAAGGATAAAACAAGTTTAGATATGGTTTAAGAAGAAATAAAATTGAAATTTCTTGGTTAAGATTTATACCTCTTATTTGAGAGACCCCCTTTTTCTTACACCTTAATCCTTAAAGAATTAGTGTTAGGAGAAGAATAGAAGATCTAGGATGAAGGGAATGAATCTATTAATGTTTTTTATCAGGTATTTTTTTAGATATAAGGCTCAAATGGTGTGAATAAGGGAGGTGGACAAGTTCCCTTTTATAAGTGAGGGTAGGGACACACATGTAATTTCTTAAAAGATTTCAATGATATAAGGTCACTTTCATAGGAATGTGGATCCAAATGGCCAGGTATTAGAATTTACTATAGGATAATGTTGAAATATATTAAAAAAATAATTATATAGGTTTAGGTGGGAATTTTACCCTTATCTCTTAGTTTAACCCCCTAGTAAACCTGTTTTAACCTTAACCATGATAATAAAATTTTACGGTTTTTACTATTCACTATGAATAGAAATTAAATTAACCAATATTATATTATATTAATTATTTTACAAATATATAATCCATTTTACAAGATTCAATTTCTATAATTTTCATAATTTTATTTTATATAAGCATGCAAACCACAACGAAAACCCGTTTTAGAAAAATATATTTTTTATGCATAAGACCAAATTTACATTCATTAATTTCCTTGTAAAAACCATAAAATGAATGATAAAATATATGATTGGATATATAATTATTATATTTCTTTAAAAACATTATTCAATATATATTAATTTAATTTATTAATAAAAAACCACAATCCGCGAATAAAAATAGGTTTTTTAGAAAAATGTGTTTTTAAACCCAAAAATTAACTTATACAAAAATAAAGTATAATAATGATTACTATGTAATTAATTATATTATTTATAATTAAAGGATACTTGTGTTACTTTAAGATAAAATTAAAATCATAATGATAATTTTACTTAAAGAGAAATGGTATTTTTATAAAAAACAATAATTTTTCACTATTCAATGAAAATAAATCTTTTTATAAAAATCCAAAAATTCACCTTAAAATAATATTTAAATGATTATTTAATAAATGAAAATAATTTTTTCAAATAAAATTTATTAAAATAGTAGAGATTAATTATAATTTTCATGCACAAAATTCAATAAATAGCATTTTTGAGGAAAACATATTTTCAAAGTATAAAATGACTTTATAGAAAATTGGGTTCTTATTTATTATTCATCAATCAAAACATTTTAATTATTTAAAACCTTTATACATATTTTTCATAATGTATTTATTACTATTAATACCCAGTAATTTAAAGGCTAGATTATGATGATTACCTTTAAATAATATATTTTTTATTTGATATCATAGTTTTCTTGAAGCTTGGTGTTGTATGTTAAGAAAGATATCAAGAAGTTACAATTTATTTAAATAAAAAGTAAATTATAAAATATCAGGGTGTTACATCCCCCCTTAAATAAATTATATCCTCAAAATTTTTATCTTTTTAATCATAAGTTCAATATTTGAAAATACTTTTTTTTGAAAACCCACACCATACAACTAAATAAGAAAACTTCCATTGAAAAGTGAAAGTGGGGAACATAAAGGTTACCAGAAATAACACATAATCGGTTTCCTAAATAAGGATAAAATTAGAAGGAAGTGAAAATATGGTCATGTAGGAGGAGATATTGTTCAATGAATAATAGAGAGTTACTGAGAACATTTCTATGAGAAATTTAATGAACACCAAACCATAAATCAGTGAAGAGTAAAAATGACCATCAATTCCAAAGAAAAAAAACTATAAAATGGAAGTCATTATCATTTTAAAGGTCTTTTTTCCTAGAGTTGAGAAATTATTTTACCATGATATATGAGAAAATATACATACTTTATTTCTTTTTATTTCATAATAATAATTTCATCCTTTGGATGTTATTCGATAAATTACCACTTATATATCATATCTTACTCCATGAAATGTATATTCAAGATGTATTTTTTATACATGAAGCACTAAAATTAACTTTTAAAGGATCCTAATATCCATAAAATAATAAAAGTTTATTACTTATATCTATAAATATTTACCAAAACCAAAATGGTTAGTATAATTTATCTAATATCGATAAATATCCATATGATGAAATAATATATTAAAATCTATACCACTGAAATTCAATTTAAACCATTCCATAACTAGTTAATCTTAAAAATCCTCTAAAATATCTATGAATAAAATAAAAACCCAAAAAATACTAACGGTCTAATCACATATTTTTTCTATGATAAACATTAACATTTATCCCTAAAAAACATAAAGTATCTATTAATGTCACATACCAATCATGTGAATACCTTGATAAAATATTCTCTTAAAAATAATAATAACCCAAATCACCATAAAACCTTAGTGAAAAAATATATGCTTCCAAATAAATTAAATATATCATTATTACTCAAATAAATTCATAGAATATCTAATATATTCCGTAAATCCAAAAATTTAATAAACTTTATCAAAGATAATTTAAATCACTTTATCATCAAATTACTAATCAAATTCAAGGCCAAAAACACTATACAATTTACTTTATCAATACCTATAAAATATTTATCCAAAATAAATATTATTATCCCAACATAAGGAACATATTAAGGTTTATCTGTCCCTAAATCACATGTTTCCCAAAAATACCACCTTACCACTAAATCAATTTTCTAGATTTTCAATACCATTTGACATATGATTGAAAGTACATAAACAAAATTTACTATAGAAAAATACTTACGTGTTTCATGATTCTTATAACCAGAATATCATTAACAAAACACTTTTAAAATATAATTCTCAAACCCCAATACATAAATAGTTCAATCATTCCAGTTCAATAATTGGTATATCATAGGCCCCTCCATAGCCTAGGAGGTATCCCCTAGATTAGGGCATTGGTTAGAATAATTATCAAGTTCCCCAAATATAATACATTTAACAATAAATAGTACCATAAGATGTAATTTATTTATTTATATTAAAATATTCATTTCCCCCAGAAATTTCTTGTTATATATCATTATTTTACAAACTTAATACTTCTTTTTATTCCATTGATACATTTCCCCATGTAATTCTTCCCACATTCTCGACATGAAGGAAGCTGAATCTTCTTTCCACCATGATCTTCATGAAACTCTATTTTTATCTTATTTGTTTCATTTAGAAACACACCTATGTTCAATTTTTTAATAATATAGAAAGATATATGGTTAGGTATTATCAAAATATTTCATATTAAACCTCTTATTTTATTTGTTTTCTTATAAGGATAATCATTAAATTATTTATTTCATTCAGTGTTAACATGATTCTTATCGTTTCCAACCATTAACTAAAACCAAAATCATAGTATGATCAATAGTAATGGATAATAATAAAATCATAAAAAATAATTTATATGATGTCTTAACCATACAACCTTCTTTTAAACCTATGAAACCTTAGGTTTAAACTAGGTCATAAATTGTAATTATTTTTTCAAATAATTAATAATAGTTTATAAGGAAAATGTGATTTAACCTAGGAATATCCATCAGGAGTGTCAAACCAATTTCATAGTAAGGGAATATTAATATTACACTATAATGATGGTCAAGATATACTCAACCAACTCTTTTTAGGGTTATTACCCCTAGATGCATCTATGCCAAAACCACATCCACTTGTAGTATCCAGATAGAGATGTATTTCTTAGAAAAACTACACTACTTTATTTACCATAACTTATGATGTTCTCATACACTTAGTCTTATCCTAAAGTTTTCCCTTAATTTTTTCGCATCCAAGTTTCCAGAAAAATTTAAACCTATATCTGATTCCAACTATAGTGACCCCAAAAATTTATACATAAATATTAAATCTTAGTAGATAAATATTCATTACATATAAATATGATCCATTCTAAAAACTTAAAGGTTTAGTGTCATTGGAAACTTGGATACATAAAACACTAGTATATAAAAGATATACATCATTTCATATTACATTATTCACAACTAGAACCCTTCTTATATATATCATACTTAAAAAAAATTATTAATAACTTGTAAAAGGGAAACATAAGAAAGGGAGATATTAGATTCTTAGTAAGGGTAATTATAAGATATATCTATCAATGATTATAAGTGGTGATAAGATAATAATAAGGGTATGATAACATGATCAAAACTTATAATAATCACACCCAATCATTCAAAGATCTTTAATCATGAATCATGGAACAAGGTTTTTCTAATCAAAATATACAAGACATAAGATTTAATAATCATCAATAATCAACCATGATCCATGAGAACATATAATAATTATAATATATAAGTTTGTGGTATTCACATAAGAATATAAAATAAATTACTTAGTCAAGGTTCACTCAAAATACTATCATTACTGAAAAAATACCATAATGGAAATGCCTACCCAGTCATTTCCAACATTTTATCAGGAGTAAATTCTATCCAATTAACCACATAATATCTTAGGAGTTTATTAACTCTATCGTCTCTTTTTATTTTATTAACTCCATCATCTCTTAGGAGTTTCTCAGCTCCGCTATTATTACTTAATGTATTGGAAAGTTATAACGGAACCACCCATCCTTGGTATATAATGAAACCACCCATAATTGTTTTATAACATAACAACCCATCCTTGGTTTATAATGAAACCACCTATCACATAATAATAATCCATTTATATATATTCCACAAGATCATGAAGAAATTTATCATTTCATTAAATTTTTACCCATGGAAAAGAAAACGAGTTTCATCAATTCTTCATCACCACAATCATAAAACATATAGAGAAATAATAAATATTGTATCATTTAATATTATCCCTATTAAATAAAAAGAAACATCAAATGATGTTTTTATAGATGAAATTTATTTTAGAAGATCGCTAGAACTTCTCTTGAGGAAAATACCCTTTTCATTTTGAAATAACTTATTTAAAATAAAAAAATTATGAAATATTATGGAAAACATTTTATTTTAAAAGAACCAAAGAAAAAATATAAACTAAGATTAAAATAAAATAGTATTCCAGATGGTGGGGAAATTTGTTCATGTAGTGTATGCTAAGATAAAAATTCCTTTTACATTTTTAGTAAAAAGTCATAAGCAACACATTTTGAAAATAATTAAAAGATTAATTTAAAACATTGGTAAATAAATTAAAATATAGTTAAAAATGAATTTAAATATTATATTAAGAATAATAAAAAAATTATTGAAAAATATTTAATGAAAATATGGACATGGAAGAAATGTTTCCAGACTGAAGAGAGAAATTAAGTCAGTTTTCCTTAAAAATATTCTTTTGGTATATTAAGTAATTAATGAGAGGAAAATGAATGGAAAACTTTAATATTTATAATTAACTATAGTATAATAATAAAAAAAATATTTGGGATATATATACCATTTAATCACATCTTCATAAATTTAAGTATAAACAACCTTTGTAAAAATGAGATTGTAATATAAAACCCTTAATGCTTTGGTAACTTTTTATTCATAAACCCCATGAAAGAAATAACATAAAATGATACATTAAATACAATTGGAATAGGTATATCCATGATAAAACATATAAAAGGGTTATTTGATACACCACATAAAATAATATAGATTTATAACATAACGTATGTCCTCAAGAAGATAATTTGAGATTATAAACCCATACCACTTTGATAACTTTTGAATCAAAGCCCATTGGATGGAATATTTTGAATTTTAAATTTAATTTCAATGAATTAATAATTATTCATGATATAAAATTTCAATGGATATTTATATACACCCAATAAATATAAATAAGTTCATAATATCAAACATGTCACAATATAACAAAATTGTGATGAAGAACCCTTACCACTTTGGTAAATTTTAAATTGAAAGTTAACAAGATATTTGAAAATAAAATGGTTATATAAATCCATTTAATTAAATCATGTATTATTCCAAAACCAAATCTTGGTAAGTATATACACCATATAAATAATAAATTGGTTTATAATATTAAAACATGCCTCAATGATGAGAAATTAAGACGAAACCCTTAACTTATGTCTAACTTGATCCATAAATTATCTAAAATATTATATAATAAATTTATATGTCTTATAATTATATAAAATAATAAAATTCATACTTATAATATCATATATAGTTCAATTATAACATTTCAACAACCATTTACTAATAATTCTCTATTAAATCTGTCATTTCAGGTGTTAAATACTTCATTTTTTCTTGTATGTTTTTGTTTAATAGTTATGGTCCTTATAATTTGATCATGGTTCCTATATATATAAATTTTTAATAATGATATAAACATAATATATATTCATTATATAAATATTTATAACCATTCATATTAAGTGGTGGTTAAAAATTAATTACATCACTTCATGAAGATGATAATCCCTATATACACATGAGTGTTTTTCCCACTTTTTGTTGGATGAAAAAAAAAGGAAAATAATAATTCACCACTAAATAATGAATATAATATCATAAATATAATATATTTTATTTAAATGTTTCATTTTTTGTATCCAAATAAAGTATAAATGATAAACAAATCACACCACTTCGTGGAGGTGGTAATCCACATGTACGCTTGAGCGATGTTATCGTTAACCAATAGATCAAATGGTAAGAAGGTAAATAAGATATTATAATTAAAGAAGCATAATTATTTTATAAATATAATATATAAACATTAAATCCATCATTATAACCAACCATGAAATATGGTGATGGAAAATGAATCATATCGCTTTGTAGAGGTGGTAGTCCACATGTATGCACATACGACACTTTTATTTCCCATTTGATGAAGAATAGGTGGTAAATGGTTGTTAAATAATCATAATAACATCTAATTATATTTATGATATATTATTAATCATGTTTTTTAGATACAATAAGTTTAGATAAGGTGTAATAATAAATAAAATTGAAAGAGCTTGGTTAAGATTTATACCTCTTCTTTGAGAGACCCCCTTTGAGATACACCATAATCCATGAAGGATTGGTCTTATAAGAAGAATATAAGTTATATGATTAAGGGAAGAAATATATTAATGTTTTTAAGTCATTATTGGATGATATATAAGGGTCAAATGGTGTGAATAAGGGTGGTGGAGAGGCTCCCTTTTATAATCGAGGGGAGGGACACATATGGAATTTCTTAAAATATTTTAATGATATAAGTTCAATTTCATGGGAATGTGGATATAAATGTCTAGGTATTTGAATTTATTATAGGATATAATTGTAATATATTTTAAAAATAACAATTATATAGGTTTTGGTGGAAATACTACCCTTATCCCTTTGTTTAACCCCTGGTAAACCCATTTTAACCTTAAGCATGGTAACAAATTTTTTATATTTTTACTATTTAATATGAAAAAAATTAATTTAAACCTATTAAATCATATCTATTATTCCAATTATAAATATGGAATCTATTTTACATGATTAAATTTCTATATATGGTATATTTTAATTCCAAATAAGAGCTTAAAGAGTAATGAAAATTCATTTTAGAAAAATTAATTTTAAGAATAAAACCAAATTTACTTTCATTAATTTACTTTTAAAAACCATAAAATGAATTTTAAAACATGTTATTGAATATATGATCCATAAATTTCATTAAACCATAAATATACATAGATTAATTTAATTTATTAAGTTAAAATCAAATTACATGCATAATGTTTTTTTAGAAAAATGTGTTTTTAAGAAAATAATTAACTTATACCAACAACCAATATAATGATAATTCCTTGGTAATTAATTAATATTCATTAAAAAATAAATATTTTTAGAAAAATTCAAAAAATTCCACATAATCTAATATTGATATTCAAATTTTAAAAATGATATTAATTTCTTCAAATACAATTTATAAAAACGGTATCCATTAATTATACTGTACATGCATAAAATGAAATAATTTTTTTTGAAGAAAACATATTTTTGAAGCATAAATAGAATTTACATAAAATTTGGTGATTATTTTTTTATGAATAAATAAATACATTTTTATTTTTTATAACTTTTATAAATATTTTTTATTATTTTTTATTATTATTCATATCTCTAATTTAACAACAAAGTTATAATAGTCACATTTAAAAAATATTTTTATTGTATATCATAATTCTCTTAAATATTGGTGTTTTATTTTGAATAATCTTTTTAGAACTTAAAATTTATCTAAAGAAAAAAATATATTCTAAAATATTATGGTGTTGGAATTTTAGATTCAAATAAACTACTCAAAGTAACCACTTATTCTTCAATAGCATCAATTCTATTTGATTTCTCCTTTAAAAATGTGTTAATTTCAATAGTCACCTTAGCTTGTTCTTCAATTTTTATCGTGGAAGATGGTACTTAACTCATTCCTTCATGATTAGATTACTGATATTTTAGTTCTTTTTTTAGCCGATCAATCTCAACTTTATGTTGATCAACATATTCCAATGAATCTTTCCAAAATCCACTAATATTTCTATTTGTTAGTGCTAGTGGATTGAATGTACACACTGATAGGGGAGGGAATTAGTGTAACATTACTTTTATAATTTAATTTTTAAATTTATAAAATAAACTCTGAGACTGGTTAAGATCTAATTATCTCTCTCAATTAATTACACTCAGCCTTGTATTAAAAAAGATGTAAATAAAAAAGAACAATTTATGTAAGTTTTATACATGGTTTGGCTTCAGTGTAAGATATTATTTCTTATTACAACCAATTGTTGTTTCAGTCCATAGATTTCACACTTTAAATTTATCATCAACTTATAGTGGGTAGGAAGGTATAATCCTTAACCTACAATTCAAAATATCCCCTTGGTTATTTTTTATACAGGTTCTGAGTTATAATAATAAAACATAAGCTTCAGTAAATGAGAATGTTTTTCTTTCAGGTGTGAGTTAATTTTGAAAAAAAATGAGATATATTCCTCTTTGAGCCAATATTATATCAACTAGAGAATACAACTCACTCTCCTCAATAATAACCACTTAAAAATCTACTTGGTGAATAAAATTTGAAGAACTCAATCTACTTAACTCATTACATACAAAACCTTAAAGGGTCTACTTATTCTCATCTTTCCCGACTCAAAAATAGAAGTTTAGGTAATCATTTTTTTAGATGGATAAGAACTTAGCTTTAGAGAATGAATATTCTTTCTCCTTTACCTAAAAAATCAATGAACCTAGTCACACCTTCCAATATCTTTCTTGACATACTTTTTTTTTTGTATTTCTATACAAAAAAAATTTATTTTTCCTATACATATAATTTTCAATAGATTCAATAAACTCAAATTATTTCTTGATAATATAATTAAATAATACCCATTGAAATTAGTATCATAATATATAGAACATATAATAATTTTAATCTTACAGACTCAAAGCATAATGATAAAATAACCACTTTGGGTTTCCCATGACAAATTGAGTTCTTCTAAAAAATATTTCCAATGTGGACATGATCTCTATATTGAGTTACCAAAATACCCATTTTATATTTATATTTTAAAACTATTAGCTTCTAACTTCTAAAAATAACTCAAGTTAAATACAACCCAATAATTTTTTAAAAAAATAAATAGAAATCATTTTTTATATCTGTATGCCCAACTACCAAGAAAACTTGAACAAATGTCATAATGAATATCTCACAGATCAACTTCTTTTATAAAATAATCTTCAAAATAATTCATACTTTATAACTAAATTATCTTGAATCATTACAATTTTTGTAAGAGATTATGGAAACTAGTATTAGAAAATCATCATCACAATTAACATCTTCATTAATCTTGAAAAATAACATTCTTCTTCTCAATCGGTTATCATCATTAATAATGTTGTTTTTCAAGATGTGATAGTTATGGAAAATTTAGGCATCCCAAATCAAGAAATAATTGTTATGTTTTGATCATTGTATACTAAATTTTATATTTTCTTATTTAATTCTATTTATAAAATACAATTTTGGAAAGTTCAATTTTTATCCAAAATATTTCATAATTTTTTTCTAACTACAAGCATCATATAAGGCCTAGAAATATCTTATATTTGGTAGAAATTTTTTACATTTAGAAAGATACCATAGTAGATCTTAAAATATTATATGAGTATAAAATTTATTATGTTGTTACTAAATATGATACACTACTTTAGAAGTCATATATGGTCAATTAAGGTCATACACACACTTGGAAAAGTCTCACACATAGAACATATATCATATGTGACTTCAGAAATAACATATGCTAATATAAATTCACATGAATTCATAGAAAATGTCATACGTACACTGGAAATATTATGGTTCAAAAAATATCATACACAATATAGAAAACATCTTATTCACATAGGGTTAATCCAATTCCTTTTCCAAAATTTGGCCAGCTCAAAATTCACACATGAGCCCCAAAAGTCTTACATGATTAGACTTATCCATTTTTTTCTATTCTTATATAAATTCCAAATTATTTAGAATAAGATCATAAATACTTCAAACTACTTAATCTTCATCTCATTCACTTAGAATCATCTCAAAAGAACTTCAATAACTTAGTTGAAAACAAAAATAACCATAAAAAATAATTAAAAAATTCCTCCAAGCCATATTGTTATTCAATCTTCCCCTTTTGATTTATTATCAATACCTTTTCAACTCCATCTCATGATACTCAAATTCATCCTTGATTTTAATAAACCCACTAAATAATCATTAAATTAAATCCTATCTAAAATGATGTGTACCTTGACACAAAACCATAGGATAATGCATTCTTTTGAGAGAATTCCTTCCCTCAATGATAAGAAACTTTTGTAAAAGTGATTAAAAAAATTGTTCCTTATAATCTCCTTAAAATCATCACAAATACCCCCTTTTTATAATAACCATAGATCAAGAAAACCAAATAAGTGCATAGTCCTCTGATAATTTTTCCCCATTGACAAATAATTAAGAGCTATATCATTTTTCACTCCCCCTTTGACATCATAATACAAAGCCTTATAGGGGACCATATTTCCACAAACTTTTAAGAAATAGGTTAAGTATGAACATAAATTTTCAACCTTAATTCATAGAATCAATCCTTGGGAAATTATTTGGTAAATATATCTGCAACTTGTTCCTTAGTGCCAATAAACATAAGCTTCACATCACCTTGTACCAACTTCTCTTTAATAAAGCGATATCTAAGATCAATGTGATTTGATTTAGAGTTTTGAAAAAGATTATTCGAAAACATATACAACACAATGATTATCATAGGAAATGCATAGTGACTTCTCAAATTCAACTCTAAAGTTATCTAGTTGTACTTGTATCTAAATCATTTAGGAACATGAATGTGTGTCTACTTCATGCTAAGTTTTAGGTATGCCCACTGCCACATAAAATTTCTTCTTTCTATTCCATGATTTATAACTATCACCAAGAACAAATGTTCCACCTATATTGGACTTCCTATCAACTCAATCCCTTACCCAATCAACATCGATAAATACCAATAAATTCAAACATGAACTATTTATATATAGAAGGTTAAATATTAGTGTATTCTTGATATATATTAGTATTATCTTGGTTGTTAATATGTAAGACTCATTGGTATCACTTTTAAAAATGGAACATAATGTTATAGAAAATACAATTTTAGGTTTGGAAGACATTAGGTAGAGAATATTACAAATCATTTTTATGAATTCCCTTTGATTCACACTAGTTATGACCACATATTTGACCAACATAGTGTCCAAATCTATAGGATTTTAAATCCCATTACATTCCTCCATTAAAAATTTCTTTAATAATTCCCTGGAATATTTTTATTGACATAAGAAAATATAATCGGTTCCTTGTATGATTAATAATCCTATAAAATGTGATATCTCATCAAACATAGACATCTCAAGGCGTCTCTTCATTTCCTCAACACTTTAGAAAGATGATCTTTTTCACCTAAAAAATAATTTCACCAATATATACTATGATAAAAATAATCCTTGTAGAAATACCATTCATATAGATATTACTACCAACTTTGAATTTTAAAAAATCCATGCTCCTTAGGCATCCATCCATCTTGGCATACGGGCCTCTGGGGGGCCTTATTTTGGCCATAGTAATCTTTCCCAAGATTACACACTATGCTTCCATATTTATCAAGAATAAAACCATCTAGTTGTTCAACGGAAACCTCTTCTTCAAGATAATCATTTAGGAAGGAATCGTTCACATCAATTTGATTTTTTTTAAAATTTTTGTGATATTGCATATCCAAAAACATCATAATGGTCTCAAATATTTTCCCTAGTACAAAGGTTTATTTAAATTCAAGTACTTAAATTTATGAATAGCCCTCACAAAACAGTATTTTATTATTACTTGTGAGTTCAACTTTATCATCTAGTTTTTTTTATAAAAACTAACTTGGTACCAATTATGTTGTTTTTTCAGGTATTAGTAAAAACTCCTAGGTGGATTTATTCACAATTTGATCAAGTTACTAATTTATAGTAGTAATAAATTCTTCATGATAAATAACCTTATAAATAATTTGATGTTTAACTTGAGTGATAAGATTAGTTTGGTTATCAAGTATTAGCCTCCTTCTAGTTAGGTTGGGTGCATTTTTTTGGCCAATTATAATGCATCAACCAAAATTTTTCTCGAGTCATCAATGCCTCTACCTTTTATTTTTATAACCACTTTTATCATTGGTCTTATCTGAATCAAAATCAACCACAATATTCTTATTTTCATCTTTTAATATAGTCTAATATTTAGAATTATATATGTTTACAAATCTAATAATATCATCTTTACACTCAATATGAATATCTTTTTTGTAATTATTTTCTTTGATTTTGATATTTTAAAACTCTAATAGTTTTTTTTTATTTTTACACTAGTTTTTTCCCACTTCTACTTGAAAGATATCACACAAAGGTGCCTTCTAGAACTTTTTCACCAAAATTTATTAATTTTTTGTTTTCTGTGCTTCCTATAACCAGGGATTCTAAACATTTTTAAATACTTGAAAGTTGAATTCTTATTATACCATATATCATATGATGTCTAATGTGTCTCAAGTATCAATTGGAATCTATTTTAAATATGCATATAAATGCACATAACTTCTCTCCAAAATAATTTTGAAAGTTTTTTTCAGCTAGATTAGTTCTTACCATTTCCATTATTCTATTTTTTTCCTTTTTGGTACACCATTTTGTTGAGGGGATTATGGTGCACCATATTTATGTTTTATACCATGATTTTCCTGGTATTTCTCAAATGAATTGGATGTTTATTCTTTTCTATTATCATACCTCTCCTTTATATAGACACAAAACTAGTTCTCAAATTATCCTCTTAAAACTTTAAACATCTGAAGAACCCTTGATTTATACCATATAAATAGAACATTGACTATATGGGTATAGTCATTAGTGAATATATTTAAAATAGATCACCCTTAATTTACTTTTTTCTCAAAGCACCACACAAATTTGAATATTTGAATTTTATTGTTCTAATAGGATAAATATCCACCTTTTTATGTGTCCCTAGAACCATATTTCACTTTTAGAATATATCAAAAATAAATTCTATTTCCATCTTAAGTTTGGTGAGGTCCCTCAATATTTAATGCATGGAAATCTTACTCATATTTTATTATAAAATTTTCTCAAGTCTCTAATTCCATAGATAATTATCTTCCTTAGAATCATATATCATGAGTTGGTTGGATTTCCATTTTGAAATATGTTTCCACTAGTTCTTTCACCTATTTTTATTATCCTTCCATATTTGTAACTTTTGATGATACATTAATTCGTTTGAAACACCAATTTATTTATTTTTATCACAAAATTGACTTGTACAAAGTAAATTGTGTTTCATACCTTCTATAAATAGAATATTTTTTAAATTGAGTTCTTTAGACTAAATTTATATAGTTCCAACTCCTTTTATTTTTAAGGAGCTATCATTATAAAATTTAATAGATTCCCCACATGTTCTTTTATATTTTTCATGATTTTGGTTTCTCCAGTCATATGTGAAGTATAACCACTATTAAGGATCCATAGTATTCCTCTATTTACATACTTCAAGGCTACATCCACAATGAAAAAAAATTCTCTTCTTGATTTTTATTTTGAAATTATTTTCCCTTGCATTTATATGAGAATTACCAAGGGATATTTTTCATACACTTCACAACATAATTCCTTGGTTTCTCAAATCTTACACAGACTTCCTTCAAGACTTCAAACATATTTTGGGTAGGTGGAATTGAGGTAATTTTGTTCACAACATTATTCATTAAGGACTCATTCCTTTTCACTTTAAAGGTACTCCCCATAAATTCCTGACTTCTTTAAAATAAGAAAATATTTTCCCAGAATGTGAAAGGTTTGTGTCCAAAAATGTCATAGCCCTAACAATAACCCATACATCTGAATATTTTGTTAAATCCATAATTCTTTTTTGAAAACTGTATTCTGGATTCTTATTCTCACTATAAATATCTTCCCTAATCTTTCTTGTTCTTCTAGGAGTTTTATTTTTCCTGTAATATTCTTTCTTTACAAGATGTAGAAGAGAGTTTCTCACTATCTTTTCTACCCTAAAGTTGTTTAAATTTTGAGTTATTACACACACTATTATGGAAAAAATTTAACTTTTTGAATAATTTCAATTACATATTTTACCTGAATTGATATTATAGTAATTTCACACATTGTATATGTTTATCCTTGAATTCAATAGAATTTTTGAAGACTTATTTTACTCTTTTTATCTTTTTTTCAATTGTAACAAGTTTGGATTCTATCTTTCTCATTCATTATTATTTAAATAAAAAATTTCCTTCAAGATTCTTCTTGACATTTTCAAACTCTATGACTTTCAATTTGAATTTATTAAGAGCCTCAATAAGTTTAGATTCAATTTTGAGAAACTATTAATTTTTTTTATTCCTATTCCCACCAGCTTTATTCAAATTTTTGATTTACTTATTGATATTATTTTTATTTAATAAAATATTATAATTTAATAAAGAGGGATTGACCCTCAACCTTTAAAAAAGTTTATTTACATTGATTGCTGGAGGAAGATTCTTCCTAATTATTTATTCATATTGCTTCTCATTTTCACCCTTAAAAATATATTCTTATCATAACCTATCATATTCACAGGTTATAGACTTTTACCATTCATTATTTTGAGATTTTTCTTATTGTTCATCAGTATCTGACTCATATATTTTCTTCTTTTAATAGTTGACTATAAATGTCCAATGTATCCATATTTAAAGCATATAAAATGAAGTTTCCATTTATATATTCCATTGAAAATTGTATAATTTATAGAGATAAGAGATATAATTTTCTTACATTTATTATACATATCATCATCATCATCATCAATACCACTAAATGATTTAGGTTCTTATTCTTTCAATTTTAGTTTCTCCATGTCATCAAAACCCATCACTTGTTTGATATTCTTTTTAAATAAAGGTGAATTTACCATTTCATATAAAATGATAATTTTTTAAATTTCATCAATTTATAGGTGCTCTATATCTTCTTAAGCTAATATATTGGTGTCAAATATATGATATAAGTTCCTTTTAAGTTTCTTTATAATAATAGAACCATCTGGTTTTTCACTAAAACCTCTTATGTCACTCATAATATCATTGACTATAGTGATTTTTTCATAAATGGATTATTATTTATTTATATTTATATGTTCAAAACCTTTTCTCCAAATACATATATTTTTTATCTTTACCTTTTAAATTTACTTCATAACAACTTTATTATTTATCCCATACTTGTTTAGACGTTTTTAGTCCCATTAATTTTGTAAACACCTCTTTAGAAATGGGAATTAGAATGGATTTCATAGAATTAATATCAAGTTAAATATTTCTATTGTATATAAAATAAAATTTTTCAACTATTTTAATAGGTTCAAATACCACTTTATTTGCATCAAGAACTTTATGTCTCAAGGATAAAAAACATGGAAACGTTCTATTTTTATAACCATGGATTTTTTTAATCAGATGTGGGTACTCATATACTATTAATAAAGTTGATATTATCCATATTTTTTTCACATAGTGAGATTATAATATAGAAAACCTATCTCTGATACCAATTTTTTAGTTTTAGTGGGTCACATGACAACACTAGGGGGGTTGAATCGGTGTAGAACTACTTTTACAAATTTTTTTATTTATAAAAAAATTTGAGACTAATTAAGTTCTTATTTTATCTATCAAAAAATTATACTCATCATTTCATGATAAAAGTGAGAAATAAAGAATAAAAATATTGGCACAAATTTTTATGTGGTTATGATTTATTGTAAGCACCCAATCCTTACTACAGATAGTTATTGTTCCAATATATAGATTTTACACTATAAATTTATCATAAAATTAAAATGGGTAGAAATGTATCATACTTATCATACAATTCACAATTATCTCTTGGTTATAATTTTTATAATGACTCCTAAGTGTAATAATTAAATAGACAAGATTCATCAAATGAAAATTTTCTTGTTTTATGTATAGGTTTCTTTAGTAAAAAATGAGAGATAATCCTCTTCGAGCCAACATTATATCATATATAGAATATAACACACAATCTTCAATAATAGACACTTAAAAATATACCTAGTGAATATACTCTAAATAACTCAATCTACTCAACTCATTTTAGGAAAACTCTTTAATGTTATTATTATTCTTCTCCTTCTTGATTCCATACTATAAACTAATGCAAGAAGATTTTTATATATATAGAACCTCAACTTTTAGTACTCAGTATTCTTTCTTCTCAATCTAAAAAATGAATGAACTCAGTCACACACTCTGATAGCATTCTTAATGTGCTTCTTTTTTGTATTTATCTGGAATAATATTTTATTCTTCCCATACTTCCAATTTTTAGTATAATAATTAAACTCAAAGGATCACAAACCAATAGTATTAAATAACTACCATAAAAATCATTATCCTAATATAAAAAAATATAGAATACTTTTAAGCCACCAACCTCAATGTCTAATGATAAAATAACCACTTTGGGGTTTCCATGATAAAACATGTTAGTCTAAAAATTATTTCCAAAATGGAAAGGCTAATGACTTCAAGTTACAAAAATACCCTCTTACTCATCATATAACCAAACCAGAATATTTAAAATTTCCAATATAACTCAAATATAATACAAATTATTCGTTCCTCAAAAAACTCTAAAGAAATAACTTTCCATTTTTGTATGCAAAAGTACCCATTAAAATTGTACTTGAGGCATGAAGTATATTTCATGGATTTAAATTTCATCACTTACATATTATTCCTCATTTCCATATCTAGTGATGTTAATCTTCTCCATGGATTTAAATTTCATCTCTTTATTTATATTATTTGTTGCTCTCTCCAACTTGAAACATATTTTAGCGGCAACCAAAATTCTATTCAATTCAACCATTAATAATTCTTCCAGATCTCTTTCTTCATGGGAGTATACTTTCAGTTCATATAGAGGTGGAAACTTCCTCAATATATTCTTTATAATATTCACAACCTTTATTTATTCACCATAGACTTGGATATCTCCACCAACTTTAATGACATAATTGAAAAATACATCAATGTTATCATATGTATACATATTTAAATTAGAAAACCTATTATGAAAATCTTTAAGCTTTTCATATTTTAAAATCATATGAACTACATATATATTAGTCAAATTATCTCACATAAATTTAGAAATAGTGAAACTCATCACCAACATATAGATCTGTTTTGAAAACACACCATACAAGGCATTATGGAATTTGACATTAGCATCAAGTAGTTTTTTATCTATTTTTATCATGTATAATTGAGAAAAATTAGCCACATGTTTTCCATGTATATTGTAAGAAAAGATTTCAAGCCCAAGTGACTATAAGTGCGATCTTAATTGGTTATTCCAAACATTGTAATTATAACCAATGAACAAAGGGAATACTTTTATATTCATGGTGTTCTCTATAACATTCTATCAATAATGTAAAATCCATCTCCTAGAAATAGTGCCTCTGATTCCACCTATTAAAACCATAACATAACACACCCTAAGAGGGGGTGGGGGTGAATTAGGGTGTTTACTTGTTTTTATTTTTAGGATCTTTATCTCATGTTTTAATAAGAATAAAAAATCTATTAGTTCTTTATGCATGAAAAAAATATCCATATATAGAAAAAAATCATAGAGACAAAATATTTTACATGGTTCTCAGCTAAGGAATAATATAAGGAGCATATTTCAATAGAGTATTGATGTAATATGTTCTAATACTACTCACTGAAGTTATTAAAAATGTTTAGGAAATACACACTATCAATTCTAATAGAACTACCTCTTTTTGTCTCTTCTCTATTTACTTCAGGAAAATGGTTATAAAGGGAATGGTGACATGTAGGTCACTTAAAATGATTCCTCACTAAACATGTAATGCTCCACCCTAGAATCCACAGAATCGGTGCCCTGGGATGATGTTCCATAAGGCCTCAAGCATGCCTCCCTGTATGTTAGAGGATAGAAACTAACGATGAGAGACAATGAGGTTACAATGGGTAGAATATTCCCTCATATAAGAGTAGATATAATAAAATAATTAATGATAAACATATATAAGTCAAGTGAGATAAATATCTTAGAGAAATAAGGTCAAGTGTCAATAATAAAAATAGTATAAAAATTCCATAACAATGGTTATTCCATGCATAGCAAGGATCCCTCGTGGGAGGATCATATAAAGGAATAATAGAATATTAAAATAAAATTAACTATAACCCATCCAAAATCGGTCCCAAGTCCTTATCAGTCCCATCATCTATACCCATAATAACATGCTTATCCAACTATCATCAACATCAAGCATTGAACTATACCTGTAACCTGCAATGAAATAGTGATATCTTCTTGGGTACCCAAGTGACAAGGAAGATCAAGTTGTGTGTGTTTAAAAATTAGTATGCCACTACCAATGGTATCCCAAAAACATCCAACCTAAAATAAAAGTGTGCGTGGAAGTGCTCAAGGTAAAGAATTTAATAGTTATGAAACAATTTATATAAAATAAATAAAAACCACCGATGTATTTGGTTTATGATGACACTTGAGGTTGTCTACACCATTATATATCCTTAGGTCCATGACCCCAATAATCCATACCTAATTTGGTTTGTTCCATACTGTCTATAAGAACATATCATGGACCGTTCCAACTAAGAAAAACCAAATGGAATCTAGGTTTGAACCTAGAATCCTCAGTATCTTGAAATATCACATGGAATCTGAGCTCTCATCCCGAAATTCCCATAGAATATAAGCTCTCATCCCTAAATTCCCTAGCCATCAGTCATAACACCAAATCTAATCACACATCTTGGTATTCCAATGGAATCTGAGTGTTCATCTTGACATTCCCAAATCATCAAAAATCATACAGGTCTAGGAACTCATCATAGCCTTCCTAGTTCATTATCAAACATTTTTAATTTGAGTTCTCATCCCATATTCCTAGCCACTGAGTTTATTATGAAATCCAGGTGCTCATCCTAACATTCATGGGTAACATATATCATATAGAATCCAAGGATCTCATCACAACATTCCTGATTAGTACACATTTGAATCCCAGTTTAGAATTTTCATTATACAAAATTAATTATCAATTCACTTAGAAAGGAATCAGATTAAATCGTATACCACCCATAATTATTTCACTTTACCAATGATCCATGATCTATAACCATATCGATTACAAATAGTAATTCACTATTTTGAAAAATAAATCCATTTCATAAAACATGAGTTCCACCCATAAATTCCTTTAATATTTATAAAACATAATTTTCCAATTCACATTAGATAAGTGATTTACCAAATTAACTTTCCAACCCCTAATTATATATTTTAATTCAACATAGAATTTAACCAAAATCAAATTCAAATTCCATTTCATTATATAGGAAACTATTAAAATCTTGTAGGTTTCATCTTTAAAACCATTTATGGTTGTAAAATTCCATTTCACAATCATGATTTATAACATAGTTACCCAATAGAGATTATTAAACCAAGATACTCCATTTATCTCAACCTTGAACTCTTAAAAAGACATAACATTTTGTTTAGATATTTTAAGGTCAAACCAATAACCAAGGAATTCCATATAGAATTTACTTTTTCATGGGACTATTGCTTTTAGAATAGGGGGTTCAATTAGGTCAAGGCACAATTAAATACTTAAATTTAAATGATTTTAACACATGGTGAAGCTATAATGACCACATTATCCACCACTTCAAAATGAAACAAGATTGTGTGATAAGTCTATTTACCTCATACTTTGGGAAGCCAAATCACCGAGTATCAACCACTAGATCAGCTTGATTCAAGAGAAAATGAGAAACCATAAAAAAATCCTAGAAATAGAGTGTATTAAAAAAATATAGTGATATAGAACTTGCTATTAAAATAAACAAGAATCAAAGGTAATAGGACTTATGGACTTACCATGGTATTTTTAATGCACCTAATGATAGTTGAAATGGAACCCGAACAAAGGCGATCCACTATGTCCTTAGAAGGGGGAGAATGGGATCTCCCTATGTTGATACTTTCCAAAATGGGGGAGGAAACCATAGTAATTGGTTTTAAGAAACAAGGGTAAATGTACCTTTTTCCACTTTAAAAAAATCCACCCAGGGGCCACCAGTTAACCAGTGAGCCTAACAGTTCTTCTTAGCTTCTGGAAAGGCCCTTGGCTGGCCGGTGGCTATTGTAGCAATAAGAAAAGCTCTAGTTCTACTCTAGTCCTCTCCCAAACCATGATCTACCACCCAAAAATCACTCCATATCCAACGTTTCAATTGTTATGTTTTCTAACCCTTAAAACTTTAATCTAAATTCTGAAGAAAAATCCAACCTATCTGCTAAACAAAAAACGCCCAATTCTCATAGAGACACTCAGCCTTTCTATACACACAGGCCTTACAAAACATAATGAGAACACCAAAAATTGAAAGGGTTTTATTTTTTTCCATTCTTATCCTTATCAAATTATATATCTTTAATTAGTTTCCTATCTATCATATCTTCATGAAATGTGTTATCATGGGCACTCTCAAAGGATTTTTAATTGTGAGTATTTTGGAACAGAAGAGTCGTTGACTAAGGTCATTCTATATAGAGGTAGTACTTAGAGAGAAAAAATTAAGGTTATTTTGAAAACATAATGAAATAAACAAAATACTAAAAATGATGGGTTTTTTAATGTTTATAACACAATAAGTTGTATGTCGGAAGAAGATTTTATTTTTTAGAAATTTAATATTTAAAATGAAACAAGAAGTTATTTTTTATGAAAATATTCTTATAGGTATTAATTGATGTAAATATAACTCTTCAATTAAATATTAATCATTATAATTAAAATTAAAATCCAATTAATTATGATCTCCTAATTTTTACCCTGCAAACCCTATGAGAGTTAACTTCAACCACAAAGATGGAATAAATTGTACACTAGGATAACCCTAGAATGTGTAATCATATAACCCTAATTTTATTGTCACTATAAAGATAGATTATGTCCATTGGTATATTAGGAGTCATATCCATACGATAAATGATAATGAATTGAGTTTATCAATTATATTTGAACTCTAAAAAATAATATTTATTGGTTTATTTTTCATGATTTAGTTTACGCGCTTTCTATATGCACATTCTTGACCTAGCATGTAAAATGATATTCACTTGAGTGTTTCATTTTATATTAAAAATCCTTTTTATTATTAATATTAATATGAATTAAATTAGGTCCATTGATTCAAAACAAATACATGGAGAAGGTTAGAATTAGATATATTATTAATAAAAACTAATCTTCAATAGGAATAATAGTTATCATAGGAACGAATTAAATATGAAAAGGTCTAGAAAGGGTATAACAAAATTAGGTTTCTACTCTTGATTTCCAATAAAAATAATTTAAGTATGAAATAATAATAATTGAATAAAATAAGAGAAATATAAGAGAAGTGGTGAATTTAATTGTAATAACAATAACATTACAACAAATAAGAGTAAAATAAGAACATTATGGAGGGGATCATAGCATGGGAGATTTACTCATCCAATGGTGTATAGAAATGGATATGAACCACTTATTTTCTACTCAAAATTGTATAATGCATGTCCAACCCCATAAAAATGATAAAAACACACATTTATAGAGTAAAGGGGAGGATGATGTTACACGAGTTTAAAAGTGTGAAAAGAAAATTAGTCTATATATTTTAATGAAACATTCACTAGCTTTTTGAAATCCAAAATGCATTAATTAGTTATCCTTCTATAAGTATTACTTTTTAGGAAATGTATACTCATTCTTTTGTCTAATTTTTAGCCCAATTCAATCCTAAATAAATAATCTATCAACCAAATCATAAATCCATTCCCATATTGATGAGTCCAATCTTCATTTGATTTCAATGATGATTTTCTACCATAATATTTATGATCCAACAAGGATGGTATAAATAAAAATTTTAGACTGAATATTTAATACTATCATAGGATTTCAGGTCCAAATAATTTATATAATAATATTTATGTTCAAAATACTAGAGTTTACTTTGAAGGTTTAAAACTATAATTTTTATCAAATTTTCAAATGTTTGATATAATCCCATATTTTCCATAAATAAACTTATTTATAATAATGTGGGTAAAATATATCATTTATTATGAATAAAATATTCAATAAAAATATGATTTATTAACCCACCTCACTTAACCTTTTTCACTCATGAGAAAAGTCACATGTTATGAATTCCATAAAATCATGACAATATATGAATGTTAAAAATTTTCAATTAATTCATAAAATATGGGAAAGGAAATATTCACATCAATAAGTCAATATTAATAAATTTAAAAGTTATTGTCTTAAACATTGTATCAAAATATAATACAGTGAGATTAATTACACTAATCAAGGTGAAACAATTTATGGGTATACTATGCCACTGATTCCCCATGCATGTTTGTGCTAACCATTTCTAACTTATCTTTTCATTATTTATTTAGTATATTTCGGTCAAGTAAAATTTTTATTTTTACCTGGATATTTTACAAAAAACATATTCTACATCCTTTTTAATCAAATTTTAAATCCCACTCGCTTAAGTGTTCTTGAAAGTATATGCTTAATCTCCCAACCTAGATATCCCCATATGTTTAATATTTCCTCACTCCCCTCTATACTAATATTATTTTGTTATTTTTTTTATTTAATTTTTTTTTATTCTTACAAATATTTGATATATGTTATATACACATAGGTAAATTAGGTATAGTGATGAAATTGATCATAATAGAAATGAATGTATGGAAGGAATACTATTGTAATCTAAAAAATGACTCAAATTGATTATAATTTAAATTGAATAGGAAAAATGTCAAAAAACATGGTTATGTGTGAGGTTTTTTGGAGAAATAAAATGAAGTAATTTATGCTAAACTAATATCACAAATATTAGTGTCAAAATGTAAATGGTTTTATAATAATTCAACTGACCATATCATTGGGAACTTCTATTATTAAAAAAATAAACCTTTGATGGGGAAATATAAATCATGATTAACATGCTACCAATGATATTAGAAAAATTTAAAAAAAAATTATATTATTTCTTCATAGAAATGAGAATGTGACTTAGTTATTATTTTATAAATAATACAAAAAAATCCAAAATTAGATACCCAAAATTTACCCTCACACTTAAAATGTTACATTTTCCTTAACGTGACCATATGAAATGATACATTCTTAGGAAATATAGAATTTTAAATAATATAAATGAAATAAAAGTGAAAGTATTAGGGATAGCCTAATATTATAAAGTTATGATGGGGTCATACAGTGTGATGAAATCAACTACATGTATGGGAAGTCTATCAAAGTATTACTTCTAGCACTACCCATTAACTAAAATTTTCCTTCTTGTAGCCTATTATTTTTTCTCCACTTCAACATAAGGAAAATCATGTGATAAAACATAAGGGACCAACCATCTAGAATGGAACTTACCAAGAATAAACTTCAATGGTGAACTATAGAGAATGACTTTCTCTCCCTCATGAAACTCCCTCTTCTGGATCATCTTTTTATTAGTTTATTTTTCTATATATTTTCAGAGAATTAAGTTCTTATGTGATGATAATCAGATCTCCTCAAGTTCTTGAAGTTACAAATTCCTTTTATCTCTTACTTGGCCTAAATTCTTATCGTATTTCTTTGTTTCCCAAAATTCCTAATGCTCAAAATATATTGGGAGATGAAAGGCCTTCCCAAAGGCAATCTGATATGGGTATGTACTAATGGGATTATTTTAATCTATTCTATAATATAAAATAAACTCATACAATATCTTTCTCAAATCCATTATATTTGGATACATGGGTTTCTCCAAGATCTACTTTATCTCTTGATTTGAAACTTTGACTTATCTATTTCTTGGGGGTGGTAAGGAGTTGATGTTTTTTGTGTCACCCCATACTTCTAAAGGAGGGAAACTAAATTTTGGTTGAAAAAGTATTATCCTTGGCCACTAATTATATCCTTTATTATTTTAAACCTAAAAAATTTGATCCCTAAAAAAATACACTACAACATGAGAATTTTTAGCCCTGGTGGACTTGGCCTCTACTAATTTTCTAACATAATCAACCAAAACTAGAATGTATAATGAAAAAATGATCAAGGAAAATGAACCATAAAATAAATACCCCATGTATAAAAAATATAATGGAATAATATACACCATTTAGGCATCTAATATCTCTTATAAATGTTTATAGCTTTTTGGAAACATGAGTATGACTTATAAAATACATGGGCATCAAGGAATAGTCTTAGAAAATATAATATAGAGTCTAAGAATATCTGAGCTATATTTTTGGGTGTAAGAAGTCCACCTTAAGCGAGTGTATAAAAAAATGAAAAATAGAATCAAAATTGTGATTACGAACACACCTCCTAATAATAGTCTCTACACATGCGCTAAAGGAAGGGATCATCCCAAACATAAAATATCGACCCACTCTTTAATTTTCTGAACATGGGGTTTCTTTATATTTGAATATATTTTAGAGAAAATTTTTTAGTTAACTAAATAATCATATAAAGGATGTGAAACTAATATTGAAAAAATATTCTCATTAGGAAATGTGTCCTGAAGTGGTACCTATTCTAGGGCGTTGTCCTCTGGGGTGTGAGTGATCCTACTCATGTGGCCTACTTCTAAGTTTTATAAACCCTTATTGTATTTTATATCAATGTTGATCTCTTTAATATGGAGCATCCAATAGATAAGTCTAGGATTTTTATCTGGCTTCTTCAAGAGGTACCTCAAAGATGCATGGTCAGAAAAAATATCTACTTTAAAGACCAATAAATAATAAATAAATTTTTATAAAATAAATATTATTAGAAGAAACTTAATTTCAATTATTTTTTTAGTTTTTTAGGTGGAATCAAATTTCTTTTAAGCATAAGTGATCATATGTAGACATACATCCACACTCTTTGATAATACCACTCCAACTGTGATGTTTAGAGCATCACACATAAGATCAAATGGAAGATTCCGCTATGGGTGTGGTATAATTGATAAAGTGGTGAGAAAAATATTTTGATTAGTAAATGATACAATGGATGAATAATAAAAAATGAAATAAAAATACTTTTGAAGTAATCAAGATAATGGTATAGAAATCATACTAAAATCTCTGATGAAGTGTTGATAAAAACTGACATGCCTAAGGATTGATTGACCATAACACACACATATAGGATTTGAAAAGGATGAAATGATTTATAAATTATATCTATCAACCTTGATTACATGATTTGATACTACATGACCTAATAAAATTCCCTTATCTACCCATAAATGACATTTTCCAAAAAATTTGACCATATTTTTCTCAATACATTGACACAAAACCTTTTTGAAGAAAGAGAGACACTAATCAAATAAAGATCCATATATAGTAAAGTTATCTATAAATACCTCTATGCATATCTCAATTAAATTAAAAAACATAATCAGTATGAATTGGATGGTACCTGGGATGTTAAAAAGAGTAAATGGAATCCTAGGATAAGAAAATGTACCTAATTAGTAGGTGAATATTGTCTTCTCTTACTCTTCTTGTACAATCTGAACCTGAAAGTAGCCATACAAACCATCTAAGAAAAAATAGTGTGTCATAACCATGGTACTCTCAAGAATATAGTAAATGAAAGGAATATGGAAACAGTCCTTACAAGTGGATTGATTTAGTTTACTATAATCTATGCACACTCACCAACTAATTTTTACTCTCATAGGAATTAACTCATCATTTTAATTTTTTACCATAGTGAAATAATTTTCATTAGTACAACCTGAATAGGGAAAACTCTCTTAGATTCATATATGGGATAAATGATACCTACTTCAAGTAATTATCCCACCTCTTTCTTTATAAATTATAATAGTGCGGGGTTAATTCTACTTTGTGGATTCCAAACCGGTTTGACCCCATTATCCAAAAGAAAACTATACATAAAAACCGAGAGGATGATACCATGTATATTTATTTAAGTATATCCAATTACCCTAATATTCTCCCTCAAAAGTGTTAAAAGTCGCATTTCTTATTCAGGAAGGAGAATTTTAGAAATTATTATAGGAAAATTTTTCATCATTATAAAGGTACAAATGTTTTAAATTTGGGGGTAATGTTTTGAGTTACAATTTGGGTGGGTTTTGTATTGATAGAAATTTTTTGGGAATCGATATATGTGCACAATGTACATCATCAATATCCATGAATAATACATAAAATTCATACATAAAATAAACTACTATGACAAAATAAAAAATTATATGTCTTGAATAAAAATAATAGTCCACAAAAGAAAAATAACCAAGAGTAGTTTGACTTTAAGAAATATGTGTGGAAATTTTATGATACTTGAAGCTATCCTCAATACTCAGAATATAACTATGCAAAGAATTATCCCCAATAGGAAAATTTCAAAAATAAATATTTGGAGAATCATTATAGGATGGTTCAGAATGGGATATGAAGAGAGAAGAATAATCTTATAAGTGGTACTTTATTGAGTCCACAATATTTTATTTTATAATCTCTTCTATGAACTCTATTGAAAGTGTTACCTTATGAAAAGTTAATATTATCTTGGTAGTTTTGAGTAAGGGATTCCCTAGAATGATGGTAACATGATAACTTACTTGATCATGCTTCATATTCATCACATATAAATCAGTATTAAATATCATATCTCTCACCCAAACTAGTACATACTTGGGGACTCCTGCTGGGTATATCATGGACATATTTTCTAATTACACCACTACCCTCATCAACTTTAGATCTCCAACTTATAAGGAAGTGAAAATAGAGTGAGGCATGGAATTAATGGAGGAACCCAAATAACATAAAGAATACGAGAAATGTAAATCCCCTATGGTACATGGCATAGTGAACATCCCTATGTATTTATAATTTGTAGGAATCACCAAGGTGGGTGTGATGAGGGAAGCGACATTCCCCCAAAGGTTGATTCTCTAATTTTCCTCTATCCCTATTTTATTCTTACATAATTATTTCAATAACTTAGTATACCCTGGAATTTTGTTGATTTCTTAAGGTATAGGGATATTTATCTCAACATGCTTTAATGTATCCAAAAATTAGTTTTACATCTCCCCTATAGCCATCTACTTAGTTTGAATGACACTATTTGTAAAAGGAATGGGTTTAGGAGGAAAATCATCAATCTTTTTATCACCTTTGTTTTGATCTATTGTATTATCATTAGTTTTTCTTGAATGGTAATTATTTAGTGCTGAGGTGAATCTTGGTGGATTGAAAAGACCATATGTATCATAAGTTTGCTTCCCACTTCTTAGTGTGATGGAACTAACATTCCCCTTATGATTTGGAGTAGTTTTTTTGGGAATATTTCTATATTTATTTGTTACTAGTTCATGGAGGGAAGTATAAATATATCACATTTTCATCTTCAACTACATCAAATCTATAACCTAACTCTTCAACTCATTTTATTAATGCATGGGATTCGAATCACTTCTGGGTTTGTTGAAAACCTCATTGGTAAGGTGGAGGTTACTACATGTTTTGGTGAAGGCGAGTCCTTTGTTATTTTCTAGAGTGATACCTCTAGTCCAGGTGAAATTTCCATCCCATATTGCATGTTGAATTAAATGGATCATTATTCTTCTGGGGATGTGTTTTTTTCCTGTTGAAATGGTCTCTTAGGTAAGATGGCTGTATAATCCTCTTGCTCTTGTAATTGGGGAAAAATCGGTAAGGTGGTCTAATTTAGTAAAAATGCCAAAAGGCTGCATAAGAATGGGTTAGAATGTATTTTGATCCAAATAAATATATTTCACTATAGTGTTCAATTCATCAAACTTGGTATTAATTAAATAATTTTCTATAGTTATAAAACTTACTTGGTGTACTCTCCTCATAGATGGTGTACCTCAATCAAAAAATTATTTACTATTTTGTTCCATCTTATAATAAATGCTCATGAAACTACTGTTGTTTTATCAACTAATGTTTCTCCTATTTTGGAACCCGCTACCCTCCTCTCTATAGGTGTGATTCCTTCATAGAATTAATAGATGAGGAGTTTCTCATTGATTTGGTGATGTTGGAAGCTCATACAAAACTTCTTGAATTAACCCAAGTATTCATACATAGCCACCCTTTATTACTGTATGATCCATAATATCTTTATCCAAATGGTAGTGGTCCTTGGTGTTGGAAAAAATCTGTACAATAAAATATGTTCCAAACCATTCCAATATATTTTTTCTTGGGGTTGTAAATAATACACTCAATCTTTTATAGTTCCATCAAGTGAGAATATGAAATCTCTTAGTTATATTAGATATTAAAAGATATTCCTTGGTTTAAATGTTGACTAGACCACATTGAATTTTTTTTGGTGTTTTTTTGGATCATCACCTATAAGGACTCGTCCTTAAAACATTACATAATCTTGAATTAAATGAATAAATCACATTGAGGATATTTTCAGGTTTAGATTTTTAGAGAATTAGGCCATAACTATTACATTTAATTTCAAAAAAAATACAAAGTAGACACTTCTACTCAGTTTCCATTTTCTTCAAAAAAATAAGAACTCTTGAAGAAAAGAGTCATGTCTAGTTCAATGTTTAAGACATCATGACTTTTCCTTGATCCCATCCTTGATCCTATTCCACATTATGTCATGTGAAAAAAAAATCAAAATCTTGGGATGAGCATAAAAATCTCAGAAAGGGATACACCAAGAAGGAAAACTGATAGTTTTTCAAAACAACAAGTAAACCATGAATAATTTAACATAAGTAATACTTTTCACCTTTACAAAGTAGTAAATAAGATTAAATGAATAAAAGATCACTACTTACCCTTTTATAACCAAAATATTACCATAAAACTCATATAAAGAACACATAACATATAAACGTAACTTGGGACATAAACATACTTAAATGGAATAAACATACGGTCAACTTACACACATATCACTAAATGGAATAGTCATATGGCTAACTTTCATACCCAATGCATTGGAGTTTATAATGTAACCACTCATCCTGGTTTATCACAGCACCACCCGTTATTTGGTTTATCACATAACCACCCGTCAAATGTCCAAGTACCATTGTAAAATCATAACACATAAAACAAATATAAATGAGAGAAAACATTTCAACATTTCAATCACAATATATCACTTAAATATATTGACATAACAAAACAATTATCAAAACCATTTTCAATACCAAAATACATAAATGAATATATGGTATTTATTTTCCTTAAAAAAACATTATGACTTGTTAAGGAATCCAAAGAGCAAATAATACTCGCAGCGGCGGAAAGGTTGTTGTCACCACTTACATTAAAAGAAACATTCCTTTTTTTCGTTTAGTAAAACTCTTCGTAAAAAAAATTCCCTTTTAAAATTCAAGGGTGTTTATACAGCATATAAATGAAAGTCATGTATTAAAACAAAATATGCATCAATGAAAGGAGATTGAGATAAATTCCCTTACCTCGTGTCCGAGTTGACTAGATCGTTCTTTAATCTCCAGAATAAAAAATTAAAGTTAATTTATACTTTCTTAAGAAAATTTTTCAAGTTTATTATCCATTTTATATCACTTATTACCATGTTATAAACATTATGTAATCATTTAAGTTAATAACGTTCGTTTTTTTCGATATTTGGTACTTGAGTCAAAAATGGACTTCTTATAATTACATGTTGTTCACGTGGTCAAAGGTTCGTTATATCCCGAATTATATTCATGATTTGGATATCATATATTTCATATATATTCAGTATGTATATGTATTTATAATAGTACATAACATTTGTAGGTAAGAAATGAAATGCACCGTTCATGGAGACGGTAAGTCGTACGCACGCATGAACACTACTTTCATTTTCTATTTTTATTTTAATGGAATAAAAAAATAATGATACATAGTTATATTATAATTCTAGTATAATATCATATATAATATCATTAAATCTATCCTTTATACGTCCCACATAAGTCATTAACAAGTCATATCACTTTGAGGGGGCGGTAGTCCGCACTTCCTCAAATGAAATTATCGCATTTACCCATAATGGAAACCATGAAGGAATGATATAAATGGAAAATAAAGAAGAATATTGAAAACAAAAACATAACATATATCATATATAAATACAATTCCATCATAATGGCCACCATGAGAGGCAGTAGGTGGTAATTAAACAATCATCGTTTCGTGAGGCGTTAGTTTTCTATCCACGGAAACATTATTTTCTTCACCCATTAGATGGAGGTGTGTGTAAGTGTAGTTTGAATACTTCTCATAACAAAATCCTAGTATATTGAGGATACTGGTGTTTTTATAAAATAAAATAATAATAAGAGTTTAGGGGTTGGAGAAGTAAAATAAAAGAAAATAAGTTAAGATAAATCGTTACCTTTAATTCGGGTAACTTCCTTTGGTTTGAACCAAAAGAAATTCTTGAAGTGCCTTCTGCCTAAAGTAAGGCTTCTAGGTAGAAGAGAGGGATGTGGGGAGCTTAATTGGGAAGATGTTGGATGAGCCAAAAGGCTTAATAGGTGTGATTAATTGGTTAGAAATGGTCTCCTTTTATAAGGGGGGAGGGGATCTTTCGGAAAGTGTGAAAATGTTATTTTATTATATAATGATATTCGGTTTCTAAAGGTCTAAAAATCATTAGTTTAAAAGATAAGATGACTCATGGTCGAAATAAAATCATCCAATAATAATTTTACAGGTTTTTTATGTTATTTTAATATTTATAATTTTATTTATTTAAATGATTTATTAATGCGGTAAACACTACATCATTATTGTGTCATAAATAATTTAATTTATTATATGTCTAAAAATTATAAAAAAAATCCCACGAAGTAGGAAATATTTTTTGATTTACAACGAATATTTATAGTCAGAAAGATAATTTATATAACCCCTTGTAAATATTACTTTACTAAATGATTTTTTTAATGTCATTTTTGCCTTTACTTTAAATTAATTAATCTAAAGTGTCATTATCATTCATAAGTGGCTCCATGGGGTCCCAAAATCGACCCAAGGATGCCCATGGTCAGCCATTATGTAACATCCCAGGTAAATAAAGAATATTACATTTCCATATTTATTAATATTTGTGAAGGGAATTCTATGTTCAATGGCGTACCCAGTACGCAACAACGCGTTTCTTTGAAATCTTACGTTGCACACTAATAATATAATAATATTATTTTAAACGGTAGATAATGCCTAGCTGTTATAATAGAGGAAATGAACATAAATAACTACACAATGATTATACATGTTTTTTAAATATTTTTACTTTTATCCAATAAATGATAGAGGCTTAAAATGTGAATGAATCCAATTTTAAGCGTAAATATTATAATATTCTTTAAAAGGTCGATTAACCGTATTTTGATGACGAACCCTTTTTAAATCCATTTTTTGACACTTTTATATATTATATTTGACAAAATAAAATCCTACTTTAGAATCATGACATCAAAATTTACTTTGTGTATGTTTTTGGTATTTTTCCGATAAAGTTCATTTTTAATGAATAGTGAAAGATGTTGTATTTTAATTCAACACCTCCTTTTAATATAATTTATTTATATAGTTATATTATCTTTTTAATTGGTTTTAAAGTTAAATTAGAATATATTTTTACCATTTAATCCAATGGTGGACATTGGAATTAATTTCACTTTGAAATTGGACATAAACAAGTGTCAATATTTTGATATATATTGTTTCTTAAAAACACGCTATTTGTTTTGACAATGGGAATTAATTATAAAACTAATTAACACAACTTCTATGTTATGAATTTTATGAAATGGACATCATTTTTAAATTCGGAATATCAAATATAGTTTAGGATGATTTTTTGGTTTTTTTCGAAAAAATATCAATTTTTGATGAATAGTGAAACCACTAAGTGGTAGTTAAAAAACAGATTTTTTGTTTAAATGAAATTTTACCGCTTCTGTGATTTGAATATCAAAAATCTGACATACATGGTTGTAATTAGTAAGTAAAATGTGGTTCAATGGGATGAAAATAATTTATGGTGAATAGTAACTTTTGAGTTTTATTAATCACGATTAGAGGTAATTAGTGTAATTTAAGATAAAAATAATGTTTTAATAATATGAAATTACATTGACACATGTCCTACCCTTTTTGGATGAGTCATGGCCGACCATGAAAATACATGGGTCAACTTGGGGACCTCATGGAGTCACTTGGGTAATAAAATGACATTAATAACTTTTTATTTAAAGTAAAAATAAAAGTGTCATAAACATGTATTGTTTTACTAAAACAATTTTTACATGGGGTTATATAAGTTATCTTCTTGACTATAAATATTAATTAGAAATATAAAAATATTTCCTATATCTTGGTAATTTTTTTTATAATTTTTATACATTAAATAAATAAATTTATTAATGACACCATGATGATGCAGCGATTATCTCATTAATGAACGATTTAAATAAAATGAAAAGATAAGGTAAAATATAAGACTTACACTTGTCTAAAACCTATTTTATGGTTGTATTTCAAACTCTTATCACCTTATCCTAAAAATATATCTTTTTGGGACCTTTAAAATCTGAAAAACATTTCATTATAAAGTAACATTTCATGACCTTCCAAGAGTGTCCCTCCTCTCTCTTATAAAAGGCCCCCACCTCTACCCCTTCCCACACCTCTCAAGCCCTTGTCTCGTCCAACACCTGATCATATTATCTCTCCACATCCCACTCTTCATCCTAGAATCCTTACCTTAGGCATAAAGCTCTTCAAGAAAACCTTTTGGTTCAAACCATGGGGAGTTACCTGATTTAAAGGTAATATCTTCTCTTATGTTCTTTTGTTTTATTTTGCTTCTCCAACCCTCTAAACTCTTTTTATTCCTTTATTTTGTAACAAAAACAGTATCTTAAATATACTAGGATGTTGTTATGTGAATTATTCTAGCTACACTTACACACACCTCCGTCTAATGGTTAAAGAACATACTGTTTCCGTGGATAGTGAATTACTGTCTCACAAAACGATGATTGTTCAATCTTCTCATACAACCTCTCATAGTGACCATTATGATAGCACTATATTTATATATGATATATATTATATTTATGTCCTCTATATGATTCTTTATTTTATATTTAATACATACCTTTAAGCTTTTCATGTTGTTCAAATGCAATAATTTCATTTGAGGAAGTGTGGACTACCGCCCCCTCAAGTGATTGACATGTTCATGCAATACATGGAATGTATAAAGAATGAAATTAAGGAACTTATGTGAAATATATAACATATATATTATACTGGAATTATAATATATATATATATATATATATCTCATTTATTTTTAATTCCATTATTATGACAAAGAAATGAAAGTAGTGTTCATGCGTACGTATGACCTACCATCTCCATGAATGGTGAATTTCATTTTTTATCTCCAAATGTTATGGAATGGTATAAAATGAATATATAATGGTTATATATGATATTTAAATCATTAATATTATTCTTTATATGATTTACTTATAACTACATGGACATTGATCTTCAAACAAGTTCATTTTGACTCATGTACCGAACATCGACAAAAACATCTGATATGAACTAACATAATAATCTAATTATTATAATATGATAATACGTGATATGAATTGAATAATAAACTTTAAAGGATGTTCTTAAGAAATTATAAATTGAACAAAGTTTATTATTCAGGAATATAAAGAAACGAACCAGACAAGTTGGACTCGAGGTAAGGGATCCTACCTCTCTCTATTTAAGTACTCTCTTTTATGCTAATTCATTTAAGCTACTCTTTATTATGTTGGGGGATGTTCTTTTATATTCCTGTTACTATAATATTTATGTTCATATGATTAGTGACCCTATTTTATCTCATCAATCCATTGTTGGAAGTTTTAGGTGGTGTCGTTAGGCTGCCAAATTTTCGTAAGGGATTACTTATCTCACTTTTAATTATGTGATATTTCTATTGTTCGCCACTTATTTATTGCATGTGGTGTATTGTGTACTTAAATTTGATATATATCATTATGAATCTATTTATATTCATGTTATTCTGTGATTCATTTGGTTCTTATTATCTTTTGGTCATACGACTTGATTGATTACAACGAGGTAAGGGGTTTTTATCTCACTTTTGTTCCCGTAAGATTCATGCTACATTTTCCACTTTTTCCTTTTGTGTGGTGTAGGTAATGCCCATGATTGTATTCTTTGTGTAATATAATTTAATTTATGGGTATTCACATCTTCATTGTATGACCCTTCTTTTATGGGGTGTACGTTTCGAAAGTTACCCAAATCGGTAAGGGAATCTTTCACCCTCCTCTTTTAAAAAGACTTCTTTTTGTTAGGTCTTTTAATTTACATCTTCTAATGTTGGGATATGTTATTATATATCCTTATTATTATAACTGTTATGTCCAAGTGATGAGATACCCTTTTTATCTCTCATCAGCTCATTTTCTGAATTTTAAAGTGACGCCTCTAGGCTGTCAAATTTCTGTAAGGGAACTTCTTAACCTAATTTCAATTATTTGGGTTAAACCCCTACTTATTGATTATGTCATGCTATGAATATGTGTGGATGAACTCTGATTTTTTTACAATTAATATCCTCTTATATTGGGTGTATTTATATTTTTCACACATAGTTATGTAATTGATTTATTCTTAATCTAAGGATACCAACTTTGTAAGGGACTTCGTCTCAATCTCCTTTCATTGAGGCATATTTTGTTCTAATACAAGACTTTATTTTATACGCTGTATAAAAACATTTGACTTTTCATTTCATTCAAAGGGAATATTTTTCTACGAAGCGTTTTACTAAACGAAAAAAAGAATGTTTCTTTTAACGTACGCAGTGACAACGACATTTTCCGCCATCGCGAGTACTACTTGATCTTTGGCTTCCTTAACAAGTTGTAATGTTTTTAAAAGAAAATAAATATCATATAATCTTTTATGTATTTTGGTATTGAAAATGTTTTTGATAATGGATTTGTTATGTCAATATATTTATGTGATAGATTGTGATTGAAATGTGGAAATGTTTTCTTTCCATTATATTTTTTTATGTCTTATGATTTTATAATGGTACTTGGACATTTGATGGGTGGTTACATGATAAACCATATGATGGGTGGTGATGTGAATACCAGGATGAGTGGTTATGTTATAACCTCCAATGCATTGGGTATGGAAGTCGGCCGTATGGATATTCCATTTTGTTATATGTGTGGAAGTCGACCATATGGTTATTCCATTTATGTATGTTTATGTCTCAAGTTACCTTTATATGTTATGTGTTCTTTATATGGGTTTTACGGTAATATTTTGGTTATGAAAGGGTAAGTAATGATCTTTTATTAAGTGAAGAGTATTTTATACATCATAAATGTGAAAAGTATTACTTATGAAAAAGTATTCATGATTTACTTATTGTTTTGAAAAACTAACAGTTTTCTTTCTATTGACCTCACCTATTTTGATAATCCCAATTATGCTTTTATATAATTTCATAATCCCAATTATACTTTCATATACTTTGATAATCCCAATTAATGTTTATTTATATATTAATTCATTCAAATCTATGATATTCTATAATCAAGATGATAATAATATTAAAATAATTTCTGGAATATGTTAATCATTGTTTATCCATGTTTATATGAGTTCTGAAGTAATTATAACCCAATCGGATGTGTTTTGCATAAAAACAGATAAGTATAAGTCACTGATCTGTGTATAGATACTGATAAAGAGCTACCGGTACTCAGTCTACCGATAGAACTAGTCTATCGATAGAACTAGTCTACCGATAGACAGAGTCACCGATACACAAAGGTCACCGATATGTATAGAGCTACCGATGTGCATGTCTACCAGTAGTTACTGATAGAGTAAGCCTGCTGATATGAGTACTGACAATCACAAACCAGAGCTACCGATAAAACCAGTCTACCGAGCTACCGACTGACAAACAGACCGGAGCTACCAAAAGACAAGAGCTACCGATAGACAGAAGTCTACTGATAGAGCCAGTTCACAGATAGTTACCGATAGAGTAAGTCTACCGATACAAGTAAAATCACTGATACATCGAGCTACTGATGGAACGAAGTCACTGGTATATAGAACAACCGATGCAAGATCAAAGAGCTACTGATGGAAGGACCTGCTACACAAAGTCCATTGTACACATTTACCAACATGAGCTACTAATTGACTAACCAGTCAAACTCTATACTCTCAATACTATTTCTTTATTTTGATAATGGTTAAATTTGATGTTTTTAATGCATTAAATGTATTTTAATTAATTCTGTTGTCATGTCAGGAAACCGTACCTAGTACCCATGCAAAAAGTAATCATTCCTTTTTGTCAGAGCTGAAAGCTATAAAAAGGGAAGATAAAGACCTAGATGACAAGAAGAGAAGTAGAGAACACTGGGTGTGTATACGACAAGCATCAAGGAACTAATAAGGAACACAGGTGAAAATGAACAGGGTTGAACATCATTCAAACGTGGTGCATTTGTGAAAGGAAAAATCCATACTCCAAGAACACTAGATATACACAAAGCTACTCATTTTAAAGGATAACTCAAGCTGCATTTGATTGAAGGAATACAACAAACACTTCATGCACTCAAGATGATAAGATGAAGCTGAACCTGGAACCAGGAAAGAAAAAGATAGTCTGTTTTCTGAACAGAAACCAGAAAAAGGACTCAGAAGCTTATCTGACAAATCAAACGAGCCCAGAGCTGCACTGCCAGTCACTAAAGCTTTTCTAAACTCTTTCTCACTTTCTTTAGTGATTCTATCTTTACATTTAGAGCAGTGTGTGTACCCTGTTTATTTTACACACACACTGTCTCCTGAGCTAAACTCGAGGATTCTTAAATCCTCACTCAAATTTCATAACTCTTTGTTTCCCACTGTGGATAGTTGTAGAGGTCGAGTAAGACCTGAATAGCCTGTGTGTTGTTGTTTATTTTTCCCACAAAGAACTGTGGTAGAGGTATTTGGACCTAGATAGTAGTGTACTGCTGTTTACCCCCGATCCAGGGTGTGGATCAATTTATATAAATTGTTGAGAGGACTAAGTCTCAGATTGAGACTGAACCTCTTGGTTAACTCTGCTGTGCATTTTAATTTAAATCTATAAGTATACTATATATTTATTCTGTAGCTATTACTTTGAAATACAAAACTATTTCAAATCTACTTTGATACTTAAATTATAAAGTGTTTATACTTATTGTAAACCAGTAAGTTAGTTTCAAAAGTACATTTAACCTTCAGATTAAGTTAGCTGAGACCTAATCAATATTTGAGAAACTGATTGAACATTTACACTCCGTATAGATTCACTACATTTTAACTTTAGTTTTAAATTGGGGGATTTTAAAAGAATCATTTTTGAACAGAAATTTTAATTGGAACTCAATTCACCCCCCTCTTGAGTGTCCACTCTGACCAACACTTTCTTTGTGTATCCTATACTGGGCTTTTTATGCTCATCTCATATTTTTGAAATGTTTTCCACATGACTTAAAGATGAACAAGGTCAAGGATGGGATCAAGGAAAGACGTGATATCTAAAATATGGAACTAGACACGTTTCTTTTTAAAAGTTTTTATTTTATGAAAAGAAATGTAAACATAGTAGAAGTGTCTACTTTGTAATCTTTTGATATGTAACCGTTATGTCCTAATTCTCTAAAACTCTAAACTTGAAAAGATCCTCTATGTGAATTATTCATTTAATTCATGATTATGTAATGTTTTAAGTCCGGGTCCTTATAGTTGGTATCAAATGTCGGTTTAGATAACTTTAGAGGTTAGAGTGTTGTTTAAGTATAAGTGACAAGTTTTGTACAACCACAATGGTTATTATATTTGATGGAGTCATTGTTATTTTTGAAAGTTGGAATGATTTTGAGATAACTTGGATAAGTATATCTTAGTGTTTATCTTCCTCTTTAGTACATGATGATTTTGTTGATATACTCACACTGGCATTTTTGGTTTTACTAAACGGATGGATCTAACAGGCACCAAAGTGACAATGGGTATGAAGGAAACTGTGGTGGTTCTCTGATTAAGAGATGGAATGAAATGGGGGATTCAATGAGGAATCTCCTAGTTATTATAAACCAACTATCAAGGAATCATGATTAACCACTTGAACCTTGGTGAATTCTCTAATGCACCATGTATGAGAGAACCAACACGATGTGGAAGTTCAGGTAATAATTATAAAGGTAATCATTAGGGTTTATATAATCCTTACTTTTGAGGTAATTATGGGTTACTATATGTTGATGATAAAATATGTTATGGTTATTTTTCATGAATTTATTTCTTTTTAAGGAATGTTATAAAATTATATAGTTTTGGAAAAAGGAAAACCCGTAGACCGTGTGCTAACCTGTCGCGTCGGACGAAGCTACGGGAATCGAACCCACAACCAAAGTGTGACTGGCATTTATCACCTACCACTAGACTACGTGAATTCCCTGGTTAGTATGACTAATTATTTATAGTTAGATGGTCTTATGAATCAGGAAGAAGTTGATTTTGGGTTATTTGTGGAAATTATTAACCTATCATGGAGGATATGTGATTAGGTTAATTACTTTTCAGTATGTGACTTTAAGAGTAACTGATGTTATTTGGAGATAAATGTTAAGATTTACCTTGGAAGACTATGTGATTAAATCCTTCAGATATTTGGGTTTCAATCATAGTTTGGTTTATTTTTAAAGAATTTTAAGGGCAATTTTGTATTGAATGGTCTTTTTTGAACTTTGGGTTGTTTGAAAATTTTTGGAGATTAAGAGTAGTTTTTATTTTTGTAAAAGATTATCTATTTTTTTGGGATTATCTGATATTATACTAAAAATTTTGGTTTTGGATTTGGTTAAGTTATAAAGACATGGGAAATATATAGTTCTCTTTTTTGGATTAGGAGATTCTCTAGAAGTTGATTATAGCACTCCTAATGTGAACAAGTCATCCTAAATACTCATCTTTTGAAGAAAATATGAGTTTGTGTAAGAAATATAGTAAGAGATGAAACTCTACATGAAAAGTAAGTATGTTTCCTTATGTTTTAGTTAAACTCATAAATAAATTCCTCAACGAAAAGTAAATTAAAACAAAAACTTTGTCTGTTAACATTTTCTATTGGGGAATCAAATACCGTTTAACCCATCACAAGTTTGTGATTTTTTGTGGTTAACTTTCTCCTAAACATATTTTCTATCACTCTCCATCAGAACATGACCCTCTGTTCTCTTCCATATCCATGTTTTCCTACATGGAATCCTAGTATGGGTTAACTCAGGTGACCTTTTTACTTCTCTCTCTTTCTCTTAAAGTGATAGTTTTACTGACTCTTTTTCCGATGTGGGACTTTCAATGAAGTTTTGGAGCCCAATTTTAAAATTGCGAGGACCCAATTCTCAAAAGGGGGGAAAGATGTAACATCCAAGGTAAATAAAAAATATGAAATTTTCATATTTATTAATATTTGTGAATGGAATTCTATGTTCAATGGCGTAATCAATACGCAACAACGAGTTTCTTTGAAATCTTACGTTGCACACTAATAATATAATAATATTATTTTAAATGGTAGATAACGCCTAGCCGTTATAATAGCATAAATGAACATAACTAACTACAAAATGATTATATATGTTTGTTAAATATTTTTACTTTTAATCAATAAATTATAGAGGCTTAAAATGTGAATGAATCTAATTTTAAGCGTAAATATAATAATATTCTTTAAAAGGTCCATTAACCGCCTTTTGATAGTGAACCCTTTTTAAATCCACTTTTGACATTTTTATATGTTATATTTGACAAAATAAAATCCTTCTTTAGAATCGGGACATCAAAATTTACTTTGTGTATGTTTTTGGTATTTTTCCGATAAAGTTCATTTTTTAATGAATAGTGAAAGATGTTGTTTTTTAATTCAAAACCTCCTTTTAATCTAATTTATTTATATGGTTAGATTATATTTTTAATTGGTTTTAAAGTGAAATTAGAATATATTTTTACCATTCAATCCAATGGTGGACATTGGAATTAATTTCACGTTGAAATTGGACATAAACAACTGTCAATCTTTTGATATAAATTGTTTCTTAAAAACACGCTATTTGTTTTGACAATGAGAATTAATTATAAAATTAATTCATGCAACTTATATGTTATGAATTTGGTGAATGGACATCATTTTTGAATTTGGAATATCAAATATAGCTTAGGATGAATTTTTGTTTTTTTCTGAAAAACATCAATTTTTGATGAATAGTGAAACCAGTAAGTGGTAGTTAAAAAACAGATTTTTCGTTTAAATGAAATTTTACCACTTATGTGATTTGAATATCAAAAATCTGAAATACATGGTTGTCATTAGTAAGTAAAATGTGGTTCAATGGGATGAAAATAATTTTTGGTGAATAGTAACTTTTGAGTTTTATTAATCACGATTAGAGGTAATTAGTGTAATTTAAGGTAAAATAATGTTTTAATAAAATGAAATTACCTTCACACATGTCCTACCCTTATTGGATGAGTCATGGCCTACCATGAGGATACATGGGTCAACTTGGGGACCCCATGGAGCCACTTGGGTAAGAAAATGACATTAATAACTTTTTATTTAAAGTAAAAATAAAAGTGTCACAAACATGAATTGTTTTACTAATTTTTTTTTACATGGGTTACATAAGTTATCCTTTTGACTATAAATATTCATTAGAATGCTAAAAAGATTTCCTACATCATTTTAATTTTTTTTATAATTTTTAGACATTAAATAAATAAATTTATTTATGACACCATGATGATGCAGCGATTACCTCATTAATTAACGATTTAAATAAAATGAAAAGATAAGATAAAATATAAGACTTAAACTTGTATAAAACCTATTGGATGAGTGGATTTAGAACATTTATCACCTTATCCTTGAAATATATATTTGTGGGACCTTTAAAATCCGAAAAACATTTCATTATAAAGTAACATTTCATGACCTTCCAAGAGTGTCCCTCCTCCCTCTAATAAAATGCCTCCACCTCTACCCCCTTACACACACCTCTCAATCCCTTGGATCGTCCAAAACCTACTAATATTATCTCTAAAAATACCTCTTTTAATCCTAGAAGCCTTACCTTAGGCAGAAATCTCTTTAAGAAACGCTTTTGGTTCAAACCAAGGGGAGTTACCCGATTTAAAGGTAATGTCTTCTCTTATGTTCTTTTGTTTTATTTTGCTTCTCCAACCCCATAAACTCTTTTTATTCCTTTAGTTTGTAAAAAATTAAATATACTAGGATGTTTTATGTGAATTATTTGAGCTACACTTACACACACCTCCGTCTAATGGTTAAAGAACATACTGTTTCCATAGATGGAGAATTACTGCCTCACGAAACGATGATTGTTCAATCTTCTTATACCACCTATCATGGTGGCCATTTTGGTGGAACTATATTTATATATGATATATATTATATTTATTTCCTCTATATGATTCTGTATTTTATATTTAATACATACCTTTATGCTTTTCATGTTGTGCAAATGTGATAATTTCATTTGAGGAAGTGTGGACTATCGTCCCCTCAAGTGATGTGACTCGTTCATGCAATACATGGAATGTATAAAGAATGAAAATAAGTAACTTATGTGAACTATATAACATATATATTATACTGGAATTATAATATATATATCTCTCATTTATCTTTAATTGCATTAATATGACAAAGAAATGAAAGTAGTGTTCATGCGTATGTACGACCTACCGTCTCCATGAACGGTGCATTTAATTTTTTTATATCCAAATGTTATGGAATAGTATAAAATGAATATATACTGGTTATATATGATATATAAATCATTAATAATATTCTGGAGATGATTTACTTATAACTACATGGACATTTCTCTTCAAACAAGTTCATTTTTGACTCATGTACTGAACATCGACAAAAACGTCTAATATGAACTAACATAATAATCTAATTATTATAACATGATAATATGTGATATTAATTGAATAATAAACTTTAAAGGATGTTCTTAAGAAACTATAAATTTACCAAAGTTTATTATTTAGGAATATAAAGAAACAAACCAGACAAGTTGGACTCGAGGTAAGGGATCCTACCTCTCTCTATTTAAGTACTCTCTTTTATGCCACTTCATTTAAGTTACTCTTTCTTATGTTGGGGGATGTTATTCTATATTCCTATTACTTTAATTTTTATGTTCATATGATGATAGACCCTATTTGATCTCATTAATCCATTGTTCGAAGTTTTAAGTGGCGCCTTAGGCTACCAAATTTTCTTAAGGGATTTCTTATCTCACTTTTAATTCCGTGAGATTTCTATTGTTCGCCACTTTTTTATAGAATGTGGTGTATTGTGTACTTCCATTTGATATATATTATCATGAATCTATTTATATTCATGGTATTCTGTGATTAATTTGGTTCTTATTATCTTTTGGTCATACGACTTGGTTGATTACAACAAGGCAAGGGGTTTTTATCTCACTTTTGTTCCCGTAATATTCATGCTACATTTCCCACTTTTTACTTTTGTGTGGTGTATTTACTGCCCATGATTGTATTCTTTGTGTAATATAATTTAATTTATGGGTATTCACATCTTCATTGTATGACCCTTCTTTCATGGGGTGTACGTTTCAAAAGTTACTCAAATCGGTAAGGTAACCTTTCACCCTCCTCTTTTAAAAAGACTTCTTTTTGTTAGGTCTTTTAATTTACATATTATTATGTTGGGATATGTTCTTATATATCCTTATTGCTGTAAATGTTATGTCCAAGTGATGAGATACCCTTTTTATCTCTCATCAGCTCATTTTCTGAATTTTAAAGTGACACAGCTAGGCTGTCGAATTTCTGTAAGGGAACTTCTTAGCCTAATTTAAATTATTTGGGTTAAACTCCTACTTCTTGATTATGTCATGCTATGAATATGTGTGGATGACCTCTGATTGTTTTACACTTAATATCCTCTTATGTTGGGTGTATTTATATTTTTCACACATAATTATGTAATTTATTTATCCTTAATCTAAGGATACCGACTTTGTAAGGGACTTCGTCTCAATCTCCTTTCATTGAGGTATATTTTGTTCTAATACAAGACTTTCTTTTATACACTGTATAAACACCTTTGAATATTCATTTCATTAAAAGGGAATATTTTTCTACGAAGCTTTTTACAAAACGACAAAAAGGAATGTTTCTTTTAACGTACGCAGTGACAACGACCTTTTCCGCCGCCGCGAGTACTACTTGATCTTTGGATTCCTTAACAAGTTGTAATGTTTTTAAAAGAAAATAAATACCATATAATCTTTTATGTATTTTGGTATTGAAAATGTTTTTGATAATGGATTTTTTATGTCAATATATTTATGTGATATATTGTGATTGAAATGTGGAAATGTTTTCTTTCCATTATATTTTTTTATATATTATGATCTTATAATGGTACTTGAACATTTGACGGGTGGTTACATGATAAATCATATGACGGGTGGTGCCGTGAATACCATGATGGTTGGTTATGTTATAACCTCCAATGCATTGGGTATGAAAGTCGGCCGTATGTATATTCCATTTTGTGATATGTGTGAAATTCGACCGTATGGCTATTCAATTTATATATGTTTATGTTCCAAGTTAGCTTTATATGTTATGTGTTCTTTATATGGGTTTTATGGTAATCTTTTGGTTATGAAAGGGTAAGTAATTATCTTTTATTAAGTGAAGAGTATTTTATACTTCATAATGGTGAAAAGTACTACTTATGATAAAGTATTCATGATTTAATTATTGTTTCGAAAAACTAACAGTTTTCTTTCTTTATGTATCCTTTACTGGGCTTTTTATGCTCATCCCAGGTTTTTGAAATGTTTTCCACAGGACTTAAAGATGAATAGGGTCAAGGATGAGATCAAGGAAGGACATGTTATCTAAAACATGGAACTAGACACGTTTCTTTTTAAGTTTTTTATTTTATGAAAAGAAATGGAAACATAATAGAAGTGTCTACTTTGTAATCTTTTGATATGTAACTGTTATGTCCTAATTCTCTAAAACTCTAAACTTGAAAGATCCTCTATGTGAATTATTCATTTAATTCATGATTATGTAATGTTTTAATGTCGGGTCCTTATAGTTGGTATCAAAGGTCGGTTTATATAACTTTAGAGGTTAGAGTGTTGTTTAAGCATAAGTGACAAGTTTTTTACAACAACAATGATTCTTATATTTGATGGAGTCATTGTTATTTTTGAAAGTTGGAATGAGTTTGAGATAACTTGGATAAGTATATCTGGGTGTTTATATTCATCTTTAGTACATGATTATTTTGTTGATATACTCACACTGGCATTTTTTGTTTTACTAAATGGATGGATCTAACAGGCACCAAAGTGACAATGGGTATGAAGGAAACTGTGGTGGTTCTCTGATTAAGAGACTGGATGAAATGGGGGATTCAATGAGGAATCTCGTAGTTATTCTAAACCAACTATCAAGGAGTCATAATTAACCACTTGAACCTTGGTGAGTTCTCTAATGCACAATGTATGAGAGAACCAACTCGATGTGGAAGTTCAGGTAATAATTATAAATGTAACCATTAGGGTTTATATAATCCTTACTTTTGAGGTAATTATGGGTTACTATATGTTGATGATAAAATATGTTATGGTTATTTTTGATGAATTTATCTCTTTTTAAGGAATGTTATAAAATTATATAGTTTTGGAAAAAGGAAAACACGTAGATTGTGTGACAACCCGTCGCGTCGGACGAAGCTGCGGGAATCGAACCCACAACCAAAGTGCGACTGGCATTTATCACCTACCACTGGACTACGTGAAGTCCCTAGTTAGTATGACTAATTATTTTTAGTTAGATGATCTTATGAATTAGGAAGATGTTGATTTTGGGTTATTTATGGAAATTATTAACCTATCATAGAGGATATGTGATTAGGTTAATTACTTTTCAGTATGTGACTTTAAGAGTAACTGATGTTATTTGGAGATAAATGTTAAGATTTAACTTAGAAGACTATGTGATTAAATCCTTCAGAGATTTGGGTTTCAATCATAGTTTGGTTTATTTTTGAAGAATTTTAAGGGAAATTTTGTATTGAATGGTCTTTGTTGAACTTTGGGTTGTTTGAATTTTTTTGGAGATTAAGAGTAGTTTTTATTTTTGTAAAAGATTATCTATTTTTCTGGGATTATCTGATATTATACTAACAATTTTGGTTTTGGTTTTGGTTAAGGTCTAAAGACATGGGAAATATATAGTTTTCTTTTGTGAATTAGGTGATTCTCTAGAAGTTGATTATAGCGCTCTTAATGTGAACAAGTCATCCTAAATACTCATCTTTTGAAGAAAATATGAGTTTGTGTAAGAAATATAGTAAGAGATGAAAGTCTACATGACAAGTAAGTATGTTTTCTTATGTTTTAGTTAAGCTCGTAAATAAATTCCGCAATGAAAAGTAACTTAAAACAAAAACGTTGTCTGTTAACATTTTCTATTGGGGAATCAAATACCGTTTAACCCATCACAAGTTTGTGATTTTTTGGTGGTTAACTTTCTCCTAGATATATTTTCTATCACTCTCCATCAGAACATGACCCTTTGTTTTCTCTTCCATATCCATGTTTTCCTACATGGAATCCTAGTATGGGTTAACTCGGGTGACTTTTGTACTTCTCTCTCTTTCTTTTAAAGTGATAGTTTTACTGACTCTTTTTCTGATGTGGGACTTTCAATGAAGTTTTGGAACCCAATTTTAAAATTGCGAGGATGCAATTCTCAAAAGGTGGGAAGGATGTAACATCCTGGGTAAATAAAGAATATGAAATTTCCATATTTATTAATATTTGTGAAGGAAATTATATGTTCAATGGCGTACCCAATACGCAACAACGAGTTTCTTTGAAATCTTACGTTGCACACTAATAATATAATAATATTATTTTAAATGGTAGATAATGTCTAGCCGTTATAATAACAGAAATGAATAGAACTAACTACCAAATGATTATATATGTTTGTTAAATATTTTTACTTTTATCCAACAAATGATAGAGGCTTAAAATGCGAATGAATCTAATTTTAAGCGTAAATATTATAATATTCTTTAAAAGGTCGATTAACCGCCTTTTGATGGCGAACCCTTTTTAAATCCACTTTTGACAATTTTATATGTTATATTTGACAAAATAAAATCATTCTTTAGAATCGGGACATCAAAATTTACTTTGTGTATGTTTTTGGTATTTTTCCGATAAAATTCATTTTTAATGAATAGTGAAAGATATTGTATTTGAATTCAAAACCTCCTTTTAATCTAATTTATTTATATGGTTAAATTATATTTTTAATTGGTTTTAAACTGCAATTAGAATATATTTTTACCATTTAATCCAATGGTGGACATTGGAATTAATTTCACATTGAAATTGGACATAAACAAGTGTCAATCTTTTGATATATATTGTTTCTTAAAAAGACGCTATTTGGTTTGACAATGGCAATTAATTATAAAATTAATTAATTCAACTTCTATGTTATGAATTTGGTGAAATGAACATCATTTTTGAATTCATAATATTAAATATAGATTAGGATGAATTTTTGGTTTTTTTTCTGAAAAACATCAATTTTTTATGAATAGTGAAACCACTAAATGGTAGTTAAAAAATAGATTTTTCGTTTAAATGAAATTTTACCGCTTCTGTTATTTGAATATCAAAAATATGACATACATGGTTGTCATTATTAAGTAAAATGTGGTTCAATGTGATGAAAATAATTTTTGGTGAATAGTAACTTTTGAGTTTTATTAATCGCGATTAGAGGTAATTAGTGTAATTTAAGGTAAAAATAATGTTTTAATAATATGAAATTACCTTGACACATGTCCTACCCTTATTGGATGAGTCATGGTCTACCATGACAATCCATGGGTCAACTTGGGGACCCCATGCAGCCACTTGGGTAAGAAAATGACATTAATAACTTTTTATTTAAAGTAAAAATAAAAGTGTCACAAACATGTATTGTTTTACTAAAACAATTTTTACATGGGGTTATATAAGTTATCATTTTGACTATAAATATTCATTATAATGCTAAAAAGATTTCCTACATCATGGTAATTTTTTTTATAATTTTTAGACATTAAATAAATAAATTTATTTATGACGTCATGATGATGCGGCGATTACCTCATTAATGAACGATTTAAATAAAATGAAAAGATAAGATAAAATCTAAGACTTAAACTTGTATAAAATCTATTGTATGGGTGGATTTATAACCCTTATCACCTTATCCTTGAAATATATCTTTGTGGGACCTTTAAAATCCAAAAAAACATTTCATTATAAAGTAACATTTCATGACCTTCCAAGAGTGTCCCTCATCCCTCTTATAAAAGGCTCACACCTCTACCCCTCTTACCTACACCTCTAAAGCCCTTGGCTCGTCCAAACCCTACTAATATTATCTCTCCACATCCCTCTCTTAATCCTAGAAGTCTTACCTTAGGCAGAAAGCTCTTTAAGAAAGGCTTTTGGTTCAAACCAAGGGGAGTTACCCGATTTAAAGGTAATGTCTTCTCTTATGTTCTTTTGTTTTATTTTGCTTCTCCAACCCCATTAACTCTTTTTATTACTTTATTTTGTAACAAAAACAGTATATTAAATATACTAGGATGTTTTTATATGAATTATTCGATCTACACTTACACACACCTCAATCTAATGGTTAAAGAACATATTGTTTCCGTGGATAGTGAATTACTGCCTCACGAAACGATGATTGTTCAATCTTCTCTTACCACCTATCATGGTGGCCATTTTGGTGGAACTATATTTATATATGATATATATTATATTTATGTCCTCTATATGTTTCTGTATTTTATATTTAATACATACCTTTATGCTTTGCATGTCGTGCAAATGCGGTAATTTCATTTGAGGAAGTGTGGACTACCGTCCCTTCAAGTGATGTGACTCGTTCATGCAATACATGGAATGTATAAAGAATGAAATTAAGGAACTTATATGAACTATTTAACATATATATTATACTGGAATTATAATATATATATATATATATCTAATTTATTTTTAATTTCATTAATATGACAAAGAAATGAAAGTAGCGTTCATGCGTACGTACGGCCTACCGTCTCCATGAACGGTGCATTTCATTTTTTTATCTCCAAATGTTATGGAATAGTATAAAATGAATATATACTGTTTATATATGATATTTAAATCATTAATAATATTCTTGATATGATGTACTTATAACTACATGGACATTTCTCTTCAAACAAGTTCATTTTTGACTCATGTACCGAACATCGACAAAAACGTCTGATATGAACTCACATTATTAACCAAATATTATAAAATTATAATATGTGACATGAATTGAATAATAAACTTGAGGACCTTAAGCAATTATAAATTGACCAAAGTTTATTATTCAGGAATATAAAGAAATGAACAAGACAAGTCGGACTTGAGGTAAGGGATCATACCTCTCTCTTTCTTTTTAAGTACTCTCTTTTATGTCATTTCTTTTAAGCTCATCTTTCTTATGTTTGGTGATGTTCTTTTATATTCCTCTTACTGTACATTTTATGTTCATATGATGAGAGACCCTATTTTATTTCATCAATCCATTTTTTTGGATGTTTTAAGTGGCGCCGTTAGGCAGCCGAGTTTTCGTAAGGGATTTTTTATCTCACTTTTATTCCAGTGAGATTTATGCTAAATTTGCCACTATTTACTTTGAGTGGTGTATGTACTTCCCATTACTCTACTCTTTGTGCAATATACTTTTGTTTATGGGTATTTACATCAATGTTGAATAGTCCTTTCATGGGGCGTACGTTTCGAAAGTTACCCAAGTCGGTAAGGGAACCTTTCACCCTCCTCTTTTTAAGACTTCTTTTGTTATGTCTTTTAATTTACATCTTATTATGTTGGGATATGTTCTTCTATATCCTTATTGATGTAAATTTTATGTCCAAGTGACGAGATACCATTTTCTCTCTCATCAACTCATTTTCTGAATTTTAAAGTGACGTCGTTAGGCTGTCGAATTTCTGTAAGGGAACTTCTTAATCCAATTTCAATTCTTTGGGTTAAAACTCTACTTCTTGATTATGTCATAATATGAATATGTGTGGATGACCTCTGATTGTTTTACCCTTAATATCCTCTTATATTGAGTGTATTTAAATTTGTCACACATAATTATGTAATTGATTTATCATTAATCTAAGGATACCGACTTTGTAAGGGACTTCGTCTCAATCTCCTTTCATTGAGGCATATTTTGTTCTAATACAAGACTTTCTTTTATACGCTGTATAAAACACCTTTGACTTTTCATTTCATTCAAAGGGAATCTTTTTCTACGAATCATTTTACTAAATGACAAAAAGGAATGTTTATTTTAACATACGCGGTGACAACGACTTTTTCCGCCGCCGCGAGTATTGTTTGGTCTTTGGATTCCTCAACAAGCCGTAATGTTTTTAAAATGAAATAAATACCATATACTCTTTTATGTATTTTGGTATTGAAAATAGTTTTTATAATGGATTTGTTATGTCAATATATTTAAGTGATATATTGTGATCGAAATGTGAAAATGTTTTCTTCCCATTATATTTGTTTTATGTCTTATGATTTTATAATGGTACTTGGACATTTGATGGGTGGTTACGTGATAAACCATATGACGGGTGGTGCCGTGAATACCAGGACGGGTGGTTACGTTATAACCTCTAGTGCATTGGGTATGGAAGTCGGCCATATGGCTATTCCATTTAGTGATATGTGTGGAAGTTGACCGTATGGTTATTCCATCAAAGTATGTTTATGTCTCAAGTTAGCTTTATATGTTATGTGTTCTTTATATGGGTTTTATGGTAATCTTTTGGTTACAAAAGGGTAAGTAATGATCTTTTATTCAGTGAAGAGTATTTACTACTTCATAAAGGTGAAAAGTATTACTTTGATAAAGTATTCATGGTTTACTTGTTGTTTTGAAAAACTAACAGTTTTCCTTCTTTGTGTATCCCAAACTGAGCTTTTTATGCTCATCTCAAGTTTTTTTTGAAATGTTTTTCACAGGACATAATGTTGAATAGGGTCAAGGATGGGATCAAGGAAAGACATGTTATCTAAAACATGGAACTAGACATGTTTCTTTTTAAGAGTTTATTTTATGGAAACATAGTAGAAGTGTCTACTTTGTAATCTTTTGAGATGTAATAGTTATGTCCTAATTCTCTAAAACTCTAAACCTGAAAAGATCTTCTATGTGAATTATTCATTTAATTCATGATTATGTAATGTTTTAAGGCTGGATCCTTATAAACGCTCCCAAAAACAGCGAGCAATCCTCCTCCACCGGATCAAGGAGAACGCTTTAAAAGCGGTTCTCGAGGCGATTAAAGACGGACGACACAAACGCAAGGATCTTTCATGCTAACATCTGGAGACTCCTTCGGCGACGTATATAGATTCTTGAAACACGTGTGGATCACCGCTAAATCTACACTCGATTTCTACAACGCAGCGACGGTGCACCGCTGATATGTCATCGATTCATCAATGAAGAAAGAATTCTTTAGAGGTAATTCTTTATCTAATTAAAGTAATTATAAACAATATGTGTTGATCTCCTCTCTCGGTTCCGACGTTATTAATGTTATCTATCTTTGATTCAATTCCATTGATCACAGCGATTAAACATCGTATAGATCTTGGATTGATCATCGATCATGACAAAAAACAATGTTGGGCATCGCCCATCGCACGCTTCCGCTGCGCCCAGAACCTACAATCTCTTCCTTACATCCCTCCGCACAATTGAGTCTTTGTTTTGATCAAAAAACCATCCTAGGAAGGTTTTAGGTATAAACCTAGACAGATTTTCTGAAGAAAAAAAATGTATAGTTCTTAACCATGCATCTTCATTTTATTTATTCCTCTACTCCCTTCAAATCTTCTCTAACTATGCTAAAATAATAACACCAGTATCTTCCATATATTAAAATGTTATTATGTTTATGGCATAGCTATATTTATCTTCCATATATTAAAATGTTATTATGTTAATGGCATAGCTATATTTATCTTCCATATATTAAAATGTTATTATGTTAATGGCATAGCTATATTCATCCTCTCTTCCATCAAATGGGAAACAAAAATGTCGATCATGTGTACAGCGGACTACCGCCCCGCGAACCGATGTAATTCGTTTTCCATCACAATCTATCACGAATGGATTTAATGATGGATTTAATGTATATGATATTCGTAACATAATTATACTTCTAGAATTATAATATCACATCTACCTTCTTACCTTCCAATCTGTTGGAAAACGATAGCGTCGCTTGTGCATACGTGTGGACTACCGCCTTCACAAAGCGATGTGATGCGTTTTTTGTTTTATTTTGACACGGATGGTAATAGGGATAGATTAAACGAATATATATGATATATATAATATAATAATGATTCTGGAAAGGTGAATTGTTATTTACCTTTCTTTCGTTCTATCCATCGAAAAAATGGAAACAATGTTCAAGCGTACGTACGACCTACTGTCTCCATGAATAGTGTCATTCATTTTTTTTATCTCCAACTTTTATAGATGACTCTAAATATGTATATAATGAATATATATGATATTTAAATCGTGATTAACATTCTGAATATGATGGAACCATGATCAAAGTACAAAAACCGAAACTACTAAACCAAAACATACATGAAAAAACAAAGCAAATTAGTACCCGAAAAAGTGATTTTAGCAATGAATTTTTAATAAACAAGTGATAAAGGATTGTAAATAAATCATATAAGGTATGATATATATGAGTATGATAAAAGATTGTAAATAAATCATATAAGGTATGATATATATGAGTATGGTTCTGTAATTGATGTATAATAAATCTATATATATTATAGAGGAGGTTCAGACACATACGAAGGAAGTCGGGCCTGAGGTAAGGGTTTATTTCACAATCTCATCATTATTCGGAATTTTAAATATTTAAGTTTTTGTTGGAGAAGTTATTTTATCTTTATATCTTAAACCCAATATATATTCTTATCCTCTAGTTCTTTGTGGAAATTTCAAGTTTTCCTTCATTTCCCACTATTTAAGTGCTCAAGATAATGAAACCATGTTTTTAAGGAAAATCGACTTTATTTTTCTACCCAATCAGGAATCTTTCTCTTCGATGTCCATGTAAAAATATTTTTACTATTCTCCAAAAGATTGTTTAAAGTCATTTTTACTCATGTTTTGACTTTTTACAAAATGATTTAAAAAGAATATTCTTGTTGTTTTCCGAACGAGCTACTTTGATATTTTTTACAAAAGAGTGAAAGGAATGTTTTCTTTTAACTCATACAACATGTACGGAATTTCTCGTTGTCATGAACACTCGATACTTTGAAGCTTCCTCTACAAGTTTTCAATGTTATTTTAAAAAAAAATGTTTTCTTTAATATTGGGAAATTTTTTGATTTTAAAGAAGTGATTTCAAAATGGAAAGGATATCTTCCACAAGAATGTTTTAATGATCATTTTATGGTATTTCTATTCATTAACGACAACAACCTCTGATGTTGCTTATGATTTATTGGGAATGTGTTGTAATGATATCATCTTTATCATTTCTTCGGATGGTTTATGATCAATTTGATTGCGGATGTAGCATTTTGATATCATTCACCGTTTTACATGCTAATTTTTCAATGCAAATGTTTACGTTGATTATGTTTCACCCCTTTCGTATGATGAATGCATTGGACTTAGTAAGTGATAGACGGGGTCCATTATAGCCTCTCGATGCAATGACAGGTTTCATGAGATTAGTTATTGATGTTCATGTGATTATTTGATTAGTTATGATATTTATGGATAAGTTTCAAACTCATGTGATTATTTATATGGCATTATTTGGTCATCTTTTATTCCTGTCATATTATTCTTCATGCTCAAGTTATTGATTAAATGACATGTGTTTTCAGATATTTATCTTGTCATATTGATTATGTTTTATTTATTCATAATAGTTTTCGTTGTACGCATACCCTTGTTGAGCATCTGAACTCGCCTTTTTTTTATGTTTTCTTTCCCCATGATACTAAGAAGTGTATAATGATTGATATGCAGGAATATGCTAAAGGAAATAGTAGTGTTCTCGAAGAAAATATTCTGTCAAATGTAATGTGAAGTTCTGTTGGATCGAAATATAGATGTAAATGTATATGAGATGGCACAATACAACAGGGGGTGAATTGTAGGTTTAAAAACTTTGTATTTGAACCCTTAAGAATGAACTTAGTTTAAGAGGTCTTAAACTAATACAATTCACAACTAATACAAATGACCATACAGGTCCTAGATCTGATGGATATGATATAATATGATGCGATAGGTTGTTAGAACAATTGTAATTGTATTGAATACAATGATCAGAGTAAAACAAATGTAAATGATTCTACCATAGAGCGTATTGAATCTCTCAATACAATATGTAATGAATGTATCGTAATTAAAACAATTACAATAGAAATGAATATGAATATAAAGAGAAAACAATACAATTCTCTTTCTATTACAAATAGCAACGGAAAATAAAATGTATTACAATTCTTTTGTCCCAAAGAGTATAGCATCCTTTCACCTAGGATAAAAGGTATGTCTTACCACCACCGGGGTAAGCCCTCGATACGATGATCAGCACGTCTGTATTTCTATCCCCGAAAGCCCTTGATTAAGAAGGTAATTGGCACCACTGTCTTTCAAATACTTGAAAGCCCTCAATACAACGATCGGTAGCACCATCTTCCTATCCTCAGAAGCCCTCGATCATTATCACAATGATCGGTCGCACAAAGCAAAACAAAGCACTTATTGAAATACAAAAACTAAGAACAAGTCGTTCACATTTTGTAATTTCAAGGCTTTCGCATGAAGCAAGAGAGATGCCACACAGTCTCTCTCTAGAACTTAGAAGATGCAAAAGTTGTATTCTCTAATTCGAATGACCTCCTATTTATAGGCCTCAAGTTCCAACGATCACATTTCCTAACTGTCATATTTCTCTAGAAAATTAAGAGGGACTTGGACACCTAGCATTATAACGATCAAAACAAACAGAATACACGACATCGTTTTGATTAGTTTATAACTAACTTCGCGGCATCATTTTGGTTTGAGGATAGTAAGTACAGAAGAATGAAACAATGAGTATGAGAAACATGTATATGGTATTGGAGTAAGACATGAGTATAATGCATTACAAGAGTACGATACATAACTTGGTTACGATACTTAACGTGGTTGCAAAGCATATCGTGGTTGCGATTCATATTGTGGTTACGATACATAATATGGTTATGATGCTTTATATTGTTACGATTCATATCGTGGTTACAATTCATATCGTGGTTACAATTCATATCGTGGTTACGATTCATAACTCAGTTACAATTCTTAACATGGTTACGATGCATATCGCGGTTATGATTCATATCGTGGTTACAATACATGGTTACGATGCATAATATGAATACGATACGTATCATGACTACGATGCATAACATGGTTGCGATTCATGGTTACGAAAACATCATATGCAATTACGATTGTAAAACAATTTTTGAGTCTAAAACAACATATGTGATTACAATAAGAAACAGCATGAGTGGTTACGATGTAAAACAATCAGCATATGATTATGATGTATGTAATTACGATTGTAAAACAACATATCTGGTTACGTTGTAAAACAATCAGCATATGATTACGATGTATGTGATTACGATCGTAAAACAACATACATGATAAACAATAAGTAATTTGTGATTTCCAAAACAAAAAGATCAATGAGAAAGTTGAAGCATAATTTGACTCAACATGCTGAAGTATATATTTAGTTTTCAAAATCTACAAAACTATTTGATTCTTTGGGATGCAATCGCTTGTATCTAGTACCAATGTAATAAAGTAACCATCAACACTGGGCTACTAGAGTTAGGGTCTTTCCATTTCGAGTCTCTTAGATTCTAGTTGCTTTCTTTCTCCATAATTAAAATCTAGGAGGCAGTGTTCTCACCATGCACATAGGTCCAATGCGGACTGAAGCACGTTAAAAACTTGTGTTCCTTTTCTTTTATGTCTTGCTTGTTTGGAGTGTGCTCATCTTGATCTTCCTCGTCGACTTTTCTTTCTGTTTTCATAATAAAACGATTTATCTATACAAATCGCAAACCATCTTTTGTAAGTTAGTGGCTCCTAGGCTGTTGAATGCGGACTGTGACATCAACACAGCCCATAACAACAATGTAAAACCATTGCAGATTGCAATAAAAAAAGGTGATCAAACAAGCTTCATATGGTAATGTAAAGTTTTTACATTACAGTAAATCTTATTGCATGGTCCATAATATTATTTAACAGTGATGAAATAAGCTACATTTCAAACAAACCGGCCAATCACCAAATTCTTAGCAAAGGAGACCTAACAGATTTCAAACATATAAAAACAACTTAAAAGAAGCACGAGTCAAATCATACCACACATGCCAAGACCAATGCAGTCGCAAACACTGATCCCCTAAAACCTTCTTGTAACCCAACAGCTGCAGCAAGGGCAGTGACCGTTGCAGAATGGGATGATGGCATCCCACCTGACCCAATAAGCTGCTTCAAATCCCACCGTCTTTCCTTATACCTGCAAATCTACCAAAGTTTAAGATTCTTAGGATAAACAAACTGCAGTTTCAACGGGATCACTCCACAAAAAGAATTCAGAATACATTTTGAAAATGCAATCCAGTAACACATAATTCATGAAGACAATAGCAATAAAATAACACAAAATTCAGAATGACTGTGTTTGAATAAATTAAGTAGAGGGTTCCAACACCCAACTGACAATCTGGATTGAAAATAACAAAAATGTAACCCAATTGAAAGATCATAGACCCAAACGAATGCGAGCAGTTTGGTGGTTAAGAAAATGGATAACCACTTGTGAAGAATCAATAGGTATGCCCGCGACCAATTGTATCTGCTTGTGGCCAAATGCTATGCCCGGTTTCATACTCCAGTAATATCCAAAAAAAGTTTTTTATTTTTTTTAGATTGAAATTTCAAGGCAAATCCCATCCATGCGTCATCACCACCAATGGTCTGCTTTCAAGAAAAATTTTGATGAGACGGGGTTTTCCAATAAAAAAAAGAAGTGCTCGTGCAAGAAAGATAGCATAAGATTACAGAAAAACTTCCATGCTTTCAAATCCATGCATACTGTTACTTTAAATGTCCTTCCGAGTTCAATATTAGTTTGAGCAATGAAATAAAACAAAAAAAATCACCATGTGCTGCCAGAAAACACCAATAAAGCAGATTAATTTGAATACTTTATCGTAGATCAGAATTCATCGTAAATAAAAATATATATATCAGCGCAACCTACAAATGGCTCAGTCTCAGTTCAAAAATGGAACAAATAAAAGAAAGGTCAGGATGCAAACAATATAGACCCCTGCATGCCTTCTACGTTGAATAGAGGGTCGATAAATCACCCCAGATCCAGATTTCAAATTTGTTTGCAAGAGAGGGAGGGAGGGAGATACCAGGCCGCGAATAACTTGGTAAATTGAGCAATGGCGAACGCCAAAAAAGAGGAAATGAGAGGATAATTGGTGAACGGTGAGACGGAAGAGGGAGAAGGAGAATAAGATAAAGATGACGATGAGGAAGTGGATGGCACGCTCTTGTGGATCGAAGATCCAGAAACAGCCATCACACCATCCATATCTCGTCTCAATTTCGTTGAGATATTCCAATCTGCGATGGATCGAATAACAAGCAGAGATGCCGCAGGGCGAGGGGAAGAAAGAGCACGACCCAGCAGAAAGGGCTTTTTTGAAGATGAGCTGAGAAAGGAGACCTTGAAACTTTCAACACCAGGGAAACGGACAGGCGGGCGGCCCTGCGAAGACAGCCCAGCGTGAAAAGTTGCTGCAAAAATCAAAAAATATATATGAAAAGGAATGAAAAGGAAATAATATGATGTAAAAAGATACATAAAAATATGATGTATCATTAAGCATGTATCAAAGGGAATAAGACATTATTTTCACCATGGAGAAATCAGAATACATGATGCATCAGAAATTTGAAATAATAAATATTGAAAATCAACATTGAATCATTAAAAATGAAATTGTGGTAGATACTTATTACAAATTGTTTTGAAACCAATGACAAATAAGAACTTGTGTATAGATAATTCTTTCTTTGTAATAACATGTGTGACAATATTAAAAATGGGTAATGGTTTTAGAGTATGTGTACATTGGTGCTAAATATGCAGCTTCGTCAAATGTTTTTTCGTCCTAATTGCCAATTCTGGAATCATTCTTATTGCCAATGTTTGGATCCTTGTAGAGAGGCATGCATTTTTTTCGTTCCCATCCTGTTGCTGACCTGATCCTGGTATGGTACTGCAACCTGATAGAAAAGTCCATAAGGGGAATTAAGATACCTAAAAAGCAGTCCAAAATAATTGAATGACAACTCGCAGTAAATACAAGTAAGAGTCAGTATGTAGTGAAACAAAATATTTTCACCTACTGCTTGAAATTTCAGCGTTGGACAAGTCTTCCAAGACAGTTTGTTTCTCCAAATTCGACTTCTAGTTATCCATGTAACCATATATGGAGGATAGAAACCATGCTTGGATATTATATATACCAAATATTTTTAAAATATATTTGTCTCAATCATAGTGTTGCAATTCAAATAGGCAATTAATTAGTATTCAGCATTAGTTATAAAAAATTCAAATTTGAAAACATAGAAAAAATTTATTCAAAGCAGTTGAACCTGGTAATAGAAATTAATGATATAGTAAGTAGATGAAACATAATATGGTTAGACATTTCATGATGTACAATCAAGAGAATCTAACTCAAATGTAATGAAGCAGCTTTGATATTATGATGTCATACCATGAATCTCCACTCAAAACAACGAATCAAGGAATTGAGAAAGCAGTGATTGCCTAATCCAAGAAAAACATCTTGAAGTAAGAACGCTTTTCCCTTGGCACTTCTTCAAGAGACCAACGGTCTTCTATTTGTGGCCAATTGTCTTCGTATGCTGTGAAACTAAAGTAGACGATGGAGTTATATTCTCATTAGTATGTTGCGAGCTTTAACACAGGAAATTGCTATTTGGTGGAACATTTTCTAGAATACATGTAAATATTTTATCCATTATACGAGGTAGGGTGACATAATGTCTTTCAGATCTACAATTTAGACGATTACCTATGAAAATAGAATAATCAATTAGTAAAAGGGAGTAACACATAAAAATTAAAATAAAATTTAATAATATAAAAGGGACATACTTAAACAAACCATGCACTGGAAATTCTGATAATAATATACTATCTAAAATTTTTATGTTAATGTCAACATTGGAAATTGGATGTATATCATCGTTACTTCGTAATTGGTTAATGGAGCTTGAACTGGAACCAATAGATGAACCTCTAGTACAGGATATACTATAAATGAGTATATAATGAAAACAAAATTGTAAAATTTAAATTAGAATAAATGTAATGACATGAGAAATAAAGTTATCCCAAACCTCCAAAGGTGTGGAATTTTTTATAGTTAACTTCCACCATATCCCATATTCGTTACAGTAGACATTTTGAATTCTATAAATTTGTGACATCTTTTCCATGGTATGAGGAGTATGTATAGAGATATCATTAAAAATAGTTAAGGGTTTTAGGCATTAGAAAAGAAATTAGAGAAGATGTCATTTGACAAATTTAGATGAAATGAAAAGAATCAATGACCTAATGTTATGTAAAATAATTGAGAGAGGGAGAAAAGAGGAGCAAACTGTGTATATAGAATATAGCAGCAAATCACAGTAGAGAATTACAGCAGAAAACAGAGCAGAAAAATAGGAAAATACAGTAGGGTGGTAGGGGAAGGAGAGGAAGAGAAAAAAGAAGAAGTAACCCGCAGGAGAAGACCACCCTCCTGAGAGCCCAGCCGAGACCACCGGCGAACCTGCTGCCAAGCAATTGCTAAAATGATTCGTATCCTCTTTCTCCCGCTGGCCCCCTATTTATTCTCCTAGCTGCCGGCAAACAAACCCCCAACCACTTGGTATAAGATATTACAAAGCTGCCCCCACTAAACAGCTGGCTGTAACAAACTGAGAGCTGGCTGTAACAAACTGACAGCTGGTAGCTAACAAACTATCCCCATTATAGCTCACACCTGGGCAGCCCCCACGCCCCTTAACAGACTTTCCAGCCACTGTTGTTCCTCCTCCACTACACGGGCAGCAACCCACTCAAATCAATTACACATATTCCTAACACCTAATAAATGAAGTAAAGGAAAATTGCTGATGATCTTTCCTAAAAAAAATTTGGATTTATGATCCACTTTCAATGACATATGCTAATTTTTGAAGTGTGAAGAAATATCAGAAATAAAAACCTTAAGTTATCAAACAATAATCTTTATACAATTTTTTTACAGAGAAAACGTTATTTAAGTGTTAAAAAATGAGCAGATGCAGTAATTAGAGGATGTAAATTTTACTCCAGGAACAGATATTTGAATCTATAATGTAGTGACTATTAGCAGTTCAATAATGGAAGGGAACTAACCTAAGTAGGCCAAAAAGAGTAAAAAATTTCACAATGTAATGATGTCAGGGAATTTTGAATCTATTGAGGTAATTGAAGACACTATAAGGTATCGATTGTATAAATCTATATGAACATTAAGGGTCATAGGAATAGTATTACAACCTACGAAGCTTGCCATAGTGGGCTGAACATTTTCTATAATACATCTAAATGAAATGAAAACATGGAAACTATAGTAAATATTGTTTACAAAAGTGCACAACACGTATAATTCAATTTTTAATAGAAGTGCATAAGAATTAAGGGACTCTAAAGCAGAAAAAGTGTTAGTACCTTGTCAAAGATGGGAAACTCGGCATTAGAGCGGGTGCAGATATATTACTGCATATATATATTCATTAAGGAATTCACCAGTTTCCACTGTTCAGTTTCCTTGTATGTGCATATATATGTTGTTGATCATGCCATCCCCAGGATTCATGTTTACAGAATAATCCTCCTTCAGAGGCTACATGTTTACAAAGTCATCAAAATTCAAGGAAATGTAGATATCATACCGCAAATAATGTGCACCATGACCTGAATATTTAATTTTCTGATGTACATCGTCATATGGTTCCAGAAGAGGGTACCATGAGTTTGGAACATGCCACCTAGACCTGGTGGGGTGATTTCCTTGAAACATTACCCAGATATACCTCACATGGTCTGCAAACTATAACGATCTCTTTCTAATAGGGAAATGAGTGAGAATTAGACATGATAAGATCAGTACGTGTTTGTATTTCTTCTCAAGATTGCCTCTTCCAGGTGAAAACCCATTGATGCTTTGATCATTGCTCTGATAAGGGATCCTTATTCTTGTCTAGTAGACTTTGTTAAGTCTGTTTCTCAGTTAAATTATACAGTAGAGGGAACAAATTGTACTGATGTTAAGATAACAAAAAAAACACAGTACTCCTGCTTAGAAAGGTTTACCTGTTCCCTTTTGCAATGAGACCTCCAACACTAAAAAATGCATGTGCCAATCATTAAATGAGCAAAATGATTAATAGTCTTAAACATTTAAATAACAAATCAAAAACCGGTGAATTAAACACTTTCACTCTTCTTCTCAAATGTTCAATGACATGAGGAAAATGGGTAGGAGTTCATTTATAACACATAAAAATTCATATTAAATTATTTCTATTTGTAAATTAAAACAATTCCAAATTCAATTCTTAAAAAGAACCAGATTCATAGTGGAGTAATCAGGACAAAGATCAAGCATGGTCATTAATTAACAGATGAAATTTCAAAAAATAATCAGAATATCTCCTTTCTGAAATCCACAAAATATCAAAATGAAATAAGAATAAATCAGAGAGGAATAAAGCCAGTGTTATGAAAACAATACCTCTCTGCTGAATTCCATATATTGCAGCCCTCGTGAATATGTTAATATCAAAATGAAATAAGAATAAATCAGAGAGGGATAAAGCCAGTGTTATGAAAACAATACCTCTCTGCTGAATTCCATATATTCACATACACAGAGAAAAAAAATAGAAATGATTCAAATAAGACTGGAAATATTAACATATGAATATAATGTATATTTTTTCATAAAATGAGGATGAAACAACTTTTGCGCAAATAGTGTCACTAAATATATGAACACCATTTGTCAATATATTTGTGGGTAGAGGTTCAGTGTTTGTAGTTCCAAACATAATGCTAGATGCAACTGAACATTTTCCAGTACATGTCGCCACTAATATTGTGGCAATGTCAATGAATACAAACACCGGAAGACTTTAATTGACATGAAAATTTTATAGTGACAGTATTAGAAAACAAACCATATTTATGTTGTTCCTTCATTAGCAGTGTGCATTGTACCCTTGCATCTATACAGTTTGATGGGAAATAGATGTTTGTATTTGACCGAGCAAACAACTGTTCAGGCACTGCAATAAAAGTAGTGTAGTTTGACAAATGTTGGTTAGTTTGAAATGCATTCAGATACATACTAAAGATGCTACTGGTGGCAATATCTTCCAATACATGTTGCCACTAATATTGCGGTAATGTCAATGAATACAGACACTGGAAGACTTTAATTGACATGAAAAAATTATAGTGACAATATTAGAAAACAAACCATCTTTATGTCATTCCTTCAATAGCAGTCTACAAACAGAACTAACCATTGATACATATAGATGATAATGGCATGCGTGTGACTCCACGTGGGATGTCACCTATTGATACTGCTTCACTTGATGGAGTACCTGACTGGTTGGTAGATTTCATTAAATAGTTTCCAGTAGTTGTCGGCACTGAACATGTGGCAAGTGTAATGAATGAAACTATTAAACAAAGTATATTAAGCATATCATTTACAACAGTAGTTAACAGAGAACTCACAAACTCCATGTCGTTCCTTCATAAGTAGCGTCTGCTGTAACCTTGCATCTATAGATTTCAACGGGCAATTCATGCTTGAATTTTTTTTATTATATCTTATTGTCAAGGTGTGCAATGAGAACTCATAGTGGACATGGAAAAGTGAATGTAATTTACATTATGAATGCAAATAGCTAATAGGGTAAAACAGAACGAAGTAGGGGTAGATTTTTTATATCTAGAAATTGACAAAATGTAGTCGGAATAAGTTTATAGGAAATTTCAACATTAGTTCCCATAAGAGGATTTTTTTTTGAAAATAGGTAATATGAAATCAGACAACAAAATATGCAGTTGGATATGAAAATTCAAAACCGAATTGAATTCTAACTAAATTTCAAGAAAAATTATACAACAAACTATAGTAGATAATTGTTTAAGTCAAAGAGTTAAATAAAATTTAAACAACAGTTAATGAAACAGATGTATATAGAACTAAGTTGATACCAGAAATGCAATGGGAAGCATTTCTGTTTTCCAGTAGGCATTTTAGGTCATACCTGAAATGAAAAGATGACGCGTGAGGGAATAAAAGATCCGGAAGCATCTGAGAAGGGAAGATGGCGTCTCTTGAAATTCCAATCCCAATAACACCTTCAACAACCGCTAGAAATTGCAATAAGTAGGGGGTCCGAAGGGAGGGAGTTACAGCAGAATCATGAAACTTGGAAGGGACTTACTTTTAGTGTACCGTATAGGAGTCTTCTGGATGAATAACCTAACGTAGTGGGGTCGATTCGGAAGGGAATCGCGAGCTCAAATAGCTGTGGACGAATTTGCAAGTTTGATATTGAACACAAAGAATAGGTAAAGTAAAACTGGGAAAAGGAAGATGATGGAGTAAGAGCACGACAGAACCTAAGGAGTCCGGGAAGAAGTCAGCGCCGACGTTGAGAAATTGTAGGAACCAAGCACAGGAAGTGCTAAATCCAAATCACGAGTGATGGAAGAAACTGTGCGGAGATTACATTTGGAATCGGGAGTAGGAAAATTGCGGAGAACGACAGCGCGACGGAGGAAGGGATTTGAGGGTTGTGAAGGTCGCACCATGGGAATACCTAAGCAGGAGCGGGAGGGACATGCATAAACACGATAACTTCTCTCGCGGAGGAGCGATGTGGAATGTTGATGGAGAGACACGAATAGAGAAAATGATGTGGAAGTATATTATAGTGACACGTGTTAGTAGAAAATGTTAGGATTAGTATATATAATAGATATAATATATCACAAAAGAAGATATATTTATTGTATGATCATTTTATTTTCATGTGTTGTTAATTCTTGGTTTCTAAAATTCATTATCTATACTATATCATGTCCTCTCTTCCTTCACGTGTCACCACCTCCTTCATTCTCAACTCATTCCGCCATTGTGTCCTTCTATCCGGTTATGTCGGCCTTGCCCCAAATCCCTCCCTCTGTGTTCCAGATCCTCCACGTTCCAAATCCTCCACTTCATTCATCCTCCATGTCTCACCCCCCTCAAGCTTCTTCCTCCTCCATGTCCCGCCTCCCTCGATCTTATTCCACCAAAATCAAACCTTCCAAACTGGATTTGAACGTCACACATCCAAGTTATTGCGAGGAAGAAATCTGAACTCGAGGAAGAATGTCGAGATGATGTAGCCAAACACCGTCGTGATGTCGAACTGTACCTTTGTGGAGAAGAAGACCCGCCACACCGCATGAGCTCGCCACCAGTGAACCAAATTCGCACCGCCGAGTCGACCATTGCCAAGAATTCATGAACCCGAGGCCATCAGACACTAGATCTGATGATCTCTGCCTCTTCTTGAACCCTCTCCCCCCCCCTTCCTGAGATCCGCCTCTTCTCCAAACCTCTCCCCTTCCTCCCCCGTCCGTCTCGCGTCCATATCGCCTCCCCCTCTGCCTTGGTCACCAACTCCGCCTCCGACTCTGTATCCCTGCCTATGCCCCCCCTCGCCGCATCCGCATCCGCATCCGCATCCCTGCACGAGGAACCCGAAAATCCTTTGAGGTGAGTCTCTATTTACTGTTTCAATCGATAGTTTTCTCATCCTCGATTGATTTACCTTTTCCATATTACAATCCAAGAAACAACCCTTTTTTGAATCAGCGCGATTAATCTGTCGGGGCAGCAACAAAACTCATGAGGATGAAGACAACCTCCCCCACCATCCGCTCAACATCTGTGATGGAGAGCCTCATGGGTATCCTCCAAGTTAGGGTCAAGAAGGGCATCGATATCGTCGTTCTAGATGTTCGCACCAATGATTCTTACGTGGTCATCAAGTTGGGCAAGCAGGTTGGTCTTCCTCCTCATCTGATTTGATTTCTTATATGCTTCTAATGGAACCTTTCACCCTCCTCTTTTAAAAAGACTTCTTTTTGTTAGGTCTTTTAATTTACATCTTCTAATGTTGGGATATGTTCTTATATATCCTTATTGTTGTAACTGTTATGTCCAAGTGATGAGATACCCTTTTTATCTCTCATCAGCTCATTTTCTGAATTTTAAAGTGACGCCTCTAGGCTGTCAAATTTCTATAAGGGAACTTCTTAACCTAATTTCAATTATTTGGGTTAAACCCCTACTTCTTGATTATGTCATGCTATGAATATGTGTGGATGAACTCTGATTTTTTTACACTTAATATCCTCTTATATTGGGTGTATTTATATTTTTCACACATAGTTATGCAATTGATTTATTCTTAATCTAAGGATACCGACTTTGTAAGGGACTTCGTCTCAATCTCCTTTCATTGAGGCATATTTTGTTCTAATACAAGACTTTCTTTTATACGCTGTATAAAAACCTTTGACTTTTCATTTCATTCAAAGGGAATATTTTTCTACGAAGCGTTTTACTAAACGAAAAAAGGAATGTTTCTTTTAACGCATGCAGTGACAACGACCTTTTCCGCCGTCGCGAGTACTACTTGATCTTTGGCTTCCTTAACAAGTTGTAATGTTTTTAAAAGAAAATAAATACCATATAATCTTTTATGTATTTTGGTATTGAAAATGGTTTTGATAATGGATTTGTTATGTCAATATATTTATGTGATAGATTGTGATTGAAATGTGGAAATGTTTTCTTTCCATTATATTTTTTTATATCTTATGATTTTATAATGGTACTTGGACATTTGATGGGTGGTTACATGATAAACCATATGACGGGTGGTGCTGTGAATACCAGGATGGATGGTTATGTTATAACCTCCAATGCATTGGGTATGGAAGTCGGCCGTATGGATATTCCATTTTGTTATATGTGTGGAAGTCGACCGTATGGTTATTCCATTTATGTATGTTTATGTCCCAAGTTACCTTTATATGTTATGTGTTCTTTATATGGGTTTTACGGTAATATTTTGGTTATGAAAGGGTAAGTAATGATATTTTATTAAGTGAAGAGTATTTTATACTTCATAAATGTGAAAAGTATTACTTATGAAAAAGTATTCATGATTTACTTATTGTTTTGAAAAACTAACAGTTTTCTTTCTGTTGACCTCACCTATTTTGATAATCCCAATTATGCTTTCATATAATTTCATAATCGCAATTATACTTTCATATACTTTGATAATCCCAATTAATGTTTATTTATATATTAATTCATTCAAATCTATGATATTCTATAATCAAGATGATAATAATATTAAAATAATCTCTGGAATATGTTAATCATTGTTTATCCATGTTTATATGAGTTCCGAAGTAATTCTAACCCAATCGGATGTGTTTTGCATAAAAACAGATAAGTATAAGTCACTGATCTGTGTATAGATACTGATAAAGAGCTACCGGTACTCAGTCTACCGATAGAACTAGTCTACCGATAGACAGAGTCACCGATACACACAGGTCACCGATATGTATAGAGCTACCGATGTGCATGTCTACCAGTAGTTACTGATAGAGTAAGCCTGCTGATACGAGTACTGAAAATCACAAACCAGAGCTACCGATATGAGGATGTCTACCGATAAAACCAGTCTACCGAGCTACCGACTGACAAACAGACCAGAGCTACCAAAAGACAAGAGCTACCGATAGACAGAAGTATACTGATAGAGCCAGTTCACAGATAGTTACCAATAGAGTAAGTCTACCGATACAATTAAAATCACTGATACATCAAGCTACTGATGGAACGAAGTCACTGGTATATAGAACAACTGATGCAAGATCAAAGAGCTACTGATGGAAGGACCTGCTACACAAAGTCCACCGTACACATTTACCAACATGAGCTACTAATTGACTAACCAGTCAAACTCTATACTCTCAATACTATTTATTTATTAAGCTAATGGTTACATTTGATGTTTTTAATGCATTCAATGTATTTTAATGAATTCTGTTGCCATGCCAGGAAACCGTACCTAGTACCCATGCAAAAAGTAATCATTCCTTTTTACCGGAGCTGAAAGCTATAAAAAGGGAAGATAAAGACCTAGATGACAAGAAGAGAAGTAGAGAACACTGGGTGTGTATACGACAAGCATCGAGGAACTAAGAAGGCACACGGGTGAAAATGAAAAGGGCTGAACATCATTCAAACGTGGTGCATTTGTGAAAGGAAAAATCCATACTCCAAGAACACTAGATATACACGAAGCTACTCATTTTAAAGGAGAACTCAAGTTGCATTTGAGTGAAGGAATACAAAAAACACTTCATGCACTCAAGCTGATAAGCTGAAGCTGAACCTGGAACCAAGGAAGAAAAAGATACTCTGTTTTCTAAACAGAAACCAGAAAAAGGACTCAGAAGCTTATCTGACAAATCAAACGAGTCCAGAGTTGCACTGCCAATCACTAAAACTTTTCTAAACTCTTTCTCACTTTCTTTAGTGATTCTATCTTTACATTTAGAGCAGTGTGTGTAACCTGTTTATTTTACACACACACACTGTCTCCTGAGCTAAACTGGAGGATTCTTAAATCCTCACTCAAATTTCATAACTCTTTGTTTCCCACTGTGAATAGTGGTAGAGCTCCAGTAAGACCTGAATATCCTGTGTGCTGTTGTTTGTTTTTCCCACAAAGAACTGTGGTAGAGGTATTTGGACCTAGACAGTAGTGTACTGCTGTTTACCCCCGATCCAGGGTGTGGATCAATTTATATAAATTGTTGAGAGGACTAAGTCTCAGCTTGAGACTGAACCTCTTGGTTAACTCTGCTGTGCATTTTAATTTAAATCTATAAGTATACTATATATTTATTCCGCAGATATTACATTGAAATACAAAACTATTTCAAAGCTACTTTGATACTTAAATTAGCAGGTATTTATACTTATTGTAAACCAGTAAGTTAGTTTCAAAAGTACATTTAATCTTCAGATTAAGTTAGCTGAGACCTAATCAATATTTGAGAAACTGATTGAACATTTACACACTGTACAGATTCACTACAGTTTAACTTTGTTTTTAAATTGGGGGATTTTAAAAGAAGCATTTTTTAACATAAATTTTAATTGGAACTCAATTCACCCCCCACTTGAGTGTCCACTATGACCAACACTTTCTTTGTGTATCCTTTATTGGGCTTTTTATGCTCATCCCATGTTTTTGAAATGTTTTCCACATGACTTAAAGATGAACAAGGTCAAGGATGGGATCAAGGAAAGACATGCTATCTAAAACATGGAACTAGACACGTTTCTTTTTAAGAGTTTTTATTTTATGAAAAGAAATGTAAACATAGTAGAAGTGTCTACTTTGTAATCTTTTGATATGTAACTGTTATGTCCTAATTCTATAAAACTCTAAACTTGAAAAGATCCTCTATGTGAATTATTCATTTAATTCATGATTATGTAATGTTTTAAGGCCGAGTCCTTATAGTTGGTATCAAATGTCGATTTAGATAACTTTAGAGGTTAGAGTGTTGTTTAAGTATAAGTGACAAGTTTTTATTTTATGAAAAGAAATGTAAACATAGTAGAAGTGTCTATTTTGTTGATATAATCACACTGGAATTTTTGGTTTTACTAAATGGATGGATCTAGCAGGCACCAAAGTGACAATGGGTATGAAGGAAACCGTGGTGGTTCTCTGATTAAGAGACTGGATGAAATAGGGGATTCAATGAGGAATATCATAGTTATTATAAACCAACTATCAAGGAGTCATGATTAACCACTTGAACCTTGGTGAGTTCTCTAATGCACTATGTATGAGAGAACCAACACGATGTGGAAGTTCAGGTAATAATTATAAAGGTAACCATTAGGGTTTATATAATCCTTACTTTTGAGGTAATTATGGGTTACTATATGTTGATGATAAAATATTTTATGGTTATTTTTCATGAATTTATTTCTTTTTAAGGAATATTATAAAATTATATAGTTTTGGAAAAAGGAAAACACGTAGACTCTGTGATAACCCGTCGCGTTGGACGAAGCTGCGGAAATCGAACCCACAACCAAAGTGCGACTGACATTTATCGCCTACCACTAGACTACGTGAAGTCCCCGGTTAGTATGACTAATTATTTTTAGTTAGATGATCTTATGAATCAGGAAGAAGTTGATTTTGGGTTATCTGTGGAAATTATTAACCTATCATGGAGGATATGTGATTAGGTTAATTACTTTTCAGTATGTGACTTTAAGAGTAACTGATGTTTTTTGGATATAAATGTTAAGATTTACCTTGTAAGACTATGTGATTAAATCCTTCAGATATTTGGGTTTCAATCATAGTTTGGTTTATTTTTAAAGAATTTTAAGGGCAATTTTGTATTGAATGGTCTTTTTTGAACTTTGGGTTGTTTGAATTTTTTTGGAGATTAAGTGTAGTTTTTATTTTTGTAAAAGATTATCTATTTTTTTGGGATTATCTGATATTATACTAAAAATTTTGGTTTTGGTTTTGGTTAAGGTATAAAGACATGGGAAATATATAGTTCTCTTTTGTGGATTAGGAGATTCTCTAGAAGTTTATTATAGCACTCCTAATGTGAACAAGTCATCCTAAATACTCATCTTTTGAAGAAAATATGAGTTTGTGTAAGAAATATAGTAAGAGATGAAAATCTACATGAAAAGTAAGTATGTTTCCTTATGTTTTAGTTAAGCTCATAAATAAATTCCTCAATGAAAAGTAAATTAAAACAAAAACGTTGTCTGTTAACATTTTCTATTGGGGAATCAAATACCCTTTAACCCATCACAAGTTTGTGATTTTTTGTGGTTAACTTTCTCCTAGACATATTTTCTATCACTCTCCATCAGAACATGACCCTTTGTTTTCTCTTCCATTTCCATGTTTTTCTACATGGAATCCTAGTATGGGTTAACTCAGGTGACCTTTGTACTTCTCTCTCTTTCTCTTAAAGTGATAGTTTTACTGACTCTTTTTCCGATGTGGGACTTTCAATGAAGTTTTGGAGCCCAATTTTAAAATTGCGAGGACCCAATTCTCAAAAGGGGGGAAAGATGTAACATCCCGGGTAAATAAAAAATATGAAATTTCCATATTTATTAATATTTGTAAAGGGAAGGCTATGTTCAATGGCCTACCCAATATGCAACAACGAGTTTCTTTGAAATCTTACGTTGCACACTAATAATATAATAATATTATTTTAAATGGTAGATAACGCCTAGCTGTTATAATAGTGGAAATGAACATAAATAACTACAAAATGATTATATATGTTTGTTAAATATTTTTACTTTTATTCAACAAATTATAGAGGCTTAAAATGTGAATGAATCCAATTTTAAGCGTAAATATAATAATATTCTTTAAAAGGTCGATTAACCACCTTTTGATGGCAAACCCTTTTTAAATCCACTTTTGACAATTTTATATGTTATATTTGACAAAATAAAATCCTTTTTTAGAATCGGGACATCAAAATTTACTTTGTGTATGTTTTTGGTATTTTTCCGATAAAGTTCATTTTTTAATGAATAGTGAAAGATGTTGTTTTCTAATTCAAAACCTCATTTTAATCTAATTTATTTATATGGTTAGATTATCTTTTTAATTTGTTTTAAAGTGAAATTAGAATATATTTTTACCATTTAATCCAATGGTGGACATTGGAATTAATTTCACGTTGAAATTGGACATAAACAACTGTCAATCTTTTGATATATATTGTTTCTTAAAAACATGCTATTTGTTTTGACAACGGGAATTAATTATAAAATTAATTAATGAAACTTCTATGTTATGAATTTGGTGAAATGGACATCATTTTTGAATTCGGAATATCAAATATAGCTTAGGATGAATTTTTGTTTTTTTTTTCTGAAAAACATCAATTTTTATGAATAGTGAAACCACTAAGTGGTAGTTAAAAAACAGATTTTTCGTTTAAATGAAATTTTACCACTTATGTGATTTGAATATCAAAAATATGAAATACATGGTTGTCATTAGTAAGTAAAATGTGGTTCAATGGGATGAAAATAATTTTTGGTGAATAATAACTTTTGAGTTTTATTAATCGCGATTAGAGGTAATTAGTGTAATTTAAGGAAAAATAATGTTTTAATAATATTAAATTACCTTGACACATGTCCTACCCTTATTGGATGAGTCATGGCCTAACATGAGAATCCATGGGTCAACTTGGGGACCCCATGGAGCCACTTGGGTAAGAAAATGACATTAATAACTTTTTATTTAAAGTAAAAATAAAAGTGTCACAAACATGAATTGTTTTACTAAATTATTTTTACATGGGGTTATATAAGTTATCCTTTTGACTATAAATATTAATTATAATTCTAAAAATATTTCCTACATCATGGTAATTTTTTTTATAATTTTTAGACATTAAATAAATAAATTTATTTATGACACCATGATGATGCAGCGATTACCTCATTAATGAACGATTTAAATAAAATGAAAAGATAAGATAAAAATATAAGACTTAAACTTGTATAAAACCTATTGGATGGGTGTATTTAGAACCCTTATCACCTTATCCTCGAAATATATCTTTGTGAAATCCGAAAAACATTTCATTATAAAGTAACATTTCATGACCTTCCAAGAGTGCCCCTCCTCCCTCTAATAAAAGGCCCCCACCTCTACCCCCTTACACACACATCTCAAGCCCTTGTATCATACAAAACCTACTAATATTATCTCTCCACATCCCTCTTTTAATCCTAGAAGCCTTACCTTGGGTAGAAATCTCTTTAAGAAACGCTTTTGGTTCAAACCAAGGGGAGTTACCCGATTTAAAGGTAATGTCTTCTCTTATGTTCTTTTGTTTTATTTTGCTTCTCCAACCCCATAAACTATTTTTATTCCTTTATTTTGTAACAGAAACAGTATATTAAATATACTAGGATGTTTTTATGTGAATTATTTGAGCTAAACTTACACACACCTCCGTCTAATGGTTAAAGAACATACTGTTTCCATGGATGGAGAATTACTGCCTCACGAAACGATGATTGTTCAATCTTCTCCTATCACCTATCATGGTGGTCATTTTGGTGGAACTATATTTATATATGATATATATTATATTTATGTTCTCTCTATGATTATGTATTTTATATTTAATACATACCTTTATGCTTTTCATGTTGTTCAAATGTGATAATTTCATTTGAGGAAGTGTGGACTACCGTCCCCTCAAGTGATGTGACTCGTTCATGCAATACATGGAATGTATAAAGAATGAAAATAAGTAACTTATGTGAACTATATAACATATATATTATACTGGAATTATAATATATATATATCTCATTTATTTTTAATTGCATTAATATGACAAGGAAATGAAAGTAGTGTTCATGCGTACGTACGGCCTACCGTCTCCATGGACGGTGCATTTAATTTTTTTATCTCCAAATGTTATGTAATAGTATAAAATGAATATATACTGGTTATATATAATATTTAAATCATTAATAATATTCTGGAGATGATGTAATTATAACTACATGGACATTTCTCTTCAAACAAGTTCATTTTTGACTCATGTACCGAACATCGACAAAAACGTCTGATATGAACTAACATAATAATCTAATTATTATAACATGATAATATGTGATACTAATTGAATAATAAACTTTAAAGGATGTTCTTAAGAAATTATAAATTGACCAAATTTTATTATTTAGGAATATAAAGAAACGAATCAGACAAGTTGGACTCGAGGTAAGGGATCCTACCTCTCTCTATTTAAGTACTCTCTTTTATGCCACTTCATTTAAGCTACTCTTTCTTATGTTGGGGGATGTTATTATATATTCCTATTACTTTAATTTTTATGTTCATATGATGATAGACCCTATTTGATCTCATTAATCCATTGTTGGATGTTTTAAGTGGCGCCTTAGGCTGCCAAATTTTCGTAAGGGATTTCTTATCTCACTTTTAATTCCGTGAGATTTCTATTGTTCGCCACTTATTTATGGAATCTGGTGTATTTTGTACTTACATTTGATATATATTATCATGAATCTATTTATATTCATGTTATTCTATGATTAATTTGGTTCTTATTATCTTTTGGTCATACGACTTGATTGATTACAACGAGACAAGGGGTTTTTATCTCACTTTTGTTCCCGTAATATTCATGCTACATTTTCCACTTTTTACTTTTGTGTGGTGTATTTACTGCCCATGATTTTATTCTTTGTGTAATATAATTTAATTTATGGGTATTCACATCTTCATTGTATGACCCTTCTTTCATGGGGTGTACGTTTCAAAAGTTACCCAAATCGGTAAGGTAACCTTTCACCCTCCTCTTTTAAAAAGACTTATTTTTTTTAGGTCTTTTAATTTCAATATTATTATGTTGGGATATGTTCTTATATATCCTTATTGCTGTAAATATTATTTCCAAGTGATGAGATACCCTTTTTATCTCTCATCAGCTCATTTTCTGAATTTTAAAGTGACACAGCTAGGCTGTCGAATTTCTGTAAGGGAACTTCTTAACCTAATTTAAATTATTTGGGTTAAACTCCCACTTCTTGATTATTTCATGCTATGAATATGTGTGGATGACCTCTGATTGTTTTACAATTAATATCCTCTTATATTGTGTGTATTTATATTTTTCACACATAATTATGTAATTTATTTATCCTTAATCTAAGGATACTGACTTTGTAAGGGACTTCGTCTCAATCTCCTTTCATTGAGGTATATTTTGTTCTAATACAAGACTTTCTTTTATACACTGTATAAACACCTTTGAATATTTATTTCATTAAAAGGGAATATTTTTCTACGAAGCTTTTTACTAAACGACAAAAAGGAATGTTTCTTTTAACGTACGCAGTGACAATGACCTTTTCCACCGCCACGAGTACTACTTGATCTTTGGATTCCTTAACAAGTTGTAATATTTTTAAAAGAAAATAAATACCATATAATCTTTTATGTATTTTGGTATTGAAAATGATTTTGATAATGGATTTTTTATGTCAATATATTTATGTGATATATTGTGATTGAAATGTGGAAATGTTTTCTTTCCATTATATTTTTTTATATATTATGATCTTATAATGGTACTTGGACATTTGACGGGTGGTTACATGATAAACCATATGACGGGTGGTGCCGTGAATACCATGATGGTTGGTTATGTTATAACCTCCAATGCATTGGGTATGAAAGTCGGCCGTATGGATATTCTATTTTGTGATATGTGTGAAAGTCGACCGTATGACTATTCAATTTATATATGTTTATATCCCAAGTTACCTTTATATGTTATGTGTTCTTTATATGTGTTTTATGGTAATCTTTTGGTTATGAAAGGGTAAGTAATTATCTTTTATTAAGTGAAGAGTATTTTATACTTCATAATTGTGAAACGTACTACTTATGATACAGTATTCATGATTTACTTATTATTTTGAAAAAATAACAGTTTTCTTTCTTTATGTATCCTTTACTGGGCTTTTTATGCTCATCCCAAGTTTTTTAAATGTTTTCCACAGGACTTAAAGATGAATAGGGTCAAGGATGGGATCAAGGAAAGACATGCTATCTAAAACATGGAACTAGACACGTTTCTTTTTAAGTTTTTTATTTTATGAAAAGAAATGGAAACATAATAGAAGTGTCTACTTTTTAATCTTTTAATATGTAACCGTTATGACCTAATTATCTAAAAATATAAACTTGAAAAGATCTTCTATGTGAATTATTCATTTAATTCATGATTATGTAATGTTTTAATGTCGGGTCCTTATAGTTGGTATCAAAGGTCGGTTTAGATAACTTTATAGGTTAGAGTGTTGTTTAAGCATAAGTGACAAATTTTGTACAACCACAATGGTTATTATATTTGATGGAGTCATTGTTATTTTTGAAAGTTGGAATGAGTTTGAGATAACTTGGATAAGTATATCTTAGTGTTTATCTTCATCTTTAGTACATGATGATTTTGTTGATATACTCACACTGGCATTTTTGGTTTTACTAAATGGATGGATCTAGTAGGCACCAAAGTGACAATGGGTATGACGGAAACTGTGGTGGTTCTCTGATTAAGAGACTGGATGAAATGGGGGATTCAATGAGGAATATCGTAGTTATTCTAAACCAACTATCAAGGAGTCACAATTAACCACTTGAACCTTGGTGAGTTTTCTAATGCACAATGTATGAGATAACCAACTCGATGTGGAAGTTCAGGTAATAATTATAAAGGTAACCATTAGGGTTTATATAATCCTTACTTTTGAGGTAATTATGGGTTACTATATGTTGATGATAAAGTATGTTATGGTTATTTTTGATGAATTTATCTCTTTTTAAGGAATGTTATAAAATTATATAGTTTTGGAAAATGGAAAACACGTAGATTGTGTGACAACCCGTCGCGTCAGACGAAGCTGCGGGAATCAATCCTACAACCAAAGTGCGACTGACATTTATCACCTACCACTGGACTACGTGAAGTCCCTTGTTAGTATGACTAATTATTTTTAGTTATATGATCTTATGAATCAGGAAGATGTTGATTTTGGGTTATTTATGGAAATTATTAACCTATCATGGAGGATATGTGATTAGGTTAATTACTTTTTAGTATGTGACTTTAAGAGTAACTGATGTTATTTGGAGATAAATGTTAAGATTTAACTTGGAAGAATATCTGATTAAATCCTTCAGAGATTTGGGTTTCAATCATAGTTTGGTTTATTTTTGAAGAATTTTAAGGGAAATTTTGTATTGAATGGTCTTTTTTGAACTTTGGGTTGTTTGAATTTTTTTGGAGGTTAAGAGTAGTTTTTATTTTTGTAAAAGATTATATATTTTTTGGGATTATCTGATATTATACTAACAATTTTGGTTTTGGTTTTGGTTAAGGTCTAAATACATGGGAAATATATAGTTTTCTTTTGTGGATTAGACGATTCTCTAGAAGTTGATTATAACGCTCTTAATGTGAACAAGTCATCCTAAATACTCATCTTTTGAAGAAAATATGAGTTTGTGTAAGAAATATAGTAAGAGATGAAAGTCTACATGACAACTAAGTATATTTCCTTATGTTTTAGTTAAGCTCATAAATAAATTCCGCAATGAAAAGTAACTTAAAACAAAAACGTTGTCTGTTAAAATTTTCTATTGGAGAATCAAATACCGTTTAACCCATCACAAGTTTGTGATTTTTTGGTGGTTAACTTTCTCCTAGACATATTTTCTATCACTCTCCATCAGAACATGACCCTTTGTTTTCTCTTCCATATCCATGTTTTCCTACATGGAATCCTAGTATGGGTTAACTCGAGTGACCTTTGTACTTCTCTGTATTTCTTTTAAAGTGATAGTTTTACTGACTCTTTTTCCGATGTGGGACTTTCAATGAAGTTTTGGAGCCCAATTTTAAAATTGCGAAGATGCAATTCTCAAAAGGTGGGAAGGATGTAACATCCTGGGTAAATAAAGAATATGAAATTTCCATATTTATTAATATTTGTGAAGGGAATTATATGTTCAATGGCGTACCCAATATGCAACAACGAGTTTCTTTGAAATCTTACATTGCACACTAATAATATAATAATATTATTTTAAATGGTAGATAACGCCTAGCCGTTATAATAACAGAAATGAACAGAACTAACTAACAAATGATTATATATGTTTGTTAAATATTTTTACTTTTATCCAACAAATGATAGAGGCTTAAAATGCGAATGAATCCAATTTTAAGCGTAAATATTATAATATTCTTTAAAAGGTCGATTAACCGCCTTTTGATGGAGAACCCTTTTTAAATCCACTTTTTGACAATTTTATATGTTATATTTGACAAAATAAAATCCTTCTTTAGAATCGGGACATCAAAATTTACTTTGTGTATGTTTTTGGTATTTTTCCGATAAAATTCATTTTTAATGAATAGTGAAAGATGTTGTATTTGAATTCAAAACCTCCTTTTAATCTAATTTATTTATATGGTTAAATTATCTTTTTAATTGGTTTTAAACTTCAATTAGAATATATTTTTACCATTTAATCCAATGGCGGACATTGGAATTAATTTCACATTGAAATTGGACATAAATAAGTGTCAATCTTTTGATATATATTGTTTCTTAAAAAGACACTATTTGGTTTGACAATGGAAATTAATTATAAAATTAATTAATTCAACTTATATGTTATGAATTTTGTGAAATGGACATCATTTTTGAATTCAGAATATTAAATATAGCTTAGGATGAATTTTTGGTTTTTTTTTCTGAAAAACATCAATTTTTGATGAATAGTGAAACCACTAAGTGGTAGTTAAAAAACAGATTTTTCGTTTAAATGAAATTTTATGGCTTCTGTTATTTGAATATCAAAAATATGACATACATTGTTGTCATTATTAAGTTAAATTTGGTTCAATGTGATGAAAATAATTTTTGGTGAATAGTAATTTTTGAGTTTTATTAATCACGATTAGCGGTAATTAGTGTAATTTAAGGTAAAAATAATGTTTTAATAATATGAAATTACCTTGACACATGTCCTACCATTATTGGATGAGTCATGGCCTACCATGAAAATCCATGGGTCAACTTGGGGACCCCATGGAGCCACTTGGGTAAGAAAATGACATTAATAACTTTTTATTTAAAGTAAAAATAAAAGTGTCACAAACATGTATTGTTTTACTAAAACAATTTTTACATGGGGTTATATAAGTTATCCTTTTGACTATAAATATTAATTATAATGATAAAAAGATTTAATACATCATGGTGATTTGTTTTATAATTTTTAGACATTAAATAAATAAATTTATTTATGACACCATGATGATGCAGCGATTACCTCATTAATGAACGATTTAAATAAAATGAAAAGATAAGATAAAATCTAAGACTTAAACTTGTATAAAACCTATTGTATGGGTGGATTTATAACCCTTATCACCTTATCCTCGAAATATATCTTTTTGGGACCTTTAAAATCCGAAAAACATTTCATTATAAAGTAACATTTCATGACCTTCCAAGAGTGCCCCTCCTCCCTCTTATAAAAGCCCCCCACCTCTACCCCCCTTACCCACACCTCTAAAGCCCTTGGCTCATCCAAACCCTACTAATATTATCTCTCCACATCCCTCTCTTAATCCTAGAATCCTTACCTTAGGCATAAAGCTCTTTAAGAAAGGCTTTTGGTTCAAACCAAGGGGAGTTACCCGATTTAAAGGTAACGTCTTCTCTTATGTTCTTTTGTTTTATTTTGTTTCTCCAACCCCATAAACTCTTTTTCTTACTTTATTTTGTAACAAAAACAGTATATTAAATATACTAGGATGTTTTTATATTAATTATTCAATCTAAACTTACACACACCTCAATCTAATGGTTAAAGAACATACTGTTTTCGTGGATGGTGAATTACTGCCTCACGAAACGATGATTGTTCAATCTTCTCCTACCACCTATCATGGTGGACATTTTGGTGTAACTATATCTATATATGATATATATTATATTTATGTCCTCTATATGTTTATGTATTTTATATTTAATACATACCTTTATGCTTTTCATGTTGTGCAAATGCGATAATTTCATTTGAGGAAGTGTGGACTACCGTCCCCTCAAGTGATGTGACTCGTTCATGCAATACATGGAATATATAAAGAATGAAATTAAGGAAATTATATGAACTATATAACATATATATTATACTGGAATTATAATATATATATCTAATTTATTTTTAATTGCATTAATATGACAAAGAAATGAAAGTAGCGTTCATGCGTACGTACGACCTACCGTCTCCATGAACGGTACATTTCATTTTTTTATCTCAAAATGTTATGGAATAGTATAAAATGAATATACACTGTTTATATATTATATTTAAATCATTAATAATATTCTTGATATGATGTACTTATAACTATGTGGACATTTCTCTTCAAACAAGTTCATTTTTGACTAATGTACCGAACATCTATAAAAATGTCTAATATGAACTAACATAATAATCTAATTATTATAACATGATAATTTGTGATATGAATTGAATAATAAACTTTAAAGGATTTTCTTAAGAAATTATAAATTGAAGAAAGTTTATTATTCAAGAATATAAAGAAATGAACCAGACAAGTTGGACTCGAGGTAAGGGATCCTACCTCTCTTTTTTAAGTACTCTCTTTTCTGCCACTTCATTTAAGCTCCTATTTCTTATGTTGGGGGATGTTATTTTATATTACTCTTAATTTAATGTTTATGTTCATATGATGAGAGACCCTATTTGATCTCATCAATCCATTGTTGGAAGTTTTAAGTGGCGTCGTTAGGCTGCCAAATTTTCGTAAGGGATTTCATATCTCACTTTTATTTCTATGAGATTTCTATTGTTCACAACTTATTTATTGCATGTGGTGTATTGTGTACTTCTATTTGATATATATTATCATGAATCTATTTATATTCATGGAATTCTGTGATTAATTTGGTCATACAACTTTATTGATTACAACGAGGTAAGAGGTTTTTATCTCACTTTTGTTCTCGTAAGATTCATGCTACATTTTCCACTTTTTCCTTTTGTGTGGTGTATGTACTGACCATGATTGTATTCTTTGTGTAATATAATTTAATTTATGGGTATTCACATCTTCATTGTATGACCCTTATTTCATGGGGTGTATGTTTCTAAAGTTACCCAAATCGGTAAGGGAACCTTTCACCCTCCTCTTTTTAAAAGACTTGTTTTTGTTAGGTCTTTTAATTTACATATTATTATGTTGAGATATGTTCTTATATATCCTTATTTATATAAATGTTATGTACAAGTTATGAGATACCCTTTTTATCTCTCATAAATTCATTTTCTGAATTTTAAAGTGACGTCGTTAGGCTGTCGAATTTCTGTAAGGGAACTTCTTAACCCAATTTCAATTCTTTGGGTTAAACCCCTACTTCTTGATTATGTCGTTCTATGAATATATGTGGGTGACTTATGATTGTTTTAAACTTAATATCCTCTTATATTGGGTGTATTTATATTTATCACACATAATTATGTAATTGATTTATCCTTAATCTAAGGATACCGACTTTGTAAGGGACTTCATCTCAATCTCCTTACATTGAGGCATATTTTGTTCTAATATAGGACTTTCTTTTATACTCTGTATAAAAACCATTGACTTTTAATTTAATTCAAAGGGAATCTTTTTCTACGAAGAGTTTTAATAAACGAAAAAAAGTAATGTTTCTTTTAACGTACGTGGTGACAACGAGATTTTCCGCTGCCGTGAGTACTACTTGATATTCGGCTTCCTTAACAAGCCGTAATGTTTTTAAAAGAAAATAAATACCATATACTCTTTTATGTATTTTGGGATTGAAAATGGTTTTGATAATGTATTTGTTATGTCAATATATTTATATGATATATTGTGATTGAAATGTGGAAATGTTTTCTTTCCATTATATTTGTTTTAAGTCTTATGATTTTATAATGGTACTTGGACATTTGACGAGTGGTTATGTGATAAACCATATGACGGGTGGTGTCGTGAATACTAGGATGGGTGGTTACGTTATAACCTCCAATGAATTAGGTATGGAAGTCGGCCGTACGGATATTCCATTTTGGGATATGTGTGGATGTCGACCGTATGGTTATTCCATTTATGTCCCAAGTTACATTTATATGTTATGTGTTCTTTATATGGGTTTTATGGTAATATTTTGGTTATGAAAGGGTAAGTAATGATATTTTATTCAGTGAAGAGTATTTTCTACTTCATAAAGGTGAAAAGTATTACTTATGATAAAGTATTCATGATTTACTTTTTGTTTTGAAAAACTAACATTTTTCTTTCTTTGTGTATCCTATACTGGGCTTTTTATGCTCATCCCAAGTTTTTGAAATGTTTTCCACAGGACTTAAAGATTAATAGGGTCAAGGATGGGATCAAGGAAAGACATTCTATCTAAAACATGGAACTAGACATGTTTATTTTTAAGAGTTTTTATTTTATGAAAAAAATGGAAACATATTAGAAGTGTTTACTTTTTAATCTTTTGAGATGTAATAGTTATGTCCTAATTCTCTAAGACTCTAAACCTAAAAAGATCATATATGTGAATTATTAATTTAATTCATGATTATGTAATGTTTTTAGGGTGGGTACTTATACATTACTCATTCAATAAGTTTAGTATAAGTGTTAAGGTAATTTTGAATAATTATAATATCCTTTTTACCTTGAATTACCCTATTTACCTTTAACCACGGTAAATAAAGGGAAAAAGTTATTATTCATCAAAAATTATTTTTATCTTATTGAACCATATTTTACTTACTAATAAAAACCATGCATGTTGGATTTCCTAAATTCAATTCACATAAGTGGTAAAATTTCATTTAAATGAAAAAGTCTGTTTTTTAACCACTACTAAGTGGTTTCACTATTCATCAAAAATTGAAGTTTTTCAGAAAAATACCAAAAATTAAGAATATTCTATATTTTATATTTCAAATTCAAAAATGATGTCTATTTTACCAAATTATAAACATTGAAGTTGCATTAATTAATTTAAAATTAATTATCGTTGTTAAAATAAATAGCGTGTTTTTAAGAAACAATAACTATCAAAAGATTGACACTTGTTTATGTCCAATTTCAAAGTGAAATTAATTCCAATGACCAATATTGGATTAAATGGAAAAAATATATTCTAATTACACTTTAAAACTAATTAAAAATATAATCTAACCATATAAATAAATTATATTAAAAGTTTTGAATTAAAATACAATATTTTTCACTACTCATTAAAAAATGAACTTTATCAGAAAAATTATAAAAATTTACACAAAGTAAATTTTGATGTCCCCATTTTAAAGAAGGATTTTATTTGGTCAAATAGAATGTATTAAAGTGAACAAAACTATATTTAAATAGGGTTTTCTATTAAAAGGTGGTAAATCGACCATTTAATGTAAATTATGCTTAAAATTAGATTCATTCCCATTTTAATCCTCTATCTTTTATTGGATAAATGTAAATACATTTAAAAAACTTGTATAATAATATTATAGTTAGTTTTGTTCATTCTATCCAATATAATGGCTAGGAGTTAACTTCCATTTAAAATAATAATATTATATTATTAGTATGCAATGTAAGATTTCAAAGAAACCCGTTGTTGCGTATCGGGTAGGCTATAAAACATAGAAACCCTTTTAAAGTAAAATTAATATTTAATTCACAAATATTAACAAATATAAAAATATCTTATTCTTAATTTACCTGGGATGTTACATCCTTCCCCCCTTTTGAAAATTGCATCCTCGCAATTTTTATTCACTTATCAAAATAAGTGGGGGTATTTATCCTTCATAGCATATTCAGATTCCCACATTGCCTCTTCAACCATATGGTTTTTTCACAAAACCTTTACCTAATGAATTACCTTATTCCGCAAAAGTTTCTCTCTTTGGTCAAGAATCTGGACTGGTTGTTCTTCATAGGAGATATTCTCTTCCAACCAAACTACCTCTGGGCTCAAAACATGCGATGGATCTGGTATATACTTTCTCAACATCGAAACATGAAAAACATTGTGTACCTGAGATAAACTTGGAGCTAAATCCACTATGTATGAAACTGATCCAACTTTCTCTAGGATTTCATAAGGTCCAATGAACCTCGGACTCAACTTTACCTTAATACCAAAATGCATTACACTTTTCCATGGAGAAACTTTGAGAAAGACATGATCACCTACCTCAAAAGAAATATCCTTCCTTCGGTTATCCGCATAACTTTTTTGTCTGCTCTGAGCTGTTATCACGTGCTTCTGAATCAAATGAACTTTTTCTACCATCTCTTCTACCAATTCTGGTCCCATCAGCTTCCTTTCACCTACTTCATCCCAAAAATCTGGAGTTTGACAACGATTTCCACATAATGCCTCAAATGGAGCAATCTGTATACTGGAATAAAAACTGTTATTATATGAAAATCCAATCAATGAAAGATGTTGGTCCCAAATTCCCTGATAATCCATCAAGAAAGAACGTAAGATATCCTCCAATGTCTGAATTGTTCATTTTGATTTCCCATCTGATTGAGGATGAAAAGCTGTACTGAAATTTAATTCAGTACACAACGACTTCTGAAGGCCTTTCCAAAATTTAGAAGTAAACCTAGGATCACAATCAGATACAATGGAGAGAGGAACACCATGCAACTTGTCTATCTCTTTAACATACAACCGAGATAGTTGATCTAGAGACAAAGTATCTCAAATAGGAAGGAAATGAGTAGATTTAGTCAATCGATCAACTATAACTCAGATTGCATTATTACCTCAAGATGTCTTTGGTAATCCCGCAACAAAGTCCATGGATATATTTTCCCATTTCCACTCCGGCACTAGTAAATACTGAAGAATCCCTTTTGGTAACTATCACTCTAGTTTAACCTACTAACAATTCAAACACTTCACAGTAAAATTAGCAATATCTCTTTTTATTCCATCCCACCAGTAATACCCTTGAAGATCTCTGTACATCTTAGTACTACCAGGATGAACTGAAAACGGGGAACTATGAGCTTCACATAACAACTCATTCTTCAGCTGTGAATCACAAGGCACACATAATATATTCCCAAACCTCAAAACACAATCATTATCAACGTTAAAATCAAGAAAATTACCCTTCTGAACCAACTCTACCTTTTTCTGCAATTCACTATCTTCTTTCTACGCTTGCTTTATTCTATCTGATAGAGATGATTTCACTAACACCTGAAACAAAATAGAAGAATTTCCTACACCAGCAACTTCTATTCCAAATTTTATCAAATAAAAAACCAAAGGATCTCATTCCAAATGTATCATGGTTAATAAAGCATTACTTTTTTGACTCAAATCATCAACCACTTTATTTGCTTTTCCCGGATGGTAATGGATTGTGCAATCATAATCCTTGATTAATTCTAGCCATATTCTCTCTCTCATGTTCAATTATTTCTGAGTGAATATATAATTTAAACTTTTGTGGTCAGTATATATTTCACATTTTACTCCATACAAAGGATGCCTCCAAATTTTTAAAGCAAAAACAACAGCAGCTAATTCCAAATCATGTGTAGGGTAATTTAACTCATGAGGTTTCAACTGATGTGAAGCATAAGCAATTACCTGATAATTATGCATAAGGACACATCCAAGTCCTTTCAATGAAGCATCACTGTAAATAACAAACTCACCATTTCTAGAAGGCAGTGCCAAGACTGGAGCATTCACCAATCTCCTTTTCGATTCCTAAAAAAAATCATCACATTCTTTTGTCCAAATGAACTTAACACCGTTTCGATTTAACTTAGTCATTGGACTAGATAACCGTGAAAAATTATCAACAAACCTTCGGTAATAACCTGCCAAACCAAGAAAACTATGGATATCAGTTATATTTGTGGGTATTGGCCATTCTTCAACAACTTTTGTTTTAGCAAGATAAACAGTTATGCCATTTTTGAAACAATGTGACCAAGGAAAGAAATTTTTTGTAACCAAAACTCACAGGTGCTGAATTTCCCTTAAAATTTATTTTCTTTTAAGGTTTGTAAGAAAACCCTTAAATGACTTTCATGATCCTATTTACTTTTTGAATAAACCAAAATATCATCAATGAACACAACCACAAACTTATCCAAGAACTCACAGAAAATTATATTCATAAGATCCATGAATACATCAAGTGCATTGGTTAACCCAAAAGTAATAACTACAAATTTATAATGGCCATATCTAGTACGAAACACGGTCTTCAGAATGTCTGCTTCCTTTAATTTCAACTGATGGTACCCTGAACTCAAATAAATATTCAAAAAATACTGAGCTCCCTAGATCTGATCAAACAAATCATCGATATGAGGAAAAGGATACTTGTTCTTAATAGTGATGTTATTAAATCCTCTATAATCAATACAAAGTCTCATTGAACTATATTTATTTTTTAAAAAAAAGATAGGAGCACCCCATGGTGATGTGCTAGGTCGAATGAAACCTTTATCTAATAACTCCTACAATTTCTTATTTAACTCTAAAAGTTCAATTTGAGCCATTCGATAAGGGAGTTTGGAAATCAGATTACCATTGGGAACTAAGTCAACAGTAAATTAAACTTCCCGATCAGGTATAATACCAGGAAAATCGTCAGGGAAAACATCAAGGTACTCATTTACCACCAGTACATCATTAATTTGAACAGTTCCTTTATTTTCAATAATATATGCAAGGTAACATTTATTTCCATCTTTTACTAGTTTCTCATCTTCCTGATATGTTATAAAAAACAAGGTTTCATTCTTGTACACAAACTGAAAATCTTTCTGAAATGAGACCTCTTTAGATCTCCAGTTAAACTTAGCATGATAAACAAATAGCCAATCCATGCCTAAAATAACATCAAACTCTACTAGAGGCAAAACAATAAGGTTTGTAGGTAGATTATTCCCACACACAAGGACTAGAAGGTTTGTATGTTTTCTTTTTTGTCTCAACATTTCCTCAAGGTGTTTTTACCGTAAGTTATGTATTCATATCTTGATATGGAATTCCCAATTTATTTGAAAACTTCTTAGAAATGAAAGAGTGTGTAGACCCTGAATCAAACAACACATTAGCATAATCTGAACAAACAAAAAGTGTACCTGATACTAATTAGTTTGATGGCCCAACATCTATTGAAGTAGTTGAAAAGGATTTCACCCCCCCTTTCTACTTGTATTCTGTCTGCTTTCCCTCAGTTGAGTTCTTCTCTGGACACTCATTTGCATAATGACCCATTTCATTACACTTAAAACATCACACCGAAAAATTTTCATTTCCTGCTTGATCATCTTCCTTACAGTTATAAGCAATATGACTAGACTTACCACACTGGAAGCACTTTCCAGACTTTGATAAACATTCTCCAGGATGCTTTTTACCACACTTCTCACAATTTAGATATTTAATTTTCTTACCTCAAGGCTTCTTTGATGAATTATTTCCCTTTGCCTGCCAACTTGACCCCTTATTATGTTGTTTTTCAAAAAACACCTGATCATCTGCAAACTCCATTTCCACCTTCTCCAAACATCGAACAAGTTTTTCATAGATTTTGAACTCACGAGAGGCTAACGCTCTTCAATATCGTGGCTTCTGTCCTAAGTAAAATCGATTTATCTTACTATCAAGATCTTGGAAGAAATTTGGTGCAAACCTTTCCAGTCAAGTGAACTTTGCTTCATAAGCAGCCACTCGGTCATCCTCCTGCCTCAATTCTAGGATTTTTTCCATCCTAAGACGAACCACCTTCGGAAAATATTTCTCAAGAAACATACCTTTGAATTCATCCCAATCAAGAGCATCAATCTCCTCACTATCCCTGATATTTTTTACCATTAAACACCACTGATCAGCTTCACCTTCAAAATGGTAAACAAAAAGACTAACCTTTTGATGTTCTAAACACCCCATAACATCAAAAATCTTCTCCAGTGCTTTAATCCACCCTTCAGCCAGTATCGGGTCAGATGATCCTCTAAATGATGGAGGATGTTGCCTTATGAAATGCTCCACTACTGACATGTTTCTCTACGGTTGATCTGGCTGATCTCATGCATGGATACCACCACCATTTATATCCTAATTCAACTGTGCCATTACTAAAACAAACTGTTCAGTTCCGATTCTGACCATCTCAGGTTGCTGATTTGGAAGGTTGTATTCCTCCTGATGTCATTCCAACATAGCTGCCCAGTTTCCTCTGTGGAAAATCATTCTGAACACAGAAATATCTTAAGAGAATCAACATAGTAATCTGTAAATTCTATATCATTTCAATATTACTATAAATTAATTTATGGACATTTATTTAACAATACCCTAACTTCTAAAGTTGTCTAAACCGACCTTTGATACCAAATATAAGGACCTGACCTTAAAACATTACATAATCTTGAATTAAATTAATAAATCACATTGAGGATATTTTTAGGTTTAGAGTTTTAGAGATTTAGGCCATAACTATTACATTTCATTTCAAAAAAATACAAAGTAGACACTTCTACTCAGTTTCCATTTTTTTTCAAAAAACAAGAACTCTTAAAAAAAGAGTCATGTCTAGTTCCATGTTTAAGATAACATTACTTTTCCTTGATCTAATCCTTGAACCTATTCCACATTATGTCCTGTGAAAAACATTTAAAAAACTTGGGATGAGCATAAAAATCTCAATAAGGGATACACAGAGAAGGAAAAGTGCTAGTTTTTCAAAACAACAAGTAAACCATGAATACTTTAACATAAGTAATAATTTTCACCTTTATGAAGTAGTAAATACTCTTCCCTGAATAAAAGATCACTAATTACCCTTTTTTAACCAAAATATTACCATAAAACCCATATTAATAACACATAACATATAAAGGTTACTTGGGACATAAACATATTTAAATGGAATAACTATACGGTCTACTTCTACACATATCACTAAATGGAATAGCCATATGACCGACTTACATACCAAATGCATTGGAGGTTATAACATAACCACCCATCCTGGTTTATCACGGCACCACCTGTCATTTGGTTTATCACGTAACCACCCGTCAAATGTCCAAGTACCATTATAAAATCATAACACATAAAAAAATAAAAAGTAAAGAAAACATTTCCACATTTCAATCACAATATATCACTTAAATATACTGACATATAAAATCCATTATCAAAACCATTTTTGATACCAAAATACATAAAAGAATATATGGTATTTATTTTCCTTAAAAAAACATTACGACTTGTTAAGGAAGCCAAATAACAAATAATATTCGCGGCGACGGAAAGGTAGTTGTCACCGCTTACGTTAAAAGAAACATTCCTTTTTGTCATTTAGTAAAATTCTTCGTAGAAAAAGATTCCCTTTGAAATTTCAAGGGTGTTTATATAGCGTATAAAATAAAGTCGTGTATTAAAACAAATTATGCCTCAATGAAAGGAGATTGAGACAAAGTCCCTTACCTCGTCTCCGACTTGACTGGATCATTCTTTAATCTCCTAAATAAAAAATTAAAGTTAATTTCTAATTGATTAAGAACATTTTTCAAGTTTATTATTCCTTTTATATCACTTGTTACCATGTTATAAACATTATGTAATCATTTAAGTTAATAACATTCACTTTTTTGATATTTGGTACTTGAGTCAAAAAATTGACTTCTTATAATTACATGTTGTTCATGTGGTCAAAGGTTCATCATATCCAGAATTATATTCATGATTTGTATATAATATATATCATATATATTCAGTATATACATGTATTTATAATAGTACAAAACATTTGTAGGTAATAAATGAAATGCACCGTTCAGGGAGGTGGTAAGCCGTACGTACTCATGAACGCTACTTTCATTTTCTATTTATTATTTTAATGAAATCAAAACATAATGATACATAGTTATATTATAATTCCAGTATAATATAATATATAATATCATTAAATCCATCCTTTATACAACCCATATAAGGCATTAATGAGTCATATCACTTTAAGGGGGCGGTAGTCCGCACTTCCTCAAATGAAATTATCGCGTTTACCCATAATGGAAACCATAAAGGTATGATATAAATGGAAAATATAGAATCATAAAAAAAACATAAACATAATATATATCATATATAAATATAGTGCCATCATAATGGCAACCATGAGGGGCGGTAGGAGGTAATTGAACAATCATCGTTTCGTGAGGCGTTAGTTTTCCATCCACAAAAACATTATGTTTTTCACCCATTAGATGGAGGTGTGTGTAAGTTTAGTTCGAATAATTCTCATAAAAACATTATATTATATTGAGAATACTGTTTTTGTTATAAAATAAAATAATAAAAATATTTTAGGGGTTGGAGAAGTAAAATAAAAGCAAATAAGTTAAGAGAAACCGTTACCTTTAATTTGGGTAACTTCATTTGGTTTGATCCAAAATGAATTCTTGAAGTTCCTTCTGCCTAGGGTAATACTTATAAGTGGAAGAGAGGGAGTTAGGGATCTTAATTGTTCAGAGTTTTTATGAGCCAAAAGGCTTTAGAGGTGTGATGAATTGGTTAGAAATGGTCTCCTTTTATAATGGGGAGGAGGGGCTCTTTATGAAAGTGTGAAAATATTATTTTATTATATAATGATATTCGATTTCTAAAGGTCCAAAAATCATTAAATTAGAAGATAATATGACTAATGGTCGAAAGAAAATCATCCAATAAGAATTGGACAGGTTTTGGATGTTATTTTAATATTTATAATCTTATTTGTTTAAATGATTTATTAATGAGGTAAACACTGCATCATTATTGTGTCATAAATAATTTAATTTATTCGATGTCTAAAAATTATAAAAAAATACCATGATGTAGGAAAGATTTTTAGATTTCCAATTAATATTTATAGTCAAAAATATAATTTATATAACCCCTTGTAAAAATTAATTTACTAAATAATTTTTGTTTATGTCATTTTTGCCTTTACTTTAAATTAATTAATCTAAAGTGTCATTATCATTCATAAGTGGCTCCATGGGGTCCCAAAATAGACCCAAGGATGAAAATGGTCGGCCATTACTCATCAAATAAAGTTAGGACAAGTGTTAAGATAATTTTGAATAATTATAATATCCTTTTTACCTTGAATTACCCTATTTACCTTTAACCAAGGTAAATAAAGGTCAAAAGTTACTATTCACCAAAAATTATTTTCATCTTATTGAACCACATTTTACTTACTAATAACAACCATGTATGTTGGATTTTCGAAATTCAATTCACAGAAGTGGTAAAATTTCATTTAAATGAAAAAGTCTTTTTTTTAACTACTACTAAGTGGTTTCACTATTCATCAAAAATTGAAGTTTTTCAGAAAAATACCAAAAATTAAGCCTAAGATATATTTGATATTCCAAATTAAAAAATAATGTCTATTTTACCAAATTATAAAAATAGAAGTTTCATTAATTAATTTAAAATTAATTCCTGTTGTTAAAATAAATAGCGTGTTTTTAAGAAACAATAACTATCAAAAGATTGACACTTGTTTATGTCCAATTTCAAAGTGAAATTAATTCTAATGACCAATATTGGATTAAATGGTAAAACTATATTCTAATTACACTTTAAAACAAATTAAAAAGATAATATAACCATATAAATAAATTAAATTAAAACACAGTTTTGAATTAAAATACAATATTTTTCACTACTCATTAAAAAATGAACTTTATCGAAAAAATTCCAAAAATTTACACAAAGTAAATTTTGATGTATCCATTCTAAAGAAGGATTTTATTTGGTCAAATAGAATGTATTAAAGTGACCAAAACTATATTTATAGAGGTTTCTCCATTAAAAGGTGGTAAATCGACCATTTAATGTAAATTATGCTTAAAATTAGATCCATTCACATTTGAAGCCTATAAATTTTATTGGATAAATATAAATACATTTAAGAAACATGTATAATCATATTTTAGTTAGTTTTTTTAATTTCATCTAATAAAAAGTCTAGGAGTTAACTTCCATTTAAAATAATAATAATATATTATTAGTGTGCAACGTAAGATTTCAAAAAAACTTGTTGTTGCGTATCGGGTACGCTATCGAACATAGAAGCCCTTTTAAAGTAAAATTAATATTTAATTAAAAAATATTAATAAATATGAAAATACCTTATTCTTCATTTACCTGGGATGTTACATCACCTGAGAGGCCCTTGAATTTTGGGAGATGGTGAATTAACCCATGTTTTAAGTCAAAGTTTGATTCTAGATTTAGGAATGCAATAAAAGTTTGTTTATAATTAATGTATGGTGAAAAAAATTCTATAATGTTTTATCATGTTCATTGTAGTAGCCTAATATTTTAGAATATATTATCTTGAAATAGATCTTGTTTCTTTGATAGCTTGTGTCACACACAATATTGAGTTTAAATGAACCACAATATACTATTAAAATACTATAATTTAAACATGAAAATTATAACTTAGCCATTAAAATTGGTGGTACAAATAGTAATATCCATATTATAAAAAATATATTTAAAGGTTTTATATAATCTATATGTATTTATTAAGGAATAATAAATAATCACTCAATTTTTAATAAATTCATTTTATTCTTCAAAAATATGTTTTCTTAGAAAATGATTTTATTGATTATATGCACAGATAATATAATTAATTTATTCTAATTTTAGTAATGGTATTTTATAAAAAAATATTATTTTTCAAATAATAACATCAAATTTATATTAGGGTTAATTTTTTATATATATTTTTTGAATATATTGGTTTTTTAGTGAATAATGAAAATATAGATTTTTGTCAAACTGTCATTTTTTTTATTAAATCAAGAAAATTAAAGTTTGATTATTTTTTAGATTTAGTTTTAAATCGAAATAAGATCAATTTGATTTATAATTATAAAATTAATTTCATTTAATCAACAATTTTCATTATTTTGTTATAAATATATTTTCAGGCTTTAATTTTTTTTCATAAAAAACTTTTTTTAAGTGCATACTATTTTTATTTTCTAATTAATTAAATTAATTACTAATGAGGAATGGTTTAAATTAAATTTAAATATTATATATATATTTTAATTTAAATTCATATAATGAATATTAATAGTCATAAAGTTAATATAGAACCATCTTTTTTCTTAAAAAATGCATTTTCCTAAAAAACCGCATTTCCTCACACTTTGCGAGTTTAATAATAAATTAAATTCTACCACTTCGATAAATTGAATCTTAAATTATAGGTTCCATATTTGGGATTAAAAGGTCCAAATTTATTAAATATTTTCCTTTTTTTATTCCTTATGAATAATAATCATAATACATTTTTTACGTAGGTAAAGGAAAAATGGGTTAATTAATGTTAAAAATAATATGGTAAGGACTGAAAGTTGACCATAACACTTGTATTAATTTTATTTTATTATAATATTTCATCCATAATCATCCAAAATTAGAAAAACAGAAGTATATAACATATAATGATATGTTATTATGTTATTGTCACAACCTATATCCATCTCCTTCTTCCATCACATGGGAAATGAAATCATCAATCATGTGTACGACGAACTACCACCTCGTGAACCGATGTAATTCATTTTACATCACCGCCTCTGAAGGATATTTATAATGATGTATTTAAAGTAAATATAATATATTAATGACATATTCATAATTTTTTAAAAGTAATATGCCATATATTTTCCTACCATTCCATTCATTAAAAAATGACGACGTCGTTCATGCGTACGTGTGGACTACCACCTCAATTAATCAATGTGATTTGATTTTCATCACCTAAATATATGGATGGTATATATAAATGAATTTAAAGAAATAATGTTATATTTATGATATTAGTTTAATTTTATAAAGATATTATAATACTTATGGTCTTTCCATCAAGACCATTGAATAATAAAAATGTTACTCATGCATATATATATCCTACCATCTCCAAGATTGTAACTTAGTTCATTTTTCATAACCATAATTGATGGATGGTTTTAAAAGTATAATTTATTTTTAAAAATTATAATTGTTTCATGATTATTAATATAGATATTATGGAATATTTACCTCATTGACCATATTCAACCCACCAAATTAATTTTGGATATATGAATATAATATCATCAAAATGTCAGATTTGAACTTAATTGATTAAGTTTTTAAATATAACATGGTAATGAATAAAATAAAAGGAATAATAAACTAGATAAAGGATTTAAAGTTAGTAAATATTTAAAATAATTTTATTATTCAGGATGATAAGGAACGTACGTGATGAGTCGAACCCGAGGTAAGGGATTCCATCTCAATTTCATTTTATTGAGGAAAATTTTAATGTTATGAACCAATTTCTTTTATATGTTGTATATAATTACATTTTTCATGTAATATCATGATCTTTAATAATTAATGGTATTTTAAGTTTCAATTAAAATTGTTTCAACCAAGGGGATTTTAATTGAAATTACCAATCATTAAAGGTTTATTAACTGAATATCCTTTCATTAGGTTAAATCATGTCACGACCCATCCCCAAGGGCCTAGTCCATGACTACCCCAAGCCTACCTCCCAAAGCCTAGGGGTTGGAGACTAGCACCGAAAGCATTAACTTGTAAGTGGGAGGCATTTTCCGGGGTACTTGTACCCACACACACACATCACACAGACTAGAAATGGAAATAAGTATACAACTAAACAAGTACTGAGTAAAGGTACAACTAGAAAATGAATGGGATAGAATACAAAACCAACAAGGACTAAATGGAAAACAGGAAAGTACAGAGGAAACTCTGGATAAACACCCACTGATAACCCCACATGGTAGTAATATTATAGTATCTACTAGATGCTATAGGAGTATGCCCTGTCTGCCAGATCTCATACGCCCCCTCCTGGTATTAGGACACCAAGTCCTACTTTGAAATGTCCGTCATCTTCACAAGACACAACACGTGCGGGCAAGTCCTGTGCAGGGGTGATTAACACAGTACTCAGTAGGGGACCCCAATCCACTAAGAAGAAATACCACAAAGCAACCACTAATCAAAGAAAAAAAGTAAGGCAAAAAAGCAAGGATATATCACATAAGGTATAATATGAAGCATTGGGAAAAGGTTCATCGGTTATAGTGAAAAAGTTTCATACTATTGTGGGAATCACCCCTAATGATTCTCTTAATTTTTTCAGGCTACTAAGGTCCACACGACTGCTGCTCATATGCCATTCTACTAAGGTCCACATGGCTCTTCCAGGCCACTGAGGTCCACATGGATGCTGGTCTTCTGTGCCACTGAGTTCCATACGACTGCTCGTCTGCTGGGCCAATGAGGTCCACATGGCTGCTGCTCGTCTGCGCGCTTAATCCTGGGAGAAATGCTTTCACAACACATACATTGAAATTAAAATTCCTTATAAGTCTCCTTATAGCATACCAAATGACCTGCCTCATCCAGAGGGTCCCAATTCCATAAACGAGTCATCAATCAGATGCTCGGTTTTCAAGTTATTAGCGATTTAGAAATTTGAGGATGGTTGCATCTGAGCCCGGTCCGACCCGGTCAGACCGACCCAAACAACCTGGCCCGGGGGTCCCACATACCCTAGTTTGATTCGACCGACCCGACCTGAACTGGTTTAGTTCAGGGTAGGTCTAGTTCAGCCTGGCCAGTAGGCCAAGACCAATGGGCCTTGCGGGACCTAACCTAGTTTGACCGAGGGTCCAGACCACCGAGTTACCCGACGACCCTGTCTCATCCAGCCCACTGGGCCGTGAGACTGATTTTCTAAGTTGTGGGTCTGGTGTGGACCATTAGCTGGGGGCACGACCTACTAGTAGAAGCTTGGTCAGCTTAGGGCGGACTGGTGGTGTGCGCCCGAGACGTGACAAACGTCACCGCATCCCCCCCTTACCCACAGCTCATCCATGAGACCTCCGTCTTCCATGGTCGAGCGACCACAGCTCGCTAGGGCAGCCAAGACATGGGCCACCCCCTTCATGTGGTGCCAGGATAGCACCACCTTTTCCATGACCGACGGGTTGTGGCCTCCTTCACCGTGGCGCGCATGGGTGCACCGCCTCCTCCAGCTCGGTCGACGAGGTTCGGCCGCCTTATGCAGTATGCAACGCCAGAGGTGGTGTCGCCTCCTCCACATGGCTGGTGAGGGATGGCCACTACTGGCAGTCATCGGCACTGCCATGCCGGTGGTTCCATGATGGAAAAACCTTCCGCGGGCCACCGGGTCCTCTTTGGTGGTCCTATTTCTTATCCATCTGCACCTTCGAGCATCACAGGTCACCTCCATCACTGCCTTGGCCCCAAAGTTCCTCTTACATCCACTTGAGAATATGTCCGTAAAGAACGCATGTGTGGAGGGACCCGATCCTTGTTCGTGTTAACCCGCACCCTCCGCATTAGAGGTTTAAAACATAGGGAGGATCGGGGATTTTAGTTCATTCAAATAAGGATAGTTTAAAATCGGATAAATAAATCCCAAATAGTCACCCTTCCCGTAAGAATGCACAATTCGCAGATCAACCTCTTTTTGGGTTGATCTGCATTTGTCGTTTAGAAAAAAAATTAGAATGAGGAAGAACATTAAATAATATAAATCCCCTTCCTGGATTGAGGATCTGTTGCTGATGAGGGGCGAAGCTCTGAGATATCGTCGATCCTTGGTCCGTTAGCATTCATCACTGTTCGTCAATAGCGATCATCATTCTTCATTAGAGAGAAAATCTACCAATGGTTAGTCAGATAATCATCTTCTTATTATTTTCCATCACTCCAATTCATCAAACAAATAAAAATAAAACACATTGTAGGGTTTTAGTTACACTGCGACACCGCATCACTATGCATAATTTAATGCGTTGTTACACTGTGGGTTTATGAGCCATTAATAAGTTCCATTAATGAACCTCATCGTCGCATTTCATCATCATCATGTCACCTCTTGTCATTTGAGGAAAATAAATAAAATAACATTTTTTTAGTTATTTTTTTCTGAAAGGTCTAGAAACTAACTTTTCCATTTGGCCCTTTTTGAACAAAGTTAAGTCCTTTCTAGGAGAATCTTGGCATTCTGAGTTCAATAGTGCCCTTATATTTTGGATCCAAGGACCGGTTCAAAAGTTAAAAATCATACTTTCACATTTACTTAAGTGGACTGAAAAAAGTTCAAAATTCCATTTCAGGCTCACCGGGCCTCGGAATCATGTGTCATCAGAGCATGTAGTCTTGAAATAATTCCATATAATTTAAAAAAAATTACATGGAAATTCTGTGACATTACATTCTCCCCACCATAGGTCTTTACGTCCACAAAAGCTAAAACAAGGGCTAATAAAACAAATGGGGGTACTGAGCACAAATCTGAACCACCCACTCACATGTTACCTCCTAGAGATTCCCGTGCTGCCATCGATCATGCACAATAGGAATCGACCACCCATGAAGGTCCCACTCCTGTCGATCCTCTATCTCCTCTGGGAACTCTGCAAACGTTGCCCCATTTTCCATGTCCAACTCTCCCCAGTTGATGACGTGTCATGGATCATGCACATATCACCTTAGCTACAACACATGTAAAACATTGCGCACCCGATGCATCTGTGGGGGAAGAGATAGATGATAGGCCACCTCAACAATTCTGCTCAAGATCTGAAAAGGTCTGATAAACCTCGGAGATATCTTGTCGCCCCTGCTAAATCGCCGGAATCCTCATTGGGGAGAGACCCGAAGGAAAACATGGTCTCCCTCCTCGAACTCCAAGGGTCTCCAACTCTTATCATCATAAGACTTATGTCTGCTCTGTGAAGTCCTCATCCACTCCTGGATGACCTCCACCTTCTCAGTGGTAGCCCATACCAACTCTAGACCCATGAGTGCCGACTCTCTTGGGTCTGTCCAGCATAGAGGTGATCTACACGGCTACCCGAACAAGGCATCGAACAATGACATGCCAATAGTGGAGTGATATATGTTATTATATGAAAACTCCACCAGTGGAAGGTGGTACTCCTAACCATGACCAAAATCTGGAACGCAAGCCCAAAGAATATCCTCCAAGGTCTGTATGGTTCACTCTGTCTGACCATCCATCTGGGGATGGAATGTCATGCTCAGGCATTACTGAGTCCTAAATGCCTCCTGTAACCCCTTCCATAGATATTATGTAAATCATGAATCATGGTCTAAGATGATCATTGAAGACACCACATGAAGTTTCACTATCTCCTAGACATATAGGAATGCCAAACCCTCTACTGGTCCCTACTCCTAGATGGGTAGAAAGTGATCTGACTTGGTGAGTCGGTCAAAGATCACCCAGATAGAGTCATGGCCCCTGGATGTGCGTGGTAATCCCATCACGAAGTCCATTGAGATACCATACAATTTTCACTCTGGTACCTCAAGTGGTTGGGCCAAGCCTATGGTAACCTGGTGCTCGGCCTTCACTTGCTGACAAGTAAGGAATATCGAGATAAACTCTACTACTCCCTTCTTCATCCCTAACCACTAGTACTGACGTCGGAGGTCCTGGTACATCTTCGCCACACCTGGATGTACTTCCAAAGGGGATTTATGAAACTCCCTTAACACCTCCTCCTTCAATTACATTGGTAAGACGATGCACCCTTTGAAGAGGATGACGTTCTACCCACCTATCGAAAATCCAAAGGAGCCTATCCTAAGGATAACTGGGCACGTCGGGACTCGCATTCGATAAACACAAGTTGCGCCTCCCTAACTCACTGTAAGAGTGGGGGAGTGATAGTCATTTACTAAAGGTAAACTACTCTATTGCCATCCATGATGGATATCTGCATCGTGGATAGCTTCTTTGTGGCCTCACTCAACAACTGCACCCCAGACCTCCTGTTGAGTGTGTCCGCTACCATGATCCCCTTCCTAGGAGTATATAATATCTCAAAGTCATAGTCCTATGAGAACTCTATCCATCACCATAGTCACAATTCAGATCCTTCTAGGAGAAGATATACCTAAGACTCTTGTAGTCAGAGTAGACGTTAAACCATTCACCCATCAAGTAGTGCCGCCACATCTTCAAGGAAAAGACCATTGCTACTAACTCTAGGTCATGGATCACATAGTTCTACTCATGCTGCCTCAACTGTCATGAGATTTAGGTGATCACTGCTCACTCCTTCATCAGGACACAACCCAGTCCGGTCCCTGATGCATCGTAGAAGACTACATACCTAACGCCCTCTTCTAGTAGTCTCAAGATGGTGGCACTCTTTAGTCTCTGTCTCTGCTCCTAGAAACTCTGTTGGAACCTCTCCATCCACATAAAGGGATGTCCCTTATTTTTCAAAGTTTACAAGGGTCCTACTAATCTAGAAAAGTTAGGTACGAACCTCCATTAGTATCCGACAAACCCCAAGAAACTTCGCACCTCAGTCACACTTCTGGGGGGATCCCAAGAAAGCATTTCATTTATCTTCACTAGATCCACTGCAAATACGGCCTCCGAGATGATGTGTCCCAGAAGTTGGATCTCCTGAATCCAGAACTAGCACTTTGAGAGCTTAACACAAAGTTGGTGCTCTCCGATTGTATCTAGGACTATCCACAGGTGTTTAGTGTTCTCCTCCTCCGACGCTAAGTACACCAAGATGTCATCAATGAAGACTACCAGAAAATGATTGAGGTAAGGCTGCAATATCCTATTCACGAGTCCCATAAACACTACTGGGGAATTGGTCACACTAAAGGGAATCACCAAGAACTCTTAGTGGCCATACCAGCATCTAAAAGCTGTCTTTAGTACGTCTTCATCCCATACCTAAAGCTGATGATAGCCTTATCTGAGGTCGATCTTCGGGAACCACCTTGCTTCCTTCATCTGATCGAAGAGGTCATCAATCCTTAGTAGTGGATACTTGTTCTTCACAGTCACCTGGTTTAGGCGTCATAAGTCCATGCATAGCCTGAATCTCCTGTATGAATTCTTGGAAAACAACACCGGGGATGACCATGGGGAAATGTTGGGCCTTACGAACCCCTTATCCTGCAAGTCCTCTAGCTGTACCCTCATCTTGTGAAGCTTTGTGGGTTCCATACGATATAAAGGTGTGGATATCGATGACGTCCTGAGGTATAGGTTGATTCAAAATTCTACCTCTCTAAAATGTGGTAGTCCCGAAACATACTCAGGAAAAACATCCCCATACTCGTCCACCACTACAAGAAAGCTTGGACTCCTCTCTTCCACCGCACCGAGGGTGAGGTTAGACAACTGATGAGTGATCGGTTGCACCCTCCTCTGAGAAATTCCATCCTATTCTGCAAAGGTTCCCCTCTCACTGGTGAAATAAAACCTAGTCCCATCCTCATGGACACACCACAATTTGCACCTAAAACATTCAATCTATGTATGGAATATAGATTACCAGTCCATACCCAAGATGACACCGTAAGGCCTCGACACTGCTACTAAGAGATCAAAAATAAAGCTCTGACCTCCTAGAGTAAGATCACACTACGAGAACTAGTGTGTAATCGTTGAATCCCTTCCCACAGGAGTCTCTATCCATAAGGAATGGGCCAATGGCTCCACAGGAATCTCCGAGCTCCGAATGAGAGACATGGATAAGAAAGAGTTACTAGCACTTGTGCCTATACAAACATGAACTAGGGTGGAGAATAAACAGATCATACCTTGAATCAACTCTGGAGTACTGTGGTCATAATCCTCCGCTACTTGAATCTGATCTCACCCTTGTCCTCCTACTTCATTAGGTAGGGGTGGACCACCTGAAGGTGGTAGCGGTAGTACCTCAAACCTTCGCCCACCACCTACTTATCATCCTTCTCCCCTTCCACATTCGCTTCCCTACAACCCTACTAGATCGAACCTTTGACTCTATCTCAAAGGTCCATCAATCGTCTGGTGATCATCTGTATGGTGGGTCAGGCAGCCACGAGCCATGTTTCCTTGCCTGCCGCACGAGTAGCACACCCTACTCCTATGCTGTCTCCCACAATCTTGGTATCCTCGCACCACCGATCCTGAGACTTAGGGTCGTCCGCTTGATAATCTAGCCCATTTGGACCACTGATCCATCTGTTGGATGCCTGCTACAAATGGCTCGACTACCTATTTTCTGGTGGTGGAACCCACTATTGCTGCCTGCTCTGCAAGGAATCTCTCTACTAGTAGAGCTCTCTCTAGTACTCCATCCTGCGTGGGGATACTAAGAGATAACACGGATTCCCTAATCTCCTAGTGTAGCCCCTGCTAGAAGGCTTGATCCCTAAATAAAGGGTCTCACACCATGTCTGTAGAGTAGTAGGAAAGCTTAGTGAACCTCACTGAGTACTCATCTACCATCATTCTCCCTGCTGAAGGTGAATTAGCTCCTAAATGTGCACCGAGAACAAAGTTGTGGGGAAGAAATCCTCCTAGAAAAGCCGCTTGAAGTCCTTCTAGGTGAGGGTCGCCTCATCATGTGTCTGGATGGTCAATCTCCACCATATCCTTATCACGGCTAGGACCACCATCTGGTCGGGTGGCATCCTCACTAAGTGGAAGAACCATGTCACCGCCTCCATCCAATCCTCAGAGATATGAGGATCCATCTCTCCCCTGAACCTGGGAGGTATCTATCTCTGAAACTCGTTCAATGAACTGAGTCTATGCACGTCCTCTTCCGGTACCACCGATAGTAGATATTGACCAACAAGTGGTGGTAACATTGATGCACCACCTGGTGGGTCCATCTCGAGAACTGGTCCATAAATGGACACCTCGTCACTAGGTATGCTATCCTCCTGACCACTTATCAAAATCCTGGATGGTCATCCACATAGATTCATCTTGAAATAGATCAAGATGGGCCACAATCAATAGATTATACCTGGTGAGATGACTCCTATAAAAAAGAACACAAGGATACACTTTTTTCAACCATTGTTTCTATGCATTGATCCGAAAAGAAGAATTCTAGTTCCTAGTGTGTGGATACATTGGCCACCACACCAACACTGGACTCCCCAGATCTGAAAGTTGGACTAAAAAAATTTAAAAATGTTTCCCCAAAACAAAAATAAAAGACTCTTAGTCTCTGAGGTAGAACTGACCACCTATGATACTACTTTTTCACAACCCGTCCCCCAGGGCCCGTGCCGTGACTACCCCAAGCCTACCTCCCGAAGGCTAGGGGTTAGCAACTAACACCGAAGGAATCTACCTACAAGTGGGAGGAAGTTTCTTGGGTACCTGTACACACACACACATCCCATATAATGGAAAGGGAAACAAGTATACCACAAAACAAGTGTTGAGTACAAGTACAACTGGAAAACGAATGGACCAGAATACAAACCCAACAAGGACTAACTGGAAAACATGAAAGTACAAAAGAAACTCTAGATAGCCACATACTGAGAACCCCACATGGTAGTAAGAGTAGAGTAGCTACTGGATATTGTAGGAGTATGACCTATTTTTTCCAAATCTCACTAGGCCCCACCTAGTCCTAGGTCACCAAGTCCTCAGTCGAAATGTTCGGTGTCTACACAAGACACAACACGTGCGGGTGAGACCTGTGTAGGGGTGAGTAACACAGTACTCAGTAGGGGACCCCAATCCACTAAGGAGAAATACCACAAATCAAACACAAAGAAAATCCACAAATTAAGTCCAAAAATCAAGGAAAACTCATACCTAGTATAATCCAAAGAATAGGGAAAATATTCATCGATTATAGAGAAAATGTTTCGTACTGTTGAGGGGATCATCATTCATGAGTCATTGAAGTCTGTCAGGCCACTGAGGTACACATTATTTCTGCTCGTATGCTGGGCCACCAAGGTCTACACGGCTCTTCCAGGCCATTGAGATCCACACGACTATTGGTCTGTTAGGCCACTAATGTCCACGCAGCTGCTCGTCTGCTAGGCCACTGAGGTCCACACAGCTACTGCTCATCTGTGCACTTGATCTCGAGAGAAATGCTCCCCCAAGACATATATTGAAATTCAAATTACATGGAAGTCTCCTTAGAGCATACCAAAATATTCTCCCTATTGAGAGGGTCCCAACTCTACAAACGTCTTGTCAATTAGATGTTCGATTTTCAAGTTATTAGCATTTTAGTAATCTGAGACCGGTTGCGTCCGGGACCGGTCTGACCCGGTCAAACCAACCCGACCAAATAGGATTGGGAGTCCCATATACCCTGGTTTGATTCAACTAACCTGACCTGACCTGGTTTGGGTCAGGGTAGGTCTGGTCTGACCTTGCCAGCGAGCCAAGCCCTATGGGCCTCGCAGGACCCGTCCCAATTTGACTGAGGGTCCAGCCTGCTGGGTTGCTCGATGACCCAGTCTTTTCCGGACCGACCCGAAGTGTGCGGGTTTGGCCTGCCATCTTGGGTTCGGTCTACTGGGAACAGGTTTGGCCCACCAGCACAGGTCCGACCCGTTGGGCCATAGGTTTAGCCCGACTCACTGGATGAAGGTGTAGCCCGCCAGCAGAAGCCTGATCTACCAGGGGTGGACTGGTGATGTGCGCCCAGGATGTGGAAACCACCACCGCATCCCCTCCCTACCTCGCGACTTGTACACATGGCCTCTGGATGTGGGATGCTGCCTCTATGCCGTGCTAAGATGGCGTCGCTCCTCCACCATGGCGTGCACAGGCGTGCCGCCTCCTCCAGTGCGACCGGCATGGGCTGGCTGCGTCTTCCAACGCGCAACACCCAGGGTGGCGCCTCATCCTCTATGTGGCTTCTGGGGATGCCATGATGGTGGTGTCGCACCGAAGACACCTTTCATGGGCCACCGGGTCTACTTTGGTGGTCTGATCTCTGATCCTTCTGCGCCTTCATGCCTCTCTATTCGCCACCATCACTGCCTTGGTCCCATATTTCCTCTTACTGTCACTTGAATATATGACCACAAAGAATGCACATACAGATGGACACGATCCTTGTTCATGTCAGTCCATGCCCTCTACTATAGAGGTTTAAAACATGGGGAGGCTCGGGGATTGTAGTTCAATCAAACACGTGATAGTTTAAGGCCAGATGAAAAAAATCCCAAAAAGTCATACTTCTCGCAAGAATTCACTATCCGTGGATCAACCTGTTTGTGGGTTGATCCGCGTTCATTGTTTAGTAAAAAAATTAGAATGGGGAAGAACTTTAAACAATCTAAATCCCATACCTAGATTGAGGATCTGTCACTAACAAGCAGTGAAGCTCTGAGCCATCATCAATCCTTAATTCGTTAGCATTCGTTGATGTTCATCGATGGTGATTTTAGTTCTTTGTTGGAGAAGAAATCCACAGGTGGTTCCTCAAAGAATCATCTAACGATTAATTGTTTTCCCTCCAACATGTCAAAAAAAAAAAAGAAAACATGTCATAGAGTTTTAGTTATGTTGCGATTCCACATCGTTACATGTCATTTAATATGTCGTTACATTGCGAGTTTATGATCCATTAATGTGTTCCATTAATGCGCCTCATCATCGCATCACAACATCGCCGTGTCGCCAATTTTTCGTTGAGGAAAAGAAATAAAATATATTTTTTTAGTTATTTTTTCCGAATGATCCAGAAATTAACTTTTCTGTTCAACCTTTTACAGCCAAAGTTATGTCCTTTCAAGGTCAATACCGACGTTATGAGTTCAATGGTGCCCTCTGATTTTCAATCTGAGCACTGGTTCAAAGGTTAAAAAAACCTTCTCACATGTTTACTTAAGTGGACTATTTTTTTTCAAAATCCCATTTTAGGATCACCGGGACTCAGAATCATGTTCCGTCAGAGCGTGTAGTCTCAATATAATTCCATATAATTTTTAAAAAAATTACACGAAAATTCTGAGAGATTACAATTTACTTATTCATTAACTATATTATTGAAAGATTATATGTGAAATGACTTTTTTTTGTTTTATATTTAATTTACACTTTTATTTTTATATATTTACACTTCATTCTCATAATGAACTCATTGATTAATTACCAATATAATGATATGATCTTTGTAAGACATTTCATCTCAAATTCCATTCAATTGAGACATATTTGATATTATACACCTATTTACTTTTATATGGTGTATATACTACCCCATTGATATATTTAACATGGATAAATATTTATTTATAATTTTTAATGTTTCAATTCCAGGTTATTATTTTCAGAGGTTAAAATTTAAAAGTTACCAAAGAGGTAAGGATTTATTTTACAATCTCATATTTTTTTGATTGCCTTAATTTTCATTGAAGGAATATTAGAATCCATCCATTATAAAATCCATCTATTATCCTATCCTCTGGATATTTAAGGTATTTCCATATTTTATTCAAACTTTTTGTAAATTTTTAACTCAAATAAAGTGATGAATATTTTAAAATAAAATAATTTTTTTTCTATTTTAATTGGATATATTTTTCTTCCATGTCCATATTTCTCAAAATTGTTTTAGAAAAGTACTTTTTATTAATCAAATGTTTTGTTAGGGAAATTTGAAGTTATAATTTATTTATTAAAAGGTTTTAAAGGAATCTTTATAATGATTTCAAAAAGGTTTGTTTTCATTTTTCTTTATAAAAAGTCAAAAAGAAATATTTTTTAATATATAGGACATTAATTGACTTCCCTGCCACCGTAACCGTATTATGATATTTAGCTTCTTCAGAAAGTTTTTAATGATTCTACAAAGAGAAATATTTTTAAAAACTTATTTAAAATATTAAATTCCATTTTCTTCTTTTCATTAAAAGACTATATTTTACTATAAAATTAACTTTTATAATGAATTGATGGTCATATCTTATCTCTTAATTAATTTCAAATTCATAAATTTTCTCTTAAAACATTCAGTTTATTGTGACCATTGGAAATTACATTTATATTAAATATCTATATTATTTTTATCATGGAAATGGTTATTATCTAAAACATGTACAATTTATATTTATGGTGCTTTACTTTGAATGTTATTTGGTTGACAGAGGAAATATTGATATTTTGTATTATTTACTCACTATAAACATTTGTTTATAAGACATATTTTTTATGAATAGAATTGATAATTAAATATATGAGTAATTCATTGAAAATGTAGTGATGGTTGGGGCTCAATTATAGATAGCTTTTTAATGCATCGATAGGTATCATGAGACAAATCAGTTGTCCAAAATTATTAAATTAGTTTTTGGTGTATACCTACTCATCGATTAAACTTTCTTAGTGAAAGGTATTGATAGTATAAATATAATTCCTCCTAAGATCATGATGTAAAATATTAATCATTTCCTTCATTGATAATTTAATTATCATTATCAATGAAATTACTACATTGATATTATACATAGATGCATTTAATACTCAATTTGTTGATTGAATCACATGTGTTTTTAGTTATTTACCTTGACATAGTGATTATGCCTAATTGATTCATGATAGATTCTATTGTACATAACTCTTACTAAGCATCTGAGGACACCCTTTATTTTTTTTATTTTCCATAGGATGTTAAGAGGGATATTATGAATAATAAGAAGGATGCATGAATGATTTTGTGCTATGAATTTATATTTCTAATGTAGTATGTGAATCATGTTTGTATTTGGTTATTAAATACTTCTAAACTAGCTAGTACTTCAAGATGAGATCCTTTGTATATTATACCAATGTGATAAAGTATACAATAGCTCTGGGTTACTAGATTTAGGGTTTTTATAGTTGGTATCATATGAATTTTAGTGTAAATATTGGGAACTAGATTATGTAAAAACATAGATTAGGGAACATAACCCTATGAAAGACTTTGAGTACAATTCATAAAGACACTAAGTTTATGTTTTATATGAATTTTGTTTAATAATTTTATGTAAAATAATTTATTAATAAGTATATGTATGGAACCAAACTTAAAAAATACACATTATAGTATCTTTAGATAAGAATTAATTTTATTTAATTTATAAATATCTTTTAGGTTTAGAGTTTTAGAGAATTAGGTCATCACTCTTACATAAGTATGTATTACATCACAAAGTGGAAATTTCTATTCAGTATCCATTTTTACCATAAAAAAAGATATAAATAGTTTTCTTTTCATGAAACATTGGTCTCGCTTGTCGTTGACTGAAGTTATATGCATCCCAAATTAATTACCCATTCTTAAAACTTTAGTATATCATAAGTTTAGGGTCGATCCACATGGAACTATGACGTGCATAAATTCAATTGAGTTAATACTTAATTAGGTGAAGTATGCAGAATTTAGAGTTGATTGGTTTGGTTTTGGTTTTAGATTTAAACGATATTGTTTTACTTTGAAGAAATGATAAACAGTTTTAAAGAAAACAACGAGTGAATTTAAAGAGTTTAAAACGGGAAGAAAAGACGCGTTGGGCCTGTGGTGATTAAGGAGTTCTTATGAAGATTGTTTAAATTGTTGTGTTGCTCATAATAATTCAATCATTCTGTATTTCATCTTGTTATAAGATTTCCTTGGTTCGGTTCCTCTTGTTTAGAATTAGAGCAGTTTACTCCTTGGTCTGGTAGTCAATGTTAATTCTTTATTAAGTTCAGTCCATTATTTGAATCGGTGAAATCTTTCCAATGGTCATGGATGTTTTCACCGTTACTTTTCTTTTGTATCATTGAGAATTCTTCCCTTGGTCCGGCTCAAAATTCTCAGTTATATTTGAAAGTGAATTAAGAAGAGTAAGATGAATTACAACGAGAAAACACAACTATATAAAACAACACACAAATTATGATCCCTTCATCCACATCCCCAACACGAGGGGTTTAGCTACACATAGAAAGCAGGGAAGAAATGACACACGTGATACCTAATAGATTCATCGTGTGAGCCTTGAGGTAAGGTGTCAGAAGGTGGAATGGCGGAATAGCGGAATGACGACACCTCGGTGGCTTCGGGAATGGTTGTAGCAGAGCTTCTCTCTCCTCCAATGGGTTCTTAACTCCAAAATCCGTAGTCCAAGGCATCTTTTTATAGAAAAATAAAGTACACGGCGTGTATAGAGAATACACGCCGTGTACTTTTAGTCAACGCGTTTTGGCACCAATTTCTCCGCTGGCAGGTGGATTAACACACCGTCTTTGACTTTTGAACACGGCGCCGCCTGGTGGTTGAGTGTATACAGCATGTAGCACCGCCATACATGACGTGTAGTATCATAATTTTGGCCGCCAACCCCTTCTAGAATAGCAGACACGACATGTAGAAATGAAACACGCCATGTCTCCTTCAACGACCACATGGGCATGTAGACTTTTCCCAGCAACCACCACTTCTATAATGTAGTACACGGCTTGTAGCGCCGCCATACACGGCATGTATCGTCTGCCTGGTGACATGGGCATGTTCTCCCTCCTTCGGTCTGTGTCCCTGTCTGGATGTACACAACGTGTATAAAAGTACACGCTGTGTAGTTTCAAAATTCTCACAAGCTTCCCTTGATTCGTGTATTTAGCTAGAAAGCTCCTGAAAGTAAACAGAATCACCAAAATCAAATAATATGTTCATAAAACAACATATATTTTCTGAAAACATGTTTTTATCTTCAATTATATATATGGAAATGTATACACAAATTGGGTGTATCAAATTCCCCCACACTTAGTCATTTGCTTGCCCTCAAGAAAAATCTCAACATCTAATTAAAAGAGCCTATACTTTAAAAAGTAAGGCATTTAATTAATCAAATGTATAACTGATAAAGTGACCGAGGAAAAATTCTAAAAGGCACAAACAAATTCTATTCATAAGATATTAAAATCATACCTCATATATAATGCAATTAACTATTCTCACCCTCTTTCAACACATTTTTCTACCTTTCAAAAATAAGCATGCCACTTGATGATTTTACCTTACCAGTTAAAATAACACTCCACAATCTCTCCTCCAATGGGTTTTGAACTCCAAAATCCATAGGCCAAGGCCTCTTTTTATAGAAAAATAAAGTACACAACGTGTATAGAAAGTACACGCCGTGTACTTTTCGTCAACGTATTTTGGCACAAATTTCTCCATTGGCAGGTGACCTAACACGCTGTATTTGACTTTTGAACACGGTGCCGTCTGGTGGTTGAGTGTACACGGCGTGCAGCGCCTCTATACACAGCATGTAGTATCATAAGTTTGGCTGCCAACCCCTTCTAGAATAGCAGAAACGACGTGTAGAAATGAAACACGCCTTGTCTCCTTCAACGACCACATGGGCATGTAGAATTTTCTCAGCAACCACCTCTTCTAGAATGTAGTACACGGCGTGTAGCACCACCATACATGGCATGTATCTTCTACTTGGTGACATGGGCGTGTTCTCCCTCCTTCGGTTCATGTCCTTGTTTGGATGTACACGGCGTGTATAAAAGTACACGCCGTGTAGTTTCAAAATTCTCACAGGCTTCCCTTGATTTATGTATTTAGCCAGAAAGCTCCTGAAAGTAAATAGAATCACCAAAATCAAAGAATATGTTCATAAAACAACAGATATTTGCTGAAAAAATGTTTTTATATTTAATTATATATATGGAAATGTATACACAAATTGGGTGCATCAAATTCCCCCACACTTAGTCGTTTTATTGCCCTCAAGCAAAATCTCAACATCTAATTAAAAGATCCTATACTTTAAAAAGGAAGGCATTTAATTAATCAAATGTATAACTGATAAAGTGACTGAAGAAAAATTCTAAAATGCACAAACAAATTCTATTCATAAGATATTAAAATCATGCCTCATATATAATGCAATTAACTATTCTCACCCTCTTTCAACACATTTTTCAACCTTTCAAAAATAAGCATGCCACTTGATGATTTTACCTTACCAGTTAAAATCACACTCCACACTCAAGATGTTTTTATTCAAATTTATGCTCAATATAAGGTATATACACTATATCCATAGGTTTTCAAGATGAATTGTTCTCTACTTCAGAAAAATTGAATTACAAAAATCATGAGGGCTTTATCAGTAAGGTTCAGATGTCTCTGTGGCTAAGGGTTGGTAGGTTCAGATGTGAAAATAAATTCTGAGGCTTGAAAAAGGAAGAGTAATTCCTTTAAACAACATTGCATGATATTAAAAGTAAAGCTCACTGAAAATGCTTCCTTCACAAACTCAGGCAAATTCTTTTGTAATCGTCACCATCTTCCTTAGGCAAGTAGGGTTCACGAGCAAACAATCATAAGGTCCCCTTTTTGTTTGTTTTTTAAACAAAACCCAAGGGAAACACTTATGAATACAATGAGTAGATGTTTGGAACCCATTCTACCCCAAATAATCAAGAGGCACTCCCCCACACTTTATTTCATGGCTGTGCAAAAAATATTCCATGTATTTCCAACTCCCTCTTTAAAGCTCAAATGAATAATCATGCAAAGTTTAAAAAGAAATAGGGTAGGACGGGAAATAGGCTTGTAATGTGGCTTCCTATAAAGGCTGTTCATGGGTTCTATGGGATTACTAAGATTAAATTTTGGGTAGGTCTTAAGATAAAGGGGTTTAAACAATCTAATGACTCAATCATTTTAAAGTAATTCAAAAATTTCTTCATGTTTTGAAAAGAAAATTCTGGTAGTGATGCATATCCTAAGAATCTATCAAGAAAGAGGGTATTGGAAAAGAAATACGGAAAAGGGTTTAGAATACCTCTCCGGAGTGGAAAAATAATAAAGGGACAATAAGGTCATGACATGCATATAAATGATTAGCCTAATCAATGTAATTTAATCAAGGACGAAAAGTTACAATTGAAACTATATCAGCAATCATTTTAAATACTTAAAGACTAAAATAAGCATGCAACCTTTCCAAAAGTTCCTACTGATAACTCTAGCATTTATAAGAATGATTAACCAAAATTGATTTACATTTTCAAATATAGAATCTAATAATGATGTCTCCTAGATTAGTTTAAGGGAAAAGACTAAGGTGAAAGAGATAGATTCTCCCCCACACTTAATACTGCACATGGTCCACCAAGTGAAATACTAAGGTAAAGGGTGGGAAAGGGGGTGATATGGGGAAGAAACTGAGGGAAAGCAGTGGAAGAAGTAAATCCAAAAAGAGAGACAATAGAAATGAAAAAATACTCCCCTCATGAAAAGTGATGCCCAAGGTGCTCCATGATACCTGTGACTGGTGAGAAAAAGAAAACTGCAAACAAGAATAACATCACAACACAAAAAATGAAAAAAGAGATATATAAGATAATGAAAAATGTCACTATCATGGGGTCGCCTTAGGGGAGGCATCATCTAGTACAGAATCGGCCGGTAGAGACAACTCAGGAGGCGTGGAAGTGGGAGGCCCAGACTCTGCATCGGGAAGGGGACCTGAAGAAGTAGGAGTTGCAGGTGCTATACTCGGGGCAGGAAGCTCAGCAGTAGGCCCTGGACTGCTAGAAGTGGTAGCATCATGGCTCACCGTAGTCAGCAGAATAGAATCTATGGCCTGTGCAGGAGAGGGCGGTGGAGCAGCAGCAGATGGGACAGGAGCGGCGACAGAGGCTGGTGGTGGAGGTAGTGAAACACCAAGATGCCGAGCAATATGCACCAACAGCTGCTCCATCCGGTCCTAGCGGCCGTCCAGATGAATCAAATGGTGCGTAATGGTGTCCTAGCGGCCGATGATACGAATGAATTGTTACTCCATCTGAACATGTCGACTGTCCAAGCGACCCAAGACCTGCTCCATTGCGACTAGGCGGTGGTAAAGGGTAAGATCGACCGAGGGTATGGGGGTAGGGGGGATGGGTGATGGGACAGAAGAAGGTAGGTTAGAAGAAGTGGGGTAAGTAGGAGGCGGGTGAGGTGGTGAAGCTGTAGGGGGTGGGGAAGGAGGAGCAGGGTCAGCAGCTAGGGAAGGAGGGGCAGCAGGTGGTGGGGCTCGAGCCTAAGCAAGGATGTAGGCACCCCTACTTCCGGAACAATCCCATGCGAATGAGCATGAGAAAGTCCATCCACTGGGGTGAACCTAACAAGTCATGAGGTAAAGAGGGCTCGAATAACCCTAGGTTGTGGGCAAGACGGGTGGTGTAAAATCCGCCGGTTAGGTTGCCCTGATGTCCGGTAATCATGGAGTGGAAATAGGAGGCGGTGAGATAGGGGAGGTCCGGGTAGTTGTGCCGAATGACACAGGTAAGAAGCTCTATTTCATGGCCGGTCACGACCCCCATATCCTCATGGAAGGGGAAGAGGATGGCGCTGAAGCACCAGTGGGCGAAGCAAAGGACGGGGTCATCTATAAGAGTGCTCTTCTGGGATGTGGGGGAGTATTGGAGGTCAAGCCCAACGATCTCCCGCCACATGTCAATGAGGTCAGAGCGCTCGGGCCGAGTCAAGGTAGAAACAGGGGGTGGGGGAAAGGATGGGGGTAAAAGCCACACCCTCGGCCAAACTCTATCATGGTAAGAGAAAATCGCCGGCTGCCTAGCTGGAATCGAACTACGGGTACCGCATCGCCAGGTGTCTCCCGGTATTCTGCTCCATCAAACTCAAACGAGGCCGCAAACTCCAAAAATAAATCATGGAACACATGAGTGCTGACTTGGAAAATATCGAGGAGTGAGGTGTGCCTGAGAAGCGTCTCCAACTCCTCCCAAATACCGAGCTGCTGCGGAACGCTATTGTCGAGGTACCAGCCACTCAATGGGATCGGTCGACGAGAGAAGCGTCGGACCCTGTTGTATGCGAGGTCGGTGGCCGGGAATACCGTGCAAGGATAAGGAGCACCTGCAGGTCCCAGCCTAGGTGTTGGCGTAGCAGCAGTGGCAGGATCTGGAGATGGATCTGCTGAAGTATAGGGTGGCTTGGTGGAAGGTGTGCTCGAAGAGGGGCCAGCTGCTGAGGAAGATAGCGCAGGGAAAGTGGCAGCTGGTGTAGTAGAAGTAGGCCCAACCTCTGCTAAGGGAGTGAGTGGAAGCAGAATGGCCAATGGAGGGAGGTTGAAGACCGGAGCATCGGGATCTGGCTGCGTAGGTGGTCGGAGTCGGATCCGACGATAGCTGGACCCCTCGACCTCAGTGGCAGAGGCTGGCCGCTTCCCGTGGGAAGGATCGTGATCTGCCATATCCTGAAATAGAATGAAAAAGAAAACAAAACAAAATAAAAAGAAAAAGGAAAGAAAACAAAACAAAGAAAATGTGAGAAAACTGGAAAATAAAAGTACACGGGGTGTACTCCAGAGTACACGGCGTGTAGTAAAAAATGTAGAGTATCCCATGTTCTCTGGACAGACACGCTGAGGGTGAATAATAGACCATGGAAAAGTACATGGCGTGTACCAAACATACACGCCGTGTTCACTCAAAGTGTAGGTGGTCATGTGGTACAAATGACACGAGTGTGTTTTTATCAGTTCAAAGAAAACAATACGCGCCGTGTAGGTACAAGACATGGCATTTACTGCACACGAAGAACATGGTCGTGTAGAGGGTGAGACACGGGCCGACTAAACATCTAAAAGACACGGTGTGTACCGAACACACACGCCGTGTATAAGAACATGGGGTGAGAGGCCATGTAGAGGGAAGACACGGGTCGGCCAAAGATATAAAGGACACGGTGTGTACCGAACATACACGCCATGTTCTGGAACATGGGGTGACAGGCCGTGTTATGTTCCACACACGGAGGTGCCAAGGGAAATGATATACATGGTGTGTACCAAACACACACACGCCATGTGCATGTAAATGGTGTGTGAGGTCGTGTGCAAAGGTGTACTCGAGCAAGATGAAAAGGACATGGTGTGTACCGAACATACACACCGTGTATATTCAAATTTCGAAGTATTTTGTGTGTGGCTGTGTACAGACGTACACAACGTGTGTTCTTCATTTCGTGGCCGTGTACTGGCGGAAGCTGAACAGTCGACCGATCTGAAAAACACCCTAAACGAGTCTAAAAATTTGAAATAGAGTGTGTAGAACGGCGTACCTTGATCGAGGATCACAATGCAAGAGAAATCAGAGCTTGAAACGTCCTAAAATGATGGATCTGGAAAATGGGGGTTCGGGTGTCGTTCGGGAGAAAAAAATGGGAAGAGGGGAGGAAACGGGGAGGCCGTGCTACATGCCGCATATTCCCAATTTTTTTGAATTATATAAATAAATATAATTATTATTGTAAACTATATAATAATTATTTATTAATAATTAAAATAAAATAGATATATCTACAAATTCTATTATACATAAACCTATACACGACGTATATCGGGAAATACACACCGTGTATTTTAAAATTAGAAAAAGAGTAGTACAACCTTTGGTCCGGTGCTTGGGGCGGGATTTGAACCGGTGATCGACCGTTCCGAATGAAAGCCCTCAACCACTGGAGAAAAGGTTTTTCTACTGTTCATATTTATTTTATATATATATTTATTCTATATGGCCTATACACACGGAAAGAAAGAAAAGCACGACGTGTGGTTTTTATTTAGGAAAGGATGGGGGTGAAGCGGGGAGATTAGCGCGATTCAAAACCGGGTCTTTTGAACCTAGGTACCGAGACTTTGCCAATCCGCCAACTTCACCCGCATGTAATTTCTTATTTTAAAAATGTTTATAATTTATATTTGAAAAATTATGGCGCACACGGTGTATATCGGAGTACACATCGTGTGGTTTTATTAAAAGAACAAATGATGGAAATGAGACGGTTGTCTGGGTTCAAACCCGGGTCTTTTGAAACCAGATTACGATTCTAGCCAACTGGTCCATCCCCATCATGGGTTTTATTAAACATATTTATATATATATGTGGAAAATACCACACATGCCGTGTAAATAAAAGTAGGAACCCCGTGCCGAAGGTAGGTCAGGAGGATTCGAACCAGAGATGGCTTGAATAAACTCCAGTGACTTTACCATCAGCACCGACATCATCCCTAGTTATTTATTTGTTATTATATAGATTTATACTATTAAGATTATAAATCAAAAAGATAAGTACACGCCGTGTATATAAGTGGGACACGGCGTGTAACCTCTGGGTTGCCTCCCAGGAAGCACCTTTGTTTTAGGTCATTGGCTCGACCTTCTTACCTTGCTTACCTGAGCTGTATGGTGGACAATGTTCCCACCATGTTGTCTGTAGGATGGTAAGTTTTCAACCGCTGCCCGTTTATCTTGAATGGTTGACCATCTTCTCCAGAAATTTATACCGCTCCATGATGGAATACGCATACAACGAGGAATGGTCCCGACCATCGTGACTTTAACTTCCCTGTGAATAAGCGAAGACAATAATTAAAGAGAAGTACCTGATCACCGGGTTGGAAAGATTTTCATGAAATCATATGGCCGTGAATGGATCTTTTCTTCTCTTTGTACAACTTGGCGTTCTCGTATGCCTCTAATTGGATCTCATCTAGTTTCGACAGTTGTAACTTCCATTTCTCTTCAGCTGCCTTCAGATCAAAATTTAGGGCTTTGATGGCCCAGTAGGCTTTGTGTTCCAATTCTACTGGCAGATGGTAGGGCTTGCCATAGACGAGGCGAAATGGGGACATTTCCAGTGGTGTTTAGAAAGTAGTCTGATATTCCCACAAGGCATCATCTAACTTCTTGGACCAGTCCTTCCGCAAAGTGTTCACTGTCTTCTCCAGGATCTGCTTGAGCTCACGGTTGGAGAGCTCTACCTGTCCACTGGACTGGGGATGATATGGTGTCCCCATCTGATGCTTTACTCCATACTTCGACAATATTCCTCTCATAAGTGTGTTGTCGAAGTGGGTCCCTCTATCTCTAATCAGTACTCGTGGAACTCCAAACCTACTAAAAATATTTTTCTTTAAGAAATTCATGACTACCTTGGCTGTGTCGTGAGCTATTGCAGTGGTTTCCACCCATTTGAAGACATAGTCGACGCAGACCAGGATGTAAGTGTTCCCAAAAGATGGGGGAAAGGGACCCATGAAATCTATGCCCCAGACGTCGAAAATATCGACCTCCATGATGGGGTGCTGGGGCATCTTGGCTCGACGTCCCACATTACCGGTCCTCTGGCACCGATTGCAACAGGAAACAAAGGCCCGAGCATCTCTATGAATGGTGGGCCAGAAAAATCCATACTGTATGATCTTTGCTATGGTACGGTCTGACCCATGATGTCCTCCTACTGGTGAGGCATGACAGAACTCCAGGACACCATGAACTTCATTTTCCAGGATGCAACGGTGGATCACTCCATCTCCATAGGATCAGAATAGAAGAGGATCCTCCCAAAAATACCTTTTCACATCAGAGAAAAATCTTTTCCTTTACTGGAAGGAGAGGTCGGGGTGAACGACACCTGTATCCAGAAAATTAGCGATATCAGCATACCATGATCTAGGTGTTGCGTTGATAGAAAAGAGGTGATCATCAGGAAAATCCTTCATGATCTCCCAATCTTCTTCCTTCTCCAAATGAGGCAGCTCGAGGCGGGAGATATGGTCAGCAATGAAGTTCTCACTCCCTTTCTTTTCTCAGATCTCAAGATCGAATTATTTTAAGAGGAGTACCCAGCGGATCAATCGGGGCTTCACATGTTTCTTGTTTAGTAGGTACTTTAGTGCTTCATGGTCTGTAAAAACAATAACTTTAGATAGCACTAAGTAAGAACAAAACCTGTCAAATGTGAAAACCACTGCAAGCATATCCTTTTCTGTGGTAGTGTAGTTTATCTATGCCTCATTGAGCATCCTAATGGCATAATATATAGGTTGGAAAATCCGGTCAAGTCGCTGGCCCAAGACTGCTCCCAATGCGTAGTCGCTCGCATCACACATCACCTCAAATTGTTCCTCCTAGTTGGGAGAAATCATAACTGGAGCTTCCACCAGCCGCTGCTTTAGATGCTCAAAAAGATCTAACACATGTCTCATCAAACTCAAATATGGCATCCTTGGTTAGAAGATTGGTGAGGGGCTAAGCTATTTTGGAGAAGTTGCAGACAAACCACCTGTAAAAACCTGCATGCCCCAGGAAGCTGCAGATGGCTCGGACGGAAGTCGGTATAGGTAGTCGTGAAATGACTTCGATCTTCATCGGGTCCACCTCTATCCCCTTTGCTGAAATTCTGTTGCCAAGGACTATGCCAATTTTCACCATGAAATGAAACTTTTCCCAGTTCAAGACTAGGTTAGTGTGCTCACATCGTTCCAAAACAAGCTCTATGTGTCGTAAACAAATGGTAAATGATTTTCTGTAAATGGAAAAATCATCCATGAATACCTCCAAGATTCATTCTGCCATGTCGTGGAATATGACCAGCATACAACGCTGGAAGGTGGCGGGGGCATTGCACATGCCGAAAGACATCCTTCGATAAGAAAATGTGTCATAGGGGAAGTGAATGTGCTCTTTTCCTGATCCTCTAAAGCAATGGAGATTTGGTTGTAGCAGGAAAAACCATCGAGGAAGCAATAGAAGTTGTGCCCTGCTAGTCTCTCTAGAATTTGATCCATGAATGTCAAGGGGAAATGATCCTTTCTTGTGGCATCGTTTAGCTTCCGGTAATCCACACAGACTCTCCAGCCCGTGATAGTGCGTGTAGGGATGAGCTCGTTCTTTTCATTTGAAATCACAGTGATACCCCCCTTTTTGGGTACCACTTGGAGGGGACTCACCCATGGACTATCCGAGATAGGATAGATGATGCCTGCATCTAATAATTTGATCACAACCTTTTTTACAACTTCCTTCATGGGAGGATTCAAACGCCATTGTGGTTTCCAAGATTGCTTGGAACCTTCTTCAAGTAACACCTTGTGAGTGTAAATGGTAGGGATGATGCCCTTCAGATCAGCGATTGTCCACCCAATAGCATGCTTTCGCTGTTTGAGAACCTTCAGAAGTGCATCTTCCTACTCCTGTGATAGTTCTGCGTTAATTATAACAAGAAAAGTTTTATTGGGTCCTAAATACCCATACTTGAGAGAAGATGGAAGATGCTTCAGTTCGAGTTCAGTCACCTTTAAAATTGAAGGCACAAGTGGTTTCACCTTGTCCCGTTCCAAACTATCAGGAACAACTGTACGCTGCCAATAGTGGCCTCCCTGGCCTTCTAAGAATTGCATGTCTTCTGGCACTTCTTTTAATAGAATATCTGGAATAGTTAAATTATCCAAAGTAAAAGAACATACCAGATCATCCCCTTTTTCGATAAAATGATTAACCATGGTGGACACTGCATAAAATTCCTCATGATCTGAAAAGGAAGCATGTTTGACGGCCTTGAGGACATTGTAGGAAACTCTTTCATCACCTACCTGAAAAATAAGCTCTCCTTGGTGCACATCGATCAGTACCTTCCCAGTTTCCAAGAAAGGTCTTCCAAGTATAAGAGGTGCTTCCTAGTCATCCCCCATGTCGAGGATGATGAAATCTGCGGGAAGGATCAACATACCCACCTTGACCAGTACGTCTTCTAGTAGCCTCTTCAGATACTTAATGGACCGATCAACAAGTTGAAGGACTACACAGGTAGGCTTGAGCTCGTTGAGTCCCAGCTTATTGAAAACTCCGAGGGGCATGAGGTTCACGCTGGCCCCTAAGTTGCAGAGGGCCTTCCCAAACTCATAGGATCCAATAGTACAAGGAATTGTAAAACTACCTGGATCTTGGAGTTTGGGAGGAATGGAATGTTGAACCACTGCAGAGAACTCCTTTGTTAGTGCAATAACACCAAAATATTCCATCTTCCTCTTATTAGAGAAGATTTCCTTCATGAATTTTGCGTATTTAGGCATTTGTGTCAGGGCCTCCGCAAATGGTATGTTGATGTGGAGCTTCCAAAACACCTCCATGATTTTTCTGAATTGGTGGTCCAGCTTTCTATGATTCATTATTTTTGGGAAAGGTAATGCAGACAAAAATGGTTTGATGACTTCTTTTCCCTTGCCTAATTGAGCCTCTGGTGGTGGCTCTTCAGATAAAGAGGGATCTGAAACTGGACCTTCTTTATCAACAGGGGATGGAGGTGCAATTGACTGGTGGGTTGGGTCCTTCTGTGGCAACGCTTTTCCGCTACACATGGTGATAGAATTTTCCTTCTCCCGTGGGTTCTTCTCAGTGTTTCCCGGTAGTGTACTGGGCTACTTCCCTGATAGCTGGTTTGCTATCTGGCCAATTTGATTCTTGAGGATTCGGATAAAAGCCTCCTAGTTCTGAAATTTTGTTTCAGCAGTTGATATAAATTTATTCATCAGGTCCTCTAACCTTGATGTGTTCTCTTGCTGATATGGCTAGACAGCCGGTGGAGGAGGTGGCTGTCGTGAATGTTGTGGGTGAGGGTTCTGGTACCCTTGATGCTGATAGTATCCCTACTAGAACTACTGTCTCGGAAACTGATTCTGGTACTGAGGCTGATTGTAGCCGGGCGGTCGCTGGGGTGGAGGGTTTTGCTGCTGTTGGCCCCAGCCTGGTTTTTGTTGATCTCACCATGCCGGGTTTTGGTACTGTTGGTATTGATTTGACCCTCGATTTTGAGCAACAAAGCTCACCTCGATTGTCGAAGGGTCGGATGGAAGTCCTGGGCATTCTCCCAGATTGTGGTTGTTACCACAGTCGCTGCATGCTGGATGGTTCACCGCATGAACTTGAGATGCTCCTTTGAGATTCAATGCGTCAATTTTCTTGGACACAACGTCCAACTGATCAGCTAACATAATGGTAACATCAATATTGTGCATACCTCGCTTTTGAGTCCCCCGCTCGGAGTGCCACTGGAAGATGTTGGCTGACATGTATTCTAGTAGTTCGAATAGTTCTTCGGGGGATTTTTGCATCACCGTACCTCCAGCAGCAGCGTCCACCAAGGACTTGGTAGTCGTTGTAAGTCCTCCGTAGAAGGTCTGGACTTGCATCCAGAGTGGGAGTCCGTGGTGGGGGCATTTTCGTAACATCTTTTTGAAGCATTCTCAGGACTCGTACAACGACTCAGAGTCGTGCTGCTAGAAATTGTGAATCTTGTTCTAGTGTGTCACCATCTTCGATGGTGGGAAGTATTTGGACAGGAACGCCTGGGCTAGCTTCTCCCAGGTGAGGATAGATCTTCGTGGCAGCCCCTTGATCCAGTCTTTCACCTTGTCCCATATAGAAAAGGGAAATAGGCGAAGAAGAATGGTTTCCTCGGACACGCCATTGTACCGAAATGTGTCGCAAAACTCCAGAAAGTTGGAGAGATGGGCGTTTGGGTCCTCACTGGCCAGGCCTCTAAATTGGAATGTGTTTTGGATCAACTGCATGATAGCAGGCTTGATATCAAAGTGTGGAGCCTGGATCGGGGGACAGAAAATGCCTGTATCTTCTCCTTGGATCGATGGAAGCACCTACTTTATAAGGGTACGTCTTGGAGGTTGTTGCAGAAGGGGTGGAGCTTGCATGAACCACTCCTGAGGGGCTAAGTATGGCTGTGGGAAGAGTTGCTGTGGCGGATTTTGGTAATCCATTGGGAGGAATTCCATGAATGCTCCAGGAGCCTTCTCTAGTAGACCAGCAACAGGAGGCTGCTGATCTTGGTACTGATTTTAAGCCACAACATCCACGACTGGTGCTCCCTCTTCCGTGGTTGCCATGGTTTGTGGTTGCTGGTTGTGAGTTTCTGTCAGTGCACGCCGACGTTGAAGTAGGGTCCGTTCAATCTCCAGGTCAAACGGAACTAATTCCGAAGACTCAACACTTCTGGATCGTGTCAGACGTCTGATCATACACTTTAGGTTCTGCACAACACAAAAACGAAAAACGAGGCGTAAAAGGGAAAAACAAAAGAGAAAATTTGAAATGGGATTAGAAAAGATATTTTTGATAATTTTTGATTTTTATTTTCACTTAAATCAATTATTAACACAAGTTAAATCTTAGCACTAAAACCAAAGGGTTTCCTTAGAAACGACGCCAAAATTTGGTCTCCCTTGTCGTTGATTGAAGTTATATGCGTCCCAAATTAATTACCCATTCTTAAAACTTTAGTATAACATAAGTTCGAGGTCGATCCACAGGGAACTATGGCATGCATGAATTCAATTGAGTTAATACTTAATTAGGTGAAGTATGCATAATTTAGAGTTGATTGGTTTGGTTTTGTTTTTAGATTTAAACGATATTGTTTTACTTTGAAGAAATGATTAACAGTTTTAAAGAAAACAACGAGTGAATTTAAAGAGTTTAAAATGGGAAGAAAAGATGCGTCAGGGCTGTGGTGATTAATGAGTTCTTATGCAGATTGTTTAAATTGTCGTGTTGTTCATAATAATTCAATCATTTTGGATTTCGTTTTGTTACAAGATTTCCTTGGTCTGGTTCCTCTTGTTTGGAATTAGAGCAGTTGACTCCTTGGTCCGGTAGTCAGTGTTCTTAATTCTTTATTAAGTTCAGTCCATTATTTGAATCGGTGAAATCTTTCCAATGGTCATGAATGTTTTCACCATTACTTTTCTTTTGTATCGCTGAGAATTCTTCCCTTGGTTCGGATCAAAATTCTCAGTTATATTTGACAGTCAATTAAGAAGAGTAAGATGAATTACAACGATAAAACACAACTATATAAAACAACACACAAATTAAGATCCCTTCATCCACAACCCCAACACGAGGGGTTTAGTTAAACATAGAAAGCAGGGAAGAAATGACACACGTGATACCTGACAGATTCATCGTGTGAGCGTTGAGGTAAGGTGTCTGAAGGTGGAATGGCGGAATAGCGGAATGACGACACCTCGGTGGCTTCAGGAATGGTGGTAGCAGAGCTTCTATCTCCTCTAATGGGTTCTGAACTCCAAAATCCATAGTCCAAGGCCTCTTTTTATAGAAAAATAAATTACACGGAATGTATAGAAAGTACATGCCGTGTACTTTTTGTCAACACGTTTTGGCACCAATTTCTCCGCTGGCAGGTGGCCTAACACGCCGTCTTTGAATTTAGAACACGGCGCCGCCTGGTGGTTGAGTGTACACGGCGTGTAGTATCATAAGTTTGTCTGCCAACCCCTTCTAGAATACCAGACACGACGTGTAGAAATAAAACACGTCGTGTCTCCTTCAACGGCCACATGGGCGTGTAGACTTTTCTCAGCAACCACCGCTTCTAGAATGTAGTACACGGTGTGTAGCACCGCCATACACGGCGTGTATCATCTTCCTGGTGACATGGGCATGTTATCCCTCCTTCGGTCAGTGTCCCTGTCTGGATGTACATGACGTGTATAAAAGTACACGCTGTGTAGTTTCAAAATTCTCACAGGCTTCCCTTGATTCGTGTATTTAGCCAGAAAGCTCTTGAAAGTAAACAGAATCACCAAAATCAAATAATATGTTCATAAAACAACATATATTTGCTGAAAACATGTTTTTATCTTCAATTATATATATGGAAATGTATACACAAATTGGGTGCATCAAACATCTTAAAAAATTTCGTATTAACCTCATTATTGTACCTAATTATCCTTAAAAACCTATTATTTTTTTAAAAATGTGGGATGATCAAAAAAAGATTAGTAAGTGACTTAAAATAATGAAGTAAAACCATTAGATCATGGATACTCATAAAAATTTTATTTTTGAAAAATAAATTTTGGGATCTAAATAAACATTTTCTTACCAAAAATTAAACTTATCTGCCCAAATATTCTCATAAAACATTTCATAATAAATTTAAAGGAAAAATTAAAATCATAAAGGTTATTTGAAGTAATAAAAAATATATGTTTTTTTTTCAAAAATTTATACCTTCCACCCTAAATAAGTATCATATAATTTACTTTATACATAATATCATTATCTTACCTTGTGAAATCATATTATTTCCATTAAAACCCACTGTAAGCATAGATAAATCATGTAGAGAATTTGGGATATGAATTTCCATATCACTATTACAAATATAATAACCAATACAGTCGACTTCCATACCCAATCCATTGGAGGGATATCATAGACCCACACTTCCTTGTTTTATAACATAACCACACATCCTTGGTTTATAACAGAGCCAATCATCCTTGGTTTATAAAGGAACCACCCAACCTTGTTGTATAACGGAACCACCCATCCTTAGTTTATAATAGAACTAACCATCATCATAAAAATTCCCAAGAACCATAGTATATTCCTTACACATAAAATATTTCAATTTATAACATTACACTCAAAAAATATTCTTTTCATGCATAAGAAAACATTTCCAGACCTTGAAATATCCGTTCTATTTTAAAAAAATGTTTTTAAAATAACCAAAACATAGAGAAGTTTGGTTTTTATTTGAAGAAAAAATAGAATCTTATAAAGGATTTCAAATATAAAATAATAGTTACATTAGTGGGAAAATTCATTTTCTCTATATACATTAAAATAGAACATTATTTTTTTTCTTTTTTAAATAATGTCATAAAATTATTTATAAAATATTTAAACATATTCCCTTGGAATTTTTTTTGAAGGAAATTAAGAAGAGATATAAAATGTAAATTATAATTCTTTTATGTCCATATAAAAACATCCATAAAACAATTTTAATAATATGGTCATGGATGAGAATGATTAAGAAAATAAATCTTGAAAACCTTTAAAATGAGGATTTTAAAGTAAAGTGTACCTTACGTAAAATTTAAAAAATATTATTTTTAAAACATTGTAAAGAAAGTAAAATATGGTAAAATATGACCTTTATCATCCATTAAGGAATATATAATTTTCATGAAATAGTTAGAATATCATGGACATGGAAGAAAAATAGTTAAAAGGGAAACTTTAAAAGAGGGTTTCTTTAATAGAAAACCCCTTACCTTGAGTCTGACTCGTCACATACGTTCTTTATATTCATTAATAATAAAAATATATTAAATATTTACTTGATTAATATTTTTTTTCAAGATTATTATTACTTTTATTTTATTCATTACCAAGTTATATTCAATTACTTAATCAATTAAGTTCACGTTGGATGTTTTGATGATATTTGACTTATATGTCCAAAATGACTTCGATAGGTTGACTATAGTCAAATAGGTCATCAATTCATGATTTATAGAATAATAATAATGAAATAATTATCATTTTTATACATTTATTATAATTTTAAAACCAAAAATTAAATATGTTTATGATAAATTAAATATGTTATAATCTTATATATGGGAGACCACACATACGCATGAGTAACGTTTCCATTTTTCAATGATCATTATGAAAAAAGATAAGTATTTTTTTATCCTTCAATAATGTACATTATATCATAAATTAAATATTATTTATTTTTATACACTTATATATATACCATCCTTGATATGCGGTGATGAAAAATGAATCATATCACTTTGTGGAGGTGGTAGTCCACACATACAAATGAACAACATTATCATTTTTCAGTAAATGGAATATTAGGAAAATAGATGGTATATTAATTTTATAAAATTATAAATATGTCATTGATATCACACACACAAACATATATATATATATATATATTAATTACATCATTATAAACAACCTTGATAGGTGATGATGAAAAAAATTACATCGGTTCGTGAGGCGGTATTTTTTTTGTACAGACAAATGACAGTTTTGTTTCCCATTTTGATGGAAGAGGAGTTTGATGTGGGTTATAAAATTAACCTAATGAGATATCAGTATATAATATATTAATATATTATTATATCATCAATTTTGAATAATATTTGATGGAGATGGAAGAATAAATAAAACAAAAACACACGGTTAATAATTATACATCTTATTCGGATAACCTCTTAAGGTTTACACCAAAAGAAATACTAGGTTGGTTTTATGATAAAAAAGACTCTAGGGTTTTATGAGTTATATAATTAATATATTTGGGTAGTTATTGGATGAAACGAAGTTTTTTTATGTATTAAGAAATGAGGAGATAATATTCAATTTTACAAGGGAGGGGAGGGTCCCTATTGTAATTACTTAAAATATTAAATTAATATAAATTGTTTTTCTTGTAAAAATGGATACAAACATATTTATTTATAATCTAGGATAATTATTACATTAAATTATATTTCAAAATAAAATTTTTATAAGTTTAGTCGATAGTTTTACCCTTATCTTCTTATTTTATTCCCCCATCAACCCTTTTGATGATTACCACGATAAAAATATTTTTTACTATTTAGGGGTCAATATAGTTACTATAAAAGGATAAAAGGCCCATAAATGGATATATATTTATTTAAAATACTATATACCATTAATTTGGATATAGATAATATTTTTATAATTTTAAATCATTTAATAAAACATTTTTAACATAAAATACCATTAATGTCATTTTTGAAACTAATCATTTAATTTGAAGTTAATAAAAACAAGAAAAATATTGAATTAAAATATAAACTTTTTAACAAGCCTAAAATATATCATAATTATCTAAAAAATTAGTGGGACACTATAAATCACTCAAATAATATTATTATTTGAGTCTTAAAAATCATTTTATTGATTTTTCTAGTACTTACACAAGCAGTGTATCAATGTTACATAAGCATTTACAGTAATTATTTTATTACTAAAAATTATAAATAAGTTACAATAAAAACATAACTTATCTTTAAAATTATTATTTATAACTAAACACATTTTTTGTTTATCCCTATTTAAAAAAATTATATACAATAAAACAAAGAGAATGAAATTTTTGACTTTTCTTTACATAAAATTATATAAAGTTAAAAATAATGGAAAAATGAAAAAAGACCATATATTTGACTTTTGGATGATTATGGATGAGATATAATGAAAAAAATAAAATTTATACAAGTTTTAGGGTCATTTTTAATGCCTATAATTTTATTTTCAACTTTAATCCCACGATTTACCCCTTGTTGTGGCAACAAAAATTAATAATGTCACTATTCATAATGTCCAAAAAATGAAAGAAACTATTTTTAAAATTTATAACCAATGATTCCAAATATGAAATCCATTTTTCAAAATTCAATTCATATAAGTGGTTTAATTTAAAGGAACTAAAAGTACTATAAATTCCTTTTTTAGTATAAGAATGTATTTATACCAAAATCATTTATAAAATGATTAAAAGTACTATAATTGAATTATTTTTAAATAAAAGTAACTAATTTAATTTTAAAACTAATCTAAAATATAATATGACTATGTAAATAGTTCTAATGAAAATATACCTTTCTATAAAAATCAATATTTTTCACTATTCACTGAAAAATTAAATTTTTTAGAAAATGTAAAACAAATTAGATTAAGAAAATATTGAAATTGTGATTTTAAAAATTAAATTAATTTTATAAAATATTTTTTCTAAAAGATACAAAAAATAATTATAATATTTTCTCTCAAAAATCAATAAAAACTATTTTTTAAAGAAAACGTATTTTGAAGAATAAAATGACTACTAAAAATAGAGTGACTATTTCCTAATAATTAGTCAATAAATTTTTATTTATTATTGACTATATATATATATTTCATAATTCGGTTAATCCTATTCATACCCTATAATTCAACGGCTAGGTCATCACAATCATATTTAAATAACAATATTTCGTGGTTCATTTAAGCTCAGTGTTGTGTATTTGGTATACTATCAAATATTGTCTTTCTTTTAAAATATCAGGATATTACCTTATCCTCCCATTAATAAATTTATTCATATTAATTTAAACTTATTCTTTATAATCAAGAGTTTTAAATTTTAAAATTTTTTCATGGAAACCCACATCGTAAAAATGGTTAATAAAACTTACTCTTAAAAAGAGGAAAAGAGAAATATGATGGTCATCTGAAATAACCTAGAACTAGGTTTCTAAATAAGAGAACATTAGTTGGAAGTGAAAATATGGATATGGAAGAGAAAAATAACACCAAAGTAATGATAGAGAGTGATATGGAACACAATTAGGAGATATTTAACCACTACAAAATCATTAATCGGTGATGGGTGAAGAGACTATAGATTCATTTAAAATGAAGGTAATAAGGTAACATTTCTATTTCAATATCTATTTTCCTTGAGTTTAGGAATTATGTTACTAACTATACTAAGAACATAAGGACACATACTTACTTGATAAATATAATTTCATCCTTTAATGAATTTCCACCGTAGTCTCATATTTTTCTCCAAATGATGAGTATTTAACATGATTTTTTATCCTTGAAGCACTAAAATCAACTTACAATGGATCACATAATCCACAAAAGGATAAAAAGATATTCCTAATATCTTAAAACATTAACCAAAAACAAAATGGTTAGAACAAGATAAAATAATTACCTAAAATAATAAACCTTCATATGAAGAAATAAAAAATTAATCTTCAAAGTCTCGACAATAACACCCAAAGTTCAACTTATATCTACCCTCAAAATTTTACAAAATATTTACAACCAAGATAAAAACCCAAACATCAGAAGGATTTGATCAATTTTACTTTTGGGATTAATTTAACATTTATCTCTAATAAACATTAGTCATTCATAAAGTATTATATAAAAAATGTATATAACCTAATCATACAATATCCAAAATATGATAATCATTACCATAAATAACTTGAATCACCATAAAGCCACATTAAAATCATATATTATTTCTGAAAGATAATTTATCCTTTATTCCTCAAATAAATCCCCATAATGTTATGTTTACCTTAATCATATAAGATTACAAAAATAGTGAACCTTTTTTGAAATAACCCTTCAAGTTAAATCTATGAGTTACATATACCTCAGCCCAATAAAATTTCACCCAAAATCTCATTAATCATTGTAAAATCCCACCACTTAAAATCTCAAAAGGGTTGTCTAAGCCTATGCAATTTTTACTAATCTTAAACTTATAAACCTATGAGGTTATTCCTAACACTTATGTTAACCACACATGAATACATATTAATCTCCAAAGTTTTCTAAACCCTACTTTGATACTAAATATATGAAATTTACTTTAAATGATACATATTCTTATATATTTAGAAAAGAATTCATTTTTTACACTCTCAAAGATAATTTAGGTTTAGATTTTTATTGAATTAATCCATCACCCATACATAATTATGTATTACATCACAAAGTGGAAACTTCTACTTTGTATATATTCTTCCCACAAAACGAATCTTTGAAGATATAATAAGTTTTCTTTTCATGATACATCCTAAACTTTTTTATATTGACATCATCCTTTCCACGAATCATCCTTAAAACCCTATGAAAAATATTTTAAGATGTGGTATGAGAACAAAATTCTTAGTAAGTTACATAAAATAATGGAAGAAAACCATTAGTTTAGGGATATACATAAATTTTTTCATTTTTTAAAATAAAATTTGGGTTCCAAATAAACATTTTCTTACCCAATAATTAAACTTCTCTCCCCAAATATTTTCAATAAAAATTTCATAATAAATCTTAAAGTCAAAATAAAATTCTTATATTTTTTTCAAGTAATAAAAAAACGCATGAAAAATTTTCCTCACCGTTATACTTTCAACCCTTAAAAAGTATCATATACTTTCCATTAAATATAATATCCTCAGATTACCTTGAAAAATCATACGATTTTTATAAAAACCCATAGAAAGAATAGATAAATAATTTTGGTAACTTGTGAAATCATTTTATATATCACTATTAAAAATGGAATAACCAATATGGCCGGATTCCATACCTAATTCATTGGAGAGCTATCAGAGTACCACCCATCCTTGGTTTATAATGGAACCAACCATCCTTGGTTTATAAAAAAACCACCCTTCTTTGGTTTATAATGGAACCATCCATCCTTGGTTTATAATGGAACCACCGATCATTAGTTTATAATGGAACAAACCATAATCATAATAATTACTAAGAACCATAACACAATCATAACACATAAAAGATTGAAATGTTCAACATTACACTCATAAAAATATTCTTTTCACCCATAATAAAACATTTCAAGGAATTTAAATATCCATTCCATTTTAAAACCCTTTTTGGAAATAAAAAGAAAATACTGATAGAAAACAGGCCTTTAGAAATACCAGAATAGGCCTTTATCAGCGCAAAAAAAGAGATGACAATCCGAGCGCAGTTAAAAGCCAGAAACTTTTATCAGTGCTAAAAAAGAACTATTAAAAGTGTTCTTTAATAGAACTTTTTTAGAAATATTAAAGGGGGCATTTAAAAATGATTTTTTAGCACTGATAAATGCAACACTGTTAAAGAGAGTGAAATTATATTTTTTCAGACACCTATGATACCGACCCCCTTTATCAGTGTTAACATGACCCTTTAAGAGTGCTCCACCCCCTTTATCAGTTCTTTTCACCCCCCACCTTTTATTAGCACTTTTCAAATTTAGAGCCTTATGCGCGCCTACCGAGAGTTGAACCCTGCACCTCTCCTTCGAAGATGGAATTCCTTCACCACAACACCATGTTACTTTGATGTCTATTTAATGATATTTATATTTATTTATATTTATATTTTTATACATTTATATAATTATTTTAAAATTAATTTATTCAATATGTGTGTGTATGTGATATATATACTTATATTTATTTAAATATATTATATATTATATTAATTTATATACACAAGAATATAATATAAATATATATATCTTTATTTATTTACATAGATTAGACTATACATTTTTACATAAATATTTTGATATATGTATTTATACGAGCAATTTATTATAAGTAAATATAAGAAAACATGCATATATTTAATTATAAAAAAAATACATTATGAAAAATGATAAAATTTCAAAACTATAATATAAATATGAATGTAATACCTAGGAATAAATTTATTATCCACCAAGAAAAGTCAATAAGACCCCCTTAAATGAGGTTGAAAATATATAGAATGTTAAAAAATCAAGAACCCCGACTAAAAACTCAGTTTTAGAGGTCTTATGGGCCTTTTTTAGCCTAAAAAATTGTGTCAAAGGTTTAACTATATTTTTATGGGTGTAGAACTCATCACAAAATTCAATTTGATATGTGGTAGAGCTCAAACTGACACCCGAATCAAAATTTATGGTTGTTTGAAGTTTGAGTTTCACTTTCGACTTATTTTAGATCATTTATTGATTTATTGATTTTTTTATCTTCAAATTGATATTAAATGACTATTACTCGGTAATAACAAGAAAATTATTAATTAATTTTTTAATTATTTTATAATCCATTTTCACAAAATATCTTATATGTTAAGTGGAAATACCTATTTACCATATCTAAAACATATTTTAAAAAATATATATTATATTTATATCAATATAAATCTATTTATATATTAATATATTATTCTTAATAAAATATTTTTTTAAAGTATACCTTTATCAGTGCTACTAAAAAAACTCTAATAAAGGGTGGTCTTTACCAGCACTTCTAAAAAAGTTCTGATAAAGACCCCCCTTTAACAACGCTTTTTTACAAGCATTGTTAAAAGATCCCATTTATCAGAGCTTTTTTAAAAGCACTAATAATGGGTGTCACTTTATCAGAACTTGTAAAAAAGCATAGATAAAGGTTCCCCTTTAACATCACTTTTTTTAGCACTATTAAAGACTCCCTATAATAGTGCTAAAAAGTGCTGATAAATATCCCCTTTAAAAGATATTTTTTAGTGCTGACAAATGATGTCTTTAACAATGTTTTTAGCTAGCGCTGTTAAAGCCCTAGCGCTAGATAAACCCAGTTTTGTAGTAGAGACATTAGGAAGTATGGGTTTCCTTTGAATAAAACATGGTTGATTATAAAGGAATTCAAATATCAAATAACATTTTCGGCAGTGGGAAAAGTCATTGTCTCCGCATACGTTAAAATAGAACGTTCTTTTTTTTGCCATTCACAAATAAAGTAAAAACATTTCATATAATATAAATAATAATTTTATTTTTAAAAAACATTTGATAGAAAGTAATAATAAATATAAAATTTACTTTATAATTATTTTAAATCCATATAAAAATATCCATAAAATAATTTTAATAATATGGGAATGGAAGAGAATGATTTATAAAATAAATCTTGAACACATTTAAAATGAGGGTTTTAAAGTAAAATTCCCCCTACATAAAAACAAAAAAATATTAATTTTTTAAAAATTGTAAATAAATTAAAATATTTTTAAAAATGACCTTTATAATCTATTTAGGCATAAATAATAATTTTCATGAAACATTTAAAAGAACATGGACATGGAATAAAAAGTGTTAGAAGGGAAAATTAAAAAGAGCATTTTTTAAAAGAAATTCCCTTACATTGAGTTTGAATCATCATGTATACCCTTTATCTTCCTGAAAAATAAAATTGTATTTGTTATTTAATTTCTTAAGAAACTTTTTAAAATTTGTTATTATAGGGACACAACTTTTCTTTACATGACTATTACATCACTTTTAAGTTAAAAAACATAATTGTGATACAATTTGGGATCCAAAGTTTTCGTGTCTTGGGAAAATTTGTCTCATGAAAAAATTATACATAATAAAACTTAAAAATTATTCAAATTTTTCTAGTTTATCCTTCTAAAGATTTAAAAATCTCCTTAGTACATGTTGTCACATGAGGATATACATCAAAGAAATGGGTGAGCTAAAATCCCAGTAAGAGGATGAATAAGGGACATGAATAAATAGTACATGGGTGAGAATAATCAACTTTACCATATCATAAGCATAGGATCATCATAATAATCACAAGGGAAACATTTAATAAATTCATGGAATGTGGAATATTCATAATAATGAAACGTCATAACATAGTTGTCAAATACCACATATAGTTGTTGTAACATCCTGACTCGACTCACCACTAAGACGGTGGCCAGACCGGTCACCACATGACCTCAAGCGTGCCTCCCCTTATGCCATAGGCTGCTGAACAACAACGACGGTCTATTTATGGTATGGTCGGGAGACTATACCCTCTATATTGAAGTAACACAATGTGTTATTAGATAATATATAACAATCAAATGAAAATTTAGTAATAAAAGAAATACAATAAGATAAAGAATAATATAATATCTAAATAAAAGTGTCTGAAATCAAATTTACAAAAATGAATGTATGATAGATGATGCTATAAGTACAAGTAGTAAAAATTTATAAAAGAAAATAAAAACCCAATGGTCAACTCCTCAAGAATCCTGAGCAAGAGCCCTGTCTTGTGCTCCCTAGATCCCATGTACACAACACAACACAAGAAATGAATCCAAAGACCTACAAGAAATAAGATCTACCCAGCTTACAAACAGCACCAAAGAAGGGTGTGAGATATAAATCTCAGTAGGCTGGCAACCATGGTGTCTAGCTCTATCCATTTTGTGTTATTAATAATAAATGATAGCGCGACACACCTTATAAATGAAAATTTATAACAAATAAAATAATAGAAACTTGGTTTGTGATCCTAAATAGAGACCCATCCCATACCAAATGCTTCAAACTAAGCTAGATATCTATATTTGTGGGTAAATCCTTCTATATTAGGATGAATCACTCAGAATATACCACAACTTATAAAAATTTCCCTTAGGCTAACCAAAACCTCTCCCCCAAACATAACTAGAATATCGAACTAAGGCATCATGTGATTGTGCATATATTCCTCAGGCATCCAACATAACCATATACTCTTCCCTCATGCATTTAGTACCAATGCGCCTATCCCTTAAGCGATAAAAAAGTATGAACCAAGCCCTCAGGCATCAACACCAATCATGATTCCTCAGACATCCCATATAATCATATACTCTTCCCTCGGACATCAAGTACCTGTGAGCCTTGACCTAAAGCAGTACAAAAGAACATAAACCAAGCCCTCATGTGTCCACATTAAACCTGATTTATATCTAGGAAAACTCAATATTCCAATCATTATCAAACCCTTAGGTATCAAGTAAACCAAAAAGAGTTACATGGACCTCAAGATCTTTTATTTTATTTCCATTATTCACTTCCTAGAGTATTCTTATTCCATGAATACATAATTACATCAGTATACTAAATATACCAGAAAGTTTTTATTATAATATTTTTACCTATACTTACACACACATCCATCTAATGGTTAACAAACTTACTATTCTTATGTATGGAGAACTACCGCCTCACGAAATGTTGTTGTTTGTTTGTTCTTTTACCAACTTTAATGGTTTGGAATTATGATGGACACACTATTTATATATGATATATATAGATATGATATTTATTGTGTATTTATGATTTTATTACTTTTTTATAATGCATACCTTTATACTTTTCATTTTTTGTAAGTATGATAAAATCGTTTATGGAAGTGTGGACTACCGCCTCCTCAAAGCGATGTGATACGTTCACACACTACATGGAACATATTAAGGATGAGTTTAATTAAATATATTTTAAATTCATAAATTTTATATTATATTTATGAAATAAGTACCTTTTTGAAAATATAACACATCATTTTCTTTAACAATCACCCACACACTGAAATAGTGATAATGTCATTCATAGATGCGTGGACTACTGCCTCCTCGAAGCGATGTGATTCCATTTATATCAACAGAATTATATATATAAGTATATATGATTAAATAATATGGTATATATGATATAGTCATAATTATAGAAAGTTAAATTTTTATTTACCTTCTTTCCATAATTATCATTGAAAAATGAGAACGTTACTCATGCGTACATACGACCTACCATCTCCTTGATTGTAATGTTGTTTCATTTTTCATAACCATATTTCATGATTAGTTTTAATAGTGTAATTTATGTATATATATTATAATTATTTAATTATTATTATTTTGGTTATGTTCATATAATAACCCCTCTGAGCATAACTGAACCACCAAAGTTGTTTTAAATTAAATATGGTCAAAACACCCGATATAAACTTAATTGTTCAAGTAGTTGTATAAAAAATTGTAATAAATGAAATAAAAGTAAAAATAAACTTGAAAAGTGTTCTCAAGTATGTATATAAATAATATAATTTTTTTTATTAAATATTGTAAAGACATATGAGACAAGTTAGACCCAAGATTAGGGATTTTGTCATAATCTCCTTTTATTGAGACATTTCTTGATTATATGCACCTTTATTATTTTATAAGGTTTATATACTTCCCCTTTGACATTATATATCAATATATTATCAATTATAATGTTATTTTATGTTTTATTAAATTTTATTCTTTCATGTAGATTATGATTTAAATGTTCAAAGTGGTATGAGACGCTTTGAATATTTAAAGACGTAAGCCTTTCCTCATGTCAATATTCTTGATATTGTTTTACATATTTATTTATATGGATCTGAACAAGGTTATAAAGGAAATTTTATTTATATTTTTAATTTAATTCAAATATTTTTTTAAAATAATATTTTTATTTCATTTATAATTTTTTTGACAAACAAAAAATGGAATGTTATATTCTTAATGTACACGATGACAATGTCTTTTCCACTGCTTTGAGAATTATTTTACTTTTGAATTCCTTTGAAAGATTTCATGTTTTATTTAATTAAAAACCTTATTTATATTTATTTTTTTATTCAAAATGTGTTTTTAAAATGGATTTATTATTCCAATATCTTGAAAATTTTTTGTGTTATTGCAAATGAAATTTTATGAATGAAATGTTGAAAATTAAAATCTTTTATGTGTTATGATTATATAAATTTTACTTGGAAATTTGATAGGTGGTTTTATAATAAACTCATGATGGGTGGTTATGTAATAAACCAATGATGTGTGGGTCCATAATATCCCTCCAATGCATTGGGTATGGAAGTTGGCTGCATGGGTATTCTATTTTTAAGAGTGACATGTATAGAATTCGACCATATGGTTATTCCATTTATAAGAGTGATACATATAATGATGTTCCAGGTTACCTTTATATATTTTCTATGCTTGTTATGGGTTTTATGATAATATTGTGATTATAAAAAAAGTATGAAATGATATTATTATCAAAGGAAAGTATTTACTACTTATCAAGGTGAAAAGTATTACTTCATGTTAACATTTTCATAAGTTTTAATGTTGATAAATGGACTAAAAATTTCTTTATTTTTATATCCATTAATGAGTTTTTTATTCTCATCCCAAGTTTTTTAATGTTTTTCACATGACTTAAGGATGAGTAATTTATTGGAATAATTCAAATTTATAGTCGGGAAGAATTTTCAATAAATAGATCATGATTTATTTTAAAAGTTTTAGATTATGGAAAAAATGGATACTATTCGAAATTTCCCACTTTGTATTTTTTATGATTTATGGCCTAATTATCTAAAAATATAATCCTAAAATGATTATCAATGTGAATGAAATAAAAATTGTTGTCTTAACTCAATAATATATAATTTTTTAAGGCCATATCCTTATACATGGGTTTAAAATTTACATTTTTTATAATTCGACCTAAGATGATAAATTACCATGCATAAGGGAATACATCAAGTTCCCTATCTCACTAGGGATAAACATTTCATAAACCAATACATCAAACTTACCTTAGAGCCTCAGTCTAATTAGTCTCATTAAATATACCTTTAGTGGCATAAATCCTTATTCCCATTTCCTAACCCATGCATTATAGGGGTGGGGTTTAGAGCCTCAGTCTAAACAGACCCATGGGCATAGATCCTCAAGTCCAATACCCCACAACTACCAAGCTATGTGCACATGCTTCTTATCCATTTACCACATATACCATATCATAAACCATACACAAATAAATACACATAACGTTCACATTTTATAATTATTCAACATGTGAATTAACATCAAGCCTTAACCTATTAGCACATTTTCCAATTAAATTGCATAAACCATTTAACCCATTTCCTTTTCTCATTACTTAAATCATTATCACATTTACCAATTAAATTTCATATCCCATTTAACCCATTTCCCTTTCCATTGACTTAAACCATTATCATAATTAATAATTTCTATACCTCGGCTGTTTTACATATTAATAAATTCCCATATGTTAACCCATTTAAATCATTCATCAATTCACAATAATTTACCCATTTAACATGTTCGTCATTTCAAGTAAAATTCATAAGTCATTTAGAAAAATCAATTTATTTCATCCAAACCATTTCATATTATGACAAAAAATACCTTGTACCATTATCAAAGTCTAGAAACAACAATAAATATTCCATTTTAAACTCAAATAACACATCAAAATGTTCATCATGGGATCTACTTGATCACAAGTAAATTCTATGCTTAACATTACAATTTTCCTTGGTCGATAATGTTGGCACATCCCATGGGTGGCCCTAAATCAGTATAGTCATCCTCAATGCATCCCATAAGGATCATGATGGGTTCAATTCATCATTTATTAAAAAATTTCACCAAATAAATTTAAATTCATCAAATGTACAACAAGATAAAACCAATAGTGCAACCTCACATTCAAAAATCAAATTCAAAAACTATGGGATATAACTTATAGAAAATCAAACTCTATTTTGAAGATGAACGCGCACTTAACCTCTATAATTATCTCAAATAAAAACAACCTTTTCTTCCGCAACTTAAAATATACTGAAAAAATAAGGTTTTAGGTATTTGAAACGAGTAGAAGAAAACCACATGCTTTAATCCGGAAGAAAGAGAAAAGAGAAGTTTTAGATTCACCCGAAGCTTTGATAGACACCCAACGACCCTCCAAACGGCCAAGAAACAAAGGATATCGATCCTTGTGAATCCTTGGTCATTTTGGTTTGTTACTAGGGTTTATGGAGAAGAAATGGAGGAAGAAACTAGGTATAACACTTAAAACCCTGAGGAAAAAATGGTAAAAACCCACTTTTAATGGGGCACATGATTTCGTCGTATGATTTTCCAAACCCTATGCCAACTGTGCTCTAGCCTCTATCTAAGAGGGGACAAAGTTTCATGGTTACCTGGGGAGACCACATGGTTTGACAAACTATGAAAAAATGGCTATGTCCAAGACTACATAGTTTGGATTTCCCCTTGCTTAGTTTCATCCAAGCCATGCACCCTTCATCCTGGCACACATAGTTAGGGAAAATAGTTACTTCTAACCATGTGCCAACCGTGAAACATGCACCAAATGACCATTTTCTCCTTTGTTTCAAGTCCCAAACCCATAGAACACCCCCAAGTCTCCTCATACACTAGGAAAACACTTCATTAACCGACATTAATAGATTTAAACAAAGATTTAAATAGGATCATACCTATATGAACTAATGGATCTTACAACCCCCAACTTATAATAGATTATCCCCAATATGAACTTCCAAGCAACAATAAGCTTCCGTGGTAAAGATATCATGCCACTAGGACCACATGTCCATCTCTCCCTCCCATGTTTTTTCTTGATCATTACAATGATACCACAACACTAAAACCAAGGGCACAAAATCGTTCCACAAGACTTTATCACAATGATCCACTTTATAAAAAAGATTCTCCTAAAGAGATGCATCATCCTAAAGCTCAACATCCTCAACATATATCACGTGAGATGGGGCAGAGTGATACTGCTAAAGTTGGGACACATGAAAAATATTGTGCATACCACTATACCACTGTGGGAGATCCAATCAGTTCACCACTAGTCCAATACTCTCCATAATCTCAAACAGACCCATATACCTGGGTGTTGACTTACCCTATTTCTAAATCTGATGGTGACCTAATTTTTGAGACACCTAAAGAAACACATGATCACCCACCATAAACTAAATAGGTTTACTACTCTGATACATATACAACTTCTACCTAACCTGAGCCATTGACATACGTTTTCAAATCAACTGAATCTGTTTATACATCTCCTGCACGAGATTCAACCCCAACAACTCTGATCCCCCAGCCTCCAACCAACATAATTGTGATCTAAATGGGATACCATAGAGTGACTCATATGGTTCCATATGAATCATCACATATTAACTGTTATTATTGTCAATCTCAATAGGATCCAAGTGATTTTCCCATGATCCCCCAAAGTATAATACAAATTCCCTCAACATGTTCTATATCAAATGAATAGTATGCTCTGACTACCTATCTGTCTATGGGTGGAAATCCATACTAAAAAGAACACCTGGGTATCCATTAACTTTTTTAATCCTATATATAAGAGCAATGTAAAATGAGGATTATAGTTTGAAGCTATAGTCCAAGGTACCCCATGAAACCAAAATATCTCCTGAATGTACAACTCAAACAACTAATCCATAATGAAAGTCTCTCAAATTGGTAAAAAATGATCCATCTTAATCAACTGATCCACTACTCACTAGATCTCATCATTCTTATGAGGCTTCCTTAGAATAACAAACATGAAATACATCATCACATTATCCCATTTCCATTTTGGAATGGGTAAAGGATTCAAAAAACCACTTGGTCTCTAATGATCCACCTTCACCTGCAGACAAGTATAATATCGTTCCATGAAATCCACAACCTCTTACTCCATCCATGTCCACCAATACTGTCTAGGAAGATCACAATACATTTTGGTCAAACAAGGATCCACCACCCACCTTGATGCATGAAACTCATGCATCAACTCTTCTTACATACATTTAGGCACTACAACATGACCACAAACATAAATGTTATCATCCTCACCAATAGTCAAACCAAAAGGTTACTCCCTACCTTCAAGACTTTCCTTCAAGGTCAAATATTTCAGGTCCTCATATTATATCTCCTTGATATGGCTCTAAATCATGGACTCAACTTCCAAGGATGAAAGGGTCATCTTCCCTTGACCATCCTGCACCTCCAGATGCATCTCTGCAAACAACTCCATCTTCTTCCAATCAAAATTGGATTCTTGAACCACCTGATTCTGAGTCTTCAAACTCAAATCATCTTTAACATTGTTTCCCTTTCCTGAAATATAAATGAGTTCAAAATAAAAGGAATTCGTGTACTCAATCCACCTTCACTACTAAATATTTAGATCATGTTGGGAGAATATGTGCTTAAGGATTTTATGATTGGTATACATAGTATACCGTTCTACCAACAAGTAATACCGCAAATACTTTAAATCATAAACCACCACGTCCAATTCAACACCATGAGTAGGGTAATTCTGTTCATGGGGCCTCAACTTTAGAGACCTATATGTCAAAAACCAACACTTATGCACCAATATTGGCCCAATACCAACACTAGATGCATCACAAAACAAGGTATACTCTATACCCAACTTAGGAAGAATCAAAACCAATATATTAGTCAACCACTTCTTTAACTCATAAAAGTAATTCCCACATGCCTCCGATCTTTCAAACATGAGACATATTTGATGAACCTTTGGTAATAGACTACTAAGCCCAGAAAACTGCAAACATTAGAAAGATTCTTAGGCTACTCCCAAGACACAACTATCTTTAATTTCTATAAGTCTATTAACACACCTTCCTTAGATATGATATCACCCAATAAATGTACATTTTCAATTAGGAATGGAATTTAGATATCTTGAAATATAGCTTATGCACTCTTAGTTTAATTATAATGATGTGAAGATGTATTTCATGATTTTCACGAGTCACGGAGTACACCAAGATTTAATCAACAAAGGAAACCAAAAACTGATATAATTATGGGTGAAATATTCGGTTCATCAAGGCCATAAAAACTTCTGGTTCATTGGTAAACCCAAAAGACCTAAAAAAACTCATACAACCCACAAATGCTCCTGAAGGTAGTCTGCGGTACATTAGAATGTCTCACCCTTAACCGATGATACCCTGATCACAAATAAATATTGTAGAACATTGAAGCACCTATCATATGGTAAAAAAGATCACCAATTTGAGGAAGATGGTATCTATTCTTAACTGTCATCTAATCCAACTTCCTATAATCGAAACATAACCACAATGATCCATCACCATTCTTGAAAAAAAAACTATAGATACCCTAGTTAAATTGCTATTACGTATAAATTATCTACTCTCTAACTCCTCCAACTAAGTTTTAAGCACCTAGATTTATGCTGGTTCCATTCAATATGGCAGAATGGAAACTGATTCTGCACCCAGTATAAATTCTATCATGAAATCTACATCTCTCTTAGGTGGAAGCCTAAATAATTCCTCAGGAAACACATCCTAAATCTGATCCACCATAGGAGGAAGGAAAAGCTAATCTACTCCCCCATCATCAATCACAAGACATGCCACTTGATCTGTGAGTTCAACCAACTTCTAACAACCTGGCTTTGCACGGCCTGCCCAGACATCCCATTCCCCATGATGGATATAAGAGTCACCCTCAGGATATGTGAACATTACCCTATGTTAGTAATAATCAATATGGGATTAGTACAACACTAATAAATCCATCCCCAAAATTATATCAAATCTTGAACTCTCTATCACAAACAAGTACCATAAAAAACGGTACCCACCAACCTCAAGGGCACACCATTTAAATTGGCTGATATTTTTTGCTTGCACCCCTAATGGTGTGTCAATCAACACAACTGCACATATATGTTCCACCACTAGGCCCAACACTCTCACAAACTAAGAATATACAAAAGAATGTGAGGCACATATATCAAATAAAGCACTAACAAGCATAGAATATACAAGAATTGTACCTTGAATGGTCTATGGTCCAACCTCACCACCTCTAGGTGTAGACTGAACTACATGAAACTGACCCACATCTCAACCCTAGGATCTGATCTGAGTCCCTAGTGGTGTAGTACCTTGGTGATATGAACATTCTCATCCCCAGAGTACCACATTCACCACCTTGATCAGTATATCCATTCGAGCTCAAACTTCCAACCTGATATGGGGTAACTGACCCGCTGCCCACACTCAGCTTCAACCTCGGTCCTCCATCCTTGTATATATTTAAAGGGTTTCTCTAGAACCTCTGAACATGTCCCATTATTTCATACAATCGAAAATCAATTGGTGGTCAGGGGTACTGAACACACATGTGTCCTAGCCCTCCACACTGGTAGAAAAACACACGATCACCTCCTTGAGTGGATGATCCTCTTTTATGACTATTCTTCACACCTCCTCCCTGGTGAAGATTTTCAAAATTATCCTCCCTACCTTTATAAGTAACACCACCAGTCTGTCCAACTATAACAAAAAACCCACTACCCAAGACCTCCTTTAATCTCCCTTCTGAAATAAGGTCATGATCCACCACTTATAAAAACCTATTTAAACAAATAATTTTCACATAGTACTTAATCTCATTTCTAATTCCATCATGGAAACATCTCTTAATAGAAGCCTCATCCCCTTCCAATGCTGGAACAAATCATTGAAATTTAGTTAAGAGACCAACATAATCCATCACTGACATAGTCCCCTAGTTCAACCTCATAAACTCTACAACCCACTCCTATCTCAAGGTATCTGAAATAAATGATCCAAAAACCTTTCCTAGAAGTCTTTACATAACATAACATCACCCTAATGAGTATAAAACCAAAATATCCCACTAACTATTTTTTGGTCCCCGTGATATATAAGCCTCAAACTTGAATCTCTTCTCAGGATGAGTTTCCAAGTGATCCAAAATCATCAGGATGGACTCTATCCAGAACTCTATTACCTTAGGTTCACCCTATCCATTAAACATTGGAGGGTACTAAAATTGAAAATCTCTGGGAAGATCAAACATACTTTTTCCCACCCATCCTAGTTCCTATTCCATCATATAAAAAAAAACGAGAAAAGTTCTCATAAAACTGATCCTCTCTGTAGTTTCTATGAACCACTAAAATCTCTTTCCACACATCTGGAGGAGAATTCTTAGTGATATCCTGTTATCTCCAAACCAACACCCATAATCTTGGTTCCATTTCTCTATAATGCCAAACATGCATCTCAGAACATTTAAAATAAAACATATACAGTGTTGGGATCGTAAATGATTGTCCCACCAGGGCAGTGATAATGACGAGATAAAATAAAGTGCAAAATGCGGAAAATAAATGACACCAGATGTAACATGGAAAAACCCCTAAATAGAAGGAGTAAAAAACCATGGGAAAATATAAGGATCACTATGGGGTAAAAGTGGGTACACACTCCCTCACTATTAGAAGGATAAAACCCTTGTAAAATATCTCTTGAATAAGCGGGGAAATAAACCTCACAAAAAACTACTCTGCTATGGGATCTTCTGTAATGGTGATGAGAACCGATTATGAGATAATGAAGAGATATAGAAATGGGATGAGGCTCTTGAGTTTTATAGTCAATCCTCACCCCTTGATGCTCTCTCCCGTTGGGTGATTTGGTGGGGTTTGGACACCCACCACCTACCAACCACACTGCCCCCTTTGATAATTGGGTGGGCGACACCGTCTTGACGACACATCTCCCACTTGGAGATTTGATTGTGAACCAATCACATATCCACATCCTTTATTTCTTCCAAACATGCTGCTCAAGTATCTGCAAGGACCCTCGAGGATCTGAACCATCTAAAATTATCAGAGTTAATCACCTTCATCAGGAAATCTGCCAGATTTTCTTTAGTATGAATCTTCAGCATATCCACATTTCCTTCCTCCACCACATCTCAGACAAAGTGATACTGTACCCTAATGTGCTTCGTTTTAGAATGAAAATATGGATTCCTTGCAATGTGAAAGGTGCTCTGACTGTCACAAAATAATGGAATCTGCATCTGTCTGTGCCCGAGCTCCTCCAACAACCTTCTCATCCAAATTGCCTCTTTGCAAGCCTGTGTAGCTGCCATGTACTCTGACTCTATCATGGATAAAGCCACAACTGACTATAACTTTGAAATCCTGCTCACAACTCCTCCTACAAGAGTAAACACATAACCAGTAGTGGATTTCCTCCGATTAAAATCACCTGCAAAATCTGAATCAACATAGCCTCTGACAGTAAAATTTGATCCACCATAACATAATGCAACATTTGAGGTCTCCATGATATATCTCAGGATCCTCTTCATTGTGCTCCAATTCTCCCATCTTGGATTCTCTATGTACCGACTAACTACTCCCACTGCATGTGCAATGTATGGTCTAGTACAAACCATAACGAACATTAGACTACCCACTACTGATGCATACGGTACTCGAGACATCTCATTCCACTCTGCTTAATTTCTAAGACTCATCGTGGAGGATAACTTGAAATTAACGGGAAGAGGGGTAGAGATTGGCTTACAGTCTTGCATGTTGAAGCATTTCAAGACTCTCTATAAGTAACACTTCTATGATAGCCTAATCTTACCATTATTTCTATCTCGGTAAATCTACATCCCAATAATCTTGTTTGCTGGTCCAAAGTCCTTCATATCAAACTCCCTATCCAACTGTGACTTCGTCTCCTAGACCCAATCATTGTTGGGGCATGCAACCAACATGTCATCCACATACAACAGAAGAATGATGAAATCATTACCATAAGAACACTTGAAATATACACAAGGATCTGAATGAAGTCTGTTTTATCCAAGGATCATGATATAGGAATCAAATCTCTTGTACCAACACCTCAGCGCCTGTTTGAAACCGTAAGGAGATTTTTTCAACTTGAAAACCAAGTTCTCTTTGCCTACTTCTAAAAAACATTCTGGTTGGAGCATATCAATCTCTTCATCAAGATCACCATGGTGAAAAATAGTCTTTACATCCAGCTACTCTTGATGTAAACTGTATGTTGCACACATCACCAGAACTAACTGAATAGTCATCAGTCTAACAACAAGAGAAAATATTTCATTGAAATAAATACCTTCCTTCTGAGCAAATCCTTTGACCACCAATCTTGAACGATATCTTTCCACCTGGTTCTTTAAATCTCTCTTGATCTTAAAGACCCATTTCTTTCTGATAGCCTTCCTTCTACGAGGTAATGGAACAAGATCCCAAGTCTTGTTCCTGTGCAGGGCTTCAAGTTCCTCCTGCATCGCCACCATCCATGAGGATACATCTGGACTCTGGGTCGCCTCCACAAAACAAGATGGCTCTCCATCCTCCGTCAATAAGTAGTACACAATATTTCTCTCAGTGACATAGTCTGAGTGCCATACGGGTGCTCTTTTCTCCCGACTAGACTATCGTGGTCCAGACTCAACCGGTACTTGATCATCGTGCTCTGGTAATGCCTCATAGGAAACTGGTTCTTCCTTGTATTTTTCCTCTACTTCAACTATTGTAGTTTCTATATTATCTTTCTCCATGTCTTGATCAGTTTTCATTTTCACCTTGTCTTCTTCAAAAATGACATCTCTACTGATGATAAATTTGTGGGCAATGGGATCCCACAAATGATACCCATTCACACCATGAGCGTACCCCAAGAAGATACATTTCCTGGATCTCGAATCCAACTTCGATCTTTCCTGTTCATTAAACATTTCATATATAGGACTTCTAAAAGTGCATAACCAAGAATTGTCAGCGGGTTTACCAGTCCACATCTCCATCGGTGTCTTCAACTCAATCACTATTGAAGGAGATCAATTGATCACATAACAGGTGGTATTCACTGCTTCTACCCAAAAAGTTTTGGAAATACCTATAGTCTTCAGCATCGCCCTTGTTCTATCCAATAGGGTTTTGTTCATATGCTCTGCCACTCCATTCTGCTGAGGATTATACACCACCGTGAACTATCTTTTGATCCCTTCCTATTGACAAAAAGTATCAAACTCCTTGCTTTTATATTCTCTACCATTGTTTGTCCTCAGACACTTGATCTTATTTCCAGAGTCAAGATCCTTCCGTGCTTTGAATATTTTGAAGACTTCAAAAACATCTGCCTTCCTCCTGATTGGGTACACCCAACATCCCCTGGAATAATCATCAATGAATGATAAAAAGTACCTTGCTTCTCCTAGAGATATAACCGGTGCTTGCAAAACATAAAAATGGATCAACTCCAAGATATCCTGACTTCTTTCTATTGACGTCATGAACTTTAACCTGTGTTTATTGCTCAAAACACAATGCTCACAAAATTTTAAGGATACCTTTGTTAGCCCAGGAATCAACTTCTGATCCGAAAGAATCTTCAGGCCTTGTTCTGACATATGGACATGATTCCTATGCCATAACGTCATCAATGATTCCATCGAGGTAGTTGATGCAACAACTATCTCTGCCTCCTTATACGTTTCACCCATAAGCACGTACAGGTTATTTGAGATCTTCTCCGCCTTCATTACCACAAGCGCACCCTTCACGATTCTCATCACTCCATTATTGGTGCGAGTCTTGCATCCGATATCATCGAATTGTCCCAAAGACAATATGTTCTTCTTCAGGCCCTTCACATGACATACTCCTTGGACGGTCCGAACAATACCATCATGCATCTTCAGTTTGATGGTACCGACTCCAACGATCTTCAGAGTGTGATCATTCCCCATGTACACAAGTCCTTCTGGGATGGTTTCAAATTGATCAAACCATTCCCATCAAGACATCCTCTTCCATGTTTCTCCTAAGTCAATAATCCATGCATTGTCGAGATGCTGCCTGCTTTTAGTAGTCGTCGCCGCTTCACTGACTAGTATATCTCTACTTCTAGAGGTACTCACCACATTCCCCTGAGAGATATTTTCATACTCTTCCTATTCCGACAACACTTCTTGATGTGCCCCTTCTTTCCACAACTGAAACATGTGCCATTATTCTTCTTACTACTCGATTTGGACCTACCATGATTTTAGCTCCCACTGGAACCAGGCTCCATCATCCTTCCTCTCTCCATTGATAGAGCATCTTCTTGGTATGTAGTTGTCTGTTTATCCTCCTTGTTCTTGTGCCGAATTTCTTCTTCAAGAATCGCGGCTGCAACATCATTTAAGGGTAGTATATCCATTAGGATATTTTTGGTGAGGTTGATGATGAGTTGGTCATACGAATCTGGAAAACTCTGGAGTAGAATCTCTGCACGTTCAGTATCCACAATTTTATAGCCCAACGCCATGAGCTGAGTGAATAGGGTATTGAGGTTGTTGATGTGGTCGGTCACTGATGATTACTCCGCCATCCGAAGAGTGTACAATTTTCTCTTCAGGAATTTTTTTTTGTGTAGTGGCTTGACCTCATATTGCTTCGTCAGAGTATCCCATATTCCCTTTGCCATCTTTTTCTCCGCAATGCTTGATAGGACCCCGTCGGCCAAAGACAAATGGATGTTGGCAATAAAATTTCCATCCATATCATTCCATTTCTCCTCCGTCACACCCGCCGGTTTTTTTCCAATTTCTAGTAGGCAATTATCCTTTCGCAACACTGCCTGTATATTCATTTTCCACAAAGAAAAATTATTCTCGTTGAATTTTTTGATCTCAAATTTTTCCACCATCTAGACATGCTGTCAGTACAGAACCTCCTCTATTTCACAATGGTGTATTTAATAATCTCAATAATTTTTTTTATGTGACAGATCAACCAGAGTTGCAATCACAGAGCATACTCAAATTTATGAGAATTATTAATAACTGAAAACGTGAACAACACTGGACCATAACCTTGCCTCTGATACCACTTTTTGGGACTGTAAATGATTGCCCCACCAGTACAGTAATAATCATGAGATAAAATAAAGTGAAAAATGCGTAAAAATAAATGACACCAGATGTAACATGGAAAACCCCACAAATGGAAGGCGTAAAAAACCATGGTAAAATAGAAGGATCAAAATGAGGTAAAAGTGGGTACACACACCCTCACTATTATAAGGAGAAAACCCTCGTAAAATCTCTCTTGAATAACCGAGGAAATAAACCTCACAAAAAACAGCTCTGCTATGGGATCTGCTATAATGGCGATGAGAACCGATGATGAGATAATGAAGAGATATAAAAATGGGATGAGGCTCTTGCCTTTTATAGGCAATCCTCACCCCTTTCTGCTCTCTCCCACTGGGTGATTTGGTGGGATTTGGCCACCCACCACCTACCATCCACACTTCCCCCTTTGACAATTGGGGGGACGACACCATCATGCCGACATACAGTTGCATAAGAAAGGATCTCTACTAGCCATAGAAAACTCATCCTTAATACACTATCCCAACAGACATCGTCACACCTAGAAAACTACCCCCAACCATCCCTATTGCGGGTCATGGTCAACATGGTGTAAACCAATTTACATAGCCACGAGTCTTCATTTGACACCCTTTTCAAGACGTTTTATGTTCACAACATGAATTATTCTCACATGGGAACCATTTTATATTTACAACTTGATACAACCAACCTTTTAACTCATTCTTAACATTTCATTTATCACAATTATTTAACCATTATTTAACATTCTTCCCATTTACCCATTTGTATCACCTTTATTTGAAATGAATTTCTGTAGACTCTTAAGGAATATGAAATGCCTTACAACCTTCATGTCCAACACACCCTTCCCATGTGTTCCTATCATGATTCAAGACACCTATGTCCATAGGTTCTTATAATGATGCATGAATACACAACCTAGTGCCCTTATAACCATGATTAAAATATCATAAAATAGTCACATCACCCAATAAGTGCATCACATAATGGTGAAATATCATTCAACTATAACAACATATATCGAGAAAAAAAATTCTCACCCAGGGTATTTGGGTTTTTTCTCATACATTGGTTAGCTATTTCCAAGAACGAGCTCATTGCCAAGGTTCCAAACTTCCTAATCTACAATCTACCATTCCCAAATATTAATTCAGAGAAAATAACTCCTCTGATACCACGTTTTAACATCCCAAACTGGAAGCCACTAAACTGATCCCTCGAGCCGGGTCGCCGCATGACCTCAAGAACCCCTCCCCATATTCCCGATGTTTCCTACTAGCAGTGAGGGTCTAATGGATAATGTGGTGAGACTATAACCAGTTTAACAGAGTAAACCACAATAGATAACATATTAAATAAAGGAAATAATAAACAATATACTAGAAACAAGCATTACTAACCATTTACCAAATAGGGTACAAACCACAACCAAAAATTAAATATTCTATGTCATGATAATGTTTCCAAATGTGATGGAAAACCAAAAATAAATAAAAACAACTGATTCCACAAAATGGGTCTTGACTCAAAGTCTGGATCCTCATCCATGTACATCCCAATCCCAACTCAACTCCTTATCATAGGGACTTTTCCCTTGTCCTAACCTGCAATCATGAAATCTTCTCAGGTACCTAATGGTGGCCCGAGTAGGGTGTGAGCACAACTTAGTAAGACACTACCAATAGTGTCTACAAAATATCCAATCTAAACAGACAGTGCATGAAATTACTAAATAAATGATAATGTGAAAAAAAGAAAACTCAAGTACCATTAGTTAACCATATTCACTTTATAAATTTTCATCATTGGTCCCATGGGTTAAGACTTTTTGTAACGTCCCGGGTCCGGGTGCCACTCAAGGGGTGCAACAAACCCGGTTGGTCACATGACCTCAAGCGTATTTCACCAAACGCCAGAGGCTGCCGACTAGCAGTGAGGGTCCAAGTCTGATAGTGGGGAAACTATGCCCTCATTTGTCAAAGTGTAGCGCAGTGGAATAAAATGAAAAGCATACAACAACAACGGGAGAAATAAACCATACATATTTAATATGAACAAATGTAGTAAAATATAACCAACCAGCTATATAGATATGATGAAACATGTCTTAAGTTCTAAGAAAACAGCTAGAACATGTTACATAGCAGTACAATACAATACAGAGTATAACAAAGTAAAACAAAACAGCCGGTAGCATCGTGAGCCTAAGCCCAGTCCCATGCTCCCCTACTCCTCAGCAATAATCAAGTACCTGTATAAGGGCCCTTTCCCTTATCCACACCTATAGAAACATAATCTGTTTTGGCCGAAGACATGACCCAAACAGGGTGTGAGAAATAAATCCCAGTAGGCACTCACCAAAGGCCCATGCCCAACTGTGTGAAAATATGCAACAATAGTGTGTAGTAGTAAAATGAAATAAACTAAGAAGTACTCAAAAGTAACTAACTTTACCAGTTATATTGACATTTTATTATTCATTTAATCATTCAATATAAGGAAACCACCACAGTGAATTTCTATGTAAACAGTCAGTGTCCTCAGACATGCAAACCCTTAACCTTAGGTAATCAGAATCCAACCCATAGGTAATTGCCCTCAGGTGTAACAGATATTTCCCTCAGGCATACAAAGTGTCTCCCTAAAGCACAAAGTCTATTTCCCACAGGCACGGAAGAAGTTTCCCTCAGGATAAAGATGCACTGCCCTCAGGCTAAGTATAACACTGCCCTCAGGCTAAACAAGTAACTGGGCCATGCCCAACATGTAAACAAGAAATTCAAATACAATTCCTCTCAAGGAAAAAGTAATGCATAATATAAACAAGGAATACCCTCGGGTATCCTGGCCAAATGGCTAAACAGAGGAACACACCCCCAAGGTGGTCCTGGATCCAAGCAGTGATCCCACACAGTAGTTTAATATCACATTTAATTACCTATACAATTATAGGTATTTAAACAGCCAAGGCCTCAGCCACACGATACCCCAACATGGGTTCTTAGCACAAAAATACACAAAAACACACAACAGTTGGAAATTAAACACCAAGCCACCTACCTTAAACACCCAAGAACGGTATACCCGAACGACGCCTTCTGAAACGTCCAAGAAACACGTAGATCTGGGGCAGAAGAAAACCCGTTCAAACTCAAATAACTTCCCTTATAGGAATAATTGGAAAGAAACCGACAAGGAGAAGGAATCTCTTACCCACGTGGTTCCAACGTGATCGACGGTGGAAGAATCCGATTACCGACGTGCGATCGGGAGCTCTTCAAAGCTCCGACCTCTTCTCCCGGTTCCAAAACACGTCCAAAACCTCTTCCACCAAATGAGGAGGCTACTGCCCGTTTTAAGTGAAAAAAAACAAACTAAACGGCATGTACTTTTGACTACACGACCTGTACTTCATTCATTTAATTGTTCCTCTGGCAGCACTGCCAAACTGTTCATCTTTCAACATGAGTACACGACATGTATTCTCGACTACACGGCGTGTAGTGTCGCCCAGCTGGTGGCTACTTCCACCACATTAATGTTTCCCTGCCGACTGACTACATGACGGGTAAATACCCACTACATGACGTGTAGTCGGTTTTCACACCCTTCGTCTCCGACATGGCTACACACCCTGTGTACTCATCCCACACGGCCAAAGTACACGGTGTGTGGAATAGTACATGGCGTGTAGTCCTGAAATTTAGGATTTTCCCCCATTTTCCTTATTTTCTTAAAAACTATTAAGGAAAAGAGAAAAGGAAGAACCCATACCTCAAAAATAAGAATCGGGTTCTTACAAACTTCCCCCAATTCATCCCCGAATTTCCCTTTCAATGGTGGCGAAGATAAAGCTCAGAACAACTCTGGCCACTGAGCACGTACGTTGGTCTCCCGCTCCCAGGTTTCATCCTGCACTCGGCCATGCTGACATAGCACATGTATGAGAGGAATAGACTGGCCTCAGAGAACCTTCGTTCTCCTATCAATGATACTAATTGGATACTCCTCAAAGGACACATCAACCTGAAGCTCAACTTCCTCTGGATGAAAGACGTGAGACAGGTCTAAATGATAGAGGCACAACTGAGATACATGCAAGACGTCGTGCATGGCTCGGTACCTCTGAGGTAACTACAACAGATAAGCAACCTTCCTAACTCTCTCCAGAATCTCCAATGGCCCCACATACCTTGGTGAAAGTTTACCATGTCTCCTGATCCGCCTGTGTCCCAACCTCGGCGAAACACACAAGAAAACCTGATCCCCGACCATGAACTCCAAAGGTCGTCTGTGGCGATCAATATAAGATTTCTGACGAGACTGTGCGGTAGCCATCCGCTTCTGAATCAACTAGACCTGCTCAGAAGTCTCCTGCATGAGACGTGTTCCTAGTAAAGCTACCTCACCTGCCTCTAAATAGCACAAATGTGATCAGTATGGCCTACCATATAAAGCCTCGTATGGTTCCATCTCAATAGTTTCTTGAAAACTATTATTGTAGGAAAACTAAACTAGGGATATATGCTTCTCCCAAGAGCCCCCAAAGTCTAGGATGCATGCACACAACATGTCCTCAAGCACCTGTATCATACGCTCTGACTGGCCATCAGTCTGAGGGTGGTAGGATGTTCTCAAAAGCACCTGTGTACCCAGTTCCCTCTGAAAAACTCTGCCAAAAATGAGATGTAAAACGGGCATCCCTATCTGAAATTATAGAACGAGGAACCCCGTGAAGATGTATGATCTCTCGGATATACAACTTCCCGAGTTCATCAACACCGAAGGTCTCCTTGATTGGAAAAAAGTGAGATACCTTTGTGAGTCTGTCCACAATAACCCACATGGCATCATTGCCTCTAGGGGACCTTGATGACCTAGTCACGAATTCCATCATGACATCATCCCATTTCCACTCAAGGATGGGTAACTACTGTAACAGTCCTTCTAGCCTCTGATTCTCCGCCTTCACCTACTGATAGGTGAAACATCTCGTAACAAAACCAGCTGTATCTCTCTTCATACCCGGCCACCAGTACTAACGTCTCAAGTCTCGGTACATCTTGGTAACCCCGGGATGAACTTCCCAAGCTGAAGCATGAAACTCCCGCATTAGCTCCTAGCGTGTATCCCCTGGAACCCACACTCGTCCATGGAAATGCATAATTTCATCATCACCTATTGTCCAACTAGGAGGAGGGTCCTCACTTGCCACCGAATCCCGTAGAACTAGTATTTCAGAATAGGATAGCTATCTCATCCTCACTATATCCAGGAGGGTAGAAGTCACAGCTAAAGAAGAAAGATAAGTCTGCCCCTGACTGTCATGCACCTCTAAATGCATCTCAAAGAACAAAGCAATAAGCTTCCATTCATCACTGGCCTCCTGCACAGCCTGTATCTGAGTCCTCCTGCTCAGTACATCAGCTACTGTATTACCTTTACCAGGTGTATAGGCAAGCTCAAAATCAAAGGACTGAAGGTATTCGACCCACCTTTGCTGCCTCATATTCAAGTCACACTGAGTAAAGATATACTTGAGACTTTTGTGGTCGGTAAAAACCACAAAATGATCTCCCAAGAGATAATGTCTCCAATAGCGTAACACATGAAAAACTGTAGCTAACTCGATATCATACGTCAGGTAATTCCTCTCATGTGGCCTCAACTGCCGAGACCCGAATGCAACAACTTGATCACCCTGCATCAACACCGCTCCCAGTCCAATACCTAATTCATCATAATAAACTCTATATCTCTTCCCTTGCTCTGGAAGTATTAGGATTGGTGCTGATGTCAAACTTCCTTTTAGGTCCTGAAAGGATGTCTGGAAAGATTCTGACCAAACGAACTTCACACCCTTCTTAGTCAGACCCGTCGACGGAACTGCTAAGCGGGAGAAGTCCTGTATGAAGCGTCTGTAGTAACCAACCAGCCCTAAGAAACTCCGTATCTCAAACACGTTCTTAGGCTTCTCCCAGGAAACTACTGCTCTCACCTTCTCTGGGTCTACTGCAACACCTGCCTCTGAGATGATATGACCTAGGAAGTGTATCTGGTCCATCCAAAAGTGTCACTTTGAGATATTATCATATAGATGATGCTCTCTCAGTGTACTCAATATGATCTCAAGATGGGTGGCATGGTCGTGTCGGGTGTGAGAGTTCACCAAGATGTCATCCACGAATACTATCACAAAAGAATCTAGATAATTATGGAACACACGATTCATCATAGCCATGAAAACTGCTGGCGCATTCGTGAGTCCAAACGACATAACCAAATACTTGTACAGACCATATCTACTCTGAAAGGCTGTAAGTGGTATGTCAGATGGTCTCATGCATAGCTGATGATATCCTGATCTCAAATCAATCTTTGAGAACACTCATGCTCCATGAAGTTGATCAAAATGATCATCAATCCTCGGAAAGGTATATCGGTTCTTAACCATCAACTTGTTCAACTTCCGATAATCCACACAGAGTCTGAGGGTACCGTCCACCTTCTTCGCAAAAGGGACCAGAGAACCCCAAGGAGAAGTACTAGGTCAGATGAAACCCTTTGCCTGTAACTCCTCTAACTACCTCTTGAGTTCTTGAAACTTAGGTGTGGCTATCCTATAAGGAGGAATGGACACCAGTGCTGCTCCTGGAACAAGCTCAATAGAGAAATCCACCTCTCGCACTGGAGGTAGACCCAAAAATTCTTTTGGGAAGACATCCCTGAAATGATCAACCACTGGAGGGAAATCCGTCTGAAAAATTCTCTGATCATATAGATATAAACTCACAATCTGGGTTGTGACTCCACCTCACCCACGATGCTCTGGTCCAGCTCGACTCGCCTGAACATCCCATTCACCCTTGTATAGAAACTCTCCACCCTCTGGTGACGTGAAACTCACCCTACGATAATATCCGTCTACAAAGGCTCGAAAGGGAACCAACTAGTCCATCCCGATAATGACATCATAAGCTGTCATCTCTAAGACATAGAGGTCCCATAGAAAGTGACACCCAACAACCTCAAGGGGGAACTCCTTGCACTGATGCACACTAGTCGTTCTAGTTCCCAACAGAGTGTCTAGCATCATAATAACAGAAGAAAAAGAAACACAGAGCCCGAAGCTCTCCACAATAGTTACATATATGAAACTATTCATAGAACCCATATCAAAAAGTACTGAAGATAAGATAGAAGCTACTAGAATAGTACCTATGACTATGGAAGGTCTGGGATCCTGCTCCTGCAGGGTCTGTTGCACTGCATATGCCTGCCCAGTGCTGCGGCCCTGCGACACAGCCTGGCTACCCTGAGCTATCCCGCCCTGTTGCCTCTGAGATACTGGTGTCTAGCTACCATGAACACGACCACCATCTCTACCTGCACACCCTGACGTATTCCAGTTTCCCAACTGGTAAGAAGCTTCTGGTCCTACTCCCGCTCACGGAGTCTACACAGAACCCCTCTCACTAGCCACTGGTAGAAACTCCCTGCAAAAGCGTTGCAGATGACCCATCTTACCGCAAGATCATCACTCCACTGGGTCTCGTGGACACTGAGGTCTCTTGTGCCCCTTCTTACCACACTGGTAGTACATGACCTAGTACCCTGAATAATTCTTATGGATGGTACTACTACCATGAGAGAATTCCATCAATCTCTTCATCTTACCGGTAGAAATAGTACCAGTAACTGGTGCTGAACCGACTTGTCCCACACCACTAGATTCCCGCAGGTTCCTCTCTATAATCAGTGCCTAGTTCACAATAGCATGTACTGAAGGCAACCTGAAAACATTCACCAGCACTCGGATGTCATACCAAAGACCATCCTCAAAGCGTCTGGCCCTCAACTTCTCATCACCCACCAGAACGGGTGAAAAATGCTGAAGCTCAGTGAAATGAGCAGATTAATCCATCACTGACATAGTGCCCTGCTGTAGGTTCATGAACTCTCAAGCTCTATATTCCCTCAGCATCTTTGGAAAGAAGAAGTCATAGAAGAATGCCTGAAAATCTTCCGACGCCATGTCTCTGTGATGCTCTGACTGGGTGGTAACAACCCACCACCTCTTGGTGGAATCATGCATCATGTATGTAGCGAGATTGAACCTCCACCCTGGAGGCATCTCAAGATGCTCGAATATAGTCTGTATAGACCCCAACCAAGATTCCACATCCTATGGTCCGCCATCCCTGGAGAACGTTGGAAGATGCTGCTGCTGGAAGATGCGAGTTATCTAAGCCATAGATGTGGCAGCCGGCGGTGCTCCCTGAAAGGTCTGCATGAACTTCATAAGGCCTTCACGGAACTGCACCTCCATGACTGTGTCCAGTATAATGGCTGGCGCCACATATGGCTCTACTGGAGGGTCCAATGGTAGCCCATGGCCCACCATCTCTGGAGTATAATCGTTGCCGCTCTCCTGGCGAACAACGCGTGGTCGTCTCGACGGCATTACTCCACATGGTCAAAAAGACGCCTTAGATTTAAGTCTATCAAAGACTGAAATGAAGGAACACAAAAAGGTAACATGAGGAAGAAGGCATTCAAGATTTTTAAAAAAAGACTACACGACATGTATACTAACTACACATCGTGTACTTGACTTCTCTTCCCCTACTCGGGTCCTTCTACACGTCTAAGCCACACGAATCCCATTCAACAAAACTACACGACGTTTATATCAACTACACAACGTTTATGGTGTAATTTTCCAACTTCCTGTGTCGTTTGTGACACGAACAACTACTCGTCTTGACACTACACGGCGTGTTACACCCACACACGGCGTGTACACCACCCGTTTTCCCAGCCACACGGTCAGGTCCACATGGTCTGTCCTCGGACAAGAATACACGGCGTGTCCCACAGGTACATGGCGTGTTCAAGAAGAGGTGACACCAACCAATGTTTGTTAGTTACACTACCGGGTCCCCAGGACAAACTACACGGCGTGATCCACAGTGGACATGATGTGTATGTCTTATGGTCTCCTCCGTCCGTGTTGTTAGTTACACGGGAGGACTCCGGGTAAAAACTACACGACGTGTACATCCGGTACACGATGTGTTTTTCCCCAAGTCATTACCTACCCCGTGTCCCCGCCCACACGGTTTGTGACACGGGAAGAGACTACACGGTGTGTACTCTGGGTACACGACTTGTACTCAAAAAGTTTTCTTTTCTTCCTAAATAGAAGAACACACAACATGTGTCCAAGGAACTACACGGTGTGTATCCTGGGTTTCTCCAGAGAGTAAGGCTCATATACTATTCCGAAACCCAGGAAATTCCAAGAAAACAACACCTAAGTGTCAAATTCTGATCCGTGAGGGCCCATACACCCACGAATCAAAGTTTTACATCTTATCTGTGTTATAAAAGATGTAAACAGTCAATGATCCACCAAATTCCGGTCAATGGGGGCCCATACTCCCCAAAAACCAAAGTTTGGCATCCATTCTATCAATAGAATCATACCAAGATACCCTATCGTATAACAGGTATTTATCAAGCATCTATCACCACAAAATGATTTTATAACACAACAACTATCACAACAACATGCAATTTCTAATGCACCTACATGGCATGGAACTATGAATGGCATGTGATTCATAGCATGTGCCTAAATGATGCATGATATGGAATACCCTCATCTCATTAGGTTGCAACTAAATAGAACCCATGGATAAAATATAAACATCACAATTACAAGTGCTTCACCCAACAGTGAAAATAAAATCAACTGTAAAATTTACAAAACTAGAAAAATTGAAAAAATACGAGGTAGACTGGGTTTTCCCGGTACACGGGTTAGCTACGCCCGAGCACAACTTATTACAAACTATCGTTTTCGTCCTATCCCTGACTAAGGCTCCAAATAGTAAGTCAAAGAAAATAAACATGCCTCTAATACCACTTTGTAACGTCCCGGGTCCGGGTGCCACTCAACGGGTTCCCCAAAATCGGTTGGTCACATGACTTCAAGTGAATTTCCCCAAATACCAGAGGCTTCCGACTAGCAGCGAGGGCCCAGGTCTGATAGTGGGGAAACAATGCCCTAATTTGTCAAAGTGTAGCGCATCGGAATAAAGTGAAAAGCATACAACAATAGTGGAAGCAATAAAACATACATATTTAATATGAACAACTATAGTAAAATATAACCAACCAGTTATATAGATATGATGCAACATGTCTTAAGTTCTATGAAAACAGCCAGAACATGTTACATAATAGTACAATACAATACAGAGTATAACAAATCAAAATAAAACAACCGGTAGCATCGCGAGCCTAAGCCCGGTCCCATGCTCCCCTACTCCTCAGCAGCAAACAAGTACCTATATAAGGGCCTTTTCCCTTTTCCACACCTGTAGAAACATAATCTGTTTGGGCCAAAGACATGACCCAAACAGGGTGTGAGAAATTAATCCTAGTAGGCACCCACCAAAGGCCCGTGCCCAACTGTGTGAAAATATGAAACAACAGTGTGTAATAGTAAAATGAAATAAACTATGCAGTACTCAAAAGTAACTAACTTTATGAGTTATATTTCCATTTTATTATTCATTTAATCATTCATTATAAGGAAACCACCATAGTGAATTTCTATGTAAACAGTTAGTGTCCTCAGACACGAAAACCCTTACCCTCAGGTAATCAGAATCCAACCCGTAGGTAATTGCGCTCAGGCGTAACAGATATTGACCTCAGGCGTACAAAGTGTCGCCCTCAGGCACATAGTCTATTGCCCAAAGGCACAAAAGAAGTTGCCCTCAGGCTAAAGATACACTGCCCTGAGGCTAAGTATAACACTGCACTTAGGCTAAAATAGTAACCGGGCCATGCCCAACATGTAAACAAGCAATTCAAATACAATTCCTCTTAAGGAAAAAGTAATGCATAATATAAACAAGGCATACCCTTGGGTATCCTGGACAAACGGCTAAACAGAGGAACGCACCCCCGGGGTGGTCCTGGATCCAAGCAGCGATCCCACACAGTAGTTTAATATCACATTTAATTATCTATACAATTCTAGGTATTTAAACAGCCAAGGCCTCAGCCACACGATACCCGAACATGGGTTTATATAACAAAAATACACAAAAACACACAAAAGTTGGAAATTAAACACCAATCCACCTACCTTAAACACCCAAGAACGGTATACCCGAACAACGCCTTTTGAAAAGTCCAAGAATGATGTAGATATGGGTAGAATAAAACCCATTAAAACTCAAATAACATCCCTTAGAGTAAGAATTGGAAAGAAACACACAAGGAGAAGGAAGATCTTACCCGCGTGGTTCCAACAAGATCGACGACAGAAGAATCCGATTACCGACGTGCGATCAGGATCTCTTCAAAGATCCGACCTCCTCTCTTGGATCCAAAATGCGTCCAAAGCCTCCTATACCAAATGAGGAGGCTACTACCCATTTTAAGAAGAAAAACTACACGGTGTGTACTTTTGACTACACGACGTGTACTTCCCTCATTTGACTGTTCCTCTGGTGGCACTGCCAAACTATTCATCTGTCAACATGAGTACACGATGTGTATTCTCGACTACATAGTGTGTACTATCGCCTAGCTGGAGGCTGCTTTCACCACCTTACTATTTCCCTACCGACTGACTACACGACGTGTAAATACACACTACCTGGCGTGTAGTCGGTTTTCACACCCTTCGTCACCGACATGGCTACACACCCTGTGTACTCATCCCACACGGCCAAAGTACACAGCGTGTGGAATAGTACACGGAGTGTAGTCCCGAAATTTAGGATTTCCCCCATTTTCCTTATTTTCTCAAAAACTCTTAAGGAAAATAGAAAAGGAAGAACTCGTACCTCAAAAATAAGAACTGGGTTCTTACAATTTTCACCATTTACACTATGACCTAAGTTGGTCAATTACCATGGACAAGGAAATAAGCCTAATTTCTTATATCACTAGGGATAAACATTTAATAAACCAATACTTCACACTTACCTTGGATCCTCGACCAAGGTATTCTCATAAATTGTAACCATTAGAGGCATAGAGCCTTAGTCCCCTTCCCTAACCCATGCATTATAGGGGTGGGGTTTAGATCCTCAGTCTAACTTGACCCATCGGTATAGATACTAATATCTAATACCCCATAACTAACAAATCCATGTGCACATTCTTCTTATCCATTTACCATATATACCATATCACAAACCATACACAAATAAATTCAAAAAATGTTCACATATCATAATTATTCAACATGTGAATTAACATCAATCCTTAACCCATTAGCACATTTACCAATTACATTTCATAGCCTATTTAACCCATTTCCATTTATCATTCCTTAACCCATTATAACATTTACTAATTACATTTCATATCCCTTTTAACCCATTTCCATTTCTCACAACTTAACCCATTATCATAATTAAAAATTTCCATACCTTGACCATTTAACATATTCATCATTTCCCATACATTAACCCACTTAACTCATTCATCAATTCAAAAGCATTTACTCATTTAACAAGTTCATCATTTCAAGTACAATTCATAATCTATTAGCATAATCAATTTATTTCATCCAACCCATTTCATATTAAATAAAAAAATCCCTTATTCCATTATCAAAGTCTAGAAAAACTATAAATATTCACTTTTCAACTCAACTAACACATCAACATGTTCATCATGGGCTTTACTTTATCACAAGTCAATTATATGATTAAGACTATAATTTTCCATGTTTGGGAATGTTGGCGCACCCCATGGGTGGCCATAAATCAGTATAGTTGTCCTCAATGCATCCTAAAAGGATTATGAGGGGTTCAATTAATAATTTATCCAACCATTTTATGAAATCTATTTAAATTAATTAAATACACAACAAGAGAAAATCATTAACACAACCGCACATGCACAAATAAACTTCACAACTATGGGATATAACATGTAGACCACCTACTATGATTCTAAAGATGAACACATTCCTATCCTTTTCCCTTGACTTGGATTCAAACACCCTTTTAATTCCCAACATAATACCCACTGGAAAAGGCTGTTTTTGGGATTTGGAAGAAGAATAAAAAAACACATTCCCTAATCCAGAAAAGAGAGAAAAGGGAAGAAATAGAATCACTCGAAGATTCGATATGCTCCCAAATACACTCCAAACATCCTAGAAACAAAAGATATTGATCCTTGGAAAGACTTTGTCATTTAGGATCATCACTAGGGTTGCTGGAGAATAAATGGGGGAATTAATCGAGTAAAACACTTAAAATCCTAAGGGGGGAAATAGTAAAAATCCACTTTTAATGGCATGAATGGTTTGGATGCCCCGGTTTTCAAACTGTGCTCTAACCATGCACTAGCCTCTCTCCAAGAAGGTTCCAAGTCACATGTTTACCTAGGAAGACCATACAGTTTGAAAAATTATGCACCAACTGTGCATAATGGATCTTTCTAAGGCCGCATAGTTTGGATTTCCCCCTTTTATGATTTTATCTAACCCATGCTCCCTTCCCCTAGGAACAAATGGTTAGGTTTCACTGTTACTTATAACTATGCTCTAATCATGAAACATGCAATGGATGGCCATTTCCCCCTTCTTTCGAGTCTTGAACCCTCGAAACACCCCTTATCCTCCTTATACACCCGATAAACACTTCATTAACCAACATTAAGGGATTTAAACAAATATTTAATCCAGAATGTACCTCTATGAATTCCTGTATATTTCAACCAATCCAATGGTTAGGTTACTATTCCCAATGGCCATATTACTATTCACAATGTTCATGTTATTATTCCAATGATAACATTACTATTCAAATGGTCACATTATGTCCTATAAACAATTCTTCATTCCTTATTTCAATGTTAAATAAAATTCATTCCAAGGTTATATATTTTTAGTTTCTAATATGTCAATTGGTTTACATTTTTTTACATTTATATAGTGTTGGGGATGAGGGAGATTATTCTAGTAGATTTTAATATTCTATAATTTTCCATTCTAATTTTCGTAATTTATATTTTTTGTCCTATTGTAATGTTTGTAATTTTCATGGGTTTAATTGATGATTAATGTAATGGTCTTTATTAATGAAATAAATTATTGTGATTTTATTTATGTTCTATATGCATATAATACTATATAATATAATATAATATAATACACATTTACTTCAAGAAAAAATTTCATTTATAAACTCTAGGTTGTTACATTGTTCCCTCCTTTAGAAATTTCATCCCCAAAATTTTAAATTATATTCTTAGTTGAGAATATATGAGGGTACTTTTATTTCATTATTTTATATAGTTCCCATGTTTCCTATTCATATTTATGGTTTCTATATAACACTTTGACAAGGTGAGTTGTCTTTTTTCATATATCATTTCCTATTTAGTCCAAGATATTCACCGATAAATCCTCATATGAGGGGTCATTATCCATTTTTACCAACTTTAGATTGAGTACATTTGAGGGATTAGGCATATACTTCATCAGGATATATATATAAAATACATCATAAACTTGAGCTATCTTTGGTGGAAGTAAAAGATGATAAGTCACTAATCCTATGTGATCAAGGATCACAAAGGGGACAGTTTACCTTGGGATACACTTCCTTTTCTTTACAAGCTTCATGAATCTATTCTATGGAGATATTTGAAGGAAAAATTGCATCCAACTTCAAACTCTGAGTTCCTTAGACTGTTTTCAGCAATGATCTTTTTCTAAATCTGTGAAAATTTTTTATACTATTGGATGGATTGAACCTTATCTGTCGTCTCTTTCACAAAATATAGTTCAAGTAGTTTTTTTGAAAACTTCATCCCAACAAGTAATTTTTTTTACATCACTTCCCATACAAAGCTTCATATGGATCCATTTGAATACTTGAGTGGAAATTTTTATTCTATATAAACTCAACTAATGGGAGATATTGATCTTATAAACTATTAAATTACATTTATAAGGATATCAACATGTCCTCAAGTGTCTAAATAGTCCTTTAATATTGACCATCCATTAGGGGGTGATAGGCCATATTGAAATTCAATTCAATGTTCAGGGTTTGTTAAATAGTTCTCTAGAATTTAGAAGTGAACCTTGGATCATGATCAGAGATGATCGAGGGTGGTTCCCCATGCAGAATCACCCCTTTATTTACATATAGCATGGAATGTTGTTCAAGTGAGAAATATTGCTGAATAGTGATTAAGTGGGTAGTGTTGGTGATTCGATGCACCACAACCCATATCACATTGCTTCCTTTGGATGTATTTATAAGAATAATGAAAAAGTATATGGTTATGTTTTCCCATTTCCATGTGGATATGGGAAATGGTTGCATCATCCATTTAGATTTATTTTTATCTACATTAACTTACTAACATTCCTAGAACTTTGAGGTGTACTCCATGATCTCTTTATTTGTGTTGTGATACCAAAAGTGCTCTCGAAGATCACGGTATATCTAGGTAATTCTAGGATATATGGAGAAAGTTTATCTATGTGAATTATACAATAGCACCTTCATAATCTCATGTGGTTAAAGAACACATTTTCTAGTTCCAAATCAAATTAAAACATCTTCATCTATGTGGTTCTTATGAAAATTCCATTCATTTATTGCTTTCATCCTTTTGTAAATCTCCAAACCATCACACTATGCCTACTTCATATTCTATTAAATATATATTTGGAAAATAATTTGGGATTGTTAGGATGTCTTCCTTGCCTTTATTATTTCCAGATACATCCTTTGAGGATCCATGACGATAGAGTCTTTCTCAATCCGCATCATGGATAGAGTGGTAGGTTGTTTTTTTCTAAGAGCATCAACAACCTTGTTCACATTTCCTAGATGGGTTTGAATAAATAAGTCATAGTCTTTTATCATCTCAAAAAATATTCTCTATTTCATATTGATCTATTTATTTGTGAATATATACTCTAGACTCTTTTGATATGTATACATTTCATATATCTCACCATAGAGGTTGTGCCACAACATCTTCAGAGAAAAGATCACAAATACTAAATCCAAATCATGATTTGGGTAATTTTACTCATGGAAATTCAATTGTCCTAAGAAATAGGCCATCAATTTTCCATTCTTCATGAGTACACAACCCAAGATTTTTCTTGAAGCATCACTTTATATTACAAAACTTCTCCACTTGATGGTAGTTTGAGTATAGGCATAATGATTAGATTCTTCTTGATCTCTTTAAATCTTTAGTCTCATTTTTTCATTCACATATACTTTATCCATTTCCATGTTAACTTAGTTAGTGGGATAGAAAATTTTGAGAAATTTCTCATAAAACATTGGTAGTACCGTTATAATCCAATTTAACTATGGATTTCTATGATACTAGGGTATATGGTCCATTTTTCAATTGCATTTGTCTTTGAAGGGTCCATATAAATTTTTTTACCCATGATCACATGCCCCAAGGATGTGGCTTTCATGCATCCAAAAGTCAAACATGATGAACCTAGTGTATTTTTTTTCTCATTCATTAATATTTCCAGTTCAATCCTTATATTCTCTTAATGTTATTACTTTAACTTAGAGTAAATGAGAATATCATAGATGAAGACTACCACCAATTTGACGAGGTTTTCTCTAAATAATCTATTCATCAAATCCATGAATATTTTAGGGTAATTAATAAGTTCAAAGGGAATCACTATGAACTCTCAGTGTTCATACATTGTACAAAAGTATATCTTCTGAACATATTGTTTTTTTACCTTCAGCTGATGATATTCATAATGAAGAGACACTTTTGATAAGTACTAATATCCTCTTAGTTGATTGAACTAGTCATCAATCCTTGGCAGTAGATACTTCTTCTTTATGGTGAGCTTTTTGAGATAGAATTAATCTAAACACAACTGAATTGATCCATCCATTTTCTTTACATAGAGAATTGGGGCACCCCAAGGCAATACACTAGGCCATATGAACCTTTTGTCCAAATGATCTTATAGATTCTTCTTTAAATCCTTAATTTTGATATGGGATATCCTATAGGGGAATTTGTATATAGGAGTATCTCTTAGTATAAGCTCTATTAAGAAATATACCTCACAAACTGGTAGAAGTCTAGTTAACTCTTTGAGAAATACATCAGTGTATTCCCTAGAAATGGTAATTTTCTAAATGTTGATTCTTCCCTTTAACTTAACCATTTGGGAAAGGTATGCCTCTTCATATGGTATTGTCACTCACACCATTAAGGCATTCTCCAAATGAGATTAAGGATATTCCTTTAATTTGTAAAGGAGTATGGGATGATTTGGAATATAGGAAGATATTTCATTTTCTTGAAATTTGATGTGTGCTCTATATAAAGAGAGTTAATCCATGCCAAATACAGCATCAAATTACACCAATGAAAGTATTATGAGATTCACTAGAAGAATACCCCCACAGATGAAAATAAAAGAATATTCCAATACTTCTTTTGTATTGATCACACCACTTTGTGTTTTTATGGATATCTATACATAAAGGTATCAGAAATGCTTGCTACCATTCATGCCATCTCCTATGAAAAGCTTTTCAACTGGAATAATACCTGGATCGAGAGCGACTCCACTACTATTGTGCAAGCCATCTGGAAGGGTGATGCTCATCTTTCTTGGTCTCTCACCCCCCGTTAGATGGACTGCCTCACCGCACTCAATGGCCTCAACTTTATTTCCACTCATACCTATCGTGAGGCTAATACGATCGCTGATGGGCTTGACAACATGGGTGTCTCACATGAGATCACTTAGAGGAATGACCTCCCTCCATAGTTGACACCTTTTTTATTAAGGACTCTAGAAAATTTCCCTCTTTCCGTTCATGTAACTTGTATGCTTCTATTTTCTTTTGAATAAATCTATAAGTTCTAGTCTTTTGACCAGAAATCACCCTTTAAAAAAAGAAGGTATCAGGGATTCAATTCAACAATTCTATAAAACTTGTAGGATATAAATTAATGCATACAACTAGAATCAAATAAAACATCTTCCATTATTGGGTGAATAGGAAGTGTACCTTGCATGACTTCATTTTCATGGTCCACTTCATCAGTATTGATGGATTAAAATTTCCCTTGATCCTTGTCTTTGGTGGATGATGACACTGATTACCCTCAAGGATACATGGTTTAGTTCACTAACTTGTATAGTTATTTTTCTCCCTATAGTTGAATCATTAAGCTATGGGTGGTGCATTAGGATGATCCTTCTTTTCCTCCTCCTTTTTATCCAAATTGTTCAGGTCTCTTTGAATTTATAACCTTGGTCGCCTTCTCTCCCACACTTTAATAATTTCCTCACCCCTTTGACGTAATTTCCATGATACTTCTTCCCACATTTTTGACATGTGGGTGGTTGGATCCTCCTTAATTCTTTTTCATTTGACCCACTATCTTGAAACATATTTCTTCTCTTCTTATATCCATTACCAAGGGTCAATTTTCCAAAATCCATCTCCACTTTGAGAGGACAATGACCGACTTCTTCATAGAACCCAAAGTCTAAGATATTTAGATCATTTTGAAGGCGTGTTTTTAAACCACTAAAGAATCTATTTATTTTGATATTGTTGTTGATAAAAAAACCCAAGGTTTATCTTACAATCCTTGTGATGTTTTCATCGTATTTCATGACCAATTAACATTCCTATTTATTAAGATCTAGGAATTATCTCTATATATTTGTTCATAGTGTTTGGGGGAAATAATTGTTAATAAATACTTTCTTAAAGTCTTACCACTCAGCCTATTCTATTTCATCCTTTGGATTAGTATTTTTTATCAATTCCCACCATTGATCAGCCTCTCCATAAAAAGGATAGATGGAAAGAGTCACCTTATCCTTCTTAGAATATTGGAGTTCATAAAAGACCTTCTCCATTGAGTTAACCCTATATTCAGTTACATGTGGATTGGAAGACCCACCGAATGATAGTGGTTGTTTTCACATAAAAGACACAATATCTAGTTACTCATTATTGAGTGAATGAAAACATTCCATGTTGTTTAGGTTATTGTTCATAGCCCAAGACAACTGGATCATAATCATTATAATGTATTGAAATAAATCTCCCATTTCATTGGAGATGTCTTTTGGATAATCATTGAATTTTCCCTCTGACAGGTTATTGGTCTGGTTTCTCCAAGTTCCCATCATTTTATAAAATATAAAAGGTTTTAATAAAATTAAAGTTAAAAAATAATTAAAAAATAATTTATTCTTATTCAAAAAATAACTCTAAAGGAATATCTTATGGGACCACTATGTTTAACATTTTTCTAAAACAATTCTTATAGGATTCTTACCTTTACATAGACCTATACTGATGGTTTTCACTAAAGTTTTCTTATCCTAATTCTTAAATTAACTAAACCATGATCTGATACCAAATATAGCATCCTAAAATTTACATACATGACTATTACATCACTTTTAATATAAAAAACATAATAGTGATATAATCCAGGATCCAAATATTTAGTGTCTTGGGAAAACTAGGCTCATATATCAATTGTACACAATAAAACATAAACCTTATTTAAATTATTCTTCTTTATCCTTATAAATATTTCATGATATCATTAGTACATATAGTCACTTGAGGATATACATTAAATAAAGGGGTAAGATAAAAGACTATTAAGAGGTGAAATAAGGTATATGAATCCATAATACATGTGTGAGCATAATCAACATCATCAAAAAATAACCGTAAGACCATAATCATAATAGTGAGGGAAATATTTTATAAATGAATGGAATGTGGCGTACAAATAATAATGAAACAACATAATATATTGGTCAAATACCACACAAATTTGTGAATAAATCTAGAATCTTGTTTACATATAACACATGTGCATAAATATTAACATCATAAATGTGAAAAAATATAGAATCATTTTAATTAATAATACAAATTATCTCATGAGATATATAACATAACATAATGAATTTTATGGATATATAATTATGATAACACCCATCACATCATAAAATTCTATAATCATTAATGCAACATGGAAGGATAACAATCATAGTCATGAAATTAACCGAGTAAATAAATGAGTTTTGTAAAAATATTTCACATATCATAATTTATGAAATGAACTATTGGATTCCCAAATGAATAAGGGAGACCATACTTTGGCATATAAGATCATTTTATTTTTTAAAGGAAAAAAATTCAAGAGGATTCAAGAGATGTTTTTGGAAATTTATGTCCTTTCGAAAAATCAAATGGAATAGATTTTTTAGAAGGGTAGAATCATTTATATCCCTAAAATAAGAGAGAAATAATATTTAAAAGAAATATTTTTGATATTATAGGAGCATTCATATTGAAATCAATTTGAAATATGATATAAAACAATTGAAAGAGTTTGGGTTTGAGAATATCATTACAATAAATACCTCTTTATTTCATCCCTTTTCTGCATCCTGAATAATAAAATTACTATTATTGAAACATTGAACAAAAAGTGAATTATTTTCATTTTTTCTGATATTTATCAATTATAATAATTTTATTATTGACTGAAAATTGTCCTTTTTATTATGAAAATCAATTTTATGGAAAAAGTGGGAAACTGTTCTAGTTTGGAATAGGATATCAAATGAACCCATAAGAAGTAACTAATTTAATGAAATCAAGTTTAAGCACATTAGAAACCTTACCTCTGTTGAGACTCCATTGACTATTATTGGCATTTGTGTATGGATCATCAATGATGAGATCTTAAAACATATAGGCCATATTGTACCAGTTTTGTATAAAATATTCCAAACCAGTCTTCCTTTCATTGAAGCCACATGTCAAAATGTGATTTTTCTTATTGATCCATACACACTGTTCCTTATCAAGGTCCACTCGAATCATTATCTCAACCATCATGTTGAACTCATCCTAGGTATAATTGATTTTGAATTCCTCCTCTAATATTTCTTCATTGGAATAAGAGATGATATCCCATGCTTCCTTTGTTTTGGATCCTCATTTTCAGCTGCCCTGACCTTACCATTAGAAACCACCAACTCCTGAATTAAATCAACAATCATGAAACCACCCTATTTTTGTTTCTTGTACACACCTCAATATATCATTTAATGTTAATTAAGAATAATTTAATTGTCTTACATATCATGATATGAGAATTTACTATCCAACACCTTATTATTTTTGTCGGACCTTGTTTCCATCAGCTAAGGTAGTTGAGAGTAGTCCTTATTACCTTTAGACATATTTCCCTTTAACATAATGAAACTTCTTGATTTAATTTTAACCTTCCACCCCTTATTACTCCTAGTGTTTTTAGTCCTCTTTCATTCTCTTCATCAATGACGTCACCCGAAACATAGATAGATATATCATTCTCTGAATCTGTCCCATAAAATCATTGATCATCAGCGAGGTTCTTCTTTTTTTACTGAGATTTGGATTCCCTTTCTATATTGCGTATCATCCTTTTGTTCATGTACCAAAACTTAAAACTTTGTATATACAAATTTATTTCTAGGATTCATATTCAGACTGGTCCTTCATGACCTAACCTTACTTGTTGCATGTGCCTGATCCCCATTGCCTCCACTAGTTAAGCAGGCCAATGATTTTTTCTCACCTGACTCCTTTAGCACCTTCTTACCTTTTACTACATCACCTATTTACACTAATTCCTCAATTAAATCCTCCCAAGATACATTATATTGAAACTCTAAAGTCCTTTTTTTACAATCCCCTATAGATCACAGTTCAATCTTCTATAAATATGAACAACTTTTAGATCATGAGGTAAAATACGTGCCTTATTCTGGATAGTGAAATACTTTTATATCTAGAGTGAGACCCAATAATAAAAAGTATGTCCAGGAAGTAAATTTTTCCCTACCATATCCATTCCTTCATGTGTTCCAATGCGCACAACCTTCGAGAAACAACTTCGATCAATTGACACCCCAACTGGAACATGTTCCTTCTGACGTGCACTAGAACCGGGTGACAATTATTTATCACTAATTCCCAATAATGTTACCATATTTTGATAAATATTATAACTTCCATTCCTAGACATTACTAATGAGTGACCCATTTTCTTTCATGAAGAACAAAAAACAAACCATGACTCCAAAATAACTTATTACTTATAACATAACTCTTCTCCAACAATAACCCAAATAAACTCAACTAGAAATATTGAAACATACACTTCATGAAGATTAAAATAAATATATTTATACATTTATATATAATAAATAATTTATCATAACCATAAATTATGTTGGTAATAAGAGAATAATTAGAAACGTCCTTGTTGGCAGTCAACTGACCATTAGTGGGACATTTTCCATAATGGAAGAGCAAGATGTATAATATATACTTATATTTAAAATAAATTTTTATAGTATATTAAAATTATAGAGATCATGTTAAAATATAATAAAATTGGTTTAAAATTCTTTTAATTAGAAAATAAAATGGGGATAATAAATTAAAAAATAAAAATTAAATAAAATGAAGAAAAGACTTTACCTCTTTCTTGAAGTGGGTCCTTTTCTATGAACCTTAAATTCTTGAATGATTCTATTTTTATTACTAAAAACATACCTAAGAAATATAATATAATTAATATATGGTATCTGGGTAGTGGTTGGGTTTTTGTAAGTTATGGAGGAGTGGTTTCCCAAAGGGAGGGAGAGAGGTTATTTATACTTGAGAAGATGGGGTATTTTTAGAATAAAATATTGAATAAAATTTTATATCAAAGGGAAACCTTGTAATAGGTAATTTTTGTCAAAATTAATCATATATAAATAAAATAAAATTATTTTAAGACTTTAAACAACTTTATAAACCAAATTAACTAATTTATTAAAAAGGAAAGTGGAATAAATGAAAAATCATTATTTTAAGGGAACACTTTTGACTGTAGATTTTGGAAATATTTTTTTTGGTTTGGGAAAAATGTTTATTGTATTTAAATGGATATTTAATAAAATTCAATATGTATTATTCATTCCAACATTTCAATAATTCATTACATCATGAGTGATGTGATTTAAAATACACCATTTATGAAGAAACTATATTTTTTACTATTTACATAAAAATTGAATTATTTGAGAAAATTACCAAAAAATCACAATTGGACAATTTTTGAATAATAATTTTAAAAAATACATTAATTTTTTCAAATTAATTTCATTACTTGGTTTATTTTAAATTTTTATTATAAAAATTATGATTTTTAATAAATATATTAAAATATAATTTATTAAAAATGTGTTTATTTTTTCTATGAGTTTTTAATCTTGATATTTATTTTATGGAAGTACTCCTGAAAAATTTCATTCATATTACATTTTATTATTTTGATGTGAAATTATTATTCCAACTATCAGGTTTCCATTCCCAACGGTTAGGTTACTATTCCTAATGATATGTTACTATTTCAACGATCACATCATTGTTCCAACCATCACATTATCTACTTTAAATACTTATTCACTAATGGATTTAACATTTACTGAAATTACTACCAAGTTTTTTATATTTTTATTTTATAATATATCAATTGGTTTACTAATATTTTGCTTCATTTCTATAGTATTTTCAATGGCAGTGATTATTTTAGAAGATTTGAAGGATTTAAATTTTCCTATTCAACTTTTTGTTAATTTATAATTTTTTCCCACTGTAATGTTTGACATTTATATGGGTTTAGTTACTGATTAGTATAACAATATTTATGAATGAATTAAATTTTTGTGAGTTTTTTTATGAGATGTATGTGTATAAAACTATATAATATAATATAATATACATTTATTTCATGAAAAAATATCATTTATAAAATCTAGTTTTCTAAAATTATTCCTTTTATTTTATTCACTATCATGTTATATTCAATTACGCAATAAATCGATGATATTCGACTTATATGTCCAAAATATTAATCATGAAATAATTATCATTTTTATATATTAATTATACATTTAAAACCAACCGTGAAAGATGTTAATGAAAATTGAGTTACGTTACAATCATTGGGATGGTAGGATGTAAGTACGCATGAGTAATGATTCCATTTTTCAACAGTCATTATGGAAAAAGGTAAGTATTATTTTTTCCTTATAGAATAAAAAATATATCATAAATTACATAAAAATTATTTAAATACACTTATATGTACCATTAATGTGAGGAAATGATAAAAAATGAATCACATCGCTTTGTGGAGGTGGTAGTCCACACGTACGCACGAACAACATTATCATTTTTCAATAAATTAAATAGTAAGAATATAGATGGTATGTTAATTTTATATAATGATAAATATATCATTAATAACACACACACACACACACACACACACACATATATATATATTTATATATATTATGTCATTATAAACAACTTGGAGAGGCGGTGATGGAAAATGAATTACATCAGTTCACGAGGTCGTAGTCCGCCATACACATGAACAACAGTTTTGTTTCCCATTTTGATGGTAGAGGAGATGGATGTGGATTATTCCATTAACATAATAAAATCTCAGTATATGGGAAATAATGATGTTATTATATCACCATGAATAAATAAAACAAAAATGTTCGATTAAGAACTATACCTTGTCTTTAGATAACCTCTTAAGGTTCACATCCAAAGACTTCCTAGGTGGGATTGATGATAAAAAAGGTCACTAAAATTTGATTAGGGATTTAATGAAGGTATCTGGATTGGTATTTTTTGAAAAAAATGTTTTTGATGTGTGAAGAAAAGAGGAGAGGAGGTGTCCTTGTATAAGAGAGAGGAGGGGTACTCTTAGAATTACTTAAATAATTAAATTAATATAAATTAATTTTCACTTAAAATTGGATCCAAACTAATTTACTTAAATTATATGATTATTATGGGATTAAATCCTCTCATAAAATAAAATTTAGACAAGTTTAGGTGATTATTTTACCCTTATATTTTTATTTTGACCCCCAATTAACCCTTTTGACGATTACCACGATAATTTTTTTTATACTTTAGGGAAAAAATACAGTTAATATAAAAGAAAAAAGTTCTATAAATGGACCGTTAATTATTTAATTTACAAAATTACATTCACTTTTTTGAAGATAATATTTATAGTAATTTTAAATTTTTTAATAAAACATTATTTAACATAAAATATCATTAATGTAATTTTTGACATTATTCATTTAATTTGACTTTAATTACATCAAGAAAAAGATGAAATTTGAATAAAAAAACTTAAAATATAAAAAATATATTATAATTATTTAAAAAAATTGTGGGAAACTATAAGTCACTCTAATAATATTAGTTTCATATTTTTTAAAATCATTTTACTAATTTCTATACTACTTACACAAGAACTGTATCACATTTCATAAGAATTTAAGTTAATTATTTAATTAATAAATATTATAAATAAATTAAAATGATGAAAAGAATAATTTATATTTAAAATCATAATTTATAACTTAACATATCATTTGTTTATCCCTACGTTAAAAATATAGAGATAATAAAACAAAGGGAATGACATTTGTGACTTTTCTTTATTTAAAATAACATAATGGTCAAAATCATGGAAAAATAAAAAAAGAAAATATATTCAACATTTGAATAATTATGGAAAATATATATTCAGAAAATAAAATTTATATAGGTTTTATGGTCATTTTTTAGTCCATATCTATTTATTTTTAACCTTGATTACCCGATTTACCCTTTACCATGGTAACCAAAAGAATTAATTTTATTATTCATAGTGTCCAAAAACAAAATGGTTAAATATTTACCAAATTTAAACCCAATGATTCAAATTATGGAATAAATTTTTCAAAATTCAATTCAAAAAATTAATCTAATTTAATTTAAAATCAAACTCGTACAACGTGATGAAGCATAGTTTTCTTCTTCAGAAAACTGTCTTTTTATTATAAAATGTTTTATTAAAAAAATAAAGTATAAAAACAATACCCAGGAATATAATTGGATTATTTTTAATCAAAATAAGATAATTAAATTTTAAAAATACTCGAAAATAGAATTTTATTTTATAAATACAAAAAAATACAATATTCAATAAAAATCATTATTTTTCACTAATCACTGAAAAAGAAAACTTTTCCAAAAATTATAAAAAATTAACCTTAATATAATATTGACCTAAAGATTTAAAAAATTAAATTAATTTTATAAAATTCATTTTTTCTATTTCTAGAAATTAATTATAATATTTACTTCCAAAAAGCAATAGACACCATTTTTGAAAAAACGTATTTTGAAGAACAAAATGAATTTATTAAAAATAAATTACTTTTTTCTTAAGAATTAATAAATAAATTTTAATTGATTTAGAAATTTTTATATATTCCATTATTTAGTTAATCTTATTCATACTCTCCAATTCAATGGCTAGGTTATAACAATCATATTTAGATAATAATATTTTTCAGTTCATTTGAACTTAGTGTTGTGTATTTTTTATGCTATAAAATTTTTTATTTATTTTAAAATCTCATGATATTATATTCTATGGTTGATTATATGTTTAAATGTATAGATACCCTTTCTGAGGTTTTATGTGATGAAATTAACTTGAATACATTTATTGATATTTAATTAATGTTTAAAGTATATGTAACCCTTATGTATCACTTCTATTTTAGTGAGAGGTTTTTTGAGGAATAATGATATTATATTTTTTTGGAAATAAGTTTAACTTTATTGAAAACCTTTAGGGTTAATATTATTTTAATAATATTCAATAAAAATTATTTGATTTTATATGGAAGACATAAGTTGTATACAAAGCCTTAGTGGTTAAAAAGTGATTTGATGATTAATGTTTTTTTGAGGATGTTTATCATTTTTTATTAACATTATAGGAATTATATTATGTACAAACCATAGGCTGGGAGAAAACTAGTGGAATTTGGGAAGGCCACAAGGCTTGATGACACAATCAATGGGAAATTAGTGTGCAACACCTACCACTAGCCTATGTAATGTCCTAGTTAGTATGAAATTATTTTTACTTAAATAGTTTGATGGATACATATTATATTGATTTAGGGAAAAATATTATAGCATCAAATGTTTTTTATTATTAGTTGATTATTGATATTCTGGTATCCATTTTTTAGGTTGAGGTATGCATAACCATTAGGTTTAATATAAAATATTATTTTCAAAGAATACTATTAAATTTTTAGAGGTGTAAGCAGAAGGGTATGATATAACCTTTGAGGTTAAAAAATTATTTAATGTTGAAGTAATTGAGGTTATTTAGGATATAAGGTTATTTTTTTAATGCATGATCTATGTTAAAACTTTGGTTTTTTTATTGAATTTTAGATATTAATGTATTATTTATTCATATGAAGGTTTATTCATTTTGAGAATTATCTTAACTTTTATAATTTTTTTGGTTAATATCTAAATATACGAGGAATATCCTTGTGTCCTTTTTATGATATTATGTGACCCATTAGAAATCAATTTTATTATTTCAAGAATTAAAAAAATTATCTTTAATACTCATTATTTAGAGAAAAGGATGGTGTTGTGGTATAAATTGATTAAATGATGAAATTATACTTTTTAAGTAATTATATTTCCTTATGTTCTTAGTCTAGATGGTACAATAATTCCTCAACTCTAAGATAATGATCTTGAACCAATTTTTTTTCCTAATACCTTCATTTCTAATGAGTCAATGACCCCTTTCACAACTCACAAATATGTGGTTATGTGGTCATTAAATTTCTCCTGGATATGTTATCTAACCATATCTATGAGTACTTTAGAATTATTTTTTACCACCCCAAGATTTTATAATATATTTCTATTTAATAAATTTTATTTCTTCAATAGCTTGAGTAACACACAACACCAATTTTAAACAAACCACAATTTTCTATTAAAATGTTATTTAATATTTATAACCTAGCCCATAGTTTGGTAGGTATGAGTAGGAATAAAAATATTATGAAACATATATCATTTACACATGTATAAAATAAATTCATTAGTTATCAATTGATAATAAATTAAAATAAAAATAATTTTGAAAATAAAAGAGATATTTTTCCAAAAAACTATTTTTATACTCACAATGTGTTTTTATGCTAATAAATTAAATTTATTAGTATTCATGAATGATTTTATGGAAGTTTATATAATATATATTCAATAATATATTTTATCGTTGTTGATACCTATCAAATGATAATCTAAAAATTAGAATGGATGAAATATCTGAATCATGGGTATTATTTTCTTCGCATAAAAGTAAGGGAAGGTGGATGAAATACATAGATCATGTAACCTTCATAAGGAAAAATTATCACATGACCATTGTATGGTCATACAAATGAATCATTCATAGTGTATAATCTTCTTACAATCATGCAAAGTCCCATTGACAAGACCTTTTGTTCTTATGAAGGTGTCTTAAAAATCATTGATGATCATGCAGAGGATGTCGGGAGAGTTTCTCTGAATCATGAAGCTTGTAAAATGGGGAAAACCTAGAAATCAACCAAAACCCCTTATAAAATAAAGGTGGATAAATGAGTAAGCCTCATGCAAAGAAGAGTTACGTTGATATTCATGCAATGTGATCCTACGATTTGTAAGACCTCATGAAACCCCTGGCGATATGTCGACCTTGTTGCATAAAATCATGTTGGCGTGTCACCTTTATCATGTAAAGGAGCTCAGAAACATCTGTTCATGCACATAAAGCCCCTGTGGATCCATAGAAAATCAGAGGGGTTGTCTATGGTAGTTCTTGCACTTCATCGCAACATCCATCCCTGATCATGTGATGTATCATATAAAAGAAGAGTGATTGTCCCTAACAATTCTCACACAATGTTGTGAGATATCCTATCCTTGTAAAATAAGGAAGGAAATAAAAATGGAAAATGTGGAAACTTCTTGGAAAGTTAAGGTATGATAATCCTCATGAAAAGGGGATTTACACCTAGGGTGATCACTATTGATCACATGGAGACACCATGATGTGTTAGAATGATCCCATGGAGCCCCTTGAAAATATGACTCTATCTTGTGAAGGGCCCTAGAAAAGTCATCTATGATCATGTGAAATCCTTACCACAGACGTCCTGATCTCATGAAGACTCCTAGACATGTCAGCATGACCTTGTGAAAGATCTTTGACTTGTTAACATGGTTAGATGAAATCAATTTGATCGAAGAGGGTCCAATAAACATAGTAATGGAGTATTATTCTCACGGTCACTGTTATCATGTGGTTCCATAGATGACCCTTTAAAGGATAATGTGACACAAAAAATCCTCCACCAACTATAGATCATATTTTAGAGATATGATTCATGCAAGGAGACATATAACTGGGGTAGAGAGGCCTATAAATAACTATCCCTCAACCCCAAAAACCACACACAATGACAAATGATACATGAGGGAACATGAGTTGACTTATTAGAGATGAAGGTCACATGATCACAAAGGTCTTCCTCTAGGTAAAATCTAGGGAATGACATAAGGTATCACACAACATGAATATGTGCTTTTCATGATAACTATATAGATAACGAGAAGGAATTTCAGCATGTAAACCATATTATGAGAAGGTTTACCCACATGGTGACTAGGTCACGTGAAACCTAAAATAAGCTAACACTTTACCAACCTTTAGGAACATATGAAATAAAGGCTGGAAGAAGATTAAAAAAGAAGGAATGATTATGTGCAGAAAAATACACTAATATTCATGTGGTTTTCATTACCTACCCAGATCATGAAATAGAACCAGGGAATATCACCCAAGTCATGCGTCACCCCCCCATACTTAGAGTTTAGATCATGATATGTTCCTTAGATATGTCAAGAAAGTAATGTGATTCCCTTTTGGCATGCCACCCAGGTATTTAGAAGTCCTTTAGGATTTCCAACCAAATCTTGTGATATCCTCTATACATGTCTCCCAAGTTAGGAGTTGGAACTAGATCATTATACCCAAGTCTTAAGAAGTACTCCGGGATTTATAGATAATTTTTGTGATTTCTTCCATAAATGTCACCCAAGTTATATGATGGGACTGGGGCATGTCATCCATGTATTGTGAAGTCCTTTGAGCTTTCCAGATAGATCTTGTGATGCCTTCCAGACATGTCACCCAAGTCCTAAAATGCCCTGAAGAAATGTCAACCAAGTATTGTGACATGCTCCTAACATGTCAGCCAGGTCTTGAGACACCATCCAGACATTTCAGATAGGTCTTATAGCACCATTTAGACATGTCAACCAGGTCATGTGAGACCTTCCAGATGTATCATCCTAGATCATGTGACATCCTTCGGATAAGTGAGATGGATCATGCAGTTTTCTTTAGACATGTCTCATAGGAAACCAAGAGATGTACGGATGTCCTCAGACATGTTATAAAGATACCCCACACATATTAGGAAGACAATTAGGATATGATAACCAGATAATTATGATGTTTCAGACAGATGTACTGGGAGATGATAGCCTTGTTTGGTGGAAATATTTGAGTATACCCCCAACTAAACTATGAGAACTCTTATTCCTATTATAAATAGGATACGTAGGATTCCTTACTAAGTCCTGAGCTCAAATGGGTATCCTCCTTGGTGTAATCCCCTTTAGGTCTCTGACACTGTAACCCATGGGATCTAAAACTCCCCCCATGGATACACCATTATTCATCATCCATCGATGGATTGAGAATCCAAATAAAATATGAGAGCTATGATTCCTATAAAAAAGGATACAAAAGATTCATTATTAAGGACCAAGATCAAATGGGCATACACCTTGGTGTAAGTTCCTCCATATCTCAAACATTCTAACCCTTGAGACCCAATCTCTTTCATAGGCTTATCTTTCCTCCTCATCTAAAAAAAGATTGAGAAGCCAACTAAACTATGATGAATTTGATTCCTTCTAAAAAAAAGATATGTAGGATGCCTTCCTAAGGGTTGGAATCCATATTAGACATCCTATAGATCTTCCCTAGCGCATAAGTCTAGAATCCTTAAGCAATGATACTGATCACTTGTTATCCCTTATTTCTCACACTGAGCATGGCTCATGTGGGCATAAGGAATTGTGATGATAATATAATTCAAATCACGAATCATACATAGCTAGGGAAACCTTAGTGTGTAATCCTCGATCAGTGGAATTATAAGAATACTCGCATATAAGGGAATCCGCTTTAGGGTAAGTCCTCACAACAGATCAAACTAGGATGAATCTGATTCCTATTATAAACTGGATATGTAGGAAACCTTCCTAAGGATATAGATTGATTCCTAGTTCCTAAGTGACCTCACATATGTCCTTTTTGCCAGATTTTAAACAGAACGGCTAAAAAAACTATGTAGGTTTTGATTCCTTCTATAAATAGGATATGTAAGATTCCTTATAAAGGTTCAATCCCTTCACCAAATATCAATCGCCTCCCTAGATGGTAGTAAAATCCATATTTCAAGGTTATATGGTTTCAAAATATAAGAAAATACCATTTTCTAATAAATAATTGAGAACATATGAATAAACTTAGTTACATATAGATGGAATCATTAATAGACCCCCTTTACACATGGAATGATTCAACACTTGATTATTTTGTTAGGGTCATTGGTCCCGTATCAGGATTCGGAAGATATTCTTGAACATATCTTAAAACTATAAGAGATCCATATAGTAGGAAATATTTACCCTAAAAAGGATGTGATGAGACCAACCTACCATAATCTTGACTAATGTGAGTTACTATGTTTCATTGGGTCTGAAACCCCAAAGGCCTGCCTACCTTTGGAAAGCAGGTCCATACTCATTTATGGATATGGGAGATGTAAGAAGTTTCCATTAAGGAAGAAAATGGTAAAATTGATGTGAATGATTGTAAAGACATTAAAACACCACATAAATCATATAGAGAAACTAAATGTGTTATTTTTATCATAAAAAATCATTTATCTAATATTTTTTCAAGGAATTTTAAAAGAATATCAATCTAGTTTTTTCCTTAAAAACGTTAATTTTATAAAAAATGATTTTCATCAGATTTTTTGAAATTATATTAAAATTGATATATTCAACTTAAATGTATTTTAATTAAAAAAATAGATTCCATATTTGGAATCAGGAGGTCCAAATTTGGTAAATGTTCCACTTTTATTTTTAGCCATTATGAATAGTAACCATGGTAAAATTTATTACCTCATTAAAGGGTAAATCGAGTTATCCTAGGTTAAAATTAAGTGATAAGGTAATAAATTTTCATCTTAATTATTATTTTATGAATATAAATATAAAAATATCACCTTAGGCTCTAAATTTATATGTTTAATGGACACTTATCCATGAAAATGACCAATATAATATTTAAATCAAAGAAAGTTACAAAATGTCACTGTCTTAGTTTTAAATATATTTTATGTCTCCACATAGGGGAAAAAATCAAGTTATGGACAAATATAAATTTAAATTTTATTCATAATATAATTATATTCATGATGATAATTGATGTGTAATTTTTAGTGATTATATAATTAACTTAAATTCGTGCCTAATGCTGATACAATATTTATTCAACAAATAGAAAAATAAAATAAATGATATTGAAAATATTAAAAGAGATATAATATATGTTATTTATCACGTTACATGAGTTTTTTAGATGAATATGACATCTAAGTCAGGTTTAAATGAATTATATTTTAAATAAAAATTTTTCATGGTGTATTTGAAGTCAAATTAATTGAATATTTTTAAAATTAATATTAATGATAATTTATCAAAATAGTATTATATTAAATTATTTAAAAATAATTAAAATATTTAAAAATTAAAATGGGGTAAAATATGGTCTAGAAAGTCATACATATTCCATTTATGAGTTAATAGTTATATTATATGTAAAATTAAAACCCTTTAAGAGTGAAAAATACGTTACCAAAGTTAATGTTAAAAAATGTTAACTAAGGTGTTAAACCAAATGAAAAGATTTGAAAAACTAAAAAAACTAATAAATTGTTTTGTTGATATTTAGACTATATAATACCATGGGTTTGAATACATATCCATTTTTATTAATTTTTATTTAGAATTAATTTATTTTAATTTAATCTTTTAATAAATTTGAAAAGTGCCCCTCACCTCAATTATAAAAGGGAACTCACCCCTTCACTTTTTTACGCCACTTTGAGAAATATATATCCAAAAAACCAATTATTACTATTCTTAACATAATTATTTTAGTTTTAGTGATTTTTCCCAAAATACCTAATATAAGTCCATTAATAATAGATTTAAAGGAAGTATACCGAAGAAGTGGTAATCATATTTATCAAGTCCTTCAAGTTTATTTCTTCTTCTACTTACTATTAAAGTGTTATAACCATATAGATATAATATATATAGGATAATAAATATACTGATATGTTACCATTATTATGGAAAAACTATATTCTATCTCTGTTCTATCCTATAAAAAGTGAAAACATCACTCGTGCATAGGTACGACTTACCATCTCCACACAACAATGTAATTCGTTTTTCATCACCATTTATCTTAGATAGTTATAAATAATTAAATAATGATTATATAATGTATTTATGATATAAATACTATTTTTTAATTAAAATATCATATACAACTTCTTAAATTCCAATCCTTTGTAAAATGATAACGTCGATCGTGTATACATGTGGGCAACCACCTCTATGAAGCAATGCGATTTAATTTTATTTTTTACTTTACATAGATGGTAATGAGGATGAATTTTATGAATATATATAATTTATATGATATAATAATTATTATATAAATTATAATTATTATTTACTTTTATTTCTTTCCATCTATCAAAAAATGAAAACAACGTTCATGCATACGTACGACCAACCATCCCCAGGAATAGTGTAATTCATTTTTTTATCTATAACTTTCATGGATGAAACTTAATATATATATAATGAATATAAATTATAATTATATCATGATTATAATTATTTATATTATATAACCATGATCAAAGTACAAGGACCAAAACTATCAAACCAAAATATACATGAAAATAAAGTAGTTATCAGCAGGAACAATGATTTTAATAAAGAATTATTTATAAATGGGTGATAAAAGGTTATAAGTAAATAATATAAGATATGATATATATGAATATGGTTATTAAATATATTTATAACAAATATAAATTTATTATATGGGAGTTCTGGACATTTTTTAAGGAAATTGGACCAGAGATAAGGGTTTCCCTTAAAACCTTTACTTCTGTGAGCTATATTCCATATTCACCACTTATTTATTTTATATGGTGTATATAATACCCCTTTGATATATTATATAATGAATAAATTTGTATTAATGGTATTTAAAGTTTTATATAATTTTATTTCTCTCATGGGGCTTATGATTCTAAAGATACCCAATTGGTAATGGTTTTTTTGACAATCTCATCATTATTCATGATTGTTAATGTTTAGTCCTATTTGGGGAAATATTTTTATTAGTTATACATATTTTCCTTGATATTTTTTGTATAATATTTATATTAATCTAAAATGATTTATTAATGAAATTTTTACCAATGTTTTAATATTTACAAAACGGGTTGAAAATAATCTTCTTGTTATTTTCCAAATAAGGTACTTTTTGAAAATTTTACAAAAGTGTGTAAGGAATGTTTTTTAACTTATAAAAAATGAATATATTTTAACTGCATCATGAAAAATATTTTATCTAAAATATAATTTAAAATTTTACAAGGTTTTTTAAAGAAAACATATTCCTCAATATTTGTGAAGTCATTAAATAAGCGATTTTGAAGTGAAAATTGTATTTTTCTCAATAATTTCCTATGATATTTTAAAGTATTTTTATCAATGTGAGCATCATATTTTGAATATTATAATTTAATAAGTTTATTATATTATGTTACCTTCCAACATATATTTATGTAGGGTTTATGATTATTTTTATTATGGAGAGTTTTGATATTTAGTATTCTAGTTCTTCCAATATGAACAATTATTGATTTTTAAGGTAGATGATTATGTTGAGTTATTTATTCATATGTGGAATGGATTGGAATTATTAAATGACTGGTGGGTCATAGAGTTATATATACCCTCAATTAATCATTAAGTCTCATGATAAGATTTAGTTTTTTTTGGGTGAGTTCTTACCCATTTGTACAAGATGTATTAGCATGAGGCCTTGAGAGTATGTTTAATATTTCTTAGAATGAGGTTTAAATAGTAAGTTTTAGATGTCTAGAATTTTGAATTCCATCATTATAAACTCATTTATTAATTTACATGTGGTTATTTGAATAGTTTTTATATATTAGGATATGTTTTAGCTCATGTGATTATTTATGTGGCATTATTTGATTATAATTTATTTCCTGCCATATTATTCATGCCTTATTTAGCTTCAGATATATTCATACCATTACTGAGAAGTTTCGATCACCCCTTTCTTATGTTTATTTTCTCTAGGATACCAAGAAGTACTTTATGATTAATATACAAGGATATTATAAAGGTTACACAACTATTTTTGAATAAAATAATTTATTGTATGTTAGGTTTTTAAATATATATGTGAAATTGAAGTATATATCTAATTTACCAAGACTACTAGACTATTTGGTCCTTTGAGATGTTATTTATTGTATCTAGTACCAATGTATTAAAAAAACCAATAACTCTTGGCTACTATGGTCAGGGTATTCACACGATTTATCCTCTATGTCCATATTTTCACTCCCCAATAATGTTCTCCTATTTGGAAACCGAGTTTTTTAGTATTCCAAATAACCTTTATATTTCCTTTTCCCTCTTCTATGAGGAATTTTTATTAACCCTTTTTATGATGTGGGTTTTCAACAAAGGTATTTTCAAATGTCAAACCCACAATTAAAAATATCATGTTTAAATTGTAAGGATGCAATTTATTTATAGAGGTAGAATGTAGAATCATGAGTTTTTATAATATATTCTCTTGAAATAAATCTAATTTCTTTGATAGATTGTGTCACACCTAGCACCATGTTTACCATTATATACTTTTAAAATGTTATTATTTAAGTATGAAAGTTATAACCATGCTCTTAAATTAGAGGTATCAATAATAATAAATATATTTTAAAAAATATATTTAAAATTTTTATATAATCTATATGTATTGATTAATTCTTAATAAATTAGTACTCAATTTTTAGTAAATTCATTTCTGGCTTCAAAAATATGTTTTCTTCAAAAATAATTTCTATTGCTTTTGGGTGACGATAATACAATTAATTTTTACTAATTTTAGTAATGGTATTTTCTAAAAAAATTATATCATTTTTGAAATCATCATATCAAAATTATCTTTGGGTGAAATGTTATGATTTTTATGAAAAGATTTAGTTTTTAATGAATAAAGAAAAATATCGATTTTTGTAAAACTATCATTTATTTTCATTAAATCAAGTAATTTTAAGTCTGATTATATTTTTTATTTTGAAATATAGTGAAATATTATCCGTTTTATTTATAATAATTTATTTAATTTCATTTGAATGAACAATTTTCATGATTTTGGTATAAATATTTTTTTACGCATAAAAATTCATTTCTTATGAAAACTATTTTTAAGTGCATAAAGTTTTTCCATTATAATTAATTAATATAACCATTAATTAGGAATGATTTAAATTAAATATATATATATATTATATATATTTATATATTAATTTAAATTTATATAATGCATATTACTAGACATAGAGTTAATTTAAAATAATTTTTTCCTCAAAAAATGCATTTTCTTGAATCACCACTTTTCGTCATGCTTTACGAGTTTGATTTTAAATTAAATTCTGAAAATTATGTAAATTGAATCTTTAAATATGGATTCCATATTGGGTATTACGAGGTTTAAATTTAGTAAATCTTTCCCCTTTAATTTTTTTCATTATGAATATTGATCATATTAAATATTTGTTACAACAGTAAAAGTAAAACGAGTTAATTAGGTTTATAAATAATATGACAAGGACAAAAAATAACAATTAAACATGGATTAATTTTATTTTATTAGTTTAGTTCATCCATGACCATCCAAAATTCTAATATATGACTTTTTCTCCATTTTAATTTGATTTTGACCTTTATATTATTTTATATAATGAAAAGTAAAAAATATTAGTTTCTTGATTTTTAATTTATATTATATTTTGTGATAGGTATAAAGATAAAATTTGTTTGATTATAAATACTTATTTTAAATATTAATTATTTTTTATCATGTAAATTTTCTTTTAATTTTTATGGATGAAATAATTACATTAAATGCTTATGTAGAACCAACACAATATTTATTCAATTAATAAGAAAATAAAATAAATGATTTTAAAAATGCTAAAAGTAATATAATTTGAATGAATTATTATCATTAATTAATTTTAAAGATAAAAGTAACATTTTAGGGTAGTTTTAATTTATTATATTTGAATTAACTTACTATATTGATGTTATTAAAGTCAAAGTAAATGAATAGTTCCAAAATTGACCTTAATGATATTTTATAATAAATAATATTTTATTAGATGATTTAAAATTCCTAAAAAAATTACTTGGCCAACTAATAGAGATATGGTAAAAAATATCAATTATTTTTCATTTATGGGAAAAATTGTTTACTATAGTAACTTCTTTAACCTTAAAAGATTAAAAACGTTTTTATCCTTATAATTGTAAAAAGGGGTAACAAGGAGTTAAAATAACAAGATAAGGGTAAAAACATTTTATAAAATTGTAAAAATTTTATTTTGATCCATAATCATCCTATATTTTAAATATATAATTTTGGATCCATTTTTTCAATAGAAATAATTTATATTAATTTAATACTTTATGAAATTCCAAAAGTACCCCACTCCTCACTTATGAAAAGACACATGTTATCCTATTTTATTTACACTAAAAAAATACACTTATTTAATCGCAGACTTGACCAAATCCATTCCTAACATCCCCAAAATTATTCTATAGGTATTTTTAGGCATAATACAAACCTTAGAGGGATTAATTTGTAAAGAAATGGAGATTGTCCAAAGAATAAATATAATTCTTAACCATGTGTTTTCATTTTATTTTGTTCCTCCTATTTAAAATATTATTCAACCCTAATTATTTAATAAAATAACTATATCTTATATAATAATATGTTATTATGTTAATTTCATAACCTATATCCATTTCATTCTTCCACCATGTGGGAAACAAAACCATCGATCTTTTCTACAACGAACTACCGCATAACGAACTGATGTAATTTTTTTTCCATAACTTCCTCTATGATCTATTTATAATGATGAATTTAAAGTAAATATATTATATTCAGTAAATATTTATCATTATGTAAAAATTATATGCCACATATTTTCCACCCTTCCATTCATTGAAAAATGACAATATCGTTCATGTATACGTGTGGGCTACCATCTCCACAAAGCGATGCGATTATTTTTTTATCACCACAGTAGATGGATAATATATATAAGTGTATTTAAATAAATAATATAATATTTACGATATAATTATTATTCTGTAAATAGAATATAATACTTACCTTCTTTCCACCATGACCTTAGAAAAATTAAAACATTTCTCATGTGTACGTATGACCTTCCGTCTCCATGATTATAACGTATTTAATTTTTCATAAAATTTATTCATCGATGTTTTTAAAATTATGATTTATGTGTAAAAATTATAATTATTTCATGATTATTATTCTAGACATTATGAAATAATTACCTTATTGACCATATTCAACCTATCCGTGTCATTTTGGATATATGAACCGAATATTGTTAAAACATCTGACATGAACTTAATTGATTATGTAATTAAATATAACATGGTAATAAAAATAATAAAAGGAATATTAACCATGAATTTTTTTATTAAGAAATTATATAATTAAATTAGTTTTATTATTTATGAATATAAAGAATGCAAGTGATTATTTAGATCTAAGGATAGGTATTCTGTCTCAATTTCCTTTCATTGAGGCATATTTTAATGTTATACACCAATTTATTTTATATATTGTATATAATACCAATTTTAATATTATATCATTAATCCTTCAAACTTCATGGTATTTTATGTTTCAATAAAAATTATTTCATCCAACTATATTTTACTTGAAAGTTACCAAGTGGTAATGGTTATTTAGCTCAATCATTATTCATTAGATTAAATCACTTCTTCATTGACTATATTATGCCAAGATTATGTGTAAATTGAAATTTGATTTATTTATAATTTATTTAAAATTTTCTATTTATAGATTTAATTTTGATACATGTAATAATCTCATTGATTAATTCTCACATCCATGATACGACCTTTTTAAGGGATTTCATCTCAATTTCTATTCCGTTGAGAAATATTTGATATTATGCACCTATTTACTTTTATGTGGTGTATATATTGGTCCTTTGATATATTTATCACTAATAAATATTTTTTTCATAAATATTAGTTTTTCAATTCAATTTTATTCTTCTAATGGGTTATAACTTAAAAGTTAAAAAATAGATAAGGATTTATTTTACCGTCTCATATTTTTTTGGGATTACATTAATTTTCCTTAAAGGAACCTTATAATCTATCCATAATAAAATCTATATATTTTTTTTATCCTCAAGATATTTATGGAGTTTCCATATTTTCATCCAATTATTCCTCTATTTGGAACTTTAATCAAGGAATGAAAATTTTAAAATAAAACCCAATTTAATTTCTCTTTTAATCAAATATATTTTTTTCCATGTCTATATTTTTGAAAATTGATTTACAAAATTACTTTTTATTACTCAAATGATTTATTAAGAAAATTTTAATTTATCCTTACATTTTTATAAGTTTTTAAAGGAATATTTATTGTGTTTTCTAAAAGGTATATTTTTTAATTTCTTTATAAAAATTCAAAAGGAATGTTTTTTAACATGTACAAATTTTAACAGACTGCCCCACCATTATAACCATTTTACGATATTTAGCTTATTCTAAAATTTTTCAAAGATTTTACAAATAAAAATATATATGAAAAATTATTTTAGAAATTTCACTTCCATTTTATTCTATTATTTAAAATACTTAATTTTACTATAAAATCTACTTTTTAAATGAATTTATGGCCATATCTCATATCTTGAATAAATTTTTATTTATTGATTTTCTCTTGAAACATTCAATTTCTTGTGATCATTAGAAATTAAATTTCTCTTAAAAATCCATATTATTTATATCATGAATATACTTATTTCCTAAACCATATTCCATTTCTAAATATGTAATTTTACTTTGAATATTATTGTATTGACTTGGAAAATATTGATATTACATATTATTTTCTCAATATTGACATTTTGTTGAAAATGAATATTGTTTATTAATTGAAATTATCATTCAATATATGGGGAATTTATTTTATGGGTGGATCCTGTTTACAAATATACCCTCGATGAATCAATAAATCACATGAGACAAATTAGTTGGCCAAAATTATTAAATGGGTCTTGGTTTATACCTTTCCATCGATTAAAATTTATTTAGGTAAGATCTTAAAAGTATAGATACCATGATGTATAATATCATAAAATCAAATATTAATCATTTTATTCATTGAAATTTATGTTATTATTATCGATGGGATTACTACATTGATATTATCCATGGATGTATTTTTTTCTCACGTTATTGATTAAATGAAATGTGTTTTTAGTTATTTACCTTCTTATATTGATTATGACTAATTGATTCATGATAAATTAAATTGTATGTCACTCTTATTGAGAATCTTATCTCACCTGTTATTTTTTTCTTTTTCCAAGGACATGAAGAAGTATATTATGAATAATATCATGGGTGAAAGAGTAATTTTATGATATGTATTTTATATTTCCAATACAATATGAGAATCATGAATGTATTTGGTTCTTAAAGACTAATAAAATGATTGGTCCTTTTGGATGTTATTTTTGATATCTTATACCAAGGTAAGAAAGTAGACACTGACTCTAGGTTACTGGATTTGGGGTTGTTAGATTAATTTTTTATTTTCACCCATTGGTTTTGGATTTAAGTTCGATTATGATGTTATTCCAATTTAAATGTTCATGTAATGGATTAGGTGATTTCTTATACTTATCATAGACCAAGGATATTTTATTAAATCACTAAGGATATGTTCAATCTTGGGTTCTAGATCAAAGAGATCCCCATGATGAGATTGTTTTATAAATAAAATAAAATACAATAGAAGAAAATAAGACCATAATATATTGGAAATAATTTTGAATTTATGGTCAAAATAAAAAATAATTAATAAAGGTGAAATAAGTAATAATAATAAGAGAATAAAGGAACTAAAAACCCCTAATTGGTTGAATAAAATATGAACCCCATAAATGATTCCATTTTGAAGAGTATTATCATGGGTTCTCTTAAAGGATGTGTAATTTAAAATACTTAGGAACATTAGAGTGGCTGAGCATGTTCATTATATAAGGAGGTGGTACTTATATCAACATAATAAATGTATTAAAAAAAAAAAATAAATAAACACACTACTAAAAACGATTTATTTATTTGATGTTTATAAAATAAAAAGAATTATGTTGGAAGAAAATTGTTTTTTTTGAAAATTAATTAATAAAATACAATGAGATGATTTTTTAACAAAATATTCTTATAGGGTGTAATAAATATTACTCTTCCTCATTACATACCTATTAATCATAATCATTTAAATTGAAATCCACTTAATTATGATACCTTTATTTATGACCCCCAAACGCCATGGGAGTTAACTTCAACTAAAAAAATTAAATATATTGAACCCTAGGCTTACACTATAATGTGTAATCATAAAACCTTAATTTGATCATCATTATAAGGATAGTTTATATTCATAAGTGTATTATGTATCAAATCTATATAGTAAATGAGTATTAATTGAGTTTTGGGTTTATATTTGAACACTAAAAATTAATCTCTCTTGGATTGGTTTTCATGATTAGGTTTACACTCTTAAAATTTGTACATTCTTGAACACACATATAAAATACCTATCACTTTAATTTTTATTTTTAAATTTAAAACATAATTCATTAATAATATTAATATGAAATATATCTTTCTCATTTATTCAAAAAAATGTTATAATTAGATCAATTACTATGAGAAATTACTCTTCCGTGGGTGGAGTACTTATCATAGAAAAAACTTCGATACAAAAAGGTCTCAAAAGTGTATAAACCAACAACATTTATACTCTTGATTTATATCCCAAATAATTTAATTATAAAACAAGATAAATTTAATAAAACAAGTTAAATATAATATAATTGGATAATTTTATGACAATAAAAACAAAATTACCACAAATAAGTGGAAAAGAAGAGAATTAAGGAGGATATTATGGCATGATATCTTCATTACTAAAATTGTGTATAATTGTACAGGAAAAAATTTTTATTTCTCCAAATCATCTATCTTTTGAAAAACCCACTATAAATGAGAAAAAAACACATTTTTTAAGTTTAGGGGAGGCTAGTGTTACATGAGTTTACAAGCGTGATGGGAAAATTCAACTGAATATTTTAATAAAAATTCTGTTGAATTATTGACCTCTAAAAAACATGAACCAAATGTATTTTTATAAGTTTTATTTTTTTGTAATTTTATCCTCTTTATACTGTACAAAATTTATCCCAATCTATTCCCAAATAAAGAATATATGACCCAAATGGTAAAGTGGTGTCTATGTTGATGAGTCGAGTCCATCTTTGACTTCATGACCTATTTCTCCAATAAAATTTTTGATCTTGAAATTATGGTCCAAAAAACATTATATTTAAACAAGTTTATAATACTATCCCAAAATTTAATGTACAAATAAATTTTAGATTAATAATTTTTTCAAAAATACTAGATTTTTACATTGAAGGGTTAAAAATAAATTTTTTATCAAATTTTAAAATCCATGATCTAATCCCACATTTTTCATAAAAAATAATAATTATAATGTAGGGGAAATATATCATTTATTATCAAGAAAATATTCATTAAAAATATGTTTTATCACTGACCACATACTTCTATACTTATTTCTCCTATAGAATAATTAACTATAATATTTTATGTATTTTAATATGGAAACTTTATGAAAACAGTTCAATAAAATCCTCTCCTTTTAATTATTTAAAATACTCACAACATCATCAAAATAATTTGGTATTATATTATTTAAAAAAATAAAAAATAAAACTTAAATACTTCTGACAGAGTTATCAATTATGGATTAAAATTGATAATAAACATGGTAATCCACATGGATTACTGTAATCCTCTTGCAAGCATGTTATCATTTTGACGTAAAGCCTTAATTCGTAGTGTCTAAGCCCTTCATATTCATAAAAAAGTAAAGTATAGAAAGTTAAAATTTTTACCAAATAACATACACATATTATAAAGTTTTGAAAAAAGTTTATATTCCTAGAAACAGATTTTATTCGTCAATAAAAAACATATATATACATAAAAAAACTTACACATATATGTAATATTTCTTTTTCCACACTCTATGAACTTAATAAAATATATTATACATCTTCAAAAAAATATTTCATATTCAGGTAGTCTTAATGCCTTTTTTAATTCTCCCTTCTCAGATTATCTTAAATGTCCATTGAGAGATATATTATGCATCACTGTGATGATTTTTCTCTTTATCGATTATATGAACTCCGTGGAAAATATACCACACATGAATTCAAATATATTACACACCTATCCAAATATCTTATTCATGAGTTTGAAGATGTCACACATCTACCCAAATATTACATATATAAAAAAATATTTTCATTTTCTATTTTCTATAGCCACATCAAATATATTACATTCTAACTAAAAAACTCACCCATATAAGGAAAATCATACACACTTGAGGACTACCAATTCTATAAAACCTGAGGTTATTATATATCTTATGAAATTTCAAGACTTTATCAAATAATCTTCTCTAAAATATCTCATGTATCAAGGTGTAATTGAGGAATTTCATAAATTATTATAAATATTATCAAAATATGTTATTTTATAATTATTTAGAACAATTCTAAAACTCCTCCATGTGTACTAAATATTTATCTAAAACTATAGTAACCTGATGAAAATTCATCCATTCTCCACTACTAACTTCTATATCTCTTTAGTGAAACTTAAGGAACTATTTTTATAGATTGCTTCCAATTGAATGAATATAGAACCATATAATTTGTGGTTCCAACAAGTTTAAATGGATCAAACTAAGGGTTTTATGATTAATAAAAATGGTAGCAAGGTGTATAAATTGAAAAGTATCTTTATGGATTTAAGGAATTTTCAAGATATTTTTATTTTAAGTTATATGATTTCCTTAGAAATGATAATTTTAGGAAAGGGAATGTGGGTAAAAATATGTATATAAAGAATACCAACACCACATCACTCAATGTAATTTTTTATGTTGATGATATTACATTTCACAGTAACGATGAAAAATTGTGTGAATAAGTTTCCAAGGTCATGAAGAAAATGTTTGAAATGTATATAATTGGAGAGATGAAATTTTTCCAGGGATTTGATACCACCCAAGACACTGGTCACATATTTATCTCTCAATTAATGTATGCTAAATAATTATTAAAGGGGTTTGATAAGAATGAATCAAGATGAGTGTCTATACCAATACAAGAAGGAACAACACTAAGAAAATATTATAAATATAAATCTATTAATGAGAAAGAATTTATGGTGTTAATTAGAAGTTTCTTATACTTGACCAAACCTAGTATATAAATACTAAATTTCATTACTCTTTGTGTTATATATCAATGTAATTCTAAAGAATCACACCACTTAGTCACTAAGGTAATTTTGAGATATATCTCAAATACTTGTAACTATGGATTACTATATAAGAATAAAAGTGAGATAGATTTGATGGGATTTATAGATAATATCTAGAAAGGTGGAATTTATGATAGGTAGTACACCTCAGGTGGGGTAATTTTGATTAGGGAATGATTTGTAGCATGAAAATATAAGAAGAAATAATTTTTTACCCTAGGATCTACTAAATATGAATATGTGGATAAATCACATGAGGCAACATAAATTATTTAGATGACTACTCGACTGAAGGGTATGACTGTCATTGTAGGATATATACTAGTTGTTATATATGTAAATTTAAGGGCCATAAATCTATATGAGAATCATGTACAACATTCAACATAAAAGTACATTGATATTAAGTATCATTTAAAAAAAAAAGTTACTTAAGGCATATTTAAATTGTAATTTATTCAATCAAAGGAGTAGATTGTTGATATCCCTACAGATATACTTATAATTGTGGCTATTGACTGTCTGAGGATTAAAATGATAGTGTACCCCACTTTCCAAAACCATGTTATGTTTTTTTTGGTTTCTTTACTTCTTCAAATTATACTTTAATCTCCACAAAGAGGAAGAAATAATCTGTAGGGGAGAAAACTACTTGTTCTTGAACTATTTTGAACTATTTGTTAAGTGAGTGTAGGATATAATTTAAAGATAAGTTTTTTATTTCCTAACTAAAGATTATGAGATGGTATCATTTGTGTATTTTTTTTATAGAAAACATTGATTTATGAATTAATCAATCTCAATTTTTTACAATGTTATAGCTTAATTATACTTATATTTGATTGGTTCATGGATTATTTGTTTGAAAATGTTGACACCACATCCTTTAAAAACTCTATATTTCTTTATTGTTAATAAGTAGGATAAAAGAGATAAACATTTCAAGTTTTCATAGATCTAGGGGGAGAAATTTTAAGATGTTCTATGATAATAAAACATAAATGTATGGTATTGGTATTGAAAAATATAGAATGTGGTTATTTCTAAATCCACTTAAGAATATTTATTTATTTATTATCAATACATATGTTTGAGGTGTTTAGAATTTTTTAGAAATAATTTGGAGTGGTTGGTGATGGTTGAGAAGAGTTAAGGAAATTAAGATCCTATTTTCGAAAGTTCTGGAGTTTTTTAATGGAGTTAAAAAATTTATAATGTACCATAGTGTATAAAAGTAAATCTGTGTTGAATTTTAAAATTTTAAAAATTCCTTAGAATAAAAAATTTATGTACACAAACATAACAATAAATTAAAGCTGAAGAATGCATAAAATTATTAGAGATACAGTGTATGTAAAAGTCATACAAAGAATATATGAAACTAGATATCTAAGAATAATAATAAAATTGTAAAAGTATTTCTATTTAGAAAGAAAAAATCTAGAGGAGAACCCATGAATTAAAAGATTCATGATCTATATATGATTCATTTTCTAGTTATATATAAGTAAATTTGATAAATATGTAAATGTATTCTAATAGTTTGAACTGAAAATTGAAAATAGTAGATATACATAAAAGGACTTTTAATAGTTTTCTAGATATGTAGAAGTAACTTACAAAATATATAAAATTCTACCATTTATCCAAAATTGAGAAGATAAATATTTCATGGAAGATACATCTAGATGTTAAACCAGGTGATGCAGTGCTATTCTAAAAAGTTTTAAATATCACAATCTTGTGATTGGTTGTGATTAAAGTTGAGTTTTTTTGAGAAATAGAGAATAATGTTTCCATTCTGTGATGGATGTTTCCACATCATGAGAAAGTTTGAGAATGAATGCTAGATTGGGATGGTTCTAATATTTGAGATACATCCAAACCCTAAAGAGAGTGTCCACATTATGGCATTTCTGAAATGAGTAGTTTGGTAGTGTTTTTTTTCATGTGAGACATTTCTTAAAGAGAAACAACAAGAATAATTTATATCATGTTTGAAACCATGGTGGATCATCACTTACAATGAGTTTGTAATCCATATCATTCCATGATAAGAGTTTCCAATTTACAACCCTGTGAAATTCAAATGAATTCCATATTGAAATGAAGTTATTCTTGATCTTAATATATTCTATTATATTTATAGGTGGAGATTATATCAAAGGAAATATGTAGAGAGAAATATGAAATTATTATTATCAAATAGAAAATAAAGGCAAAGTTTTCATTGAGATTTTATTATGACATTATTGGTAACCAGTTATATGAATTTTCGATGATTAAGGATTGTGGAAAAATAATACACCAAGATCAAGGAGGTTTCATATGAAATGTATGAAAATGATCTTTCAGAGAGATTATTAGTATATAAGGATAAAATAAAATAAAAATAAAATCATTTGATAATGTTATGTCTATTCAAGAGGAATTTTTAAGAGTTAAGAACCATACATATCACTTTCTGTATTAGATAAAGAAGAAATAGATAAAATCAATATAGTCCATTGGATAATTGAACATTATATATATATATATCATTATTCATTGAAGTTTTCTTTTTTGTTTGTTGTATGTTTTAAGTCTGTTTTCTGAAATAATTTGCATTAGGTTAAAGATAATTACCTTTACAATAGATACCTAATAATAATAAAAGGATACCCATGTTTTTGTTAGATAAAATCCACCATACACTGGGGATGTAGTCATAATTCTTGGCAGCAAACCTTATTAACAAACTTTCTATGTTCATATTTTGTTGCTTCATCATTATGGGTTAAAGAGAGGATTATAGAATAAGTAGGAGAGAAGTTGGGATTTATAAGAAAAAACACCAACAATAATTCACCCCTTTAAGTGTTAGTTTCATCCTATGTGATCTGATCAATTGGTTTCAAAACATTGGTTATCTCTTTGAATTCTTTCTTGATTTTTCTATTGATCAACACAACCCCATCAAAAACAAACAAGTTCATAAATTTTATGGAAAATGTTTCTATATTTTTAAGTAGGGTATGGTTCCATACATTCCCTCCCCAAGTATTTATATTCAAGATTCAATTATTTATAGTTTTAAAAATCCTATTGAAACTATTGCATGGTATTTAATTAATAATTAAAATATTGAGAATTATGGAAAGGAATGAAATTACTTATTTTCCTCTTTATAATAGAAGGAACTAAAAAAGTTATGGTCTGTAAAACTACCGATAATATTTGGGGAAAACATCATAGTATTTATGAAGGGAATAAGAAGGTGTAGGAAGATAAGTTTCAAATATGTAATAAATAGTTTGAATATTTCTAAATTCATGTATATGAATCAATTGTTGAATTTTTAACAAGTATTAATGTGATAGTTAGATATACCAATATATAAGGATAAACTATTAAATATTATACTATGAAAAAGAAACATAAGAATATTATTCAAGATAAATATAATTCCAATATATCATATCTTGAATACAAAGATCCTATTGTTTTCACTATTGATGAACTTCACAATGCTCTCATCAATTATGAAATGATAATGGGTGATTATATCAAGATAAAAGTCTAGAAAGAGAAAGTAATAGATTTTAAGATCCTAAATATTGAATATGATGATATAGATTCAAATTCAAATGAAAATATAGATTATTTTTCTAAAACCCCCTCCCTGATGTCATGAAGATACAAAACGAGAAAGGTAATTATCAATGGAAACTTACTTTTAAATGATTTATCGCTGGAAATTTTTTACATTTCTCAGCCAGGTGTCCCTTAAATATCTTAGATAATGTTAACGAAGATCAAGATATTAAGATATACTCTAATAAAGAATCTCACTGAAGATAAATGTCACGACCCATCCCCCGAGGCCCGTATCGTGACTACCCCAAGCACGCCTTCCATAGGCCAGGGGCTGGCGACTAGCACCAAAGGCGAAATTCCCTAAAACTGGGAAGGCATTGCCTTTATAAATCATAAAATAACCCCTACCTTGCTTAACAATTGTTCGTTGACAAAGTCGCGGGAAAAGACAACGTCGTCTCGTTGACGTCGGGAAGCGTCCAGGGTAGGAGCCTAATTATTTTATTGTAAAATTCATAACTTTTAAATGGTAACTCGAATTAGAAATCCGAGGGTACCATTGGGTTCGTTGGGATGTGATTAACTTAGGAAGAGCATAACCTCAACTGGGGCAGGTCGAGGGTGACTGATATTAATTTTGTGAACTTTTTTTTTCTGGTACGTTCAGTAAACGTGCGAGCGGCATTTTATATATTTTGAACAGTTGCTCGGAATTGAAATCTGAGGTCACCATTGAACTCGCAGCTTCGATGATTTCTTAGTGAGACCTTCACCGCGGTTTCATTCTAATGAGAGTGGAAGTTAGATTTCAGGGTTTTTAATTATGTTGAATAAAAATAAAGTTTCATTTGTGATGACCCGTCCCCCAGGGCCTATATCGTGACTACGCCAAGCCCGCCTTTCATAGGCTAGGTGCTGGCGACTAGCACCAAAGGCGTAATTCCCTAAAACTGGGAAGGCATTGACTTTATAAATCGTAGTTACACACAAATAGAGAACAAGCGGAAGAAAACACTAAGTAAAAGTTGTATAACAAGTGTACTGAAAGTAATGGGGGGCCAGAATACAAGCCCAACTGTAAAGTACAAATACAAATGAAAGAAAGTACAACTGAAAAGGGAAAAACAACTGAAAGGTGAAAACAGATCCTAGATCCTCCTCCGGGGTTCCTACCTGAAGGGTAGGTAGAGATGGTATCCACAACACTCCACGCTCTTCAGACTCCACCATGTACCGATACATCGTAAGGTCCTCCTCCGGGTACCATCCAATCCTGGCGCTCTCAGCCTCTATTAGCACTGTCCGTCGTCTGCATCCAACACAACGAGGTACGGGCATAGCCCGTGCAGGGGTGAGTATAACGATACTTAGTAGGGGCCCCGATACCCTCAAGGTCTCATAAAATCGAACAAGGATAAACCACAAAGTATGACATCAACGGATAACCATTACTTAGTTATATGCCCATACATATAACTAAGTTATCAAGTAACCCATATCAATCATGAGGAAAACACAAAGGTCATTAACTCAGCTCAAACTAGGTATAAACAACTTAAAAGAGAGTAAGAGATGACTAGTTGTAGCCACTGAATCATCCTTCACTATCGAACGACAGATATCTGTAGAAACCTAAAACAACAGTCTGTTGAATTGGTCGATCCTACGTGGGATCTCGGTACAAAAGTCGTCTTTGTCGAACACACGGAGGATCCATGTCCAATATTGTCACTATCAAACCCATAGAGGATCCAGGTCCAGTCTCGTCACTGTCGAACCTAGAGAGGATCCAGGTCCAGTCTCGTCACTGTCGAACCCACAGAGGATCCAGGTCCAGTCTTGTCACTATTGAACCTAGAGATGACCCAGGTCCAGTCACATCACTATCAAACCCACAAAAGATCTAGGTCTAGTCTCATCATTGTCAAACCCACAGAGGATCCAGGTCCAATCTAGTCACTGTTGAACCCATAGAGAATCGAGGTCTAGTCTCGTCACTGTCGAACCCAGAGAGGATCCAGATCCAGTACGCTTGATTCTGGGAGTGTGCGCTCCTCAAGTCAAGTGTCGATACATCAACTACCATGAAGTCTCAGGTTGATGTATCTCGTATTTCCATCTCATCATAAGGAACCCAACGTGACAGATGACCCATCAATTAGACGCCCAGTCTGTGAGTTATTGGCTTTTCTGTTCTAGGATCCCAGTTGGTTTTTAGGTTCAAACCAACCCAGCTATACCCCAACTACATCCAAACCTTAATTGGGGTATTCCAAAAGAACCATCCTACTCTAAGCCTTCCATTGCCACAGACGGTTCATTGTTTTGACACCCGTAGCCCAAAATGTGGATAAAAGGTGTAATCGGGCCAAAGAGGGTCCGAGTTCGGTCCGACCCAGTCAGACTGACCTGGCTCGACACGGTCCGAATCAGGCTCTGACCCGGTCCGTGGGTCCGACCACGTCCAGGGGGCAGCCCGACCCAAGTGGTCGGCCCGACCCGAGTTGGCGGCCCGTCCTGAAGGCGGCCCGACCCGAAGGCGACCCGACCCAAAGGGTGGCCCGACCCGAAGGGGTGGCCCGACCCATCGACCAGGGTGGCTTGGTGGTGGACCACGTGGCCCAGCCTGGCTGGCCGTGTGGTCTAGCCTGGCGGGCCAAGTGGCCCGGCCTGGCTGGCAGTGGGGCCCGACCCGACTGGCTGCGTGGCTCGGCGGCTGGCCGTGTGGCCTGGGCCAGCTAGCCGCGCAGTCTAGCGGTTGGTCGCGGGGCCTGGCCGCGACTAGCTGGCCGCGTGGCCTAGTAGATGACCGTGTGGCCTGGCCGGCTGGCTACGACGGGCTAGCAGTGGGGCCTGGCTGGCCACGCCACGTGGCTTAGCAAGCCACGCCGTGGGTGGGGGGGGGGTGCCGCGCCCCCCCTTTGTTCGTAACGGCCAGCACATGGCGCCGACCCCTATAACCACAGGACCCGAAGACTCTCGCCTGTGTAGCACATACCGGCGACCTGCTCAACCAGCCACCCTCCCCTATCCACCGCAGCCTTAGGCCGCAGGTCTTCTCCGGCGTGGCGCGGCGCGACGGCGCCACACCCCTTCTCTCCCGCCGCGGCCCGCCCTGGCCGTGGTCCTACACCACCGGCGTGGCGCGACGACACCACACCCCTCCACCGTGGCCCATCGTGGCGACGACTCTCCTCTGCATAGCGAGGTGGTGCCACACCCTCTTGGAGACCCAGCGGCCTTTGCGCCATCAGTTTCTTTCGCGGTTCGCATGTTGCTGGCCGCCGTTGTTTGCCGATGTCTGTTCCTCTACTGTCAATAAACCATATCAATCAAAGGGGAGGGTCAGGACATGTTTGTGCTGTCTGAACCCTCCTCGTTACGATTGAATTTTACCCTCCGTACCTAGTCATATGATGTGTGCTTTGAGAACTGAATGATATCACCATAACGAGGAGGGTTCAGATTGCATGAACATGGCCCGACCCTCCCCTTTGATTGATCATAATTATTGATGGCGGAGGAACGGACCGCAGTGAACAACATCGGCCAGTGACTGGTCGACCGCGAAAGAAAACATTGGCGCAAAGGCCGCCGGGTTGTGACACCGCCTCGATATGTGGAGGAGAGCTGCGATCACGATGGGCCACAACGAAGGCGCGTGATGCCATCATGCCTCACGGAGGGCAGCATGAGGCCATGACCAAGGTGGGCCGCGACGGAGGGGTGCAGCGCCGATGGTGCAGTACCTCCGCCAGGGCGGGTCGCGACGGGAGAGCAGGGGTGTGGCATCGTCATGCCGCACCAGAGAATACCCACAGCCTATGGCCGCGGTGGATCGGGGAGGGCGACCGACTTAGCTGGCCGCCGGTGCGCGCTACAGAGGTGGGACCCTTCGGGTCCCGTAGTTATAGGGGCCGACACCATGCGTTGGCCGTTACGAACAAGACCCCCCCCCCCCCCACGGCGTGGCTCGACGGGCCACGTGGCGTGGCCGCCCGGCCGCAACCCGTCGACCAGGCCCCACGGCCTGTAGCCGGGCTGCGCGGCCCGCCGACCGCGACCTGCCAGCCAGGCCCCCCGGCCGGCCACCGGGCCCCGCGGCCGGCCTGCCGCGGCTCGCCGGGCCAGGCCCCACGACCAGCCGCTGGGCCACACGACCAGCCGGGTCAGACCACTCGACCAGCCTGATCAGGCCACAGGGCCAGCCCAACCGGGCCATGTGGGCCGCCGAGCCGGGCCACCCTTCAAGCCGGGCCGCCTTCGGGACGGGCCACCCACTCAGGTCGGGCCGACCACTCGGGCTGGGCTTCCCCCTTGGACCAAGTCGAACCCACAGACTGGGTCCAACCTCGGTTCGGACTGGGTCGGTCCGACCGGGTCGGACCGAACTCGGACCCGCTATGGCCTGATTACACCTTTTAGCCGTATTTTGGGCTACGGGTGTTCGAACAAAGAACCGTCTGCGGCGACAGAAGGATTAGAGTAGGAAAATTCTTTTGGCATACACCACTTGAGGTTTGGATGCAGTTGGGGTACGTCCGGGTTGGTTTGAACCTAAAAACCAACCGGTCCCCTAGAACGGAAAAGCCAATAACTCACAGACCGAGCGTCTGATTGAGGTGTCGTCCCTCGCGTTGGGTTCCTTATGATGACATAGAACTACATGATACATCAAGTTGATAATTTGTGGTAGTTGATGTATCGAAACTTGGCTCGAGGAGCGGACCCTCCCAGAATCGAACGTAATGGACCTGGATCTTTTGTGGGTTCGACAGTGATGAGACTGGACCTGGATCCTCTGTGGGTTCGACAGTGACGAGACTGGACGTGGATCCTCTGTGGGTTCGATAGTGAAGAGACTAGACCTGGAACCTCTATGGGTTCCACAGTGACGAGACTGGACCTGGATCCTCTGTGGGTTCGATAGTGACAAGACAGGACCTGGATCCTCTATGGGTTCGATAGTGATGAGACTAGACCTGGATTCTTTGTGGGTTAGACAGTGACGAGACTGGACCTGGATCCTCCAGGGGTTCGACATCGACGACTTTTGTAGCGAGATCCCATGTAGGATTGATAACTTCGACAGACTTCTGTTTTAGGTTTCTACAGATATATGCCATTCGATAGTGAAAAATGATTCAGTGGCTACAACTAATCATCTCTTACTCTCTTTTAAGTTGTGTATACCTAGTTTGACCAGAGTCAATGACCTTTGTGTTTTCCTCATGATTGAGATGGGTTACTTGATAACTTAGGTATATGAATGGGAATATACCTAAGTAACGGTTATCCGTTGATTTCATACTTTGTGGTTTATCCTTATTGGATTTTGTGAGACCTTGAGGGTCTCGGGGTCCATACTGAGTATCGTTATGTTCACCCCTGCACAGGCTATGCTCGCACCTCGTTGTGTTGGATGCAAACGACAGACAACGCTAACAGAGGCTGGGAGTGGTAGGACTGGACAATACCTGAAGGAGGACCTTATGACGTATCAGTACATGGTGGAGTCTGAAGAACGTGGAGTGCTGTGGAGACCATCTGTACCTACCCTTCAGGTAGGAACCCTGGAGGACGATCCAGGAGTTGCTTTCACCTTTCAGCTGTTTGTCCCTTTTCAGTTGTACTTGCTTTCAGTTTTATTTGTACTTTACAGTTGGACTTGTATTCTAGCCCCCCATTACTTTCAGTACACTTGTTATATAGATTTTACTTAGTGTTTTCTTCCACTTGTTCTCTGGTTGTGTGTGATTACGATTTATAAAGGCAATTCCTTCCCAGTTTTATGGAATTACGCCTTTGGTGCTAGTCGCCAACCCTTGGCCTATGGAAGGCAGGCTTGGGGTATTCACAATACGGGCCCCGGGGGATGGGTCGTGATAGTAAATCTAAATCAATCAAAAGGAAGAAAATGTATGTATCCAAAGTTTTATAGAAGGATTATTCTATCCTTTTAATAAGAATTTTATGTTAGTAAAGGAATCTATAATGATAATTGCATTTCTAGGAAGGCTTCTCGTAAGGTTATCATGGATCAATAGGAAGATTAAAGTGTTTCATCAGAGGATGAATCACACAATAATTTTGAGTTTTCAGCCAATGAAGAAGAATCAACCATGGAATACACCATTATAATGAAGATCAATATTTGCTTAAAGAATATTGGAAGACATAGAGATAAAAATTCACATATTAAGAAGTTCGAGGAAAAGTTTACTCATATCTTGATTTAGAATGAGTTCTAGTCAAATAAGATAAAATGTTATAACTAGAAAATGTTGAGAAGTGTAAAATTATTAATGACATGACTTTAACTATAATCCTTAGAGATAATAAGGTAGAAAAGTTGAAGATGAAAATGTGTATTCTAAGAAGAAGATAAAAAATTTCCAATGTTACTATAATAGAGTTATGTAAGGTGTTGGTGAGTATAATAAGAAAAAAATTCAAGTATATTTATTTTATAAGATAATGATCATGAAAAGGGAAATCCTTTTGGTTTTGTACTTCAGAAGAAATTCAATAATTTAATAGAATTTAGAGGAAAATAGTAATTTGAATTATCTAGAAAGCCACAAGAAAAGGAAAACCTTCTAATATCCCGGAATATATTTTTTTAGAGAAATATATACATCGGCCCAGAATTCCCAAAGAATATACCCACTAATGGGTTTAGTGAAATTTTCTTATTGGGTTTCTAATAAAGTATCTAGAAAAAAATACATGAAAAACTAGAATTTTGATCAAAGAAGGAGGTTCAAAGGCTACTGTTAGTGTTTTGGTGTGTTTGGAAATAATGTTTAAAAATTATTGTATAATATTTCTTTATATAGACTAAGAGTAGGGAATGAAATAGGGGAGTGAAGAAACAATTGATGAGAATAAATCACATATTCTAGTATCCTGAGAAAAAGATTAAAATACAAAATAGTTTTTAGGGATTGCCATAGGTTTATGGAAGGTTTGAACAAGAAGGAAAAATATCAAATAAGTGCCTCTATTTCATACCAACTCAATTAAATATATTATATAAATATGTAACTATTCATAATAAGAATTAGTCCAATCAAGAGGCTAATGTGCTTGAAGTTTTATTTAAATATTGGAAATTTGAGAAGCCATGGATTATGGAAAATAATTATTCTTATCATATAAAAATTAATTCTAATAACTTGAAGATTGTTGAAATATATAAAGAAAGAACTACCACCTTAATAAATGAAATATCATTAAGAATAAAAGGTGTTGGGATGACCAATACAGGGAAAAATTTGGTGTGTCCTAAAAATTCTCTATCTATTGATGGACAAGAGCCTAACCTGTTGAGTGTATCACAACTCTGTAATGATAGAAATAAGGTAATATTAAAAAAATGGATTTCATGTAATGATATTGAAATATGGAACTATGGTAACAAGTGGGTTGAGAACTCAATGCAACGTATTTTAGGTTGGATATACCCAAATATATTTCTACTAACTACAAAATGGGGTAGTAGTGATAGTTATTTTGTGATCTAGTGGTGGTTTAAACCACTACCTAATAGTGTAGTGACAGTTAGTAAAACTGCTGTGTATTGCATAGTCTCTAGTCATTTAGCGGTGATTTTTTTTTAATTTCATGGTGGTTTTATTAAGTTTCATTTTTAATCATTTAGTGGTGATTAAATGTTTATTTAGTGACTATTCTTTTATAAAAAAATATCTTGGGGAAATATAAATAAAATAAAAGAAACCACTGTGGAACATATTAGTATTGGTTTATTTTAGCAGTGGTTAAGCATAACCATAGATAAACATATTAAATATAATTTATTTAGCGATTATTACTTAAAACTACAACTAAATCTTCTTTATTTAAAAAAATGTTAATAAAAACTATAAATATAAAAAGAAAAAATTTAATAAACAATAATATAAATATATGTTATACCCGTCATATATATATCATACATCCAAATTCATGTACAAACATCCAGTCATCACAAAAACAACCCATGGACAATATATATCTGTGCTACAAACTCCACTGCATATATCTGCCGCCACATCATATCATCAACTATAACTGACCACATCATCTCACCAACCGTAACAAAAAAGAAAACAAAAATTAAATCTAAACACAATAAATAAGAATTATAGTAGAATAATTGATAAAATTTTAACATACCATGGAAAATAAGAACCATCACAAATACCTTCTGAAGAATGTCATGGATCAGAATTTTCAACCTCCAGCCTACTTCCAGCATCTTTCACCTATAATGAAAACCGGAACATTTAAGAAAAGAAATGCGAAAGGGAAAAGACATAAAAAATATTCAGAATGCTGAACATAAAATTTATTATTTTGTTAGTCAAATAGAATTAATTTTAGCATAAAAAATAATATATAATATAATACACTTTGAAAACATTAATATAACTATTTAAGATAAGATTAAATATTTGAAACTAAAAAGGGATAAGTAAATATTCTAATTTATTTTTAACGAGATTTACGGTGTTCTTGAAATTTATTTAATAAATAAATTTTAAAGATTTTGATATCATAGATGTCCTATATTTAAAAAACAACACATTAGTGGTTTTCCTATGATTTTGCATCAATATGAGATCATTTTATATGGTTTTTATTGTCCCATGTACATTTTAGTGTTTTAAAACACTAAAAACACATTTATGACAATAATGGTAAAATCATAATTCTGAATGACATGCCATCAATTTCTAAATTTCAAAATTAAATATATAGTTGTTGTCTGATTAGCCACTGTAAGAGACTAATATTAGTTGCTAATATATGTAGTTTTCATGTGCCTTGCTATTCATAAATACCATTTTAGTGCATTTTACATTTTGAACACCCATTCTCATCATTTGTGCACTTCATGCCCAATGTGCACCAATTTAGGCCCAAAGTTTCATCTGATTTTAAAGAATGTAACTATCAATGTTTTAATTTGACATTTTTGGAAATGGATATTCACTTAATTATGAACATTTTTTATTCAGGAATCAATGGATTATTAATAAAGTATGATGGAGATATTTGGCGATTAAAGGAAACAATTCTGAAGAAGGCAGATTGGATATCATCCCACTGATCGGACTATGGGGCCCACAATACAGGCCCAATGAAGCCCAAAATTTATGTAAGGATAGAAGGAATATAGGGGAACAAATAATTATGCTTGATACAGTGATAATTCGTTCTCAATGGGGGTGATTAAGGCGGCCCAAGTTGAAGATTCAATTTTGGGCCAGAGTCTGCGGCCCAGAAAAATAGCCCACCATTTCAATTATATCTCCCGAACCACAACTTATTTTGGGATAAAATTTTACATACTGTTAGGGGACATCCGGGGATTCATTTAAGTCTTCTAGGGCCCACTCAAATTCGGCCTTCTAGAAGGTCCTTTTGGCGCGTCTTTCCGGTGGATGCAAGCTGGCTGCAACTTCGGGGCAAGAAGTGGAAAAGTCTCTTATCATTAATGTTCCAACCACCTTTTCCCAACATAATTAATTCAAGACACATGAGATGTAGGGGGCTAGTCCAAGGCTTCATTTTTTCCTATTTAAGGCAGTAGTGGTGATGGATTTGGGGAGGTTGGGTGCTTTCTTTTCATTGTAATGTTATTATGCCAATTTGCCTTTGTAATGTTCTTCCTTCTCATGTAAGTTGTTCGAATCAACTTAGTCTTCAATAAAAGTTCTTTCTATTCTCTTGTTCTGTTCTTATCCTTATCACCTTGATACCGTTGCCTCATGGTGTGAATTTATTCACACCAAACCTTGTGATTTTGTTCACACAACGGTGGAGTGATCGTTATTTTTGTTGTTTTTACTTCTTCAATTCCACCCCCATAAGTCTACTTTCCGCTTCCGTTGAGAACTTGTCATCAATGGAGGGCTAGCTCTTTTATGGGTTGATCCAAGGGAGTATCAAGGGGCTGTATTGAATGTTATTTCTCATTCCCTAAATGTTATTAATTTCTTTTGATTGAGTTTCTTTCATTCAATGATTTTTATTCTTCCTCTTACTTATTGATTTTATTCACCCCACTTTCATGTGCTAATTACATCCTTTACCTTGGAGTGCTCATGAAAATGATCCTACAAGTGTATAGGTGATTATCATATGTTTTGAAGGTTTTTAATCAGTAATTGATGATGTTAGTTTGAATTCATTGCATAAATTCTTCTCGAGTTAATGAAATTAAAATCGTAAAAAAAGGAATTCATTCAATCCACCCCGAGCAATAACCTAGGATCAACTCATTTTCTCCTAATTTGAATTCACATAGATCTTTTAGTACTATTTCAAAACAATCTAAAATCATCCCAAGTTGGCCACTTTATAGCCAAAAATCCATTTCTTTTTATTGAGTGTCTAAAGGTTCTTCTTAGGTCTCTGAGGATTCGACAACCCAAGCTACACTACAAGCGACCGCTTGACCCTTAAAACTTGGGTAAATTTGGGCGAGACCAAATTTTGGCGCCGTTGCCGGGGACTAAGTAAGTTCCTTAGACAAAAACCTTCTTTCCCCACCCCCATTCTTCTACTCTCACCCAAGATCTCTTATCTTGTCCCTTTCTCACTTTTTTTTGGCGCATGTCCGCCTACACCCGCGATTTCTCAAACAGACTAGTTAGGGTGGATAGTACTAGGATAGGGGAGTCAAGTGAACCTAGGGGATTGTTTAAATCAGATCCAAATATTCTTGAAACCCCAAAGTCAGAACTTGAAACAAGTCCAATGGAGGGTCATCCACAAAATCAAATTTTAAACCCTGGGGGGAATCAAATGGGAAACCAAAACCAAGAAGCTCCAAACTTAGGGAATGTAGTTGATCAAACCATGAACGACTACCTCACTCCTACTTGGACCAATGCCCCCTCATGCATTAGACACAATTCCATAGGAGACACCAACTACATATTCAAACCCCATGTCCTAAACCACCTTCCAACCTTTCATGGGATGGAGTCAGAAATGCCATACCTTCATGTCAAAGAGTTCAACGACATTGTTGAAACCATGTGTCCCCCACATCAACTAGAATCTGCTAAGATGAGGCTCTTTCCTTTTTCATTAAAGGATCGATCTAAAAATTGGCTAAACAACTTGAGTCCTGCATCAATACACTCTTGGGACCAACTGCAAAGAGAATTCTACAAAAAATAATTCCCTCATCACAAAACAATTTCACTTAAAAAGAGCATCCAAAACTTTTTTGAAAAAGAGGGAGAGTCATTTTATGAAACATGGGAGAGGTTCAAAGACACCCTAAACATGGTTCCACACCATGGTTTTTCTATTCCTGAACAAGTAAGAATTTTCTATGAAGGTTTGGGCCCGGGGAACAAACAATTTATTGACATGATGTGTAATGGGACCTTTAAAAACAAATCCCCAAATGATGCTTACGAGTATCTAGAAATCCTTGCTGAACAAAACCAAACATGGGGAACATCACATTATTCTGAAAAGCCTCAAAGAACTACTGGAATGCATACACTTAGGGAAGAGGAAAGCCTTAGGGCGAAACTTGCAGCACTCTCTAGGAAGGTTGAAGAGATAGACCATAGGAAAATCAATGAAATCCAAACTGTAGACCTTGTTTGCACAATCTGTGACAAACATGACCACAAAACGGAAAACTGCCCAACCATTCCATCCATCAAGGATGTTCTTTTAGGAGGACCACCTACTGAAGTCAATGCCCTAAACTTTCAAAAGCCTCAATACCCAAACACATTCAACCTAAGGTATAATGACCACCCAGGCTTCCGATGGAAAGATAACCAACAACCTAGCCAACCACAAGGACCAAACCCCTACCCTACACAAAATTTTCAAAACCATAACCAGTTCCAACCACAACCAGTCCAATACCAACATCCTCCAGTCCAATACCAACAACCCATCCAACAACCAAAGTATCCCCCTGGGATAACCCAACCAACACAAACCCCTTCCCAATCTGTCCCTCTCCCAATCCTTGAACAACTGTGCAAACAAATGGAAAGGATGACCTCAGAAGTCTCGTCCCTTAAACAAGAACTTCAAACCATAAAAACTGGAAATGAACCCATGCCCACACAGGCCATTCCACAACAAACATCAAGGGGGGAGACAAGTTGCACTCAAACAACTCATGAACAACTAAAGGTTGTGACAGTTTTGAGAAGTGGGAAATCAATTGAGAAACCTGAACAAATAGTTCAAAACCCACCTGAAGATTCAAACTCTAATGAAAAGTCAAATGAAACACATGAACAAACTGATGATACTAATAAAAATGTGAAGGAAACAACTCTTCAAAAAACAACCCCACAACCTGCCCCATTTCCTCAACGCATGAGGGGGAAAACCAAGCCTGAATTGAGTGAAACATTGAGGGAAATATTCTCACAAGTCAAGTTGAACATTCCACTCCTTGATGCCATTCAAACCATTCCTGCATACTCAAAATTCCTTAAGGACCTCTGCACATTTAAACAGAAATTCTCACATAAGAACCAAGTCCTTCTGGCAGCAAATGTTAGCATAACAATCCAAGGAACCCTTCCTCCAAAGATGAAAGACCCGGGATGCCATTACATAAATGTTGAACTAGGAGAGAACAAAGTTGTAAAAGCCTTGTGTGATCTCGGAGCCAGTGTGAACCTCATTACTTATGCTATGTATTGTCAGTTAGGGCTCGAAGAACTCCAACCCACATCTGTCACTCTTCAACTTTCTGATCGTAGTATTCGAGTTCCAAAGGGGATCTTAAAGGATGTTTTGGTGAAAGTTGAAAATTTCATTTACCCAGCTGACTTCATTGTTCTTGACAATCACCCAAGCTTAGGTCCTAGGGAGCAAACCCCAATCATCCTTGGTCGTCCCTTCCTTGCAACAATCAACTCTGTTATCCGAGTCCGAAATGGGAACATGACCATCACCTTTGGAAACATGAGTCTAGACTTGAACATCTACAATGAAAACTCTCAAATTGGGGATGATGAAGAGATCCATGAGGTTAATTGGATGGGTACTATTGATAGTGAACTCAAGGAACATCAAGGAATTACCGAAGGATGTTTAAGTCAAGAAGAGATTGATTTTCTTTGTTCACATGAGGGAAATTTGTCTCCTTGGCTTGAATCTGTTTCAGATTGCTCTATTGATGATTTTCTAGAATCACCAATCAATGATACCATGAGTGAAATCAATAACATCGAGTCCATATCCCTTCATGAAACTACTCTAGCTAATTTAGTGGATGAAAATTCTCTTCACAAGGAACCAATTTTGTCAAGAAATGTGAACAAAGAAACTGAGTTCAATACAAAGTCTCATCCTTTCTTGGAAAGTGATAACCACTCTGATCTTGAATTTAAGGTTTTACCTTCATCACTCAAGTATGCGTTCTTAGGGGACAATCAATCCTTTCCTGTTGTCATTTCTTCCTCTATTGAAGCCAATCATGAGAGGATGCTTCTAGATGTCCTTAAGAGACACAAGAAAGCCATTGGATGGACCCTATCAGATATTCCTGGGATTATCCCACTTATCGGGACTCATAGAATTGTTCTAGAATCCGATTCAAAGCCATGTCGTCAACCTCAGCGACGACTCAATCCTAATCTCATGTAAGTAGTGAGAAAAGAACTTTTGAAATTGTTAAAAGATGGTATCATCTATCCTATAGCTGAGAGTGAGTGGGTTAGCCCAATCCATGTGGTTCCAAAGAAGGCAGGAATCACAGTAATAACCAATAATGATGGAGAGATTCTTCCAACAAGGGTTAGTAGTGGATGGAGAGTTTGTATTGACTATAGGAAGCTCAACTCTTGTACCAAGAAAGACCATTTCCCCTTGCCCTTTATTGATCAAGTCCTCGAACAAGTGGCGGGTCATCAATTCTACTGCTTCCTAGATGGATTCTCAGGGTATAATCAAATCGAAGTCTCTTTAGAGGATCAAGGAAAAACGACCTTCACTTGTCCATTCGTCACTTTTGCCTTCAAGCGCATGCCCTTTGGGTTATGTAATGCCCCTGGTACCTTCCAGCGGTGCATGATGGGAATCTTCTCGGACATGGTGGGGGATTGTTTAGAGGTCTTCATGGATGATTTCTCCATCTTTGGGGATACTTTTGAGGGATGCCTTCTAAATGTTGAAAAGGTTTTGTCAAGGTGTGAGGATAAGAATCTCATACTAAATTGGGAAAAATGCCATTTCATGGTAAGGGAAGGACATGTTCTAGGTCATCTGGTATCTGGTAGAGGGATTGAAGTTGATAAAGCTAAGGTTGACATCATTCGTCACCTTCCCTCTCCTAAAACTGTTAAGGAAGTGAGGTCCTTCTTAGGACATGCTGGTTTTTATAGAAGGTTCATTAGGAATTTCAGCTCTATTTCTCGACCACTTTGTGCTCTATTGGTAAAAGATGCTCCATTTTTATGGACAGAAAGCTGTGAGGAATCATTCTCTACACTCAAGTCAACTCTTATATCTCCACCTATCATGCAATCTCCAAATTGGAAACTTCCTTTCGAGCTCATGTGTGATGCAAGTGACTTCGCTGTAGGAGCAGTCTTTGGACAACGGTGTGAGAAAACTCCATGTGTTATTGCTTATGCAAGCAAATCTTTAAATGATGCACAAATAAACTACACCACTACTGAGAAAGAGCTGCTTGCTGTTGTATTTGCTTTATAGAAATTCAGGTCTTATCTCTTAGGATCACCCATCATTGTCTTCACTGACCATTCAGCCCTAAAATACCTTTTCCAAAAACAAGATGCCAAGGCTAGATTGATTAGGTGGGTCCTTCTTCTTCAAGAGTTTGATTTAACCATTAAGGATAAAAAGGGTGTTGAAAATGTTGTATCTGATCACCTCTCTAGGATGGAATTCAAAGACAACTCACACCACCTCTCTGTGTCTGATTCATTTCCCGATGAGCACCTCTATTCAGTGAGTGATTGCCCTTGGTATGCTGACATAGCAAACCATTTGGTGACGGGTGACATTCCAAAATTCTTGGGGACCCATGCTAAGAGGAAATTCCTTTCTGATGTCAAACACTATGTGTTTGATGATCCTTACCTCTTCAAGTTCTGTCCTGATCAAATCATAAGGAGATGTGTTCCTGAGTCTGAGCAAGATTCCATTCTAAAATTTTGTCATGGAGAGGCATGTAGAGGCCACTTTTCTACAAAGAAAACCACTGCAAAGGTCCTCCAAAGTGGTTTATACTGGCCGAACCTCACTAAGGATTCCTTCCAATACTGCAAAAGTTGTCCTCAATGTCAGCAATTAGGATCCATTTCCAAAAGAAATCAAATGCCCCTCACTCCCATTCTAGTCGTTGAAATCTTTTATTGTTGGGGAATTGATTTCATGGGACCCTTTCCAAACTCTAAAGGATACCTCTACATCCTCTTAGCTGTTGATTACGTCTAAAAATGGGTTGAGGCCATTCCCACCAAGACTAATGATCATCAAGTTGTGATCCGATTCCTAAAAGAGCATATCTTTTCTAGATTTGGAATTCCGAGGGATATAATCATTGATCGTGGAACCCATTTCTGTAATCTCCCATTCTCTTCACTCATGTCTAAGTATGGAATTTCTCATAAAGTTTCCACTACCTACCATCCTCAAACCAATGGTCAAGCTGAGTTAGCAAATAGGGAGATTAAGCAAATTCTTGAAAAAACTGTCAACCCCTCTAGGAAAGATTGGTCTGAGAAACTCTTGGATGCTCTTTGGGCATATCGTACAGAATTCAAAACCATCCTAGGAATGTCCCCATACAGGTTGGTTTATGGAAAATCATGCCATTTACCTATTGAAATTGAGCATAAGGCATTTTGGGAAATCAAGAAAATGAATTTCGACATTTCTTTAGCCGAAGAAAAGAGGAAGTTATATCTTAATGAACTTGAGGAACTTAGGATGGAGGCGTATGGAAATTCAAGGATAAATAAAGATAGAGTTCAAGCCTACCAATCTAGGAATATCAAAGTCAAGCAATTTGAACTGGGAAAACCTGTGCTCTTGTATAGTTCAAAACTTCATTTACACCTGGGAAAGTTAAGGTCTAGATGGTCAGGTCCATTCATAGTGCATCATGTGTACCCTCATGGGGCTGTATATATTCAGGATCCCACAAGTGGTAACATTTTTAAGGTCAATGGTCATAGGTTAAAAACATTCATTGAATCATTCAATAAACATGAAATAGAGGTAGAGTTAACAGAGCCAACCTATGAACCAGAAAAAAATTGATAGATTTAGGATCCATGTCGGGCTAACGATGTTAAAAAAAGCGTTGTACGGGAGGCAACCCGTGGTCTTCATCTTTCTAATCTTTTTGACTCGTTTTTTTCCTTCTTCTACATTTTGTTATTTAAAAAAAATATAGACTATTGACCTGATCTTCTTTTATGAGTAAGGATGGGTATGAAAAGGGAGCACCGTATTCATCCGTGTCACGCGGTGTGATCCCTGAGTAATACCTTACCCAGAAAATATAAAGAAGACAATGTATCATCAGTTTATTTTATTTTATTTTATTTTTATCTTTTTTGTAGGTATTAAAAAAAAATAGATTGTTGACATGTTCTTATTTTATGAGTAAGGATGGGTATGAAAGGTGAGCACCGTATTCATCCGTTTCACGCAGTGTAATCCCTGAGTAATACCTTACCCAGAAATTTAAGAGAAGACAATGTATCATCAATTTATGTTTTTATACTTTTTTTTAGGTTAAAAAAAAAATAAATACAAAAAATATATATATTAAAAAAAAAATTTAAGGCATGTCATAGGTCATTGGGAAAAGCTGGTCACAACCGTCCAAACCATTGGGAGATAAACCAGAACTGAAGGGAGACATGGGAATGCATTTTCAACATCAACTACCAGGTGACTTCATTCCATAATTTTCATTTTCAATGTCTTCATTGCACTTCTATCCTGCCACTTTTATGTTTCAATTCTTTCAACACTAGGGACAATGTATTCCAAGTTGGGGGGGGGAGATGAAAATGTGTGGAATGAAAAATGCCATTAACCTTGAACATGATAACACACATTCCAAACTCTGAAATTGGATATAAAATAATTTTGCATGCCTTGATTCTGATTTTAATGCAAGTTTATGTTCATGTGCATAGTTATTGGAAAGTGCGGTTGTCCGATGTGATTTTTCACTGTTATATTTTCATCCATTTAAAAAAAAAACAATGCACATCCTCTAGATTGTGGGGTTTTAGTTTTAGTTCTTGGGGACCCATAATAAATAGCATAGGATTGGTGATCATTTTAATTTTAACATGAGTATTCAAAAAAAAAATTTTTTTTTTGCGTGTAGAGAAATGAATTGACCTAATGTGTGGCTTTCGGCACTTGGGGATCGCGACTCCATAGTTTTCTGGCCCAGAGTTGGGCATTTTATCTCTATTTGCGGTAATTTTAATTTGTTTTTGATTGAGTTAGCTCGAGATGATGCCCGAGTATGTGAGCTTCACTTGGTTCCCTAAGGTCTTTAAGCCTGGGAGTCATTGGCAAAGTCTTGCTACATGGGTTGACTCGATTGAGTTCAATTTCAATTACCATGGAAAAATTGCAAAAAAAAAAAAAACCAAAAAAAATAAAATAAAAAAATAAAAAATGAGTACTCATCTTATTATTAAAATTTGATTGCTCCTAGCGCTTCCATCTTTTATCCCTCGAATGAAAATGAACCCCCATGTCTATTATGACACACAACACTTCATCATGCTTAATTGAATTTGGATGAAATATGGCAATGAATTTGAACAAAGGAATGGGCTTGGGCTTGGGATATTCTTATGGACATATCTTGTTTTAAATGATTTTTATGGGTTTCATAATTGTTTGGTATGTGATCTTTGGGTGAGAAATGTGTATTAAAATGTTTTTGGAAAATGGCATTCGAATTTCATTTTTGTGAGATATATTTTGCTCGGGACTAGCAAAACTCAAGTTTGGGGGGTGTGATTAGCCACTGTAAGAGGCTAATATTCGTTGCTAATATATGTAGTTTTCATGTTCCTTGCTATTCTTAAATAACATTTTAGTGCATTTTACATTTTGAACACCCATTCTCATCATTTGTGCACTTCATGCCCAATGTGCACCAATTTAGGCCCAAAGTTTCATCTGATTTTAAAGAATGTAACTATCCATGTTTTAATTTGACATTTTTGCATATGGATATTCACTTAATTATGAACATTTTTTATTCAGGAATCAATGGATTATTAATAAAGTATGATGGAGATATTTGGCGATTAAAGGAAACAATTCTGAAGAAGGCAGATTGGATATCATTCCACTGATCGGACTATGGGGCCCACAATACAGGCCCAATGAAGCCCAAAATTTATGGAAGGATATAAGGCATATAGGGGAACAAATAATTCTTCTGGAGCCAGAGCTAATTCGTTCTCAATTGGGGTGATTAAGGCGGCCCAAGTTGAAGATTTAATTTTGAGCCACAGTCTGCGGCCCAGAAAAACATCCCACAATTTCAATCATATCTCCCGAACCACAACTTATTTTGGGATGAAATTTTACATGCTGTTAGGGGACATCCGGGGAGTCATTTAAGACTTCTAGGTCCCACTTAAATTCGGCCTTCTAGAAGGTCCTTTTGGCGCGTCTTTCCGGTGGATGCAAGCTGGCTGCAACTTCGGGGCAAGAAGTGGAAAAGTCTCTTATCATTAATGTTCCACCCACCTTTTCCCAAAATAATTAATTCAAGACACATGGGATGTTGGGGGATAGGCCAAGGCTTCATTTTTTCCTATTTAAGGCAGTAGTGGTGATGGATTTGGGGAGGTTGGGTGCTTTCTTTTCATTGTAATGTTATTATGCCAATTTGCCTTTGTAATGTTCTTCCTTCTCATGTAAGTTGTTCGAATCACCTTAGTCTTCAATAAAAGTTCTTTCTCTTCTCTTGTTATGTTCTTATCCTTATCACCTTGATACCGTTTCCTCATGGTGTGAATTTATTCACACCAAACCTTGTGATTTTGTTCACACAACGGTGGAGTGATCGTTATTTTTGTTGTTTTTACTTCTTCAATTCCACCCTCATAAGTCTACTTTCCGCTTCCGTTGAGAACTTGTCATCAATGGAGGGCTAGCTCTTTTATGGGTTGATCCAAGGGAGTAGAAAGGGGCTGGATTGAATGTTATTTCTCATGCCCTAAATGTTATTAATTTCTTTTAATTGAGTTTCTTTCATTCAATGATTTTTATTCTTCCTCTTACTTATTGATTTTATTCACCCCACTTTCATGTGCTAATTACATCCTTTACCTTGGAGTGATCATGAAAATGATCCTACAAGTGTATAGGTGATTATCATATGTTTTGAAGGTGTTTAATCAATAAGTGATGAGGTTAGTTTGAATTCATTGCATGAATCCTTCTCGAGTTAATGAAATTAAAATCGTAAAAAAAGGAATTCATTCAATCCACCCCGAGCAATAACCTAGGATCAACTCATTTTCTCCTAATTTGAATTCACATAGATCTTTTAGTACTATTTCAAAACAATCTAAAATCATTCCAAGTTGGCCACTTCATAGCCAAAAATCCATTTCTTTTTATTGAGTGTCTAAAGGTTCTTCTTATGTCTCCGAGGATTCGACAACCCAAGCTACACTACAAGAGACCGCTTGACCCTTAAAACTTGGGTAAATTTGGGCGAGACCATTGTCCCATGATTTTAGGAAAATTTAATGTCATTTTCCTAGTTTTGATCCCCAAATACTTGTTTTTAAAGGATTTTGTACCTTTTAGAAGTGTATATCGAGTAATTATAACCACATTGTATGTCGGATTGACATGTTGTTTATGCGTACACATAAAAAATATCTCAGCAGTGATTATCCCTTTATTTCACAATAACATGGGGTTGTTTTATATGGGGGTTTCTAATCCACACATGTTTTAGTGTTTTAAAACACTAAAAACGTGTTTTATGCCATAATGGGAAAACTAAAATTCATAAAGACATGTTGTTAATTCCTACATTTAAAAATTAAATATATAGTAGCTTTACCATGATTTTAGGGAAATCCAACATTGTTTTCCTGGTTTTGACCCCCAAACACTTGTTTTCGAAGGCTTTTGTACCTTTCGGAAGTGTATACCAAGTAATTATGACCACACTACATTTAATATTGACATTTTTTCAATGAATACACATAAGAAACAACTCATTTGTGGTTTTACCATGATTTCACATCAATATGATGTCATTTTCTTTGGTTTTGACCGTTCCACACATGTTTTAATGTTTTAAAAATACTAAAAACACATTTACGACCGTAATGGGAAAACCATAATTCCCAATGTTGTTCTGTCAGTTCATATATCTCAAAATTAAATATAAGGTCATTTCCCCATGATTTTAGGGAAAACATATGTTTTTTCCTAGTTTGGACCCCTCGACACTTATTTTTAAAGTCTTTTGTACCTTAAAAGAGTGTATACCAAGTAATTCCGACCACACCACACATTGTATTGATTTGTTGTCTATGTGTACATGCAAAAACAAATTAGTGGTGGTTTCTCTATGATTTAACATCAATATAAGGTTATTTTATATGGGTTTGACCATTCCATGCATTATTTAGTGTTTTAAAACACTAAAAACACATTTACAGCCATAACTGGAAAACTGTAATTCAAAATGACATGATTTTGGTTTCAATATTTCACAATTAAATCAAAGGTCATTGTATCGATATTTTAGGGAAATAAGATATCATTTTCCTATTTTTGACCCCCATACATTTTTTAAAGGATTTTGTACCTTTCAAACGCTTATACTGAGTAATTTCGACCACATTGCACTTCAGATTGATGTATTTTCTATGCATAAACATCCAAAAAAACTCAACAGTGCTTTTCCCATGATTTCACATCAATATAAACTCGTTTTCTATGGTTTTGACCATTCCATGCACATTTTAGTATTTTAAAACACTAAAAATGCTTTTATACCCATAATGGGAAAACCATAATTTGGAATGACATGTTGTCGGTTCCCACATTTCAAAATTAAATATATGCTCATTATCCCTTGATTTTAGAGTAATACAACATCGTTTTCCTAGTTTTGACCCCCCAAAACTTTTTAAAGACTTTTATACTTTTTAAAATTATATACCAATTAATTATGACTACACTGTACATATGATTGATGTGTTGTGTACATGTACACATTAAAAAAAACTAATAAATGGTTTCCCCATGACTATAGAACAATATGAGGCCATTTTATATGATCTTAACTATTCCACACATGTTTTAGTGTTTTAAAACACTACAAATTCCTTTATAACAATAACAATAATATCATAATTTTGAATGACGTTCTTCCGGTTCCTATATAAAAAATTAAATGTAAAGTTTTTCCCATGATTTCAGGGGGATCATACATCGTTTTACTCATTTTGACCCCTGGATACTTGTTTTTAAAGGATTTTATACCATTAAGAAGTGTATACTAAGTAATTATGACCACAACGCACATCGAATTGATGTGTTGTCTGTGTGTACATATAAAAAAAACTCATTGGTGCTTTTCCTATGATTTCACATCAATATGAGGTGTTTTTCTATGGCTTAGACCATTCCATGTGCATTTTAGTGTTTTAAAACACCAAAAAATGTGTTTATAAACATAATGGGAAAACCATAAATTGTAATAGTATTGCATCGGTTCCTATATTTTAAAATTAAATCTATGACCATTTTCCCATGATTTTAAGGAAATCCAATGTCGTTTTCCAGATTTTAACCCCCTAAACTTGTTTTTAAATACTTTTTTACATTTCAGAAGTGTATACTGAGTAATTCTGACCACACCACACATTATATTGAGGTGTTTTATATGAATACATGTAAAAAATAACTCAGTTGTTATGATATCCTACCTTTTCATTAAATAAATTTACATGACATTTTACAAACAAAGGATATTTTAAAGTTTAGTGTCTTCAAAATGAGGTACATAATACATGAAAACTTATAACATTATTATATGCCACAAGAAATGATTCTTAAAATTTCATCATAATTAAATTTATTTCATATCATAACCTGGGGAGATACATCAAAGGAAAGGGTGAGCAAAAGGCCCAATAAAGAAAAACAAGTGAAATAATTTACATATGAACTTGAGCAATATCAATAAGAATATGAGGAATATAATAAAGGCATGATAAAGAGAAATATCCTAATAATAATATCATAAATCATAAATTGAAAATTTTTCTACAAAATTTAATTTATACATTCATAAGCAAATCACCAAGATTCATCCCTAAGGTGTCATAAAAATTACAAAGGTTATTCACCAAGGTATTGTAAAACTTATCATCTTTAGAGATTAATTTCTTTACCCAATGCAATGGAGTTCTATCAGTTCACACCCTTAATATGTCTTTATTTTCATGTTATCCACATAGAATATAATCATACATTTCATAATGACCCATATAAAATAAAAAAATGGGTTTCATATCAAAATCATCGCATTTTAAAAAGTGCTTAAAACACGATCTTTATGGAATTTATAACCCATAGAAAGGGAACGAGGGTTTTATGTATATAAATTACAGAATAAAATAAATTATTTTTATGTATTTATGAATACCCTTGTAAATGAAAGAGTTATGAGTATTCATGTAAAGAAAATAAAAGGATTTCTTTAGAAAAATAGAGAGATTTTGAGACAAAAATTCTACAGCATAACAAGTATGAAACATAGTTTTACAAAACATTAAAAAGGGAAGGTATAGGGGTCACCAATTTATAAAATAATAATAATAAATTATAGGGACAGAATAAAATGGAAATGAGAACATGGAATGGAAATTTTAATGAAATACTATATAAAAGAGAACTTGAAAGTAAAAGAGAAGTCGAGAATTCCCCTACCTTGAAGAGTAACTCCTAAAACTCAATGATCAGGACCTTGGGGGATTAAGGGAACCTTGGGAGGACTACTTGGGAGGCAATAATATCATAAATTAATGGAGAATGATTTTTTATTGAAAGGAAAAGATTGAATGGGTGGTTATTTATAGTAAAAGAGAGGAAGTTTTTTTATTAATTTCCTTGGACACCTCATTAGTGGTATTTGAAAAACCAGGGGCTTTACCATGGTATTTTTCCATGGTATTGGACACTTGGGACACCTCATATCATATTTTATTACTCAAGAGTCTAAAATAATTATTAAATAATGATTACATCATTAATGATGCCATTAAACATACCGAAAACTCCAAATTGTATTTTTACTATTTACTGAAAAAACAAAATATTTTATAAAAATCTCATAATTTCACCATAACCTAATATTGAAGTTTTGAATTCAAAATTGAAATTTATTTTACCTTAATAAATATCTACATATGAGAAATTTAATTTTTAACTATAAAAATTCTTGATTATTAAAAATAATAGCGGACAAAAAATACATGGTGACATGCATAGTAAAATTTTCAACACATGAAAAAAATTTATTTTATCATTTATAAATAAAAAGTAGTGTTTTTATAACATTATTTCATTATAATAAAAATTATTAATAAATCATCATTTTAATATGACAATTTATATCTTTATGAAAAGTACAATTTTTACCAGAAATATCAATTTATCAAATTCTATCTCAATTTTTAAGAAAAACAATTCTAAAAATGGAAATGATGAATTAAAAATTCTATTAAACAAATGGGATTAAATTTTAAGTAACTAGGTCCTTGACACATAAGACCTTAAAACACCCATATACAACTTAAGGGTATGGTGTGAAATGGTGATGGAATCTTGGGGTGACTCAAATAACATCACCTGAGTGGAAATATTCACTAACTTGAACTTCTCCCATATGTGATTTAGTTCAAGATTAACATATTGAAGCTCAGATTATTCTTGGTCCAGAGCAAAGCCTAGTGACGCTACCTCCTTCCCTAGCCCAAAAAATGGGTTTTGTATGACCTAAGTCTACGGGATGAGGCCACCAACTCTTCTTTCTTTATTAATTAACCATTATCGTTTCTATTTATAAACAATAATTATAATGTTTAGTATTGTTTCCAATGATCATATTAACCAACAATCATATTAACCGACAATAATATACTGGTCAAAACCTGATGGTGACATTTCATTTATACTTATGTATTTTTATTGATTATAACATCGCAGGACATACATTTTCATGAAATAAAATATTATTCAAAAGTTTGGGTTATTACATTCTTCCCCTCCTATAGAAATTTCATCCCTAAAATTTCAACTCGTACCCTCCAAAGAGAAAATGTGTGGGTATATCTCCCTTATTATATCCTCTAGTTCCCATGTGACTTCTTCATATTTTTTGTTCTTCCACAACACTTTAACAAGGTGGGTAGTATTTTTGCGTAAAACCTTGTCTCTATGATCCAAGATATCCATCAGCTGATCCTCATAAGAGAGGTCATGTTCTAGTTTTACCACCTCTTTACTTAGTACATGAGAAGAATTAGGTATATACTTCCTCAAGAGGGATACGTAAAATACATCATTAACTTTAGCTATATTTGAAGGAATTTCAAGCTAATATGCCACTACTTCTACATGATAAAGGATTTAATAGGGTCCAACATACCTGGGGATGAGCTTCCCATTCTTTCCAAACCACAATACTCTATTCTATAGAGAAAATTGAAGGAAGACCTTATCACCAACATCAAACTCCAAGTCCCTTTGACGGTTGTCGGAATAGCTCTTCTTTCAACTCTAAGCAGCTTTAACGCGTTGTTAGATGGAATGAAACCTTTATATCATATCTTGAACAAGATCAGGCTCAAGAAGCTTTCTCTCACCATTTTCATCCCAAAAAGTTGGATTTCTAAATCACTTCCCATATAGATCTTTATAGGGTGCCATTTGAATTCTCGAGAGGAAGCTGTTGTTGTTTGAGAACTCAAATAATGGGAGATGTTGATCCTATCAACCTTTAAATTCCATTGAGCATATTCTCAGCATGTCCTCAAGTGTCTTAATAGTCCTTCTAAATTGGCCATCAGTTTGGGGGTGATAGGACATAATGAAATTCAATTCAGTACATAGATCATGTTAATGACTTCTCCAGATTTTTGATGTGAACCTAGGATCATGACCAGATTTGATAGAAATTTGAACTCCATGCATCCTTAACACTTGCTTCATGTAAGTCTTGGTAAGTTTAGAAAGAGATAAATCTTCCCTAATAGAGATAAAATGGGATGTCTGGGTGAGATGGTCCAAGCAACATCTCTAAAGCACCTATGTGCTCCACCCAGAGGGGCCATTTCGTCTTGCACTAGGGTACATGGGCACTGGGTATGGTGGTTTCTCCCTAATGAAGGCTTTAATCTGAACATGGATGGTTCCAAAAAAGAGGGTATTGGTCACAGTGGCGGAGTTGTTCGCGACAGGAGAGGGAGTGTCATCATGGATTTTAAGGCTCACTATGGCAATGGAACAATCATCTAGGTAGAGGAAAATGCAATGTTGATAGGGATCAAATTGACCATTCAGAAAAATATTAATATATCCCAAGTGGAGACAGACTCGAAGATTATCCATAGCTCCTTAAAAGGTAAGAGTCAAATACCTTGGTCAATTTCTTACATAATCAGAAAATGCAAAGCTCTTCTCAACTATGACACAAAGGTCACCCACGCATGGAGAGAAGGAAATAAGGTAGCCGACCATATTGCATCCCAAGTAGAACAAGGCCTTGAAGTCACCAGCACTCCAAATATATATTTCTTCAATATAGAGGGCATGTCCTTGATTAGAGCGGTTTCCCTTGGATTACAACATTTCATGCCTCCTTAGGCCAGATGTCTTCTTGTTGTTCTGGTTGCTCTTGCTACCCTTGTTGCTCTTTCTCTTTTAAATAAAAATGGAACTTTGAGTGAGTGGGTGAGATGGTCCACTATAACCCATATAACATTTTATCCTTTGTAAGTTACCTAGAGACAAGTAACCAAGTCCATAGTGATATTATCCCACTTCTATGCTGGTATAGGTAGTGGTTGTAATAACCCTTTAGGAATTTGTCGCTCTACCTTCACTTACTCACATACCAGGAACCTTATAGTGTAGTAAAAAATCTTCCTTTTAATATTATCTTATAAAAAATGATCACAAAGGACCCAATACTTTTTCATGATTTCAGAATGTATAGAGAATGTAGAGATATGAGCTTCATCCATCTGCTCCTTCTTTATTTCCAGAATATATGGAACACATAGTCTTATACAAAATTTCATTACACCTTCTTGATCAATATTGAACTCGGGAAACTTACAATCTTTCATAGCTTCAAACTTCTTCTGTAACAAATGATCTTCTTTTTGATATTTGTTGATATTCTCTAGTAATGAAATTTGAGAAATCATTTGGGATAGGGTTGATGATGTCCCATCCCTTATAATTACCATGTATAGTTTCACTAGGTCTTTCATCAAGGTATCTACTTGAATCCTCATCATTTCTAGAACAAAATGGTATTTCTTACTTAATGCATCAACACATTTGTCTTCTCTTCCAGGATGATAATGAATTGAACAATCATAATCTTTAAGAAGTTACTACCATCTCCTCCGTCTCATGTTCAATTTATTTTTGTTAAAATATACTTAAAACTTTTATTTTCTATGTATATATCACACCTATCCCAATAAAGATACTGCCTCTATATCTTCAAATTAAAAAAAACCGAAGCCAGCTAAAGATCATGCGTAGGATAATTTTTATCATGAAGCATTAGCAGTCAAGATGCATAAGAAATTACCTTGTAATTTTTCATGAGGAAGAACCCATTCCCTTTTAGAGATGCATCTCTAAAAATAATGAATCCTTCTCCAATTGAGGGTAGTACTTACACAGGTGTAGTAACCAACCACTTCTTCAGCTCTTAGAAATTTTCTTCACACTCCTTTGTCCAGATGAACTTGACCCCTTTTCGAGTTAACTTGATTAATGGATTAGAATGTCTTGAATTGTTTTTTAAAAACCTCCTATAATATCCCACTAATACAATGAAAATACTAATCTCAGTTATTTTATAGGATGAGGCCACTCCCCTAAAACCATTATCTTTGTAAGGTCAACTGAGACTCCTTCACTGGTTACAATCTGCCACCAGAAAGAAACTTTATGTAAACAAAACTCACACTTGATAAACTTTCTTAATAACCAATCCTTCCTCAGTGTTTTCAATATAACCCTTAGATGATATTCATGCTCCTCCAAAAATTTGGAATATATCAGAATATCATCAATAAAAACTACCATAAAGTTATCAAGGTAGTCTTTAAATACTATTCATAAAATCCATAAAAATTATAGGTGTGTTAGTCTATCCAGAGGGCATAACAACAAACTCATAATGCCCATATATAGATTGGAAGGAGATATTTGGAATATATTATTTCTTCACCCTTGATTGATGATAACTAGATCGAAGATCAATCTTAGAGAAGAATTGAACCCCACAAAGCTGTTCAAATAGATCATCAATTCTTTGAAGTTGGTACTTGTTCTTTAATGTGATCCCATTAATTTCACTATAATCAATGCATAAATGAATTGATCCATCCTTCTTATTGAAAAATAGAATAGGTGATCCCCAAGGAGACACACTTGGATAGATAAACCCATTATCTAAAAGATCTTGGAGTTTCTTCTTTAATTTCTCCAGCTCCACATTCTCCATTCTATACAGGGTTTTTGAAATCCTCTTGGATCCAGGCATGATATAAATGGATAAATCTACCTATATTTCTGAGGGAGGTCCAGGTAACTCCTCGGGAAATATGTCAATACATTCCTTAAGGATGGGGAAATTCTATATCATTATACTCACATTTTCTTCTTCTACTTCACCAACCAACTCCATAAAGAAGGCTATAAGAGGTGCTTCTAGACAAATATCAGGTTGAGATATCTCTCCTTAGAATATAAATTTAGGTTTTCCATTAAAGAGTACTATGATTTCCTTGATTTTTTATTTAATCTTAGAATTATACTTTTTAGATCCATTCCATCCCTAGTATAATGTCAAATTACAACATGGTAATGAATATAATATTTTCAATAAGATTATGGTTGCTAAAGTAAATACTAGAGTTTCTAAACACTGTTGACACTTGGATAATCCCTCCAAGATTCATGACTGATAAATCTACTTTTAGTAGTTTAGGAATTGATTTTATATTCTTTGAAAACCTAGAGGAAATAAAGGAATTAATAGAACCAAAATCCAACAAAGTACTTGCTAGCTTTGAGAGAACGACAAGAGTACCTACCAACACATATTTTGGAGCTTCAACTTCAGCAGTCATGATCGAAAAAGCACGACCTTGATCTCTTGGATGGTGCTGAGGCAGATGGTGATTCCCCTCCACTGTTGTTATATTTAGACAGCGATCAGAAAAGTTCCCAAGCTCTCCACACTTGAAGCATTGGACATCAGGTAGGTACTGTACCATCTTCCCTTCATCGTTAGTGTTGGGAAGTTGAGGCTTTACCTCACTACGTGAATTTTGGGTAATATGGACATCTCTTCCACACTTGTAACACTTCCTTCTCCCAATCAGGAAGTTCCACGAACGCTTCTTCCCAAAGTTATTACATGCAGGAAGTTGCACTTTCATTCCACATATTCCCTGATCAATTCTACTCCCCAAGCTTGGCTCTATTTATCTCTTCCTTTAATTGGATTTATGGGACCATTTCATCTCACCAAACTCCTGTTCGACTTTCATAGCACTTTGTATGATCTCCTCATAGCTGTCATAGTCTTGGTTGGATAGATTCATCCATAAATTAGGTCTTATTTCACTTAATAATATATCATCCTTACCATTATGATCCATGAAAAATCTAGAGGTGTAACATGAAATCCTTGTGAATTTCATCTCATAGATTCCCACAGATTCATTATCCTTCTACTTCAACTCAAGAAATTTCTTCTCCATTTTCATTCTCGTCAAATGAGGGAAATAATTATTAAAGAAGATCCCTATGAACACTTTGCACTCCATAGATTCAATATCCCCTATTGGCCTTGGTTCTTTAATCTACTCCCACCACTGATCAGCTTCTCCCTCTAAGCGGTAAATAGCTAGGGTGACTTTCTCTTGTTCAAAACTATGAAGTACAAAAAAGATCTTTTCTATAGAGATTATCCACTGTTTCACAATCAATGGGTTGTTGTATCCACTAAACATTGGTGGTCATTGATGAATAAATGACTTAATGGAATGTTATTCTCTTTTTGGTAAAAATGGTCTCTCATCTTGATTCAAGTTATTTTCCATAACTTGAGTCATTTTATTCATCATTCTCATGAAAGTTTCCATTCCAGCCTCCATCGAAGGGCTGTTTTATCATGATCCATTGCGGTCACAATTTGCATGGTTCCTCCAATTTCCCACCATTTTATGAAAGAAGAAAACCTTAGTGAGAAACTTGTTTCTTTTAAGATTCTTATAACTCGAAAAGATTTTTATGTCTTAAAACATCATGCTTAAACACTTTATTCATTATCAATAATCACATTTTCTAAAAATACTTAACAATGGTTTATAAAAAGCTTGTGATTAACCAAATATATCCCTTGGGAGTGTCAAATCAAGATTTTAGCAAGTCCCATTTTCATGCACTAGTTCCTGTTTGAGTCTAGCTCAAAGTCGTGTTTTCGGGTTTTCCCCTAGATATATATGTGCTAGAGTCACATCCACTTGTTCATATCTTGGAATGGATTTATTTGTTCAGAAACCACTTACAAAATATTTCACTAAAATAACAAGAAGTTTTCTTATATTTAAAATTTTTCTTGGTTCCTCCTAATGTTTTAATATCTTAATTTTCACTAATAACTAAACTATAATTTTATACTAACTATGACATCCCACCTTTTTATTACATAACTTTACATGACATTTTTCAAAAAGTGGATCTTTTAAAGTTTAATGTCTTTGAAATAAGGTACATAATAAAAGAAAATATAGAAAATTATTCTATTCAACATGAAATTATTCTTTAAGTTTCACCCTTTGTACATTTATTTCATCTCATTACCTGGGGACATACATTAAAGGTAAGGGTAAGTAGAAGAACCGGTAAGAAAAAACCAGTGATATAATTTACATATGAACTTAAGAAATATCAATAAGAACATGAGGAATATTGTGAAGGAATGATAAAAAAGAACATCATAATAATAATATCTTGAATCATAACTTGAAAATTTGGCTACAAAATTTAATTTATCCATTCATAATTATATCACCAAGGTCCATCCCCAAAGTGTCAAAAATATTTCCATGGTTATTCACCAAGGCATTGTAAAACTTTTCATCTCTAAAGATTAATGTCTTTACCCAATGCATTGGAGATATATCAGGGATAAACCTTAATATGTATTTAATTTTATGTGAGACACGTATATTATAATAAAAAACTTCATAATAACCCATAGAGAATAAAATAAATGGGTTTCATATCAAAATCATCCAATTTTAAAAACTACTTAAAAACAAGATCTTTATGTCATTTATAACCGATGGAAACAGAATGAGGATTTTATGCATGTCAATTCCAAAATAAAATAAATATTTTTTTATGGATGAATCCCCTTGGAATTTAAATAGGTTTGGGTATTCATATAAATAAAATAAAATAATTTCTTGAGAAAAATTGAGAGATTTTGAGAAGAAAATTATACAACATAACATATATGTAACATAGTTTTATAAAATATTAAAAAGAGAGGGAACATGGGTCAAAAATTCATAAAATACTCATAATACAATATAGGGACAAAATAAAATGGAAATAAGAATACAATATGAAAATTTTAACGAAATACCATATAAAAGAGAACTTGAAAGGAAAAGAGAAGTTGAGAATTCCATTACCTTGAGGAGTAACTCCTAAAACTTGAAGATCAGGACCTTGGGGGATTAAGGGAACCTTGTGATGACTCCTTGGGAGGTAATACCATAAACAATTCGTGGTGAATGATTTTGGAATTAATTGAAATTAATTAATGTGTGAGTATTTATAGAAAAAGAGTGGTAGTTTTTTATTAATTTTCTTGGACACCTTATTAGTTTTATTTAAAAAACCATGGGCTTGCCCATGGTATTTTCCCTTGGTATTAGACACTTGGGACACATCATATAATATTTTATTTCTCAAGAGTCTAATAACATTATTACATCATTAATTATGTCATTAAACATACTGAAAACCCATAACTGCATTTTTACTATTCATTGAAAAACAAAACATTTTATAAAAATCTCATAATTTCACTGTAACCTAATATCGTCATTCTGAATTCAAAAATGAAATTTATTTTACCTAAATAATTCTTTAAATATGAGAAATTTAATTTTTAACTATAAAAATACTTGATTATTAAAAATAATAAGAGACAGAAAATGCATAGTAACATGTATAGTAAAATTTTCGACACTTGAAGAAATAAAATTATTATATCGTTTGTAATTAAAAATAAGTGTTTTTATAACACTATTTTATTATAATAAATATTATTAATAAATCCTTATATTAATATGACAATTTATATCTTTATGAAAAATATAATTTTTACATTAAGAATCAATTTATCAAATTCCATCTCAATATTTAAGAAAAACTACTCTTAAAAATGAAAATGATGAGATACATTTTTTTTATTAAAACAACAAGATTACATTTTATGTAAAAATATCCTTGACTCATAAGCCCTTAAAACAACTACATATGAGAAAAGGGTAATGCATACGATGATGATGGACTCTTGGGGCAGCTCAGATAACATCATCTGAGTGGTAATATAAAAAAACTTGAACTTCTCCCATAGGTGATTTCATTCAATCTTAACATGTTGAAGCTCATATTTAGATTGATCTAGAGTGAATCCTAGTGATTCTAACTCCTTCCCAAGCTCCAAAAAATAGGCTTTGTATGGACTGAGTCTACTAGATGAGGACATCTACTCTTCTTTATGCATTAATTATCCATTATCATTTTTATTTATAAATAATAATTATGACATTTTTTACTGTTTCCAACGGTCACATTAACCAACTGTCATATTAACCAATGGTTATACAATGGTCAAAATACAACGGTCACATTTCTTTTATACTTATATATTTTTATTTATTATGATATAGTAAGACATACATTTTCAGGAAACAAAATATTATTCAAAAGATTAGGTCGTTACTTTCTCCCCCCCTTAAGAAATTTCATCCCCAAAATTTCAACTCATACCCTCTGAAGGAAATATGTTTGGGTACTTCTGCCTCATAATATCCTTTAGTTCCCACTTGGCTTCTTCATATTTGTGGTTACTCCAAAACACTTTAACAAGGTGGGTAGTCTTGTTGTGTTGAACCTTGTCCCTACGATCCAAGATCTCCACCGGCTGCTCCTCATAAGAGAGGACATGTTCCAATTGTACCACATCTTGATTCAGTACATGTGAAGGGGAAGGTATGTACTTCCTCAAGAGGGATATGTGGAATAAATTATGAAATTGATCTATATTTGGAGGAAATAGAAGCTAATAAGCCACTTATCCTATGCGATCAAAAATTTCATAGAGTCTAAGGTACATGGGGTTGATCTTACCTTTCTTTCCAAACAACATGACTCTCTTCCATGGATAAATTCAAAGGAATACCTTATCACCAACATCAAACTCCATGTACCTTCAATGGTTGTTGTCATAGCTCTTCTGCCGACTCTGAATTGCCTTAATAGGTTGTTGGATAGAATGAACCTTTTCTATCATATCTTGCACTAGATCAGGACCAAGAAGCTTTCTCTCACCATCTTTATCCCAACAAGTAGAATTTATACATCATTTCACATATAGAGCTTCATAGGGTTCTATTTGAACACTTTAGTGGAATATTTTGTTGTACGACAACTCAACTAATGGGAGTTGTTGATCCCATCCGCCTTCAAATTCCATTGAGTGTGTTCTCAACATATCCTCGAGTGTTTGAATAGTCCTTTCAGATTGTCTATTAGTTTGGGGGTGACAAGACATACTAAAATTCAATTTAGTACATAGATCATGTTGAAGAATTATTGATAATTTTTATGTGAACCTTGGATCACAATCAGATATGATAGAAATTGGAACTCCATGCATCCTTACCACTTTCTTTATGTAAATCTTGGCAAGTTGATCAAGAGATAAATCTTCCCAAATAGAGATAAAATGGGCAGTCTTGGTGAGACGGTCCACTATAACCCATATCACATTGTTTCCTTTGAAAGTTCCCGAGAGACCAGTGACAATGTCCATAGTGATGTTTTCCCACTTCCATGCTAGTATAGGAAGTTGTTGTATTACCCCTTTATGAAGTTGTCACTCCACCTTCACTTTTTGACATACCAGGCACCTTGTAGTGTAGTTAGAAATCTACTTTTCATATTATCACACCAATAATGATCACAATGGTTCCTATACATTTTCATACTTCCATGATGTATAGAGAATGTAGAGCTTTGAGCTTCATCCATCATCTCCTTATTTATTTATAGAATAGATGGAACACCTAGTCTTGTACAAAATTTTAGTACGCCTTATTGATCAATATTAAACTCAGGAAACTTACCATCATTCACAACCTCAAACTTCTTCGGTAAAAATGATCTTATTTTTTATCTTTCTATATCTTATCTAGTAATGAGGGTTTAGAAATCATTTAATAAAGGGTTTATGCTGTCCCTTCCATTATAATTCCAATGTCCAGTTTTACTAGGTCTTTGATCAAGGGATATCCTTGAATCATCATCATTTCTAGAACAACTGGGTTTTTCCTACTTAATGAATCATCTACTTTGTTTTATCTTCTAGGATGATAATAAATTGAACAATAATAGTCTTTAATATGTTTCAACCATCTCCTCTGTCTCATGTTCAATTCCTTTTACGTGAAAATATACTTCAAAGATTGACGGTATATGTATATATCACCCTTCTCTCCAAAAAGATAGTGCCTTCATATCAATTGAGTAAAAACAACCACATCCAGCTCAAGATCATGTGTAGGATAATTTTTCTCATGAGGCTTTAATAGTCAATATGAATAAGAAATTAACTTGTAATTTTTCATGAGGAAGAAACCAATCCCTTTTAGAGATGCATCGCTAAAAATAATGAATACTTCTCCAATTGAGGGTAGATTTAACATAGGTGTATCAACCAATCTCTTCTTCGGCTCTTAGAAACATTCTTCGCACTCCTTTGTCCAAATGAACTTGACCCCTTTTCGATTTAACTTGGTTAATGGATCTGAATTTCATGAAAAGTTTTTTAAAAGCCTCCTATAATACCCCACTAATCTAAGGAAAATACGAATCTTTGTTACTATTGTAGGATGAGTCCACTTCCCTACAACCTTTGTCTTTATAGGGTATACTAAGATTACTTCACTTGTTACAATGTTCCCCAATAAAGAAACTTCATGTATCCAAAACTCACACTTGATAAAAATTCCAAATAACCTATCCTTAGAGTTTGTAATATAACCCTTATATGATATTCATTCTCCACATGAATTTTGGGATATATTATAATATCATCAATAAAAAATATAAAAAAGTTATCAAGGTAGTATTTAAAGACTCTATTCATCAAATCCATAAAAATAACAGGTGCCTTCATCAATCCTAAGGCCATAACAACAAACTCATAAGGCCCATATCTTGATCAGAATGCGGTCTTTGGAATAAATTATTTATTCAACATCAATTGATTATAAAAAGATCAAAGTTCAATCTTGGAGAAGAACTAAGCCCCACGAAGCTGGTCAAATAAATCATCAATTCTTGGAAGAGGGTACTTGTTGTTTACTGTGATCCCCTACAGTTCTCTATAATAAATGCATAAATTCATTGATGAATCCTTCTTCTTCACAAAGAGAATAGGTTCTCTCTAATGAGACACACTTGGCCAGATAAACCCATTCTCCAAAAGATATTGTAGTTTCTTCTTAAATTATTCTATCTCCACATTCACCATTATATATGGGGTTTTTGAAATCGTTTTGGAACCAGGAATGGGTTCAATGGATAACCCTACATCTCTTTCTGGGGGAGGTCTAGGTAACTCCTCAGGAAATACATCAACGCATTCCTGAATGATGGGGACATTCTATATCCTTATAATCTCATTTACTTCTTATTCTTCACCAATATACTCCATAAATAAGGCTATAGGATGAGATTATAGACAAAGATTAGGTTGAGATATCTCTCCTTGGAAGATAACTATAGGTTTTCCATTCAAGACTACTGATATTTCCTTGCTTCTATATTTGATCTTAGCATTATACTTTGAGAGCCAACCCATTCCTAGTATAATTTCAAATTCCAACATGGGAATGCCTAGTATATTTTTGATAATATTTTTCTTGCTAAAGTAAATAATAGAGTTTCTAAAAACTATTTATTCTTGGATAATCCCTCAATTATTCTTAATTGATAACTCTACATTTAGAATTTTAGGAATTGATTCTATATTATTTGAAAACTTCGAGGAAATAAAGGAACACATAGAACTAGAATACAAAAAAGTACATTCTATCATTGAGAGAACAATAAGAGTACCTTCCACCACATAATTTTGACCTTTAACTTCAGACATCATGAAATAAAAAGTAGGACCTTTCTCTCTTGGACCATGATGAGGCTGATGGTGATTCCCCTCCACTACCCTCAGATTTAGATAGTGATTGGAAAAGTGCGAAAGCTATCCACACTTGAACCATTATAATTCAGGTAGGTTATGCACTATCTTATCTTTTTCATTAGTTTTGGGAAGTTTAGGAGTTACCTCATTACGATAATTCTGAGCAATATGGCCATCTCTTCCACACTTGTAACACTTACCACTCTCGAGCAGGCAGTTCTCCGAATGCTTTCTTCCCAAATTTATTACACATGGGAAGTTGCACTTGATTTCCACATATTCACTAATCAAAGATCCTCCCAAAGATATTATCCATTTATCTCTTCTTTTCATTGGATGAATAGGGCTACTTCATCTCAGCAAACTTCAGTTCAACTTTTATAGCACTTCATACGATCTCCACATAGCTGTCATAGTCTTGGTTGGCTAGATTCTTCCATAGAAGAGGTCTTAGTCCACTGAAGAATCTACCAACCTTACCATTAGGATACATGAAAAAGGTGGAGGTTTAATGTGAAAGCCTTGTGATGTTCATCTCATAGATTCCCCCAGATCCATTCTCCTTCTTCTTAAGTTTAAGAAATTCCTTCTCTATTGTTTTCTCATCGAATGAGGGAAATACTTATTGAAGAAGATACCTCTGATATCTTCCTACTAAATATCTTCAATCTACCCTATTGTACTCATGATTTTAATCATATCCCACCACTAACCAAATTATCCAACTAAGCGGTAAACAACTAGGGTGACTTTCTTATATTCAGAACTACAAAGTACATAAAATATCCTTTCTATAGAGATTATCCACTGTTCCTCAATAAATGGGTTGGTAGATCCACTGAACATTGGTGGTTATTGAGACATAAAGAACTCAACATAATGTTGTTACATTATTGTTAAAAATGGTATCTCTTATCGATTCAAGTTATTTCCCATAACATGAGTCATTTGATTCATCAATCTCATGAAAGCTTCCATTCCAGCTTCCATCGGAGGGCCGTCAGTGCATGGTCTATTATGGTCACCATTTGGATGGTTCCTAAAATTTCCACTATTTTATAAATGAATAAAACCTTAGTTAGAATATTGTTTGTTTTAACAATATTATAACTCTAAAGTATTTTTATGTATTAAAACATCATGCGTAAACATTTTATTCATTATCAAAAATTACATTTTTTAAAAATCCTTCATAATGGTTCATAAAAAGATTGTGATTAACCAAAAATATCCTATGGTAGTGTCAAATCAAGAGTGAAGTAAGACCGATTATCATGAAGTAGTTTCCATTTGAGTCTATATCAAAGTGGTGTTTTCAAGTTTTACCCCCATATACATCTGTTCCAGAGCCACATCCACTTGTTCTCATCCAAACATGGATTTCATTGTCCGGAAACCACTTACTTAACATTTCACCAAAATACCGGGAATCTTTATATATTTAAGATTTTATCTATGGTTATTCATAAAGTTTTAATATTCTTTTTTCCATAAATAACTAAACTATCCTATGATAATAACTATGGCATCCTGCATTTTTATTACAAAACTTTACATGAAATTTTATAGAGGATATTTTAAAGTTTAGTGTCTTGGAAATAAGGTACAGAAGAAATGTAAAACTAAAACATTATTATATTACACATGAAAGGATTATTTAAGGTTAACCCCAAGTACATTTGTTTTATCTCATAACCTGGGGACATATATCAAAGGAAAGGGTTAATAGAAGTCCCAGTATGGGAAAACTAGTGAAATAGTTTATATATGTACTTTAGAAATATCAGTAAGAATATGAAGAACATTGTAAAGGAATAATAAAGAGGCATATAATAATAATAAATTGAATCATAACTTTAAAATTAGTCTACAATATTTAATTCATACATTCATAATCATATCACCAAGGCCTATCCCTAAGGTATCATAAAAATTACTTAGTTTATTCACCAAGGTATCATAAAACTTTTCATCTCTAGAGATTTATTTCATTACCCAATACATTGGAGAGATATCAAGTTCAATCCTTAATATGTATTTATTTTCATGGGATAAACATATATTATAATCAAACATTTCATAATAACCTATAGAGAATAAAATAAATGGGTTTAATATCAAAATCATCGCGTTTTAAAAAGTTCTTAAAAAAAGATCTTTATTTCATTTATAACCCAAAGAAAGGGAATGAGGGTTTTATATAGGTCAAATATAGAATAAAATATATCATTTTTATTTCTTTATTAATACCCCTATAAATTAAAGAGTTTTGGGTATTCATATAAATAAAATAAAATAATTTCTTGAGAAAAAGAGAGAGATTTTGAGATGAAAATTCAACAACTAGCGTGTACGAAACATAGTTTTATGAAAAATTAAAAGAGAAGAGACATTGGTAAACCATTAATAAATGAATCATAATTTATTATAGGTATATAATAAAATTTAAATAATATAATGGTATGGAAATTTGAAATAAATACCATTTAAAATAGAACTTGAAAGGAAAAGAGAGGTTGAGAATTCTCTTACCATGAAGAGTAACTCCTAAAACTCAAAGATCAGGACCTTGTGGGATTAATAGAATGATGGGAGGACTCCTTGGGAGGTAATAATAACATAAACTCAGGGAGAATTATTTTTTAATGAAATTAAAATAAGGAATGGGTTGGTATTTATAGGAAAAGAGATGTTTTTTTATTAATTTCCTTGGACACCTCATTAATGGTATTTGAAAAAACATGGGATTTACCATTTAATTTTCCCATAGAATTGGAAACTTGGGAAATTTCATTTCATATTTTATCACTCAATATTTTACCATAATTATTACATCATTATTACGTCATTAATGATGTCATTAAACATACTGAAAACTCAAAACTCTATTCTTACTAATCACCGAAATACAAAACATTTTATAAAAATCTCATAATTTCACCGTAACTTAATATCGACATTCTAAATTCAAAAATGAAATTTATTTTAACTTAATAAATCTATAAATATGAGAAATTTACTTTTTAACTATAAAAATACTAGATTATTAAAAATAATAGCACATAGAAAATACACAGTGACATGCATAGTATAATTTTTGACACTTGAAAAAATAAAATTATTTTATAATTTTTAATTAAATTTTATTGTTTTTATAACACTATTTCATTATAATAAACATTATTAATAAATCCTTATTTTAATATGATAATTTGAATCTTTTTGAAAAGTACAATTTTTACCCGAAAAAGTAATTTATCAAATTCTATCTCAATTTTTAAGAAAAACTATTCATAAAATGGTAATAATGAAATAAAAATTTTATTAAAACAACAGTATTAAATTTTAAGTAACTAGGAGATTGACACATATCCCATTAAAACTCCCGCATATGAACTAAGGGTAATGTGTGTGACAGTGATGAACTTTTGGGGTGGCTCAGATAACATCGCCCAAGTGGTAATCTCTACTAACTTGAAATTCTTATGTAGGTGATTTTGTTCAAGCATAAAAAATTGAAGCTTGGCTTGGGCTTGGTCCAGAGTAAATCCATGTGATGGTACCACCTTCCCAACATCCTAAAAATGGGCTTTGTATGGCTTGAGTCTACTGGATGGGGCCATCAACTCTTTTTACTACACTAATTATCCATTATCATTTCTATTTATAAAAAATAATTATAACGTTTGTTATTGTTTCCAATGGTCACATTAACCAAAATTCATATTAACCAATGGTCATATAATTTTCAAAACTTGATGGTCAAATTTCATTTATAATTATATATTTTTATTGATTATGATATAGTAAGACATACATTTTTATGAAACAAAATATTATTCAAAAGTTCGGGTCGTTACATTCTCCCCCTTAAGAAATTTCAATCCCCAAAATTTCAACTCATACCCTCAGAAGAGAAAAGGTGTGGGTACTTATACCTCATATTATCCTATGGTTCCCATAAGGATTATTCATATTCATGGTTTCTACACAACACTTTAATTAGGTGGGTAGTCTTGTTGTGTAGAACCTTATCTCTACGATCCAAGATCTCCATTGACTGCTCCTCATAAGAGAGGTCATGTTCTAGTTGTACCATATATGGATTCAGTACATGTGGAGGGTCAGGTATGTACCTTATCAAGAGGGATATTTGGAATAAATCATGAACCTGAACTAGATTTTTAAGAAATACAAGACGATAAGCCACTGCTTGAACACTATCAAGGATTTCATGGGGTTAATGTACCATGGGATGAGGTTCCCTTCTTTCCAAACCTCATGACTCAATTAAATGGAGAAATTAGAAGGACGGCGTTGTCACCAAAATCAAACTCGAATTCCCTTCGACAATTGTTGGGATATATCTTCTGTGGAATCCTAGTAGCCTTAATGTATTGTTGGATGGCATGAACATTTTCTGTCATCTCTTGCACAAGATCAGAAACTAGAAGCATTCTCTCCAAATTTATCCCAATAAGTAGGAGTTCTATATCGCTTCCTATATAGCGCTTCATCGGGTTCCATTTGGATGATCGAGTGGAAGCTATTGTTATATGAGAAATAAAATAATGGGAGATGTTGATCCCATCCACCTTTAAATTCCATTAAGCCTATTATCAACATTTCCTCAAGTGTCTTAATAGTCATTTCAGATTAGCAATCAATTTGGGGGTGATAGTTCATACTGAAATTCAATTCGGTACACATATCATGTTGAAAACTTCTCTATAATTTTGATGTGAAACTTGGATCACGATTAGATATGATTGAAAGTGAAAATACATGAAACCTTACCACATCCTTCACATAAATCATGGCCAGTTGATCAAGAGAGAAATCTTCCCAAATAGAGATAAAATGATCAGCCTTGGTGAGACGATCTACTATAACCCATATCACATTGTTTCCTTTAGAAGTTCTTGGGAGACCAGTGATAAAGTCCATAGTGATATTATCCCACTTTCATGTTGATATAGGTAGTGGTTGTAATACCCATTTAAGAAGTTGTCTCTATTCATTCACTTACTAACATACCAAGCACCTTGTAGTGTAGTCAGTAATCTCTCTTTTCATATTATCCCAACAATAATGATAATAAATGTCCCTATACATTTTCATGGTTCAAGGATATATAGAGAATGTATAGCTATGAGCTTCATCCATCAACTTATTCTTTATTTTCGGAATATATGGAATACATAGTATTGTATGGAATTTCATTACACCATCTTGATCAATATTGAACTCAGGAAACTTCCCATCCTTCACAACCTCAAACGTCTTCTATAATAAAGGATCTTCTTTTTGATATTTCTTGATCTTCTCTAGTAATGATGGTTTAGAAATCATTTGGGATAGGGTTGATGATGTCCCTTACCTTATAATTCCTATTTCCAGTTTCTACAGGTCTTTGATCAAGGGATCTCATTGAATCCTCTTCATTTCTAGAACAATAGGGTATTTCCTACTTAATGCATCATCAATTTTTTTTTTCTTTTCTGAGGTGATAATGAATTAAACAATCATAGTCTTGAAGAAGTTATAAAATTATCCTCTATATCATGTTCAATTACTTTTACATGAAAATATAATTTAACCTTTGATGGTTTGTGTATATATCACACTTCTCCCCAAATATATAGTGCCTCCATATCTTCAAAGAAAAAACAACCGTAGCCAACTCAAGATCTTTCATAGGATAATTATTCTCATGAAGCTTTAGTTATCGAGATGCATAAGCAATTAACTTGTCATTTTTAATGAAGACACACCCAATAACTTTTAGAGATTCATACCTAAAAATAACAAATCCTTCTTCGATTGAGGGTAGAGTTAACACAAGTGGATTAACCAATCTCTTCTTTAGCTCTTGGAAACTTTCTTCACACTCTTTTTCCTAGATGAACATGAACCCTTTTCAAGTTAACTTTTTTAATGGATTAGAAATTCATGAAAAGTTTTTCACAAACCTCTTATAATATACCTCTAATCCAATAAAACTATGAATCTTAGTTATTTTTGTAGGATGATTCCACTCCCCTAAAACCATTGTTTTTTCATGATCAACTGAGATTCCCTCACTGGTTACAATGTGCCCCAAAAAATCAACTTTCTCAAAACAAAACCCACAGTTGCTATACTTTCTAAATCAATTATCCTTCCTCAAAGTTCAAAATATAACAATTATATAATATTCACGCTCCTCCCAAATTTTGGAATATATCAGAATAGCATCAATAAAAACCACCACAAAGTTATCAAGGTAGTCTTTAAATACTCTATTCATCAAATCCATAAAAATTGCGGGTGAATTAGTCAATCCGAAGGGAATAACAAAAAAATCATAATTCCTATATATTGATCAAAAGGTGGTCTTTGGAATATATTCTTTATTCACCCTCAATTAATGATAACCAAATTGAAGATTAATCTTGTACAAGAACTGAGCCCCACAAAGCAGGTCAAATAAATCATCAATTCTTGGAAGAGGGTACTTGTTCTTTACTGTGATCTCTTTTTGTTCTCTATAATCAATGCGCAAATGCATTGATCCATCCTTATTATTCATAAAGAGAACATGTGCACCCCAAGAATACACACTTGTCTAGATAAACCCCTTCTCTAAAATATCTTGGAGTTTATTCTTTAATTCCACCAGCTCCACATTCACCATTATATAAGGGGTTTTTAAAATCATCTGAGAACCAAGCATGAGTTCAATGGACAACTCAACCTCTCTTTCCAGGAGAGTTCCAGGTAACTAATTAGGAAATACATCAATGTATTCCTGAATTATGGAGACATTATCTATCCTTATACTCTCATTTCCTTATTCTTATTCACCAATTAACTCTATAAAGAAGGCTATAGAAGGTGCTTCTAGACAAATATCAGGTCGAGATATCTCTCATTGGAAGATAACTATAGGTTTTCTATTCAAGACTACTGAGATTTCCATACTTCAACTTTTGATTTTAGCATTATATTTTGAGAGCCAACCCATCCCTAGTATAATGTGAAATTCCAACATTGGAATGACTACTATATTTGCAATAAGATTGTGCTCTCTAAAGTAAATACTAGAGTTTCGAAACACTTTTGATGCTTGGATAATCCCTCCTAGAGTCTTGGCTGATAAATCTACTTTTAGAAGTGTAGGAATTGATTTTATTTTATTTGAAAACATGGAGGAAATAATAGAATTTATAGAACCAAAATCTTACAAAGTACATGCTAGATTTGAGAAAATAACAAGAGTACCTTCCAACCCATCATTTGGAGCTTCAACTTTATCCATCGTGATTGTAAAAGTATGACCTTGATCCCTTGTCCTATGTGGTAGATGATGGTGATTCCCATCCACATTCCTCAGATTCAGACAGTGATTGGCTAAGTGACCGATCTTTCCACACTTGAATCCTTAAAATTTAGGTAGGTCTTGAACCATATTCCCATTTTCTTTATTATTGGGAAGTTGAGGCTTTACGTCACTATGAAAATTACGAGTGATATGACCATCTCTTCCACACTTGTAACACTTTCCTCTATAGAGAAGGTAGTTCCCCAAATGATTCTTACCACATTTATTTCACGTGGGAAGTTGTACTTTCCTTACACCTATTATCAGATCAAATATCCTCCCTAAACTTGGATCTATTTATCTCTTCTTTTCATTGGATTTATTGGACTATTGCATCTCACTAAACTCCAGTTTGACTTTCATAACAATTGGTGCGATCTCTTCATAGGTGTCATAGTATAAGTTGTCTAGAATCTTCCTTTGATGAGGTCTTAGTACACTAAAGAATATATTGACCTTTCCATTAGGATCCATGAAAAATATAAAGGTGTAATGTGAAAGCCTTGTGAAGTTTATCTCATTACTTCCCACAGATTCATTCTCCTTCTCCTTCAACTTGAGAAATTCCTTCTCGATTTTTATTCTCATCGAACGAATGAAATACTTATTAAAGAAGATACCTATGAACTCTTCCCACTCTATAGATTTAATATCCCATCTTGGCCTCATGTTTTTAATAATCTCCCACCACTGGTCATATTCCCCCTCCTAGTGGTAAATATCTAGGGTGACATTCTCTTGTTCATAACTATGAAGTACAAAAAAAATATTTTCTATAAGGCTTATCCACTGTTCGACAATCAATGGGTTGGTACATCCACTAAAAGTTTGTAGTAATTGATACATAATGGACTCAATATAATGTTATTTCCTTCTTTGTGAAAATGTTCTCTTATCTTGATTCAAGTTATTTCCCATAACATGAGTCATTTGATTCATCATTCTCATGAAATCTTCCATTACAGATTCCATTAGAGGGATATTAGTGCGTGGTCCATTGCAGTCACCATTTGCATGGTTCCTCATATTTCCAACCATTTTCTAAAAGAATAAAACCTTAGTGAGAAACTTATTTCTTTTAATAATATTATATCTCTAAAGAATTTTTATGTCTTAAAACATCGTTCTTAAACATGTTATTCATTATTGACAATTACATTTTCTATATATCATTTATAATGGTTCATAAAATTCTTGTTATTAATCAAACATATCCCCTAATAGTGTCAAAAGAAGTGTGCAACAAGTACTGTTATTATGCCCATTTTCCTATTTGATTCTAGCTCAAAGTAGTGTTTTTGGGTTTTACCCATAGATACATCTGTTCCATAGCCACATCCACTTGTTCGTATCCAGACAGAGAATTTCTTTTTTTGGAAACCACTTGATTAATATTTCACCAAAATACTAAGAAATGTTCCTATATTTAAAATTTTCTATAGTGTTCTTACAAAATTTTTAATATCCAAATTTCCAAAAATAACTAAACTATCCATTGATACAAACTATGACATCCAACCTTTTTATTACATAACTTTACATGATATTTTACAAACAGAGGATCCTTTAAAGTTTAGTGTCTTGGAAATAAGGTACATAATAAATGAAAACTCAAAAACTTATTCTATTCCATATGAAAGGTTTCTTCAAGGTTCACCCTAAGTTAATTTATTTCATCTCATAACCTGGGGACATACATCAAAGGAAAGGGTGATCAGAAATATAAGTAATGAAAAAAAAGTGAAATGGTTTACATATAAACTTGAGAAATATCAACAAGAACATGAGGAATATTGTAAAGGAAAGATAAATAGGCACATAGTTATAATAATATCTTGAATAATAACATGAAAATGTGGATACAAAATTTAATTTAAACATTCATAATCATATCACCAAGGTCTATCCCCAAGGTTTCATAAAAATTACCAAGGTTATTCACTAAGTTATCATAAAACATATCATCTCAAGAGATTAATTTCTTAACCCAATGTTTTGGAGAGATATCAGGGAGAACCATTAAAATGTATTTATTTTCATGTGATCCACATATATCATAATAAAACATTTCATAATAACTCATAGAGAATAAAATAAATGGGTTTCATATTGAAATAATCGAGTTTTAAAAAGTGCTTAAAAACAAGATTATTATTTCATTTATAACCCACAGAAAAGGAATGAGGTTTTTATGCATGTAAATTCTAGAATAAAATAAATAATTTTATGTATTGATGAATACCCCCGAAATTGGAATAGCATTGGGTATTTATATAAATAAAATAAAATAATTTCTTGAGAAAAATATAGTGATTTTGAGACGAAAACTCTACAACTTAATGTGTATGAAACATAGTTTTATAAAAAATTACAAAGAGAGGGGATAGGAGTAAAAAATTCATAAAAGAATCATAATACATTATAGGGAAAAAATAAAATTTAAATAAGAAAATTTTATGGAAATTTGAAGTTAATACCACATAAAAGATAACTTGAAAGGAAAAGAGAAGTTGAGAATTCCCTTACCTTGAAGAGTAACTTATTAAACTCAAAGATCAGGACCTTGGGGGATTAAGAGAACCATGGGAGGAATAATTTGGAAGTAATAATATCATAAAATTGTGGATATTAATTTTTTAATTAATGTAAACGAAATAAGGGACGGGTAGTTATAGAAAAAAATAGAAGAATATGTTTATTAATTTTCACGGACACCTCATTAGTGGTATTTGAAAAACCATGGGCTTTCCCATGGTATTTTCCCACAGTATTGGCCACTTGGGACATCTCATATCATATTTTATTACTAAAGAGTCTACCATAATTATTACATCATGATTACATCATTAGTGATGTCATTAAACACACCGAAAACTCAAAACGGTATTTTTACTATTCACTGAAAAACAAAACACTTTATAAAATATCAAAGTTTCACCATAACATAATATTGATGTTCTTAATTATTAAATGAAATTTATTTTATCTTAATAAATCTTAACATATGAGAAATTTAATTTATAAATATAAAATACTTGATTATTAAAAATAATAGTAGACAAAAAATGCATAGTGACAAGTATAGTAAAATATTCAACACTTGAAAAAATTAAATTATTTTATAATTTGTAATTAAAAAGGCGTGTTTTTATAAAACTATTTCATTATAATAAACATTATTAATAATTCCTTATTTTAATATGAAAATTTATATCTTTCTAAAATATACGATTTTTAACTGAATAATCAATTTGTCAAATTCCATCCCAATTTTTAAGAAAAACTATTCTTAAAATGTAAATGATGAAGTAAAAATTTTATTAGAATAATGAGATTAAATTTTACGTAACTAGGGAATTGACACATAACCCCTTAAAAAACTTGAATACACACTAAGGGTATGGTTTGGGACGGTGATACTCTTGGGGAGGCTCAGATAACATCGCCCGTGTGGTAATCTCCAGTAACTTGAAATTCTCCCATAGAAGATTTAGTTCATGCTTAACATGTCAAATCTCAGATCTTCCTTGGTCCATAGAGATTCCTAGTGACATTACCTCCTTACCAAGCTCCAAAAAATGGGCTTTATATGGCCTGATTCTAAAGGATGAGGCCATCGACTCTTCTTTTTTGCATTAATTAACCATTATCATTTCTATTTATAAACAAAAATTATAATGTTTGTTATTATTTCCAACGATCACATTAACCAACAGTCATATTAACTAATGGTCATATAATGGTCAAAAACCAATGGTCACATTTCATTTATAGTTATATATTTTTATTAATTATGACACAGTAAGACATACATTTTGAAGAAAAAAAAATGTTATTCAAAAGTTCGGGTCGTTACATTACCCCCCATTAAGAAATTTCATCTTTGAAATTTCAACTCATACCTTCAGAAGAGAAAAGGTGGGGGTAATTCTACCTCAAATTATCCTCTGGTTCCCACATGGATTCTTCATATTCATGGTTCCTCCACAACACTTTAACAAGGTGGGTAGTCTTGTTGCATAGAACCTTGTCTCTACGATACATGATCTCCACTGGCTTCTCCACATAAGGGAGTTCATGTTCTAGTTGTACCACCTTTGGATTGAGTACATGTGAAAGTTTAGATGTGTACTTACTCAAGAGGGATACATGGAATACATCAATAGATTGAGCTATATTTAGAGGAAATAAAAGCTGATAAGTCACTTCTCCTACACGATCAAGCATTTCATAGGGGCCAATGTATCTGGGTTTGAGTTTCCCTTTCTTTCCAAGCCACATGACTCTCTTATATAGAGAAATTGTAAGGAAGACCTTGTCACCAATGTAAAACACAAAGTCCCTTTGACGTTGGTCATTATAGATCTTCTTCCATCTCTGAGAAACCTTAATGTGTTGTTGGATAGAATTAACCCTTTCTGTCATTTCTTTCACAAGATATGCCCAAGAAGTTTTTTCTCACCAGCTTCATCTCAATATGTATGAGTTCTACATCTCTTCCCTTATAGTGCTTTATAGGGTTCCATATAAATGCTTGTATGAAATTTTTTTTTGTAAGAGAAATCAAATAATGGTAGATGTTGATCCTATCCACCTTTAAATTCCATTGAGTATGTTCTCAGCTTGTCCCTGAGTGACTAAATATTCCTTTCAGATTGGACAATAGTTTGGGGGTGATAGGCCATACTGAAATTTAATTCGGTACACAGAGCACATTGAAGAATTCTCTATAATTTTGATGTGAACCTTGTATCATGACCAGATATGATAGAATATGAAACTCCATGACGCCTTACCACTTCTTTCACATAAATCCTGGAAAGTTGATCAAGATATAAATTTTATGGAATAGAGATAAAATGGGAAGTCTTGTTGAGACAGTCCACTATAAACCATATCACATTATTTATTTTGGAAGTTACTGGGAGACTAGTGACAAAGTTCATAGTGATATTGTACCACTTACATGCTGGTATAGATAGTTGTTGTAACACCTCTTTAGGAAGTTTTCACTCTACCTTCACTTACGGACATACTAGACACCTTTTAGTGTAGTTAGCAATCTCCCTTTTCACATTATCCCACCAATAATAATCATAAAGACCCCTATACATTTTCATGCATATAAGATTTATAGAGAATGTAGAGCTATGATATTCATCCATCAGAACCTTATTTATTTATGGAATAAATGGAACACATAGCCTTGTATGAAATTATAGTACACCTTTTTGATCAATATTGAACTCAGAAAACTTCCCATCCTTCACAACCTCAAAATTCTTCCATAACGAAGGATATTATTTTGGAAATTTCCTGATATTATCTAATAATGAAGGTTGAAAAATCATTTGGGATAAGTTTGATGATGTCCCTTCCCTTATAATTCCCATTTCTAGTTTCAATAGGTCTTTGATCAAGGGATCTCGTTGAATCCTCATCATTTCTAGAACAACAAGATATTTCCTACCTAATGCACCAGAAACATTTTTTGATCTTCCAGGATGATAATGAATTGAACAATCATAGTCTTTAAGAAGTTCCAACCATCCCATATCTCTCATGTTCCATTAATTTTGCGTGAAAATATACTTCGAACTTTGATGGTCTGTTTATATATCACACTACTCCCAATAAAGATAGTGCCTCTATATCTTTAAAGAAAAAACAACTGCAACCCACTCAAGATCATGTGTAGGATAATTCTTCTCACTAGGCTTTAGCCATTTTGATTCATAAGACATTAACTTGTCATTTTTCACGAGGAATCATACAAGAAATTTTAGAGATTTATCACTAAAAATAACTAATCCTTCTCCGATTGAGGGTAGAGTTAACATAGGTGCAATAACCAATCTCTTCTTCAGCTCTTGGAAACTTTCTTCACACTTTTTTTCTAAATCAACTTGAACCCTTTTTGAGTTAACTTGTATAATGGATTAAAAATTCATGAAAAGTTGTTCAAAAAATTCCTATAATATCCTACTTAATGAAACTAAGAATCGTAGTTATTGTTACAGGGTGAGGTCACTCCCCTAAAACATTTGTCTTTTCACAATCAATTGAGATTCCTTTACTGGTTAAAATGTGCCCCAAGAAAGAAACTTGATTTAACCAAAACTCACACTTGATAAACTTTTAAAATAAAATCTCCTTCCTTATAATTTGAAATATAACCCTTAGATGATATTGATGATCCTCACTACATTTGGAATATATCATAATAACATCAATAAAAACTAGCACATGGTTATCAAGGTAGTATTTAAAGACTCTATTAATCAAATCGATAAAAATAGCAGGTGTATTAGTCAATCCGAAGGGCATAACAACAAACCCATAATTCCAATATCTTGATTGGAAGGAGGTCTTTGAAATATCTTCTTTCTTCACCCACAATTAATGATAACCATTTCAAATATTAACTTGGGAGAGGAACTGATCCCCATGGAGCTGGTCAAATAAATCATCAATTCATGGAAGAGGGTACTTGTTCTTTAATGTGATCCCATTAAAATCTCTATAATAAATGCATAAATAAATTGATCCAACCTTCTTTATAAATAGAACATGTTATCTCTAAGGAGACAAACTTGTCCAGATAAAACCCTTCTCCAAAAGTTCTTCGAGTTTCTTCTTTAATTCCTCCAAATCCACATTCTCCATAATATATGGGATTTTTAAAGTCATCTTGGAACCTAGAATGAGTTCAATAGACAACTCTACCTCTCATTCTGAGGGAGGTCAAGGTAACTCCCCAAGAAATATATCAGTGTATTCCTAAATGATAGAAACATTCTCTATCCATATAGTCTCATTTCCTTCTTCTTATTCACCAATAAACTTCATAAAGAAGGCTATAGGAGGTTCTTCTAGACAAATATCTGGTCGAGATATCTCTCCTTATAAGATAACTTTAGGTTTTCCATTCATGACTTCTAATATTTAATTGATTTTTTATTTGATCTTATCATTATACATTGAGATCTAGCCCATACCTAGTTTAATGTCAAATTTCAACATGGGAATGACTACAATATTTGAAATAATATTGTGCTTTATAAAGTAAATACCATAGTTTCTAAACACTTTTGATTCTTGAATAATCCCTCTATGAGTTTTGAATGATAACTCTACTTTTATCAGTATAGGAATTAATTTTATATACTTTGAAAACTTGGAGGAAATAAAATAATGCGTAGAACTAGAATGAAACAAATCACTTTCTACGTTTGAGAGAGAAACACGAGTATATGACACCACATCATTTGGAGTTTCAACTTGAGCCATCGTGATAAAAAAGAATGACCTTTCTCCCTTGGCCTATGCTGAGGTTGATGGTGATTCCGCTCCACTTCCCTCAGATTTAGAAAGTGATTGTGAATGTGACTAAAATTTCCAAACTTGAAGCATTGGACTTCATTTAGGGCCTGCACCAAACTCCATTTTATTTAGTGTTGGGGAGTTATGGTTTCACCTCACTAGGAAAATTCGAATGATATGGACATCTCTTCCACACTTGTAACACATTCCTCTCATGAGAAGGTAGTTCCATGAACGATTCTTCCAACATTTATTACACCTATTGAATTTCACTTTCTTTCCACCTCTTCCCTAATCAAATATCCTCCCCAAGATTGGCTCCATTTATCTATTCTTTTTATTAGATTTATGGGACCATTTCATCTCACCGAACTCTAGTTCAACTTTCATTACACTTCATACAATCTCCTCATAGATTTTATAGTCTCGGTTGGATAAATTATTCCATATATGATGTCTTAGTCCTCTTAAGAATTTATCAACCTTACCATTAGAATCCATGACAAATATTGAGGTGTAACATGAAAGCCTTGTGATGTTCATCTCATAGCTTCCCATAGATTCATTCAAATTCTGCTTTAGATCAAGAAATTACTTCTCAATTTTCATTCTCATCGAATAAGGGAAATACTTATTGAAGAAGATACCTCTAAACTCTTCCCACTCCATTACTTCAATATCCCCTCATAACCTCTTTTTTTAATCATTTCCCACCACTGATCAACTTCTACCTCTAAGTAGTAAGCAGCTATGATGACTTTCTCTTGTTCAGAACAATGAAGTATAGAAAATACCTTTTCTATAGAGATTATCCACTATTACGCAATAAATGGGTCAGTAGTTACACTAAATGTTGGTGGTCATTGATGTATAAAGGACTCAATGGAATGTTTTCCCCTTATTTTTGAAAAAAATATCTCATCTTGATTTAAGTTATTTACCATAACTTGATTCATTTGATTCATCATTCTCATGAAATATTCCATTCAAGCTTCCATCAGAGCACCGTTAGTGCATGGTCCATTGCGGTCACCATTTTCCTGGTTCCTCCTATTTCCCACAATTTTATAAAATAAGAAAAACTTAATGAGAAACTTGTTTATTTTAATAATATTATAACTATGAAGGATTTTTATGTATTAAGACATCATGCTTATACACTTTATTCATTATCAATAATTACATTTTCTATAAATCCTTCATAATGGTTCATAAAAAGATTATGATTAACCAAACATATCCCCAGATTGTGTCGAACCAGTAGTGCAACAAGGACCATTGTCATTCACCCATTTTAATTTGATTCTATCTCAATATGTTGTTTTTGGGTTTTACCCCAAGATATATCTATGCTAGAGCCACATCCAGTTGTTCGTATCTGGATAGGGATTTCTTTGTTCGGAAACAACTTACTTAATATTTCACCAAAATACATGGAAGTTATCCTATATTTAAACTTTTCTATAGGGTTCTTCCTAAAGTTTTAACATCCTGATTTCTAAAAATAACTAAACTATCCTTTGATACCAACTATGACATCCCGCCTTTTTTATTACATAACTTTACATGACATTTTACAAATAGAGGGTATTTTAAAGTTTAGTGTCTTGGAAATAAGGTACATAATACATGAAAACATAAAACATTATTTTATTCCAAATGAAAGGATTATTTAAGGTTCATAATAAGTACATTTATTGCATATCCTAACCTGAGGAAACACATCAAAGGAAAGGTTGAGCAGAAGGCCTAGTAAGGGAAAACAAGTAAAAATATTTACATATGAACTTGAGCAATATCAATAAGAATATGAGGAATATAATAATAATTGATAAATATGAAGATCATAATAATAATATCTTGAATAATAACCTGAAAATTTGGCTACAAAATTCAATTTATAAATTCCTAAACATACCACCAATATCAATCCCTAAGGTGTCATAAACATTACCAAGGTTATTCACTAAGGTATCGTAAAAATTATCATCTCTAGAGATTAATTGCTTTACCCAATGAATTGGAGCTCTATGAGGTTAAAAAATTAATATGTATTTATTTTAATGTTATAAACATTTATTATAATAAAAAATTAAATAATAAACCATAGTTAATAAGGGAAATGGGTTTCATATCAAAATCATCACTTTTTAAAAAGTGATTAAAAACAAGATCTTTATGTCATTTATAACCCACAGAAAGGGAATGAGGGTTTTATGTATGTAATTTCAAGAATAAAATAAATAAATTTTATGTATTTATGAATACCCATATAAATTAAATAGGTTTTTTTATTTATATAAATAAAATGAAATAATTTCTTGAGTAAAAGAGCGAGATTTTAAGATGAAAATTCTACAGTATAACAGGTATGAAACATAGTTTTATAAAAAAGTAAAAAGAGAGGGGATAGGGGTCCCCCATTTATAAAAGACTAATAATATAGTATAGGGGCATAATAAAATGGAAATAAAAATTGTGTTTGTAAATTTAAAAGAAATACTATATAAAAGAGAACTTGAAAAGAAAAGAGAAGTTAAGAATTTCCTTACCTTGAAGAGTAACTAGTAAAAATTGACAATAGAAACCTTAGGGGATTAAGGGAAACTTTGGAGGACTCCTTGAGAGGTAATAATTTACTAAATTAGTGCATAATGATTTTGTAATGAAAGGAAATGAATTAATGGGTGGGTATTTATAGAAAAAGAGAGAAAGCTTTTTATTAATTTCCTTTGACACCTCATTAGTGGTATTTGAGAAACCATGGGATTTCTATGGTACTTGCCCATGGAATTGGAAACATGGGATAAATCATATAATATTTTATTACTCAATAGTATTATAGAATTATTACACCATTAATGATGTCATTAAACAACTGAAAACTCAAAACTATATTTTTACTATTCAACGAAAAACAAAACATTTTATGAAAATATCATAATTTCACTGTAACCTAATATCGGTGTTAGAAATTCAAAAATGAATTTTTTTTACCTTAATAAATATATAAATATGATAAATTTAATTTTTAACTATAAAAATACTTGATTATTAAAAATAATAGTGGACAGAAAATGCATAGTGACATGCATAGTAAAATTCTCGACACTTGAAACAATAAAATTATTTTATCATTTGTAATTAAAATGGAGTGTTTTTATAATTCTATTTCATTATAATAAACATTATTAATAAATCCTTATTTTAATATGACAATTTATATCTTTATGAAATTTACAATTTTACCCGAAAAATCAATTTATCAAATTCCATCTCAATTTTCAAGAAAAACTATTCTTAAAATGAAAATGATGAAATAAAAATTTTCTTAAAACAACTAGATTAAATTTTAATTAACTAGGACCTTGAAACATAACCCCTTAAAACACCCATATATGACCTAAGGGTAAGGTGTGCGATGGTGACAAACTCTTGGGGCAGCTCAGATAACATCACTCGAGTGGTAATCTCCACTAACTTGAACTTATCTCATATATGATTTCGTTCAAGATTAATACATTAAAACTTAGATTGAGATTGGTCTAGATTGAATCCTAGTGATGATACCTACTTCCCAAGCTCTGAAAAGTACACTTCGTATATCCCAAATCTACTGAATAAGGCCATCGACTCTTCTTTCTATTTTAATTATCCATTATCATTTCTATTTATAAACAAAAATTATAATGTTTATTATTGTTTCCAATGGTCATATTAACCAATGATTATATTAACCAACAATCATATAATGGTCAAAAATTTATGGTAATATTTCATTTATACATATATATTTTTATTTATTATGACATAGTAAGGCATGAATTTTTAGGAAAAAAATATTATTCAAAAGTTCAGGTTGTTACGGTGGTGGCTATCCCCTGGTTGCACATCAATATATGGTCTTTTTCTATGTTTTTGACTGTTTCATGCACATTTTTTTATTTTAGAATATATAAAACATTCTTTACTAACTTTCTCACTTCAATATCTCCATTGAACCATGTGTTATTAAACCTGAGTTTATTAGAAATTTCAAGAAATAATTGATGACACATAAAATACCATTTTCTTCTATAAGGTAATAATTGAGGATCAAAAATAAAAATAAAAAATCGGACAATCCAAACCAGTATGAGTGTACCAACCATTTACATTTCCTAATCCTGGAAAGTCACTAATATTTTACATTAAATCACAATGCATTTTAAATAGTTGTCTCATTGAAGCATCATAAGTTTCCATTCCATTATCCCACAATTGTCATAATTATTTGATTAGAAATTGAAGGTATACATCAATATAATTTCTAGGAAATTTTTTTACAGGAATAATCATTGAAATAATTAAATAATTCTTCTTCATATGCAACCATAGAGGTTGATTATAGAGGTAAATAAAATTGGCCAAATGCTGTAATTAGTACTTAAAGTACCAAAAGGGTTAAAACTGTTAGAAACCAATCCTAATCGTACATTCCTAGGATTTGAAGAAAAATATGTATATAGAGAATCAAACATATTCCATGATGTTGAATCTTTTGGATGTCTCATCAAGCCATCTTTACTATCCTCAGAATGCCACTTCATGTTGTATGTAGTCTTATATGACATGAATAATCCTTTCAAGTATGGTTTAAAAATAAAGTAATGCAAGACCGTTGTAGGAGATTTATTATTATATTTCTTCCTGGGATTTCATTGGTTTATACTATCATTATTGGTCATTGAATTCCATCTTCACATATGAAATCTTGCGAATTCTTCTTTATCATACTCTTATCCCCAGTAAGGCATGCATTAATTTGTTCATGATTGTATTATTTTATAATCAAGTCTAAATTTGTTGAAATATTTATTCTTCTTATAGAATGATTTAGGGAATACAACTTCATTAAATGCATTGTGAATAAACTATAAAATTATGGACATTTCTTTACCTATAATTCCATTGAGATAGTTGATATGATACAACATAAGTAGAAAAGACAACTTAGAATACTTGTCACACCCTTGAAATAGTTCTTGCTATCTATCTTCAACTAATTCATAAAAATTATTTTTTTGTTCACTAGTGTTTTAAGAAATATTAACTCGCTCAATATCTAGTGAAGGTTCTATTGATCTATTAAAATAATGGAAATTGTATCCTATAAAACCAAATATGTCATTTAACAAATTTCGAATTGAATTATCCTATATCGTGTCACTTCGTATTTCATTGAAATTATTGTTATTGTTTTCACTTCCCATAACATTTGATTCACCATTCCAAATACAACATAAATATCAAGCATGAAATAGTTTCAATATCAAATGAGCATATAATTTGTTTATATTCAACCAATTCTTGAATTTACAACCAGGACATGAAAAGTTTATTCTGTTATCCACTGATCATTTTGTGATTACATAATCTAACAATAATTAAAAAACCTTGGAATATCAAGGTGTGTTTTGAGGTAAATCAATCCAAATTTTATCCATAAGCATTTGATTATACTCTCCCTTTACATTCAGATATAAATATATAAACGATTAATCAAATAGGTACAATCAAAATTTAATATCACCCAACTTCACCCTAAACCCCATCATAAAAACTATAAAGGAAAATGGGATGAATCAAATAATGAATGTTTTCTCACTAAGATTATAATATAAAAACATGAATCAAATAAATTATTATTTCTCCCAAACATAGATGAATAATGACATAAATTATATGAACACTATATTTTAGCACAAAGGAAACCCATGAACGTTCTAAAACATATCAAATAGGTCTTACTAAATTGAGAGTTGGAATATGAAGTGTATTTATTGGTAAAGATAAAATTATTATTTTTAGGTTAAAGAATGATCTATATTGTCTAGGATAAGACTCAAGATAATAGTATTTGAAGTTAGATACATTCTTAAAATAATAAATATTTAATGATGGAAGTGTGGAAAATAACCTATACATTAAATATGATAAATATGTATCAATTTTTGATATTTTATACGTACATGATATTGTTTTTATGAGAGAAAAAGATAATGGTGTATTATACCCTAGTATTGTAACTATGGAGGGTTTATTCCATGAAAAAATTAGCTACATTGAGCAATTTCCAAACTATTTTCTGAGATATAACTAAAACTAAGATAACCCATTTAAAAATATGAATACAAAGTATACTTTATTTGGATATCATGACATGTCATGCATACCCAAAATATTCAACTCTATAAGTTTATATTCTATTGAACTGATTTAGTGCGACTTCATGTTGTTCCATGAATTATATAAATCAACTTGTTTCACATGACATTGAAATAAATATTCCTTTAATTTGACAAAATATAAAAAACATGATGTTAAGATAAATTTTAATAACATATATTGTGATTTTGATGTCAAATGATAAAAAAATATCCTTTGACAAAAAAAAAACAAACTACACACTATAATTAGTTCTCTTAAAAATCATGTTAGTTAAAATAAAATCAATGAAACTATTTTCGATGTTCCAGTTACCATAACCAATAATTGATTATAATGCATTTAAAACATAACCCTAACCACTCTATCATTATTCGATAGATTTTATTAAACTAAATTATTCCTCACATATGCATAAAACATGAAGTATTCTAATAAATTTTAAAAGGGTCTAATATCTCATTTCAAGGCCATTAACCTTAGAGACCTTTCAAGGGTTGGTGATGAAAGCATGTGTGACCCCAAACCCTACCAGCAATTGTTCATGAGTTGGAAAATAGTCTCAATTATGTATATGTCAAAAATTGTAGGCATTACCATATATAGAACAAAGTGGAATCCATTAATATCAAATAAAAACCATGAAATTATGAATGATCTAGATTAAATAACTGACTTATATCATAAAATAATTTATTTTTTTTAATTTAATACAACATAACCAAAATTAATGATTAATATAACTCCCTAAAAATAACTACAAAATCCAAATATCACATTATAAACTAAAATTTCATATATAATTTATTTTTTAATGAATGAAAAACAAATTCTATACTCTTTTTATCACCCATTATTGTCCATATAATGCTACTCAATAATAGAGCTAGGGTCAAGATGATGCAAACTTTAAGGGGGGATCTATTCCGAGCTGGGGAGATGGAGGTCTGGGGGGGGTCCGCATCCACAGTGAGGAGGGGAACCATTAGTTGGGGAGAAAGAGGATGGGGGGGGGGGGGGGGTTGCGGGGGTAAGGGTTGGAGGGGGGTTGGTGTGGGGGTTGGGGTTGAAGGGGGGTGTCATATGGGTTGGGGTCTCTACAGATAAGGTAAGAGGTGGGTTGGAGGGGTGGGGGTAATGAGGGTCATGGGGTTGGGGTTACAGCCGGGGAAGGGAGATGAGGAGGTCAGGGGAGATCAGGGGTGGAGAGGGTTTGGGGTTGTATAGAGGGAGTGGGGGAGGGGGAGGAATTATGTTTTTTTTAAAATAGTTAATATTGATTTAATTAAAGACACGTCTAGTTGTTAAAATAATAAAAATATATAGGCAGTTTGATAAAACCTTTTCTATATTATATTTGTTTAACTGGATTTAATTCACAAGGATTAATAGAACTGCTGCTAAGTAGTGGTTTTTTTCTTAGCGACTTGTGTGTACAATACAAGAGTAATTTATGGAATAAAATACTTGGTCCTATTAACCAAAAAATATAAAAAAATTAAGAAAGTAAAAAACTATGATAAATATAAAAATTATCAAAGAATAAGCTATCATAATTTTAAAAACATGCTAAAAAAATGCTGAGAAAAAGTCACAATGGAGTTGATATCCAAAATAAAATTCAATTGAATATAGTCTACTATAATGATTGTAGAACCATTAACAAGAATACACAATGCAGAGAAATGTAATTTATTAATTTATTTGATGATTTCTCAATAATTAAATGAAGTATGTTAAAGTCTCAAAAATTTTAATCCTTGAGAACAATAAAATGTTTTAGAAGGTTAGAAAAAAAGAAAAAATGTGTTTATTTGAAGGGACTGAGTTTTGAAAATGGTAATGAGTTGGCCAAAAATATTTGTTATAATATCTTGATAAAAATGGAATTAAATATGAGTTTAATGAACCCTATATACCTTAACAGAATGGAGTAACTGAAAGGAAGAACATTAACCTTGTTAATATGGAAAGAAATATACCAACCAAGTATGAAACTTGAAGATATTTATGGTTGAAAGAATTTACCAATGTTTAAATAATTCAAAATATATTTCTCTTAAGATAAAATTTAGATATAACTCCCCATGAAATGTGGTTCAAAATAATTAAAATTTAAATAACTTTAGATTGTTTGGGAGTCTCTGTTTTATAAAAAGGAATGACAGAAGTGGTAGTAAGTTTGATGTAAATGATGAAGATTGAATCTTCCTAGGTTATAAATCAAATGAAAGATCTTATAAATGAAAAAATAATAAATATGAGAAGATAATGGATTATGATGGTGTTATATTCTTTGATAATCAAGTGGAAATAAAAAATTCACTCATGGCTGCTGATGTTATAGATACTAAAAATTATGAACCTATTGGGAGACTATAAAAAGCATACTGATTCAAGATAAAGATATAGATTATTCTTATTCTAGTGATGATGATAAAGATTTGAAAATTAAAAGGAAAAATAAATGTCTGATGAAACATATTTATGATGATAATATATTTGGGAATCAAAATCAAGATATGAAAACTAGAAGAAAGATTATAGAGACAATTCATACTAATCTAATTTCAATGGTAACAAAAAACTATTGATAATTCATTTGTGAAAAAATGATCCGATCTATTATAAAGTAATTGATAAAGTTTAAAATAATTCAGCGTGAAAGAGTTTTTTCCTAGGATCTAGGAGAAGAATATCATATGGGTAAATAGGTTATTTAGGAATAACCCAAAAGAGAAAGGTGAAGCTGCTATATAAAATCCAAAATTTTATGAAATGGGTATTCACAAATTGTGGTTATTAATTTTGATGAAACATTTTATCCTCTTACTAGAATTAAAACCATTATAATTTTCCTTGAAATTTTATCTGAAAGAAGCTTCAATGTTTTCTAAAAGGATATATAATCTTTATTTATGAATGATGCGCTAAGTAAAGAAATTTTATTGATTAACATGAGGGTTTTATGTTTGATACAAATGATAAAAAGGTTTATAAATTAAAAAAGGATATTTATAGATTAAAATAATATCAAAGAGATTGGTATTTCAAAGAGGATGAGTACCAAAGAGGCATGGATTTTAGAAAAGTCTTGGTAGATAAAAATTTATATTTGAAGAATTCTAAATCTACATCACTCCTTGTGATTGTGTATGTTGAGGAAATTAATTTTTCAAGTAATTATGGAAAATTATTTAAATAAATATCTATACAAATGAAAAAAAGGTTTAAAATGTCTATTCTTGGGAGATAAAACTTTTCATGAGGTTGAAAATCACCCAAGATATTGTTCACATCTTCATATCTCAAGAAAAGTATTCAATGGAATTATTGAACAAGTTTAGTGTAGATGAATCAAATGGAGTGTCTACAAAATATAAGTTGGCACAAAATTGAGAAAGGATGATGAAGGCTAACTTGATAATGAGAAATAATTCATAAAGTTAATTGGAAGATTCTTTTACTTAATTCAATATTGTCCATAAATTGTCTAGGTATTTACTCTTTATGAAAGATATTAATCTAATCCCAAATCATGACATATTCAAGTAAACATGTGAATTTTGAGATATGTATCAAATAATTTCATCTATGGATTATTTTATAATAAAAAAATTATTTGTATTTGAAGGGATTTACTGATGCAGACTAGGCATGTGTTATTGATTATATAAAGCATACATTAGGTGGAGAAATTTTTTATTTAAGAAATATGTGTAGCAAGGAATTATAAGAATTAATAATTAGTTACCTTTCACTATATTGAATCTAAATATGTGGCTTTATAATAGGAAACCACACAAATGATTTGAATCAATTCTCAATTTGAGGATATGAATGTCATTACAGGATATCCATTAGTTATTGGTTGTAATAATAAAAGTTCCAAAATATATCCAAGAATATATTACAACATTATAGATCAAATCATGTTGATATTAATTATAATTTTATAAAATAAAAATTCACTAAATTGATCTTGAAGTTAGAACATATTTAATAAAAGGAGAATATTGTTGATATCCTTAAAAAGACACTTCTATATAAGGATTTTGAGAATTTGAGGTAAAAAATGGGAATATGAACCACATGCTAATGCTGAGGTATAATTTGTGTGTGTGTTTCCTTCCCTAATCTAATTGTGTTTAAATTTACATAAGGGATAAAATTAATCTGGTGGGGGAGAAACCTGCTTCTTATTGAACTGTTTTAACTTGTTTACTGAGTGGTATAAAAATAGAATTATAAATTTTTTTTCTAATTTATTGAATGAAAACATTGAGATGATGTCATTTTTTATTTTTTTCATGGATGTCTATGATGTCTAAATTAACCACTCTTGTTTTTAATACGGAGGTAGATCAAGTAAACTTAATGTTGATTGTTTCATGGATCATTTCTTTGAATAATTTGATACCACCTATTTCATAAACTCTCTTTGTCTTTATTATTAATGAGTAGAAAATTTATTCACATTTCCGATTTTAATAGATTAATGGTGATAAATTTTTAGATGTGATGTCACCAGAAAAATTAAATTCAAAACAATAGTGTTTAAAGATATACAAGTTGAAATTATTGAACCCACTTAAGGTTGATGTTCTATTTTTTTCATCGATTTATATTATTGTGTTTTTTTTTATTTTTTTTGAGATGATTGGGAGTGGTTAGTGATGCTTGATAAGAGTTATATATGTTCTGATCCTATTTTAAAATGTTCTGAAATTTTTTTGTGGGGTTAAAAAATTGACACAGTCCTATAATGTGTAATTGTAAATTCGAGTTGAAGTTGGAAATTTGATAATTCATTGGAATCACATACTAATATATGTAAAATTAACTTTAAGTATAAACCAAAGAATGCGGTAACATATTAGAGACACATTTTACATTAAATTCATCTAAAGTATACATGAGAGTAAATTTTTGAGTAGAATAATAAAAATTGAAATCTTATTATCTATATAAAGTAACTGTAGAGCATAAATAATGAATTATAAATGGAATGATCTATATGATTATTTTTCTAGTTATATATGAGTAACTACGATGCATACATAAAATGCATCCAGTAGTGAGGATTGAAAATCAGAAAAGGGAGTGATGCTTAAAAGTAATTACAAGAGTTTTCTAGATATATAAAAGTAACTTCCTCTATATGTTAAAGTCTAAATGTTATCCAAATTTGAGAAGATGAAAATTTATTGGAAGATAATTTTGGAACTTGAACCAAGTAGTGTTTGTTGTTTTTAAAAGTTTTAAATATCATGGGATTGTGATTGACTATGATTTAAGCTATGTTCTTTGTAGAAATAAAGAAGAAAGTCTCCATATTGGGATGAATATTTACACATCATGAAGAAGTATAAGGATGAATTTCAGACAAATATACTTTTGTGGACTGATAAGAAGCCACATATTGAGGATAATAACCATGTCATTATGCCTGTGAAACATATATATAATGATAACCATGATATGGTAGTGGGAATTTGTTGTGAGATATTTATATATTGAAAATAGTAAGACTCATTTATTCTATGTTTTAAGACATCATAAATTCTCACTAAAAATTAGTTTTTAAATTATGTCACATCATGATAGGATTTTTCACATAAAAATCATGAAAAATTCAAATGAATCCCACATTAAGAGGAAATTATTCATGATCTTATAAGATTAGATTACATGTAAATTTGGATAATATTTCATTGGTATCCTGGAGAAAGAAAAATATAATTGTTATTATCACATTGTGAATAAATGAATTTTTAAATTGAGATTAAATTGGGGCATTATTATCAATTTTTTAAATGATTTTGTATGATTGAAGATTGTGTAAAAATAATATACTGATTTTAAAAAAAATTTAATATTCATTTTATTAAAATTATATTCTCTAAGGATGCTGAGTATATATGGGAAAAATAAAATCAAGATAAAATGGTTTGAGAATACCATATTCCAGAGGAATTAAATGATTTGAGAAATATATAGAAGAATTATTTTATGTGGTTAAGAGGAAGAAGATAAAATCTATATATACTATTATAGTCTCATTATTTATATGGAGATAATTATTTATATAAGTTTTATTTTTTTATTTAGTGTTTGTTCTAAGTTTGGTTTTTTCTTTCATTCTTAGAAGTTTTAAGTTATTTCCCTTTATTGTAGCAACATATTGATAATAAAATGATACCTATGTGTGTGTGGTAAAAAAATAACCATACACTAGGGATATAGTCCTCATTCTTAGAGTAAATAATTGTTAGAAAACTTGTTGTGTTCCTCTTTTACTATTTCACCACAATGAGTTAGATAGATGATTTTTGAATAAGTAGGAAACTGAACAGGATTTGGAAGAAAAATCACTATAACTAATTCACACCCTCTCAATATTAGTTGTACCCTAAATGATCCTATCAATAAATAATTGTAACATGTATAAAGGATTTATATATATCACTAATGTAGTGAGAGTGAGAATCTTATAACCAACATGGGGAGTGATTTTCAATTACCATATCATGTATATGGAGTGTTATGAATCATTTTTATTACCTTAATAAAGATATTTCTTATATTTACACTATTTACATATTAATCTCCTCGAATTATTTAACATATTAAAATTTTGTAAAAATTAACTACTATAATGGGAACCTTGCATTACTATTACAAACATCATAAATATATGTCATGTAGTCTAAATATATCATACTAATAAGAAATAGATTATATATTACTATCAGGTTTTAGGGACTCATGATCATTGTGATTTTTACCATGAAGTCTTCACTTAGTGATATCAAGAATAGAGATAATAATGATTTACCTGATAATTGGAACACCACATGTTTTTTATATTATTGGATGTTCGTATCTATGAGCATGTGTATTAAGCTCTAAACTTGAGACCATTATCAATGTGAATCATTTGATCACATACTTTGATTAATGACCAAAATCATGGATGTTTATGTTTATGGAAGGGTAGTTTGTGATGAGTGAATCATTAGTGGTATGAAATTGGTTGAATGTTCATGAAAGGATTTTTTACTTTTGAATATATGAATAATATGTGATGAATATATATATTTTTACATTTGATTGAGATGGTGGCACCTTAAATAAATCCATGTGCATGGAAGATGAAGGAAAGTTCATTTGATATAGCTAAAAAACAGAAATAAAGTATTAATTGATGATAAGAAAAAGTATTCATCCCAATTCATAAGATATAATGAGAAAAAGTGATTATATTACATAGTAAGTGTTCATAATATTTTTTCATAGCTAAGAATTACCCTTATATCTTTAGGAGACGTGATGTCCTTTTTTATGCAATTTGAAGGTTTCAGGTCACAACAAAAGGGATGGGTGGGTGCCTAATTTTGATTTTTTCATCGATATCAATGGATCATATCTAACGAACTTAACGAACACACCCAGAAATATTTAGGTATAATCTTGAATATTTAATTTTTTATTAATTTAAATATATATTTACATAAATATTATTAATATTCTTGATCAAATTATATTGTCTCTCTTATCATTTTATTATTATTGAGGATAATCCAAGAAAATATTCCTATAGATGTATCCCCATATACTACACAAATATCTGGATGACATTCATGATATTCTGGGTGCTAGAACGAAGGAGTCAAATTCTTTACCTTGTTCAACATCGATCTAAATAATGAATCTCTTGTTCTCTATTATAACACACCTCATAGAAAAATGATAATATTTTTGAATAGATACTTAGGATTAAATAATTAGTAATTTCACAATAGACCTTTATCAAATTATTTATCCTAAGCTATTCCCTATGGAAAATAATAATTAAAATTATAACATTATCATTATATCCCATGACATGAAATATATATATTATAATTTTCTAAATAAATAATTAAATATTTATTTAAATGATATTAAATAAAACATATAATTTCCAACAAATCATAAAATTCGATCCATATCCTCCCATAAAGAATTATATTCACTATTCTTGCGGATAAATATTTATTTTAATGTTTAGGTAACAATATAAATATTTATATTAAAATATCTTGTAAATTAATAAATAAATAGTTATATATTTATTAAATTGTGAATAAGTAAATTAGTGATAAAATTTAACTAATAGATTCTAAACTCGAATATCTTGTGATAGAATTTTTAAGATCATTCTTTTACTTTTTTTGAGACCATATGTAGTTCTTTCCTAAAGGATTTGTGAAATGAGTTTAATAGCCCTCCCTTGGATAAAATAGTTATACATCGAGATACTAGATTGCAATTCCCATATTAGGGAATAAAAAGATCATTTTCACCTGATATAAGGGGTCAAATCCTCTCCCTTCCACAAGGCCATTTCCTGATAGAGTGAGAGACCTAGGAATACAAAGCCATGTGAGGGAGATGATAAAGTTGATAATTTCATGACATAGAGTGGTTTTAATGGCTGGCATACACTATAATTGTGGTATTAGAGTAACTAGTTTCCTCATGCAAGATTTAAATTCTATTGGTGATAAATAATTCAAATTCTATCAATATTTAGGCATTACACCCTTTTATGAAATAATTTTCTCAATGGATGAATAGGATGATACCCAATATTCTCTCACTCAGTCTAGAAGTCATTTATGTTATTACTGTAGGATTCCTAAAAATTGAGAAAGATACTCATATGAATTTGGTTAACAAGTTAAATCTAGAAGTATATGTAAAGAAATTTAATTCTATTCTTATATCCTTATTAGAACAAGTGTATAACATATTAATAAGAATTCAAATTGTAAAGGAGATTTGGGTTATAATGGAAATCGCCTTTGAAGGGAATGTTAATGTTAATGAAGAAAAGTTATAAATTTAGAGAATAATGTTTGAAGATGTATAGATGGTTGATAATGAAACCATTGATGATTAATTTACAATAGTTAAATGAAATAGTTTCCAAAATCATAGGTTATGGGGAAAAATTAAAATACTCCACTATTATTAAGAAGTTAATATGGAACATTCTAGATAGGTCTAATCCTAAATTTTTTGCATTATAAGAAAAAGGAGATTTATTTCTTATTGAAATACAAAATATTCTTACTACCTATGTAATTTTGAAATCTCTATAATTTAAAAGGAAGATAAAGGAAGAAATTAATTTTTAATCCATGAGAAAATTCAAACTTAATTAAGAAGAGGATAAAAATGAAAGTTATTCTTAATATGAATAATAAATAGATGATGAGTAAATGATAATTGTGGATCTTATATCCAAGAACTTTAGAAAATAAAAAGAAAAGTACAAATAAAAACTCCCACTAAATTGTTTCAAATATGGTGGAGTTGGGAATTTTAAAATTTATTTTCTAAATAAGAAATGTGTCAAGTATGATTTTGATGTGAAAAAATCCAAACATTATGAAAATAATTGGTTTTGAATCTCAATATAAGTCTTAAAATATTCTAAAAAAAGAAAAATTAACTTTTAAGGATGATAAGAATTATGATGAGAAATTAGAGGATGACTACTCAACTTCAAGTATCTAATTTCAAGAAGAGGTTCCTAAAAATTTAAGAACGGTTATGGTCTATATTCAAAAACAAGATAAAACCCAAAGTATGTAAGAAGAATTAAGTGAATAGAATTACATGGAACACATATGAAGTCTTAAATTTAAGACTCTATTAAGATGAAAACAAAACTCAATAAAGAAATTAGGTTGTTAAAGAAAGATAATGAAAATAATAATGAAGGAAAGGGTGAGATTATCCAAAAGGGATATGGTTACATTGATTAATTTATAAAGTTAAAGTTTATGGTTTCTGAGAAAGATTTTATTTTGAATGATGTTGATGAAAAATTAGATATAAATTAATAAGATTTAAATAATGAAAAATCAAGGTGTCTTGAATCTTAGAAATCCCTAAAGAACATGGATAAATATTTTAATAATACTATAGAAGTTAAATATGATTCATCTCATGCTTATGTGAATCATTGACTAAAATGAAAATTCAAATCTACTCCTGTTAAAATAAAAAAAAATTATTTTTAATATTATAGGTTCTTATGAAATTATTGTCTAAATTTGGGTTAAGTAAAGTGATGATAAACCTCATAATATATAAAAATATTACAAGGGTAACTCAAGAAGAATTATCTTTCCAATAAAAAAGGAATAAAAAATAATAGTTTGATAATAAAAAGATTTTTATAGCTTGGGCATTTATCAAAATGGAATATCAAGATTCATAAGTTACTATTGCTATTATGGAATTTATATTCACAAATCCTATTAATTCTAGCTCAACATGTCATTGAATTATAGTATACATTAATCAAGGGAGAGTAACACTGAAAATAAAATAAGTAATTTTGTGAGGATGACGAATAATTCAAAGAATGAGAAATCTAAGAAGAAGCGCCGATAAAATCTATATAATCAGAATAGATTTTATTGTTTCAAAGAGATGTGTGGAAGATATTAATATTCAGTCATTATGATGAGGTGTTTATGAAAATTCTTTCTGGATATATATCCTATTGTGATAAAAGAAAGGGAATTCATAAAATGAATAATGAAAAAAGTCTTTCATTATCGAGTATGCCTTATGATATTTCAAGAAAGGTAAACCATGCATTCCTAATAATGTATATTCCTATCAAATTAAAGGTGATAAAAATATGATAAATAATATTTAATATCATGATGGGCGGGCAGTGACCTTAAAATATTATGTTTCTCTAAAAATCATAGGAGATGGTACAGTTGATATTGATGCTCAGAAGCTAAAATCCAAGGATATTCTTTTTTGATGGGATTAAATAAAATATATCATGTGTGAGACAACTATATAATGATTAAAACAAATTTACTTTCAATAAAAATTCATGTATCATTAGATGTTTAAAAAATTAAACAATTATCACCAAGGGATAAAGATCCAGTGAAAATTTGGTTCAAACTGAGAATCCTTTTATGTCTTGTTATCTGATTAAAAAAGTTGATAAAAAAATTGTGGAAAATATGACTTGGATATCTTGTTAAAATAAGTTAAAGTAAAAATTTAGATAATGATGTTGTGTCAGATATACCCCAACTATGGATGGATAGAGATATGTTGTTTATGAAACATGTCAGAAGGGGAAGATGGTTCATGGAACTCACAAAATAGTGGAAATTTAGTTCACTAGGACAAATAAACTAAAATATTATGATTTATATGGGCCTTTTAGATATGAATTTTAATTTATCACATTTATTTATTATTTCAAAAATACGAACAATGTTATTTTTATAGATCTTAATTCAGATGTTTTAGAAATGTTCAAAATGCCCAGAATATAGGCTAAGAAAGAGCTTGGAGTATATATTAAAAGGATGAGGATAGATAATGGAAATTATTTTACATGTAACTCATTTTAATCCTATATTTATAATAATTTGATAATAAATATACATTACTCCTTATAATCTACACCAAAAAAGGAGTTACATAAAGAAAGAACATGAGTTTTATTGATATAGGAAGAACAATGCTTTCTGAACAGAAACTCTTAATTTATTTTGGAGGGAAGAAGTGTGTAAAACTATTCACTTTTAGAATATATTCTTACTGAGACCTAAATAAAACATTAATCTATATGAAATACGGTATAAAATAATTCCTATAGTGAAGTTATTTAAAGTGTTTGGTATTCCATGCTTTATAAATATCAAAAACACAAATATTTGAAAATTTAAGGTAAAAGATAAAGAAGTGATATTCACGGATATCTATCTAATTAAAGAGGCTATATATTATGAAATAAAATCCCGCATAAGTGTTGTATTGTTTTTATGTGAATAATATTAAAAATAAACCAAACTTATTTATGGATAATGAAGTATATTTTGAAAATTTAGAGCTAGAAATTTTATACATTTATGAAAATACCAACGAATAAGAATTTGTGATGGAACCAAATTCCTTTGATGTTGGATCATATAAAATTAATTACATGGAAAAATATTATTTAGAAGAGAAATTGAAACATCGGAGTTTATACAAGTATTTAAAAATAAAAACTATAATTAGTAGTAACGATTCTATAGTGTACAGAATAAGATTAAGAATGAGAAATGAAACATATCTTAATTGAAAAATAGAATGAAATATATTTTATAACGCTATTGAAGATAAATAATTGATAAATTAAATGAATTAAGATATGGATTGGATTTAAAATAATTCCACATGGGAATTTGTTTCAAAACCTAAAGGTAAAATTTTCATAGGTTCCAAGTGAGTATTCAGAAATAAATTTAATAAGAAAGGTGAGGTGTAAATGACAGGGGAATATTCTTATGAAAAGTTTATTCTTAGGTGGAGGGAATTTTATTTGAATATATTTTTTCACATATTTCATGACTTGGGGCTTTAAAAATATTTCTGGAAGTTTTTACACACAAGCACTATAAGGTTTACCAGATGGGTGAAAGATATAACTTTTTGAATATATACTTAGAGGAAGAATTGTTTATTTTGAAACCTAATGTCTCAATACTTGACAGTGATGGAATCATGGAATACCAATTAAATAAATCCTTGTTTGAGTTAAAATATGCCCCTAGATATTGATACTTTAGAATGGAAAGTTTCTTGAGGAAATTGGACATTTCTAATAAAAAAGGACATAAACATTTATACGTGAAGAAGATGAGTTTCAATACTCTTGTTATCTTATTATATGTAGATAACATAATTTTTACAGGTTATAAGGAGTATTCCTATGAGGATTTTTCAAATTATAAGAATATATAGTTTTATATGTAAATACAGGGTGAGATGAGATTCTTTTTGGTATTATAAGTTATGAAAATATATGAATATATATTGTTATCACAAGGAAAATATCCCATATAATTATTGTGGATATTTGGCATGGAATATTCCAAGGAAACAATGTACAGTAGAATAAATTTAGGAAGATCATTATAAGATTTATTAATCATACAAAATGAAGACCAAATATTATGTATGTTGTGACTATATGTGTAATATATCAAAATGAACCAAATAAATCACACATGATTACTACTAAAATATTACTCAGGTATATCAAAGGAATGTTGAGATATGGTTTTATGTATTGAAGAACTGAATAATTTAAAGTACTGGGGTTCACGATTGAAAATTAGGATAGTGATTTTAATGATATATATTATATATTGGGAAGAACATTATTTTTAGTAGGAAACTGTGTGATCTAGGATAGAAAGAAGTGGGGTTAAATTAATACGATTACAACTAAAGCTGAATATATAGCTGAAAAACATGCATGTATATAAATTATGTGGATGATAGTGAAACTGGAAGACTTAAAAGTTAAATATTAGAATCCATTGAGGATAATTATGAAAATAGATGTGTAATTTATTTTTCTAAGAATCCTATCTAGTATTCAAGAAAAAAATATATTGACATTAAATACACTTTTTTAAGAAGTGAGTGACTAATTGGGATACCGGGTAGGATTATATCTCTATAAAAGATCAGTTTACTAATGTGTTTTCAAAATATATATTAAGATATAATTTTTTTGAGTTATGGTTAGAAATTATTATTTAGCCTTACCCTCTCACTTGAGGATGTGGGAAAAAACCACAGTGATTTGAATTTTATCATAAAAGGGGGAGAGAAGTGCACCCCAAATATTATGATTGAAATAAAAAATATTTTTTTTATATATTTTATGATTATGTGGTTGTGTTTATTATAAAAAGTGGGAGAAAAGTTAAATTACTACATGGATTTAAAGATAGAACATCAAAGAAAGTTAGAATTTTTTTATCATCGAGAGATGGAATTATCTCACAAAAAGTTCCTTATATAGTAGTATGGTGTCATAAAACTTCTCTTTAAGAAAGGATATAATTTGATAACTCATGGTTTGACTTTTTAATGTGGATAAAAATAAAAAGGGGTGCACTGAAGAAACCAATTTAAAATTTGAAGCATTATATTTATTTTCAACCATTTATAAAAATTATTGGAAGTAGTTGAGGATGTATTTTAGAGGTATTATTGTGTTTTTGATTTTATTTGAGATGTTTTAGGTATTCTTGAATAGTTTAGAGAATGTTTTGAGAAATTTATATATTAATTATCAGTTATATAAATTTAGAGAAAGTTGGATATGTAATATATGTGTAAGAGCATTTTGAAACTTGTATAAAGGTAACTTTGAGCAGGAAATGGTTAATTGGGATAACACCAAGAATGATTAAGATGAAACTTAATAATGTTTAAGAGTAAATTTTAATATATTAGTGGAATTTTACTAATTCTTAGTTGTGTAATAGTCATTTTCTAGACTTCATAAAACTAATCTACCTAAGAACGCATGAATTATATAATAATCCTATGGAAAGAGTAGGAGTCACTTACAGACTAAGTGAATCTAAAATCTATCTATGTATTGGAGACACATTGAGGTGTGTAAGAGAAAATTAACTCTTCTATATGAGTCATCTGACCTAAATTTGAAGAAGTACTCCAAGTTTCATTTAAATGTATAAGATTTATTATTTGAAGAAAAAAATTGGAAATGAAAAGGAATTACCCGAAAATAGATGATTCATTTACCCACATGATAGGGTTATTATCTAAAATATGGGAAATTATAAAGTCCAAAAATACATATATAAATTAAAATGGATGATTATTGTTATATAATTTAGTGTTTAAACATCTATATTATTGTTATAATTATGGTTCAATCCATTCAATGATGATGTATGAAGAAGGTGATTTGATTCAATGTCATGAAGGAGAAGTACACACTGTGAAGAAATACCAAGGATGAAACTCCAACCAAGTTTGTTCTTTATTTATGAAAATTTTCCATGTCACCGAAAGAAGATATTCCATGAAATATTCTTTCATTCCATGGAGATTTATTATATATTATTTTATTTTAATATAGATACATCGGTCAAATGGAATGAATTTATTTAGGATGTTTTAAATAAACATTATATGATTTATTATTTTATATTAGGCTAAATAAAATTTTGATAATCAAGGGAAGATCATTGAATAAGATCAATGAGATTTCTATATGTCGAATAAAATAGAAAGGATGAATTAAATATAAGGTAAGAGTAATGAATATTGATAATTTTTAATAAGATTAGTGAGACACAATGAATAGAAAATGATATAGTTCTATAGAGGATAGAAACTTTTTATGTATTGGAGAAGAAGTATGACCTACATGTATCAATTTTGATTTCATATATTGGAATTTTAAGTTTTACAATGTTATATAAGAAGATATCTCATAGTGATACAATGAAATCTGAGAGTTAATATGAAGATCTTGTTTATTTTGATGGAGATTAATTATCATCAACTAGTGGGGACCATTAATAACATTTTCAAAAGAAAAAATGTTTGTAAAAACATATTGGGTTCATGATGACATATTCAAAAAGACACTTGTAATCACATTTATTATTAATGGGAAATCAATGAATCTAACTCAACCAGATCATAGAAAAGATGTATTCACCCATCTTGGGAGAGAAACTTGTAAAAATATTATATGCCTTATGTTGTTTCTATTTGTGTTATATTTAGGTATGGATGAGAAAGAATATTTTAGTGAATCATAATATAACAAGTAACATAGGTTCATTTCATGAATAGAAATAGTAAAAGAATAACTACTGATTCAACCCCCTTATCAATGGTGAAACCCATTTCTAAGAACATTTATTTAAATAAATAATATTCCATATATTAGAAATAAATGAATTATTAACATTAAATTCTATTGAATTTAATGAGATTTGGGATACACATATTTGGTGACCCCTTTACATACTTTTCACAATAGAATTAAGTGAATCTACCTAAAGTAAAAGATCCACATCTAGTAATATGTTAGGAAACCCATGGTGAACGAAATCAATATAATAAATACAATAATTTTCCTACGAATTATACTATGTATAATAATCTATTTTTCTCTAGGAATCTTTTCAAGCATGATGTATAATTTTTCATCACTATATATGCTTAATTTATTTTTCTTTGAAATTATAAAACAAACATGTCTATATACTACCCCAGACATGGATTTCATCTAACTATTATATTTCAAGTAAAGGGAGTGTGATATATTAATATGAAATATATAAATCATTTCTTGAGTTTTTCAATTAATATCACATCACTTATGATGCACCCAACGTATGTTGCCTCACCATGTAAATATATTTTCATAGTTTTCATACACATATAATAGTATGTGATTCTTGATACTCCTTAATAATAATATCATGTATAAGGAATAATACACATGTTTATAGATAGGAATATCAAATGACACATAAAACATGTGGAATTTCTATTGGTGGGTCTATCCTCATGACCTCCCTTATTGAAGAACATTTAGTGTAAACTTCATGAGAATAAGTCTCAACGTATTATGATCCTTCAACACCTTATAGTAAAAAATATTTCATTTATCATCATATTGTTGTATCCATACCAAAAGATAACTCTATTTAAGAATATCATCATGGAATCTCTAGGTTATCATTATAGCCCGGAATTACTATAACCTATTAATGTGAAAAATATTATAAGGACATTATCACATTAATGTTACCCAAAAGAATATTCACTATATAATAATAGTATATATAATTAGATTCTAGTAATTTAATGTATAAATTATATTGGTTATATGGAACAAACTCTAAAAAACAAGAACTTACGGTAGATCCAACTTTTAAAAACATTTAACCCACTAGATCTCACATGATCTTTATACTTACATTAAGGTGAACCTTTTTTTAATAGATATAAAATGTTTTCCTCTATTGATAATTGACTAGAAATAAATTCACCCATTTTGGTAAAATATCTCAAGAGGTGATACTTCTGAATAATATGCTTTATATATTGATGTGACACAGTCTCTTATTCTATAACCACTGATGTAGTACTATTATAATATAGAGTAATAGGATCATTATTGTTAAGTACAACACTGAGATCCTATAAAATGTTACATTACCACATTACTTCTTTAGTAATGTCAAAAGTCATAATATATTCATAAATAGATATAAAATTGGAAAATATAGGATGATTAAAAATATCACCACTCATAACTCATTTATTGATACAAAATATATATCCATATAGTAATTTTATAGCATTATGATCTATTTGGAATCTATTATCTATGTATACCCTCATAAATATTTCCTCATATCCTTAAAAAAATGGAATATACTTTATACACCTAAGGTACTTTAGGATAGTCTTTACATCAAAATTTTGTGACTCATCTAGGTATGATAGATATCGATCTACTACACTCAGTGCATTGGAAACAATATGACAGGTACATATCATGACACACATCATATATCCAATCATATAATTATAAGGTATTCTACTCATTATTTCTCTATCTTCTTGGGTTTGAGGACACATTTCCTCGAAGAGATGCATACCATGTGACACATGCAATAGTCATTTCTTGGAATATTCAATATTATACCAGTTCAATTCCTTGCTAATATATATACCTTAAATTAGTCTAAGAAACCTTTTAGTTCTATATTGATGGATCTTGATCCCAAAAATTATGATTCTCCACTTAAGAATTTTAAGGAGATGCATTTATTTGACCATGTATTAACTAACTATAAGATTTATATCCCATTTCCCAACGTCAATATATCAACAAAATATATTAAAAAAAAACAAAAATACTCCCACTAAACCTCTTATAGATACAGAGATCACATTCATTTTTAATAAAACCAAAGTCTCTTATGGATTCATAAAAATTAATATTCCATGATTTTGATGCCTAATTCAATCCATAAATAGATTTATATAACTTTAACACTTTATTTGTATCCTTTGATATCATAAATCCTTATAGTTGTATCATGTAGACATATTCCAAAAGATTTTTAATTTCAAAAGTGGTCATGACATACATTTTCCAAATTTTAAAATCATAGTAAGTTTCAAGAGAAGGTATTATTATTATATATTTTAGAATAGAAACTGGAAAAAAGGTTTCATCATAGTCTGTACCATGAAATTTCATTAAAATATTTTCATCCAATCGATATTTATAGAAATAAACTTTACCATCATTTTATAGTTTCTTATTGAATACCTATTTACACCCAATAGGCTTTATATCTACTATAGAGTTTACAAAATCCCAAAATTTATTTACACTACATGGAATCCATCATAAAATCCATTGATTATTTCCATTTATTAAATTCATATCTATATAATTATTCATAATATGATAAATGATCATTATACTCCACTAATAACATGTTACCTTACGTGGTGACAAGAAAACCATATCTATATGGTTCACTAATCTCTCTTGTAATACTATGCAGAAATTTTGTCTCTGAAAAAAATTCTTCCACTGGGTCTCATGAAATTTTCTCCAGGAAAAATATTTTGTATCTTCATCATTGAAGTCATTAATATCTATCTTTCTCCCACTATATCAATTTTAGACATGACCCCTCTCTAGAAATATTCCTTGTCTCACCATGATCATTTTTTTATCTGAGGGATCTAATTGATAATATTTGCTAATTTATTTGGGATATCATACTAGGAAAAACATTATGCATGAGATGCAAGTTTTCTCTCTCAAATTATCCTTAACAAATACTTCCCATCCACCCACAAACACACACATAGACACAAACACATATATGATTAAAAATATTTCTTCCCATTTCATAAATCGTATAGTATTTTTCTATTTCTTTAGTTAGAACTCAATTCACTGTGTATACCACTGATTTTAATACATGTCCCTAAATGGATAATGGAATATCTACTTGAATCTCCATAAATATCATAATCTATGACAAGTTATGATTCCTAGTTTTGGTAACACTATTCTAATATGGTGTATAAAGAGGAGGGACTTGAGATAGTATCCCAAACCCTTTTAGAAAATCGATGAATTTTTGGTTAAGATACTTCCAACCTTTATATAATAGGAGATTATTTATTTTATTTCCAATCTAAATATCTACATCAGTCTTGTATTCCTTAAATTTCATAAAGGAATTATACTAATACCTTATCAAATAGATTTATCCATAACTATTAAAATCATTATAAAAATTAATGAAGCAATAGTGTCCACCTCTTGCTTCTACTGAAAAATCCCCATAAACATCTATGTTGTCACGAACCAACCCGTGTCGACCCTGAACTGATCACCTAGGTTTCTACACGAAAAGTCTCAGGAGGCTTTCCCGGTCCTCCCGGGATGGATAAAATCACCAATGGCATCAGTATAGTGAAAAGGGAATAGTTATCTCAAATATAAAAAATTAAATAAACAGAAGAAAGAAATGGATAACCTAATGTACATTTATATAAAAGTTGATCTGAACATTATTCGAACATGAAAGTGAATTTACAATTAAACTAACAACTCAACTGAACAAACATGAAAACCAAATAACTCTATGTGACCCTACTGGTCACTCTATAACACAATGATCACACGTTTCCCAAGGTGATCAAACTCAAGGTGAAACATGCACAAGGGATAAAAACTGAATAATACTATAGGTATGAGTATTAAAACTCAATTGGTTAGCCTAATGTTATATTAAAAATGAAATTCCGTTAAAATAAATAAAACATCAATTTCATGTTTTAAATATAATATATAATAAAATGTTTTCCAAACAAGGTTCCATGCTAAAAACATTACAATATAAAAATTCTTGCAAGTTTTCATAAACAGGAAATGATAGTAACCAATTTCAAAGAGATGCAACTTGAAAGTGAAAATGATTTTCAAGAGGGATGATTTAAAGAACGTAAACATTTAAATAAAACACGCATGCTACTGAATATTCCAACCAAAATCATCATATTATTATGGTGAATACAATATATCCAATGAGCACAAGTCACAAGAACACTCCTAGGCACTATCCATCTGTGGGCCCTAGGTACCTCGTATCTCGATGAAAAGTAACCACAAAAAATATCTATTATTGTGTATGAGCCACTAGTAGGGAACATATCCATAATATAGTAGTTCCCAAAATCATCATAATTGTTTAGTTAGTGTTTTCATCATGAAACTTGCTACGTGAAATAGGGATGAAACAACTTTGGATAACTAGCATACCAATACATGTATGCCAATCTATATACCCAGGTTTACCTATTTATGATAAAACAAGTTACACATGCTATTAAATTCCATTTACACATAAAAACTCCACTTCTAGTCACATAAACTCCAAACAGCAGCTAAACATGTTTTTCATCCTATGTGAAACTCAATAAACCATCTAAACTTTTCATAAAACAATTTCAAGATGTTTAACAAAGCTTTGCACATGAATTCCATTTGAAAATTCACTTTTTAGGACAAAAGACCACCAATTCCATACCAAAATAGATTTTTAAACCCCAAAACCATTTAATAAATCAATGTAATGAATCTTAAAATGACCCCAAATGGCACAACATGGAATACACATGAAAACCCCCCCTTTTAAAGAGAAGTGCCAAACGGGCCTTTAAGCATTTTGCCAAACCAATGTATAAAAATTGTACAAATTTAGATTTTTATAAAGAGGTGTAAAACAACCATTAGAATTTGTAAACCATTTACATAAACCCTTTAAAAATATTTTGGATACACATTTAATCTCAACCATTTTTATAAGAATTCCGAACATGCCACTTACCAGAAACTTGTTCCAAAACGTGTCAAAAACCAAAACCCATCTCTTTATAAATTCAAAATCACTTTTTACAGCCATATAAGGACACCAAAATATCAAATTACCTGCTTCTTGTACATTAATAAATTCAAACAAGTTATTTTATATCACATTTAGCATAGAAAGGCTAACCAGACACTTTTCCGAAGACTAGGTGTGAAAAATTTAGGAAAAAAACTTCTATTTAACACCTAAAGAGGTGAAAACCCAAATGAGAATGACAAAAATTTATTACAGTAGTTAAAATAGGTAATTAAAATTACAATCCATATGAGAAAATGAGCATAACATTTATTTGAACAAGCGGTGTGCACTTTTATAACGAAACGACAACATTTTACACAAAACAAGGCATAAATAACCATTTTACACACCTAATAAATCATCCAAAAGTTTCAACACAATAATAAACATGTATATATGGTGAGAAAATAAAGAAAAGACGAAACTTAAATAATAAATGCAAGTTCTTGGGAGAAATTCCCTCAAAACCATGGCGAAAAGGAGATGCACACCCAAAAACACCCACTGCGGGTTCCAAAACCCTAGATCTATAAAGAACGGCCTTAAAAACAAAAAAACCATAAATAATTATGACAAAAAGAACCATAGGTCGATAATAACCATGTTATAAGATAAATCCACAAAAACATTATATAATAAAGAAAATGGAAGAGAAAGGAGAAAGATTTGACGAAGAAATTAAGAAGAACCACTGACCTTTGGTGAGAAATCACCCAAAAAAGGCTAAAAAATAAGAAGAAAGAATGGGGATTCACCTTTGGTCAATATAAAACTATTAGATCTTATTTTGGGAGGTGTAATCACCAAAAAATATAAAAACATTAATATGATATAAAAGAAATAAAATATATTTTTTAAAACTGGAAATGGATTCACGGGTTGGCCCAATACCTGCATAAATAACCCAAATCAACCATGATTATGAATTCATAAGGGGTACAAATCAACATGGTGGTTTTAATAAGCTAGGGGATGCCAATTGGTAAGTGGAATGAGTGATTTTTGTTTGAAAAACTAAGGACTTACAAAAGAAACAATTTTTTTTAAATCTTGAAATGGGTTCACGGTTGGCCCAAATCTTGAAGTAAGCACCCATTCTCCAAAAACTCCCAAACAAGATATGGGGAACCCATGGTAGGATGATTATAAATATATTTTTATTATAAATTCAATATTAATCTCACCCAAAAACCTAGAAAATTATTGTGATTTACAACACATTGGATCCAAGACATGAAAAACTGAGTGTGATAATTATCCCCACCACTAAAGCTTTCCACCCCCATAAAGCCAAAACACTTTCCAGTTGAAAGGAAAAAACCTAAGGATTCCTTATCAACATGGTAGATCCACTCAATACAAGTAAATATCATTCAAAATCAACAAAACTTAATCCTATTTCTCAAAAAACACCAACTCACAACCACTTCTTGAGAATCAATGGAAAGATCAAGCCATCACCTCCACAACCAAGCCAAAAACCAGATTGTGGGGACTTCCCCCAAAGAACCCAGTGATCACCCAAACCAAAGTTCACTCACAAAAGATAAAGACTGGGGGGGGGGGATTGGATACCCACCATTAAATCACAACTACCATCTGAAAAATCCTTAGAGGAATGATCTTCGAGACACATAGTTGGTCTGAAAACTATTAGAGACCAACTAGAAATGAACAAACAAGAATTAAACTTTAACCAGAATCGGGCCTCACCTGCATAGGCACACCAAAAAATCCCACAAAAAACTAAAAACCCATGTTAATTTCATTACAACATGAACATTTAAACCACCCTTTCCCGAACGGAGGGGAAAGGAACTAGACCAACACTTTCGGCATGGATTAAAACCCCCACCACTTAGGGCAGGGAGGGAAGGGGACCCGATTGTTGGGACACTAAAACCACAAAAGAAATAATGGAACCACACAACACTCTCCACCTAAAAACAGGTAAAACCAAGACCACACCTGATTAACATTGGCAGTCCACACAAGGAAATTTATCAGAAACCCACATTCGAGAAGGCATAACCATAAAAACTACATGAGGGGTATGTCCACCATGCTCTTTGTGAAAAATAGAAAAATAAAAATGATGAGAAACAACTATGAGAACATAGAAACTGCCTTAACACAATGGTGAAGGCATTAGCTTAGTTGAGTTCCCCACACCTCTTCTGATTTCATGATTGCGTGAAAAGCTTCACTCCATGGCTTATGGATGGGTCTTCGATGTTTGAAGCATTTTTTTGTGCCGCAACTAAGAGCTACAGATCACAAAACCCCACAAAACTCACTTTCTCAACAACACACCTTCATCTAAATAGGAACTCAAAGATACATAGCACCATTTTCTCTCACTCCGAACATGGAGCATAATGGACAACGAATATGACGAAACACATCAACATCACCAGGCATAACTACTATATCCAAAAGAATTATCACAAAATTTAACACTTTAAATCATACCCAAACATCTTGTTATTCCATCAAACGAGTTGAGGCATCAACTAAATAGGTGGATTTAATGTTTTAAATGAATCCCTGGGATGATAAACTAGAAGTATTTCCAATGGAGAACCATTTATGTCTACATCACAACATCCAACATATCCTTAGAAATATACTAAAAATTGCTCCAAAACTGAGCCACCAATAAGATCCCTTCTCAAGATACACCATGAGTATCACTTCTAGATCAATAGGAAGCATACCAATCAAACCAAAAATCTAAAACATGAAAAATAAACCAACATAAACATTGATTTACAAAAACACAACATATTTTCAGCTTAAAAAACTTTTTAAAAACAAACTAACTTGGTGGATTTTCACATTATCCAATTTTTTTTTTTATCATGTCTAACTCACATGACCATTATCATGCCACCCTGGGCACCCAAACACTATGCCATAATAGGCATCCGTCAACATATCTATAAAAAACCATGCATGTGAGCACCCATTAAAACATCAATGACTAAAACCAACATCCTCATTTTACATGTCAAAAAATTCAACCCATTTAAAAAATCATGTACCTTCCATAGGAACTCTAACCACCAAGTTAAAAACCATTTTATTATTTCCGCATAATAAACCATTTTACCATGATTTAAAAAAACCCCATAGGTCTCCATAAAAATCCTCTCCCTTTATTCAAAACATTTTTCAGCATCTCAACAAACCATACTTTTTCAAGAACCATTTGATTTAGAAATAATTTCATTTATTTTAAAACAACTACAAAAATATGCATTCCATTCAAATATACCTTTCCCATTTTCAAAAATCCCTAATGGTATCTTTTATTAATTCAATAACCAAAAAGTCCAAGACGCTTTTGAGGAAAACAACAACTGCTCAAAACCAATTCCCAAAACCAATTCACCATATTCAAACACTCTTCAACATCCCAAAACATCATATTTTAAAAAAAATTCAAAATAATTATAAAAAAATTCATGATTTTTAACCATTTTCTTTCAATAAACCATAAGTTTAGATTAAGGAAATTCGATCCCATTAAGTCATTACACTTTATCCCCAAAAATTAGTTTCACAAAAACCCAACATGATCAAAAGTTTTCTATATTAATAATTGAAAACCCACTTCCACAATTATCACATAAGGATTTTCAAAACAAAATTCCAAATTCAATAAAGGTCTAAGAGACCCAAAAAAAGGGAACCGTGCCGGTGGGTGACGTGAACATATGGTTGGAGGCTATATGTCAAACACACCACCAACACAGAGAGCCTTTTTAGGACCATACCCCAGCTCCACATGGCTTTCCAGGCCATGCAAGCTCATGGAGGCCATTAGTCTAACTCTCCTTGTTGTATCCTAATCACCAAAAAATCCTTATGAACCAAAGAAACTAATAAAACCAGATATCCCATGGACACCTAAGGATCAGAAGGAGAAAGAGTTCTTGATGCTCTTCCTGAACCTACCCCTCAAGTCTGAAAATACTACTCCATATACATTGATATCCTCGAAATAAAAAGGGTGATCTAAAAGGAAGGTTCGCTAAAAGTTGACCTCATATGATACCAATTTGTCCCGAAGCAGCCCGGGTCAAACCTAAACCGGTCACCCAGGCCGCTTCATGAAAAGTCCCGAGAGGCATTCCTGATCATCCCGGGATGGCGAAAATCACCAAGGGCATTAGTAGAGTGAAAAAATATTGATTTCTCCCAAATATAAACAATTAAATAAACTGTAGAATGAAATGGACATTCCAATATACATTTATATAAAAGTTGATCTGAATATTATTCACACATGAAAGTGAAAGTACAGCTGAACCAACAACCCAACCGACCAAAAATGACAACCAAATAACTCTAGGTGACCCTACTAGTCACTCTCTAACAGAACAATCACACATCACCCAAGGCGATCAGACTCAAGATGAAACCTGCACAAGGGCTAAAAACAGAATAAGACTATAGGTGTGGGTATTAAAACTCAGTAGGTTAGACCAATATTCTATTCCCAATGCAATTCCTTTAAAATAAAAGAAATATGAATTTTAATTATGAAATAAAACATATAATAATATGTTTTCCAAACAATGCTTCACGGTACAAACATTACAAAATAAAAATGCTTGCAAATTTTCATAAACAAAAAATTCTAGCAACTAGTTTCAATGAGACACAACTTCAATGTGAAAATAGTTTTAAAAAGGGTTTATTTAAAGATGTACACCTTTAAATAAAACACACATGCTACTGAATTTTCAAAAAGAACTCACAGTATGCCGATTTTGAATACAATATATCTAATGCGAACAAGTCATGGGAGAACCCCTAGGCACTAGCTAGCTATGGGCCCCAGGTACCTCATATCTCGGTGAAAAGAAATCATAAAAAATAATTGTTCTCATGCATGAGACACCAGTAGAGAACATACCTATAACCTAGTGGCCACCGACATCATCATAACAGTTTAGTTAGTGTTTTCATCATTAAACTTTCTATATGAAATAGGGATGAAACCACTCTAGATCACTAGCATACTAGTACACGTCCACCCAGCTAGATACCCGAGTTTACCTCATTGTGCTCAAACAAGTTACACATGATGTCAAATGAAAATTATATATAAAAACACTAGTTCTATTCATAAAAACTCCATTAAGTATCTAAACATTTTTTTTCACCCTATTCAAAACTTAATAAACCATCTAAAATTTTCATTAAACAATTTCAAGAAGTTTAACAAAGCTTTGCACATGAATTCCATTAGAAAATGAAATTTATAGGACTAATTCCCACCAATGACATAGCAAACCGGTTTTCGAATCCCCAAAACCATTTACTAAATCAATTTCATGAATCTTAAAATGACCTCAAGTAGTACAACATGGAATACACATGAAACCCCCCCTTTTTTTTAGTGAAATGCCAAACATACCTTTAAAAATTTTACGAAACCAATGTATAACAAAGGTAAAATTTTCAATTTTCATAAATTGGTTTACACACACCATTAAAATTAGATTTTTTTTACATAAACCCTTTAAAACATTTAGGTTACACATTTAGGCTCAACCATTTTCCTAAGAATTCCAAACATGCCACTTATCCGAAACTCGTTTGAAAATGTGTCAAAATAAAAAAAACATCACATTATAAAACCAAAAACACTTTGTACAAACATAAAAGGACACAAAAATATCACACTAAATGATTTCCATTCTTTAATAAATTCCAAAAAGTTATTTTATATAACCTTTTCACACAAATTCCAACCAAGCACTTTTCCGAAAGACTAAGCGTGCAACATTTAGAAAAACAACTTATATTTAACACAAAAAATAGTAAAAACAAAATTTCCATGCCAAATATTTATTACAATAGTTAAACTAGGTCATTAACATTATAATACATATGAAAAAACCATCATAACATTTATTTGAACAAGAGGTGTGCACTTTTATAACGAAACAACTCCATTTTACACAAAGCAAGGACTAAATAACCATTTTTAACACCAAATAAATCATAAAAAAGTTTCAAATAAATAATAAACATGTTTATATGGTGATAAAATCAAGAAAAATATGAAATTTAAGTAATAAAGGCATGTTATTGGGATACCTAACTCAAAACCATGGCAAAAAGGAGACGCACACCCAAAAGCACCCGCCACGAATTCCAAAACCATAGATCTATTAAGACTGTCTCTAAACAAACAATAAAACCATAAAAACTTATGGTAAAATAGAAAATTAGGTCTATCATGACCAAGGTATTAGAGAAATCCAAGAAAAAATGAAAGAAGAAGGAAGAGGGAAGAGACGAGAGAAAGATTTGATGAATAAATTAAGAAGAACCACTGACGTTTGGTGAGAAATCGACCAAAAAGAGGACCAAAACAAAAGATAACGAAGGTTGAGGAACCTATAGTCGATATAAAATATTTTGGGCTCTGTTTTGGAGGTGGATTAACTAAATAATATAAAAAAGTGGATAATATATAAAAGAAACAAAATATTTTTTTAAAACTAGAAATGGGCTCACGGGCTGACCCAATACATGGATAAATAACCCAAATCCAACATGATTACGAATTTCTAATGAGTAAAAATGGACATAGTGGTTTGAATAGGTCAGGGGATGCCAATTGGGAAGTGGAATGAGTGAAACATGTTGAAAAATGAAGGATTTATATAAGAAACAAATTTTGTTTTTAAATCTAGAAATGAGCTCACGGTTGGACCAAATCGTGAAGTCACCACCCATTCTCCAAAAACTCCCAAAACAAAAATGGGGCACCCCTGGTAGGATGATTAGACATATATGGTAGTTCAAAAATAAACATTAATCACACCCCTAACCTAAGAAAATTATTTGTATTTCCAACACACTGGATCAAAAACAAGATATGAAAAACCTAGTGCGACAATTCTCCCCACCATTAAAGCTTTATGCCCTTCGAAAGCCTTAACAATTTCCAACTGAAAGATCAAAACCTAAGGATTCCTTATCAACACAATCTAGACTATCAATCCAAGGATGTATCATCCACCATCTATGGAGCTTAAGCCTCTTGCTCAAACAAAACACCAACTCACAACTACTTCCTGAGAATCAATAGAAAGATAAATCCACCACCTTCAAAACCAAGGAAAGAACCAAATTGTTGTGACTTCTCCCAATAAACCCAAAAATCACCCAAAATAAAGTGAAATAATGAAATAAAACAACTGGGGGGGGGGGAGGAATGGGTTATACATCATTAAATCCCAACTACCATCTAAAAAATCTATAAAGGAAAGATCTTAGAGACACGGAGTGGGTCTCCCCACCATTAGAGACCAACTAGAAATGAACAAACAAGAATTAAACTTGAACTATAATCAGGCCTCACCCACACAGGACCACCAAAAAACACCCACAACAACCGAAAAACCCATTTTAATAAGGTTATAACATGAACATTTAAACCACCTACTCCTAAGCAGAAGGGACAAGAACTAGACCAACACTTTTGGCACAGATGAAAACCCCACCACTTGGGGCAGGGAGGAAAGGGGGCACAATTGATGGGACACTAAAACTAAAAAATAAATAGATGAACTACCCTAAACTTTCCACCTACATACAATTAAAACCAAGACTTCACCTGATTTACATTGGCAGTCCACATAGAGGCATTGATCAGAAACCCACATCTGAGAAGGCATAATCATAGACACTGTGTGAGGGGTATGTCCCCCACGCTCTTTGCAAAAAAAAAGCTACAGTCATGAGAAACCACAATAAAAACATAGAAAATACCTTACCAAAATGGTGAGAAAATCATGAAAAATACAAAACTTAAATAATAAAGACATGTTCTTTGGAGAACCTACCTCAAAACTATGGTGAAAAGGAGATGCACACCCAAAAACACCTGCTGCGGGTTACAAAACCCTAGATCTATGAAGAAAAACTCTAAAAACCCCCCATAAAAATGGATTTTAAAATAAAACCCTAGGTTGAGAATAACTAGGGGATAAGAGAAATTCAAGAAAAAATTAAAGAATACGGAAGCAAGAAGAGAAAGGAGAAAGATTTGATGAAGAGATTAAGAAGAACCACTAACCTTAGGTGAGAAATATCCCAAAAGAGTCCAAAAATGAAGGATAAAGAAGGGGAGTCTCCTATGGTTTATATCAAATAGTTAGGGATCTGTTTGGGAGGTGGAATCACTGAAAAATATAAAACAATGAATAAGATATAAAAGAATTTTTTTTAAACTTGAAATTGGCTCACTGGTTGGCCCAATACTTGAATAAATAACCCAAATACACCATGATTATGAATTAATAAGGGGTCTAAATGGATATGGTTATTTTAATAGGTCATAGGAGGCCAAGTGGGAAGTGTAATTTTTGATAAATGTTGAAAAATTAAGGAGTTATAAAATTATTATTTTTAAATATGGAAATGGGCTCACGATTGGCTCAAATATTAATGTAACCCACCATTCTTCAAAAACTCCCAAAAAAGCTATAGGGATACCATGGTAGGATGATTAGACATAGATTTAAGTTCCAAACTCAACCTTCATCTCATCCAAAACCTAACAAAAGGATTGATATTTCCAACACACTTGATCAAAACCAAGACATGAAAAACCAGTAATGACATATGTGATGTAATTATAGAAGTTCTATAGCTCTCTTACCATTTATAATAAAAGTTTATATGTTCAATTTTCTTTGTAAACAAGGATGGAATATATATGAGGATTTCAACCTGAATTAGTCAAACTGATATGACCCAATGATAAATACAATTAATTTACATTATCAAACATGATTACTCATTAAAACTCATAATAAATCACACCCAAAACCTATAGGTTTATTATATTTGGATATTAGATAATTAACCAATTTATTTTAAAAACAATAATTAATATATTACACAAATAACATCCACACATGATACCTTTCTATAAATATCAATTTTTATACTAATTTTCATAACCAGGGTAATAAAAGAATATGAAAGGGTGAGCTCAGATTCTTAGTATGGGTTAAATATAAGAGATATCAATAAAATATCACAAGTGATCATATGATAGTTATTTTGGTATGATAACATAATCAAGTTACAAGAACATATCATAATTAAATCATACCCAATAAACCTTGGATCATAAATCATGACATAAGGATTTAGGAATAAAATAATAAATGAAGCATGGGAATGTGTAATCATGATATTATTATCAAAATTCATGGAAATATAATATAGGAATGTGAAAAAAATCACAAGCATAAATAACCATTTCTTATGTCAAGGGTCACTTCTAATACCATCATCACATAGTGGAGATACTCCCCTAACATAGTGGATTTTGTCCACTCCCCATTCCCATAAACATAGTGGATTAGTTTTAATCCCTAGTACCTTACATGTCATATCATGAGATATAATTTTTTAACCAATTCATTGGAGGAAAATATAATTCTAGTCCCACTAGTCACATATCAAAAAATTATTTGTGTGTTTTCCACATGAACATGATCACATTCATAAATCTATAATAGTATAAATAATCCATGAGAAAAAAATGGGATTTCAAAAAAATTTCACAAGATATAAACATAATATGTATAGAGAAAGAAGGAAGATGATATCATTAGATCTTATGCAACACTCCAATATTCCATAATATATTTCTCTTAAATAAATTTTATGTGTTTTATAACTTATTTCACATGAATAAATAGACCAAATATAATATCCATACAATTATTATAGTATAGCCACTGAATTGGTGGTTATAAATAAAAGTGTTCACATTACTAAATTTTTTTATAAATTAAAATAAAAGAAAATTTTAATACTAATGCACTAATAAAATTGAATTATTGTATCTAAATAACTAAAAAGATTATTTTATGTATTTTTTTTCTAAAATTTTCTTTTTATACACTAAGTATTTTTATTTTTGGAAACTAAAAATATTATGGTTAAATAATTATAAATTATACTTTTGATATTAATAATATATTAACAATAATTTAATTAGTAATTGATATGAAAAAAAGTATAAAAATATTTAACTTATAAAATTACATTTTTCTATAATTTTTTTCCTATATCGTTTGATTTAATTTAAAAGATAAAATTTTTATATTTAGAAATTTAATTAGATGAAATGGAATGAAAATTTGAATTCATCAAGTTGTAGTCTTTTAAGAGGTTTCATATTGTTTTTATAGTAATTAAGTAATTACCATGGTCAATTTTTTAATCATGGTTAATAAGAGTTAATATTGAAAATTTAAAGAGGATTGAATTTTTCTATATTTACCTTAGAGCCTATATAATACCTTTTTAGATTTTAAATTCATACACACATTCCCAAATAACCTTTACCCACCTATCTCATCTAACTCTCATTAAATTCCATTATTACTTTGTACTTAACATTCATTTCAAAGGAAATTCCCCTCTTTTCACCTATAAAAGTAGTCTACTTCAACTCACTTCAAGACACACTTAATGTTTGAAATTACCTTAAAAATATAATTTTTTTTACCTCTCCTAGAGTAATCTTCAAAATTTTACATTCCTTGTTCAAATAATAATCCTTTAATCCCCCCATTTCTAAGAAGTATTTCAAGAGAATAATCAAGACCTCTATGTGAGTATTATATTCTCTCTTGGTTTCTTTTATCTATCTTTCTCATCTAATAAACTAATTTTTTTTTCAAAAATATTATTAAAATTAAATAATTTTCATTATTATACTGTAATGTTATTATATTAATTGTACAACCATTATCTATATCCCCTTCCCAACCATTGGAAAAATTAAATCGTCGCTCGTGTTATGTGCAGACTACCTACCACATGAGGAATGTTGCAGAACCCTCAGCTTCAATTAAGTAAGCCTTTATTTATGTTTTTAAGTATTTATAGTCTATGGGTAATTTTTGGGAGTGTTTGTAGAACTTTTTAAGTGTTTGTGCTGATTTTATATATTTTCATGGTTAGTTCATAGTTTGGGAAAACAATGTAACTTCAATAGAAAACCATGCACAATGAGACATGGGATAAAATGAAGGAACTCAAGCAGAGCATGGTTTTTCCAAACCATGGAGAAGCCTAAGAGAAATAATGAAACATGAGTTAATGGAAATTTGTATGGTTGGAATCCAACTTGGAAATTGTGTGACCAATCCAAGCTAATATCATCCTTACAGTAGTGGTTGGCATACAGTTAGCGCACAGTTTAACTAACCATGAGAGTAACCATTCATGGGTTAAAGATGAGATCCTGAAATATTGTATATAACAAGTTTTTGTCTGTAATTCCATAGTTTTTCCCTTTGCATACCAAACTCAATATTCTCTCTTCCCAAAGGTTAAGTAATCTTCTCCAACAATCTGAAGGCAACCCGAAGGATTCCCTTTTTGTTTTAAAGTTGGATCCTCACAGTAAGTGATCATTCATGGAAATTCTTAGTGATTTTTTAGATATACTTCTCTATATCTATTTGTTTCTTATATCTACACATTTTTTAGATATATCTAAAGTATTTAAGTACAATTATTATTAGATTTATATTTTTTGATGATAAGGGATGAGATCTAAGGTGGGTTTGTGGAGATTTAACCCATGTTCGTTGGCACTTTTCATGCGATTTATTGTTTTCTCTAAATCATTCGAGGTTCGTGGCTTCACTCTAAACTACCCTATTTAGAACTATATGGATTGATTTAATTTTTTTTATTGGAATTGGTTGTGAAATTGATATGAATTTATCTTTTAAAACCCTATTGAGTAACAATTTTAGAAATTTGGAAGTTGGGTGTTTTAGTTGAAAAGTGAATTCGATAACTTGGTTTTAAATTGATTAATTTAAAATGTGTGGTTGGTTTTTCTGTAAGAAATAAAAATTATTTTTCAATAATTTTTTTAAATGGGGTTTTCTTAGTTGGTTGGTGTGTGTTCATATGCACTGGGATGGATAAGGGTGTGAAGTACACCCATAAAAAGGTTTAACAGAATATGAATGCAGATTACCCCAATCAAAGTGGTTCACTAAATTATGGATTAGTGAAATAATGAATCACCACTCATGAGTATAGGGAGGTCCAGGTTTCATACATGGTTGGACATATGGTTATGTGGAACAAAATGGGGTTTTTTCCAAAAAAGGGAACTTGGGAAATGGTCTTAAAACATTTTTAGTTGCCTTCCTTAGAACTTATTATTATGTTGAGAAAACTATTTTGTTATAGTACTTGTTTATATTGTGATATAAACTATTTATAAATCGTTTTATATAAAACGTTTTATATAAATGTTCTAAATTCTTCTATATTAATGGCATGAGTAGGGAATTAATTTTGGGGAAAACCTAATGAGTTTTAGTACTCACCCATTATTTGGAACTTTGGGGATTTTATAGATGTTATTTATCAAGACACGGGAAAAGTTAAAGAATCAAAAAACACCTCATGATACTTGGGATATTTGGTGAAGTTGGATAATGGTGCTTGATTAATATTTCGATTCATAGTTGTCTTTGATTCTTTTCCATTTTATAGTATTCCTATGTGTACTTTGATATTGAAGTCTTCCACTATGGTAATGTGAATGTTTAGTTTTAATTTTAGTGGTATTTCCTTAAGTTGTTTTACATTGTTATCAAGAATCATTTAGTAGTTATTTTATTAAGGTGTGTTTGGTTGGGTTGTTTTATTTTCAATAGTGAAAATCATCCCCCACTTTCATTGAAGCCCTTGGAAGTTATTTCCAGCCTTTGGCACATTTGGGATGTCACTTAAGGCTATGTAATTTCCTTCTTACTTCTCAAGACAATGTAAAAAAGAGGGATGTTACAAGTGGTGTCATCTTGTTCGGTCCATGACTAATGAGTGGTCATCAGTTTTGACTGTCTCGGAGTTGAAATTCATCCTGGTCCATTCCTTAAGTTAGGTTGGTAGAAAGGAGTAGGATTGTTGGGAATTGAAATGTAGAGCATAAAAAGATGTATCTAACCTTTTTATGCTACACTTAAAGTTACCAGGGATTTGGGTACATAAGTGTTTTGGAGATACTTATAGGATTTGGAAACTAATTATAATGGGTTTATCCAATGAGATGAGTATGACATGAATTATATAAATAACTTCCCACTTGGTGTTCATATTTCTTTTTAAGTAATGATATATGATCTTGTGAATAATTATTAATTTTTTAAAAATGGTTAATGTTTTTTTTGAAATGGGATATTTTGAAAAGACAATGATAGTGATATTTTCAAAATAATTTTCTTTTCAAAAGTTAGTGAGATTTTTCAAAAATGGTAGAATGTGGAAAAAGGTTGATTTTGGAAAGAATTATTGTGGTATTGTGTTATAATTAAAGTTGAAAAGGTAAGAATTTAGTTAATAGAGAATGAGGCATATAGAGTTAGTTGTGTTTCTATAAAATGGATCTTGGTAGGCATCATAGAAACCAACCAAAAGAATCTGCTGAGAATATGGTTGCACTTGATCTAGAGGTGAAACAACAACTAGTTTGGAGTATTGTTCAAGAATATTAGGTTATGGATAGTGGGAATAAGTGGTATGATCCAAGTAAAGTGGATCATTCTATCTATTTACAAAACCAGAATCCACCCATATTTCATGGTGATTCTGAACTAGAAAAGGCAGAGGTTTGGATGGATAACATGAATCATATCTATGATTTCATTGGCACACCAGCAGATTTGAATGTCAAGATAGAAACTTATATACTATAAGATCTTGTATTTCAGTGGTGGGATTTAGCTGTTCAAGATAAATTAGACCATGACCTTGCATGATAGGATTTTTTGGAATTGTTTAACAAATAATTCTATCCTCACACTTTCAGAATTCAAGTAACGACAAAATTAATCATCTTGAAGCAAGAAAATATTTCTATCATGGAGTATATGGATAAATTCATGAATTTAGTACAATTTTCACCCAAGGATACTGCTAGTTCTTCCATGAAGGCACAAATATTTGAATCGAGGTTGAGGTTGGAGATTTTCTTAAATATTTATATGTGTTATATTAAGGATTATATGGAGATGGTAGATAGATATAAAATAGATAAAAGTATCATTTAGGAGCTATGGGAGGTGAAAGTATGTTGATACCCATGAGAACTGGTGGGAACTCTAATGTTGTGAGCAAGAGGAAGAGGGACACATACTTCCAAGGTGGTAGCATGAATCAAAATCAGATGGATAGATCAGGGAACCTTCCTCCACGAACTATGATAAAGGTAAGATATTTTCAATGTGGTTCCCTAGACCAATAAAGTGGGAGTGTATGAAATGGATTATAGAATGCCACAACTATAATCAGATGGGAAATCTTTAAGACTATTATCGTAGTGCTACACAGTCAGGTGTTCAAGACACTTATCAAGCATCATATGCTTCATATGTTTCGACATGATAAGGTAATAAAAATCAATCTCATTAGTAAAATAGTGCCAACCATGGTGATTATGGTAATACCATAACTCATAATAAAGGGAAATATCAATAGGGTAACAAAGAAAAAAGTGCAGAAATAAAGAAATTATTTGGAGATGAACTGGTTATTATGGATGATTAGTCTAAACCATCTATGTTTTAAGGTACAATTATTTTTAATTAAACAATTATTCAAGATTTTTTTGATATTGGTGCATCTAATTCCTTAATTTATTCTCTTGCTGTTGAATCACTATATTTAAAAATTTAAATGACGCCTTGTGTGACAAAACATAAAACTCTTCTAGGTCAAAAAGAGTGTCCAACCCTTATGTGTAGAGCATGTTCTATATTCATTAATTTTGCTAAGATGAAATGGTATTTCTCTATACTTGAGATGTATGTCTTTTATATAATCATGGTTATGGATTAGTTGACAGCATTAAAGGATCACAATAACTATTATACTAGAAAGTTTAGTTTTAAAACCAAATATGGTGTCAAGCATCTATTTATAGGAGATAGGAATGTAAAGGCGATTGAAATAGGCTTGTTGGCACCATCATTTGGAACAATATTGTACCATCTAGTAGTGTTTTCTTTGACACCGATGGATGATATCGAGAAAAATATTTTCCCAATAGTGGTGTATCTTTTTCAATATGTGTTGCCTAAATATTTATCAGGGTTACCACCTATATGGGAAGTAGAGTCTAGGATTGATCTCCTTTTTGGGAAAAATTATATTTCTATTTCATCTTATCAGATGGATCCCAGAAAATTTAGGGAGTTGAAAGTGCATTTTGAAGAGCAAGAAGGAAAAAGGTTCATTATCCCTAGCACATCTCCATGGGAAGCACCGATCTTCTTTGTCAAAAAGGAATTTATAAATTGTTGATTGTGTGTGTATTATCATAATCTTAACCAAGTTATGATAAATTTTTGATATCAAATTCAATTCATTGATGATCTATTTGATCAGTTGAGTGGAGATCATTGGTTCTCTAAAATTGACTTATAATCAGGATATTACCAGTTCTTGGTTTAGAAGGATGATATTCTGAAGGCATCTTTTAGAAGAAGATATGGAAATTATGAATATGTGGTAATTAATTTTGGTCTTACGAATCTGCCAGAAGTATTTATTTCATTGATGAATCAAATATTTTAAAGATATCTGGATTCCTTCATGGTATTTGTTTTTGATGGCATACTGGTGTATTCAAGGACAAGGGGTGAGCATGAGAAATAATTGGTGATAGTGTTGGTAATCTTTATGGATTTTAATTGGTATTCCAAACTGTCAAAGTGTGATTTTTGGATATAAGTGATATGTTTCTTTATCCTTTTTATCTCTAAAATATGCATTTCTATAGACTCAGAAAAGGTCTAAGCTGTTATCTCATGAAAAATTCCTAAGAATGTCTTCAAGATATAGAGTTTGTTTCATCTAGCTGGTTATTATCAATTCTTTGTTCATGACTTCTGAGGACTATATTCACCTATAACATATTAGAAAAATAAAAATGTTCCATTCCAATGGGACATTGAACTCCTGAATTCTATTCAAGAACTTAATGTTCACCTTACATCAACACCAATATTTATTTTTCCAGAATCAGGACAAGGGTATGTGGTATATTATGATTATATGAGATCCAAGTTGGGATGTGTTCTTATACAGGTATTGCATGCTGTTTTTTATGGATCAAATTAGTTGTTGGTGCATGTAAATAACTACCCAACACACGATTAGGAGTTAGCTACCATAGTCCATGCTTTGAAGACTTAGCATCATTATATCTTTGGTGAGAAATTTAGTTTGTTCATAGATCATAAGATATTGAATCATATTTTATCACAATGGGATTTGAACCCAAGACAAAGAAGATGGATTGAGTATCTGCATATTTTTTACTTTTAATTGATGTATACATCAAAAAAAGGAAATTCAATGGAAGATGTATTAATAAGGAATTCATATGATCAGATGGAAATAGAGGCTTCAAATGAGTATAATTTGATGTCAATGATAGAAAATATGAACTTGGAATGTGAAGACCAATGTGATGTTGTGGTTTTCTTTCCCATTTCTTTAGTTTCTAATTTGGTAAATATGGTTAAGGATGCACAAATGTTTTATTCGAAATGTGAAGTGATGAGATCCAAAATAAATGGTGGGGAGACCATCGAGGGATGGATACTTGATGGGATTTCGGTATTGTGGTTTAGAAATCAAATGGTTGTATCTACGGATTGTTAGGAATGAATTCTTCATGCTTACCACTATTCATAATGGAATGTTCATCCTGGAATCTTGAAGATGTATAAAACATTAAAAGAATAGTTTTTGTGGTTCGGTATGGAAAGGAAGGTGGTTGAGCTTGTTTCTAAATGCTTAACTTATTAGAAAGTTAAGGTAGAGAAACAATGAACATCATGTATGTTGTAGTCTCTACCTATTCCTATTTGGAAGTGTGAGTATATAATTTTGGATTTTATAATAGGCCTCCCAATAATGGTTTGAAAACATGATTCTATATGGGTGATAGTGGATCAACTCACAAGGTCGACTCACTTCATCCCTATTTGTGAAACTCATAAAGTGGAGGACTTTTCAGAAATCTATATTTGAGAAGTGGTAAGAAGGCATGAAATACCAGTTTCAATAATTTCAGATAGAGATTCGAGGTTTATGTCTCATTTTAGTAAATCCTTATAGAAATACCTTTTGACTTCATTGAATATGAGTACATCATATCATCCTCAAATGGAAGAACAATCTGAACAGTCTATACAAACTTTGGAAGACATGCTGTAGACTTAGGTAAAGGATTTTGGTGGCTCATGGGAAGATCATGTGCCATTAGTGGAGTTATCACATAACAGTTGTTATCAGGCCTTGATACAAATGGATCCATTTTAAGCATTTTATATCCACACTTTTTTGTTCTTTACATTGTTTGGTGAAAAAATGTGATACTTCATAAGTGGGGATGAGCCTTGTTTAGGAAATAATAGAGAATATCAAGTTGATTGAGAAATAGATTGAGATGACATAGAGTCGTCAAAAATCATATGAGGATCATTTTCAATAGCCATTTTTGTTCATGGTGAGTGATTATATGTTCTTGAAAATATCTCCAAGGCATGGACATAACCATTTTAGGATTTATGTCAAGTTATCTCCTTGACACATTGGCCCTTTTAAGATATTAGAATAGTTTGGTGATGTGAAATTTTAGTTAGCATTACCACCAAGGTTTAGTGCAGTGAAAAATTCATTCCATGTATCTTGGATGAAAAAGTACCTGACTAATCCTAACCATGATATTTGAAGGAATCAACTAAAACTAGATTCATATGATTCGTTGATACATATCTCAGTAAAGATTGTGGACAGACAAGTAAAATTCTTACATGAAAAAAGTATCGGTCTAGTGTAAATTTTGTGGAAACATGGGAAGATTCAGGAAGAGACCTAGGAATGCGAGAAAGAAATTAAATAGATATAGAAATGACTCTATCTTCAAGTTTATGGTTTTTTACTTTCTAGGGATGGAAAGGCCAATGGAGGGGAGAATGTAGCAGCCCTGGGTTTTTAGTAAGTAACACTTTCATTTTCATTTTTAAGTATGTAAAGTATATGGGTGAATTTTGGGAGAGTTTAGAGAACATTTGAAGTATATTTGGGGCTCTTCTAAACATTCAAGGTTTGGGAAAACCGTGAAACTTCCCCAGGAAACCATGTACAGTGATATAAGGGCTAAAAGGAAGGCGCATGGGAAGCACATGGTTTCTCCAAATAGTGTGGTAGCTTAGGAGAAACCATATACCATGTGATAGTGGGATTTGATATGACTAGAGAATGGTTTGGAGACCATGTGATACAACTATGCTAAGATCATCCTTGATATAGTTGATGGTGCACTGTTAGTGCATGATTTGATTAATCATGCGACTAACCATGCACAGGTTGAAGATGAGATCCTAAAATTGTGGATCTCACACATTTTTGTCTCTAAATCCCTCATTTTTCTTCCTATGTGGTCCTAAATAAATATTATCTCTTTAAATAGATCAAGGAACATTCTCCCATAAATCTAGAGGCACTCTAGAGGTTTCCCTTAGTGTATTGAATCCATATCCTTATGGTAGGTGATCGTTTCTGGCCGCTCTTGGTTCTTTTTCTTAGATATACTTATCTATCTCTCTCAGTTTCTTATATCTATGATCATTTTGGATATATATATTATATTCAACTCCAAGTATGATTATATTTTCCCCTTTTGATGATAGGGAAAGATATCTATGGTGATTTTTTAGAGATTTAACTTGGTTTCTTTGGAGTTTTTTGAACCATTTATCATTTTTCTAAATATTTCGAGGTAGGTGGTTAAAATATAGAATACTCTATTTAGAACTAGAAGTCTTGATTTAAAATTTTTGTTTTTCTGTAATTGGTTTTGAAATTGATATGAATTTCTTGTTGAAAACCCTCTTGTATGACGGTTTGAGAATTTGGGAAATTGGGTGTTTTAGTTAGAAAGTGAATTTGATAACTTTATTTTAAATTGATAAATTTAAAATATGTGGTTGTTTTTTCTACAAGAAATAAAAACAGGTTTTCAATAAAAAATTTGTTTTATTGAAATAGTTTTTACTTCTTTGAACAGTGTGTGTTCATATTCATAGGGATGGATAAGGGTGAGATGTACCTCCATGAAAAGTTTGGGATGGATATGGGTGTGAAGTACCCCCCATCAAAATGGTTTACTAAGTGATATATTAGTGAATGGATGCCTCACCACTCATGAGTATCGGGAGGTCCAGGTTGCATATATGGTTGGATTAATGGTTATATTGAATGGACTGGGTTATTCCAAAAATGTAACTTATGAAATGGTTTTAGAACGTGTTTGGTTTCTTTCCATGGAATTTGTTATTGTCTTGAGAAAATTGTTTTGTTATGGAACTTGTTTGAATTTTGGTATAAACTATTTAGAATTTTTTTTATATAATTTTTTTTAACATTTTATATCCCAGTGGAGTGAGTAATGAGGTCATTTAGGAAAAAACTACTAAGTTTTAGTAATCACCCATTCTTTGGCACTTCGGTTCTTTTGGAGATGTTGTTTGTCCAGACATGGGAAAAACTTAAGAATCATACACTATTAACACTAACTAATGATACTTGGGATGTTTGGTGAAGTTGGAGCATAGAGCCTATTGGATATTTGGAGTCATATTTGTCTTCAAGTCTTGTTGGTTTTATTGTCTTTTTATGTGTACTTTGATATTGTATTATTCCACTGTGGTATTGTTAAAGTTTGGTTTTGATATAAATAGTATTTCCATTAGTTGTTTTAAATTTTTACCATGAATCATTTCATATTTATTTTATTAGGGTGTTTTCGGTTGGGATTTTTTATTTTCAAATGGGAAAATCGTCCCCCACTTGCATTGAATCCCTTGTAATTTATTTCCATCCTTTGGTGCCTTGGGGATGTTCCTTAAGGCCAAGTAACATGTTTCCACATTCTAAATCCAATGAGATAAAGAGGGATGTTACAAATGTATTCTATTTTCTAGAATGCAACCTGAATGTATGGTTAAAAAGGGGTATTTAATAATTGAATATAATTTTTATAACATTATTAATATTCTAAAAATATAAACCATTTTCTATTTTTGTTTTTTACTTAGAAAAAAGAAAATAATGACCACTCATACATGCAGAGTACCACCTCGAAGAACAATGTATTTTATTTTCATCACCGCCTTAAATAGATTGTTATGAAATATATTTTTTGAATATATAAGATATTTGGGTGTAATATATGTCATGAATATCTTATTAAATCATGTCACAAAAATTAACAATCATTAGAAAATATTTTGTTAATATCTGTAAATAACTCAAAACTAGTCCATCAAGTATTCGATTCTCGCAAGCCATGGCCAAATATTCCATAAAGTGAACATGGGTATGTTTAAATTATCATAATTAAATGATTTAAATATATTTAATATTATTATAATGATAAATATGGTATCAGAGAATGGGTTTTGAAATCTCTTGTATAAAACATGGGTGAAAAAAGCAAGATTACTAAAATCTGATAATAATAAACATTAACTAAGTAATACATGTGTTGAAAATTATTATAATTTAAGAATATAAAGGGTAATATAAATGAATAAAGATATAAAATAATTTATTATTATGGTTAGTTTTATTATTGATTAATTTAAAGTGCTCTCATGAAATCTAGGAGAAAAGGTAATGGTTTATTTAAAATATTATGTTTAAATAGTGATCATTTTGAACAAATTTCCATATAGGGAAATATTGGGTGAAATTTATCTATAAATACACTTCCATTTTTATTCTCCCAGGGTTATTATTGAGGTATTTTATATAATCTATCAATTTCATTTTCCTTGGTAAATAATTTTCCTGATGTTATGCCTGTAAGTAAAACTGACCCCACCACTTCTTTTTGATCAGGAATATTCTTACTCTATATCCATATTCATTCTGTAGATGTTATTACCTCAGATAAAATAATTTATTATTTCCATATTTTTTCTATTTTAAATTTCTTAAAAAAAAAATTGAAAATAAATTTTTAACATCTTGTACACATTTTACTTTGGCTAAGGTATCCCTTTAAAATTTTTTCCGTGTGAAGAAATTTTTTCCCAGTTATGAGAAATTTTATTTATAAAGATTACATTACATGTTTTAAAATGATTTTATATATGAATTTAATTATTAATGATTAAAAAACAATATTTAAACTTTTTTTGAAGTTATTTATTCAATAATATTAAAAGGGAGTTTTTTATCTATGCCAAAATCCATTAATATTCCTTATGATATATATTCTTTTTCCACCATACACCTTCTTTCTTTGGATAGTGTATGAAATTTTTTATAGAAGTGTTTAATATAACCTATCTCTTTTCTAATAGTTAATTAAGTGATATTGAAATATTAATGTTTTCATGTTCACATGACACACTCACACACACACACACATATATATATATATATGATTTTCATTACATAATGTGTGGCCCCAAAATTATATATCCCTCCAATTATTTTTGGTAATGATTGATATCTCAGGAGATAATATGAAATATAATGATGGGTAAACTTAATCCACTATGGGACTCTGTCCACTATGGTTTCATGAATGAGAAGTTAATCTAATCCCCTCTTGGACTCTATCCATTGCGATGGTCTTGGCAGTTAGCCTTGATTAAGGAATTGAGTTTCTATGATTATATGAATGCCATAATATTATGTCATATTCTCATTCTTACGATATTTTATCACAGATCATGGTTGATTAATTATGATTCTATACTCTTATGAATCATTACTTTTTTTTATGATAAAGATTTATTCCATGACTCATCATTTTTGGTCTATGACGTTTTGGATGTTTTTCATAAGTCATGATCACGATATCATACCCTTATACTTATCTTATACTCACTCATGATCTTTGATTGTTATTTCCCATGTTTACCCTAACTGAGTATAAGATCTCAATCTTTCTTATGTTTACTTTTCCCAAGGATATAAATAAAGTTATTAAGTAGGATATGTCTTAGAATGGAAATATTTAAGAATAAAGTTTTAGAGATGTTGAATATTTCTCTTAAATAATATTATTATGTATCTATTATCCAAATAAACTAAAACTTTGTGGTTCCGAAATGTGTATTATTGAGAGATTAAATGAATTATCATTTACAATGATGGTATATGTGTGTATGTTATGCTTGGGTGACAGGAGTTAGTATCAAAGCATGGATTAGTTATTTTTGGAGATTAGTTTAGTTATTTCTGGGGATTGGGATTAGAAAACCTTAATGAAAACCCTATAGAAATGTCTATGTAAATTATAACATCATGAAATTTTGGTAAAATATGATGTGTGTGATTTACTAGAAATAAAATTCCTTTATGGATATGAATAAATGAATATTGGATTGGTAATAGATTAATCTATGGGTAAAAAATCTAAAAAGGATGGTTGGGTATTAAATAAATATTTAGCCAACACAAAATATTAAGACCCAATGATAAACCTGGTTTGGCACTCCCAATGGATATTATTTTGTTAATTATCATTCTCTTTATGAATTATCTTGAGGTATTTGAATATATTTCAGATTCAAAGATAGAATTTCATAGTTTTTAAATGAGTGTGTCATAATATAAGACATATTAGGATTGATTTTCCTTATGATAGGACTGGTAATGCTGATTATTATTGCTTGATGATCATGCTAACTATTTTGGTTTTAATAAGGGATAAAAGACAAAACAATTAAGTTACGGCGGTGGAAAGTACACTAAATATTGAAAATATATTATTTGTTTTCAATTATAGGTATTCTATTAAATATTGAAATATCTCCAAGACTATTTATTTGTGTCATCAATGATTAGATATTAAACTATCTAGGAAAACTCATAGTAGTATAATGATTGAATCCATAGTCTATAAGTCTTATATGATTTATGTTTGTAGGAATGTGCATCCTACCAATCTTATTATTCTACCTACATTCATATTTGATGTGATTTTAGGCATGGATTGGATCTCTATATATAGACTCCATATCAATTACTGAGGAAGGGGAGTCACACTTGATATCCCGAACCAACCTACGATCATTTATTAATGAAAGGATGACTATGAAATTTCAATGAAAATTACTTCAATTATATGGGTTTCAATACTTACCCATGGGGGTTATTAAGAACAAATGGTTCAGCAGATACTCCATAGTGAAGATAGGCTTATTGTTTGGGGATATGCCAATGTATTTCTTGAAAAAATGACTTATTCTTCACATGAATCATGAAATTGAGTTTCTAATAGAATTCATACCTGGTGTTATACATTTTAATAAGTTTTATTATATAATAGGCCTGATTGAGTTATAGGAATTAAAGAATAAATTCTTGGAAAATATATATCATATATCTTTATGACCTAGTTCATTAAAATGGGGATGCACAAATTATTTTTATTAAGAATAAATATTGGTTGATGTATATTTGAATTTATTATTAGGAACATATCCTGATAAATATAGAGAGAAAATACTATTTACCATATATTATTTAGTTATTTTATCAACTTTTCATAGATTAATTCTTTAGAAATATTTAACTTCAATCTTGATATCATCAATTAAGGATTATAATGGAGATATACCCAAAAACACCTTCAGTATAAAGAATTGGAACAATGAATTTATAGTGACCCCTATAACACACCCAGTTTGAGATATATATCCTTTTTATGACTTTTATATGTGTTTATAGTTCATTGGATTTGTTTGGATGAGTTTGGGAGAGTTGGGAAGGTTTTATAAAACTTTGGAGGCCTTTTAAAGGTCGCATGGTTTGAGAACGATTAGGAGAAACTGTGCGAGATGAACCCTGTGGGAAGTGGGGTATGCACAGATTGCGAATTGTTTTCCTAACCGTGTGGGGTGGGCCGTGTGAGGTGCCCCTTTGAAGAAATAGTAAGCACATGGTTAGTGTAGGGTTTGTTTAATTGTGTAGCCCATAAAAATGGGGTTTTTTTTAAAATCCATGATTAGTCAGGATTTCCCTAAAAACACCCAAACTCTCTCCTAGTCACGATTCACTCATTATTTTCTCTTCTTAAGGGTTTGGGGTGATCTCACACTCATTTTGGAAGCAAATAAAATGATTTTATTTGTGTGGTTGAGCCGATTTTTCTCTAGTAAGTCTCCTCGCTTAGTTCTTTGTGGGTTTCTCTAGATCTACTTTGCCCTCTCTTTGTTTTCTAGATCTACAATTTTTGTGTGTAGATACAGGTTTTTTGTTTCCATGGGTGTTGATTTTAAGGATTTTGGATGATAGGGAAGGAAATATAGAGTGGTTTTAGTGGATCATTTTCCCAGATTGGGGTTCAGTTGCGTGTGCGTTGAATTCGTCCGAACCCTAATGGTATGTGGGTTCTCTCTAGACTTCACTTAGTTAGAACTAGTTGTTTTGGTTATAATTAATTTTTTTATTGAAATTAACTGTGATAATAATGTTCTAATCTTGTTGGAAATCCATTTGGTGATTATTTGAGGATTTTGGAGTAAAATGGGTTATTATTGCAAAAAGGGGCATTATTGTGTGATTTTAAATTGTTGATTTTAAAATCATTAGTGGATGATTATGAAAAATGTTTTGTGAAAGATGGTTTCAAATAAAGATGATGTTTATTGAAATGTGGTTGGGCATGGAAATTTGGTTAAATGGTGTTTTCAATAAATGGTATATTTATTGATGTTAATTGGCATGTGTTGAAAATGGTTGTGTGCTTACTGTAGGAAATTGGTGATTTGTGATTATTGGTTGATTAAGTGTTATGTCTTGTGTTGGTTATGTGGAAGTGGGAGGTAAGTCTAATTGTAATAGGGGATGGATAGTGTTTTGAAGAACCACCATTATAGATAGTGGTCAGAAAGCACCGCTAGTTGGGAATGGGGTGAATGGGATGGGCGGAAGTCCCACTATAATGATTGATTTTTTGTGTGTTGCTTTGTAAGATAGAATTTGTTGTGATGATGTGAAATAGTGAAATCGCATATGGAATGATTGTTTGGATTTACCTTGGGTTTCACGGTTTGGGTAAATATGGCTTGCTAAGGGTGTGTTTGGATTATTGGTAGTTTTTGAACTATTTAATGTTTTATATAAATTTGCTAATGGGTTTTCCTAGTTGCGTGTGTAGGGAAGTCATTTGGGGAAATCCTACTGAGTATTATTACTCACCCTTGCTCTGGAACTTGGGTGAATTTGAAGATGTTATATTCTAGGACACAGGTAAGGATAAAACATATCATTTTGCTTGTGGTTTAGCATGATGCTTTGGTGATGTTGTGGTTCTTGGAGTGTAAAGCTTGGTGTGGAGCTTGGATGGTGTCCTAGTTATTTGGGGCGTTACTGTGTAGTCTTCAACTTGGTACTCTTATGTTGGATTGGTTGTATTTGGCATGTGGGATTGTTATGGATTATTTTGGTTGTCTTTTGGTAATGTATCAGTTGGTTGTTTTTTCAACATGCATCATGTGGTTTGTTGATAGTGGATTGTTTGGTTGGATGGTTTTATCTCAAGGTAAAATCATTCCCTAATTTATTCTCAAAGACCTTGGCATTTATTTCCATCCTTTGGCACCTTGGGAATGTTTCTTAAGGACAAGTATTATTCCTCTACCCTCTCAATCCAATGAGATGTGTAGGGATGTTATAACCCCTTTTGAACTTATCAATATCCTTTCTATCTTCATGGATATGATGAATAGAATATTTAGAGATTACTTTGATTAGTTTGTGGTAGTATTTATAAATGATATTGTAATATATTACAAGAGTAAGTAAGAAAATGAAAATCATATGAGGATTGTGTTAAAGGAATTGAGGAAGTAGAAAATATATTCCAAATTAAGAAAGAGTGAATTCTGGATACAAAATTATCATTACTAGGCTATTTAATCACTAGTGAGGGTATATCTATGGAACCTTCTAAGATAGTGGTTATTGAAAACTTTACTAGACCAATAATTGCGAATGAGATACATATTTTCTTGGATTTTATGGATACTATTGATATTTTTGGTGAGATTTATCATAGAAATAAAATACACTAACTAATTTGAATCAGAAGGGAGACAAGTTCCTTTTGATAGATGAGTGTAAATAAAATTTCAAGGAACTGAAGAAAATACTGGTTAGTGAAGCAATGTTCAAACTACCCTATAGTGGAGACGGGTCGGTGATATACAATAATGCATCAATTAAGGGAGTAAGATTTGTTCTCATATAGAGTGAAATGGTAGAAGAATATTCCTCATGCAATATGCAGGTTCATGAGAAAAATTACCTCACTCATGATTTTGAGTTGGTAGTGGTCATTTTTTCATGGAAAATATGGATTCATTATCTCTATAATAAAAGGTGTGATATATATATTAATAATAAAATCTTGAAATATATATTCACATAGAATGAGTTTACTATGAATCAAAGTAAATGGCTGGAGTTGATTAAATATTATGAATTATCAATATATTACTACCATAGGAAGGCGAATATGGGACTTGATATTCTAAGTTAGAATAACTACGTAAGATTATCCATGATAGGTATTAAAATAGATCCAATAATTATGGATTTTTAGAGGACTGTCCTTAAAATCACGAGGGAAGGGGTGAAATCCAATCTTTATCAAATGAATGTTCATCTAACCATCCATGTGAATATGAAATAAGTGAAATGGTGGATTTTTAACTTCAAAATAAGGTAAGGAATGTTATTAAGTTTAACTTTTACCATGATGGAATGATAAAATCCCAAAATGATATATGTATTGTGATCCATACATTACATATATAAATATTACATAGTTTAATATTCAATATATAACATTATGAACACTTCCAGAACCATAATGGTTCTCTGTATTTGGAGACTAGATATATAAACTTATTATCTAGGTACATTCTTAAACATATATCGTAATTTTCTTCTCACTTTTAACCCTTCTTGAAATAACCTACTTAAAACCTTTATTTATAACTTTGGGAAAGTAAAAATAAGAAATATAAATCTTAGATACTTAGTAATTGTAAACAGGGTGATATCAATCAATGATCACAAGAAAGAGTAAGATAATAATATAGGTATGACTTTATAATCATAACCTAACAAGTTCATACCCAATATTTAATTGATAAAAATCATGATCTATGGAATAAACATTTATCATTTCATAAGATATGAATCACAAGAGTGATGAAACATCATAAATCAATCATGAACCATATGTTAAAATCTTAATCATGTAATAAAAGTGTGAAACCATCATGGGCACAAAAACAGTTTCACATTTCAAGGTTAACTACAAATACCATTAAATCACAGGGGATCATGCATAAAAACATATTTCATATATTATAAGTAATTATGAATCGTCACATGTTTCCAATAGTGGATTAATAATCACCACCTACTTCCCAGAGTGGATCAGAAATCCCTAACTATTTCCAATATTTGATCGAGCACATCAACTCACATACCATAATTATATAATGAGATATAAAACATTACAAAATGAATTATAGGGATATATAATTATGGATCCACCCATCACAAAATTAAAGCCATAAATTTGTGTTCCATAGGATTATAAAACATCAAACTTATCATCATATCATAACCCTTTCAAATAAAACCAGTTTCATGAACGTTTCATTAATTCATCATAGTATTAACCTTGAAAAAATGGGATTCATAAATATATCATCATCATAATCATAAATCATACATATATAGAATAAGGATGGTATTATAGGCCCATATCCCCATTCGATCATAATTAAAATCAAAGGATATTATCTTAGTTAAAAATAACTTTAACTGATCGCAAAAAATATTCCTTGAGTAAAATAACCTTTTCATTTTAAAAACAATTATATATAATATAAAATTTACCCAATATTAAGAATCACTTTTTATTTTAAAATATCCTTGGAATCTTGTAAATTAATATTTAAATCATTTATTGGTCATGATGGTGAGAAATAATTTTTATGCCGTATATGTTAAAAAAATATTTCATTCAAATTTTTGATAAAATTTCAAAAGTAACTCATTTTGAAATTAATAGGAAGATTAATTTGAAATATTTTTATAGAAAATAAAACATTTGAAAAAATTAATTTTAACAATCATAGGATAGTAATAAAAACAATTCTTGATTTTTTAATGGAAACAAGGACGTAGAAGAAACATTTTCCAGACTAAATAGTAAAACATAGTCGGTTATTTTTAAAAAATGTTATTTATGTGTCTTGAGTAAATAAAGTGAGGAAAATGAAAGTAAAAAATATATTTTGAAAATATAATTAGAGGATAAAAAATGAAAAGTATTTATAATATAAGGATCATATAATTTCCACAATAGAAATTCATGCATAAAAAATCTTGAGTAAAATGGGATTGAAACCTAAATCCCATACCTCAAGTCTCGCCTTTATTCACATGAATTTGAAACTCCAATATAATAAATAAAGATTTATTATAAATTTTTCCCAAAACCACAATCATATATATATCATACCATAAATTATTTAATTATAACATCTTACTATCAGTTTATTAACAAATTGTTGTTTAAATCACTCTTCTGGGTGATAATGTTTTGTTTTTCTTGCATATTCTTGTTTGGCAGTTCTAGTACCTATACATTTATCATGGTTCCATAATCTAAAAAATATTTATCATTTCATTATTATTATATTTAATCATTATATATACTTTTATAACTATTTATATAAAGCTGTGATGAAAAATGAATTACATCACTCCATGGAGATGGTAGTTCCTAATACACATGAGTGATGTTTCCATTTTTTAATGGATGAAACAAAATAATATTAAACAATAATTAAAATTTATAGAGTCATTGTTAAATAATATATATCATATATATTCATTAAATTTACCCTTATTACCATCCATTTAAACTAGAAGCAAAAAATGAATCACATTGCTTCATGGTGGTGGTAGTCCACACATAGGCACGACCAACATTCTCATTTAACAACAGATGGGAAGATGGTGGGTAATGGTTGTTACATAATCAGAATATTTTTTTTATATTTATGATAATTAAGTAATTATTTTACAATGGATAAAATATATTTATAAGGGCTATAATAAGTAATAAAATTGAAAATGCTCGGTTAAGAGTTATGCTTTTTCATTGAGAAACCTTCTTTGGATAACAACTTAAGCCTTAAAAGGATTGTATTTTGTTAATAAAATAACCTACATGATGTGGTGAAGAAATATAGTATTATATTATAGTAGGTATTACATGATATATATATATCAAACATTGTGAATAATGAAGGAGACGAGGTACCCTTTTATAAGTGAGGGGAGAGGTACTCTTGAAATTTTGTAAATTATTAAATTAATATAAATATATTTTCATTGAAAAAGGATAAAAATATATATAATTACAATAAAATATTATTATTAGTCTAACTAAACTCATTAGGTAAAATTTGGAAATGTTTTGTTTATGTTTTTACCCTTATTTCTTAGTTTTAACACCTCGGTAAGCCTTTTGAGAATTACTATGATATCAATATTTTTTTTTAATTTTTAGATGTTAAGAATGTTACGATTAAAAAATAAGTGATCCATAAATATAAAATGTTTAATATTTTCAACCATATTAACTTAAATTTTCCAATTATACCATTTTTAATAATTTTAAAACATTTATTAATTTTTTTATTATAAAATATCATAAATTTCATTTTTGTAAATACATAAAAAAATTATAATATAAAATGCGTTTAACTCATGAAAAATGGTTGAAAAATGAAATTTATTAAATGATAAGGAATATATGGTCTTTATATATTAATCTAATAATTCTTTTATAGATTTAGATATCTGTTTACAACTTATCTTTTGGTTTAAACCCTTGGTAAACCGATTTTAACCTCAATAGTTATAACAAATTTTCAATATTAACAGGTCACAATTTTAATTATAATGTAAAAATTGGATAATACAATAAAAAATGGATCAAATTTTAAAAAATTTATAATCCTAATTTTATTCTTACAATTTTTTGAAATTTTTATATAATTGAATTAAATATATTTTATATAAAATACTACTAATTTAATTTTAAGAACTATTAACATGATTTGACTTTGAAAACAACATGAAAGTAATATAATTTGAATAAAAACCTTTAAAAAATATATAATATGTTATATGGATCTTGAAAATTATTTATAAACTTTATATCACCCTTAAATATTACTTTTAGTGTTTTAAAATAATTTATATGATTTTTTAACTACATGCACAAGGGTTGTGTTGGAATTGCATAAGAATTTAAGATAATTATTTCAACCCTAAAAATTTAAAATAAGTTACTATGAAAAAAAATATTCATTAATATTTAAAATGGAAATTTATAATAAAAAATAAGCTTTTTATATCATTGTGACAAAATATTATTTATATATAAAACTAGAAAGATATAATTTTGAATTTATCTTTTATTTAAATATTATGAAAGTAAAAATTAATTTTAATTTTAAAAAAGAATATATTTTCAAAGTTTTTATGGTTATGGAAGAAATATACTCATAAAATTAAATAAAGTTTACAATTTTAATGAATTTGAATCTTTATCAAATTAGTTTTAACCCTAATTAACCTATTTTAACTTTAATCTTTTTATAAAATTTATTATGGTGACTATTCATAATAACCCAAAATAAAAGGGTCTTGTTTAGATTTTTTTAACTATTTATTGTGAATATGGAATAATTATTTAATGATTCAATTTCTAGTAGTGGTAAAAATTTATCGACGATAAAAATGTAAAGCGGATCGAAAAATAGTTTTTTAGAAAAATGATTTTTTATGTATATACTAGTTTTTATACCAAATTCCATCATAAAATTGATTCCAGTTATTTTCATTGGACTATAATTAATATAAGAGAACTAATTTCACTTTTAAACTATTTTAAAATAAAATGGTACTTTGTAAATTCTTAAAACTAAAATACATCTTTCAATAAAAATCAATATTTTTCACTATTCACTGAATAATAAATCTTTTTAAAAAAATCTAAAAAATTCAACATAAGTTAATTTTTATATTTTAATTTAAAAAAATACTATGTTTATCAAATAAAATTTTAAATTTTCAAGAAATTTGTTATAATATTTCCTCATGAAAATAAATAAAAACCATTTTTATAGAAAACATATTTTTAAGAATAAAATAATTTTACTAAAAACTAAATGTTTATTTCCTAATCATTTATCAATAAATTAATTATCATAGTTAATTTGTTTTAATCAATGGTAATAAGGGAAAAATGGGTTATTTCAAGAGGCTTGAATTTTGTTATATTAACATGACACTTAGACCACCTATAATTCCTTTTTTAGGTTGTAAATTCATAACCACAAGCCTCACCAAATGTTTCCCACCCAAATTACCTAACTTTCTTGAGATTATATTATTGTCTCATACCTAACATTCATTTACAAGAAAATGTCCCTCATTTTCTTATATAAAGGGTTGCCACATCCACCCAATTTAATCCACACGCATAGTTCTAAATTCCATTGAAAATATACCCATTTTTCCTCTATTAGATTCAAATTCCAAGTTTAGTAGAACTTGTTTCATAAATATTCCTCAAATCCACCATTTTAAAAAATTCATTCAAGAGAAGACTGTAGCTCTCAATATGAGTATTATCTACTCTCTAACAATCATTTCTTTATCTTTCTCATATAAATTCCTCCAAAATATTTTAACCATATTAATATAACAATATAGATATCACTATTATACTTAAATTTCACTATATTAATGGTAAAACCATTATCTATCCCCTTCCCTGCCGTTCGAAAAATGAAAACGTAGCCCATGTTACGTGTGGACTACCATCTTCATGGGAAACATGTACAAATTTTCATTAACCAAATTACATTAATGGTTCAAAATTTTACTTAATGAATAAAAATAATTTTTATAACAACATTAATATTAAAAAAATATAAATCAATTTTTACCGTCTTTTCACTATTAAAAAAAATGAAAACATAATCCATGCGTATGTGTAGAATACCGCCTTCCAGAACGACATGTTTTAGATTCATCACCAACTAACAGGGATGGTTATAAAAAATATTTGATAAATATATATGATATTAAAGATTAATATATATCATTAATATGGTTCTTAAATAATGACACAAAACTTAATTATCATTATAATATATTCCATCAATGTTAATAAATTTCCAAAAACATGTTTATCATGTATCCCATTCTCACAACAGATTCCCATATTTTTTTTCAAGTGAACATGGGGATGAATAAATCATTAAAACACAATGATTTCAATATATTTTATAATTTGAGTATGTTAAAATTATTATCAAATAATGGTGTTTGATGTTGGTATTAAAAAACAGACATGAAACAATAAAAATTAATATCATTTGATGAATAAAATAAACACAATATAACTAATATATGTGTAGTGAATGTTTATAATTGAATAATATAAAAGTTAATATATATTAATAATATTATTGACTAAGTAATAAATATTTTTATGTTTTTTATACAAAAGGCTAAATAGATTTCATGAAATTTGAGTGAAAAGGTAAATGTTTCTTTCCAATCTTATTTTTTAAAATGATATTGTTATTAATATATTTTTATCTAGGGAAATTTTTTATGAAACTTTTATCTAAAAAAATATAACGTTTCTTATCCTATGATGTGAAACTTGTATGTGAAATTGAACCCACCTCTTCTTAGGTGTTGTGAATCGTCAACCACCATGTCCATATTCATTTTATGGATGTACTTATACATGATTAAATAATTGATTATATTTATTTTATACTATTTTTATTTTTGTTATTTTTTTTAAAATAATGTTTTATATTTTCTAAAAGTGTCATTTTGAAAAAATTATCCACTATAAATGTTTTCTGTAAGAACAGATTCGTTCATCATTTTGATAATTCTTATTTACAAATATTTATTTATTTTTTTTAAATAGTTTTAGAAGTGATTTTAGTTTATATTGATTTTTAAAAGAAGAGGGATACTTTTTCTTGTTTTTTCTCAAAGTGATTTATTTAAAAATCTTAAAAGTATTTTTTCATCTATATCAATATATTTTTAATTTCCTTCTGTCATATGTTCTTATTTTACCATCCATATCCTTTATTTGGATGTTTTATGAAAATTTTTATGGAAGTTTTCATGAAACCCATCTATTTTCGATGGGTTAATTAAGTGATGTTGAAATATGAATGTTCCGATGTTATTTTGACCCATATATGTTTGGGTTTCATTATGTGATGGGTGGGACTAGAATTATATATCCCTCCAATGCATTTGGAGAACCACGATATCTTATAAGATAATATAAAATGGAATGGGGAGTAAATCTAGTCCACTATGGGACTCTATCAACTATATTTATAGGAATAGTATGTAAACCCAATCCACTATGGGACTCTATTTAAAATAATGGTCTTAGTATTAAACATTTACTAAGGAAATAATTTTATATTTTTTTATATTCCATAATATTATATCATATTATTATGCCTATGATATACTCTCCCAACCCGTGTTTGATTAATGATTATTCCACAGTATTATTACTCATGCCTTTTGTTACAATAAATATTTATTCAATGGCACATGATTTACAATTTCTTACTCATTTGGGTTGTTTTTTTTATTTATGATCATTTTATAATACACTAATTATTATCTTATGCTCACTTATCATCTTGGATTGTTATCTATAATGTTTACCCTTATTGATCATATGGGATCTCCTTTTATTATTTTTTTATTTCCCCCAAATTATAAAGAAACGTATTTAATAGGATATGTCTAAGCGGGGTAATATATGGGAGGAAAGTTTGGGAGATATTGAATATTTATCTTAAATAATTTTATTTTGTTCCCAGTCTTTAAGGACTACAAACCATTATAGTTTTAAAGTGTGTATTTTTGAGAGATACATTGAATAATCGTCTAAAATCATGGTATATGATTGTATGTTATGATTAGGTTGCCTTAATATGTCCCCAGTGAAGCATAAAAAACATTAAAGTTTTTTTACATAGATTAAATCCATTTTAAGAGTGACTTAGAAAGTCATTTATAAATCAAGAATAAATATCCTATATATTTTGATGTATTTTTATAAAAAATAATTTAAATATAATTGGATTTATAAAATTAATGAAAATGTAAATAAAAATTACTTTTAATATCCTAAAATATTTATAAAGGAATCATTGTAATGAAAAGTAAGTAAAACTCTAGGAGAAATTATGTATATATAAAATGTTAAGGACGAGTGTGAAAATATTTATTTCAAAATTTTCTGAAATAAAAACGAGAAGATGAAGTTACTGTTGTCAAATACTGACCATACTAGGACTCAACATGGGGGGGGGGGGGGTGATTTGAGTTCTTTAAATTTTTCTTCCCTTAGAAAAAAACCCTCTCTAATTTATGAATAACTTCTAATATGTCCTTTAATAATGCATAAAATGAAAATAAATAAACAATGAATAGAAACAGAAACATATTTTTATAGAGTTCTTGGGAATATAAGTCCCCTAGTCCACTCCACCACCACTATTCTCTACGAGTACGATGATTTTAACTAGACCAATCAATTTTATGGGGACCAGAAATCCTTTTTATAGGGACTGTATGACTAAGAGAAAGTAGTCAACACTTCATATAATCGCACGAGCTTTAAAAAGAGATTTATAAAGTATTTTCAAGAAATAACCTTTAAAGGTTATTTTGTAGGGAACATTTATAATGAAAGATAATAGATAGAGAGATTTTTATAGATTTTAACTTATAGTTGTAAGACACAACTGATAAAAAATAATAGATCTCTAAGAGAGATTATTTGAAGGATAAGAATATCAAGGAGGGAATTTTGAACTTATAAATAATATTTAATAAGCACAATTGAAAAGATAAAATTTATTCTTCTTTGACTAACTGAATGGCCCAAAGGAATTATTTTTTATTGATTTTCTGATAACCCCCCTTTCAAGGGATGATGGGGAATACTAAAAAAATTTTAAATACACAACACACTATCCATAGAACTAGGGATTAGTAGCACACCCTTTTCCTTAAAATACCCCAATAATTATAGAGACACATAAACTATCTTTTTAATTTTCTTATGTCTCATTAATTTACTCTTATTATAAAATATTCTACCTTAACATGGTAATAAATAATTTAATGTTTGACCAAAAACATTAAAATATAACTATAGTTCTTAAAAGGTAATAAATAACAAATTGCATCATGATATAACCGATTATATATTTGAATCTACATATCCTATTTACAAATTTGAATCCACGTAGCCAATTTGAATCACATAGGCCTTTTAGTCATGTAGAAAAAACTAAAATGGATGATTTCACCATGCAGGTGATTATTGTAATCGATTACTCCATGTAACCATTTTATGTAATCAAATGATCTATGTAGCCAATTTCTGACATAGAATATCTTATCGAAGAAGGTGATTTCCACATAGAGAATTCCAAGATGTATCCAATTGACATAACTGATTAATTGTCTTAGGTGATTGACATAGCTGATTGAATGAAATGGGCTATTTCACCATGTAGCAAAAAATGTCACATAGTTGATTTTACAGATTTAGGTAGATTTCATCCAAAACGTACATAAATAATATTTAATTAAATTAACCATAGAAAACATAAGAATAAGATAAAACCTAATGAACACACTTAAAAAAATATCATCAGAAAAGTATAAAGGGTATTTGAGATCATAAAAACCTAAAGTACATGGGATAAATTAGAGAAACTTTAGTAGCCCTATAATATCCCCCTTTTTGATGATTAAAAAACCCGATAGATATTATAGTAGACATCAAACATGATTTTTTTAAAAAGGTTTAACAAAAGTAAAATGAAGAAGATATATATCATTTAAAATGTAGTGATTCTCCCTCTTAGTTAGAAACTTATCCCCCCGTTGAAAAAATCCTCCCCACCTTTGTAAGGTAGAAAACATTACCCCCTTTTGTGTCATTAAAAAGGAAGGGAAAGAGGCATAAAACATAGTTTAATGTATCACTTTAGAGTTATGAACTATTTAAATGTGGTGAGAAAACTAAATATGGAATTATTAAAAGAATGGGGTTTCTTAAATAAAATAAATTGATAAAATTAAAATAAATGAAAAAAATAATTAAGAAAGGAAAATAAATGAATAAAATTGAACGAAAATAACCACTATGAAAATAAACAAATGAAGTAATACATTTAGTATTTTGAAGTTAAAATATACATCCACTCAATACAAATACAAAATATTAGTTAGAGAACTTGGGTGTTAGAATGGGGTTACACTATGATTTTGGTTTGGGTGAATGTGATTTTAAGGTTGGATCAGTTCTGGAGGTAGTTGAAGTTGGAATTGACAGTGATGGAGGTTCATAAAAACTCTATATTCTCTTAGTAGTTTATTGATAAGTACAAATAGGATCAGGATAAAGAGGTCTTATTATTCTCTTTTGAAACCAGGCTTCAACACACCTATAGATACCCAAAATAACATTTGAATTGAAAAATTAAATAATAAAAAAAGATTATGGCTTATGAATTTTGCCTACAGATGCTAATACATTATTTATAAAAATATTATGATGCTCTACTTTCTTAGAAAAGAAATTTATAGACTCACTTATGACAGGAGGGAAAATAAGATGAGAAATATCTATAGTAGATAATCAAGAAGTTATATCGATGAGTATATGCTTCATAATTTTATTCATAGAACTTTGAATGTAAATTATACTACCATTCATTGACTATATATTTCAATATGTGATTTATAATCATTCTATCAAACTTTAAACTACTTCTTTAACTTTATTGTGAGAAGAAGTTGAAATTGAAACATTAACAACATGGATTGGTTCAAATTTATTTAAAACCACAGGGAAAGGAATAATATATTCCACATAATGAACTCTCATTGGTGGTTGTCAAATGACTAACTATATTACTATGACTAGAACTATAAATTCTAACGCTTCTTTAGATTCTGAACTTGATTCTTTCTTAGAATATATATCCATAATCACTAAAAATATTTCCTTCATCAACCTGGAAATAATTTGAGTGTTTTTAGTAACAAGTTAAAAAAATCCTAAAATTTTATCTCTTTATATCTTTGAAACTCACAAATTATCTTCTAACTTATCTCCAATGGATTTCTCAAGATGACCAACATATCCATTCATGCACATATCTAACCCAATACAAGGATTCTTAATTGCTTTCTCGATATCATGAAATTAAACAAAAAGATATTTTTGAACACATCCATCATTATTGGAGAAATTTGATCAGTTGGGAGACATTGGATATAGGAATAAATAGATCTAAACTCCAAAATCATCTAACTAACTCAATTCTATGAAACTATAAGAATTGGAGATTCCGAGCGAGCTACAGTAGAGGGTCAAAATTTCATTATAAATTCAAGTTAACTCAATTTTTTTACAAAGTGTGTAGAGTCACTTTCAATTTACTTATAAATGTATCAACCCATGTATTTATAGAACCTTTTTAATTAGTATTATTGATTTAAATAGAAATTCTTAGAATAAATATTTTATTATATAGTTATTTATTTTAAGGCATTAATTTTTTAATTATAAATTTTTCATTTGAAAAAAATAATTTCATTTTTGAATTAAAAATGTTGAAATTATCTTGGTATTATGTTTTGTTAATTTTCTAAAAAATTTAAATGAATAGTAAAAAATATTGTTTTATTAAATACTCTATTTTTTATGACGTTATGAAGACATAATTTTGATAAAAATTTTATCAAAAATTATTGAATAATTAAATAATGATATTATGATAGAAATATTGTATTGAAATTACTTAGAATATCAATATTCTATTATATTCATGATAAGTATAATAATTATTGTCAGTGTCGACGTAGTGCCTGCGTAGCATTGACAATGTCAAATTTGGTTCTCTTTCAATAATATTTGAATGATAAAAATTATTCTCAATAATAATTTATTAATTATTATTTATTATTGATGTTTTGTCTATAAATTTATTTTTTGGGACATTTTGTACCAACATGGATCACTTTAGTCACTTTACGTTATTTTTTTAAAAAATAAATACAACATGTTTATACTATATTATTTAATTAGTATAAAATTTTAATATGAGGTTTTTGAGAAGTTTTTTTTGAAATAAATAGTATTTAGAGAGCTAAAAAAATTCTCTTTTTCAAATTATTTTATTTTTAAATTTTATGTAATAAATAATTACCTTAATGGATTGAACAATTATGATGCAATAAATATTTAATCAATGAATAAATCAAATTAATGATTTCCAAAATGGTAAAATAAAAATAATTTGACATTTTATTTCTATTAAAAATTTACTTAGGTAATTATAATATGTATAAGATATTATAAAAAAATTAATTCTAATTCGATTATTTTTTTGATGTGTCTCAAGTCAAGATTTTGAATATTTTTTTATTTGAAAAAATTATTTTTCCATGAATAAAATTATTTTTAGATTATTTAAAAATAAAAAAAATCATGATAAAGGAAAAAATGATAATATTAATTATAAAATGGGACAACATATTATTTTCTAACCTTTTTTATGTCTTAAAATCTATAATTGACTTATTATTATTTTAATAATTTGAGAAATTCCTAAGTTACCCATCACCTCAATTATAAAAAGGGGATACTTTGTTCACAAATTTCATAACATTAAGCCTTATTATTTGGCCAAAATCAGAAAATTCCCATCCTCCTAATCCCTTACACATTCTCGAGCTTCAAGTATAATAAAAATACCACTTCCAAGAGGCTTAAGGATGTTATAATGGAGAAATTTTCCCGAAGTAAGATTCATTTTTTCTTCTCTTTTAAATTCATTTTCACTTCTACCTTGTCCTTACTTCCTATACAATTATTCCTGAAAACTACAATATCTTAAATATATTGGATTTTTTATTGTTTTTATGGTTAAATAATCATAAAATCTCCCATCTTCTATTTTTATTCTTAAATATCAAAAACACCATCTGTGGTGCGTCAATTCACAGCCTTCATGGGTGATGATTTTTCATTTCCCTTTTACTAAAATCATGGAAATTTTAAATTCACTTTAAATTGTTTAAAATGAACTAAATATATATATGTTTTCAATTATGTATTATTATTTCATTTTTACAAGGAATTACATAAATAAACTAACCTTGGAATGAATGAAAAAACACACCCGAAACAATGAAAATAACAAAAATATTATTAATAAATGAGTGGAAAATTTTATAATAAGACATTGTATGATATTATAAACATTATTTTAGTTTTTTAACATATTAATAATATAATTCAATCAATTATATAGGAGTTTTTTACACATTTTAATTAATTCGAACCTGATTTAAAGGACATTCCATTTAAAATCCATTTAATGTATCTTTTATGAAATTTAAAAAAAATGTTATTTTATTTATATATATCATGAGTGGTTTATTTAATTTCTTGACATTTTGTTACAGTAATTTTTCCTTTATAAGTTTTCATATTTATTTTTTAAGAATATGGTTTCATTTTTATGTGAATGGTTTTTTTATTTTTAAAATGATTTTTATAAAAAGGGTTTTGTGATATCTGAATGTGTTTTTCTTATGGGTTCAAATGAGTTATAAAAGGTGTTATTAAAGATATATTTATTGTTCTATGTTGGATTTATACCATTATAGCTCAATATATTATGGTTTTAACCCTATTATAACTCATGATATATTGGGTTGATCCCATTATAGTTCAATATATGACAAGTGATCCCCATTATAGCTCTCTTTTGCATTTGGTACACTAGAGATGGAAGTTGACCAAATTTTCATTCCATGTGTAAGGGTGAATGTTTGATATATGTGGTAAATATTTCCCAAGTCATCTTCAGGATGTTTCTATACATGCTAATTAGTTGTTTATGAAATCGGTTTAAATTGTTTTTATGTTTTCACTGGACTAACGATTTCTGTCGTTATATCCCTTAATTTTTTTTCTCATTATAATATTTTATAATGTTTTTCATTGGTAATAAGGATGTATAAGATAAATAAATAATTCATGATGAATGTTATGAATATTTTTCAAATAAATCAAGTTTTATTTTAAATACTGTATATTTTGGAAGAAATAAATACAATTTTAGTTGTATCAACTTTTTAATGTATGTGGAATGTTATGTACGTATTATGTCCTAATTGTGTAAAAATAAAAATATGAAAATATCTGCAATTTGAAATAAAGTATGTTTTTAACTAAAATTCAAGATTATGTAATTTTTTAAGGCTGGGTCCTTATAGTTGACAGAAAAGTATGGTTTGGATAACTTCAGGGGTTATGATGATATTAATAGAGTACCATAAATAATTTTTAAATTATGGTTAATTTAAAATATAATATAATTTTATTATTACCATGTATCTTTGTCTAATATATGTTTATTTAGAATGGTTTTCTATAGAATAAATAGGGAATCTGAAGTAGGAAGTCACCAAGAGGCTCATATCTTTCTGAATCTAGAGCCTAGAATGGAGGGAATTGGAACCGAGCAGTTTGTGATAGTAATGTATTAGTTAAATTAGGCGAAAAATAGTGGTGGTGTTCATGATAAAGAGGAATATGATATCCCAGGAAGGAATGTGTATTTTTTGAATAATTGTATGATGAAACAACCCCCAACAATAAGTGGGTCCTCAGATTTATTGGTAGCCATAGGATGTATCAATGCTCTAGAAAGTATATTCGACGTTATAGGAGGTTTGGAACGCCAAAAGGTAACACTATCCATATATCATTTTGAATGTAAAGATGATTAATAGTGGTATTTGGTTAAGAATATGATATAAACAAATGATATAAATAGTCTAGAATGATTTTATTTGAAGATTATTTTTCTAGAAAAATATTTTTCTAAAATTGTTCAACTCAGAATAGAGATAAAATTATTGGAACTTAAGTATAAGGATGCTGAATATTTGGCTGTGTATGAAAGAAATTTTATGAGACTAGCTAGGTATGTACAAGATTTTGCTTGATACTTTGATAGTAACAGTAATGAATTTTATTCTTGTTTTAAACCTATTTTACGAAGATATTTGTGTTTAAGAGAGATTAAACGAAATGAGAAACTTATTTTTTGTGCTGAAAAAGTGGAAATGGTGTATGATGACATGTATGTGCCTTATGATGAAAAGAATAAGAAGTGGTCCGGTTGTCAGGAATTGGGGAATAATTCATCAATGAAATATATAGCTAATAAAATCAATTTTCCTTCTTATGAAAAGTGTGGTAAAAAACACCTGGATAATATCTTGTAAACTTTTGGAAATGCTAATGATGTAGAAAGTTTGGGCATATGTATCATGAGTGCAAGGAAAATGATCCAAAAATTAACGAGAAGTCATTGGTGATATCCTTTAAGGGTAAGGAATTAGTTCATTTTTCTAATGTGTGTCCAAATCTAGTCACTCAAGTAGGAAATCAACAAGATTGGAAATAGAAGGTTGTGGAAAAATCCATTACAACCTATTCAGTAGATGTTGATCCATCAAAAGAAGTGGTATCAGGTATTTTTGTTATTTTTGTAGATTTTTCAAAGGTATTTTTTGATTAAATGTCTACACATTACTTTATTTCTAATAAATTTTCTTCAAAATTGGAAATGACACCTTAATAAATGAAGCCAAAACTCAAGATAAAAACACATGAAGGAAATATTGATGAAAAAATAAATTATATGAATCTAATTATCTTTGTCTATGGAAATAGTTTACCTATTAACTTTATTATGTTACTTATAGTAGAGTTTGATGTCATTTTGGGTATGGGATAACTTTTTTTATCATTCTAAGATATATTGTAGAGAAAAAAGTTATTTTTCAGAAATAGTGTCAGTTTGTGTATAATAATGATCCCATACCATTGATAATGTAAAGACCACGAAAATTACATGTATTTTTTTAAAAAATTATTTGGGATTATTACCAATCTGTGAAAATTGATGGCGCATGATTCCAAGGACCAATGTGCCCAGAATGGAATTTTAAACTTTTTTTAAGGTATGTTCAGTAAATGCGTAGATGGCATTTTCAATCTTTTGAACCGATGCTCGGAATTGAAATCTGAGAGCACTGTTGAATCTATAGTGCCAGGATTCACCTAAGGGAAGCTTCACTAGGACCACAATAGGTCGAGAGAAAAAGTTATATTTTGGACTTTACAAAATAATAATAAAATAACTTGAAAAGGTTTTTTTATTTATTTTTTGTAACTGTTGAAAGGTGGTGGTAGGATCAACGACTTATCAAGAAATTTAATGGCATGAACCTTTGTTTTGGTAACCATTACATTGAGAGAGATGGGAGGTGCATTAATTAACTAATTAATGAACCTTATTAATGATTTGATGCATTAATATATCTTCCTCCGTCTACTAAGTGAGGCTCAAGGTGGAGTTTTGACACAGATTCACCAAGCAAGGAACCTATGGAGAAGTGACACAAAGTCTTCCACTGACAAGGAACAAAATCTTGGATGACATTGGGGGAATTGACAAAAAATGTCAGCGTCTTCCACAAGAAGGGATTCTTCATCCACCTCCGTGACGTTCCCAATGAAACATGAGGTAGGGGTTAGTCATTAAATTTGTGTGTAATGTTTCTTTCCATCGTTCTTGAAAAAGGTTATTAATCATGGAAGCAATATAATATTTTATTTATGAATTAATTATCCCTTATTGATATAATTCTTACCTGGAGGGCACGGATCAAATGAACAAGGCGTGGACCCTCCACCACAATGTTTCTTGATGAATTCTTTGTGGGATGATTTTCAACTTGACGAAACCTTGAAACCGAGAGGTGAGCAATGACAACAGCATCTAGGGAGGACCGTTGGCATATCCGGAAGGAAGAATGGACCACCAAATCTCACATGGTGGCCCAAAAAAAAGTTTATGGAATGACACCGGCAATCAGAGCTAGCGACGAAGGTGGTGGCTGGCCGCTGGGGAGGGTAGCTCCACTCAGTGCCGCGGTGGAACGAAGGGGCGGTCAGAAAGTGACGGTTGCTGTGACGGTGACGCGGTGCACCGTCGTGCGCCGTGGTGAGTAGGTCGTGGCTCCAATTCCACAAAGAAGGAGGGAACTTCTCCCTACGGGTCCCGTGGGTGACGTGGCTGCATCACCTGGCACTGCTAATCAATGAGCCATTCATGAGGCGGATCGTGTGACCCCCGCATGGGTCAGCCCTACCCGGTGGGTCGGGCTAGTCCGTGGCCTAGCGGGCCGAGCCCACCGTAGTCCAGCCCAAACGAGCCGGGCCAAGACTGTTCGGTCCAGGCCAGGTCGGACCTAGATCGGGTCGGGCTGACCCAGGCAGGGTTGGGCCGAGTGAGGTCGACCGGGTCAGACCAGACCCAAACCCAATCGGGCCCATATACGCTTAAAAGGCCGTATATTGCGAACCAGATGTCCGTTTGACGAAACGTTAGCAACGCTAAGATCCATGAAGTGATGCAGTCCTTTTGAGACACTCCACAAGATTTTTGGAGAATGTTGGAGTATGGCCAGGTTGGATCCACTCTGAATCTAACCAGACCCTAAGTACTAAAATGCCAATAACTTATAGACCGAGCGTCTGGTTGACATGACGTCTATTGAATTGGAACCCTTATGTCATGAAGGATCAGGGGGCATCTTCTTCATGGGACTTAGTTCCAGTTGAAATACGATTGATGGCTTGAGGAGTGGTTTATCCCAAAAAGATGCATACTATGAGCATGAATTCTATGGATGGATTAGAAGAGATGAATTAACAATGATTCTGTGTGAATAATCACCCAACGATTCTATGTGAATTAGTACCCAGTGATTTTGTGTTAATTATCACCCAATGATTCTGTGTAAATCAGCACCCAACGATTTTTTGTGAATCAGTACCCAATGATTCTATGTGAATTAGCACCCAACGATTCTGTGTGAATTAGCACCTCTCAATATTATATGGGTATTTTGTGGGTTAGTACCTATCGATCCTGTGTGGGTCAGTAGTATGCCTCTTGAAAAAGTAAGATGATCTAGCCTTATGAGAAATCATCTATACTACTGAACTTTTATTATACCTTATTTGAGATGAGTCTTTTTTTTGTGCTTTGTGATTGATGTCATGATTTTTGGTTTTTCTTTCTGGAATTCTGGGAGACCTTCATGGGCCTCTAGGTCTATACTGGGTATTATTATACTCACCCCTACATGGGATTCACCTGCACTTTGTTGTGTCTTGTGTGTAGACAATGGGAATCCTTGACTAAGACTCGGGGAGCTAGGACCTGATGGTGTATGGTGGTGACAGTTGATGGGGATAACTATGGAGACAAGCTGCACCTTCCCTTCAGGTAGGATCCTTAGTGGAAGATCTCAGGAGTTATTTTTCTGTTTTTAGTTGTAGTGGTATCTTTTCAGTTGGGATTCTATTACGCCCCCTTTACTTTCAGTGCACACCTCCACTTCTGCAGTTTTACTTAATGGTTACATCTTGTTGTGTTCCTAGGTATGTGTTTGTATAGGTTTAAAATCAATGCCTTACCATTTTATGGATACGCCTTTCCGGTGCTAGTCACCAACCCCTGGCCTATGAAAGGCTGAATTGGGGTAGTTATGGCGTGGGCCCCGGGGGATAAGTCGTGACAAAGTGGTACCAGTGGAGTCAGTTCTACCGAAGAACTAGGACTCTGATATTTCAAATGGAGAAAAAATTTCAAGTGTTTTGAGTGTGGTTTTCAGTTTAGGGAGTCTAGTGTAGGTGCGGTGGCTGACATATCCATACCCCAGAACCCTGAATTATGATGTCCGAATCAGTGTACGAGAACACTGATTGCGTGTTTTTTGGAAATGTTTTACTTTGTTCTCTTTTGAGTCATATCACAAGGTATAACTAATCGACCATGGCACACCTATTTCTTTTTAGGATGCCTCCATGTAGACAACTAGACAGTATTCCTGAGAGAGTACATGGTGATGGCCCACTGAGCAACGAGGCTTCGGTCCAGGGCCCTCTTACTGTTTTGGCACCTTCAGGTGGTGTACCAGCAGCACCACCACTCAGAGGGAAGCATTTTCCACCCGCCCCACTAGCGGACAGTACACGCCGATTGAGTGCATTTCATGTGTTACAACGGAAGAGGCCTCCTAGTTCTTGAGGTGGGACAGATCCCCAGGAAGCTGAGGATTGGATGGAGGTTGTGGCTAGAGTTTTCCACCTATTTGGGACAGAGGCGGAGGAGATGGTGATCCTAGCTTCTAGTCTTTTCATGGTCGTGACAGGAAGATTGTGGAGGCTAATGATCTAGTTACATGGTGAGGTGACCCTCACCTAGATGGGATTTGAGAGCCTATTTAGGGCATAGTTTGTTCCAGCGACACTATGCTCAGTGTGTATCAAGGAGCTACTACACTTAAAATAGGGAAGCTTATCAGTGGCCCAGTACTCTACGACATTCACTGACCTCTCGGGCTACTCCACCGACATAGTTTGAGAACCATTCATAGGGGCCCAGACCATTGAGTGGGGTCCTCAGCGAGATATCATAGCGTCGATGATATCACTGAATATCCCAATGCAGACAGAAGTGCTTGAGCAAGAATTATTGGGGGAGAGCATCCTATCCGAGCAGGCACCAGCGTTGAGAGCCACTACCGGACGACAGGTAGCTGAGTCATCTGTAGTATAAAGTAGGAAGAAGACGCAGAGGTCCAAGTGGACTAGATATAAGGACCTAGCCTTAAATCATTACATAATCATGAATTAAATGAATAACTCACATAGAGGATATTTTCAGGTTTAGAGTTTTAGAGAATTAGGACATAACTATTACATCTCAAAAGATTAAAAAGTAGACACTTCTACTATTTTTCCATTTTTTTTCATAAAATAAAAAATCTAAAAAAGAAACTTGTATAGTTCCATGTTTTGGATAGCATGTCTTTCCTTGATCCCATCCTTGACCCTATTCATCTTAAATCCTGTGGAAAACATTTAAAAAACAAGGGATGAGCATAAAAATCCCAGTAAAGGATACACAAAGAAATAAAACTGTTAGTTTTTCAAAACAAAAAGTAAATCATGAATACTTTATAATAAGTAATACTTTTCACCTTTATGAAGTAGAAAATACTCTTCACTGAATAAAAGATCATTACTTACCCTTTCATAACCAAAATATTACCATAAAACCCATATAAAGAACACATAACATATAAAGGTAACTTTGGACAGAAACATACATAAATGGAATAACCATACGGTCAACTTCTACACATATCATGAAACAGAATAGCCATACGGCCGACTTCCATACCCAATGCATTGGAGGTTATAACATAACCACCCATCCTAATATTCACAGCACCACCCGTCATATGGTTTATCACATAACCACCCTTCAAATGTCCAAGTACCATTATAAAATAATAATACATAAAACAAATATAATGGAAAGAAAACATTTCCAAATTTCAATCACAATATATCATATTAATATATAGACATAACAAATCCATTATCAAAACCATTTTCAATACCAAAATATATAAAAGAGTATATGGTATTTATTATCTCTTAAAAACATTACGGATTGTTAAGGAAACCAAAGATCAAGTAGTACTCACGGTGGCAGAAAAGGTCGTTTTCACCGCATACATTAAAAGAAAAATTCCTTTTTGATGTTTAGTAAAACGCTTCGTAGAAAAAGATTGTCACGACCCATCCTCGGGGCCCGTGCCATGACTACACCAAGCCCGCCTTCCATAGGCCAGGGGCTAGCGACTAGCACCAAAGGCGTAAATTACAAAAAAAGGGAAGACATTGCCTTTATAAAAGAAAACAAACACCATAAGGTATAAGCATAAGCGACATTAAATACAAAAGAAAGTGCTGAAATGTAAATAGGCTAGAATAGAAACCCAACTGAAATGTTCAGCTACAACTGAAAGTAATGTACATCTCAAGAACAACTTCTAAAAGGTGACAAGCCACTCCTGGATCGTCCTCCGGTTTCCTACATGAAGGGTAGGTACATATCTCCTCCTCAGCACTTCACATCTGTCCTTATCCTCCGGGTACCGACTCATCGTGAAGTCCTCCTCCGAGCACCATCTCGACGTGATATCCACCTCCGGGCACAGACTTGTCGTGAGATCCTCCTCCGGGTACCATCCAGCTCTACAAGCCTTAACCTCGATCAGTGATGTCCGTCGTCTGTAACCAACACAACGTAGTGCGGGAGAAGCCCATACAGGGGTGAGTATACGATACTCAGTAGGGACCCCGAGACCCCCGAAGGTCTCCCTGAATCCACAAAGGATAAACCACAAAGAAAAGATACAATCACGAAGTATCATCCAACACTACTTAGGTATATGCTCATACAAATACCTAAGTCATCAAATCTAGTTCAAATCAGACTCATGAGCTCAAGTAAAATCCAGTGCACTCAGGAAGGTAAAACAAAATCCACACAGGAATGTAACTCCCAATACAAACAGGAAAGAATAATCCAATCCACACAGGATATCAAGTCAATCACATCGAAGATAATGATTGAAAGTCAAGACTCAGCTCAAACTTGGATTTTATTCATGAGGTCGAAACCATAGCTGCTGGGGAACTCCTCCTATATCGAGTACAGTGGGCCTTCCGCTACAACCAATCTCTTCCCACTAAACTTGGACTGTTGTAGTAGTCCACCTGTCGAGTACTGTGGGCCTGCTGCTACAACCAAGCGCTTCCCACCATGGGCCTACCGCTACAACCAAGTGCTACCCCTCATAGCCTATAGAGGTACTCCTGCTGTTGAGTACCGCGGGTCTGCCACTACATCCAAGCTCTCCTTCACCGTGGGTCTGCCGCTACAACCAAGCGCTCCCCACTGGGCTATCTGAAACACTCCGAGTCGATCAATCAGTAGTCCTCAAGTCTCAGCCATCTCTAGGGTTCCTGCACACAACACGCTCGTTTCTGGGAGGGTCCGCTCCACAAGCCAAGGGGGTCGATAAATAAACTGACACGTAGTCCATAGTTGATGTATCCCAAGCTTCCATCTCATCGATAGGAACTCAACATGACAGATGACGCGTCAATCGGACGCCTGGTTTGAGAGTTACTGGCTTTTTCGTTCTAGGGGCCCGGTTGGTTTTTAAGTCAAAACCAACCTGACCATACTCCAAATGCATCCAAACCTCAAGAGGAGTAAGCCAAAAGGTCCATCTCACTAAGAGGAATCCAACATATTCAACGATACGTCAATCGGACGTCCAGAGCTCAAGTTATAAGCGTTTCTGCTACGAGGGCCCGGTTGGTTTTGTGTTCGAACCAACCCAGACATACCCAAACTTTTCCGAAACCTTAAGTGTAATATATATAAATGACCATCTTGATCCAAGGATTGTATCCCAACTGATGGTGCGTCGATCAGAGGTCCATAGCCCAAGTTATGGGCAATTGACCGAAGGTGATCCGAAGTGGGAGTCTGGGCCCCGTCCGTCCCGGCCCAACCCCCACCTAGGCCGGTCCAGACCGGCCCGGCCGGGCGCGACCCGACCTGGTCCGCGCCACCCGCCTTGGCCCGGCTGGGGGGCGCGTTGGCTCGGCCAGCGGGCCGAGCTGGGGGAGGGGGGAGGACGCAGTCCCCCCTTGGGCGCCACGTCTCCCCCGGATCCCGCACGACCACGAGATCCGGTCATTCCGACACCACCATGGCTTCAGCCTCGGAAGCTCCTTCCGGCGGCGCATCATGGTGCCACCGCCTCCAAGCCGTCGGCCGGTTCCGACCACCGCCTTCAGCCGCCGGCACCGTCGAGCCGTCGTGGCGCGCCGGCAACGCCTTCCGCGGACCACCGGACGCGCTCCGGTGGTCCGTTTTTCCCGCCGTCTGCGCCTACGGCTCTCCCAGGACCCATAGATTACTTTGAAGGGTTCAAAACGCCTTTGCAGCTCGCTTCATCGTCGCCCGTCGATCCGCACACCAACAAACAAACTGTGGAGGGTTGTTGGGCCGTGTTTGTTCGGCCCGCACCCTTCGCATGAGGTGTTTTTCAAATGGAAATCATTAAAAGACATGCTTTAGACGAGGGTATAATTTATTCAAGGTAAGTTATTCAAACACCCTAAAATTAAAATGCACATGCATGAAGGGATAATTCACATATACACTTTATACGAAAACCCCCTACCTGGAAGAAGTCATAGAACGAGAATCGTCGCGGACAAACAGTGTCGCGGAAGATGGCGTCGTGGAAAGAGGCTTCGTACGTCGTCGGTGCATGCCCGTTGAAGGATTCGGCGTCTCGATTTCTTCTATAGGGGAAGAAGGTGCAAATATCGTACGATGTTCTTCGTCGAAGCTTCGGCGTTATTTGTGGGGAATACAAAGTTCTTCAGGACCGTGAGAGTTCTCTCCTTGATTCTGCACAACGAATCCACCACAATAAAATAAAACCTTGTCTTATTTTATTCACACACATATGTGCCAACATTAATTTGAAATTCAAAATGAATTCACCAAATTAATTAATGAGTGTTGTACAATTAATTAAGCATTTTATTGGTATGTATTTAATGTGGAAGAAAAACTGCTTGAGTTGACATGACATTAAAACGGGGGAGCAGGTGAGTTACAAAATAAATTGCAAGAGGGTGGTTTAATGGAATTGAAGGGGTGAGGCTCGTGTGGGCCCCACTTCACTAATACCCTACCAAGTGGGGTTAGGATGTATTGGGTCCCACTCCAACTTCCATGCATAGGTTATAACTACTTAGAAAAGAAATAAAAAATTGTTGCACAAATATTTATTTCGTTCTTCAGTCAACCCATTTATTTAATAACCACACCCGAGCAAACGCAACTCCAGAAAAGGTGTTCCTAAGAAATTACCGGCGCTGCGGTTTCATCGGTTCCCTCAGATTTCGATTCCGAGCACTGGTTCAAAAGTTAGGAAAACCCACTCGTTCGTTCACTGAACATATCCGAGCTAAACTTCAGAAATTGATTTCGGGCACACTGGGCCTCGGAATTTGGTGCCGTTAGAAACTGCGTACTCGTAAAATCCCAAAGAAAATTAAGAAAAAAAATTTCCCTTGAAATTTATGGGTATTTAAAAATATTCCCATTGAATGAAATGAAAAGTAAAAGGTGTTTATACATCGTATAAAAGAAAGTCTTTTATTAGAAAAAAATATTCCTCAATGAAAGGATATTGAGAGGAAGTCCCTTACAAAGTCGGTATCCTTAGATTAAGGATAAATCAATTACATAATTATGTGTGAAAAATATAAATACACCCAATATAAGAGGATATTAAGTGTAAAACAATCAGAGGTCATCCACACATATTCATAGCATGACATAATCATGAAGTAGGGGTTTAACCCAAAGAATTGAAATTGGGTTAAGAAGTTCCCTTACAGAAATTCAATAGCCTAACGACGTCACTTTAAAATTCAGAAAATGAATCGATGAGAGATAAAAAGGGTATCTCATCACATGGAAATAAAATTTACAGTAATAAGGATTTATAAGAACATATCCCAACATAAGAATATGTAAATTAAAAGACCTAACAAAAAGAAGTCTTTTAAAAAGAGGAGGGTGAAAGGTTCCCTTACCGATTTGGGTAACTTTCGAAACGTACACCCCATGAAAGAAGGGTCATAAAATTAAGACGTGAATACCCATAAATTAAATTATATTACACAAATAATACAATCATGGGAAATACATACACCACACAAAAGGAAAAAGTGTAAAATGTAGCATGAATCTTACGGGAACAAAAGTGAGATAAAAACCCCTTACCTCGTTGTAATCAATCAAGTCGTATGACCAATAGATAATAAGAACCAATTGAATCATAGAATACCATGAATATAAATAGATTAGTGATAATATATATCAAATGTAAGTACACAATACACCACATGAAATAAATAAGTGGCGAACAATAGAAATCTCATGGAATTAAAAGTGAGATAAGAAATCCCTTACGAAAATTCAGCAACCTAACAGCGCAACTTAAAAATTATAACAATGGATTGATGAGATCAAATTGGGTATATCATCATATTAACATAGAAATTTCAGTAATATTAATATAAAAAGACATCCCTCAACATAAGAAAGAGGAGCTTAAATGAAGTGGCATAAAAGAGAGTACCTAAAAAGAGAGAGGTAGGATCCCTTACCTCAAGTCCAACTTGTCTGGTTCGTTTCTTAATATTCCTGATTAATAAACTTTTTTCAATTTATAATTTCTTAATAACATCATTTAAAGTTTATTATTCAATTAATATCACATATTATCATGTTATAATAATTAGATTATTATGTTATTTCATATCAGACGTTTCTGTCGATGTTCGGTACATGAGTCAAAAATGAACTTGTTTGAAGAGAAATGTCCATGTAGTTTTAAGTACATCATCTTGAGAATATTATTAATGATTTAAATATCATATATAACCATTATATATTCTTTTTATACTATTCCATAACATTTTGTGATAAAAAATGAAATGCACCGTTCATGGAGATGGTAGGCCATACGTACATATGAACGCTACTTTCGTTTCTTTGTCATATTAATGGAATTAAAAATAAGCGAAATATATTTATATATATATTATAATTCCAGTATAATATATATTTTATATATTTCAAATAAGTTCCTTAATTTCATTATTTACACATTCCATGTATTTCATGAATGAGTCACATCACTTGAGGGGGCGGTAGTCCACACTTCCTCAAATGAAATTATCGCATTTCCACAACATGAAAGTTATAAAGGTATATATTAAATATAAAATACAGAAGAATATAGAGGACATAAATATAATATATATCATATATAAATATATTTACATCATAATGGACACCATGAAAGGTTGTAGGAGAATATTGAACAATCATCGTTTCGTGATGCAGTGACTCACCATCCACAGAAACAATATATTCTTTAACAATTAGAAGGAGGTTCGTATAAGTGTAGCTAGAATAATTCACATAACAACATCATATTATATTTAAGATACTATTTTTCTTACAAAATAAAGGAATAAAAATAGTTTAGGGGGTTGGATAAGAAAAATATAACAAAAGAACATAAGAAAAGACATTACCTTTAAATCGAGTAACTCCCATTGGTTTGAACCAAAAGGGTTTCTTGAAGAGCTTTATGCCTAAGGTAAGGCTTATATGATGAATAGAGTGATTTGGAGAGATAATATGAGCATGGGTTGGATGGGCCAAGGGCTTGAGAGGTGTTGGTAAGGGGGGTAGAGGTGGGGGCCTTTTATAATAGGGAGGAGGGGCACTCTTGGAAGGTCATGAAATGTTACTTTATAATGAAATGTTTTTCAGATTTTAAAGGACCCACAAAGATATATTTCGAGGATAAGGTGATAAAGGTTCTAAATCCATCCATCAAATAGGTTTTAGACAAATTTATGTCTTAAAATGTACCTTATTTTTTCATTTTATTTAAATCGTTCATTAATGTGGTAATCGCTGCATCATCATGGTGTCATAAATAAATTTATTTATTTAATGTCTAAAAACTATAAATTAATTACCATGATGTATGAAATATTTTTATATTTCTAAGGAATATTTATATCCAAAAATATAACTTATATTACACCATGTAAATTTTTTTTAGTAAAATAATACATGTTTATAACACTTTTATTTTTACTTTAAATAAAAAGTTATTTATGTCATTTTCTTACCCAAGTGGCACCATGGGGTCCCCAAGTTGACCCATGAATTTTCATGGTCGTCCATGACTCATAAAATAAGGGTAGGACTTGTGTCAAGGTAATTTCATATTATTAAAACATTATTTTTACCTTAAATTACACTAATTACCTCTAATCGCAATTAATAAAACTCAAAAGCTACTATTCACCAAAAATTATTTTCATCCCATTGAACCAAATTTTACATACTAATGACAACCATGTATGTTGGATTTTTGATATTAAAATTACAGAAGTGGTAAATTTTCATTTAAACGGAAAAATCTATTTTTTAACTACCACTTAGTGGTTTCATTATTCATCAAAAATTGATGTTTTTCAGAAAAAACCAAAAATTAATCCTAAGCTTTATTTGATATTCATAATTAAAAAATTATGTCCATTTCACCAAATTCATAACATAGATGTTTCATTAATTAATTTTATAATTAATTTCCGTTGTCAAAACAAATAGCACGTTTTTAAGAAACAATATATATCTAAAGATTGACACTTGTTTATGTCCAATTTCAAAGTGAAATTAATTAAAATGTACACCCTTGGATTAAATGGTAAAAATATATTATAATTTCACTTTAAAACCAATTAAAATGATAATCTAACCATATAAATAAATTCGATTAAAAGGTGGTTTTGAATTAAAATTTAACATCTTTCACTATTAATTAAAAAATGAACTTTATCGGAGAAATACCAAAAACATACACAAAGTAAATTTTGATATCCTGATTCTAAAGAAGGATTTTATTTTTTCAAATATAAAATATAAAATTGTCAAAAAGTGGATTTAAAAAGGGTTCACCATCAAAAGGTGGTTAATCGACCTTTTAAAGAATATTATAATATTTACACTTAAAATTGGATTCATTCGTATTTTAAGCCTCTATAATGTATTGGATAAAATTAAAAATATTTAACAAAAATATATAATAATTTTTTAGTTAGTTCTGTTCATTTCTGCTATTATAATGGCTAGGCGTTATCCACCATTTAAAATAATATTATTATATTATCAGTGTGCAACGTAAGATTTCAAAGAAACTCGTTGTTGCATATTGGGTACGCCATTGAACATAGAATTACCTTCACAAATATTAATAAATATAGAAATGTCATATTCTTTATTTAACCAGGATGTTACATCCATCCCCCCTTTTGGGAATTACGTCCTCACAATTTTAAAATTGGGCTCTGAAACTTCATTGAATGTCCTACATCAGAAAAAGAGTCAGTAAACCTATCACTTTAAAATAAAGAGAGAGAAGTACAAAGGTCACCAGAGTTAACCCATAATAGGATTCCATGTAGTAAATCATGGATATGGAAGAGAAAACAAAGGGCCATGTTCTGATGGAGAGTGATAGAAAATATGTCTAGGAGAAAGTTAACCACCATAAAATCACAAACTTGTGATGGGTTAAACGATATTTGATTCCCCAATAGGAAATGTTAACAGACAACGTTTTTGTTTTAAGTTACTTTTTATTGAGGAATTTATTTATGATCTTAACTAAAACATAAGGAAACATACTTACTTGTCACGTAGACTTTGATCTTATACTAGATTTCTTACACAAACTCATATTGTCTTCAAAAGATGAGTATTTAGGATGAATTGTTCACATTAAGAGCGTTATAATAAAGTTTTATAGAATCACCTAATCCACAAATAAGAACTATATATTTCCCACGTCTTTAGACCTTAACCAAAACCAAAACCAATTTTTTTTTGTATAAGATCAGATAATCCCAAAAAAAGGATAATCTTTTACAAAAATAAAAACTACTCTTAATCTCAAAAATTTGTCAAACCACCCAAAGTTCAACAAAGACCATTCAATATAAAATTTCCATTAAAAAAATAAACAAACTATGATTGAAACCCAAATCTATAAAGGATTTAATCACATAGTCTTCTAAGGTAAATCTTAACATTTATCTCCAAATAAAATCAGTTACTCTTAAAGTCTCATACTAAAAAGTAATTAACCTAATCACATATCCTCAATGATAGGTTAATAATTTCCATAGATAACCCAAAATCAACTTTTTCTTGATTCATAAGATCATATAACTAAAAATAATTAGTCATACTAACTAGGGACTTCACGTAGTCCAATGGTAGGTGATAAATTCCAGTCACACTTTGGTTGTGGGTTTGATTCCCACAGCTTCGTCCGACGCGATGGGTTGTCACACGGTCTGCGTGTTGTCATTTTTACAAAACTATATAATTTTATAACATTCCTTAAAAATAGATAAATTCATCAAAAATAACCATAACATTTTTATCCTCAACATATAGTAACCCATAATTACCTCAAAAGTAAGGATTATATAAACCCTAATGGTTACCTTTATAATTATTACCTGAACTTCCACATCGAGTTGGTTCTTTCGTACATGGTGCATTAGAGAACTCACTAAGGTTAAAGTGGTTAATCATGACTCCTTGATAGTTAGTTTAGAATAACCACTAGATTCCTCATTGAATCCCCCATTCCATCTAGTCTCTTAATCAGAGAACCACCATAGTTTCCTTCATTTCCATTTTCACTTTGGTGCCTGCTAGTTCCGTCCATTTACTAAAACCAAAAATTTCAGTGTGAGTATATCAAAAAAATCATCATCTACTAAATAGGAATGATAAACACTAATATATACTTATCCAAGTTATCTCAAACCCATTCCAACTTTCAAAAATAACAATGACTCCATCAAATATAATAACCATTGTGGTTTTACACAACTTGTCACTTATTCTTAAACAACACTCTAACCTATAAAGTTATCTAAACCGACCTCTAATACCAATTATAAGGACCCGACCTTAAAAAATTACATAATAATGAATTAAATGAATAATTCACATAGATTATCTTTTTTAGGTTTATAGTTTTATATAATTAGGACATAACTATTACATCTCAAAAGATTACAAAGTAGACACTTCTACCATGTTTCCATTTTTTTCATAAAATAAAAACTCTTAAAAAGAAACATGTCTAGTTCCATGTTTTAGATATCATGTCTTTCATTGATCCCATACTAGACCCCATTCATCTTTAAGTCCTATGGAAAACATTTCAAAAACTTGGGATGAACATAAAAATCCCAATAAAGGATACACAAAAAAAGAAAACTGTAAGTTTTTCAAAACAATAAGTAAATCATGAATACATTATCATAAGTAATACTTTTCACCTTTATGAAGTAGAAAATACTCTTCAAAGAATAAAATATCCTTAATTACCCTTTCATAACCAAAAATTACCATAAAACCAATATAAAGAACACATAACATATAAAGGTAACTTGGGATATAAACATACATAAATGGAATAACCATATTGTTGACTTCCACACATATCACTAAATCGAATAGCCATACGGCCGACTTCCATACCCAATGCATTAGAGGTTATAACTTAACCACCAGTCCTAGTATTCACGGAACCACATGTCATATGTTTTATCACATAACCGCCCGTCAAATGTCAAAGTACCATTATAAAATCATAAGACATAAAACAAATATAATGGAAAGAAAACATTTCCACATTTCAATCACTATATATCACATAAATATATTGAAATAAAAAATCCATTAACAAAACCATTTTCAATACCAAAATACATAAAAGAGTATATGGTATTTATTTTCTTTTAAAAACATTATGGCTTGTTAAGGAAGCCAAAGATCAAGTAGTACTCACGGCGGTGAAAAAGGTTGTTGTCAGCGTGTACGTTAAAAGAAACATTCCTATTTTTCGTTTAGTAAAATTCTTCATAGAAAAAGATTCCATTTGAAGGAAATGAAATTTCAGAGGTGTTTATACAGTGTATAAAAGAAAGTCTTGTATTAGAACAAAAAATTCCTCAATTAAAGGATATTGAGACGAATTCCCTTACAAAGTCGGTATCCTTAGATTAAGGATAAATCAATTACATAATTATGTGTGAAAAATATAAATACACCAAATATAAGAGTATATTAAGTTTAAAACAATATGAGGTCATCCAAACTTATTCATATAATGATATAATCATCAATTAGGGGTTTAACCAAAAGAATTGAAATTATGTTAAGAAGTTCTCTTATAGAAATTCGACAGCCTAATGACGTCACTTTAAAATTTAGAAAATGAGTTGATGAGAGATAAACAGGGTATCTCATCACTTGGAAATAAAATTTACAACAATAAGGATATATAAGAACATATCCCAACATAATAAGATGTAAATTAAAAGACTTAACAAAAATAAGTCTTTTAAAAAGAGGAGGGTGAAAGGTTCCCTTACCGATTTGGGTAACTTTCGAAACGTACACCCCATGAAAGAAGGGTCATACAATGAAGATGTGAATAACCATAAATTAAATTATATTACACAAAGAATACAATCATGGGCAGTATATACACCACACAAAAGGAAAAATTGGAAAATGTAGCATGAATCTTACGGGAACAAAAGTGAGATAAAACCCCCTTACCTCATTGTAATCAATCAAGTCATATGACCAAAAGATAATAAGAACTAAATGAATCACATAATACCATGAATATAAATAGAGTCATGATAATATAAATCAAATGTAAGTAAAAAATACACCACATGCAATAAATAAGTGGAGAATAATAGAAATCTCACAGAATTAAAAGTGAGATAAGAAATCCCTTATGATAATTTGGCAACCTAACGACGCCACTTAAAACTTCCAAAAATGGATTGATGAGATAAAATAGGGTCTTTCATCATATTAACATAAAAATTACAGTAATATGATTATAAAATAACATCCCCCAACATAATAAAGAGGATATTAAATGAAGTGACAAAAAAGAGAGTACTTAAAAAGAGAGAGGTAGGATCCCTTACCTCGAGTCCAACTTGTCTGGTTCGTTTCTTAATATTCTGGAATAATAAACTTTGTTCAATTTATAATTTCTTAAGAACAAAATTTAAAGTTTATTATTAAATTCATATCACATATTATCATGCTATAATAATTATATTATTATGTTGGTTCATATCAGACGTTTTTGTTGATGTTCGGTACATGAGTAAAAAATGAACTTGTTTGAAGAGAAATGTCTATGTAGTTATAAGTACATCATCTAAATAATAGTATTAATGATTTAAATATCATATATAACCAATATATATTCATTTTATACTATTACATAACATTTGGAGATAAAAAATGAAACGCACCGTTCATGGAGACGGTAGACCATACGTACGCTTGAACGCTACTTTCATTTCTTTGTCATATTAATGGAATTAAAAATAAATGAGAGAGATATAAATATATATTATAATTACATTATAATATATATGTTATATAGTTCACATAATTTCCTTAATTTCATTATTTATACATTCCATGTATTGCATGAATGAGTCACATCACTTGAGGGGGCAGTAGTCCACACTTCCTCAAATGAAATTATCGCATTTTCACAACATGCAAAGCATAAAGGTATGTATTAAATATAAAATAAATAAGCATAGAGAGGAAATAAATATAATATATATCATATATAAATATATTTCCATCATAATGGCCACCATGAGAGGTGGTAGGAGAAGATTGAACAATCATCGTTTCGTGAGGCAGTAATTCGCCATCCACAGAAACAATATGTTCTTTAACCATTAGATGGAGGTGTGTGTATGTCTAGCTCGAATAATTCACATACAAACATAATAGTATATTGAAGATACTGTTGTTGTTACAAAATAAAGGAATAAAAAGATTTTAGGGGGTTGGAGAAGAAAAATAAAACAAAGGAACGTAAGAGAAGATATCACCTTTAAATTGGGTACCTCCCCTTGGTTTGAACCAAAAGGGTTTCTTGAAGAGAATTTTTCCTAAGGTAAGGCTTCTAGGATTTATATAGGGATTTGGAGAGATAATATGATCAGGTTTTGGACGAGCCAAGGGCTTGAGAGGTGTGGGTAAGGGGGGTAGAGGTGGGGGCCTTTAATAAGAGGGAGGAGGGGCACTCTTGGAAGGTCATAGAAGGTTACTTTATAATGAAATGTTTTTCAAATTTTAAAGGTCCCAAAAATATATATTTCGAGGATAAGGTGATAAGGGTTCAAAATCCACCCATCTAATAGGTTTTAGACAAGTGTAAGTCTTAGATTTTACCTTATCTTTTCATTTTATTTAAATCATTCATTAATGAGGTAATCGCTACATCATCATGGTGTCATAAATAAATTTATTTATTTAATATATAAAAATTATAAAACAATTACCATGATGTAGGAAAATTTTTATCTTTCTAATGAATATTTATATTCAAATAGATAACTTATATAACCCCATGTAAAAATTGTTTTAGTAAAACAATACATGTTTGTGACACTTTTATTTTTAATTTAAATAAAAAGTTATTTATGTCATTTTCTTACCCAAGTGGCTCCATGGGGTCCCCAACTTGACCCATGGATTTTAATGGTTGACCATGACTCATCCAATAAGGGTAGGACATGTGTTAAGGTAATTTTATATTATTAAAACATTATTTTTACCTTAAATTACACTAATTACCTCTAATCGTGATTAATAAAACTCAAAAGTTACTATTCACCAAAAATTATTTTCATCCCATTGAACCAAATTTTACTTAATAATGAAAACCATGTATGTAGGATTTTTGAAATTCAAATCACAGAAGTGGTAAAATTTTATTTAAACGAAAAATCTGTTTTTTAACTACCACTTAGTGGTTTCACTATTCATAAAAAATTGATGTTTTTCAGAAAAAAACCAAAAATATGTCCTAAGCTATATTTGATATTCTTAATTCAACAATTATGTCCATTTCAACAAATTATTAACATAGAAGTTGCATTAATTAATTTTATAATTAATTCTCATTGTCAAAACAAATAGCGTGTGTTTAGGATACAATATATATCAAAAGATTGACACTTGTTTATGTCCAATTTCAAAGTGAAATTAATTCCAATGTCCATCATTGGATTAAATGGTAAAAATATATTATAATTGAACTTTAAAACCAATTAAAAAGATAATATAACCATATAAAAAAATTATATTAAAAAGAGGTTTTGAATTAAAATACAACATCTTTCACTATTCATTAAAAAATGAACTTTATCAAAAAAATACCAAAAACATACACAAAGTAAATTTTGATGTCCCGATTCTAAAGAAGGATTTTATTTTGTCAAATATAACATATAAAATTGTCAAAAAGTGGATTTAAAAAGGGTTCTCCATCAAAAGTCATTTAATCAAAGTTTTAAAGAATAATATAATATTTACGCTTAAAATTGGATTCATTCACATTTTAAGCCTCTATCGTTTATTGGATAAAAATAAAAATATTTATCAAACATATATAATCATTTTTTATTTAGTTCTGTTCATTTTCGCTATTATAATGGCTAGGCGTTATCTACCATTTAAAATAATATTATTATATTATTAGTGTGAAATGTAAGATTTCAAAGAAACTCATTGTTGCGTATTGGGTACGCCATTGAACATAGAATTACCTTCACAAATATTAATAAATATGGAAATGTCATATTCTTTATTTACCCGGGATGTTACACCAGACCTTTCGGAGGGTGACCCCAAGATGTAGGGTCGGAGGTGCGGAGCTCACAAGGCAGAGGGGGTCAGGAGGGAGGAGACTGTGCTTCAGGTGTGGAGTGCAGGGCCACAAAGCTCATGACTTCACAACCTGTCGTACTAATAATCTGCAGACGGTCGAGAGACCACTGAGGCAATGACTAAGGTTTGAGTGAGAAGGTCTGCAGGGCTGCAGACATGGTAGAGGAGTAGGCCGTGCAGTAGGGGGTGGATGGCAGTTTGAGGTTCTACCACCACCACCCCCAGGTGGTCCACCCCAACCATAAGAAGCATGTGAACATGTGTGAGCATAGCTACAGGCAGGAGAGGCCTATGACCACGACGCTCCGAAGATGATTAGAGGTAAAATCTATCTCTATTCTAACCTAGATTCAGTACTTATAGACGCATGTTCTAGTCACTATTTCACTACCACAACACTTGTTCGGAGCTTGGAGATTTAAATGGAGTTGTTGCCTCAATCATTGCAATTAGAGACTCCTACGAGAGAAGATTCAACAATTACACACTGGCGCAGGTAGTGTGAGATCACTCTAGGAGGCAAGAGCTTCAATTGGGATCTCCTAGTAGCATCGTCGAGGCCTTATGACGTCATCTTGAGTGTGGACTGGCTATCCATAGTCCATGCTCAGATCGATTGTTTTAGGCACAAAGTGAGGTGTGTCTACGAGGATGGGATTAGGTTTACCTTCACTGGTGAGGAGGAAACCTTTGCAGCACAGGATGGACTATCTCGGAGGTGGATGCAACCGATTACTCATCAGTTGGATAGCCTCGCCCTTAGAGTAGTTGATGTGAGGAGTCCGAGTTATCCTGTAGTGGTGGACCAGTATGCTGATGTCTTCCCTGATGATGTTCCGAGACTACCTCCTCGAAGAGAGGTATAATTTCACATCGACCTGTACCTCGAGATGACACCGATATATACACCAGCATATCAGATGGCTCCTGTGGAGCTTTGTGAGCTGAGGGTATAGTTGGAGGACATGTAGAGAAAGAGGTTCTTAAGACCCAATGTTTATCCATGGGCATCCGCAATCTTGTTTTCCAAGAAGGCAGATGAGAGTCTAAGGATTTGTGTGGATTATCAGCACCTAAACCAGGTGACCTTGAAGAACATGTATCCTCTACTGAGGATTGATGATCTCTTCGACTAGCTGATGGGAGCTCATTGGTATTCAAATATAGACTACAGATCAGGCTATCACCAGCTCAGGGTCTGAGATGAGGATGTACCGAAGACAACCTTCAAATGTCGGTATAGACATTAAGAGTTCTTGGTGATGCCTTTCAGTATGAATAACACACCAGAAGTGTTCATGGGGATCATGAACATGATCTTTCAGCCATACCTCGATCGCTTCATGGTGGTCTTCATTTACGACATCTTGATTTAGTTGGCGTTGAAGGAGGAGCAAGCCACACACCGGTAGATACTTCTGGATGCACTCTGAGAGTGCCAGCTTTATGGAAAGCTCTCAAAGTTCCAATTCTAGATATGGGAAGTCCATTTTCTGGGTTAAATTATCTCAGAGGATAGAGTCATAGTGGATCCAGAAAAGATAGAGGCAGTGCTTTCTTGGGAACCACCCAGGAGTGTGACCGAGGAGCGGAGTTTCCTGGGATTGGCTGGGTACTAACATATATTTTTACCTGACTTCTCCAGGGTAGCGACACCATTGTCAGCATTTTCAAAGAAAGAGAAACCTTTATTATAGATAGAGATATGCCAACATAGTTTTCAGGAGCTGAGGCAGAGACTGATGAGTGTCACTATCTTGAGGCTACCATAAGAGGGTGTTGGCTATGTAGTATACTACGATGAAATAGGGACCAAACTAGGTTGTGTCCTAATGTAGGAGTGATAAGTGATCACCTATGGCTCACGGTAGTTGAGACAACATGAGAATAACTACACTACACATGAACTGGATTTAGAAGCAATGGTCTTTGCATTGAAGATGTGGAAAAACTACTTGATGGTTGAATGGTTTACTGTTTACTTTGATCACAAGAGTCTCAGGTATATCTTCTCATAGAAGTACCTAAACCTGAGATAGTGATGAGGCTAGAGTTACTCCTGGAATATGACTTTGATATAGTCTATACTCTTGGTAAGGGGAACGTAATATCAAACACACTTAGTAGGAGTTCTGGTCTCTATCTGCTGAGTGAGGAGATAGAGTTACTAGCCGTATAGTAGATATCCTTCGTGGATAGAGATGGAACAACATACCTATAGTATATGGTTGTTACTCCCCAAATTCTACAATGAGCTCAAGATGCACAACTTGGAGACGTTGACTGTGAGGCCTGACGTGCTCAGATATCCTCAGGATAATCTCATGAAGGATTTTTTGAAGGTGGAGAGCATGCCATTCTTTTCAGAGGACACACCATGGTTCCAGTGACACTATGAGAGGAGGTGTTGAGGGAGTTACTTACAAACCCTTTAGTGGTACATCCTGAATTGGAGAAGATGTACCAAGACCTACGATATTAGTATTGGTGGCTAGGGATGAAGAAAGTAGTGTCAGAGTTTGTATCTCGATGCCTCACTTTTCAGCAAATGAAGGTCGAGCATCAGGTACTAGTGAGCTTAGCACAACCACTTGAGGTACTAGAGTGGAAGTGGGATGATATCTCCATGGACTTCATGAAAGGGATTCCACGTACATAAAGGGTCCATGATTCCATCTGGGTGATCGTTTACTGACTCACCAGTCGGTCCACTTCCTACCCATCTGAGAACAAGGATCTGTAGAGGGCTTGGGATGCCTCTATGTGTAGGAGATTGTGAGAGTTCACAGGGTGCCATCGACAATTGTCTTATACCATGACACATGTTTTACCTATCTTTTGTGGAAAGGATTGTAGGAAGAATTTGGAACTCAGAAACGCTCGAGGACCACCTTTCATCCTCAGACAGATGGTCAGATGGAGCAGACCATAAAGAAACTTGAGGACATGCTTCATGCTAGTGTTCTAGTTTTTTGGCTATAGATGGGAGGACCACCTACCCCTGGTGGAGTTTGCATACAATGACAGTTATCACTCCACCATCAGCATGGCTCCTTTTGAGGCCTTGTACGGGCGACCATGAAGACCACCTTTTTTCTGGATAGACCCATGGGAGTCAGCACTTATGGGTCCAGGGTTGGTACATGGTACCACAGAGAAGGTGCAGATCATCCAAGAATTGATGAAGACTGCACAGAGCCGATAGAAGTCTTATGCTGACAGGAGACAGAGACCCTTGGAGTTTGATGAGGGGGACCATGTATTCCTACAAGTCTCACCTTGATGAGGATTACAGAGGTTTTCCTAGGGCGAAAATCTATCAACGAGGTTAATCAGACCCTTCCAGATCCTCAGCAGAGTAGGCGAGGGGGTGTACCATCTAGCTCTTCCCCAACAGATACACTAGGTGCATAATGTTTTCCACATGTCACAGCTAAGGAGATATGCGCATGATCCATTTCACTTTATCGACTGGGGTGAGCTGGAAATCAATGATAGGGTGATATTTGCAGAGTTCCCAATGTAGATAGAGGATCAACAAGAGCGGTTATTTCGTGGATGATCGATTCCTATAGTGTGAGTTCATTGGCATAATGAGAACCTCCAAGAGAGTAAATGGGAGTGGGAGGCTCAGATGCATGCTCTGTACTCCAATTCTTTCCCTAGTTTTGTTTTAGCTTTTGGGGAAGAAGGGACATATGGCCGAGAGAATGTAAAGACCCTGAAAATTCCATCTATTTTTTTTTAAATTATTTGGGATTATTACAAGTCTGTGAAAATTTAAGACACATGATTCTGAGGTCTGTTGTTACCGGAATATATTTTTGAACTTTTTTAAGGTACATTCAGTAAATGCGCTAGCGACATTTCTATCTTTTGAGTCGGTTCTTAGAATTTAAATCTAAGAGCACCGTTGAATCCGAAGCACTAGTATTTTCTTAAGGGAATCTTCACTTAGATCTTAGGAGGTCGAGAGAAAAAGTTAAATTTTTAACTTTACAAAAAAATAATAAAATAACTTGACATAGTTATTTTATTTCTTTTCTGCAACTATCGAGCTGTGGTGGCAGGACAGATGACTTGTCAATCCATTTAATGTCTTAACTCTTGGTTTTTGTAAGCCCTCTGTTGAGAGAGATGTGAGTTGAATTAATTAAATAGTTAATGAACCTCATTAATGTTTCATTGTGTTAAGTTTCCTTCCTCCGTCTATTTAAGTGAGGCTCAGGATGGAGTTTTGACACGGCTTCACCAAGTAAGGAACCTCTGGAAAAGTGACGCGAAGTCTTTCATCGATGAGGAATGAAAGCCTTAACAATGTTGGGGGAATCGATGATGAACGCCAGCGGCTTCCACAGACAAGGATTCTTCATCCACCACCATGACATCCCCAATGAAAAATGAGGTTGGGGTTTGTCATTAAATTAGTGTTCAATGTTTCTTTCCCTAGTTCTTGAAAAATGTGATTAATCATGGAAGCAATATAATATGTTATTGATGAATTAATAATCCCTTATTGATATAATCCTAACGTGGAGGGTACAGGCCAAACGAACAAGTCTTGGACCCTCCACCGCTTCGTTTATTGATGCATTCTTCATGGGGTTATTTTCAACTTGACGGAGCCTTAAAATAGAGATGCTCGCAATGACGATAGAATCCTTAGAGAACCATAGGCATGTATAGAAGGAAGAACGGACCACTAGAGCTCACCCGATGGCCCGCAGAAGATTGAGCGGTGCGGCACCAGTAACCGTAGCCAGCGATGAAGGTGGTGTCAAGTGCTCACTAGCCGCAGAGGAGGGAGGCTCCACTCGGTGCCGTGACAGACCAAAGGGGTGGCCGATGTGGGCCGACCGTAGTGACGGTGAGGAGGCGCACCATTCCGCACCACATTGAGTAGGTCGCAACTAGGAATCCGCATCAAAGGAGGGACTCGCACCCTGCGGGTCCCATTGGGGACAAGGTGGCATCACCAAGTGCTGCCAATAAATGATTTGAATGACTCATTTAGCCGTTTGGGTGGCGGACCACACGACCCCAACACGGATCGTGCCAACCAGCGAGCCGCACCCAGAGGGTGGGCTGAGCCCGCCATGGCCCTGACCAACCGGATCGGGTCAGGTCGAACCAAATCGGGTCATCCCAGGCTTGGTTGGTCCGACTAGGTGGGACCGGACCCGAACCCACTCAGGCCCAGATATGCTTAAAACACCGTATCTTGCAAACCAGATGTCCGTTTGATGAACCATCTACATAATTGGAATCCATAGAACAAGACTGTCCTTTTGAGATAACTCATGACAGTTTTGGAGAAAGTTGGAGTATGGCCTGGTTAGATCAACTATGAATCCAACCTGGCCCTCGACACTAAAATGCTAATAACTTACAGACTGGGCATCCGGTTGGCGCCCTGTATATTGAGTTGGAACCCTTATGACATGACAGATCATGGGGTAAATTCTTCATGAGACTTTGTGCTAATTGAAATATGACTGATGGCTTGAGAAGTGGTTTCTCCAAGAAAAAAGCGTACTATGAGTGGGAAACCTGTGACTGGATGAGATGATATGAATGAACAACAATTATTTGTGAATCAACACCCAGCTATTATGTGTGAATAAGCACCCAATGATTCTATGTGAATCAACACCCAGTGATTCTATGTGAATTAGCACCCTGCGATTCTCTGTGAATCCACACCTATCGATCCTATATAGGTATTGCGAAGGTTAGTACCTATGGATCCTTTGTGGGTTAGCAGTAGTTCCTCTTGAGAGAGTTAGATTATCTCACCTTACGACTAATCATCTATACTAATGTAATTTTGTTATACCTGGTTTGATATGAGTTTTTGATTTTTTGCTTTGTGATTGAGATCTTACTTTGTGGTTTTTATTTTTGGAATTCTCAGAGACCTTTAGAGCACTCAGGGTCCCTACTGGGTATTGTTATACTCACCCCTGCAAGGGCTTCACCTGCACCTTGTAGTGTCTTGTGAAAATGATGGGTAAACCTGACTGAGACTCAGGGAGCTAGGACCTAAAGGTGGAAAATGGTGAAAGTTGACTTGGAGAGATGTGGAGATGAGCTATACATACCCTTCAGGTAGGATCCTCGGTGGACGATCTTGGGAGTAGTTTTTTCTATTTTCGGTTGTAGTTGTATCTTTTCAGTTGGGCTTGTATTCCGACCCCATTACTTTCAGTACAAACCTCTACTGATATAGTTTTACTTCATGGTTACATATTTTTGTGTTTCTGGGTCATGTGTTTGTACAAGTTTAAAGGAAAAGCCTTCCTATTTTAGGGATACATCTTTCTGGTGCTAGTCTCCAACAACTGGCCTATGAAAGATGGGCTTGGGGTAGTCACGGAAGAGGCCCCGGGGGACGGGTCGTGAATAATTACATATTAGAAAGCTAGTAAACAATTAAAATATAAAAATTAATGTTATCTTTCCTACATTATTGAAAACAAAGGTACCATAAAGATTATTGATTTGTTGGAGGTAAATGAGTATCTTGTTGTTTTTCCTGATGATTTAGTTGGTGTTATTCCTGATTGATAGGTTTAGTTTACTATTCAATTATTTCATGATGCTAATCCAATTTATAAACCCCATTATCAAATGTATAAAATGTAACTTTTAGATTTGAAAGAGTAGTTTCATGAATTTTTAGATAAATGCTTCATCTGACCCCACACTTCACCATGGGGTGCTCTTATTTTGTCTATTAAAAATAAATATGATTATATGGGAATTTGAATTGATTATAGAGCCTTGAATAAAATAATTGTTAATATAAAGTACCATATTCCTCATATCTATTATTTTTTTGATTAGGTCAAGGGAGAACATTATTTTTCAAAAATTGACCTGAGGTCGGGGTACCATCAGTTGAAAGTAAAGGAAGAAGACATTCTAAAGACTAAATCCCTAACAATATTTTGGCATTATGAATTTGTTTTTATGTTGTTTGGGATAAATAATTCACCTTTTTTATTCATGGATCTTATGAATAGAATATTTCTTGAGTTATTGGATAAGTTTGTGGTGGTATTTATTGATAACATTCTGGTATACTCTAAAAGTAAAGAGGACCATGAAGGACATCTAAGGGTTGTTTTTGAAACCTTAATAGAAAAGAAACTATATATAAATTTCCAAAAGTGTGAATTTTGGTTGTAAAAAGTTCTTTCCTTGGTCACATTGTTTCTAAAGATGGCATAACTATTGATCCTTCTAAAACAAAAGTTGTTTAAGAATGGCCAAAAACCAAAAATATAACATAGATTCATATTTTCCTTGGTTTGGAAGGCTATTACAAGAGGTTTTTTGAAATATTTTCATCATGATATGGTCCATTGACTAGGTTAACTAGAAAAGGAGTTAAATTAATATGGAAAAAGTATGTGATGATTATTTTTTTGAATTGAATTGAAGATTGGTGAATTATCCAGTTTTGAAACTACCTTCCAGATGTGGTGAATCTGTCATATACAATGATGGTTCTTTTAAGGGACATGGTTGTGTTTTGATGAAGAATGATAAGGTAATTACTTATGCTTAATGTTAGTTGAAACATCAGGAGTTAAATTACCCTACACATGATTTAGAGTTAGATTCTATTTTTGTCATTAAAAATGTGGAAGCATCATTTGTATGGAGTAAAATGTGAAATATATAAAGACCATAAATGTTTGAAGTATATATTTACTCATAAGGAATTGAACATGAGATAGAGAAGATGGTTGGAGATTATCAATGATTATTAGTGCACGATCTATTACCATCATGGAAAAGGAAAAAGAGTCTTATGCATTGAGTTAAAAAAATAATGATATATTAACCATGTTACATTTGGAACATAAAACCTCGGTTAATGATTTGATAAATTTTGGGTCAAAAGTTGTTGGTGTAGGGAATACCTATATTTTGTTTCAGGTGTTAGTGAAATCATCTCTATCAGAAAAAATTAAGAAAGTGCATAAGGAAGATTGTGAGTTGTAGAAAAAGGTTGAATTGGTTAATAAAGTTATTTTACTAAATTTAATTTTAATAAATATTGTGTTTTGAGGTTTGAGAATATATTATGAATTCCTTGTGATTCTTATTTGAGGAAATAATTTTTATGTGAAACCCATCATTCTCCGTTTATAGTTTATCTTGTGAGAACAAAGATATATAGAGACCTTCGACAGTATTACTGGTGGGATAGAATAAAAAGAGATATCGTAGATTTTTCCATGAAATGTTTGAAATGTCAATAGTTTAAAGAAGGGTGACATTTAATGAAGGGGATGATTCAACCTTTTACAGTTCCAGAGTGGAAATGGGAAAATATATCCATTGACTTCATGATGGTACTACCATAGAAATCTCAAGGTAACAATGCAATCTAGTTTATTATTGATCGTTTGACAAAATCTACTAATTTAATTCTTATTTGAGACACTATTTCTCTAGATTAGATTTCTCAACTACAAATAAAATAAATTTCTTGGTTTCATGGAGTTCCTCTCTCTATTTTATCATATTGTGATTCCAGGTTCACTTTTAACTTTTGAAAAGGCCTTCAGAATTCATTGGGAACCAAATTAAATTTCAGTACAACTTCTCATCCTAAATCATATGGGATGTCAGAACAAATAATTCAGAAATTGGAGGAAATTCTATGATTTTGTTCAATGGATTACTAGGGAATTTGGTATCATCATCTTTATTTAGTTAAATTTTATTATAATAATAGTTTTAATTCAAGTATACAGATAGAACATTTTGAAGAATTATATTGAAAGAGGTGTCAAACTGCAAAATTTTGTGATGATGTTTGGGAAAGGAAGTTTATGGGACCATAATTAGTAGAGGAAGTGGTAGAAAATGCTCAACTATTTTAGAAACACATGAGGATGACTCAGAGAAGGCAGAAAAGTTATGCAGATAACAGGAGGAAAAACTTTTCATTTCAGGTAGGTGATCATGTTTTCCTTAAAAGTTCTCCTTATAAAAGTGTTTTATGTTTTGGTATGAAAGGAATGTTATGTCAATTTTTTTTGGACCTTATGAAATTATGGAGAAAGATTGACTAGTTTCCTACTGAGTAGCTTTGCCTCTAAGTTTATCTCAGGTACACAATGTTTTTTATGTTTCGATGTTAAGAATGTATGTGCCATATCCATCTCATATTTTGATCCCATAAGTAGTTCAACTATAAGATAACATTTATTATGAAGAGAAACGAGTTCATATTATTGATCAAAGAGAACATGTTTTTCAGAAGAAGGTAATTTACTATGTTTAGATTTTGTGGATAAACCTCATGGTAGAAGAAGAAACATGAGAATCTGAAAATTCTAAGAGAGAAAATTATCCTCATTTGTTTAATAAGTGAATAAAAATTGCGAGGATATAGTTTTACGGGGGGGGGGGGGGGATAATTTAACAAACCATGCATTTATAGAATAATTTGTTTATTATTATTCTTGATTTAAATAGTAATTCTTCAAATAAATAATTTGTCATATGGTTATTTATTTTAAATAATTATTTTTTCCATTATAAAAGTTTTATTTTAAAAAAATAATTTTATTTCTGAATTCATAATGTTTAAATTATCTTGGTATGAATTTTTAAGAATTTTTTAAAAAAGTTTAATTTCTTGTGAATAGAGAAAAATATTGTTTCTTTAAATACAATATTTTTTTATGACATCGTGAATATATAATTGTGATATGAAATTTATTAAATTTTATAAATAATTAAATAATGATATTATAAAAGGAGTATTTTATTTAAATATAGTATAACATGAAAATTATATTCTATTCCCGATAAGTATAAAAAATATTGTCAGTGCCAACACAGGGTCTGCGCAACATCGACAATATCAAATTTGGTTCTTTTTAATTAATTATTGAGTTGTAAAAATTATTTTCAAGAATAATTTATTAATTATTATGTATTATTGATGATTTGGCTGTAAATTTCAAATTTGGGACATTTTGGACTCACATGGATCACACTAGTCCCTTTATATTCTTTTATTAAAAAGAAAGATAACTTGTTCACGCTAGAATGTTCAATAAGTATAATATTTTAATATGAGGGTTTCCAGAAATGTTTTTTGAACAAGAATAGTCTTTAGAAATATAATAAAATTATATTTTTTATATAATTATATTTTTAATTTTTAGGTAGTAAATAATTACCTTAATGGCTGGAAAAATTATGATTCAGTTAATAATTAATTAATGAATAAATCAAATTAATGATTTTAAAAATAGTAAAATAAATACAATTTAATATTTTTATGTTAATTAAAAATTTATTTAGGTAATTATAATATTTATAAAATGTAATAAAATATTTAATTCTAATAAAAATCATTGTTTTAATGTGTTTAAAGTCACAATTGTGAATATTTTTTAATTCTAAAAAATTATTTTTCCATGAATAAAATAATTTTTTAAGTTTTTAAAAATAAAAAAAATCATGAAAAGAAAGAAATGATAATATTCCTTAAGAAATGTGATATCATATGATTTTTTTTCCTGTTGGAAGTTTTGAACCCTATAATAGATTTATTATTATTTTAATAATTTGAGCTATTCCTAAGTTACCGCACATGTTAATTATAAAAAGGGGACACTTACTTCAAAAATTATATAACCTTAAGCCTTTTAGTTTGGAAAACAATCTATAAAATTACATCCTCATCACCCCTTAACACTTTATTATGCTTATGGTCTCACAAAAAGACCACTTCCATAAGCTTTAATGAGGTTATTAAGGATGAATTTTCAAAAATATTCCTTTTTCTTCTCTTTTAAATTCATTTTCACTTGTACCTTATCCTTGATAGAGCACTGTCGTGGGTGCCCTCAAATGATTAGTTTGATTTTGGGGTACTTAGGTGCAGCAGAGTGGCTGACCAAGGTCGTCTCTCAGAGGAGGAAGTGAATTAAAACAACTTCTTAGAGGTATTATAAAAATAAAATAAAAGAGAATAAAAACACTAATTGAATGGATGGGGGTTATTTATAGTTTATAGATCTAGAAGAAGTTTTCTAGAAGAAGATTGCATTTTTTTGTTTTTAAGTTTGAAATGATGTTTGATTAAAAAGACACAAGAAGAAGATGTTTTTTTAGAAAATATTTTAAAAGGCGTAATCGATCTAACTCTACCACTTCACTCTATTATTAATCATTATCATTTAAATTAATATTCACTTAATTATGATCCCTTAATTTGTTAAATCCTGAACCCTACGAGAATTAACTTTACCACGAAGATGAAGTGAATTTAACCCTAGGCTAACTTCGGAACATGAAATCGCAACACCCTGCTTTGATTGATGTTCTAAGATTAGCTTATGGTCAGTGATAAATTAAGGCACATAACCACTCTATAAATGATTATTAATTGAGTTTAGGGATTGTATTTGAACTCTACAAATTGATCCCGTGTGGTCTTGTATTACCGATTAAGATTACGCTCTCACGATTCACACAAATCCTTACCTCGCGCGTTTTGTGTTTATTGTTCAATTGCTTGATTAGTTTCATTTAAATTGAAAACTAAATTAATAGATGATATTTAGTGAATTACAGTATATCATTGATTCAAAATAAATTAATGAAGAAGGTGAGAAGTAGATCGATTACTAAAAGACAACTCTTCCATGGGTGGCGTAATCATCGTAGAATCGTTTTGCATGTGCAATGGTTTATAATGGGCATAACGCAATAACGCTTCTAATAAATATTTACAAAACAATTAGGAAGATTAATAGAATAATAAATTTAAACAAAACAGAAAAAAGATAAGAAATAAAATAAGAACAAAGAAGTTTATTACACAAATGAAAACATTACAAAATGAAGAAGAGAAGGAGGCTTCGATGAGGGGATCCTTGCTTCAAGAGCTACCCCTCTTAAAATGGTTGGAGAATTTGGGTGAAACAAATTCTCCTCTACCTCCAATCTCCTAATTCACGTCCCAACCCCTCCAAATGATAAAAAATCCAATTTATAGAGTGGAGGGGAGGCTAGGTTTAAAGAGGTTTCAAGTGTGAATGGGAAATCTTGGCCAAATATTTTAATACAACTTTAATCGCCCATTTTACCTTGAAAACGCGTGAACCAGCTCTCCTTCCAGAAGGATTATTTGTGTGAAAATGAATCCCCAAGCTCCTCTCAAAATATGGGCTTAATAAAGGATTTTATGAAGAAGATATGGCCCAAATACAGAACCCATGTCCATTCTGCCGAGTCCAGCCCACCATTGGATTAATGTACCATTTAATCTATACAAATTCCCTTTTTAGCTCTAGTGTCCTGAATGAAAGTTTTAGAAAATTAAGTTAGTAACGCTGTTAAAAAATTTCAAATTAAAATAATAAATATAAAAATATTTATCTTCGAAATACTACAGTGCACTATAAAGGGTAAAACTGGAATTTTCACCAAATTTTCAAATGAATGATCAAATCCCAAATATTTTATAAATAAACATATTTAGCACAATGTGGGGAAATTATATCATTTATTATCAATAAAATATTCAAAAAAATAGTGTTTTATCAATCCTAAACACCTATCCAATGATTCATGAAACCTCAAGTATCATATATATATATTGGAATGTTTTTGTTTTTATGGTAAAATCATCATGAAATGTCTCATCTTATCCTTTCATTCTTTAATAAAAAAATCAACGTCTATGGTGCGTCAATTCATGGCCTTCGTGGATGATTATTTTTTGTTTCCCTTTTACCAAAATCATGGAAATTTTAAATTCATATGTAATTATTTTAAATTAACTAGATATATATATATATATTATAAATACTGAATTATTATTTAATTTTTACAAGGAATACCATAAATAAACTGACCTAGGAAACACTGAAAAAAACGTACCAAAAAAAATGAAAAAACCAAAATATTATTAATAAATGGGTGGAAAATGTTATAAGAAGATAATATAAGATTTTATATACATGAGTTGTGTTTTTTAATATATTAATAACATAATTAAAACCATTATATAGGAGGTTTTAAATTATGTTAAAGAAGTCGGACCGGAGGTAAGGGAATTTCCTTTTAAAATAATTTTAAATGTCTCTTTTATGAAAATTTAAAGGGGAATTATTTTATTTATTAACAATATGAGAGGTTTATATGATTTCATGACATTTTATTACTATAATGTTTCTTTTATATGCTCACTTATTTATTTTTGAATAAAATGATTCCATTTTTTGTGTGCAGTTTTTATATTTTTAAAAAGTTTTTCACCAAAAAATGGTATTATGATACTAATTGTGTTTTGATTATGGGTTTAAATGAGTTATCAAGGATTTTATTAATGATATATTCCTTGTACATTGATTATGCTAGGTTGAGCTAATTATTTCTCAGTATATGGCTTGTTTATAAATATTATATGTCAAGATATGTTGGGTTGATCCCATTATAACTCAAGATACAACAAGTGAGCCCCATTATAGCTCTTCGATGCATTGGGTACTCTAAAGATGGAATTTGACCAAATTGTTATTCCATGTGTAAGGGTGAATGTAAGAGTGATATTTTAAATATGTCCCAAGGAAAATGCATGATGTTTATATACATGTTAATGAGTTTTTATGAAATGGGTTTTAATATTTTTTATGTCTTCACTAGACTAATGATTTTGTTTTTATCCCTTATTGAGATTTTTGTGCTCATACCAAGATTTTAAAATGTTATTCACATGTAATATGGATGTGTAGGATAAATAAGGAAGTCATGATGAATGTTATAAATATTTTTCAAAAAAATCATGTTTCATTTTTAATGTTTGATATTTTGGAAGAAATGGAAACAATTTTAGTAGTATCAAATTTTTATGTATGTGGAATGTTATGTATATATTATGTCCTAATTATCTAAAACAATAAACCTGAAAAGATCCTAAATGTTAAATAAAGTAATTTTCTGACTAAAATTCAAGATTATATAATGTTTTAAGGCTGGGTCCTTATACTAAAAGGTTTTGTCTCCTAAAGAACTTCTTGGGATGAATCTGCTTTCATTGAAGGAGAATTATGAAGCATATTAATAGATCTAATATTTACAATGTTTTTCATATCTAATTTAAGGATTTAAACCCAACCAATTTGAAATTTTCAGTGAATTTCAGTGTTCAAAGAATAATGAAATGTTTTGATCTTAATTATGAAAATACTATAATTTTGTACTTTTAAGTACTTTTAATTGTTTGATGTATTCTAAGATTGGGAGTAATGGAATATTTATGCCGCTTCTCTTTGTTTACGACGCGACAACAGATTTTGGAGAAGATAAGAGAAACTAGAAGACTGAAGCAGAATGCTTGCACATCACATACCCCAAGAACACATCGTGTCCTTTTGAAAAATAATTTTCCATGCTGGACATGTCGTGACTTCAGAACACATTGTGAAGAGAAAGTACACATCAAGTACTCTCAGTACATGTCTTGTAGTGAGTCAACCAGTCAAAATAGTGTACGATATTCGCGTGGTAAATTTGAAAAGATCTAAAATGCATGGATAAGGGTAAATATTGTGAACCCCCAGTACACATCATGTACCGGTTGATGTGTAGAAAAAAATAAAGGCGATGCGACCCGAAATTTTGACAGGAGTGCTTAGAAAAGGCACCCCATGGCTACTATTTTGGGGTATTCCGAATCAGCCAGTGCAGCACCTGACCGCCAGAGTATCCACCACCATATTATTTTCCACAGTGGAGATTGATATCTTGATCAAGATGAAGACCATCAAGGCTAAAACAAAGATTCCAGAGGCTATCTGAGCGATGCATGACTAAGCCCCAAGTGGTTGTAGATGACAACACCTGACAGAAACTCTCTTCTGAGTTGCAGATTTAATGTGTAATCTCCATTTGAATTAATTTTGAACTTATATCATTGAATGAATCTTATTGTTTTATTTATTGAATAATTTCAACAAATATTTTTTGGATGGTTATTCTATCTAAAAATTAAATTAATTGAATTGACTCTTTAAACTTTTTAGACAAGATTTTTTCACTGAGCATAGTGGTTTTGATTAGGATTTATTTCTTGGAGATATTCAAGTAATGGAATAAATTCAATAGGCGGGACAAAAATCATATTAATATCTTAATATGATATCTATATAAATTTGAGTGTTCACTTGGGGATCCTTGGGGTGTATTTATAAATTTAATTGTGAAATCATTTTAAAAGAGGAAGAGGGGAGTGTCCGGGTGGTTGAAGCTTTTCTGTGACCACTGTTTTATATATGATTTTCAATACTATTTATTTTTCATCAATTTTTCTGTCTTTCAATTTAATTTTCTAGAAATTTAGTTATATTGTGTTTTAAAACTATTAATAAAATCCCCCAATTTCAACTTCTTTCAAAAATAAATCAAAAAATTGTGACAATATTACAACTCACAATGGAACCTACTCAAGAGACAACCCTATGGTCACCACTGTGCTTCATTCAAAAGGGGAAAATCTTGATTGAGGTTAATGCGAATAAAAAAAATCTACATAACATATCCCTTTAATATTGAAACAATGTAATAATCTCATTAAAATCGTCATTTTAAGGTAATATATTTTTATACTATTTATTGAGGCTTCAATTTTTTTAAATTTCAGGAAACTTATATTATAACAATCTTGTTACACAGGTGGATCTATCTGAAGACTATTGATTACGACTCTTTAGGAATCCACCATCCCAATTGACTTATTAAGTTCTTACGTAGAGATAGAGGGCTATTGAAATTATTTTATATCATCTTTTTAGGTAACTATATGCACTTTCAAATCGAACCAATATACACTCAAATTGTCAAGATCCATCATTAATTCATTTCAAGCCACTTATTTTTCTAATCATTATGAACTTTTAATTAATGAAGGATATACTCCATGAAAAGTTAAAGGTGATTATAGTACCAATAGTATATTATAATTATTTTTATATTCCATCACCACATGAAAACCCTTTCCTTTACCAACTGGTGATCTAGGAATAATGGAATCATCTTCCTCACGTACTTCTTATGAACCTGTTCTTCTCTAAATTCTGAACCTATATGAACAGTATCAAGTAGACTATCTTTAGGAAAATCAATAGTTGTATTAATAAATATCTCCTCAGGTGGAACTCCATTTTAGATACAACAACTCCACCAACATCCTGTCTCTAAGTAGCCAAATCCTCCAGAATCTGGGCATTCTCACCAACTACAGAACTGATGATTGAATCTTGAGTATTATTTTTAACTAACATTTTCTTCTCTAATCCCATAGAAAACACCATATTGACAGTTATTTCATCCCTAGGTTGTTATGTTTGAGTTTACTCCCCCAGATTCACACATTTCGGACCAACTTCTTTTAAAGAACTTGAAGAAAAATACCATAAATATCCAATCATCTCAAAAGAACCAATTATAGGATATAAATTTTATGAAATTTCACTATATTACCTTCATTAAAACCTCATTATTTATTTTTCATGATTAAATAAATTAATCTACCACAAGGATATAAGTTTAATTTTCCTTTTACTTTATAATAATAAAGAATGAACCTCATCGTGTATCTTTGGAAACTCATCCAAACATTATTAATCACAATGTATATAAAATAAATATCCTAAAAAGTACTTTCTATATATCTCATTCTATATATGATATACCCATTGGAAAAAACATATATAAAACCTGCCATTTAGATGGAATATTTTTCATAGTTTTCTTTTAAAAAATAGAGGCATAAAAAAACCTGAACACTTCATTTCGAATTACTGTGCTTTTCTCAACAAGTGATAGAATAATACAAAACTTACCCTCATGGGGTAAATGAAAGATATAATCCATTTAAATAAAAGATACAAACACCACCTTTGAATTAATATTTTATGAGATTATATCCTCTATTTGATTAAACTAAGACTCAAAATTAATTAATAACTAATTAACATCTTCCTCAAAAAGAAAGGCCAAATTTTTTTATCGAATAAAAACTCTATCCTTGAAACTCAACTTCTTTCTTAATTTTTTTTTCAATTTCCTTCATTTATTCCATATCTAGAGCCTTTCCTACAAGAACTTTTTATTTCTGATTCCATTGTATTTATTATATGAACTTGATATTCCATCATTCACATGATTCTACTTTTATATTTTGAATAGGGTGGTTAAAGGTCAAATATGGATTGAGAGGTTAGATATAATGGTTCAACTTCAAATAGAGGTTAAATATGAGAATGGAAAGAGTCGAGAGATGATTTTATATTAGGTCACATACTAGAGTACCAATTTGATTACACACTTAGTTCCTGTTTAAGGTTAATTTATACCAATATACAAATAATAATAAAAAATATAGAGAAGAAAAGAGTGTCTATTTTATAAATTTACAATATTTAAAGAAACAAGAAACAAATATAAGAGTAATTTTCACATATAATTTCACTAAATATTATAATAGAAAACTTAATTTTAAATTTCAATAATTATAATGTGGAGAAATTCATTTAAATTAGAATAAATAAAAAACATTAAATTTATTTTAAAAACAATTAACCAAATTATCTTTTAATAAACAAAATTCTCAAATGAAAGGGGTTTAGTGAATATATATTCTATCTAATTCTCTATAGAGATAAAGTCAATATAAATATAACCATTTTGAGTATGATGACTTACTAAATAATGCTTTAATTCTATATTATTTATTCTTGAATTATTTATTGAATTATTAAAAATGTTGATAACGCTAGTGTTATAAAATTTAAATAAGAAATGATAATAAATGAATTCAAAAGTCCATTAAACTATGTTTCATACACAACACTTGTGTACAAAAACTAGTAGTAGAAATATATACTATTTTGGCCATAGAAAATGACATAGAGTGTTTCTTATTACTATATTAGGGTACCCGTGATTTACTTAGGAAGTGGAAGGTTCCTGAAGTACTATTCCTATATATTCTCTAACCACCAAAGTTAGCATCTGAATATGATATTAAATGAAAATAATAAGTTTTTGGAAAAATAAAGGAAAAATAAATTGTTCCCTTTAAATATCTTAAAATACTTTTGGAAACCTTTAAATGTGATTTATTAGGATTATAATAAAATCAATCAGAAATGCATATTGAAAACATAATTTCTAGTTTACTAGTTATCAAATACTTTAAAATACCAATTATTTCTTTGTAAAGTTTGTTGTCACATGGTTTCCCAATTTCATGAAAGATATGTTTTTCATTAGAAATCATAGGGTTATTATTTATTTTACCACTTTCAATTCCAAACCATTTATGTAAGTCTAGTATGTATTTTATTTGATTTAATAAATTACCAAAGACATTTTGATAAATTTGAGAACCTGTACAATAATTTTTCACACCCATCATTCTCATTAAAAATTATTTTTTCATGATTTTTGAAAATTCATTATAAAATGTTATATTTATAGAACCAAAAATTACATCATAAACATATATTTGTACTATTAAAATATCTAAATATGAAGTTTTCTTAAATAAAGTAGGATATTTCTTACCCATTAAAAAACCATTTGACAGAAGAAAATTAAAAAAAATGTTCATACCAAGATCTTGGTTCTTTTTTAAAGACATAAAGAGGTTTGGTAAGTTAAAAAAGTGAATCTGAAAAATGGGGATCTCTAAAACCAATAGGTTGTTCATTATAAACTTACTCTATTAGAAATCCATTTATAAAACCAGATTTTACATCCATATAATATTATTTAAAATACATGTATAATTAATTTTCTAGAATAATCCTAATGGATTCTAATATAGTTATTGAGGAAAAAAGTCTTCTTATATTTTATACATTCTTCTTGATTATACCCTATAACTAATAGTTTATCCTTATTCGAAATTATGACACCCTGATCATCCTTCTTATTAATAGAAATCCATTTTTTCTTATAATTGGATAGTTAGAGGGTCTAGCAACTAATTCCCATACTTTTTTCCACTTGAACTGGTTTTATTTCTCTTGCATAGATATAACCTAACTTTAATCTACTAAGGATTATTTTATAAACATAGGTTCTGACTATAATAAAAATGAAAAAAACTCTACAAGGTTGCATATAATCCTTCTAGTTATATTCAATATATCTAAAATTCCTATAACCATTTCAAATGGATGGTTTTTAAGGGTTCTATGTTGTCTAGTATGTAAACTTTCAAGTTCACTAGAATCCAAGATTTTAAGATTTGGTTCTAGAAAATAATGTTCCAATTCTTTATTATTTGTTTCATAAAAAAGAGGATAAGGTATCATTTTTTCAAAATAATCACTTAGTTAATCAACTCAAATTATTTTTGTGATCCAAAGTATCACATTCATAAAATTTCACATTAGTTTATTCTTCAAAAGACATTGAACATTTATTGAAAATCTATATGATTTTGAAGTAGTAGAATGTCCTAGGAATATTCCATCATCATCTCTTAGATCAAACTCACCAATATTATCCATGGTGTTTATAATATAAAGCTTGAATCTAAATACCTTATAGTATCCATATTTTTCCCTTCTATTATTCCATATCTCATATGAAATTTTATTTGAAATATTTTTAATTAGAACTCTATTTATGAAATAATATGTTGTATTCATAACTTCATCCCAAAAATGAGTAGGCATGTTATATTCACATAACATAGTTCTATAAATTTATTACAATGTAATATTCCTTCTTTAAAAAATAATATTTTGTGAATGTATCCTTAGATTAGAAAAGGTATGCATGATACCATGTTTTGAAAAATAGGCATTGAACTCTTGGTTTTTCAAATTCCTACCCATTGTCACATATTAAATCAATAATTTTGGAATATTTATCTTTTTGAACTATTTTTCAAAAATTTATAAACATATAATTTGCATCAAATTTAACACATTATAAGAAAACCTAGGATAATCTTGATAAATCATCAACAAAAACATATAAAAATATTTCCCTCTTCAGTTTGAAACACTATATGGCACAAAAAATATATATAAATAAGTTCTAGGGGTCTAGAAGTAACCAATATTGAATTTGTTTAAAATATGACTTTTGTCACTTTCCCATTTAGAATGCATAGAATAGATTCTTTTTATACAATTAAAGTTTAGGTAAATCTAAAATTAAATTTATTTTGAATAATTTTCTCAAAGAAATGACATTACAATGTCCCAATGTTCTATGCTATGTCAATGAATCATTTGTTTCAATATTTAAATAGTTCACCTTTTATTTACTCAAAAAATTACGATATAGAGTATATCCATTCTCTATTCGTGGTGACTTAAATTTAAGAATTTTATCTTTAGAAAAAGAAAATGAATTATTTGAAAAATAAGAAAAAGAACCTTCTTTACAATGATGAGAGATACTAATCATATTGTGACTTAAACTTTCCATATAGAGAATTTTGTTGATAAAAATAGAGTTTAAATTTCCAAAATATCCAACTCCCATTTTTTTTATCATTGTAACAAAAAAGTGACATGGCCTTTATCTATCATTGATAATGAGTGAAAATTAGAGAAATATCCACTCATATTCCTTGAGAATCCATTTTACACATACCATCTAACATTGGTTCTCTTAGACATTATAACCTAAAAAAAATTTAATTAAAAATTATTTTGGTACACATATTTTCTTCGGTTCATCAAGGTTAGTAAATATGAATTTACGAACCCAAATCTCTTTGTGCTGTCCAAAAATTTTGAAAATGAAAATTGAAAAACATATCATGAAAAATGAATTTTTAACTACAAAAGTTGTGGTTTTCTCAAAAATATAATTATCTTTGAAGTTTCCTAGCTCAATATAAAAAAACAATCAGTTTTTGAAAATTTTATATTCTTGGAATAAGGTATCAAATAGTTTTTTTATGACTTTGGCCTTTCAACTTGACTTCTTATTCCAAATTTATTGTTATGTGTTCTATTATTTCAAAGAATTTTATTTAAATTATTTCCACCTTTTTAAATACATTTGCAACATCTTTAAATTATTAAACTTATTTTTTCAATTTTTAATTTTATTTATATGTTCAATACAAGATTCCATAGTATTTTACAGATTTTTTTTAAAAATTATAAATTGTTTTTTATGTCCTTTCTTCATTAACAATCACTTAATATGATTTTTGTGGGTTGTTTTTCTTTTTTAATCATTATTTTTAGTATAGAACATTGAATAATATTCATTCAGTTCCTCAAATCAGAAATTTTTATTTTCTAATTCAGTTTTGTGGTTATATGAATCGAAAAAATTTACGTCATCTATATATTCCATAACTTTAAATATTGGAATTTTGGTTAGAATTCTCAGCTTCTGATTCTAAATATGAAACCTCACTTGAATCTTTTGAATCGCTCAATTTTTATTTCATGGATTTCTTAGATTTATTTTTGTATTCAATATTTTATAATTATTTATTTTCTAATTTTTTTTATCTTGAAGCCTTAGAAAAATAGCCTTGATATGTCCAATATTTGTGAATTTATAACATCTTACTTCTTTAGAATTTTCATCTGAATTTGTATACTTGTTGAAAGGTTTCTTAAAATATCTTCCATGTTTATAGAACTTCTTGAATTTCTTGGAAAAGTGAGAAATATCACTATCTGAATCTGAACTAATTGAATAATTTTTATGGGTCAAATCAGCTATTTAAATTTCTATATACTTATTATCATCCTTTGAAGTTGATACTTTTAATACAGTGTTCTTATTTTTATCTAACCTATGTTCTTTAGCCTCAGTTTCCATATCTTCCTCACACATCATAATTATACCATAAGATCTTTTATTTTGAAGTTTTTTATATCTGTTGATTATCTCATAGTTGCAGAAATAACCCTACACCTTGGCAGTGGAATTCTATGAACTTTGAAATCCCAATCTGGTTCTGAAATAAGTTCCCCTGAAGAAGTAACATTATATACAGTTTCTATGATTCTTCCAATCAACTATGTGATACTCTCAGCATCTGGCATTATAAAAGTGTCAAAAATTAGTTTGGAAGTATATGTTTGCGATCCTGCACATTATCTGTTCCATCATAAGAAAATTAAATTGAACTCCACATTTCATAGGTTATTTGACATAGAGAAACTCTGAAAAACTCATTCAGACATAATACATATATTATAGCATTCATATCTTCTAAATTAAAATCATAATTTTCTTCAGTATCTACATTCCAAGTCTCTGGTTGAGTCTCTATAATTTCACAAGGATTTATAGATTTGAGATAAACCTTCAGACCAAGGTTCTTTAGATATATAATCATTTGATCCATCCAATAGCCATAATTATCATCATCGAAACCTTGTTATTTATAAATATAAATACCTTCTCTATTAGTAGTTATAACATCCATTATTGAATAGATATTTATATTTCATCCTTTTATAGCTGATCACTAAACCATCACAACCTTTGATACTAATTTTTGTTAGAGACTTATAATACTAAGACTAAATATGGGGTATAAATTGAGTTCTTTAAATTTTTCTTCACATAGAAAAGTCACTCTCTCCAATTTATTAATATCTTATAATATGTTTGTCAAAAAGGAATGAAACCAAAATGAAAGCATAAAGAAGAGAATAAACATAGATTCTTAAAGTGGGTCAGGGAATAAAAACCCCTAGTACACTCCATTGCTACTCTTCTATATGAGTGTGATAATTCTCACTAGACCAGTCACATCTCTAAAGACTTACAATTTATTTTCTAGGGACATAGAAATTGAGTTCAAGTAGTCGACACTTGGTAAAATAACATTAAATTTGAACCGTTCTTGAGAAATTATTTACAATCGATTGCCTTCAAAGGTTCTTAAACTGAGAATAATTACAATAATGGATATTAAAAATATTTTTTTTTATAAATTTCATATTATAGCTGTCAAAAAAGAGGATATATCAAGTAGAGATGATTTCTATGATAAGAATCTTAAGGTGAGTCTTCTGAACTCAGCAAGGATCATCAATAATCACAACTGATGATATGATACTTCTTCTTCCTTATTGCATAGAAAATAGAGTATCATTTCTTATTGTTTCTGAGAAAGATTTCCCAATATTTATTTTGGGTAATTTGGTTCTTATTTTAGAAAACCTCTCATAAAAAATTCTGTGATTTATAATTCATGAAATGCTTATCATTTAAATGCGCATCACATGATCAATAGAATCATGGATTGGTTGCATGTACTTTTCCCTTGAAATACCTTAGAAAAAATAGATACAAATGAACTATCCTTCTATCTATATTCTGTCTCAGTTGTAACATATTATTATAATATATTTTACCTTAAAGAGGTAATTGATCATTTAAATATTGACCAACATCATTAATAGTTCAGTTGAGTGATTCATCGTTAATAAATACTAACTTGTTGCATGATGTATCTAATTAAAGATTTGAATCCACATATCAGATTTGAATATTTGAATCCATATAACTAATTTGATTCATGCAGGACTCTTACTCACGTAGACTAAATAAAGGTTTTTGATTGGAATGACATCATTGATTTCACTATGTCGGCGATTCACATAACTGATTACTCCAAATAATTGTTTTACATAGAAGAATGATCCACATAGCTGATTTCTCTTGTTGGTGATCTTATCAACGTAGGCGATTTCCAAGTTAGTGATTCTACAATGTATCCAATTGACATAGCCGATTGATCGAGGTAGAAAATTGACGTATCCAATTGATCAAAATAGTAAATTTTACCATGTAGAAAAAAACCTCTCGTATTCAAGTTATCAAACATAGGAAAATTTCATCAAAAAATGTCTATAATGCATATTTAATGAAATTAACTACCAAGAACATATAAATATGATAAAACCCAATGAACTCACTTAATAAAGAAGATCATCTAGAAATTTTAAAGGGTATTTGAGATCTTCAAAAGCTTACGTACATGGGATACATGGGATAAACATTAGTAGTCCAATATTTAAGATAATAAATCATAGAATTAAGTATATTGACATCCATACAACAATATGAAAAAAATTTACATGGAAGACATGTATTCTTAACTAAAAAGGAGAGATAATGAAAGTTACTCTAATAGGTATTATTTTGGATGAATTACAAACCCATGGGAGGGAAAATTGTAATAAGAAATGTACACCCAAAAAATAAGAAAATTTGAAGAGAATATATGTATTTTATGGGAGAGGGAACATAAAATTTCCCAAAATTTGAATTTATGGATAAATAATATCAATTTCAAGGAAGATAGAAAAAACCGTACCTGTTACACCCCAACTTGAGACACAATTTTAATTTATTCTTTTCCCAGTCTAGAATAATTTGGATGAAGTTGGGTTTGGGGCCCAAGTTGAAATTTTTGGAACTTGGAAATTTAGATGGGTTTTGGATTGGTGCATGGGAACTTCAAGGTTGGTGTTGACTATGCGGTCAACCCAGGTGCCTGTGTGGTTTCCTGATGTTTAAAATAAATATATTTTTATGAAAATAAAATAAAGTAAATGTTTATAACAAAATAGTAATAATATTATTTTGGTAGATATTATTTTTATTATAAAATTTTTTATTTATATTTTCATTATTAAATTGTTATTAATATTATTATTTTTTTAATTATTTCTACTATTATTATATTAAAAAATTAAATTATTATTAGAATTATTATTATTATATTATTGGTATTGTTAATATTTTTAGGGATTGTTATTATTATTATTATAACTATTTTTTTCTTTTTTTAGAATCCTAAATCTACCCAACACCCCTTTCCCCTTACCTGCTGCACGATAGACCCCCTGGTTTCCCCCTGTGCGCACACAACCATCTATCCTAGATCACCCCTCCTCACTATCTCTTCGACCAGCTTCCCCTTCATCCACCCTACCACCTCATGGTGCACCCTCCTCAATCAGACATCACCCCTCTCCTGCTTTGACCTAACCTGTGAGATCACCCCTCTCCTGACCGACATGACCTCCAACCGCATTTACATTCTAGCATAAGTCCGCTCCAACCATCCTCTCTGGTGCGCGACTCCCCCCGATTACTGTTTTCCTTATTTCCATAGGGTTCTTAGGGTTTGGAAGAACCCTTATGGATAAGTTTTAGCTGTAATGCGTTTTACATTGTATTTTATGTTGTGTGAAGGGATCGCTCATCATGGCTCTTTCTTCCGCTAAAGCGGCATCATGTTCGCACACCATTAAGGTAGGTGAAACCACATTTTTCCATTCAGGTTAAATCCATTTAATAATTGAGGGGTTTTAATTAAATTTTAGACTTGATTCCCACATTTATAATTCACTTTGTCAAATTATTGAGGTGTTTTCATAGAAGTTTAATCTGTTAAAAATAGTCTCTGAAGTGAATTTTTGTTTATGCATATGTGTTTATGAAATTTGTGTGAAACAAATGTGTGAAGTGATATTTTAAAGTAAACTCACATGATTTTGGGGATGTTTCCCTTAGTTTTGTTTTATTAAAATGGTGGATATATGGTTTTGATTTTACATGTGAACATGGTGATTTTTATAGTGTGGCTTGGGATTTGTTTTGGAAAGATTCTCTTATTTCATAAATGTTTATTTTCAATTTAGAAACTAGGTAGATTTGTTTGGTTTAGTAAAATGTAAATGGTGATTTTATAGTAATTGATTTGAGAATTTTTATGGTTGTTCAAGGTGTGACATTGGATTTTGGCACATCCATGGTGCACAAGGTGCATGCATGGATGTTCCCTCAAATGAAAATGGCAATTTAAATAGTTTTTTCCTTAAATTTTGGTTTTTAAAATGGTTCCTTGACTTTTAAATAATATCAATTCCCTTATGCAATTTTAAAAGGATGGGTATTAAATTTCATGTTTAGATTTATGGTCAGTTCTATGAGTTAGAAATGATGGTTGGATTTTAAATGGTATGGAAGACCATTTGACATTTTGAATGCATTGTGTGTTTTTGTCTTAGTTTTGGAATAAATATGGTTTTTTTTCTTGAATGGTCCATTGGTTTATAAATAATATATGTTCATTTCTTTTGGATTAATTTTATTTTTGGGTATTATGGTCTTTATGGATTCCTGTTTTTCTATTAAGGTATGTTGGCCACTGATTTGTAGTTTCAAGTCACCTAGCCAAAGGCGACCTACCTGGGTATGTGTAGGTAAGTGTGTATATATATATATATATATATGTAGGTTCCCCCATTATGTGTATATTAATTTATGGTAGTAAATATACATATATGGGGAAAGGTGTGCCTATGTATATATAGGGAAATTCATACGTAGGTGAGTGGATATGGGTATATGCATATAATAATATATGTAAGGATCCCATTGCACATGTTGATGGCCATGCAGGTGTGTGTATAGGGGCTAGGTCTCCTTATATATATGTGAAGATACATATGCTCAATGGGGGAGCATAAACCCTTAGTTAGAAAGTTCCATGTACTGAATGTTTAGTTTGGTTCCACCCTAAGGTAGGATCTCTATGGATTAAACTTTAAATTTAAGAGTCATTTATTTATTTCATTTTCACCTTGTTTTTGTATTAATTATTTATATAAAACTATCATTATAATTTTATGTCATGAATTAGAGTGTTTTATTTCTTGTAATGTGTTACAATAAATGGTTTGATTGTGTTTTTCACATCAATTTCCTGATGAAATACTCCTTTGGAAATTATAAATATATTTTTTGATTTAAAATACTGGTTTTGGGTTTCCTAAGTGGGTTTTGATGTGTGTTTCTAGTTTTCAAAGTGTCGTGTGTGTGGTTATTTGAGAAATGGGTTAACATGTGATGGTTGTGAGAGGCCTAGTTGGAACATTAAATAAAATTGTTTCATTGGAAAAAACTTCTTGGAATGGGTCCTCAGCATGTTGGTTGACGAAAGATGGGAGTTTCTTTAGTTTGGGGATTCCATTGTGTTATGATGGTTTAAAGACAAAGAGAGATGTTCCTTGGGAGGACTTGGGGGTGACCTTGTTGTGTGTGTTGACTGTGTGTTATGAATTTACGTGTGTCTGGATACTTGTTTTAAATTGTTGGCTCACACCCTTTTTAGTCTGAACACGGGAACCCAGTATAAAGAGTGATTTTTTGGTGAATGATTAATGCACTAGTTTAGGTTAGGCACTAGCTAGTGGCTCATAACAGAGATGAGTCATGTTTATAGTATGTTCTAGATTATTCATGATCTCCTAGGTTCTCCCATGTATTTTTCCACTTAGATATTTGTGATGGATGATTGCGGTGCCCTGTTTGGCTAGTTATTCATGTTCACTATTTTTCATTGCCCTTGTTGTTTGGTTGTTGTACCTAATTTCTTATATGGTTTTACCTCTTTGAGAAAGTGATGGGTTGGTTTTTAAATATTTATGGAAAATATGTTAAAAAAGATTTATTTTAACTTTCCATCTTCTTTTTTAAGTGAAAACAAAATTTCTTTCTCTCTAAAATGTTAATGTCTCTCTCATTAAGAAGAACATGTTTTAAATAAATAAAAAAGGAAATGGACCTTGATTTATATTAAATAAGAAAATGTGTGAAAACCTAGATTTATACAATGTATTTACAACATGAAATTGATATATCTTCTATTTAAAGGAAATGCATATGAGAATAGATTATTTCGGAACACCTACTATGTTTTTAATACTCACGCCTGTAGTTTATATTTGTTTTTAGCTTCATCTGCCTCTTCTTGCTAAGATTATTTCTCCATAGCACCAAATTGGTTTGAGGTCAGTGGTGACCCATGGGGTCACATGAATGTATGTATAATTTTATTTTCTCATTGTTTGTAGTTTTTATTTTCATTATTCAGTTTTTATTTATTTATTTATCTTTCATTTATGGTCCAAATCATTCCCAAGAGCTTTATTTTGATGCCCGGCACTAGTTTCCAGACCATGGGGATTGGGAATTCCCTTTGAGCCTTGTTACAGACTGGCTCATGTGATTGGTTCAGGGTTAACCATGTTGGTTTGTGACAATACCTTTTCTCCCAACTCAAAAAAGCGATTTAAACTCATATATAATAACCATAACCATCTTAAACACTTATCTCGGAACCTTTTTCATATCTATTATATTCTATACAATTCTGTTACATTTATTTATTACATATATATATATATATTAATATGTTATTTAATTATAGATTATTTTCATTATCATATGTTAGTAGTTTTTGATTATTTTTTAAAAATATCAGAATGAAGATGTTGTTACTTTTTATTTGATAACAATTTCATCATGACTAGATTAATATAAGTAGTGAATTCCTTTTATTTCAATTATTTATACATTCCCGTGTTTATTTTATGGAAGGTATGGGTATGGTATATGAGAATAGACTTCATGATGAGCATGTTTTAAGAAATTTATCGATAATAAGTTACTATATAATGGAAATTAATTTTTATTTCACCCTTCTATAACCATAATAATAATATAAATTACACACTAATATCATATATTTTCATTATTAATGTCATGATACCCATACATTTCTGAAGCGATGAAGATATAAAATCATCCTTCATATATATGGTTTAACCGAGCTATACAAAAATATGCTATACTAATGGATGAGTAAGTGTATAGAGTTATATTATAATAATATCATTTTTAAAGAATATTAATTATTTTCATATAATATAATTAGAGTTTAGAATGATATTTAGATATATTTTAGATGGGAAAGTAATTGAATAAATGGTGAAGAAATAGATACTTTAATAATTTTTCACTTCAAAACACGTTCCTTCGTAACGAAGAATTTAATATTCTTTTATGGAACTAGAGGATTTAAAAAGTATAGAAATAATTTTTGGATAAGAAAATTTTTCATGGATTTTCAATTTAACTGATGAAATGTTTTTTTGATGAGGGGAGAGGAGGGGACCTTTTATAAATGAGTTTGAGTGAGATTTCTAAAAATACATATTCCTTAAAGTGTAAGGTATGTTTTTTAAAATGTAAAGTGGATCCATAGTAGAAATATAATTGATATAGGTTTATAATACCATTTTAAACCTAATTTATGGTTAATTTTAGAGATATTTTATACATTTATCCCTAAATTTTACCTATTTTACCTCATTACACCATTACCGTGGTAACTTAATTTTTATCTCTGGAACTCCCCACCAAAAATGAAGTTAAACCTAAAAACTAATTTCAAGGAAGAAATTACAATATAAAATTAATTATATTAAATTAAAATTTTAAAATTCATGAAAAATAATTTTATATTAAAAATGTATAACACATTAAAATAATTTTTAGAAAACTATATTTTAAGAATAAAAGATACCATATTATTATTCCTTAATTAGAAATTATCCTCATATGAATAATAATTTATTTTTTTTATAAATAAAAAATAAATTTCATTAAATTATATATTTCAAATATGATAAATGTAACATTAAAATAAGAATATATAATATAAAAAATAGTTTTTTTAAATAAATCATTTTTCATTGACCATGAATCATTAAAACATTATTACTTATAACTCATTAATTATTTATTAAATGTTATTCACCTATTTTACTAGTAAATACTTAAATCCTCTAAATCTATTATATTAAAACGATTATTTGATAGTAAAAAAATTTAATTTATAATACATTATGTACTAAAAATCATTTCTTTAAAATAATAAATATTTTTAAAAATTAATAATTTTTATCACAAAATCATTTATTTTATATTAATAACAATCCAAATAATTTATTCATAACACATTATTTTAATATAAATAGAAAATAATCATTATACCTATTTTATACATGTATACTCAATGACCATATATCCACTGACCATATACACAATGACTATATATTGAAAAAAATATATATAACTGTCATATTACATTCCTATATATGAGCCAAAATGTTTCACATAAATTCAATTATACTTTTAATTTATTTATCTCTTAAAATTTCATTTGTAATTATAATGTTTTTTATTATATCCACATTTATATTATATGGTATGATATTTTAGGAAAACTACAAGGATAAAGATTTCGTGTTCATGTTCATGTTATTTATTTAATTATTGTTTTATTCCTATTATAATTTTCAGATTGATGCTTTATAGAAATGTTTCATAATGTTATAATGTTTATCTTGTATTTAAATAGTTTATATCGATGAAATATATCATGTTTCATTTTAGTTAAGTGTTTCATGTGAAACAATATATTCAACATGTTAAAAAAAATAAAAATACGCGGTGTTACATTTTTCGCACATATAAAAAAATTCCACCCTCAAAATTTCATTACTCATTTTAAAATAGATGGTGGTGATTTTGCCTCATTACATCTTCTGGTTTCCATGTAACTTCCTCAAACTGCTGATTCCCCTAGAGTACTTTAACTGGATGAGTGATCTTGTTTCTTAGTACTTTATCTCTATGATCTCAAATATCCATAGGGTGTTCCTCATAAGAGAGATCATATTCCTTCTATACAACATCCATGTTCAATAAAAGTGATATATCTTTTATGTATTTCATTAAATGTGATACTTGGAATACATCATGAACTTTTGAGAGTTTTAGTGGAAGTGTAAGGGGATAGTCTACAATCCTAATTTGATTAAGCATATCAAAGGGGATAATGTATCAAGTGATCGACTTTACCTTCTTCGAAAATCTCATAACTCTCTTACATGGTGATATTTGAAGGAATAACTTGTCATTGAAATGAAACTGTAATTCTCACTAATAATAATCAACAAAAATCTCCTATCAACATTTTAAAGTTTTAATATAATATTGAATATTTTGAATCTACCCTAAAATCTCTTGATAATGATCCATTGGAAAAAATATGATATCTAACTTCATCCTAAAGGGTTTTATTTCTAAAAATCCTCATATATAGATCCTCATATGGTTCCATTTGAATGATAGAATGGAAAATATTTTTTTATAAACTATAATATAGGAAAATGTTGATCTAAACCTCCTTTGAAATCAATTTATCATGATCTTATTATATCTTATAGATCCCGAATGGTCCTATCATATTGAACCTTAGTTTAATGGTGATAAGATATGATAAAACTCAACTCTATATCCCGTTATTGTTGAATACTTCTCCAAAAATTCTATGTAAACCTCTGATCTCGATCAGATTAAACTGAAGGTGTCCATATTATGAGGGAATATATATATATATATATTATTTATTAATTCTATTTATTTAAATTCCATTATTTTCCTTTTTCATTCTTTTAATTGATTTAAGGATGATAAATTTGTTTAAATTAGTTTTATGGCGATTTTGTAATTTTTAGTTAAAAAGGAAGTAAATTTTATATAGGCACATAATGTTTACAAATTTTAGAAGTATAGAATAATTTGGAAAACAATAGATAATAAGATAAAGTAAAAAATAGGCCAACAACCAGGATATCCCTCAATCAAGGAGAAATCCAATAAGACACCCAAAGGGTGGAGGATAAAGCCCAATGTGAAGTTTAACATAGATAAGAAAGGGTGAAGGTTAGCCATTAATGAGTCATCATATGTATAGGCAAGACATAATAGTATAGGGAAGAAACCCATCATATTGAGGTGCTACATGGGTGCGGGTCAGCACACACGAAGAGAAGCTATGACATGGGGCGATATCACAACTGGTTTCTAGAGTACGACATCTATAGAATTTTTATCAAGTAGATGAATTTCCTACAAATTCCAATGTAGGATTTAATTCACATGTACATTGTTCATTTTTACTTATATGTAATATTTTGATCTATGTGTACCTCCATCGGTCGAGATAGAAAACACCACTACTTTCAACCACTCACCTACACCATAGTCACCTTCTTACACTGTGGTTCTTATATGATCATAGATGAGGAAGATCAAAACTTCACCAAGGTTCCACCATCATCTCCACTCACTTAGACCAATTATTTTTGTAAAAACACCCAGGACACCAGAAAAATAAAGGATATGCTTCAGTGTGGGTTGATCATCTAATAATATAGTTTCTCTACCATCATTTTTTAAGGAAGTTTGGGATTGTACACCAAACCTGATATAACCAATTTTTTGTATAATCTATGATGATATGAAGAATTTATACACCACTCTCTCTATAATAAATCATATATGTATGATTCATGGAAGTTTCATAGCTTGTATGGTGAGATATATGATGTGGTGATGTCCTACACTATGGGAAGTGAACAAGATCACATGATAAATAGTTTCACATAAAAGTTATTCAAGTTTCACCCTGTAAGAGTGATGACATATTAAAGAACTGATGTATTAAGCATAGATAATGTTTATGCATTGTGGGGAATCATAGATGGGTATTGGGTTTTGGGTGATGACTCATAGAGTGTTGCAGTCCTGTTATATCGTAGGATCGTAATTGGGAAGACAAAGGGTGTTGTTTTTATGAATATAGAGATCACTGGGATGTCGGTGATTTATTTCTCCATTTCATATTAAACTTTTAAATGAGTACAGATATTTATTTTTAGAGAGATATAGAGCTACCCCATTGGGTTTCTATTTACACCATGTGAGTTTTGTATGAGTTTGGTTGAGTATTTGGAAGGATCATATGGAATATGAATTTTAATATATCCTAGAGGTTTTGGATTTTTAAGTGGAATGATTTTGTGTTTCTATAGGATGATATGTAGTAGGATCACATTCTGTAGCATAACCTAGTTCAAAGAAAATAGGAGAGTTCAAACCACGATCTATTTTTATAGGAAGTTGGGAGATGACTTTATGATTTCACAGAGTTTAAAAGGAGATTTTTATCTAGGTATTTAAAAAATATTGTGAGTAGATAATTACAACTTAGTAAGTTATCTTTAAATGTGATGATCATCAAAAAGGTAGTTCGATTTCATTTTCATTTTTAGATTTTAAGAATAATTTTACATAGTTCCTTTTTCCATTCCATTGAATATAAATCAATAAATTTTTTTAATACAAACTCCCATATTTTAGAAGCTATTATGGGATATTTACGAAGGAAGAATTCAATCAATTTTAAATTCACTTGGTTGATGAATTTTCCCTAAAGGATAGGGAGAAGGATAAAATAAATAACATAAAACAATTGAAAAGTTTATCATTTAGGATGATGGATAATGAGAGTTACCACATCTACCAAGAGAAACTATTAAGTGAGATACTATTTTTTTCTATGTAATAATAGATTTTTATTCTGATTATAAAAAATTAATTAAAATAAGTTTAAATAATTTCTAAAAACTTTTATTCTAGATAATTATGTTATTTATTCTATAATTTCTAGCTAATACATGGTTGATTAACTATAAATTAGGAGTTTCTAGTATCATAGAAGAGGGTGTAATGGGTTAAACGTTTTTCATACCTCATGTATTTACATTATCCATCGCTCATTAATTAATCTTATTTAATTTATATAATATTGATATTAAGTAATATTATATATCCTAATTGAATAGAGTGGTCGATGATGGTTAGGAGAAAAAACCTAGTGTGATAGAGGGGAGTGGGTTAGTGAGAGGTGGCTCAACTCTACCTCTCACATAGAGATTGAGATTAATTCACCTAGTTTGGTTATAGATTAACTTGATATAAGGATCAATGGAATTAGGTTGTTCTAGGTAGTGATGATTAGAAGTGTTAGTTAATTCAAGAATTATCACAACTATTAATTGGATCAAATTTATAAGTAGTGTTGAAAGATTTTATTTAAGGAAAATCATCCCTAAAAACTGATTCCTTTCTATTCATCCTTTTCAACATAGTTTTATTTTTGTAAGTTTAGTTTATGGTTAGTTAATTTAGTAAATTTAGTTAGTTTAGTTTAATTTCACAATTTATTTTCAGTATTATGTTGACATAATAATTAGTTAAGATATAATAGATAGGATTCCCTATTCCTCATTGGACCGAACATGACTTTCACTTTACTATTATTTTATGGTGATTGATTGTAGAAAAAATAAAAATTATAAACTTTGAATGCCTTGGGGAATGAACAACAACCCAAGATGTATCACACTCCATGTAGTTTTACCAATTTCTTTATGTATATCTTTGTAATTTTACTAAGAGTTAGAAATCCTCTCAAATTACAATGTAATGTGCCAAATTTTTTCATTGATCCATTACTTACCATATTATATTTTTTCCTTTAGAAGTATTGGGAAGAATGGTGATGAAATTCATAACGATGTTATCCCATTTCTATATAGGTATGTGTAATGGATATTTAATACAATTATACTTCTGATATATATTCATAAATTATTGGAAATCCAAGAATCATGATATATAATATCCAACCAGTATCTTCATTTTTCCCTCTAGAAATCACCCTTGAAAACCTTGTACATCATTGTGTTTCCAGGATGGATAGAGAATGATGGTATATGTGCAACATCCAAAAGTACCTTATTCAATTCAAATTATGAATGGACACATATTTTTTTTCAAAATTATTATAATTCCATAATTATCAATGTTGAAATATGGATTATTCTACATGTTATTCTATAGATCTATATCATTTTCCGTACCTCTCAAATCTTCACATGGATGGATTTTTGTGAATCCATTTAGGAAATATATGATTTTACCCTTTCATTATAACTTATAATTCCATAATCATAAAATCAATGGGTATTGTATCTCTTTAAATACTCATCATGAATGTGGTCAAATGATCCTTTCTTCTTAGAGCATTATCCACCATGTTTCCATTCCTAGGGTGGTAATGAATTGAGTAGTACTAGTGATTGATCAACTGTGAATGTATCCTTTGGTACATGTTCAAATACTTATATATAAATATATACTTTATATCCTATGATCAGTATATATGACAGACATTTCATCAAATAGATAATACCTCTATATATTTAATAAAAATATTACCATTTCTAGTTTCAAATTCTGCACCGGGTAATTTTTCTTTTGAACTGTTAATTGACATGAGGAATAATCTACCAACATTTTATTTTTTATAGGGACACACCATTATCTTCTTGGATTGATCATTATATATTAAATTCCATTATCCATTAAAATGATGTATGAGTATAGGTGCAATGACCAACATTCTCCTATAATCTTTGAAACTATCTTCAAAATAATCTATGTATAGGAAATTTTCTACCATTTATGTTACCTTGGTTAGAATATTAATAGTCATTTAATATTTCAAAAAAAATTATAATATATTTATAATCTAAAAAAACTCTTAATATTCAGTATATAGGTTTTTTTGGGACGTTCCTCTATCACCTCAATCTTTGAAGTGTAACACCCCAATTTTCCATGGAATTCTTCTCTTTGAACAATACAATAGCTTGCGTTGTACACTACTTCGAGTTCTAACACACCACGACTAATCAAACTAGCCATTATGAATAATAATACCCACTTTTTGAAATTTTATAATTTTTTTTGAAATGGAATTCATTTTTGGATTCGGAATATCAAAATTAGCTTAGGGTGATTTTTTGGTGTTTTTCTGATAACATTCAAATTTTGAAGAATAGTGAAAAATACTAAATTTTAATTAAAAACAACTTTTTTAATAAAAAAATTTATAGTGTTAAATTTTACATTTGAGTGGTTTTAAAGTATAATTATATTATATTTTTATTAGTTAATATAACTTATATCATTTTATGTAATTTCACATTTAAATTCGACATAAAGACATGTCAATCTTTTGATAGTTTTTACTTCTTAAAAACCCTCTTTTTTGGTTTTAACAACGAGAATTAATTTTAAATTAATTTCTGAAACTTTTGTGTTTTGAATTTGGAAGGAAGGATTCCATATTTGGATTCATGAGGTCTAAATTGTGTAAATAAGTAAATTTTATTTTTAGATATTATGAATAATTACTTCAGTAAATATTTTACTTACAATGGTTAAAGATTAAATCCAGTAAATAAAGGTAAAATATAATATTATAATAATAATAAATTATGCTAACACTTTTCCTAACCATATTTACTGATACATTTCCAACCATGGGCATACTTGTGTCGATTTTGGGACCCCATGGAGCCACTTGGGAGTGATAATGACACTTTATATTAATTAATTTAAAGTAAAGACAAAAATAACATTAACAAATATCTTTTAGTAAAAGAATTTTACATGGGGTTATATAAATTATATATTCGACTATAAATATTAAATTTAAATATAATAATATTTTCTACATAATGGTATTTTTTTATAATTTTTAGACATTAAATAATTAAATATATTTATGGTACAATGATGATGCAGTAATTACCTTATTAATGAAATATTAACATAATTGATATTATAAATATACAAATAATTGTAAATTGATACTTTTGATGCATTACACAAATTTTATAGGTTAATATTGCATGTTAGGGTTGATTAAATGATTTTTTTTCGAAGCAACCATGCTTTTACGACTTTAAGAAAAACAAAATACCAAATAGTGTCAAAATTGACACAAATGAGTTTTTAAAACAAATACTGTATTATTAAATGATATAAAAGTCCTAAAAATATATGGTTTGAAAAAATGAATTATATAATAATTTATATGTAATTAATTAACCACAAGGGGTTATCTTGGAATTTTATAGTAAGTTTATTATCCATATAATATAAAAATACAAGGAGACATGGTAAATGTTAAACTATTTTACCAAGAGTTAAATCTAAAATATGAGGTTAATATGGTGACCTAAATCTATCTAAAACCTATTGGTTGAGATTTTTTCGACCCATCCCCACCTTAAAATATAAATAATTCATTTTTGAGCCATTAGAAACTGAATATGATGGTATAATGAAATAATATTTCAAGATTTTCCAGAAGTGACGCCCACCTCTCCTATAAAAGGGTACTTCCCCTTATCTCAAAATAACATCTCCAAATCCATTTGTCTTGGAAAAACCCATATCAAATATCCTCCAGGATACCATCAATTCGACCTGAAGTCCTTACTTTGATCAGAAATCTAAATTAAGGATCCCTTTTGATCTACTCAAAAGGAAACACTAGAAAAAGGGGTAATAATTTCACCACCATTTTTCAAAGTTATTTTCTTCTTCCACTTCCTATTTATTTTTTGTTTTAATTTCAAAATAATAAATCCAGTACATTATACATACAATGATGTTATTATAAATATATTATAACCATATTCATTATTCTATCCATCCTTTGAATAACAAGTCACCATACATGCATACGTACGACTTACCGTCTCCACGCCGTGGTGTAGTTTGTTATTCAAACAATTCATTATTTGGAGGGGTATAATAATGAGTATAAATGATGTAAATAAAAAATATAACATTTTAATGATTCTGTATATATTATATACCATCCAATTATATACTATTTCACTATCAATAGAATGATATTATTGCTTGTGCGTACGTACAGATTACCGTCTCCACGAACGCAATGAAATTCATCCCCCATCGTAACCATTCAAGGATAATTTTAATTTTATGATTAAAAATAATGTCTAAGAACTTAATATCATTCTGGATATTAATTAAATAAATCCTATCCAAATCAAACATGACGTACGTAACCAATCATATAATGGAAAACGAATCAGGTAACACCTGAAATGATGATACTACTAAAAAATTATAATAATAGAAATATTAGAAGAGAATATATGATATCATATTTTTGTATATGGTTATTTTATAATTTAATAACAATGATTTAACTATTATAAAGGAGGTTAATGTACCCTCAACCAAGGAAAAGTACACGGTAAGGGTTAATTTTACAATCTCTTTACTTCTCCGAGGTTTTTAATAAGTATCTACTGGGACCCCTTTATCATCCACATCCATGTTTTCATAAAAAATTATTTCAATTTTTTTAAATATTTACTAGACTACGAGTTTATTCCATTTATACTCTTATTTGAACTTCTATGTTTTTAAAGTAATCTTTCCGTTATTTTCCAAACAAGGTACTTTATGGTCTTTTTGAGAAAAATTAATGTAAGAATGTATTTTTTAACTTATACAGTGGATGAGGCTATTTTATGCTATTATGACATCATCAAAGCTTCCCTTACAATATAATAATAATATTTTAAAAATGAATGTTTTCTTTTATAGTTATGTGGCTTTCAAATGATTTCAAAAAAAAAAGAAAGAGATATTTCCCTCAAATAGTTTTGATTTCATCTATTAAAACATCCTTTGATGGAGTTTACACTTGTTAGAAGTTCATTTATTATGATACAAATATTCCATTTTGTATTGAAGGTTTTGTGATATGTTTGACAGTGGATGTGTTATTTTTATACCATTCATGGTTTATGGTTAAGGTATTAACATTTCGTATCCTATTTTTAATATGAATGTTTATGTTATGCTTCAACCTTTTCATATGAGGAATGCATTGGACTTAGTAAGTGATGGGTGAAGCCCACTATTGCTCCTCGATGCATTTGTAGGTATCATTAGACAAAATAGTGTCTTGGCATAAGGCTTTGACAAAATCTTATTTGTAGTCTTGGCATGAGTCCTTGATTATTTGGTTATGATGTCCGACATTATGCATTCCATCATTATGGAATTGGCTATTGATATTACATGTGATTATTCAACTAGTAGAATATCCATGTGAATAAGTAAGTGATATTATTTGATTTATCTATGACATATTATACTGATGTTTAAGTTTTAAAGGCTTGTGTTTTAGTCTTATACATTGCCTTTGATGTTTATGCCTATTTATGAAAGTTTATGCTATATTGTTATCGTTTCTGAGAATCTGAGCTCACCCCTTTCTATGTTTTATTTTTACAGGATGCGAAGAAGTATATTATGACTGACCTAAAGGGATAGTCTAAAGGATATGAATGTGTTCAATGGAGACAATTTTTTTTGTTGTTTTTTATTTTATAATGTCGTGTAAAACTTATGAATGTATCTAGTACTTCCAAGGAAACTAAACAGACTGGTCCTTCGTGATTTGATCCCTTGTGATCATTACAATGTTATGTAATAATGCACCGACTCTAGGAAACTAGGGTTAGGGAATTATAATTGGTATAAGAGTAAGTTTAGTACAAACCTTTAAAACTATATTTAGAAAAACTCTGATTAGAGGACATTACCCTAAGATAAACTTTGAGGATTAGTATAGAAGAACTATGACAACCCTTATTTTTATTACACAATTAAACACAATTTTTTACATAAACTTCACTTGATACAACATTGAAGATTGAGAGGTATAGTGTATTTGGGGCTTATGATCATTACATAACAACTTCAAACATGAAATACAAAATCATTATTGAAAACTTCCTTTACATGACCACTACATTCCCTTGTACTTAGCATTTCATGGGATAACTTGAGGACATGAATAAGAAAAGGGTGAGATATAAATCCTAGTAAGGGAATAATAATGGAATAACATGAGGAATAAAATACATGTTAGAAAATAGGAATATCAATAGATCACAAGAGAAACATAAACATAAAGGCATGATAAAGCATGATAATCATGACATGGAAATGTGGAAACATCACTTAACATGGAATTAGCATGATCCAAGGCTCACTACACATGGAGCATGAGTAAACCCTAATTGCACATGAAGTATAATTAAACCCCTGTTTCAATTGAATTATCATGAGTAAACACCCATTTCACATGAAGTATCATGATACTATACTTTACCCAATGCATTGGAGCGCTATCAGGGCACACCTTTCTTAAACATTTCACCTCATGCACAAGTGTGCCATATGGATCATAAAACATTGAGTGATTCCACATAATCATTTATTCCACAATAAAAAAATATGGAATACATCAATAAAACTATTTAAACCATAAGTAAATGTTCATAAAGGTTAATACCCTTGATAGATAAATGGGCATGGTATTCAATATGCAATAACATTGGCTTGGAAAAACACGGTGCAATTTCGGCAGCATAACGACATGACATAAAAACTCATAAAAATGGTTGATGAGAGAGAAAGGTATGTCTCAGAATATTTACAAGACATGGACAGTAATGGGGTCATATAAATACATTTCCCAACAAATTTAATGGAATTTAGATTCAGGATACAAAAGAATTTCTTGAATGTAAATGAGGAGAGAGAGATTCCTTTCAGAATTTCGGCATAGTAACGAGTGTACATGGGAGACATTTAATGAGAGAGAAAGGGGTATAAAATATTTAAAAAATAAATATGACTTTATGTGGGAGGTTTTAAATCATACCCCAACATTTATAATTAAAATTAAAAGGGCATAACAACTTAAAGAATATTGGACAACAATGAGAAAGGAAGAAAAAACCCTTACTTGGAAGTGTGCTTACAAAGGATTGAGAGAGGCTTGAGAGAGGCTTATTGGGAGATTGGGGCACCTTGGGAGGATTATAGAGAGATGAGGGCAGAGGTTGGATGATCTCCAAAGGCATTGAGTGAGGAGGAAGTGGTATCATGGGTGGGTTTATATAGGAAAGGTGAGAGAATTATTTATTATTTAGGTTTGGGACACCTCACATTAAAATAATTCAAACCTCAAACCAGCCCATGGTTTTTGGAAAAGGGATGTGGAAAACAATATTTTATAACACCAAAGTCCAAACTTCTTAGAATAATAGGGTTTCTTATGTGGAGGCTAGTCACACTCCCAAGGAAAATTATTTAAAAAGACAAAATGTTTAATAAGTCTTGAAGGGTACACTAAAGCTTTGTAAAATAAATCAAACAAACCCAAAATCACATTATATTAATGGTAAAACTTATATTGTCCGAAAATAAAGTTTATAGTATTTTATTACATCACTATTGGGTCATTATGATGTCATAAAACACATTATATATTTAAACGATATTTAATTTTTACCCAAAAATTTGACTGTCTCAGAAAATTATGAAAAATTCACCATTGGATAATTTTGAAATCCTAATTCCAGAAATAATATTCATTTTATCTAAATAATTTTCTAAATATCTTAATTTTTAATTTTAAAATAAAAACCGACATTTATCGAAAATTCATGGGTTTCGATAAAAATGGTTTTCAAACCTTAATAAAAATTACAATTACATTCATAAAATTATACCGTCATTTATATTTAATAAAAATTAATTTAATAATAATATTAATATTTTATTAAAATATTATTTAATTCAAAAATAATTTAATTCATCAAAATAGATTTCTTAGTTGAACGTTAACTAAAAATACTATTTGTGCTTTAAGAACTATTTAGAAGGTAACAATAATAAAATGAAAGTATATTCATTATTATATAAAAAAATAATGTACATAATCATAGTGCTAATGTCTTGTTACATAACCCCTTATAACACCCTCATAAGACCTATGAGTAAGGTGTGCGATGGTGACCGACTCTTGGGGTGGCTCAGATAACATTTCTCGGGTGGTAATCTCTATCAACTTCGACTTCTCTCAAAGGTGGTCCCTGTAGAGACCTGAAGCTTGACGTACATCGACATTACATTACTTTTTCGGAATACTTAGTACATAACAAAAACACACACACAAGGATCGTAATAGTTTAGTGTCTTTGGAAACTTGGAATATAATCTACTAATCGTGGTGAAAGATCTTCAACATCTCCCATAAAGATCTTCCTTTTTTTTATCTAAAACCTTTCTTTATATCCTGGGGAAAAGAAAACATAAAAGGGTGAGCTCAAATTTTCAGTAAGGGTAAACAAAAGAAATATCAATCGCATCATTTTCATAAGAACATAACATTTTGGAAATCTTAACCTGAAAAAGAGAGCATAATTTCATAACATGGGATAAATCATAGTAGTGAAATGAAATCCCAATAATCATAACTTAAAACATGAAACTTTGTGGCATACACACATAATCATAGAGAATCATATCTTATTAGTCAAGACTCATTGCCAAGACTATCTTAGTGGACAAAGTCCATTTCTGAACCGAGTCACCCTCGTTTCAGTCCTGTTTCACTAAACCGGTATAACCTACCGTTCCAGCCATGTCTATCTCATGAGATATAAAATCTTTACCCAATTCATTGGAGGGAGATATAGGTCCCACCCATCTCATAATGATACCATTCTTATGTGTTCCACAAAATCATAAGCCATATATCATAGCATAACTAATATAATAAAAATGGGAATCTTTAAACATCGTGACATCATAAAACAATTCATATAAGATAAAAGAATTCATAAAAATATTTCCATCACAACATAATCAAATCCAAGTAATAATAGGGATAGAAACATAACCCTTTATTATCTTCTATGGAAAATAATTTTGATAAAACAATTGAACTCCATTCTTGAGGAAAATATCCTTTCTACTTCAAAAACACTTTTCCTTTCTTAACATGTCATAAAATTCTAAACTAAGAAAAGTTTATTAAAAATAAACTTGAAAACTTGAAAAGGAAGCTTCTTGGAAATAATGTTTTAAAAATCCATTCATGCCGTATAAGTTAAAAAAACATTCTTCTCGTACTTTTGTTGGAAAAGTCAAAAAGTACCTCGTACAAAAAACGACAAAAGATTTCTTTCATATCTTTTACAAAAAACTAACTGAAGGGTAAAATTGGATTTAAACAATTGTAGGTGGATGGAAATAATATTAGATATTGAGGAAAATTGTATGTGGATGATAAAATACACCCCAGTAAATGCCAAAGTATAAACAATCTCGGATAAAAATGAGATTATGATATTTCCCTTACCTTTGGTCCGATATGCTTTGTACGTGTCCGAACCTCCTGTATAATGATTTAAATAATGTTATTTACTTATTAAAGAATCATACTTATTTTTATGATATCATATATGGTCATATTCTTAGCTTATTATTAGTAATATTTCATTACTACTTGTTATTCAGGTGTTTATTACTTTTTGTTCTTATGCGTGTTTTGTCGAATAAATTCTTATTATTATCTTTAGGTTATAGATACCTCATTTACAGAATGGTATTAGTGTAATATATATCATATTCATTCATTCAATTCATTTATATAATCATTATGAAATGAAGATCACGTAGAATGAGTCGCATCACATCGTGGAGACGGTATTTCGTACGTACGCACGAGTGATGATGTCGTTCCTATGATCGTGGAATTGTATTGGAGTGTATGTATACTATTTTAGAATCAATATCAATTTATAATAGTCACATATAGTCATTATTTACACCATTATACCCATCCAAGTAAGGTGGTGGTGGAAAATAGATTACACCACGGCGTGGAGACGGTATTCCGTACGTACGCACGCGCGGTGATTTCTTTTTCTGTAGGATGGATAGATGGTGAAATAGGGTTGTTTCATAATTATAATAACATATCAGTATATGAGTGATACTGATGTTATTACTTCATAATGAAACAAATAAAGAATAATAAGTGGAAGAAGGAATAAAGATGAAAGAATCGGTAACGGACATTACCTCTTCTTTGAAGTGCTTCTTTGAGACCTCCTTTTAGGGCACTAAAATAGGTCTTTGAAGAAGACCAGAACCTCTAGGATGTTTCTAGGGAAGTGAAGAGAAGAAATTGGCAGGGGTTGTCCGAGCTTGAAGGCTCAAAGTAGTCTGAGGAAGAGGGGGAGGAGGTGCCCTTTTATAAGGGAGGAGAGGGGCACCTTTGGAATAACTAAAAATATTATTTTATTATAAAGTCAAGTTCGGTTTTAAATAGCTCCAAATTGAGTTATTTCTAATATAAAGTGGGGATGGGTCTAAATTCTCTCATCCAATAGAATTTATACAAGTTTAGGTCATTATATTAACCTTATCTTTTAGTTTTAACTCTTAGTTAATTAGATTGACATTTACCATGTCACTTTGTATTTTTATATTATATAGTTAATAAACTTACCATATACATCCAAGCGACCCCCCAAGTTGTGTTTTATTAATATATATAACCTTATCTAAGTCATTTTGCCGAACCTTATATTTTTAGGAATAAAGTAACAATTAATAATATAATATTGTTTTTAAAAACTATTTTATGTCAATTTTGACACTATTCAATAGTTGATTTTTTTAAACTCATAACAGAATGACTACTTCGACCAAAGTTAATTAAATCAATCCTAACATGTCATATTAACCTAGAAAATTAGTTTAGTTCATAAAAAGTCTCAAAGTATATTTATTTGGGTATTTATAACATCAATTATGTCAATATTTCATTAATAAGATAATTACTATATCATCATTGTGCCATAAATAAATTAAATTATTTAATGTCTAAAAATTACAAATAAAATACCATTATGTAGTAAATTTTTTTATCTTTCTAATTAATATTTATAGTAGAATTTATCTTATGTATAACCCCATATTAAGAATGATTTACTTATTAAACATTGATTTTAACTATTTTAACCCTTCTTTAAATAAATTAATAATAAATGTCCTAATCTAATCCATGTTGGCCTAAATGGTCATATTTTATTCCTACGGTTGTTTTTGGTCGAATTAAACTTGTTCAATAGAATTAGGACATGTTTTAGGGTAATAATAATATCATTTTTACCCTTAATAACCCTATTTACTTTTAACCGTGGTAAAAAAAGTAAAAAGTCACTATTCACCAAAAATTATTTTCATCTCATTGAACCACATTTTAGTCCTTGATATTAACCGTGTCTCTCAGATTTTCAAAATTCCACTCACAGAAGCGGTAAAATTAAGTTCTATGAAAAATTCAGTTTTTTAACTACCACTTAGTGGTTTCACTATTCATCAAAAAAAATGAACGTTTCCAGAAAAATACCAAAAATTAGATCTAAGATATATTTGATATTATGAATTCAAAAATGATGTCTATTTTATCAAATTCAAAACATATCATTTGCATTAATTAATTTAAAAATTAATTCTCGTTGTCAAAACAAATAGCTTGTTCTTAAGAGATAATAACTATCAAAAGATTGACACTTGTTTATGACTGGTTTAAATGTGAAATTACATCCAATGACCAACATTGTATTAAATTGTAAAAATATATTCTAAATATACTTTAAAACCACTCAAATTAATAATTTATCACTATTAATTTTTTCGATTAAAAAAAGTTGTTTTTAATTATAATTTAGTAATTTTCACTATTCATCAGAATATGAAAGTTATCCGAAAAGTACCAAAATTTCACCTTAGGCTAAATTCGATACTCCGAATCCAAAAATTAAGTCCATTTTGAGAGCTAAAATTTCTAAAATTTTAAAAGGTGGTTATTACTATTCATAACGGCTAGTTTTAATAATATTTTAATAGCATATCGTTGTTTAGTGAAACTCGGTATTGCGTACTACACACGCTATCGAGGAAGTTCGCGATTGCGTGTAATGCAAGACAAGTAAAAGATGTGTGTTGAGCAAGCTCCTTTTGGTGTAGCGTACAACACAAGACATTAATGAAATTAAAAAGAATATTTTTTTTATAAAATCTCGGGCTGTTACATTCTACCCCCCTTAAAATGAATTTCGCCCTCGAAATTCGTCGGGGTTATAAATGGTTTACTACTTGAAAGTTTCTTTAATAGAAACCCACATCGTAAAAAGGAATACAAAAACCATTCTTTAAAAAACAAAAGTATGAAATGTAACGGTTACCCAAATAAACTAATCACTGGGTTTCCACATAGGTGAAAATATGGATATGGAAGAGAAATCTAACCATCATGTTCTGATGGAGAGTGGTAGAGAACATGGCTATGGAAAAGCCAACAATCACAAAGCCATAAATTTGTGACGATCTAAGGTACCATATGATTCATCAGATATAAGAGAACTAGGACAACATTTTTGGTTTTCAAGATCATTTCCCTAAAGTTGATGAAATTGGAATTAGAAGAAATACTTTCGTGATTTTGGTATAGTCTCACCGTTTGTCGTTCTTTGGACAATTTCTACTTAATCTCTTAAAGAAATTAAGTTGAATTTTTCATTCGTGATGTGTTAGCAGATCATGTGATAGAATGATGGGTCAGTCCATCTGTCTCAAACAAAAGGTTAGAAAAGTTATCAAGAAATACATAAGTCTATATATAGTGAGATTAATCATATATGGTTCCCAAAATGGACTTATACTTCATATATCATACTGCTTAATATAATAAAACTAGTTTCTACTAAACAGGGTCTTCATGTAGGCCAGTGGTAGGCGATAAAGTCCAGTTGCACTTCGGTTGTGGGTTCGATTCCCACAGCCTTGTCCGATGCGATGGGCTGTCGCCCGTCCTGCAGGTTTTCCTTTTTCTAAAACTACATTACTATAACATCCCATCAATAATATCGAATTTTTTTTCTATCCTTAAATCATATTAACTTATGTCCAATGTAATCATTTCCAATATTTAGGCTTATCCAAAATACTGATGTCTAATCTCATATTACAGTGAAAACGATTACCAAAGAGTTCATATAACAAGCATGTTAATACCATCGTTGATCCCCGTATATCATGAGATATGTCTTGTTGGCCACATTCCAAACATTCTAAGGCTTTAATCATGTATTCTCTTGAAAAATGAATACCCATTGAACCTTAGTGAAAACATGAATGCAGTTAAAAGTTAACACTTTCCACAAACCAAAATCCTCAAAATTCTTTATACTCAAACCATGATATCACTTAGTCCTTATATCAATCATGAGATCATGAATACAATCAAACATCTCATTATCTTCTTATCCCTTCATTATGCGTATATCATATTCTCACCAAAAATACCTCAATCACTTTCCATGGTTACTGGTACCATAAAATTATTGAAAACCACAACATACCAATACATAAATATTCCAATTTCCACGATACTATATACAAAATTATTTTGGAATCCCATTACATAAACACTTAATCATTCCACCACATCGTTTTCATATTCAACATCACCAATATTGATCGCATGTGACTTCCCTTTGTACTTTGCCTTAAGTGGTTTCTCATGTCGATCATCACTAACCCTTGGATTAGGGCATTTATTAGCATTATTCCCCATTTCCTTACACTTGAAGAATTGAAGTGTTAGTGGTGTGTTCTCTGTAGTCTTTTCTTTATTCACATCATTAGAAACCCTTTTTCCATTACTTCAACACTCAGCTGCTCGATGACCTTCTTTTCCACACTTAAATCATTTTCTAGTCCCTTTAAGACAATCTCCACCATGCTTCTTTCCACACTTTGTGCATCAGGAAACATTCATCTTCTTTTCACTATTATTCTGAGATTTCTCCTTGAACTCCATCTTTCGTTTCTTGTCAAAACTATGAGATGGATAAGTAACACCAACATCCATTTCTACCTTGATAGCACAACGCACAATTTCTTCATAGCTACTGAAGTCTCTTATAGCTAATGCCCTTCGAAGATTTGGTTTTAAGCCACTGAAGAATCGATCAACTTTACTTTCAGGTTGGATGATAAAGCCAGATGCATACCTTTAAATCCTTGTAAAATTCGCTTCTTATACACCAACAGATTCATCATCCTTTTTCTTTAGTTCAAGAAACTCCTTCTCCATCTTTGTTCGAAGAATACGAGGGAAGTACTTATTGAAAAATAAGTTCTTGAACTCGTCCCATTCCATGGACTCAATTTCATATCTTGGCCTCGTATTCTTGATAATATTCCGCCATTGATTAGATTCACCTTCCAAACGATATACCGTTAAGATGACTTTATCATGTTCTGGAAATTTAAGAACTGAAAATATCTTTTCAGTGGTACTGATCCATTGTTCAACAACAAGTGGATTAAAAGACCCACTGAAAGAATGTAGACATTGCCTCATGAAGGACTTAATAGAATATTGTTCCCTTCTCTGCTCATTTGGAAGTCCAGAATGATTCATAGCTTGTGCAAGTATAGCAATAAGATTTTTCACTCCATCTCCCATAACATTTGTTTGTTTTGGAGGACAATCATTGCATTGTCCATTGCATTGATCAACACGGTTCCTTCGGGTTCCATCCATCATTTAAAACCCAAAAATAATAGTGTGAGAGGGAAAATCATGCTAGGGAAAACAACATAATAAATGGGGAGTACCTTCAATATCTAACATCTTAGGTTTAATTCTAAAATCGTTACCGTAATTATAGGACTATAACCTATACTTATACTTAACCTTAGGGACATCCCTAGACATACCTTAGAAATATCTCTATGGATCTCACTAAAGTTATCGCATCCTAGTTTCCAAAGGTTGACTAAAATTTTCCTCTGATACCAACTGTAGAGACCCGAAGCTTGACGTACATGGACATTACATTACTTTTGAGGAATACTTAGTACATAACAAAAACACACATAGAAGGATCATAATAGTTTAGTGTCTTTGGAAACTTGGAATATAATCTTCTAATCATGGTGAAAGATCTTCAACATCTCCCATAAAGATCTTCCTTTTTTTACCTAAAACATTTCTTTATATCCTGGGGAAAAGAAAACATAAAAGGGTGAGCTCAAATTCTCAGTAAGGGTAAACAAAATAAATATCAATCACATCATTTTCATAAGAACATAACATTTTGGAAATCTTAACCTGCAAAAGAGAGCATAATTTCATAACATGGGATAAATCATAGTAGTGAAATGAAATCCCAATAATCATAACTTAAAACATGAAACTTTGTGGAATACACACATAATCATAGAGAATCATATCTTATTAGTCAAGACTCATTGCCAAGACTATCTTAGTGGACAAAGTCCATTTCTGAACCGAGTCACCCTTGTTTCAGTCCTGTTTCACTAAACCGGTATAACCTACCATTCCAGCCATGTCTATCTCATGAGATATAAAATATTTACCCAATTCATTGTAGGGAGATATAGGTCCCACCCATCTCATAATGATACCATTCTTATGTGTGCCACAAAATCATAAACCATACATCATAGCATAACCCATGTAATAAAAATGGGAATCTTTAAACATCGTGACATCATAAAACAATTCATATAAGATAAAAGAATTCATAAAAATATTTCCATCAAAACATAATCAAATCCAAGTAATAATAGGGATATAAACATAACCCTTTATTATCTTAGATGGAAAATAATTTTGATAAAACACTTGAACTCCATTCTTGAGGAAAATATCCTTTCTACTTCAAAAACTCTTTTCCTTTCTTAACATGTCATACAATTCTAAACTAAGAGAAGTTTATTAAAAATAAACTTGAAAACTTGTAAAGTAAGCTTCTTGGAAATAATGTTTTAAAAATACATTCATGCCGTATAAGTTAAAAAAAACATTCTTCTCGTACTTTTGTCGGAAAAGTCAAAAAGTACCTCATACGAAAAATGACAAAAGATTTCTTTCATATCTTTTACTAAAAACTCACCGAAGGTTAAAATTGGATTTAAAAAATTGTAGGTGGATGGAAATAATATTACATATTGAGGAAACTTGGATGTGGATGATAAAATACACCCCAGTAAATTCCAAAGTATAAACAATCTCGGATAAAAATGAGATTGTGATATTTCCCTTACCTTTGGTCCGATATGATTTGTACGTGTCCGAACCTCCTGTATAATGAATTGAATAATGTTATTGACTTATTACAGAATCATAATTATTTTTATTATATCATATATGGTCATATTCTTAGCTTATTATTAGTAATATTTCATTACTACTTGTTATTCGGGTGTTTATTACTTTTTGTTCTTATGCGTGTTTTGTCGAATAAATTATTATTCTTCTATTTAGGTTATAGATACCTCATTTACAGAATGGTATTAGTGTAATATATATCATATTCATTAATTCAATTCATTTATATAATCATTATGAAATGAAGATCATGTAGAACGAGTCGCATCACATCGTGGAGACGGTATTCCGTACGTACGCACGAGTGATGATATCGTTCCTATGATCGTGGAATTGTATTAGAGTGTATGTATACTATTTTAGAATCAATATCACTTTATAATAGTCATATATAGTCATTATTTACACCATTATACCCATCCAAGTAAGGTGGTGGTGGAAAATAGATTACACCACGACGTGGAGTCGGTATTCCGTACGTACGCACGCACGGTGATTTCTTCTTTCTGTAGGATGGATAGATGGTGAAATAAGGTTGTTTCATACTTATAATAACATATCCTTATATGAGTGATACTGATGTTATTACTTCATAATGAAACAAATAAATAATAAGAAGTGGAAGAAGGAATAAAGATGAAAGAATCGGTAACGGACATTACCTCTTCTTTGAAGTGCTTCTTTGAGACCTCCTTTTAGGGCACTGAAATAGGTCTTTGAAGAAGACCAGAACCTCTAGGATGTTTCTACGGAAGTGTAGAGAATAAATTGTCAGGGTTTGGCCGATCTTGAAGGCTCAAAGTGGTGTGAGGAAGAGGGGGAGGAGGTGCCCTTTTATAAGGGAGGAGAGGGGCACCTTTGGAATAACTAAAAATATTATTTTATTATAAAGTAAAGTTCGGTTTTAAATAGCTAAAAATTGAGTTATTTAGAAGATAAGGTGGGGATGGGTCTAAATTCTCTAATCCAATAGAATTTAGACAAGTTTAGGTCATTATATTAACCTTAACTTTTAGTTTTAACTCTTTGTTAATTAGATTGACATTTACCATGTCACTTTGTATTTTTATATTATATAGTTAATAAACTTACCATATACATCCAAGAGACCCCCAAGTTGTGTTTTATTAATATATATAACCTTATCTAAGTCATTTGGACGAACCTTAGATTTTTATGAATAAAATAACAATTAATAATATAATATTTTTTTAAAAAACTATTTTATGTCAATTTTGACACTATTCAATAGTTGATTTTTTTGAAACACATAACAGAATGATTACTTCTACAAAAGTTAATTAACTCAATCCTAACATGTCATATTAACCTAGAAAATTAGTTTAGTTCATAAAAAGTCTCAAATTATATTTATTTGGGCATTTATAACATCAATTATGTCAATATTTCATTAATAAGATAATTACTATATCATCATTGTGTCATAAATAAATTAAATTATATATTGTCTAAAAATTACAAATAAAATACCATTATGTATTAAATATTTTTATATTTCTAATTACTATTTATAGTAGAATTTATCTTATGTATAACCCCATATTAAAAATGATTTACTTTTTAAACTTTGATTTTAACTATTTTAACCCTTCTTTAAATAAATTAATAATAAATGTCCTAATCTAATCCAAGTTGGCCTAAATGGTCATATTTTATTCCTAAGGTTGTTTTTGGTCGAATTACACTTTTTCAATAGAATTAGGACATGTGTTAGGGTAATATTAATATCATTTTTACCCTTAATTACCCTATTTACTTTTAACTGTGGTAAAAAAAATTAAAAAGTTACTATTCACCAAAAAATATTTTCATCTCATTGAACCACATTTTAGTCCTTGATGTTAACCGTGTCTCTCGGATTTTCGAAATTCCACTCACAGAAGCGGTAAAATTAAGTTCTATGAAAAATTCAGTTTTTTAACTACCACTTAGTGGTTTCACTATTCATCAAAAAAAAATGAAAGTTTCCAGAAAAATACCAAAAATTAGATCTAAGCTATATTTGATATTATGAATTCAAAAATGATGTCTATTTTATCAAATTCAAAACATATCAGTTGCATTAATTAATTTAAAAATTAATTCCCGTCGTCAAAACAAATAACGTGTTCTTAAGAGATAATAACTATCAAAAGATTGACACTTGTTTATGACTGGTTTAAATGTGAAATTACATCCAATGACCAACATTGTATTAAATTGTAAAAATATATTCTAAATATACTTTAAAACCACTCAAATTAATAATTTATCACTATTAATTATTTCGATTAAAAAAAGTTGTTTTTAATTATAATTTAGTAATTTTCACTATTCATCAGAATATAAAAGTTATCCGAAAAGTACCAAAATTTCACCTTAGGCTAAATTCGATACTCCGAATCCAAAAATCAAGTCCATTTTGAGAGCTAAAATTTCTAAAATTTTAAAAGGTGGTTATTACTATTCATGATGGCTAGTTTTAATAATATTTTAATAGCATATCGTTGTTTAGTGAAACTTGGTATTGCGTACTACACACGCTATCGAGGAAGGCCGCGATTGCGTGTAATGCAAGACAAGTCAAGGATGCGTGTTGAGAAAGCTCCTTTTGGTGTAGCGTACAACAGAATACATTAATGAAATTAAAAAGAATATTTTTTTTATAAAATCTCGGGCTGTTACAGTCCCGCTCGAGCTTAACATATTCAAGCTTAGATTGGGATTGGTCAAGAGCAAAGCCCAAAGATTCATCCTCCTTTCTGAGCTCTGAAAGATGGGATTTTTAGGGGGCACGTCTACTGGATGAGGCCATCACTTCCTTTGTCTAAGTAAATTGGATTTGTTAAATCCCTATATTTATACTAATCATGTGATCGCTATTCAAAATCTATATTAGCAACGGTCACAATTCTTAACATAAAAACAAAGAATTTGACATTTTATATAAAAATTTTACATAAAGAGACATTTAATTAGATCAATAGGGATTTCCATTAATGAATGTTTGGGTCATTACAATCTTCCCCCCTTAATAGATTTCTCCCTTGAAATTTCCTTTTCCCACACTAAAATAGATGTGGGTTACTCTACTTCATCATTTCCTCCAATTATAACATCTCTTCTTCAAACTTGTTGTTTCTCCACAACACCTTGATGAGGGGCATTGTCTTATTTCATAGAACTTTTTATCTATGATCTAAGATCTCCATTGGTTTCTCCTAATAAGAAAGATCATCCTCTAACTATACCACCTCTTAAGAGAGTACATGTGAAGGGTCCAATATGTACTTTCTTAAGAGGTATACATGAAAGACATCATGTACTTTGGCCATGGTAGGTGGAAGTGCTAGTCAATAGGCCACAACCCCGACACGATCAAGAATATCGAAGGGGCCGATGTACCTTGGACTTAACTTACCATTAATTACAAACCTCATGACATTTTTCCATAGAGATATGCATAGAAATACCATGTCTCCATCTTTAAACTCAAGGTCTCATCGATGGTTATCTGCATAAGTCTTCTGTCGAATCTGGGCTGCCTTGATATGCTGCTAAATGGTTTTCACCTTCTCCACCATTTCATTGACCATTACTAGTCCAAGAAGCTTACGCTCACCGACCTCATCCCAACATTCCAGTGTTCTGTACCTTTTTTCATAAAGGTATTCATATGGTGCCATTTGGATGATCGAGTATAAACTATTATTATAAGAGAACACAACCAGAGAAAGATGTTGATACCATCCTACATTAAATTCCATTGAGCACACTCTCAACATGTCCTCATGTGTTTGGATAGTCCACTCGGATTGACCATTAGTTTGAGGATGATTGGTCGTACAAAAGTTCAGTTTAGTATTCAGAGCATGTTGAAGATTCTTCCAAAACCTAAAGGTGAATCTTGGATCTCAATCTGACATAGTAGATGGTGGTACTCCATGAAGCCTTACCCTTCCCTGATATATATCTGTTCTTGTTTATTCAATGATAAATCCTCCCCCATAGCAATGAAGTGTGCATAATTTTTAATACGATCCACAACAATCTAGATTGCATTATTGCCTTTATATTTCTTCAGAAGTCTGGTGAAAATGTCCATCGTGATTTTCTCCCATTTCCATTTTGGTATGGGTAATGGTTGCATCATCACCTTAGACTTCTTCCTCTCTGCCTTCACTTGCTGACACACTAGGCCCTTTTATGCATATTCAACGATCTCCTTATTCATATTATACCACCAATAATGCTCTCTGAGATCATGATACATCTTTGTGTTTCTTGGGTGAATAGAGAAATCTGAACTATGTGCATCATCCAAAAGTTCCTTCTTCAGCTATGGACTTGATGGAACACATAGTCTTTTACCAAATCTCACAATTCCTTCTTCATTAACATTAAACTCCGAGGATTTCCCTTTTCTCGATAGCTTCCACTTTTTCCTGAATTCCCACATCATCATTTTGTGCATCCTTTAACCTTTCCAAAAGTAATGGTTGAGAAATAATTTGGGAAAGGATTGATGAATTCTCCTTCTTTATTATTCCCGTGTCTATCTTCATCAAATATAAGAATATTGGATCCTTTTCAATTCTCATATATGATAGAATCACAATGTCCTTTCTACTTAGGGAATTAGCCACCTTATTCTCTTTACCAGGGTGGTAATGGATTGAAAAAGCATAGTCTTTGATCATATATAACCATATTCATTGGCGCATGTTCAACTCTTTCTATGTGAATATATACTTGAGGATTTTGTGGTCCGTATATGTTTCACACTTCTCCCCAAAGATATAATGCTGCCAAATTTTCAAAGTGAAGATCACTACAGCCAACTTGAGGTCATGTGTTGGATAGTTCTATTTATGAACTTTAAATTTCCTTGAAACATAGGCAATGTATTTTTCATTTTGCATCAAAACACATCCCAGACCCTGCTTTGAAACATCATTGAATACCACAAAAAGTTCTCCACTTTTGGGTAAAGTGAGAACATGGGCAGTGATAAGCCTCCTTTTCAACTCCTTGAATCTTTCTTTTCATTCATCAATCTAAGAAAACTTTACTCCCTTTCGAGTTAGCTTGGTAATAGGGTTGGAAAATCATGAGAAATTTCTCAAAAATTGTCAATAATATACAACTAACCCCAAGAAGATACTTGTCACGAACCAAATCTGGTCACCACCGAAACCAGTGCCAAACCTGGACCGTAACAAGGCCCGAAGGGCGTTCCCGATCCCCACGGGCTGGCACAAGTGCCCGGGTATCATAAAATGAGAATTGGGAAGTGGAATGGGTTTAAAATAGTAAAAATTGAAGGAGTTATAGAAGAAACAAAATTAGTGTTTAAATCTGGAATTGGGCTCGTGATTTGGCCCAAATTTTCAAAACCCACCATTTTCACCAAAATGAGTGGTAAACCCCCCCAAAAAAATCAGGAATGGAAATTAAATGAAATATTAATATATAAAAAAGTCACATGTGTGACAATTCTCCCCACCATAATACTTTCCGCCCTCGGAAAGCCACATCAAGGAAAAAAAAAACACCAAACCCAACCGACAGGCAAAAAAAAGGACTCATTTTCTAAGATTTGCCCCCAAAGGCCAAAACACCTCCAGTGATCAATTAAGGAAGGAATACTTAACAACAAAAACATACACCTCATTACTGAAATTATCAAGCACATTCAAGATTTTTTTTCCTAAAATAATACTCCTCAAACACTATCTGAACAAGGCTCAAGAAATTTACCCAAACAAACAAGAACATCGAACAAGGTTACACTTACCTTGATATAACTAAACCATTGAGAAATCTCCAATCCCAACGTTTACTCAAGGAAGATGTATGTGGTTATATAGCTTCGAACGAGACTGCCCACATCCAATCCAAGACCAAGTACAAAAGTGAGTTACTGGTACAAGGATACACAAATGGGCTCCCCAACCATAAGAGACAACTTATTTTTTTTTCCGAGAAGAATCAAGACACTAACAGGGGAGCCCCGAACAAACTCCCCAGTACAAGGGGTAGAATCCCATTAGGCTTTTTCAAAATAATATACGTGAGACTCATAGTGGTTCTCCCCACCATAAGAACCATCCATCTTAACTGACCAATATGGGCCGGCATAGAAAAACCCCAAAACATAAAGAGTTGGGACGACAACACGGTTAGCCCGCACAGTTTGGGAAACTATGTGCTAACCATGTGGATCCTTATACCTACATGGTTTTCTAGGGAACGGTTACTAATAAGTGTTCACTCAACATGTCTAGAAATATCTAAAACCTTTCCCCCAAACCCAAATGGAATCAAAGGGGAAAAGAAATTCATTGAGAGATAACATGGGGATGAGGCCCGCCACCTCTTTCCACCGAACGTGAACAAATGAAGAAAGATGACAACAAAAAATGTTTAAACTATTCTCTTCTCTCATACTAAGAACATTTATTTGTTCAAGGTTAAAAACTGCCCTGGGATTTCCTCTGAATACGTGCCAGCTTCTCTCCGGGACCTATGGTTGGAGCTGGAATGATTGAAGTATCTTCGGCCTCGTAGTTAGGATTTGGAAACCCCCAAATAGAATTTATTCTTATGATTCTACAAACAACTACACGCAATCCCATATGGGTTCACCCAGACATAACACACTCCAGAACTCACTTTACCCTAACTTTTAAATTCACTGAAATAAGGGTTTAGAGGATGCACTCACATCACACCCTGCTTCTTCTGGTGAGAAACAACAGAAATAAAGGACACATATAAACACATTCCTCTAAAATAGAGGATGTCGAGATCTCCCAACAGGAAAAACAGTTTTGAAAAAAAAAAGACTCACATAATATTGTACAACTTCACCTTCGACGAATTAGGTAGCTTAAGAAACTAAGGTCTCTTTCAACCATCCACAAGCACTCTTACGCAAAAAGAGGATCCGAAAAAAAACCAAGAAAGTAAATGGTATAGAATCATTCTACAAATCTCATGAAAAGATTCCTTACATTGATCAACTGGAGGATTTTCCAATGGCAAAACAATCCGTGTTGCACTTCAGTTGTGTACTAAATCTTAATGGGGGAGCACCTTATCCAACGAGAGAACCCAAGGACCTAACCAAGCTGGTTCATTGGTAAAAACATGAAACAAAAAAGATCCAAACTCATTAATGGAACCATATTAATGGTATCCCGAAACATATATCATAGGAGACTACTAATCGGACCTTTTACCTATCTTTCCGACCAAACACAAACCCCAAAAAAAACAGTTCGAACAGGAAGGGTTCTTAGACTCAAAACATCCCACAACATCAACATTTTCCAAAAATACACAATATACACCATCCCAAACAATTCATCAAGAAAAAATGTTTTTATTTAAAACCATTTCTGAAAAAAAAACGGTTCAGCGGTGAGCGTATCCACCAATGGTACCCCGTGGGCCTCACACATGCATGTTTTTGTGCCACACCACGCACCCTCCTCATATCTGTCCTGGAACTCATCCAGTCATGCCATCAACCATATATCATCCCATATAACCCCATGAATGTGGTCACTCATGGAAATACCAAAGGTCAATGCACTAATTCTTTCCACTTTTCAAAACCAAAATGGTCAACCAACACATCATTACTATCAAAACCGCTAACCAGGAGGTCGAACCCAAATTACAGCATAAAAAAAAACTTTTCAGAAAGGCACAATCGTTCGAATGAAAACTCACATTCAAGTTATTTACATCAATTTCAAAACATCTCATCCCATAAAAAAACATTTTAATAGTTTAGAAAACTTTAATGGGAATACTTTTTCAAAACCAACTTCAATATAGTTTCTGCTTTCAAAAGAGGTGTAAGAACACAATTTTCCATTTCAAAATAATTCTGAATATTCAGTTCCACCATTTCATAAATCAAAACATTTCATATTTATTTGAAAATAATTTCACGAAAACATTCCACTTCCCAATTGGAATAACCTGATATATTAAAACCACCATATCCCTTTGGACCACATATAAATCCAAAATCATGATGGATTTGGGTTTTTGATTTAGGTAATGGGCCTGCCCGTAGGCCCATTTCCTGCTTTAATTTTTTTTTTAAATTTTCATATCTCATTCATTTTTTACTGTTTTCCCGTGATTCCACCTCCCTCTCAAAGCCAATACCCCGAGGATTGCACCAATTATCGGTTTCGCAATTTTGGAGCTCAGGAGAGCCGCGAAGTAGGGAAATATCTCATACTCTTTCTCAAATCGACCAGATTTGACGAGGTAAAATGAATCTTTCATAACTCCTTCAATTTTCATCATTTTTTCCCCATTTCAGTTCCCACATGACCTAATATTACTCCTTCGAACCTCCATACCATTTTTGGGTACTTGGAGATTCATATTTGGGTGGATTGGGGCCGATTTCTTCAAGATATTTCAATTAAGGGAACTCCTTCTTGGTTCCCTCCATCCTCTTTTTGTTTTATTTCCTATTTCTTGAAGTTCCTCATGTCCAGAAGTTAGGGTTATATCCTAAGGTCTGATTTGGTATCTTTTGGGTCAATTTTTGGTGGTCTAGGTCTGGATTTATATTCCTTGTGGTGCGGCGGTGGTGCGCTTAAGGTTTCGCACCAAATTTTGAGGGTTTCAACTCAAAAGGTAGGTGATTCCATGTGTAACCATTTTATGATGAGTTAGCTTGCTTGTTTTATTAATTTAGTATGTTTATAATCTGTCTTGTGTGGTTTGAAAACTGTTTTTGATGAATTTGGTTGAACATTTAATTTTTAGTTGTATTTTAGCTTGAAATTGGGTACTTTTCATGTGTGACTCTTGGGGTAATGTTTGGATTTAGTTTATAACATATGAAAGTGATTTATTAGTCTTGAAAGGGGCTGCCAACTCTGTTTTGTTAATTCCTTATTATCATGTGGGCCTTGAAAACAGGTTTTTTGAATGAGTTTAAGTTGTAAAACTGTGTTGTACTTTTTGAAGGAGATTTATGAAAACGTGTGTTTTTCATGTGTATCTTTGTGGTATTATTTGATGTATTTTTATAACATTTGGGGGTTCTTTAATAATTGTTTTAGGGCTGAAAATTCTGTTTTGGATTGTTATTGTTATGATTTTGGTTTTGAATGAGGTGTTTGAAATGGGTTTAGAGTGCAAACAATGGTTATACCTCTTGGGTTTGTTTTATAAAAATTGCAAATGTTTTATTTTGTTAAACAAAGTTGGGAAAGGGTTTATATGTACTGTTTGGGTGAGTGTGTTCACCTAATGTGGGTTTTTAATGGTAAAGTGGTGATTTGAGATGTCAAACATTTTTAGAATGTTTTATAAATTGCCGAAATATTTTACTAAATTGTGTTTTGTGTGCGAAACACGGGTGTGGGATGTTTCGTGTGAGTTTATTGATAAAATTAATTGTGAAGGTGAGAAGGGTATTATGTGACATGTGTGTGGGATGTTTTTTTGAGTTGAATATCTTGTAATGGTTTTATAAAATCATTTAAAGGATTTGTGTAAGTGTTAAAGAAATGTGAAAAGTGTTGTAGGGAATTTTGGTGTGAGTTTGATTTCAAAATGCATTTGAATGAATAGTGGAATTTGTGACTTGTGTGATGTACATGGGGCTGTTTGGTTAATGTGTGATGTGGAATTGATATTTTCATGTGAAAACTATACTTCTTGGATTGTTGAACTTGTTTGAGCACAAAGGGAAAACCCGGGTATCTAGGTGGGTGGACGTGTACTAGTATGCTAGTGAATCCGTGGGGTTTGGCCTCAGTTTCACTTAGCAAGATTGACGCTTACAACTCTAACTAAACAATGATGATGATGATTGGGGACCACTACGTTATGGGTATGATACCTACTAGTGGCTCGTGCACTAGAATGGATATTTTTTTGTCGTTACTCTCACCGAGATACGAGGTACCTGGGACCCACAGCTAGCTAGTGCCTAGGGGTTATTTACTATTACTTGTGCTCATTAGATCCTTTGTACTTACCGTCGGTATACAGTATTGTTGGCTGGAAAATTCAGTAGCTTTGTCATTTATTTTAAAATTGTTTTTCCTTTAAAATTATCTCACATGAAAACTGTTTTCATTTATTATTTCATCCTTTAGAAAATTGTAACTAGCATTTATTATTTACAAAACATCCAATGCTTTTTGTCATGAAATGTTTATCACATGGAATCTCATAGAGGTGGTATCCTACTGGGCTTTCGCTCACACCCTACTTACACCTTTGGGTGTAAGTATACTTGCTTATTTTATGTCACAGGTTTGGGTACAGGTTTTATGCCTTTGGTTTGGGTTTTTAGCGGTCCATCGTGGTGGAGTGTCGTGGAGGTGGCTTGAGGGAGTTGCCCCATGCCATGAGGGTTCTTGGGCTATTACATTTTTGTTTTGTACCTTTGGTATAGTCTTTTTGAATTATTTTAAGCTATGTAATTCAGTTCTGAATTTATGTAAAACATTGTTTGGTTTGAAAAATCCAGATTCGTTTTATTGGATTCTTTTGTTGTTTTAAGTTTATAAACTCGGGTAAATCGTTCCCAATTCTCATTTTATGATACCCGGGCACTTGTGCCAGCCCGTGGGGATCGGGAACGCCCTTCGGGCCTTGTTACGGTCCAGGTTTGGCACTGGTTTCAGTGGTGACCAGATTTGGTTCGTGACAATACTGATATATGTTACCGATGTTGGCCTCATCCATCCCTCAATTGCATCTGTTTTAGAGGAATCCATAGATATCCCATTGGTTGTGATGAAATGGCCCAAGAATGAGACCTCCTTCAACCTGAACTCTCACTTTCTATACTTTTCATAGAGCTTATCCTTCCTCAAGGTCTCTAGTACAGTTCTTAGATGCTCCTCATCATCCTCCTTGGTTTTGGAGTATATCATAATATAATCTATAAAGACCACCACATATTTGTCGAGGTAATCTATAAAGACTCTATTCATCAAGTCCATGAAGATTTCTGGATCATTATTGAGTCCAAAATGCATTACTATGAATTTAGAGTGCCCGTATATTGTACGAAAAGTAGTCTTGGGGATATATTCCTTCTTCACCCTTACTTGATAATATCTCGACCACAAATCCACCTTGGAGAAATATTGTTCTCCATGCAGCTGATTGAAAATATCATCAATTCATGGGAGAGGATACTTTTTCTTTTTTGTGATTTTGTTTAGCTCATGATAATTGATGCAAAGGGGCACTGAACCATACTTTTTCTTGAAGAAGAGGACTGGTGCACCCCATGGTGAAGCACTTAAGAATATAAACCCTTTATCCAGATCCTCCTGTAGTTGTTTCTTCAGCTCATCAAGATCTACAACAGCCATTCTATATGGAGTCTTGGATATCATCAACACCCTAGGTATAAGATCAATTGAGAATTCAACATCTCTTCTCGGTGGAAGGCCATGTAATTCCTCGGGAAACACTTCAGCGAATTCCCTCATAATAGGAATGTCTTCAAGGATAGTTTCTTCCATGTACTCAATCATCTGAGCCAGATACATGTGATCATAGGGAAGTAATATCCATGATTGATATGATGGAGCTAAAGAAGATTCATCTTCCTTCTTTCACATGTATAGAATCATGGGTCAATTATCCACATGGAGAGTGATTTCCCTCTCCTGACAATTTATGTTGGATCTATATAAGGAAAGTCAATCCATGCCAAGAATCACATCAAATTCCACCACAGGGAGTATGGCGAGGTTCACCAGGAAGTTTAATCCATATATTATGATAGGGTAGGAGTTATATTCATGGGATGCAATGATTGCCCCATTTTTTGTACTCACCGACATCTCCACTTCCATGATTTGTGGTGGTGCTGGGATTGCTATACTAAACATCCAGGATATAAAATAATGCGTATAACCAGAATCAAAAAGAAAGTTTGCTATTATTGAATGAATAACTATTATACCTATCACCACTTCGTTGTTGGGGTTCACTTCAGCTGTAGTGATGGAAAAATCTCTCCCTTGCTGCCTTGGAGGTTGTTGGTGTCCTATGAAAAGACTTGTCTTAGGGCACTAATTTGTAAGATGCCCTGGTTCTTTGCAGTTGTAGCAATGAACCAAGCGGTGAGGTTCTAACAGAGCATCCCTCTTCTCTATCGCAACCATGAGTCTTTCTTGCCGACAGTTAATAGCTAGGTTCCCATCTCTTAAACACTTAAATCATTTCCTTGTCCCCTTCAGGAAATTTCTGGGGTGCTTCTTTCCACACCTTTGACAAGTGGGGTGCTAGATCTTCTTAGCACCATTGGATTTATCCATCGGACCGCCAGAATTGAATTCCACCTTACGATTCTTATCCCCATGATACCTTTGAAATTATATGATCTTCATTTCAAACTTGAGGGCATATCAAACAATTTCCTCACAGCTGTCGAAGTCACGGATCACCAATGATTTCCGCATGTTAGGTTTCAGCCCACCAAAGAAGCGGTCAACCTTGCATTCGGGGGTAACGACAAAGACGGATGTGTATTGTGAAATCCTTGTGATGTTTTCCTCATACGCTCCAACAGATTCATCATATTTTTTCTTGAGGGCAAGGAAGTACCTTTCCATCTTAAGCTAGAGGGAGCGTGGAAAATATTTTTCGAAAAACATCTTTCGGAAATCCTTCCATTCTAATGCCTCGATCTCCTGCTCAGGCTTCATATTTTTGATCAAAATCCACAATTGATCAGCTTCACCCTCCAAACGATAAGAATCCAAGAGAACCTTCTCTTATTCAAAACATTGAAGGATGGAGAAGATCTCTTCAATGAAGTTGATCCATTGTTCATCAATTGAGGGATCAGATGATCCATTAAAAGTAGGAGGACTTTGTTTTAATAATATCTCGATAACAACTTGTTCTTTCTTAGGGGGTTTGAACGTTCCTCTTGGCCCATGTTTCTATTCAAATCTTGAGTTAGATGAGATAGAAGCATGGAAAAGTTCACGATTCCCACTCCCATTGGATTGAGCATCTCATTAGTACAATCATCACATTGATCTTCCCATATTTTGTAAGCCCGAGTCCTCCTATTACCGGCTATTGGATGGAAGAAAATGAAAGATAGGGGTAACACATAAATGGTAATACAAGGAAAAAACTGAAGACCTATAAATATCTCTGATTTCCTTAACAAATGAATATATTGGCTTTAGCCTATGTTATCCATGATCTACTTTCTAACATATATTCTTTGGGCATTTTTTGTCGCTTAATAATGGTTCATACTAAGATTATAAATTTACCAAAGCAAATCCCCCGGGATTGTCATAACCAAGATTGCATTAGGACCTGTTGTTGTTCACTAGTTCCAATTCGAATCTAGCTCAAAGTGGTTATTTTGGGTTTTACCCATAGGATACATCTGTGCCAGAGCCTCCTATACCTGCTCGCATCCAGAAAAGGATTTATTTGCGTGATAAACCACTTAATAAATACTCACCAAAACATAGGGATGTTATTATTATACTTATTCTTGTCTCCAATGCTTTACTAGGGTTTTCTAATCCTAATCCCAAAAATAACTAAACCTATCCTATGATACCAACTACGACAACTCTGCTCTTTATTACACAATTAAATATAATTTATTACATAAAAATCACTTGATACAACATAGAAGATCATGATTCATAGTGTATATGGTGCTTAGGATCATTACATAACAACATAAAACACGAAACACAACATCTTTATTGAAAACTTCTTTGACAGGACCACTACATTCCCTCATACTTAACATTGTATGGGATAACCTAAGGACATGCATAAGATCAGGGAGAGCTATAAAGACTAGTAAGGGAATAATCATGGAATAACATGAGGAATACAATACATGCTAGAAAATAGGGATATCAATAGAGCACAAGAGAATCATAAACATAAAGGAATGATAAAGTATGATAATCATAACATGGAAATGTAGCAACAACACTTAACATGGAATTAGCATGAGTGAAGGCTCATTGCATATGGAGCTTGAGTAAACCCTCATTGCACATGAAGCATCAGTAAAGCATAGTTTCACTTGAATTATCATGATTAAACACCCATTTCACATGATGTATCATGATACTATACTTTACTAAATGAATTGGAGTGCTATCAGGGCACACCCATCTTAAACATTTCACATTATGCATAAGTGTGCCACATGGATCATAAAACATTGAATCATTCCACACAATCATTTTTCCATGAAAAAAGAATGTATAATACATAAATTAATATATTTAAACAATAATTAAATTTTCATAAAGGTGAGTACCCTTGTTAGAGAAATGAGCATGGTATTCATTACACAATGATTTTGGATTGGAAAAACGCGGTGCAATTTCGGCAGCATAATGACATGACATAAGAACTCATAAAAATGGTTGAAGAGAGAGAAAGGGGTGTATCATCATATTTACATTACATGGACAGTAAGTGGGTCATGTAGATACATGTACCAACAAATGTAATGGAATTTAGATTCATGATACAAAATAATTACTTGAATGTAAAGGAGGAGAGAGAAATTCCTTTCAGAATTTCGGCATAGTAACAGGTGTACATGGTAGGAATTTAATGAGAGAGAAAGGGGTATCCCATCATTCAAATATAAATAGGGTAGTATGGGGGAGGTGAGAAACCATAACCCAACATTTATAATTTAAATTAAAAGGGTATATCAACTTAATTAATATTGGACAAAAAACGAGAAAAGAAGAAAAAACCGTTACTTGGAAGTGTGCTTCCATTGGCTTGAGAGAGACTTCTTGGGAGTTTGGGGCACCTTTGGAGGATTATAGAGAGAGGAGGGTATAGTTTGGACGAACTAAAAAGGATTTGAGTGAGGTGTATGTGGGATCTTGGGTGGGTTTATATAGGAAAGGTGACATAATTCTTTATTATTTAGGTTTGGGACACCTCACATTAAACTAATCCAAAACACAAACCAGTCCATGGTTTTTGCCCATGGTTTTTGGAAAAGGGGACTGGAAAACAATATTTTATAAGGACAAAGTGAGAACATCTTAAAATAACGGGGTTTCATATGTGGAGGTGAGTCACACTCCCAAGGAAAACAATTTTAAAAAGACAAAATGTTTAATAAGTCTTGAAGGGTCCACTAAAGCTTTGTAAAATAAATAAAACAAACCCAAAATCAAATTATTTTAATGGAAAAACATATATTGTCTAAAAAAAAGTTTATATTATTTTATTACATCACTATTGGGTCATTATGATGTCATAAAACACAATATATATTTAAACGGTATTTAATTTTGACCCAAAAATTTGACTGTCTCAGAAAATTTTGAACAATTCACCATTGGATAATTTTGACATTTTGATTCCAGAAATAATATTCATTTTATCTAAATAATTTTCTAAATATGTTAATTTTTACTTTTAAAATAAAAACCAACATTTATCGAAAATTCAATGGCTTCGATAAAAATGGCTTTCAAACCTTAATAAAAATTACAATTGCATTCATGAAAATATAAGATCATTTATATTTAATAAAAATTAATTTTATAATAATAATAATAATAATAATAATAATAATTTATTAGAAAAATATATTAATTCATCAAAGTATATTTCTTAGTTGAACATTAACTAAAAATACTATTTGTGCTTTAAAAACTATTTACAAGGTAACAATAATAAAATGAAAGTATATTAATTATTATATACAAAAATAATGTAAATAACCAGAGTGATAAGGTCTTGTTACATAACCCCATATAACACCCACATAAGACTAAAGAGTAAGGTGTGCAATGGTGACCGCATCTTGGGGTGGCTTGAATGACATTGCTCGGGTGGTAATCTCTATCAACTTCCACTTCTCTCATAGGTGGTCCTGCTAGAGCTTAACATATTCAAGCTCATCTTGGACTTGGTCAAGAGTGAAGACCAAAGATACAACCTCCTCTCCGAGCTCTGATAAATGGGCTTCATATGGGGCAGATCTACTGGATGAGGCCATTACTTTATTTGTTTGAGTAAATTAGATTTGTTGAAGCCCGATATTTATACTAATCATGTGATCAATGTTCAATGAATATATTAGCAATGATCACAATTCTTAACATAAAACCAAAGAAGTTGACATTTTATATAAAAATTTTTCATAAAGAGACATTTAATTAGATCAAGAGGGATTTCCATTAATGAAGGTTTGGGTCCATACAAGAACTTTCTAGAATTTTGGTAATGTAGAGATTTTGTGTGTTTTACAAGAAATACATCCATGTATAGATACTAGCCGATAGAGGTGGCCCTGAAACTGATATACCTAGGAGTGAAAACACTGATAAGGAGTTTCGGTCTTGACCCAGGGTATCCTGGTACACAACAACGGGCCTTGCTGCACTCTTTATTACGACACCTTTGGGGGATATATTTAGGATTATTCACATATTCATTACAATCCATTTTAAAGTATTTATAAGTATATACCTCTTAAAAGAATACATTTGTATGATTATGAATTTTATCTATAAACTGTTCAATTTATGTTAAGTGTTTTACATGTTTGGAATTACGTATTGTGATTCATAAACTAATATAGTGTATGCCATTGTTTAGAAATGGCACATAGTGGAATGTATGAAAACCATATCAATGCATGTAATCCATGTATGGATTTTCCTCCTACTCAAGATAATAATAGTGGAGCTCGTGATGTATCTGATGCTGATCAACTTATCACTATACTGTGACAACTCACTCAGGTTATGAATTATAACTTTACCCATATGGAGCACCTTGATCCACAACGTAGAGGATCAATGTTAGAACTCTTCATGAGGAAACAACCACCAACAGTAAATGTGACTACAAATACATTTTTAGCTAAACAATGGATATGTTCCTTAGAGAAAATATTTCATTCTTTGGGGAGTAGAGAAACGGGAAAAAGTTGTTATGGTAGTTTATCTGTAACAGCCCAAGATTTTATAAAAAAATATTCTTTTTAATTTTATTAATGTCTTGTGTTGTACGCTACACCAAAAGGAGCTTGCACAAAACACATCCTTGACTTGTCTTGCATTACACGCAATCGCGACCTTCCTCGATAGCGTGTGTAGTACGCAATACCGAGTTTCACTAAACAGCGATATGCTATTAAAACTAGCTGTTATGAATAGTAATAACCACTTTTTGAAATTTTGTAAATTTTATTTTTCAAAATGGATTTCATTTTTGGATTCGGAGTATCGAATTTAGCCTAAGGTGAAATTTTGGTACATTTCGGATAACTTTCATATTCTGATGAATAGTGAAAATTACTAAATTATAATTAAAAACAACTTTTTTAATCGAAATAATTAATAGTGATAAATCATTAATTTGAGTGGTTTTAAAGTATATTTAGAATATATTTTTACAATTTAATACAATGTTGGTCATTGGATGTAATTTCACATTTAAACCAGACATAATCAAGTGTCAATCTTTTGATAGATATTGTTTCTTAAAAACACGCTATTTGTTTTAACAACGGGATTTAATTATAAAATTAATTAATGCAACTTCTATGTTATGAATTTGGTAAAATAGACTTCATTTTTGAATTCGGAATATGAGATATAGCTTAGGATGAAATTTTGGCATTGTTCTGAAAAACATCAATTTTTGATGAATAGTGAAACTACTAAGTGGTAGGTTAAAAACTGAATTTTGCATAAAATTTAATTTTACCGCTTCTGTGAATGGAATTTCGAAAATCCGAGAGACACGGTTAAAATCAAGGACTAAAATGTGGTTCAATGAGATGAAAATAATTTTTTGGTGAATAGTAACTTTTTACTTTTTTTACCACGGTTAATAGTAAATAGGGTAACTAAGGGTAAATATGATATTAATATTACCCTAACACATGTCCTAATTCTATTGGACAAGTGTAATTCGACCAAAAACAAACTTAGGAATAAAATATGACCATTTAGGCCCACTTGAATTAGATTAGGACATTTATTATTAATTTATTTAAAGAAGGGTTAAAATAGTTAAAATCAAAGTTTAATAAGTAAATCATTTTTAATATGGGGTTATACATAAGATAAATTCGATTGTAAATATTCATTAGAAAGCTAAAAAGCTTTCCTACATGATGGTATTTTATTTGTAATTTTTAGACATCAAATAATTTAATTTATTTATGACACAACGATGATGCAGTAATTATCTTATTAATGAAATATTGACATAATTGATGTTATAAACACCAAAATAAATGTAATTTGAGATTTTTTATGAATTCCACTAATTTTCTAGGTTACTATGATATATTAATGTTGATTTAATAAACTTGGTTCGAACATATAATTCTGTTATGACTTTCACAAAAATCATATATCAAATAGTGTCAAAATTGACACAAAATAGTTTTTAAATAAAATATTATATTATTAATTGTTATTTTATTCCTAAAAATCTAAGTTTCGGCCAAATGACTTAGATAAGGATATATATATTAATAATAAACAATTTGGGGTTCGTTTGGCATGTTATAGTAAGTTTATTAACCATATAGTGAAAGAAAACAAAAGACACGGTAAAAGTTAAATTATTTAACTTAGAGTTAAATCTAATTGATAAGGTTTAAAATAATATCCAAACATGTCTAAATTTAATTGGTTGATGAGATTACAACCCTATCTCATCTAATCTTCTAATATGAGTCATTTTTGGAGGTTTTTAAGTGGGGTTAGATTTATTATAAATTAATATGTTTAAGAATTCCTAAGGTGCCCCTCTCCTCCCCTATAAAAGGACACCTCCTCCCCCTCCTCCTCACACCAATTTGAGCACTCAAGCTCGGAAAACCCCTGCCAATTTCTCCTCTCCACTTCCCTAGCAAAATCCTATAGGTTCTGGTCTTCTTCAAAGACCAATTTTAGTGCCCGAAGAGGAGGTCTCAAAGAGGCACTTCAAAGAAGAGGTAATTATCGTTACCAATTCTTTCATCTTTATTTCTTCTTCCACTTCTTCTTCTTAGGTTGTTTCATTATGAAGTAATAACATCAGTATCACTCATATACGGATATGTTATTATAAGTATGAAACAACCCTATTTCACCATCTATCCATCCTACGGAAAAAGAAATCACCGCGCGTGCGTACGTACGGAATACCGTCTCCACGCCGTGGTGTAATCTATTTTCCACCACCACCTTACATGGATGGGTATAATGGTGTAAAGAATAACTATAAATAGTTATTAAAACATCATATTGATTCTGATATATTGTATAATCCACTCCAATTCAATTCAATATTTATAGAAATGATATCATCGCTCGTGCATACGTACGGACTACCGTCTCCACGACGCGATGAGATTCATTCTCCATGTTAACCATTTAAGAATGATTATAATGTATATATAAGAAATAATAATGAAATATATGACATTATAAAGCTACTGGATTTATGTATATATATACATATGTATGTCATCTACTTACTTCCATTTCAAGACAATAAGAAAAGGAAAACAGCGTTCATGCGTACGTACGGACTACCGTCTCCATGAACGGTGTTTTTCATTTTATTTATCTACCTTTTATATATATATATACTGAATATATATGATATATAAATCATATTTTATATTCTGGAAGTAAGTAAATCATGATATAAGTAATAATGATGTCAAAAACAACAAGTCAAAACACCTACGATAAATGAAACGATTTTACCCAAAACGCTTCTTTAACATGGAGTTTACAAAAGAACGGGTAATATAATGTCATAAGTGAACCATATATGATATCATAACCATGAATATGATTCTGTAATAAGTCAATAACATGATTTAAATCATTATACAGGAGGTTCAGACACTTACAAAGCAAGTCGGACCTAAGGTAAGGGAAATATCACAATCTCATTTTTATCCGAGATTGTTTATTCGTAAGTATTTACTGGGGTGTATTTTATCATCCACATCCATGTTTCATCAAAATGTAATATTATTTCCATCCACCTACAATTGTTTAAAACCATTTTTACCCTTCGGTGAGTTTTTAGTAATATGTATGAAAGGAATCTTTTGTCGTACGAGGTACTTTTTGACTTTTCCGACAAAAGTACGAAGAATGTTTTTTTTAACTTATACGGCAAGAACGGATTTATACTGTTTTATAAAGCCTTATTTTCATGAAGATTCCTCTAAAAGATTTCATGACTATTTTCAATAAAATCTCTTTCTTTTAAAATTGCATGATGTTTTGTGAAAAGAAATTGATTTTGAAGAAGAAAGGATATTTTCCTCAAGAATTCATTTCAAGTGTTTTATCAAAATTATTTTCCATCTAAGATAATAAAGGGTTCTGTTTCTATCCATATTTTTACATTGATTTGACTATGTTGTGATGGAATTATGTTTATGAATTCCTTTATCTTATAAGAATGGTTTTATGATGTCATGTTGTTTAAGAATCCCATTTTTATTACATGGGTTATGAAATGATGTATGATTTATGATTTTGTGGCACACATAAGAAAGGAGTCATTATAAGATGGGTGGGACCTATATCTCCCTCCAATGCATTGGGTAAAGATTTCATATCTCATGAGATAGACATGGCTGGAATGGTAGGTTATACCGATTCAGTGAAACATGACTGAAACGAGGATTACTCGATTCAGAAAGGGACTTTGTCCACTAAGATAGTCTTGGCAATGAGTCTTGACTAACAAGAAATGATTCTCTATGATTATGTGTGTATGCCACAATGAGTAATGTTTTATGTAAGGGTTTCATTTTCACTACTATGATTTATCCCATGTTATGAAATTATGCTCTCTTTTGCAGGTTAAGATTTCCAAAAATGTTATGTTCTTATGAAAATTATGTGATTGATATTTCTTTTGTTTACCCTTACTGAGCATTTGAGCTCACCCTTTTATGTTTTCTTTTCCCCAGGATATAAAGAAAGGTTTTAGGTAAAAAAAAGGAAGATCTTTGTGGGAGATTTTGAAGATCTTTCACCAGGATTAGAAGATTACGTTCCGAGTTTCCAAAGACACTAAACTATTACGATCCTTGTGTGTGTGTTTTTGTTATGTACTAAGTATTCCGCAAAAGTAATGTAATGTCAATGTACGTCAAGATACGGGTCTCTACAGTTGGTATCAGAGGAAAGGTTTAGTCAACCTTTGGAAACTAGGATGCGAAAACGTTAGTGAGATCCCTAGAGATATTTCTAAGGTATGTCTAGGGATGTCTCTAAGGTTAAGTATACGTATAGGTTATAGTAATAGAATTACGCTAACGATCATAGAATTAAACCTAAGATGTTGGATATTGAAGGTACTCCCCCTTTATTATGTTGTTTTCCCTAGCATGATTTTTGCCTCTCACACTATTCTTTATGGGTTTTAGACGATGGCTGGAACCCGAAGGAACCGTGTTGATCAATGCAATGGACAATGCAATGATTGCCCTCCTGAACAAACAAATGTTATGGGAGATGGAGTGAAAAATCCTATTGCTATACTTACACAAGCTATGAATCATTCTGGACTTCCAAATGAGCAGAGAAGGGAACAATATTCTATTGAGTCCTTCATGAGGCAACGTCCACCTTCTTTCAGTGGGTCTACTGATCCATTAGTTGCTGAACAATGGATTAGTACTACTGAAAAGATATTTTCAGTTCTTCAATGTTCTGAACATGATAAAGTCATCTTAGCAGTATATCGTTTGGAAGGTGAAGCTGATCAATGGTGGAATCTTATCAAGAATACGAGGCCAAGAGATGAAATTGAGTCCATGGAATGGGACAAGTTCAAGAACTTGTTTTTCAGTAAGTACTTCCCTCGTATTCTTCGAACAAAGATGGAGAAAGAGTTTCTTGAACTGAAGCAAAGGGATGATGAATCTGTTGGTACCTATGAAGCAAATTTTACAAGACTTGCAAGGTATGCTTCTGGAATTATCATCCAACCTGAAAGTAAAGTTGATCGATTTTTCAGTGTCTTAAAACCAAGTCTTCGAAGGGCATTAGCTATAAGAGACTTCAGTAGCTATGAAGAAATTGTGCGTTGTGCTATCAAGGTAGAAATGGAAGTTGGTGTTACATATCCATCTCATGGTTTTGACAAGAAACGAAAGATGGAGTTCAAGGAGAAATCCCAGAATAATGGTGAAAAGAAGATGAATGTTTCCTTATGCACAAAGTGTGGAAAGAAGCATGGTGGAGATTGTCTTAAAGGGACTAGAAAATGTTTTAAGTGTGGAAAAGAAGGTCATCGAGCAGCTGAGTGTCGAAGTAATGGAAAAAGGTTTTCTAATGATGTGAATAAAGCAAACACTGCAGAGAACGCACTACCAACACTTCAATGCTTCAAGTGCAAAGAAATGGGGCATTATGCTAATAATTGCCCTAATCCAAGGGTTAGTGATGATCAACATGAGAAACCACTTAAGGCAAAGGACAAAGGGAAGTCACATGCGATCACTATTGGCGATGTTGAATATGACAATGATGTGGTGGAATGATTAAGTGTTTATGTAATGGGATTCCAAAATAATGTTTTATCATGGAGTATTGGAATATTTATGTATTGGTCTAATGTGGTATTCAAAGTGATTGAGATAATATGCGCATAATGAAGGGAAAATGAGAAAATTAATTGTTTAACAGTATTCATGAGCTCATGATTGATATAAGGACTAAGTGATATCATGGTTTGAGTATATAGAATTTTGAGGATTTTGGTATGTGGAAAGTGTTAACTTTTAACTGCACTCATGTTTTCACTAAGGTATTCAAGAGAATACACGATTAAGGACTTTGAATGTTTGGAATGTGACCAACAAGACATATCTTATGATATGTGGGGATCAACGACAGTATTAAATCTCTGGTAATCGATGTCACTATATTATGAGAGTGGACTGCAGTATTATGTATAAGCCTAAAGATTAGACTGGATTATGTTGGACATAAGTTAGTATTGTTTAAGGATAGAAGATTTTCTATATTATTGATGGGATGTTATAGTAACGTAGTTTTAGAAAAAGGGACAACCTACAGGACGGGCGACAGCCCATCGCTTCGGACAAGGCTGTAGGAATCGAACCCACAACCGAAGTGCGACTGGCCTTTATCGCCTACCACTAGCCTACAGGAAGTCCCTGTTTAGTAGAAACTAGTTTTATTATATTAAGCAGTATGATATATGAAGTATAAGTCCATATGTGATTAATCTCACTATAGATCGACTTATGTATATAATTTTGCTAACCTTTTGTTTGAAACAGATGGAATGACCCGTCATTCTATCACATGATCTGCTAACACTTCACGAATAACAAATTCAACTTCATTTATTTAAGAGATGAAGTGGAAATTGTTAAAGGCACGAACAACAGTGAGATTGTACCAAAATAAAGTAAGTATTTATTCTAATTCAAATTCTTTAACTTTAGGGAAATGATCTTGAAAACCAAAAATGTTGTCCTAGTTCTCTTATACCTGATGAATCAGATGGTACCATATATCATCACAAATCTATGGATTTGTGATTACTGGCTTTTCCATAGCCATGTTCTCTACCACTCTCCATCAGAACATGATGCTTAGATTTCTCTTCCATATCCATATTTTCACCTATGTGGAAACCCAGTGATTAGTTTATTTGGGTAATCGTTACATTTCATACTTTAGTTTTTAAAGCCATGTTTTGGTATTCCCTTTTACTATGTGGGTTTCTATTAAAGAAACTTTCAAATAGTAAACCATTTATAACCCCGACGAATTTCGAGGGCGAAATTCATTTTAAGGGGGGTAGAATGTAACAGCCCAAGATTTTATAAAAAAATATTCTTTTTAATTTTATTAATGTCTTGTGTTGTACGCTACACCAAAAGGAGCTTGCACAACACACATCCTTGACTTGTCTTGCATTACACGCAATCGCGACCTTCCTCGATAGCGTGTGTAGTACGCAATACCGAGTTTCACTAAACAGCGATATGCTATTAAAACTAGCCGTTATGAATAGTAATAACCACTTTTTGAAATTTTGTAAATTTTATTTTTCAAAATGGATTTCATTTTTGGATTCGGAGTATCGAATTTAGCCTAAGGTGAAATTTTGGTACATTTCGGATAACTTTCATATTCTGATGAATAGTGAAAATTACTAAATTATAATTAAAAACAACTTTTTTAATCGAAATAATTAATAGTGATAAATCATTAATTTGAGTGGTTTTAAATTATATTTAGAATATATTTTTACAATTTAATACAATGTTGGTCATTGGATGTAATTTCACATTTAAACCAGACATAATCAAGTGTCAATCTTTTGATAGATATTGTTTCTTAAAAACACGCTATTTGTTTTAACAACGGGATTTAATTATAAAATTAATTAATGCAACTTCTATGTTATGAATTTGGTAAAATAGACTTCATTTTTGAATTCGGAATATGAGATATAGCTTAGGATGAAATTTTGGCATTGTTCTGAAAAACATCAATTTTTGATGAATAGTGAAACTACTAAGTGGTAGGTTAAAAACTGAATTTTGCATAAAACTTAATTTTACCGCTTCTGTGAATGGAATTTCGAAAATCCGAGAGACACGGTTAATATCAAGGACTAAAATGTGGTTCAATGAGATGAAAATAATTTTTTGGTGAATAGTAACTTTTTACTTTTTTTACCACGGTTAATAGTAAATAGGGTAACTAAGGGTAAATATGATATTAATATTACCCTAACACATGTCCTAATTCTATTGGACAAGTGTAATTCGACCAAAAACAAACTTAGGAATAAAATATGACCATTTAGGCCCACTTGAATTAGATTAGGACATTTATTATTAATTTATTTAAAGAAGGGTTAAAATAGTTAAAATCAAAGTTTAATAAGTAAATCATTTTTAATATGGGGTTATACATAAGATAAATTCGATTGTAAATATTAATTATAAAGCTAAAAAGATTTCCTACATGATGGTATTTTATTTGTAATTTTTAGACATCAAATAATTTAATTTATTTATGACACAACGATGATGCAGTAATTATCTTATTAATGAAATATTGACATAATTGATGTTATAAACACCAAAATAAATGTAATTTGAGATTTTTTATGAATTCCACTAATTTTCTAGGTTACTATGATATATTAATGTTGATTTAATAAACTTGGTTCGAACATATAATTCTGTTATGACTTTCACAAAAATCATATATCAAATAGTGTCAAAATTGACACAAAATAGTTTTTAAATCAAATATTATATTATTAATTGTTATTTTATTCCTAAAAATCTAAGTTTCGGCCAAATGACTTAGATAAGGATATATATATTAATAATAAACAATTTGGGGTTCGTTTGGCATGTTATAGTAAGTTTATTAACCATATAGTGAAAGAAAACAAAAGACACGGTAAAAGTTAAATTATTTAACTTAGAGTTAAATCTAATTGATAAGGTTTAAAATAATATCCAAACATGTCTAAATTTAATTGGATGATGAGATTACAACCCTATCGCATCTAATCTTCGAATATCAGTCATTTTTGGAGGTTTTTAAGTGGGGTTAGATTTATTATAAATTAATATTTTTAAGAATTCCTAAGGTGCCCCTCTCCTCCCCTATAAAAGGACACCTCCTCCCCCTCCTCCTCACACCAATTTGAGCACTCACGCTCGGCCAAAACCTGCCAATTTCTCCTCTCCACTTCCCTAGAAACATCCTAGAGGTTCTGGTCTTCTTCAAAGACCAATTTTAGTGCCCTAAGAGGAGGTCTCAAAGAGGCACTTCAAAGAAGAGGTAATTACCGTTACCAATTCTTTCATCTTTATTTCTTCTTCCACTTCTTCTTCTTAGGTTGTTTCATTATGAAGTAATAACATCAGTATCACTCATATACTGATATGTTATTATAAGTATGAAACAACCCTATTTCACCATCTATCCATCCTACGGAAAAAGAAATCACCGCGCGTGCATACGTACGGAATACCGTCTCCACACCGTGGTGTAATCTATTTTCCACCACCACCTTACATGGATGGGTATAATGGTGTAAAGAATAACTATACATAGTTATTAAAACATCATATTGATTCTGATATAGTGTATAATCCACTCCAATTCAATTCAATATTTATAGAAATGATATCATCGCTCGTGCATACGTACGGACTACCGTCTCCACGACGCGATGAGATTCATTCTCCATGTTAACCATTTAAGAATGATTATAATGTATATATAAGAAATAATAATGAAATATATGACATTATAAAGCTACTGGATTTATGTATATATATACATATGTATGTCATCTACTTACTTCCATTTCAAGACAATAAGGAAAGGAAAACAACGTTCATGCGTACGTACGGACTACCGTCTCCATGAACGGTGTTTTTCATTTTATTTATCTACCTTTTATATATATATATATACTGAATATATATGATATATAAATCATATTTTATATTCTGGAAGTAATTAAATCATGATATAAGTAATAATGATGTCAAGAACAACAAGTCAAAACACCTACGATAAATGAAACGATTTTACCCAAAACGCTTCTTTAACATGGAGTTTACAAAAGAACGGGTAATATAATGTCATAAGTGAACCATATATGATATCATAACCATGAATATGATTCTGTAATAAGTCAATAACATGATTTAAATCATTATACAGGAGGTTCGGACACTTACAAAGCAAGTCGGACCTAAGGTAAGGGAAATATCACAATCTCATTTTTATCCGAGATTGTTTATTCGTAAGTATTTACTGGGGTGTATTTTATCATCCACATCCATGTTTCATAAAAATGTAATATTATTTCCATCCACCTACAATTGTTTAAAACCATTTTTACCCTTCGGTGAGTTTTTAGTAATATGTATGAAAGGAATCTTTTGTCGTACGAGGTACTTTTTGACTTTTCCGACAAAAGTACGAAGAATGTTTTTTTTAACTTATACGGCACGAACGGATTTATACTGTTTTATAAAGCCTTATTTTCATGAAGATTCCTCTAAAAGATTTCATGACTATTTTCAATAAAATCTCTTTCTTTTAAAATTGCATGATGTTTTGTGAAAAGAAATTGATTTTGAAGAAGAAAGGATATTTTCCTCAAGAATTCATTTCAAGTGTTTTATCAAAATTATTTTCCATCTAAGATAATAAAGGGTTCTGTTTCTATCCATATTTTTACATTGATTTGACTATGTTGTGATGGAATTATGTTTATGAATTCCTTTATCTTATAAGAATGGTTTTATGATGTCATGTTGTTTAAGAATCCCATTTTTATTACATGGGTTATGAAATGATGTATGATTTATGATTTTGTGGCACACATAAGAAAGGATTCATTATAAGATGGGTGGGACCTATATCTCCCTCCAATGCATTGGGTAAAGATTTCATATCTCATGAGATAGACATGGCTGGAATGGTAGGTTATACCGGTTCAGTGAAACAGGACTGAAACGAGGATTACTCGATTCAGAAAGGGACTTTGTCCACTAAGATAGTCTTGGCAATGAGTCTTGACTAACAAGAAATGATTCTCTATGATTATGTGTGTATGCCACAATGAGTAATATTTTAAGTAAGGGTTTCATTTTCACTACTATGATTTATCCCATGTTATGAAATTATGCTCTCTTTTGCAGGTTAAGATTTCCAAAAATGTTATGTTCTTATGAAAATTATGTGATTGATATTTCTTTTGTTTACCCTTACTGAGAATTTGAGCTCACCATTTTATGTTTTCTTTTCCCCAGGATATAAAGAAAGGTTTTAGGTAAAAAAAAAGGAAGATCTTTGTGGGAGATTTTGAAGATCTTTCACCAGGATTAGAAGATTACGTTCCGAGTTTCCAAAGACACTAAACTATTACGATCCTTGTGTGTGTGTTTTTGTTATGTACTAAGTATTCCGCAAAAGTAATGTAATGTCAATGTACGTCAAGATACGGGTCTCTACATTATCACCTCACGAGGGATGCAGATTAATGTTGGTCATTAATTCAAAACCCAAAGGAAGATGAAAAAGTATCAAATATGGAATGGAGGGAGTTTAAATATATTTTCTTATAAAAATACATTCCTCATGACCATCTAGCAGATATGGAATGATAACTTTTGAGTCTGAGGAAAAAGGAGGATGAGAATGTCGCAAATTATGAGGCTAAATTTACAAGGTTAGCAAGGAATGCATCATATTATATACATAAACCAAGGAGTAATATTGATAGATTCTTTTATGGGTTAAAACCATTTTTTCATTGAGCATTTGTCTCACAATCCTTCTTATCATACAAAGATATTGTCTCATGTGCTATCAAGACAGAAAAATAATTCCCTAAGTCTTACGAATTTAAAGTGAAGAAATAGAAGAAGATATCTACTGAACACTATGGAAATAGAAATAAAGGGAAGAAGGGAAAAAATAAATATCCATCCTACAATAAATGTGGGAAGAAACACCCTAATTCATTCCTGATGAGAATTTGAGTCTGTTATAAGTGTGGTGAAAAGGCCACAAAACTCTTGATTGTAAGGGAAAAAAAGAGGCTGTCAATGTTGAATGCTACAGTTGTAAATAAATGAGGCATTATGAAAATGAATGTCCTAAGAATCCAGGAAACTTACCTCAGAAAAGGACAACAGATCAAGGCCAAGCTTATGCGATCATTACTACTGAGGTTGAAGCTCTGAAAGATGTGGTGGCATATAATTTATTGGTTTCCTCAAGTTTAGCCAATTCTTTATTTGATTCTATTTCATCTCATTGTTTTATATCTTCCCAGTTTACTAAGAAAATTTGATATTTATAATTTTATTTAACAAGGGAGTTGTCAGTAAAAACTCCTAAGGGAAGTATCATTGCAAAAAGGTTTTGTGAATCAGTTCCCAATAGGGATTATAAATTTTCTTTATCTGATGAACTCATCATCATACCCAAGATTGAATTTTATATAATCCTTAGTATGGATTTGATTTCAAACCATGATGCAAAAATTTATTATAAGAGGAAGGAGGTTATAATTTTTGGCGATGATAAAGAATACCTTATATTTAGAGAAGAAACTTCACCATATAATTGTTATCTAGATCCACACATAGTAGCTCTACTAAATTAAATTATTGGGGAGGAAAAGAATAAAATAACTATGGGTGAGGAAAATAATGTTCAAATAGATAATGTACCTATTGTGAAAGAATATGTTGATGTGTTTCCATAGGATTTACCTGGACATCCTCGAGACCAAGAAATTGAGTTTTCTATTGATTTAATTCATAGTTCAAGGCCCATATTAAAGACACCTTATAGAATAGACACTATGTAATTAGTGGAACAAAAGAAAAAACTATAGGAATTGAGTAATAAGGGATTTATTTTCCCTAGTGTTTCTCCACGGGGATCCCATGTTCTTTTTGTTAAGAAGAAATATGGATATATGAGGTTGTGCATTAACTATAGGGAGATCAATGCTATAACAATAAAGAACAAGTATCCCCTACCTCACATTGATGATTTATTCGATCAACTTCATGGGAATAAATATTTTTCAAAATTGACCTTTGATCTGGATATCAACAGTTGTGTGTGAATAAGGAAGACATTCCAAAAAAAAAAACATTTCAAACCAAGTACGAGCATTATGAGTTTACAGTAATGCCTTTTGGACTGACTAATGAACCCTCTATTTTCATGGATCTAATGAATAAAGTTTTTAAGGAATATCCTGATGACTTTATAGTGGTATTTATTGATGATATATTGGTATACTCCTAAAGCTACGAAGATCATGATAATCATTTGATCATTATTCTAAAGACTCTTAGAAGAAATGAATTATATGGGAATTTTAGAAAGTATGAATTTTGGCTTGAGAAGATTTATTTTCTTGTCCATATTATCTATAAGGATGGAATATCTGTTGAACCTTCAAAGACAGGGGAAATACAAGAATGGCCATCAGCGATGAGTATAACTGAGGTACATAGTTTTATTGGTTTAGGAGGTTATTAACAGCACATTGTCTAGAATTTTTCCTGATTGGAAAACCCATTAAGCAAGCTCACACGTAAAGGGGTTAAATTTGTTTAGAAAAAAGAGTGTAAAGAATGCCTTATCGAAATAAAGAGAAGATTAGTCAATGATCCTATATTGACTCTACCATTGGGGAATGATGAGTTTGTTATTTATAGTGATGCTTCAATGAAAGGACTTTGTTATGTCCTTATAAAAAATAATAGAGTTATTTCCTATGCATCACAACAAATAAATATACATGAAAAAAACTATCCCACACATGATCTTGAGTTAGTAGCTGTAATATTTTCTTTGAAGATATGGACACGCTATCTCTATGGGGAAAATGTGAGATATACACCGATCACAAGAGTTTGATGTTTATTTTCTCATAGGAATAACTCAACATGCGGCAAAGATGATGGATTTAACTACTCAAAGATTATGATTGCACTATACACTACCACCAGGGGAAGGAAAATTAGGTGGAAGATTCTTTGAGCAGAATGGATTATGGAGTTTTGAACAAGGTGAGAGTTAAAAGGGATCCTAGGTTCATAGATCTAGTACATATGGATATAAGAATAATCATTTAAGGTGAAACATCAACAATTTTTCAAATGGTTTCCAAACCAACTTTACTAGAAAGGATAAGAAGTTCTTAGACTGATGATGAGGAGTTTCAATAGAAAATTAAATATGTAAATGATGGTAGATTGATTCACTTCATATATGAAGTTGGAGTTTTGAAATTTGGGAAGATACTTTGTGTTCCAAACAATACCTGATCTAAAAAGGGTATTTCTGGATGATTCTCATAGATCTAATTTCTTTATACACCAGGATAACACTAATATGTATTGAGATTTGAAGGAACATTTTTCATGGGATAACATGAAGAGGGAGATTGATGATTATGTTTCGATATGTATGGTTTGTCAATAGGTAAAGGCTAGAAGATAACATCCTATAGGAGTCATGCAACCTCTTCCCATACTTGAGTGGAAATGGGATTCCATTATGATGGACTTTGTCATGGGGATACCAAAGACTCCTACAAGGAATGATGCAATATTGGTCATTATTGACCGTCTTACCAAGTCAGCACATTTTCATGCTATAAGAGAAGATTTACCACTTTAAAGTTTAGTAATACTATATATTATTGATGTGTTTAGACTTTATTGAGAACCCCTATCGATTGTTTCTTATCGTGATCTCCATTTTACCACAAGATTCTGGAAATATCTTCAGAAGGGAATGGATACTGAACTTCATTTGAGATCTAGCTACCACCCTCAAACTAATGGAAAATCATAATGGACTATTCAAACCTTAGAAGATAGGTTTAGATCTTTCTCACTTGAATTTCAAGGTATATGGGATCTATATTTACCTCTGGTTGAATTTTACAACAACAATAGATTCCATTCATGTATTCAAATGGCACCATATAAAGAGTTATATAGAAAGAGATGTCACACAACAACTTGTTGGGATGATTTTGGTGAAAGAAAACTAATTGGCTCAAAACTTGTTGATGAAACAATGAAAAAGGTGAAGATTATCCAAACCAACATCAAAGCAGCTCAAAGTAGGCAAAAGAGCTATGCCAATTACTGAAGGAAAGATTTGGATTTTTAGGTATGAGATCATGATTTCTTGATGGTATCTACATGGAAGGGTGTTATATGATTTGGTAAGAAGGGTAAATTGAGTCCCTCATACATCAGAACTTTCAAAACTCTATATTGAATTATAATTGTAGCTTATCATTTGGAAATGCCTCCACATCTCTCCAAAGTTCATGATGTGCTCCACGTATCAGTATTGAGAAAATACTTTCCTAACCCAACGCATGTACCCAACTATGAATAAATAGAATTGGAACATGACCTATCTTATTGTGAAGAGCCTATCATAATTCTTGATACCAGAGAACAAATGCGGAGAAACCAGACGACTCATCTGGTAAAAGTTCTATAGAGAAACCATAAGATGGAAGAGGCAACATGGGAACCTAAGGAACTTATGATGAAGAACCACCCAAATATTTTTATGTTGTAATATTATAGAAGTTTTGAGGATGAAATTATTTTAATTATGGAATAATATGACACCCCAATATTCCATGGTACACTTCTCATTGAATAATACAATAGCTTGCATAGTACACAACTGTGAGTTCTAACACACCACAACTAATCAGACTAGCTGTTATGAATTGAAATACCCATTTTTGAAATTTTATAAATTTTATTTTTCAAAATGAACTTTATTTTTGGATTAATAATATTAAAATTATCTTAGGGGGAATTTTTGGTATTTTTTTGATAACTTTCATATTTTGATGAATAGTGAAAAATACTAAATTTTTATTAAAACAACCATTTTAATCAAAAATAATATAGAGTGTTCAATTTTAAATATGAGTGGTTTTTAAGTATCATTAGATTATATTTTTATCATTTAATATAACTTAGATCATTGGATGTAATTTCACATTTAAATTGTACATAAACACATGTCAATCTTTTGGTAGTTTTTACTTCTAAAAAACCCGCTTTTTGGTTTTGACTATGGGAATTAATTTTAAATTAATTTATGAAACTTATGTGTTTTGAATTTGGAAAAATGAATTGCATATTTGGAATCAGGATGTCCAAATTGTGTAAATAAGTAACTTTTTTTAGACATTATGAATAATTAATTTGAAAAATATTTTATTTACCATGGTTAAAGGGTAAATCCTGTAAAAAAGGGTAAAAAATAATATTATAGTAATATTAAATTACCCTAACACGTTTCCTAACCATATTTACTAATACATGTTAAACCATGGGCATCATTGTGCCGATTTTGGGACCGCATGGAGCCACTTGGGAGTGATAATGACACTTTTTATTAATTAATTTAAAGTAAAGACAAAAATGACATAAACATATATCTTTTAGTAAAACAATTTTAAATGGGGTTATATAAGTTATATATTAGACTATAAATATTAATTTGAAATCTAAAAAGATTTAATACATCATGATATTATTTTATAATTTTCAGACATAAATAATTAAATGTATTTATGATACAATGATGATGCAGTAATTACCTTATTAATAAAAGATTAAAATAATTGATATTATAAATATCCAAATAATTGTAAATTGATACTTTTTATGCATTACACGAATTTTATAGGTTAATATTACATGTTAGGGTTGATTAAATGAATTGTTTCGAAGTAACTATGCTGTTAGGACTTTAAGAAAATCAAAATACCAAATAGTGTCAAAATTGACACAAATGAGTTTTTAAAACAGATACTATATTATTAAATGATATAATAGTCCTATAATTCTAAGTATCAGAAAAAGGATTTATATAATAATATTAATGTCATTAATGAACCACTTGGGGGTTATCTAGTCATTTTATAGTATGTTTATTAACCATATAATATAAAAATATAAGGAGTCACGATAATTGTGAAACTATATAACCAAAAGTTAAATCTAAAAGATAATGTTAATATAGTGACCTAAACTTGTCTAAAACTAATTGTTTGAACGGTTTTATACCCATACACAACTTATCCTCTAAATAAATCATTTTTAGCCATTAGAAACGGAATATGATTGTATAATAAAATAATATTTTAAGCTTTTCCTGAAGTGACCCTCACCTCTCTTATGAAAGGATACTTCCCCTTCTCTAAAAACTACACCTCCAAAGCCATTTTTCTCAGCCGAAACCTGCTCAAATTACCTCTCAAATACCCTAAATTTGACCTAGAGTCATTAATTTGATCATAAATCGAACCTATGGATCCCTTTTGATCAACTCAAAAGGAAACACTCGAAGAAGAGTTAATAATTTCACCACCCTTTTCAAAGTTATTTTCTTCTTCCAATTCCTCTTTATTTGTTGTTTTCATAACAAAATAATAACTCAAATTACTTATACATACATTGGTGTTATTATAAATATGGTACAACCATATTCATTATTCTATACATTCCATGAATGAAAAGTCACCATACATGCGTTCGTACGGCTTACCATCTCCACCTCGTAGTGTAGTTTGTTATTCCAACACTTCATTATTTGGATGGGTATAATAATGTGTACAACTGATATGAATAATAAATATAACATGTTAATGATTCTTTATATATATTATTTACCATACAATTAAAAATTATTTCCCCATAAATATAATGATACTATCACTCATGCGTACGTACAGATTTTTGTCTCCACGAACGCAATGAAATTTATTCCCCATCGTAACCATTAAAGAATAATTTTCATGTTAATATTTAAAATAATGTTTAAGAACTTAATATCATTATGTATGTGAACTAAATACATCATATCTATATCAAACATTACTTTTTTAACCAAGCATATAAAGGAAAATGAATCAGTTAACACCCGAAACAATTATACTACTAAAATATTATTAACAAATCAATATTAGAAGATCATATATGATATAATATTTATTTATATGGTTCTTTTATAATTGAATAACAATGATTTAACTATTATAAAGGAGGTTAACGTACCCTCTACCAAGTAAAAGTACATGTTAAGGGTTAATTTTACAATCTCTTTACTTATCCAAGGTTGTTAATATGTAAGTATCTACTAGGACCTCTTTATCATCCACATCCTTGTTTTCCTAAAAATTTATTTCAATTTTTTTTACTATTTACTAGAATATGGGTTAAATTCATTTATACCCTTGTTTGACCTTCTATGTTTTGAAAGGAGTATTTCCATTTTTTTCTAAACAAGGTATTTTATGACCTTTTCGACAAAAATTTAGGTAAGCATGTATTTTTAACTTATACGATGTGTGTGACTATTTTCCACCCTTATTACATCATCAAATATTCCCTTACAAGGTTATAATAATATTTTCAAAATAAATATTTTCTTTAAAAATTATGTGACTTTTAAATGATTTTAAAAAAATAAGAAAGAGATATTTCTCTCAAATAGTTTTGATTTAATCTATGTCAATATACTTGGATGGATTTTACACTTGTTTAAATTTGATTAATTATGATAAAAATATTCCATATTGTATTGAAGTTTTTGTGGTATGTTTCACTATGGATGAGTTATTTTTATACCATTCATGGTTTATGGTTAAGGTATTAACATTTTTTATGTAATTTTTAATACAAATTTTTATGTTATGTTTCAACCTTTTCATATGAGGAATGCATTTAACTTAGTATGTGAAGGGTGGAGCCTGCTATTTCTTCTAGATGCATTGGTAGGTCTTATGAGACAAACTAGTGTCTTGGCATAAGGCCTTGAAAAAATCTTATTTGTAGTCTTGGCATGAGGCCCTAACTATGTGGTTATGATGTTTGAAATTATGCATTCCATCATTATGAAATTGGCTATTGACATTACATGTGATTATTCGACTAATAGAATATCTATGTGAATAAGTAAATGGAATTATTTGATTTATCTTTTCCATATTATACTGAAGTTTATGCCTAAAAGGCTTTTTTTAGTCTTATACATTGCCTTAAATGTTTATGCTTATTTATGAAAGCTTCTACTATATTCTTATCCTTAATGAATATCAGAGATCACCCCTTTCTATGTTTTATTTTAGGATATGAAGAACTATATTATGACGGACCTGCATGGATATTATAAGGGATATGAATGTGGTCAATGGAGACAATGTTGTTGTTGTTTTTCATTTTATAATGTAATGTAAAACTTATGAATGTATCTAGTACTTCTAAGGCTACTAAACTGATTGGTCATTTGGGATTTTATCCCTGGTGATCACGCCAATGCTATGTAGTAATGCACTGAATCTGGGTAACTAGGGTCGGAGCATTACATGATAGGTCTACGATATACCCTCACTTTTGACTACATGTCCCAATAACAATACTTTATGATGCTAGAATTCACACTTTATGAATTTAGAATACAATTTTCCCTTAAGGTTTTTGTCACAATCCTGAAATTTTCATCATGTTCTTCCATTCTATTAGAAAATATGAGATTTCCATATATAGGTACTAGCACAAATTGACTTAGGTATTCTCTAAATAATCTATTCATAAAATGCATAAAGATAACATGGTCATTTGTAAATCTAAAAGACATTATTAAGAATTTATAGTGTCCATATCTAATATGGAAGGTTGTCTTTGGTATATCCCCCTTTTCACAATTAATTAGCGACACTCATATCAAAGTTATATCTTTAATAGTTATTGATACCCTAGAATTTTATTAAAAAAATCATCTATATGAGGTGGTGGAAACTTATTCTTGAACGTGATATTGTTATTTTCATGATAATCGGTGTAGAGATGAATTAATCCATCCTTGTCCTTATAAAATTGAAATGGTGCACCACATGATGAAGAAATGAGGCATATAAAATACTTATAAAGAGTCTATTTCAGTTGTTTAATTAGTTCTTTAAATTAGAAGAGGCCAATCTAGAAGGATTCTTTGATATTGGAATAACTTTGGGTTTGAGTCCAATGAAAAACTAAACATCATTATTTTTAGGGAGGTAAGAAACATATTCCATAAATATATCAACATATTCATTCACATTTAAAATATTATCAATATTGAGTTTTTACCTAAATTTTTGAGCTAAATATCCATCATTATTAGGTATTAATACCTATATAAGGGGAGTAATTTTGATAAGGTGTTTATAGTTAGCCTTGTAATGATAGATGATCATGAGTTGATTTAGGATATAAAATGATATTTTTTTATCCCGGAAAATAATAAAGGCTCTGTATAGGTATATCTAATACAAGCTCAAAATAACATCAAATTTGATTAAAGGGTGAACAAAAATATTCATAGGAAGCATATTCGCATAAACCCCAATCAAAGAAGTGTTATAGACTTGGAATGTAATCATCATACAATTAGAAGCGTTCACTGATAATTAAATACCTAATTGTTAGGAATATGAATTAATAATCTTTGTGACTTTAAAATATGTTAAGGAATCTATAGAAATAAAATCAAATAAGATTTTTTTTTAATATTGAGCATACATATCCCCTCCCAAATTCCATGATTCTTTCTTCTACACCTTAATAAAAAAGGTTAAAATTATTAAAAAAAATTTATAGGAAAGACTCTAATTATGTTGAAAATAAATTCTGATATTTTTAAGTTATAACACCTTTATTTCAACCTATGAAACATACAGTTCAACCTAAATAACCTATTATACAACCCATGACACTCATTCCTAGTTCAATAAACATTACTTTTGGTATAAAATAGGTTAATTTATGTTAAAATCCCTAAAATTAACTAAACCCAACCTAAATAATAATTGAGATTCCCCAACCATAACTAAATGTAATTTACGTCATTACACATGATTATTCATTACAACTAATAATAAATATAGGCAAAAAAACTATAGGTTTAGTAACAATAAATGTTAGATTGATAAAAAAGATCTTTTAAAAACATTATTTAATATTTCACATAAGTAACCACTATACATGATACCCTTATATAAAAATAAAACATTATACTCTTCTTTATAACATGGGGAATGAAATCATAATAATGGGTGAGATCAGATGATTAGTAATGGGTGAATATAATATATATCAATCAAAGATCATAATTTAGGATACAATGAACATTTATTTATGAGAATATAAAAAGGTTATATGAAAATATCATAAAAAAATAAAACATAATAAACCATAGATCATAAAACATCAATCATGACATAATTATCTTGGAATAACATAATAAATGAGTCATGCGAAAGTTGAAGCGGGAGATAATTATCATAAGTCATGAAAACATAAAATAATAATATGGTACAAACATATTCCTAGAAAATAATTTTATATGTAAATGATGACTACAAATACCATCATTATATAGTGTATAGTGTCCCTTAACATAGTGGATTGGGTTCAATCCTCCCTCTCATAAACTTAGTGGATGTAATTCACTCTTCAATCCTTTAAATTTATTTTTATGATTTATAAAGCTTCAATCAATTAATTAGAGGGATAAATAATTCTAGGACCACCCATCACATAATGTAAAATCATATATATGTTTTCTATGTAAACAATATTGCATTCATAAATCAATCATAGGATAAATAGCCCTCGAGAAAGAAACTGTTTTCATGAAAACTACCATAAGACATGAACATAATACATTTATATAAATAAGGTGTATAATATCATAAGATAATATCCTGAGTGAAGCATAAGATACATTAAATTATTTTTATATAGATGAAAAAAACATTAGGAGATTATTATAAATTTATTTAGAAAAAAATAAATATCATTTATATTTTGTTAACTTTTTTAAATAAATAAATTATAAATAAATGGTTTTATTAAACAAATAATTATGTAAAAATATACTTTGAATAAATCTATGAAACATGGAAACGAGAATTTATAATGAAAATAAAATAAAATATTTGGTGAAATCAATCATGTAGAAAACATTAAATAAGATTGTAAAATGATTCGTTTCATAGTTTTTAAAATAAATTCAAACTCAATAGATAATTCCAATAATAAATTATATAAGTAGGGATATGTAATCCTAGGAGAGAAACCTAGTGGCTGTGTCTTTGTGGGTATCATGGGAGGTATCAGGATCAAGTCTCCCCATATACATATAGAAAAAATATGTTTCTTTGTACTCCCCTACCAAAACTGTTGAAAATATATAAGTCGGGATATGGATATATATAAAATAATATGAAAATGTTAACATGGAAGAAAATGATTATTAACACGTACAAGAATTAGTATTGGAAAATTATAAACCAACATGATTGGAAAATGTAAAAATACCTGTAAAACCAAAAAAATAAACATAGAAGAAATAAATTATATGGGTTTTTAGAAGGAATAAGCATTCAATTTCAACTATTAGTAATTTAGCCATAGATAGCGTGATTTCAAGGGATATTGGAAAATAAACTCTTACACGCTTTTCTAAATCCCTTAAATTTTCTTAAACTTCTTATATAATAATACTTTAAATCTTACCCACTTATTTTTAAACATTTTATATTTCTATTACCATTTATTCTATTCAATTACATTCATTTATTACAAATATATTAGTTAGTTATATATTTTTTCATCATTAAATGTCAATTGTTTTTATAGTTTTGTAAATGTTTTGGTATGGTGATATCAATATTTATAATTTGATAACAAGTTCACCAGTCACAAATTTTTCAAGGTAATGGAATCATTGTGTTATAATTATTTATACATTTCTGATTTCATTTGATAGAATTTATGGGTAAATAATTCATGAAAATCATGTTTTGGGTAATTTGAAAATAATAATGAGTTAATTTATAATAAGCATTAATTTTCGTTACACCATTTTAGGGACATAATCATAACATAAATTAATCTTTAATAAAATATATTATCAATATTAATTTCTTGATAGTCATTCATGTTTGAAATAATGAAGATGAAGAAGCATTGTTCAAGTAGGTGGTTGAACCGACCGAGACCATAAAACACTATACTTAGGAATGAGAAAGAGTATAGAGTTATATTATAGAAATATCAGTTTTTACATAAGAATAATTATTTTAATAGAAAATAATTATATTTCAAAATTAAATTGATAATTACTTTATATGATTAGGTAATTGAAAAATATGGTGAAGAAATAGATATACACCTTGATGAATTCTCTCCGCAAAATGGGTTCCTTTGAAATAAAGGATATTATTCTTTTTCTTGGAATATGAGGCTAATAAATTAAGAAAATACTTTCAAATTTTTATTTATGGTAGTTATTCAAGATATAACTAAAAAAATGTGTGGTTAGAAGAGGTTAGAGGTGGATTCCTTTGATAGGCGAGTTTGAGTGACTTTTCCACAAATTCACTTTCTAATGTATAAGGAATGCCTTTTTTACATTGAAAGTGGATATAAAGTTTAAATATAATGCATATTGTTCAATAATAACCTCATATAAACATTTTATTGATACATTTAGAGACAATATATCCATTTAATAGTTAATATAACCCATTTTACAACATTTACCTTTACCATGGTAGCTTAATTTTTTACAACATAAACTTTTTTTTTGGAAAAAAATTAGTCAACCCTCTAACCTATTTTCAATCCTTGATTTCAAGAATAAAATATATTCTATTGAATTAAATTTCTAAAAGTAGTTTTAATATGAAATTAAAAATTAAAACACAATTTCTTTCGGAAAACTTATTTTTAGAATAAAAATTATATTATTCATATTCTTTAATATGTAATAATAAATATATTAATGTTAATTTATTTGTTTATATAAATGAATAATACATTTTATTGAATCTTATATTCCAAATATTAGAAATTTATCTTTAAAATAAAAAATATAATAAAAAATATATAACATTCTTAAATAAATAATTTTTTATTAACCATGAATCATTAAATCTTTATTCATTATAACTCTTTAATTATTTATTGAATATTATTTACTTAATTTTCTAGTAAATCCTTGATTGTTTCCAATTTATTTGATTAAAATGTTTCTTTAAGATCAATAATCACTAAAAATGTATTCCAAAATTACATATATATTAATAATATGTTATTTTAAAGATAACATTAAAACAAAAATATATTTACATAATAATAAAATAAATGTTATGAGGTTAATTAAATAAAAAAAATAAAAAATAAAACTATTTTAATTTTGATAAACAAACCTCACAATAAAATTTTTAGTTTATATGTCATAGGGGAATGAAACATTCTATAATGAGAAATATTAATATATTATTATATATATAAAAGATCATAAAAAATTATTTACTTAAATTTAGTGCTAAAAAAGTTAAAAAACTTGTTTTTTTTAATTTTAAAATATTGTGTTAAAAAGAATAAAACAGAAAAAATGATTAGTTTTTTAAGTTCAATTTATTCTTATTGAAAATTCAACTATAATATAAAATAGTAAGAATATTAATGACAAAAAAACTTGGTAGTGGATAATGACTGATGTGTATCACTATATTTTATTATAATTCATTATAAAAAAACGATGACTATATTGTCATATAATGCCGAAAACATGTGTTATGTGTTAAAATTTTCATTATTCATAATATAAAATCCAACTTTATTCAATAAAAATATTTTATTTTTTCATTTTATTAGGTTTATAATAAATATTATTTGTGTAGGTAGTCGTTATATTGACTATAATTTTTAATGTTATAAATATATAAGTTAATTCTCAATTTGTTATTAAAGGGTTTTGGTCACTTCTAATAAGTATAGATGCATTAAATATAACAAAACCCAAGAACCAAGATCTTATAGGAGAGTATTGTTAATAATAATGAGGAAAATAAAATCATATGTACCTCTTCCCTATTGATCTAAAATATCATCATCTTGATTTTTTATAAGGATTACTTATGAAAATTTTCAAACAATTGCCTCTAGGGGTAATAAAAATGACATTTGATTCGTGTATAAAATAAATAGAACCTACCAACTCACCATAGTATGTTATTACTATAATAACTAATGGTGGGAGAGATAATAAGAGATTTTTGACCAAAAAGTTATACCACTCGGTGTACAATATTATAACGAGTCTCAAAATGTTTTATACATCACTCATGTTACGTTAGTAGGAGTCTGATAACTAACTTGATCAGTGTTTTTTATTTCCATATAATGTATACATAGATTTATTTATAATATATTTTTACTATAATAATGTTTTTAATTTTTCTCACACTATTTACAAGGTAATGTCTTCAAATTATTTATCATATCAAAAGTTTATATAGTTTCCCAACTAAAATGAGAAAATTATAATACTATGAAATTAATCATACACATATTTCATATAGTCTTGATGAATGATAATAGTGGGACACAGATGATTTTATACTAACAGGTACTACGGAGTCATAATCATTAAGGTATTTTTCACTTGAATGCTCACACATAGTGATATAAAAATGGAGATAATTTGGACTGACCATCCAATAGGAACATTACATGTTTTGGGTTTCATTGGATGATTCATCTACATGAAAGTGTATTGGACTATGGAATTGATATAATTATCAATGTTTATCTTTTTATCACATACTTTGATTCCTAATTAAATCCATTACTACTTATTTTTTTGGTAGGGTTGTTTTATGTTTGTGTGTCTATGACGATCCTGCTTTTTATTACAACTTAAACATGATTTATTACATAAAACTTCACTTGATACAACAAAGAATATCGAGAGGTTTAGTGTCTTTGGGGCTTAGGATCATTACATAAAAACTTAAAACATGAAATACAACATCTTTATTGAAAACTTCCTTTTCATGACCACTACATTCCTTCGTACTTAGCATTGCATGGGATAACCTGAGGACATGCATAAGAAAAGGGTGAGATATAAATCCCAGTAAGGGAGTACACATGGAATAACATGAGGAGTAAAATACATGTTAGACAATAGGCATATCAATATAGAATAAGAAAAACATGAACATAAAGGCATGATAAATCATGATAATCATAACATGGAAATGTGGCAGCAACACTTAACATGGAATTAGCATGAGCCAAGGCTCATTGCACATGGAGCATGATTAAATCCTCATTGCACATAAAGCACAAGTAAAACCTCATTGAAATTGAATTAGCATGAGTCAACACTCATTGCACATGACGTATCATGATACTACACTTTACCCAATGCATTGGAGCGCTATAAGGGCGCACCCTTCTTAAACATTTCATTTCATGCATAAGTGTGCCACATGGATCATAAAACATGGATTCATAAAACATAATCATTTATTACATGATAAAGGAATGTGTAATTAATACATGAAACCTTACAATCAATAAGTAAATGTACATAAAGGTGAATACCCTTGATGGAGAAATGGGCATGGTATTCAATACACAATGACATTGGCTTAGTAAATCGGTGCGATTTCGACAGCGTAACGGCGTGACATAAGAATTCATAAAAATGGTTGATGAGAGAGAAAGGGGTTCCTAATCATATTTAAATGTAATGGAAAGTAATAAGGTCATATAGATACATTTCCCATCAATTTTAATGGAATTTAGATTCATGATACAAAAGTATTTCTTGAATGTAAAAGAGGAGAGAGAAGTTCCTTTCGGAATTTCGGCATAGTAACGGGTGTACATGGGGGGAATTTAATGAGAGATAAAGGGAATACCATCATTTAAACATAAATAGAGAAGTATGAGGGAGGTGATAAACCATACCCCAACATTTATAATTTAAATTAAAAGGAAAAAACAACTTAAAGAAAATTGGACAAAAATGAGAAAGCAAGAAAAAACCCTTACTTGGAAGTGTGCATCCAAAGGCTAGAGGGAGGCTTGTGAGATTATTCTTGGGAGCTTGGGGCACCTTGAGAGGATTATAGAGATAATAGGGCAGAGTTTGGAATATCTCAAAAGGTTTTGAGTGAGGAGGAAGTGGGATCTTGGGTGGGTTTATATAGGAAATGTGAGAGAATTCTTTATTATTTAGGTTTGGGACCCCTTATATTAAATTAATCAATACCACCAACCATACCATGATTTTTGCCCATGGTTTTTGGAAAAAGGAAGAGTAAAACAATATTTTATAAGTCCAAAGTCCTAACTTCTTAAAATATTAGGGTTGCTTATGTGTAGGTGAGTCACACTCCCATGGAAATTAATTTAAAAAGGCAATGTGTTGAACAAGTCTTGAGAGGTCCATTAATGCTTTGAAAAGTAAGTCAAAAAAACCCAAAATCACATTATTTTAATGGTAAAACATATATTGTCCGAACATAAAGATCACATTATTTTATTACATCACTATTGGGTCATTATGATGTCATAAAACACATTATATATTTAAACGGTATTTAATTTTTACCAAAAAATTTGACTATCTCAAAAAATTATGAAAAATTCACCGTTGGATAATTTCGACGTCTTGATTCCAGAAATAACATTTATTTTATCTAAATAATTTTTTAAATATGTGAATTTTTACTTTTAAAATAAAAACCGACATTTATCGTAAATTCACTGGTTTTGACAGAAACGGCTTTCAAACCCTAACAAAAATTTTAATTGCATTCATAAAATTATAAGATCATTTATATTTAATAAAACATAATTTAATAATAATATTATTATTTTATTAAAATATTATTTAATTAAAAAATACCTTAATTTAATAAAATAGACTTCTTAATTAAATAATAACTAAAAACACCATTTTTACTTTAAAAACTATTTACAATGTATCAAAAATGACTAGAAATTATATTCATTACTATATACAAAAAATAATGTACATGCACATAGTACTACTTATTTGTTACATAACCCCTTAAAACAGCCAAATAAGACTTAAGGGTAAGGTGTGCGATGGTGACAGACTCTTTGGGTGGATCAGATAACATCGCTTGAGTGGTAATTTCAATTAACTTCCACTTTTCCTGTATACGGTCACGTTCGAGCTTGACATGATGAAGCTCAGCTTGGGCTTGGTCCAGAACGAAGCCCAAGGATGCCACCTCTTTTCCAGGCTCCAAAAAATGGGCTTCGTATGGAGAAATTCTACTGGATGAGGCCATCACTTCTTTCGTCTGAGTAAATTGGATTTGTTAAAGTCCTATATTTATACTAATCATGCGATCACTGTTCAATGGATATATTAGCAATGATCAAAATTATTAACATAAAACCAAAGAAGTTGACATTTTATATAAACATAAAGAGACATTTAATTAGATCAAGAGGGATTTCCATTAATGAAACTTTGGTTTGTTACAATATCCCCCCCTTAAGAAATTTCGCCCTCGAAATATTCATTTTCCTACACTAAAACAGATGTGGGTAACTCAGCTTCATCATATCCTCCGACTCCCAAGTCACTTATTCAAACTTGTAGTTTCTCCACAACACCTTGACGAGGGGAATTGTCTTATTTCGTAGAACTTTTTCTCTACGATCTAAGATCTTCACTGGTTGCTCCTCATAAGAAAGATCATCTTCCAATTGTACCACCTCAGAAGAGAGTAAATGTGAAGGGTCCAGTATGTACTTCCTTAAGAGGGATACATGAAATACATCATGTACTTTGGCCATAGTAGGTGGAAGTGCTAGTCGATAGGCCACAGCCCCGACACGATCAGGGATCTCGAAGGGGTCGATGTACCTTGTACTTAACTTCCCTTTCTTTCCAAACCTCATGACCTTCTTCCTTGGAGATATGCGTAGAAAAACCATATCTCCAACTTTAAACTCAAGGTATCTTCAACGATTATCTGCATAAATCTTCTGTCAACTCTGGGATGCCTTGATATGCTGCTGATTGGTTTTCACCTTCTCAACCATTTCTTCTACCATTTCTGGTCCAAGGAGCTTACGTTCACCGACCTCATCCCAACATGCCGATGTTCTATGCCTTTTCCCATACTGGGATTTATATGGTTCCATTTGGATGCTTGAGTGGAAACTATTGTTATAAGAGAACTCAACCAGAGGAAGATATTGATCCCATCCTCCTTTAAAGTCCATTGAGCATTCTCTCAACATATCCTCAAGTGTTTGGATAGTACTATCGGATTGGCCATCAATTTGAGGATGATAGGCCGTACTGAAGTTCATTTCAGTATTCAGAGCATGTTGAAGACTCTTCCAAAACTTAGAGGTGAATCTTGGATCTCGGTCAGACACAATATTTAGTGGTACTCCATGAAACCTTACCACTTCCCTAATATATATCCGTGCCAGTTTATCCAAAGATAAATCCTCTCGAATAGCATTGAAGTGTGTAGTCTTTGTAAGACGATCCACAACAACCCATATTGCATTGTTTCCTTTGGATGTCCTTGGAAGTCCGGTGACAAATTCCATGGTGATGTTTTCCAATTTCCATTCTTGTATGGGCAATGGTTGCATCATCCCCTTAGACTTCTGCCTCTCTGCCTTCACTTGCTGACTCACTAGGCACTTTGATGTATATTCAGTGATCTCCTTCTTCATATTATCCCACCAAAAGGTTTCTCGGAGATCTCGATACATCTTTGTGCTCCCTGTGTGAAAAGAGAAATTTGAACTATGTGCATCATCCAAAAGTTCCTTCTTCATCTCCAGACTTGATGGAACACATAGTATTTTCCCAAACTGCACAATTCCTTCTTCATTAAAATTAAACTCTGAGGATTTCCCTTTTTGATAGCTTCCACCTTTTCCTAAATTCCCAAATCATACTTTTGAGCATCATTTACCCTTTCCAAAAGAGTTGGTTGAGAAATCATTTGTGAAAGGATTGATGATGTTCCCTTCTTTATGATTCCCATGTCCATCTTCATCAAGTCTATGAAGATTGGATCCTTCTCAATTCTCATCATTGATAGAATCGCTGGATCCTTTCTACTTAGGGCATCTGCCACCTTGTTCACTTTCCCAGGGTGGTAATGGATTGAACAGTCATAATCCTTGATAAGCTCTATCCATCTTCTCTGGCGCATATTAAGCTCTTTCTATGTGAATATATATTTAAGACTCTTGTGGTCAGTATATATCTCACATTTCTCTCCATAGAGATAATGCCGCTAGATTTTCAAGGAAAAGATCACCGCCACAAACTCCAGATCATGTGTTGGATAGTTTCACTCATGGATTTTCAACTTCCTTGAGGCATAGGATATCACTTTATCATTCTGCATCAGCACACATCCTAAACCCTTCTTCGAAGCATCACTGAATACAAAAAAAGCTCCCCACTTGTGGGTAAAGTGAGCACGGGTGCAGTGATAAGCCTCATTTTAAAGTCCTTGAATCTTTTTTCGCATTCATCAATCCAAGAAAAATTTACTCCCTTTCGAGTTATCTTGGTAAGAGGGTTGGAAAATCGTGAGAAATTTCTCACAAATCGTCGATAATATCCATCTAACCCCAAGAAGATACGGATATCCGTTACCGATGTTGGCCTCGACTATCCCTCAATTGCATCTGTTTTGGAGGGGTCCACAAATATCCCATAGCTTGTGATGATATGGCCCAAGAATGAGAACTCCTTAAACCAGAACTCACACTTGTTGTACTTTGTATAGAGCTTCTCCTTGCGCAAAGTCTCTAGTACAGTTTTTAAATGCTTCTCATGATCCTCCTTAGTTTTGGAGTATATTAGAATATCATCTATAAAGACTACCACAAATTTGTCAAGGTAATCTCTAAAGACTCTATTTATCAAGTCCATGATTGTTTCTGGAGAATTGGTGAGTCCTAAAGGAATTACTATGAATTCATAGTGCCCGTATCTTGTACGAAAAGCAGTCTTAGGGACATCTTCCTTCTTCACCCTTACTTGATAATATCCCGACCGCAAATCCACCTTAGCGAAGTATTGTGATCCACGCAGCTGATCAAACAAGTCATCGATTCTTGGGAGAGGATACTTGTTCTTTATCGTGATTTTCTTAAGTTCACGATAATCGATGCAAAGCCGCATTGACCCATCCTTCTTCTTGACGAAGAGGACTGGTGCACCCCTTGGTGAAGCACTTGGGCGTATAAACCCTTTATCCAGATTCTCCTGTAGTTGTTTCTTCAGCTCTTCAATCTCTACAACAACCATTCTATACGGAGTCTTGGATACTGATAGCACCCCAGGTATAAGTTCAATTGAGAACTCAACATATCTTCTAGGAGGAAGACCAGGCAGTTCCTCAGGAAACACTTCAGCGAATTCCCTCACAATAGGCATTTCTTGAAGGATGGTTTCTTCCTTGGACTCAATCATCTGATCCAGATACACATGCTCATAAGGTAGTAATATCCATGCTTGAGATGATAGAGCTAAAGGAGATTCATCTTCCTCCTGACACTTGTAAAGAATTGGGGGTCGATTCTCCATATGAAGTGTGATTTCCCTCTCCCAACAATTTATGTTGGCTCTATATAATGAAATCCAATCCATGCCAAGAATTACATCAAATTCCACTAGAGGGAGTATGACGAGGTTAACAGGGAAATTCAATCCACATATTATAACAGGGTAGGACTTATATTCATGGGATGCAATGATTGCCCCATTTTCCGTACTCACTGACATCTTTACTTCCATGATTTGTGGTGGTGCTGGGATTTTTCCACTAAACTTTCGAGATATAAAAGAATTCATAGAACCTGAATCAAAAAGTACATTTTCTATTCTTGAATGAATAACTAGAGTACCTATCACTACTTCATTATCGGGGTTCACTTCGGCAGAAGTGATGGCAAAAGATCTTCCTTGCTACCTTGGAGGTTGTTGGTCGCCTCTGAAAACCCTTGGATTAGGGCACTGATTTTTAAAATGACCCGGTTCTTTGCATTTGTAGCATTGAACAACGCGTTGGGTTCGAATTGAGCATTCCTCTACTCTGTCGCAGCTGTGGGTCTTTCTTGCTGACAGTTAACAGCTAGGCGGACTTCTCTTCCACACCTGAAGCATTTCCCCGTCCCCTTAAGGCAATTTTCAGGGTGCTTCTTTCTGCACTTTTGGAAAGTGGGGTGATGGATCTTCTTAACACCATTGGATTTATCCATCGGACCGCCAACATTGAATTCCACATTACGCTTCTTGTCCCCATGATACCCCTGTGATTCCCTGATCTCCATTTCGACCTTGAGGGCACATCGGACAATTTACTCATAGCTGTCGAAGTCACGGATCGCTAATGCTTTCCGCAAGCTAGGCTTCAGCCCACCAAAGAAGCGGTCAACCTTGCATTCAGGGGTAACGACAAAGACGGAAGCGTATTGTGAAAGCCTTGTGAAGTTTTCCTTGTACGCTCCAACATATTCTTCATCTTTTTTCTTGAGGGAAAGGAAGTCCCTTTCCATATTAAGCCGGTGGGTGCACAGAAAATATTTATCGAAAAACTTCTTCCGAAAATCCTTCCATTCCAATGCCTCGATCTCCTCCTCTGGCTTCGTATTTTTGATCAACATTCACCATTGATCAGCTTCACCCTCCATACAATAAGCCCCCAGGAGAACCTTCTATTGTTCAGAACATTGAAGGATGGAGAAGATCTTTTCAATGGAGTTGATCCATTGTTCAGCGATCGTGGGATCAGATGATCCATTAAAAGTAGGAGGCCTTTATCTCATGAATCTCTCGATAGAGACTTGTTCTTTCTTAAGGGGGGGGGGGGGGTTTAACATTCCTATTGACCCGTGTTTCTATTCAAAACTTGAGTTAGCTGGGAGAGAAGCCTAACAAAGTTCGCGATTCCCGCTCCCATTGGATTGGGCGTCTCATTAGTACAGTCATCACACTGATCTTCACAATGGTTGTTAGCCCGAGTCCAGCTATTACCGGCCATTGGCTGGAATAAAAGGAAATTTAGGGGTAACACATAAATGGTAGTCCAAATACAGAATTTTATGACTTATAAATAATCTTTCATTCCTTAACTTATGAGTCTATAGGCTTCAATCTTGGCCTTTCAGGACCTACTTTCTAACATATCTTCGTAGGGGTATTTTTTTTAATTCCCTTAATAAGGGTTCATAATAAGCTTGTGAATTTATCAAAACATATCCCTCGGAAGTGTCGTAACCAAGAGTGTAGCAAGGCCCATTGTCGTGCACCAATTCCCATTCGATTCTAGCTCAAAGCGGTGTTTTCAGGTTTTACCCCTAGGATACATCTGTGCCAGAGCCACCTCTACCTTCTCGTATCCAGACATGGTTGTATTTGTTTGATAAACCACTTAATCAGTACTTACCAAAACTTAGGTATGTTTTTACCATACCTAGTCTTGTATCTAATACTTTACTATGGGTTCCTAATCCCAAAAATAACTAAACCTATCCTCTGATACCAACTATGACGACCCTGCTTTTTATTACAACTTAAACCTGATTTATTACAAAAAAATTCACTTGATACAACAAAGATGATAGAGAGGTTTAGTTTATTTGGGTCTTAGGATCATTACATAAAAACTTAAAACATTAAATACAACATCTTTATTGAAAACTTCTTTTTTCATGACCACTACATTCTTTCGTACTTAGCATTGCATGGGATAACCTGAGGACATGCATAAGAAAAGGGTGAGCTATAAAGCCCAGTAAGGGAGTACACATGGAATAACATGAGGAGTACAATACATGTTATACAATAGGAATATCAATAGAGAATAAGAAAAACATGAACATAAATGCATGATAAAGCATGATATTCATAACATGGAAATGTGGCAACAACACTTAACATGGAATTAGCATGAGCCAATGCTCATTGCACATAGAGCATGAGTAAATCCTCATTGAACATAAATCATGAGTAAAACCTCATTGCACTTGAATTATCATGAGTCAAAACTCATTTCACATGACGTATCATGATACTACACTTTACCCAATGCATTGGAGCGCTATAAGGGCGCACCCTTCTTAAACATTTCATTTCATGCATAAGTGTGCCACATGGATCATAAAACATTGGTTCATAAAACATAATCATTAATTCCACGATAAAGGAATGTGTAATTCATACATGAAACTTTAAAATCAATAAGTAAATGTGCATAAAGGTGAATACCCTTGATTGAGAAATGGGCATGGTATTCACTACACAATGACATTGGCTTAGAAAATCGGTGCGATTTCGGCAGCGTAACAGCGTGACATAAGAATTCATAAAAATGGTTGATGAGAGAGAAATGGGTTACTCATCATATTTACATGTAATGTAAAGTAATTAGGTCATATAGATACATGTCCCAACAATTGTAATGGAATTTAGGTTCATGATACAAAAGTATTTCTTGAATGTAAAAGAGGAGAGAGAAGTTTCTTTCGGAATTTCGGCATAGTAACGGGTGTACATAGGGGGAATTTAATGAGAGAGAAAGGGAATCCCATCATTTAACAATAAATATAGAAGTATGCGGGAGGTGAAAAACAATACCCCAAAATTTATAATTGAAATTAAAAGCGCTAAACAACTTAAAGAAAATTGGACAAAAATGAGAAAGGAAGAAAAAACCCTTACTTGGAAGTGTGCTTCCAAAGGCTAGAGAGAGGCTTGTGAGAGGCTTATTGGGAGCTTGGGGAACCTTGGTAGGATTCTAGAGAGAGTAGGGAAGAGTTTTGACGAACTCAAAAGGTTTTGAGTGAAGAGGAAGATGGAGATTGGGTGGGTTTATTTAGGAAAGGTGAGAGAATTCTTTATTATTTAGGTTTGGGACCCCTTATATTAAATTAATCCAAACCACCAACCATACCATGGTTTTGGACCATGGTTTTTGGAAAAGGGAAGAGGAAAACAATATTTTATAAGTACAAAGTCCAAATTTCTTAAAATATTATGGTTTCTTATGTGGAGGTGAGTCACACTCCCATGAAAATTAATTTAAAAGGCAAGGTGTTGAATAAGTCTTGAGGGGTCCATTAATGCTTAGAAAAGTAAGTCAAAAAACCCAAAATAAAATTATTTTAATGTTAAAACATATATTTTTAGAACATAATGATCATAGTATTTTATTACATCACTATTGGGTCATTATGATGTCATAAAACACATTATATATTTAAAACGGTATTTAATTTTTACCCAAAAATTTGACTGTCTCAGAAAATTATGAAAAATTCACCGTTGGATAATTTCGACCTCCTTATTCTTGAAATAAAATTTATTTTATCTAAATAATTTTCTAAATATGTGAATTTTCACTTTTAAAGTAAAAACCGACATTTATCGAAAATTCACGGGTTTTGACAGAAATGGCTTTCAAACCCTAATAAAAATTTTAATTGTATTCATAAAATTATAAGATCATTTATATTTAATAAAAATTAATTTAATAATAATAATATTATTTTATTAAAATATTATTTAATTAAAAAATCCCTTAATTTAATAAAATAGACTCTTTAATTAAATAATAACTAAAAACACCATTTTTACTTTAAAAACTATTTACAATGTATCAAAAATGACTAGAAATTATATTCATTATTATATACAAAAAATAATGTACATGAACATAGTACTACTTATTTTTTACATAACCCCTTAAAACAACCGCATAATACCTAAGGGTAAGGTGTGCGATGGTGACAGACTCTTGGGGTGGCTCAGATAACATCGCTCGAGTGGTAATTTCAATTAACTTCCACTTTTCCCATAGACGGTCACGTTCGAGCTTGACACGATGAAGCTCAGCTTGGGATTGGTCAAGAGTGAATCCCAATGATTCCACCTCTTTTCCAAGCTCTGACAAATGGGCCTCGTATAGAGCAATTCTACTAGATGAGGCCATCGCTTCTTTTTTCTAAGTAAATTGGATTTGTTAAAGTCCTATATTTATACTAATCATGTGATTACTATTCAACGAATATATTAGAAATGATCAAAATTATTAACATAAAACCAAATAAGTTGACATTTTATATAAACATAAAGAGACATTTAATTAGATCAAGAGGGATTTGCATTAATGAAACTTTGGGTCGTTATAGTGTTATTGGTGGTATGTTATTGATTTAATAATCCAGATATTAATTTTCTCTTCTGGATATAGGAAGATGATATCTTTAGGCATTTGGGTAAGATATTTTCTCCACAAATAAATCAATATACTTTTTATATATATTAATTTCCTTCCCATATAGCTAATAAAATATAAATAAATCATTAAAGGATAATAAAAAAATGTATGAATCCTTATTTATAAGATATAATGTGACTACGTGAATATATAAAATAGTAATTATTCCTAAGAGGTTTTAATAACTAGTAACTAAACTTATCTATTTAGGGTCCTTGATATATTTCAAAATATCACAGTGGGTAAATGAGTATGATTCACTCTTATCTTGATAAGGACCAAGAGGGTTACACACAAAGTGTATTCATAATTTATCCCAATTTAGTTGAATTGATGCTTTAGATGAAGTGAGACCCTTGTCTATGGGACCATAAACATCTGAGTATAAATGATCACGAGAAATTAAACAAATAAATCCATTTATATGTTATTCAATCTTATAATAATGATAATTTAATTTATTTCTCATTGTGTTGAAAATTTATTTAAGTATAAAAGATAAATATGAGAAAAGAATAGTTTTTTCAAATGAATATTATTATATCATAGATTTTTAAATAGCTTAGGATTAATGGGGAAAGTCATTAGATTATAATCAGTAAAAAGTGGTGTTATAATGTTTCATTTTAGTGGTAATATGGTTGCAAATTTTATTATATGATGAAATTATTGTAAATGATTTTTTTAGTTTTTAAGGTTAATATATTTAAAAGATTAAAGTGAAATAAATGAGAATTCACACATAGTATTTAAATGAATTTTACACCTAAAATGAAATGGGGAATCATCTTTCATTAACTTAGAGCACTACCAAGTTATCTATCATGTTCAAGGGATAGAAACAAGAAAGTGGTATAAAAATAATTTGATTTCTCCTTCTCGGATTGAACTTGTTTTGTTTTGGTGATCACATGGGCATCAAAAATAACTATATTATATCATTAAAGAAAATGAAGGATATATAAGGATGTATTGGATATTTTAGTGCATGTGTGGATGATATAGAGGGGTTATATGGTAGATATTTTAAGATATTATGATTCTAAATTAATTAGAATATTCCATAATCATATGAACGATCGAGGTACCATTTTGAATTAATTAATCAAACTTAATGAAAATTTCACATGATACGTGGAAGAAACCAAACATTGGTATACCAATTATGATGTTATTATTCTTATTTTATCCTTTTTTTGAAAATATTTATTATGAATGCCTTCACCATGCTTGATTTTCATTAGTTGGCATCAGAGCAGTTGTGTAATTTATCGATTTAAAATTTTAATTATATTATCTAGAATTATAGTGTAGGGTTATGATAAAATTACAGTACCATAAATGATTTATCGATCATATATTAGATGTCCAAAATATTTCCATTAAAAGATAAAATGTTTTTAGGCATTAAAATAGCAATGGGGGGAGTCATGTGTGAAGAATACACACATTTAGATACTAGAAGGGGAGCCTCAAATACATGGATTTAACTATTAAAAAATATAAAAAGAAAAATAATTAAATGTGAGTCATTCTAGAAATATCTCATGACCCATAGTGTGGACCCTATTGATATGGGGAAGTGACCAATTCTTATACTAGATGACATTATAAGATGCATAAGAACACATATTTCTTTAAAAATATAGAATCTTCCCACATAGGGGACCCCCACCACTAGGCCTAGCCCCTGGCTGGGTAAACTCGACTTGACTCTCCCAGATCTCTAACATTTTTCATCCTTATTTTCAAGTGTCCAATGCCAATTTTAGGCCTAAATAAAATAAAAAAATATCATTTTTGAGAAAATTGATAAAAAACTGTGGAATAATTTAAAAATATTTTAAGGTAATTAAGTCAAATCAGTAATTAATAAAAAATATTTTCATGTTACTTCAGTGAATTAAAAATTTTATTGAATGGAATTCTAGTATATTTAATTATTATTATGAATTACTAATTAATTTTGGATAATCATGAGTTAATACTGAAACAAGTATGCTTAGATTAATATATAATAAATTTGAATTATTCCAATGAGTACTATTTTATAATAATTAATTATTAAATACAATTTATTTTGATCTTCACATAATCACTCCATCTGTAATTGTATAAGGTTGCACATGTACAAATTTGAGTAATAAAAATTTAATCTCACATCTTGATTTCCCTTTCTATCATGCGAGTATACATTATAAAGAAAGTATTTTTTCCATAGTGAGATATTTTGAGATGTGAGGTGGCATGAAACCAAGAAACTAAATATACATGGAAGTAATATGGGAACTACTATTTAAGTCATTACATGACTCAAGGAATTTTTTAAGGCCTCACTTAATCCATTATCCATTCAGTGGATCAATTAGAATTATATTACTCTGATCTTGTTATTTTTTTGTTTATTATTTAATGCATAGTTAGTTATTTGGTGAACATGTGGATGATACGTTATCACATACAATGAAAATATAAAATAAATAAATACATGATATATGATATCTATTTATACAATGTTAAAATTATAAAATATATCATATAGTAACAAGAATGATAAATTGAAAATAATTTTATTCCTGAATAAACCAAAATGTTATAAACACCTTAAAGAAAATATCATGTCGTAAACATTTTCAATCACTTAATTTAGATTAAAATATTAGTTTAAGTTTATAATTGGCCATAATTGAGGTTGCCTCCTTCTGTATGGGAGTTCTAATCTGGGTGGTGTCTTGAATTAACTAAAATTGATGTAATAGAAGTATCTATAGCTAGTTTAGTTCAATTTTAGTGGAAACGTTTTGTGAAAACCATGTTTAAGATTTATAGGAGACGAGACTCCCCTCAACAGATAAAGAAACTATGATTTAATGTGTTTGTCTCAATAAGATCTGACAGAAGGACACTTTAAGTAGTGGCGTAGCAGTAACTTGGACTATAATGAGAAATTTTATGGATTTTTTCCACTAGAATATTCTTATGATGGAGTATTTCTAATCTAATAATTGAGGAAATTATGGATTAAACAAAATGTGGGAGTTATTTAAGATTAATAAATCTATAATGTATACAAATTGAATAATGATGATAAAATTATTGATCAAATCAAATTTTAGTTTATAAAAAATGAAAACTGGTACTAGAGAATATTTATAACCAATCATTGATTATAGAAATATCTGTGTTGGAAAACATTTATTGGATTGGAATAGGTTCTTATGCATGTTCTATAATACAAAGAGAAATTTTATATGCTAGAGTCTTCAGTGCATAATGAGACACCTAAAAATAAATATATGTGAAAAATTTTTCTTACCGGTGACTCAAGGATGATGCATTTTATATTTAAATCCTAATTTTATCATTAATTTACTCCTTGAAGTTTGGAAGTAGAAAGTGAAGAATGAAACAATTGAGGTTTCCAATACACAAAATATGTGTAAGATGGAATACCTAATCTAAAATGGTCCTCAAGTAATAAATATGATAGATTATATTGATTTATAAAATGATTTTGGATTAAATTTAAAAAAACCAATACATATTTTTTTTTCATACTTATCACCTAGTTACAGTTATTTCATTGGGAATTGTAAAATTAATCATGTGAAGAAATATTTTTAAATATATTTTAGTTAAGGTTCACCAAGTTGATAAGGATATAAATAAATTAAAATCATTGATTATTATAATGAATACAAATAAAGGAACTAAAAAAATTACATTTTCAAGTATAACGACAAAGGAACCTTCGAAACATAATTAAAATAGCCTAATGATGAATAGGGGAGTATCAACCTTAAGGATATTAGCTTCTCATATAGAAGGAAAGCAATTTAATAAGAAATTTTATTTAATTAAATAATTAGAAAACAAGATATTTTAGTCTAGGTATATTCATTATTTCATGTAATATATCTTTTTTACTTATTATGTATTATATATAATTTATGACTCATGAAATTTTATTCAATTACATGAACCAAGAAAGTTCAGAAATATTATGAAGGTGATATGGATCTTCAAGTTTCTGATAGATATTTACTACTACATCTTTTATAGAAGTTTATAACTTTATAATCCCATGTTGAGAGATTATTATATTTGAAAAATATTGTTAATTATTGTGTGTTACCAAGACATAATATCTCTGTCATGTTTAGACATAAAGAGATTTTATTTTATGTTTTAAATAAAATTTGTTACGGTATACCATACATTAATATTGTTTTAGTTATACATGAATATGATATCTCCTATATTGACAATTAATGATGACTATATAATAAAATAATCCAATAATACCCATTTGTGTGGAGATAGAACATAATCAAGTAATATTAGGAGAAAATTTCAAATATATGATAAGTGTAGTGACTAAACTCTTTTGAGATAAATCTATTTGGTATTTGGTATGATTGATAATATGGTATAAGTAATGATAATTTTTTTGTTGAAGATAATAAATCCATAAAGATTCTAGAATTAGTCTAGCAATATATGTGTGAAATATTGTAAGAAGATTCTAGAGGAAGAAACATGTGATTTATTGGATTCCTTTAAAAGGTTTATGGAATGTAATGGGATGAAACAAATTATTTTTTAATAAGATAAAAGATGCTTTTGGTGGGTGATAGAAACAATATCATAATTAAGAACTCATATATCTTTAGATATATGGTGGAGATTATTCCAAAACACACATCTCCCTATACATATAGGATACATGATGTATGTAAATGAATAAATTTCACCTTTATTATCATTGTGATAATGATGGTGAGTCTAGTTATTATTGAAATTGTTCAATTACACCCTTTTAGTCATTATTCATAAATAAAAAATGTTCAAACACAACCAAATTATAAGTAAAATGACTAATGGAATTTTATATAGGGTATAGTATTAAAAAAATATTTTATGTCACAAATTCATGTGTTAATATGTGAAGTGTTTATTAAGGCTAAGTATACAACAATCTTGAATAAAGAAAAAGAAAAAGTGAATAAATAATTATTTCAATAAAGTTATATAAGATATTATATAAATCCCTAAAATGGAAAATTCATAGTCAAGTGAAAGAATATGTTTCAATAAGTGGATACACATATTTATTTATGATAATGAGGGAAAATAAAACTTCGATATATCCAAGGATCGATATGTATAAAAAGTTGGAATTGGGAAATGTTTCATAATGGATCATTGACAAGAACATTCCAAACACACTACATAGGATAAAAAAAGAAAAATAAACTTGTTTTATAATCATTGAGTTGGGTGATATATTATTCATTGAAAATAATAAATATTTATTATATAAATAAGAAATAAATAGAATTAAGGGAAACCTAGAATGATGATATGAATTTATAAGTGGATATAAAAACCGTGTTATTATTTTAGTAATATCACTAATTTAAGTAAAGACCTATAGTTAAAAATGGGCATCCAAGAAATATATTGATATAAACAGTAGAGTGAAGACCTATAAAGATATATTGACCATTAAAGGTTTAAGATAAGTCATGAAATTGAAATTAATGAATCCTTTTCACTAATAGAGATATTAAAATCTATTTAAATTTATAATTTCTTATAATAATACCAAAATGATAACTTTTGAGGATCCATTTATGGACCTAAGAACACATTTAATTACAAGATTATTTTACAGGTATATATAAATGGTTAATAGGTGTGACTGGGTTTTATGGGTGATTTATGTTTATAACATTTGGAAAATAAATTTCAGTCATACAGTTAATTAATGACAACTTAAAAATATTTCTCTATGAATGAATTAATCTACCATCCCCTATTCTAGGTAATAATATTTATTGATTTTGATCTATATGACTGTTTAGAATTATTAAAAATATATAATTGAAAAGGTATTGAAAAATAAATGCAGAACAGTTTAGGAGAGAATTTATTCCTATGTCTTATTGAATAGATCATTCAAAGATAATGTGTTTAATACATAAGAAGAGATTAAGATGATGAGTAAAAATCCATAAATTTTAGAGATAAGATCTATCACACATTACATGATATGTACTGGATATTATATTTCCAATATTTATAGAATAGTCAGAAGATATCAAATAAAACTAGTAGAACTACAAAGTTATATTATTAAACCTATCCAATAGTACTTGGGAAATTATATGTGATATGTAACTTTTATTTTGAAGGGAAGGAGAGACAATTATCCTGGTTACATAAAAGTGATCATTAAAATAGATCAAATTGATTGAGAATCATAGTTAAGATAAGTAAATGATAAACATAAACTCTTTATAGCTAACGATATCCAATTATAGAAAAATAATGTATAGTTTAGATTCTGATATAACTAATGAAGTAGTATATATCCATAAGTGTTCCAAAATCTTGAAACTGTACTAATAAAGTAAAATATTATCATAATTATTATAGAAATGACAATATTGTAGTGGTACTGGCTAAGAATTCGATGCTATGATAGAGGATAAAATGTGTATACATGGGATGTATCATCTATTGAGGGAATTATAATCAAGGAGGTGAAGTTATAGATAAGAAAATATCTATGTAGGAAAATGTGGAAGGTCTAATGGATAAATCTATAAATCAATAGAATCATGTTTATCATGTGAGGGGTAATAGGTTGATGTTTTGCGAGTTATCTCTAGTGTAAGAGGGAGGGTTGTGAGAGTGGGTTCCCCAGACTTAACTTAATATTGTTTTTTACTACCATATCACATATAAAAATAGTTATGGATGATTTATTCTTATTATAAGGGTATTTTTAATTTTATTCACACTATATTAATGGTATTTTCAAGGGATTATTTTTCATGTAAAAAAATTATATAAGTTATTAACTATGATGAGAACCTTGTGATACTTTGATATTAATATTAAACATATACCCTATGCTCAAGATACAAAAAACTGATTAAACACATATTATGTTAGACTATCAGGCGTGAGGAGATTATATACATTAGGACATGTTCTCATGAAATTCAAACTTAGTGATATCATGAATGGAGATCATGGGGACTGGCATGCTAATTGGAACACATCATATTTTAGGTGTCATTGGATGTTCTTATCCATGGTAAGTGTACTGGTCTATTGACTTGAGGTAGTTATCATTTCCTATAATCATATCACATAATTTGATTCAGGATGAAAACCATGACTATTATAATGAACCATAAATATTAATTTTCTAGAAAAAAATTATGCGGGTTGGTTTTCTTTTCATTTGGTCGATGGGTGACATTGAATTTTTGATCTCAGATCGGGGAAAGGAAGTTTATATAACGAATAAAGAGATTAATGTAATGTTTTAAGGGTATAAATTTAGTGTAAATGACTATAAGTGATATTTTAGTTGTTGGTGGATAGAATGAGGAGGAAATGGTCCCTACTTTAGCTATCAGGTACTTGGTTGGATATTCCAATGTACTCAGTAGAGGTCTAGTGGGTGGGGTTCTGTTTTATAGGACACTAGGTGGCATGTTCCCAACCCTTAGTATTCAGTTGATCAACTAGGTACCTAGTGGGGATGTATCAGGTATAATATAGGCCCCAGTAATATTATTTTCTGAATTGAAAAAAGTATAAATTATTATCATTACTATATCAACCCCCTATCGGGGTTCCTTCGGCCCAACCTCAAGAATGAAAGGGGTGAGACCCCATTTTATCTCCTATTATTATATCTTTCCTCCCATTAATATAGGTTATTGTGGAATGTTTCATCAGTTAAATTTGAGGTAATTATTTATATATCTCACTCTTAAACACACAAATAGACACACACACACACACACACTCTTTCCCCTTATTTCTCTCCTTCCATCCGCTTTGATTTCATTTTGATTTCCTAGGAATTTGGATGAAGATTCCACCAATACATGGTGGAATCATATCATTTGAGGAGTTTTTTATGTGTAGCGCATTGAAGATGTTTAGGGAGAAGGTATTCAAGCTATTATTCATCATTTTTCTTGTGGTATATCACTATGAAGATTTAATTTGGGATTATAGATATGCTGGATGAAATTAACCATTAAGTTAGGTTGATAAATTGGGGATTTTGTGTGTCTTAAGTTTAGGGATGCATTAAGAGTGGAATTTACCCCTCGAATCATGGTTCTAGAATCATTATTCCACCTGATAAGTTTGATGTTTATTATTTATATATAGGTTTTTGGTTTAAAATGTTTTGGTTATTAATTTAAGATAGTTTATAGATAAGCTTTGTTCTTTCTAGAAGAAAAAATGATGGTATGAGTTTTGGATATTTTTTTGGATGGTGAGACTATGTTTTGTGACCATTATGATTATATGTATATTTATCTTTTATATTATTTTATTTATTATGTGTATATTATTATCATTGATGGAGTATTGGATGATGTTGTTTGATATCATCCCATAAATTGGGATGATATTCCATTAGTCTAATAGTCTATAATGACTATATAATTTAGGAAATGTTTAATTGGCGGTGCCATGTATATTTAGGTACCCATAGGACTCCTTAAGGATAGTTTTGTCACATAAGTGTTTTGATATTATTTTCAAAAGGAAGTGGGTTTAAATGATATTTTGAAATGGAAGTGGGTTTTTAAAGTAAAGGGTTTTAAATGGTGTTTTTAAAAAAAGTGTTAATTTTTAAAGGAAACATGAATTCATTTTTAAATTATTATAAGTGAGAATTAGGGTGATTTTAAAAAGGATTATCTCTATGGTTTTGAGATAAATATCTTCAACTTAAAATAATGTATGTGATTATCTATTCTAAATGATTGTAAAGAGTATTTCCAGATGGGTTTTAAAGGAAAGCTGTGATGGCTTGTTTGAGGCATGTTTTGGTCTATTTTAAATGATGTGGTCTAGTTCATATATTAAAAAATATGTATACTTACATTTATGTCTGGTTTTATATCATGTTTTCCCTATTTTATAATGAATCATGATAACATAGATACTATAGGAGAGGCCATACCTTGGGTGATTGGTTGGTTAAACTAGTTCATTTGTATGACTGGTTTCCTTTTTCATAGATCTATAAGAACCTTTGGATACCTATACATAGGTATGATAAATTAAAATTCAATAAATATTGCGCTAACTTTTCCATTTTGGCCTTTGGGTAATTTATTAATTGTTATTTATGAGTTGCATGACCTTCTTAGTTACATGGAGTAGAGCCTCAAGATAGTCCTCATTGGTCAAGGTGATAGTTAGTCCTAGTGTTCTTGATTGAAATATTAGTAAAAGACCAAGAGAAATGGACCTTGTGGAGTTAGAATCAATGGAATAGATCTAGAGATGTTATAAGAGATGTGTGATTCTTCCTTATGTTGTTCAAATAATAATGGTGAGTTTCTCTTCTAATTCATGTTGTGTATACCTTCTTATGAGATAGTGTGACTGAGCATGTATCCAAAGAGGTAGTATATTATCATGTGATGATCATATTGCTATATTTTTTATGCATATGGGAGGTGACATATAGGAAACACCTTCAAGGTTAATGTGTAGCTATATGAACTTGTTTTTTTGGTTTATGAGGTCACATACACTTTAGTTTTTCCTAGTCTAGATATGACCCACTAAAGATGTCACTCTTCCCCACTAGCATATAGATATTAAAAAATGAATGAAGAGGATATAGGTGGGATGATGGGTGAAATTTGGTAGGTAACAGTGGGTTTAATTAAATAGAGCTAACCCATAAAATTCTAATGAAAAAGTAATTGTAACAACATAGCTACGAAACCCTAGTTTGTTTATTGTTGTCAACCATGGTTTAATTTTATGATCTGAGTAATCAATGTGTAACCAGAGAGTATTATTATCATAAATCTACATCCATATCCTATAATGACTTGTGATTCATTTCATTAAGATATTTTTCCACTATGGGTATATTGGAAGTTAGTTTCAGTGGGGACCACTGAGATGAGGTGTGGATGGGTGTGCACACCAGGTTTTTTATTTCTTATGGTTTTGCCCCATTATTTATTTTTTACTATTTGTTTTAGTACAATTTTTGTTCATATAATTTTATAATTTAGGCATAACAGATTTTTTTTTGTATTATTTTATGATCATATTTCCTTATGATAGTTTGGGGGTTTAATTATGGGAGAGAAGTGAGATGACTGATAGGTTATGTGGGATTCAGATAAGCAAGTCTGGTAGATGTTGTGAGACCCTTGTTGATTCCATCCACTAATATGAGAGAGATAGAGATGCATAACTCACTAATTCATGAGGTTTTGTGGGTTATAGAATGATATCCCATAGACATGACCATATAAACTACATGACATAAAGAAAATATTTTATTATAAGACATTTCCAATACCTTTTAGGTTTAGAGTTTTAGAGAACTATGACAAAAAATAACTAACAAAAATCATTCCATTTTTAATTATGGAAATTTTATTTTACTTTGAGAGTAACTTATTAATTTAAAATGAGCCATTAAAATCTCCCATAAATTATATACATAAGAAAACCTTCTAGATATTACATACATTTTCTATCTTCATAACCTAGGGGATAAAAACATAATAAAGGCATGGAATCTGATACACAGTATGGGTAAAAATAAAATTTAGAAATAAAATGTCATAATTGGGCTTAAGATGAGCACATGGGTATAACTATATACCTAATAAACTTTTACCCAATAATTCACGTATCATAAATTATGGCATAAATCTTTGAATGTCATAAGACTTGAATCAAAAGAGTGTATAAACAAGAGTTAATAAACATGGTAAATGCGAGTATAATCAAATGCATATTACTTCGAAATGTATCATTCCCTTAAAACCTATAATAACAAATAACTTTAGAATAATCATATGTATGAGGAAATTATAATATTAGGAATAAAAAATATTTTCGCATCATATTATGAAAAATTAAATTACCATACTTCATGTTGTGGACAAAAAACATTCTCACAACTCTTGTTATGAACCAGAAAATTGCCCCTATTCATGTTATGAACAAAAAAAGTCCATGCTTCCTAATGTGAATAAAGATAATGTTAAATATTCATGTTTTGAATAAAAAATTCACAATCTTAACATAACTATATCGTGATATAAAAATTCTAAATAATTAATTGGAGGGTGATATATGATTTCACCCATAAATTATCCACAAATATGGTGGCACTTGAAAAATTAATTTAACACATCATAAAGACCCCATGGAAGGAAAAATGGGTTTTCCAACATTTCGTGATGGTATCACCAAAATTGATGATATGAATGTATAGGATAGATACCATAAATTCAATCAATGAAAAATAGTATTTCATAAGAACATTTAGAGGGTGTTCCATGAAAAATAACTTCAACAGAAATGAAACATTTAAAAATAAAGAGGAAAATATAAGTTAAATCATTAAAGAGTTTTGTAATAAATTTTAATCATTATCAAAAAATATGAATTTATGACTCACATATAAAAGTCATTTTTGAAATGGTGATGGGAAAAATTAGAAGAAACTTTATTATAAAAAGGAATATTAAATAATTGAACCTTAGAAATGGAATATAGATTTTGAAATGGTGATTTGAAAATTGTTACCTTTTAAAAAACAATCTTAAAATATGATCATTGATAAATACATAAAGTATTCAAAAAGGTTATGTAAAATTTTTGGAAAAAAGTTACTTTTATTTAAAAATAAAATTCAGTTATATATCCTAAAAATTACATAAATTATGTCAAAATAAATGTGGAGTGGAAGATAAACCATTTGATTTTGAAATGATGGAAATAATTTTTAATAATTTGAATTTACATTATTAAACCCCCACATCATAAAAGAGATAGTGAAAATTCCATTTTAAAAGATAAAGAGGGAAATATTTCAGTCACATTAGTAGAAATATGTTTGGGTTTAAAAATAAGAAAATGAAAACATTTTTGTTAATAATAAACATGTAAATGGTAGAAAATCACATATAAAGGAGATATATTTTTTCTTGAAAATTTTTCACTTTTATGAGAAATAAATTTATTGATAAAACTTACTGGAGTTAAAAACATAAATTTACCATAAGGTAAAATAGGAAATATCTTATGAAGTTGGAAATATAAGGATATATCAAACATAAAATAATAACACCTAATGAATATAATTTTTACTCAAAGAAAGGAAATTTGAGTTAACTACACTCCTTACAAATTTCACAGTTCATGAAGACATGGACACTTTGAAATGGTAAGTGTGGTATAAATATAAATCGAATTAAAACAAAGATAGATTTCTATATAAAAAAATAAAATGGAATAATATACCAATAATATATGTAATAGGTTCAAGAAGAACATTAATAACTCAATATATGAGAATTGAGTTTCCATAAAAACTTATGAAAGTGGTGCCCTAAGAATAAGAGGGTCACCATGAAGTTGAAATTAAAGTATCATGATATTATAGAGATTTATTATATTTGAATGAAATAGTTTAGTAAATATATTGTATAAAATAAATGATGGTGCACAATATCAAACATGTCTCATGGATTTGAAAATTAGACAAAGGAAATATTACCTTGAATTATAACTTAGTTGATCACACTCAAACCTCTAGAATAACAAATAAATGTATTAATCACCTATTTTATAAATATAAATATATATATATAAACATTTATAAACTTAATTTATATTTATTTTCTTCACGTATATTAGTTTTTTATTATCTATTTTCAACATTAGTTATGAGTAACCTTACTCATTTTGAACTAGTTTTGCAATTACAACATTATAATTCATTATTCTACCCAATTGTATCATTAAAATATCATAAAAGGTATTTTAATTTTTTTTTTCATTTTATTGGATTTTTGGTTACGATATTTAAAGATGAATTTGGCGGTGATCATGTTTCAATGATTATTATCGTACCAAAGGTGTTTTATAAAATAATTACTTAAATTTTTATATTACCATATAATACAAAAAAAACTAATTATTTACTTATTTATATCATATATTATAATAAATTAAATTCCAATAGTCATCCATGATAAAAATATATAGCATTGTTCAAGTAAATAATCAAACTGACCCAAACATGAACATGCCATGATTAATGGATGATTATGTGGTGGTTTAGTTGTTATATCATTATAACAGAAGCATAATGATCATATTTTTTTATTACTATATTATAACATAATTTTAAGGAATTATAATAATAAGGTAACCTATACGAAGTTAATTCATAGTTTGAAGAAATTATTTTTCCCCTTAGAACGCTCTATTGGATGGTTGAATTTACATTGGTTGTTTATTGCTCATATTTTCAATTGGTTATGAAATTATTTCCCTAAATAACCATAATAGTTTCATGAAATTTAATTTTAACCATCAAAACCTTTCTTATAACAAACCATGAATGAAATCAATTAAAAACCGAATAAACCAATCCACATTAGGCATAAAATTCTTGTATACATAGGTGATTATTTCATTTTCCATAGAAATATGAAAATAGTAAATATGAATTATCATTTCATAATCTAAAATATATAATAAATATAATAAATAAATATTTATATTTCTATTAGTAACATCCTTTGAAGGTTTTGAAGAAAAAAACATGCCGTGTAGTGGATGCGGTGTTCCACACAACACACGGTTAATAGTTTCATTCATGTTAATATAAATGAGAGAAAGGTGGTTACTGACCATAACTTAATTATAATAATATACCAGTATAATAATTATAATGAGTTTATCAATTTAATATGGTTTAATCTAATTTTAGGAAGAATAAGTGCACATAAAATGATAGAAATGAGAAAGGAGGTGTTAGATATTTATACATCACTTATGGGATTATCTATTTTTCATTGGGGTTAATCCTTATTGGGAGAGTATTTATAGGATAAAAAAACTACATGACAGTTTATTTATTTATTATAAGAGGTTTTGTTATATTGTTTTTCTTAAGTAAGTAGGTTTTGGTCTAAGGGTAAGTGTGGAGAGGATTTCCCCTTTTATAAGTGAAAAGCGATGACATTTTTGTAAATACCCAAAATATTTCAATAAAATAAAGTCACTCTCAATTAATGTGGCTAAAAAATTTAGAAATAACGGATAATGTAATATATAATTTATAGACATGCCTAAAACACTAAATAAAAAAATTGTTGTTTACGTGCCAGGCCATTTACTACTCAGATTGCTCATTTTTAGCATTTTGGTTTTCATCATAGTAACCCATTTTTTCCTAGGTAATTAATTCTTTATTCCATAAAATAGAATGGTAATTATTATATAATTTATACCTAAGGATTAAAAATTTGAAATAATTTTTTTTTAATGTGATAAAAACGAATTTTAAAATACTAAATGTATATTGCGTTTAAAACATTTTTTTTAAAAAATATAACTTATGTTCTAAAAAGTAAAATTTGGTTTTATAATTTAAAACCTAATTTTTTTAAAATTTTAAATTAAAATATATAATACATATTTTACCCAATAAAAAAGTTTTCATGAATTTAAAATTATTACTTATATTCTAATAAGTTCATAAAATTCATGTTATTTGTAAAAATAGTATTTTTCACTATTCACCTAAAAATATTTTTAAAAAAAATCCAAAAAACTCATCGTAAAATAATATTGAAATTCTAAATACAAAAATTATTTTTCATTTTCAAATTAAATTTCAATATTTTATATTTGATCTTTTAAATTGAACCAAAAAATACAATGCGAAACTATTTTTGTAGGAGAATAACTTTTTTTAATACTAGTTGTTTTTAATATCTATAAATCAAGAATAAATAGAGAATTAATCAACAAATATTATATGTTATTAAAATCATCATTTAATTATAATAATATTGGTTTTCTTTCATAAAATATAGAATGCATAAATAGTTCGACTCTTAAACACACTAATAACTAATTTAGTAAATTTTTATAAAACAACCTTTATATATAAATTGATATTAATATATTTTGTAATTCCATTACTCCTATTCATAAATAATAATTAAAAGACTAGTTTTAGTGGAAATATTTAATATTTATAACACAAACATAGACACACAATGTAGTTTCGTTTTAGTTGGTTACACATGTGAGAAATCTATTAATCAAATTATTTATTTTAAGAAAATGTTGAGTGAAATATCAAGTCATTACATAATGATGACTATTAGGTGGGTCCTATCCTAAATTGGGTAGTAAAATTATGAGTTATTGGGTTATGTATGACTTCTAAATGTGACAGAATAAGTAAGATTGAAATTATATTATGTTTTTATGTGGGTGTGTTGCATTGATCATGACTTGCATTGTCTAAAGACTTGCATACACATCCAAATGATCATAATAACAAAAATAATATTAAGGTGAGAGGGAAAATCCTACTTCATTATTAGATTTATCCTTTGACTTTATACACAATATGGGTTTCGATGTATGTGATTAGAACATCATGTTTTCTTTTAGAAAAAAGTTTTAACTCAGAGATGGATGCATAACTATAGAAAATTATGGTTGTGAGAGGTATATGATTTTAAAAGTGTTGATAATGTGAAAATTTTCAGGTAGACCATTGTACCTTTATTTTAAGTTATTATTTATCACATATGTCATCCATTTTTTTATCTATTTATTTTTTATTTCTATATTCTATAGTATATATCTATGTTTTCTTTTATATTATAGTTGATGCATTATATGGATTGTTTCACTGATTTAGATTCTGAACTATGGGGGTCTTCTTGGATCTCTATTTATTTTCTATAGGTTTTGGTTTTATCCACCACATGGACGGGTCATGTTCAAATTTTTATAAAGTTGAGAAAGATCCCTTGAGTTTTATATTGAGGGTATAGTCCCAACAGAACTCATTTAGACCATGGTATCTAGTTACTAATACTACAACTAGGCCTTTTATCTATGCTAAAAACCGATATTAATAGCGCTAGAAAAGTGCTATTAATGCGGGCGTAGATACGGGGGGGGGGGGGGGTTCCCTTTATTAGCGCTAAAAAAGCGCTGATAAAGGACACCCTTTATCAGCGATTTTCAGAGCACTGATAAAGGGGACCCCCCCTTTATCTACACCGACATTAACAATGCTTTTCTACTACTGATAAAGGGGTGCATTTATCAGTGCTATCTTGAGCGCTGATAATAGGGCCCTTTATCAGTGCTCTTTTAGCACTGTTAAAGGTGACCTTTATCAGCGCTCAAAAAGGCACTGATAAAGGCACCTTACCCTGCACCTACAGAACTAGCACCTGCACACCTACACAAACCAGCACCTGTACACCTCCATAAAATAGTACCGGCAAACCTATACAAAATAGAACCCGAACACAATATTTTGACAGACAATGCTATATACATTTACTTAGCATCATGAATACAAAAAAAAAACACACTACTATATACATTTCAAACAACATTTTACATGGTTACAATTAAAATTATCCAAAAACAGTTATAAACATTAATGTTTCATCCTTTGATATCTATGATCCTCTCTCAAAAGTTGTCATCCACTGTATTTGTTGCCGAACAAAGCATCCGAACTCAAGGAAAAAATTCACCTATATAAAAAAACAAATATTATGTTAGTAATACAATAATGAAATAAATTAAAACATTAACATGAAAGAATACATTAATATGGAAATGTGATACTAGAATATGGAAATTATAAACTCAAATGTTTTCATTCTGAAAACAATGAACGGGAATAATGTAAAATCAATATGTTTTTGGATGATTTATCTCATTTAATAAATACTGATTCTTTATCTAATGAAAAGTTTTACTGGTCACACCGTGCATCAGATTGAGGTGCGGTTGATTCGTACACGTCACAAATGACTCATGGATCATTTTTCTAAAGTATCAAAACAATCCGAACGTGTTTGCTTGGTTTTCGGTTTGTCACTTGTGTTGTTTTCTAAAGATTATGTTAATTTGAAACTGATATCAGACACTTTTAGACATACCGATCACACCGTGCATCAGATTGAGGTGCGGTTGATTCTTACATGTCAAAAATGACTCACGGATCATGTTCCTAATGTATCAAAAAAACCTGAACACGTTTTCTTGGTTTTCCGTATGTTAGTAGTGTTGTTTTCTAAAGTTAATGTCAATTTGAAACTGATATCAGACACTTTGAGCCATACCGGGCACACCGTGTGTCAGATTGAGGTGCAGTCAATTCATACACGTCACGAATGACTCATGGATCATTTTCCTAAAGTATCAAAATAATACGAACGTGTTTTCTTAGTTTTCCGTATGTCACTTGTGTTGTTTTCTAAAGTTAATGTCAAATTCAAAGTGATATCAGACACTTTTAGCCATACCGGTCACACCGTGTGTCAGATTGAGGTGAAGTCAATTCTTACACCTCACAAATGACTCTTGGATTGTTTTCCAAAAGTATCAAAACAATACGAACACATTTTCTCGGTTTTCTGTATGTCACTTCTGTTATTTTCTAATGTTAATATCAATTTCAAATTGATATCAGACAATTTTAGTCATAATGGTCACACCGTGAGTCAGATTGAAGTGAAGTAAATTTTTACACCTCAAAAATGACTCATGGATTGTTTTCCTAAGGTATCAAAACAATCCGAATATGTTTGGTTAGTTTTTCGTATGTCACTTGTGTTGTTTTCTAAATTTAATGTTAATTTCAAAATGATACCAGAAAAGTTTAGACATACCGGTCACACCCTATGTCAGATTGAGGTGCGGTTGATTCGTACACATCACCAATGACTCATGTATCGTTTTACTAAAGTATGAAAACAATCCAAAATCATTTTATTGGTATTACGTATGTCAGTAGTGTTGTTTTCTAAAGTTAATGTCAATTTGAAACTGATATCAGAAACTTTTAGCCATAACGGTTACACCGTGTGTCGGATTATGGTGCGGTCGATTTTTACACATCACAAATGACTCATGGATTGTTTTAATAAAGTATCAAAAAAATACAAACGCGTTTTCTCAGTTTTCTATAAGTCACTTGTGTAGTTTTCCAATGTTTATGTAAATTTTAAACTGATATCAGACACTTTTAACCATACCAGTAACACTGTGCATTAGATTGAGGTGCGGTTGATTCATATACATCACAAATGACTCATGGATCGTTTTCCTAATGTATTAAAACAATCAGAATGTGTTTTCTTGGGTTTTCGTATGTCACTTGTGTTGTTTTCTAAAGTTAATGTCAATTTCAAACTGATATCAGACACTTTTAGGCATACCGGTCACACCGTGTGTTATATTGAGGTGTGGTTGATTTGTACACATCAAAAATGACTCATAGATCATAATAATAAAGTATCAAAACAATCTGAACACTTTTTCTCAGTATTCCGTATGTCAGTTGTGTTGTTTTCTAAAGATAATGTCAATTTCAAATTGATATCAGACACTTTTAGCCATACCGGTAACACCATGCCTCATATTGAGGCGAAGTCAATTCTTACACATCAAAAATGAATCATGAATCATTTTACTTAAGTATCAAAATAATCCGAATGTGTTTGATCAGTTTTCCGTATGTCACTTGTATTGTTTTCTAAAGTTTATGTCAATTTGAAACTGATATAAGACACCTTTTTCCATACAAGTCACACTGTTTGTCGGATTGAGGTGTGGTTTATTCTTACACATAAAAAATGACTCATGGATCATTGTCTTAAAGTATCAAAACAATCTGAATGCTTTTTCTCAGTTTTCTATACGTCACTTGTGCTGTTTTCTAAAGTTGATGTCAATTTGAAACTAATATTATACACTTTTAGCCATACCGGTCACATTGTGTGTCGGATTGAGGTGAGGTCAATAATTACACCTCTAAAATGACTCATGTATCATTTTCCTATTGTATTAAGAAAATCCAAACACTTTTTATTGGTTTTTCGTATGTCACTTGTGTTGTTTTCTAAAGTTAATGTCAATTTCAAACTGATATTAGACACTTTTAGCCATACCGGTCACACTGTGCATCAGATTGTGGTATGATTGATTTGTACATGCCAAAAATGACTCATAGATCGTTGTCCCAAAGTATCAAAACAATCCGAGTGCATTTTCTCAGTATTCCATGTGTCAGTGGTGTTGTTTTCTAAAGTTAATGTCAATTTCAAACTGATATCTGACACTTTTTTCCATACTGGTCACACCGTGCATCAGATTGAGGTGCGGTCGATTAGTACACGTCAAAAATGACTCACAAATCGTTTTCCTAAATTATCAAAACAATCTAAACACATTTTCTCGGATTTTCTTATGACACTTATGTTATTTTCTAAATATTGTGTCAATTTGTAACTGATATCAAACACTTTTAGCCATACCGGTCACGCTGTGTGTCAGATTGAGGTGTGGTTGATTGGTACACATGTCAAATGAGTCATGGATCATTTTCCTGAAGTATCAAAACAATCCAAATGCATTTTCTTAGTTTACCGTATGTCACTTATGTTGTTTTCTAAAGTTAATGTCAATTTGAAACTGATATTAGACACTTTTAGCCATACTGGTCATACCGTGTATCGAATTGAGGTGTGGTCAATTCATACACCTCAAAAAATGACTCATGGATCGTTTTCCTAAAGTATCAAAATAATCCTAACGCGTTTTCTCGGTTTTTCATATGTCACTTGTGTTGTTTTCTAAAGTTAATGTCAATTTCAAACTGATATCAGACACTTTTAGCCATACCGGTCACACCGTGCATCGGATAGAGGTTTGGTTGATTCGTACACATCACAAATAACTCATGGATCATTGTCCTAAAGTATCAAAACAATATGAATGTGTTTGCTTGGTTTTCCATATGTCACTTGTGTTGTTTTCTAATGTTTATGTCAATTAGAAACTGATATCAGACACTTTTATCCATACCGGTCACACCGTGTGTCAGATTGAGGTGTGGTTTATTCGTACATGTCAGAAATGACTCATGGATCATTGTCCTAATGTATCAAAACAATCCGAATGATTTTTATCAGTATTCCATATGTCAGTAGTGTTGTTTTCTAAAGTTAGTTTCAATTTGAAACTGATATCAGACACTTTAAGCCATACCGGTCACACCGTGCGTCGGATTGAGGTGTGGTCGATTCGCACACCTCAAAAATGACAAATGGATCATTTTACTAAACTATCAAAACAATCCGAATGTGTTTGATCGGTTTTTTGTTTGTCACTTGTGTTTTTCTCTAAAGTTAATGTCAATTTCAAACCGATTTCAGACACTTTTAGCCATACCGGTCACACCATGCATCAGATTGAGGTGCGGTTGATTTGTACACATCACGAATGACTCATCATTTTTTTCTTATGTCACTTGTCTTTTGTCAACCAATTGGAATTCATCCATTCTTTATTTATATTCATCCTATTTCAAATCCAAAAGATGGGTATATAGGTTAAGGGAGAAGGAATATGAGTATAATTTAGATAAAAAACTAGATACTTCAAAAATGGTGGGGACATGATCATTAATTTCAAATCATGGGTGGTTCTTGGGATTCATCCATTCTCTTCCTCTCTTCCACCCCCTAATGAGGGAAGGTTCTTGGGAGTTTTTTATTGTGTGTTAGTGATTTCTTCCCTCATACTTCCTCCATTACTATTATCCTTTATTTACCTATGATTTGGGATGATTTTTACTAGGATTTTTGTGATGATTTCACTATATCATCTTAAAATCAATTCGGATGATGCAAATTTTATTTGTATTGGCTAGAGGTTATCCTCAAATGATGAACGCACCATGTTTTGTGTTGTTTAGGTGGTGTTGTGTTTCCCAGTGAATTTTTAAAAGATTTTTCCTAATTATATTAAGGTGAATAATTAATTATAAGTTTCTATAATTAATTATTTGGGAATTGTGCCTTGAGATTGGGGCTCAATCATTGGTACAAAATTAGATAAGGCATGTGTAGTCTTGGTTGAGGATGAGTTGATCTTGGTGAAGGGGTTACTCCATTTTTTGAGGTTGGTGGACCCTATAGTACAAAGCCATGTTCCAATTTATGCATGATTGTGCATTAATGCATGAGTATATGTGTTCAAGTGAAAGGGATAGAAATCAAGAGCATCCTAGGTAAATAAATAGTGTGTTTTTGATCCACCAAGAGATAGAGTGAGGGTTCTATTGAATGTTTGTGATTTTGTGACCATCCCGAGATAATATCTCCATGGAGGTGAGGTTTCTAGTTGTGTTTATGAAAGGATCAGGTTTGATATGAGATTTTTATAGCCTAGTTAGGTTTTATAGGGCTATTTGAGTTGGTATTAGAGTATTAGACCTAAAGAAGATGGATAATATAGTTTTATATATCACGTATGATGGGGAACACCCTCTTAAGGACATATAAGAGTCATGGTGTGTGTGATGAGTAAGATATTGCATATAGGGATTGGTGAAGTGTGACACAGGGGATTTCCTCCTTATAATTGGATTAAGAGATGTCCCTCCCCCCTGGACACCCCCATGGACACACCCCCTCCCTCCCCTCCTGGACACCCTCCCACATGGACACCCCCTCCCTCTTGGACAACCCCCCTCTTGGACACCCAACTCATGGACACCCCCATGGACACACCCCCTCCCTCTACTCCTGGACACCCTCACAGATAGATACCCCCTCCCTCTTGGACACACCCCCTCATAGACACCCCCACTCCTGGACACCCCCTCCCACATATAAGGGAAACTAAAATTAGAAAATTGAAAATCCAAGATATTGGTTCCCATAATGATTTTAAGATGCTCGTGAGTGGACAGAATGACTATGCATCATTTGAATTCCACATTATCGACCATTGAAGTCCAATGAGTTATGATTTATTAGAAAGACAAATCGTATCTAAAACAATTCTTCATAACCTAGGGATATAAAACATAATAAAGGGTGATCGTATATGCTCAATAAGTGTAAAAAAGGGACATATCAATGATCATATATGAATAACATTAGTAGGAATTAACCTTCATCCTATTTGTTTAGAATATTCCATCAGTTATGTTGCCCATTCGTTTCTAAACACATCTATATCATCTTCTAAATATGAGTTTTTGTGAAAGTCATGGTATTACTAAAAAAATATAAATACACAAAGGATTAATAATTATTTTAAATTAACTCATAATTATTTTCGAAAATACCGGGTCAGGGATGCTATTTTGTGGATGAAATACGATCTCTTTCATAAATTTACAAACATAATAACCACAATCCTTTCTGTTTGTTTGTTTTGGACACTGCAAAAACATCGAAAACAGTAGGTAAACTGTTTTGATATGTGTTTGGATAGTGCAATGTTATTACATATACCCAGATACTTTTTCAGTTGTAGATCTTGTAGGCTTTCTCATCCTTATGCCCTTGATTCATTCCATCCATTAGAAAATATTGATGCACCACCCTACCATAATATAATCTTCATTAAAAGATAACATAAATTATATAACAAGACGTTTAGTTTTAAAATGTTGTATCTAATGTATTAAAAATTAACAAACGCCATCATGCGTGGTTAGTTTGTTGGATATACATGCATTGAATCTAGAAAATAAATTTTTGGAGTATCCAAATTGACTGAAATCAGCATCCAATGATCCCTAAAAATAAAAAAAGGATTAATTAAAGAAAGAAATGAAAATACAGTTGATATGATTAAATTATAGGGTTTTACCCCTGCATCGTTGGTATTAAAAAGAGTCTATCATCTGTAATTTTATTTTCAAATGATTTGAGCAGAGATGACATTATTGCAGCCTCTTTATCAGAATTTATTTCTTATTTTGAAGTGGTGGTGTGAGGACTAACGAGTCCAAATTTTTGATCATGGGGAAATCCCTTCAATTTTTTTTCATATATACACCTACAAAAAATATAAAATGTATTTAGTCATAATTATCAGATTATATCAGCTTTTTTAAAATCTAATCATGAAAACATACCTCATGTATACATTTAAAACTGAGGTTCCTGACCATTCATACTTGAGGATTTCATTTACATTTTCAGCACTAATGAAATCTGATATTTCCTCTCCGTACATATTTTTTTCAAAATCAACTGTGTGAGCATTACTTTCTATCAACTTTGTATCCACATGAGCCTGCAATGATATTAACTATGGATATAGAACAGGCGGGGTGAATATGCTCTCAGTAGACCATTTCAATTGGTTGGTTGATCCTTGAGATAGTTTTGAGCTAATATTTCATTTCACCCCCTTCCCTTTGTCATTCTATAATAGCATTCATTGGTTGAAGCCATTTTTCATTAAATTTTAAAGGTCTAGCTTGAAAAATAAATTGGAAATGGATACATACTTGTCGACATGTTTTTTTACAAGAACTGACGACCATGTGATGAAAGTTACAAAATCTTGTTCAACCATATGAATGTCGTAATCGTCATTTGGAATAGGTACCTCGACACTCGACTCATTAGCTACGTTAATTGACACTCTGAAATGATCTGTTGGAAGTTGTCTGTTGTGTAGCATGTCGTTCTGCGTATTGAACACCATAGCCCTCGCTAGAAGGCGATAGGTGGGAGTTGATAGATATAAATCACAGTCATTTTCATCATGTATAATATTATTACAAGAAAGATATTAGTGTCCATGTGAATCACATTTCATAGAAACAATTATTAAAACATTGATTACCTCAGCTAAGTCAGATTTTTTAGGGGAATGGCTTGCCTCAAAACTGGTGGTGGGTGGGACAGGATCATCACACACGGGTTGTTATTTAGTTGTTTCTTCTCTTTGCCTCTCCCCCATCAATGTTTCTATCATCTCTCTCTGGTATTTCAATTATTATTGAAAAATAGTTAACTTTTCTTTCAACTTTTCCATTTTTTCATTTTGATCCTCCGCTTGTTTTTGTTTTTGAAAATATGTTCAGGGTGGCACCCCAAAACCCACACCTCTGACGCGGCCATACTGGTCTGGCTGCTTCAAGGCTGCTAAAAGTATGTCTGTATCTGGTGCGGGTGTTGTTGATTCCTGTGACTATGTCATATAAAAAATATTGAAAAATAAGTAGTCATTGTAATGTAATAGTGATTTAAAACAAATAAAATTTATATTATGTCATACTTACACATGTTTCCCACACTTTTTGTGTGTTTTCATCTATCAATATCCCCTCTTTATTTACGCGAGCCTAATTCCATAGCACATAGTGTGGGATGGTTATGGCTTTCAATTTCGATTCATCAATCTACATATAAACAGAGAAACATGGTTATGATGTTGTTTTATGTCACATATAAGTAGTACGGTAGATTTAAAAGACGTACCAATTTTTTCTCAAGTGAAGCGTACCCGATCCTTTCTTTACGGTAAGGGTACGCTGGTTCTGAGGCACATTTTTTATTTTTAGCACTCAGTTTCTATTTCATAAATAAAAAACTATCAATCAAAGTGATGAATATGTGAAACATCAAACAACGTATTAGCCAACACAATGTACTAGAAAAGTGTGCTCCCCACGACGGTTTCTAAACGCGTCCCACGATCCGTGGGATATCAAGTGTGCATAAAGAGAAGGTGGGTGCAGCTTGATTTTCCCTATAATATCTTTAAGATGATATTTTGTTAAAATTGTGTGGAAACCTCTATGAATCCTTATTGCAACTCTTAATACATATTCTTTGTGTGAGGCAACTACTATAAATGCACTCTGTAATGGATGATGAAGAGTAAGTCAATGTTTTGGTATTTTATTTTAATAAATTAAAAAATGATATCATAATGTTACCATAATCTCTTCCCACATTTGTGTTTTAAGACCAGTGACAATATAGTGCCATGACTATACATCAATCGACACACATTGCCGAGTGACGATTCCAATGTAGCTACTAAAGATGGATTTGTTGGGGTTAACATGATGACCTATCTTATTCCATCCCACCTCAAATTTGATGCCTTTTTCTTTTGCATTAATGATTTTTTCTAACACTATCAGACTACGACACTGTTGTTTTTTTGTTCTTTCAGGGTTTAATTTCCTAACATTTCCTCAGAAGTATCATCAATATGTTTCTCCAGAGCACTAGCATCAGCACTGGGACCAGCAACAACATGTTGAGAAACCTATTGCAACTCATCACTGGGACCAGAAACAATAGGTTGAGAAACTTGTTGTTGCTCTGTACTAGGACCAACAAGATCTAGTTGAGAAAACTGTTGTTTCTGTGCACTAGGACCACCGACAGGTGGTTGAGAGACCTTTTGTGCCTCTGGATTGGGCGCCTCAGCAGGTGTAGAATTCATTATCTACAGAAGTGGTTTAACATTTAATTTAGATTATATAAAAGCAGTAGCGGAAAAATAATAACATAATGTAACACAATGTATATTAAAATAAACAAATAACCTGATTATTGTACTCTCTTTTTTTCTTTAAAGGCTGAAGAGATTTGAATCCTCTATCGACTATGTAAATCCCTTCATTGTGGTCTCCTCTGACATAAAAAACACCGTCTACATTGGGACTGCTGTGAAATGATTGTGAAGTCCCTATTAAAGGTTCATCCTCTGTTGAACTTTCATCAGACCGTTCAATTGTTTTGGTTGATAACAGAACAATTGACCTAGTTTAGTTTGTGGGTTCTGGAACATAAAATACTTGTACTGCTTGTGATGCCATTATAAATAGTTCTTCTTTCTCCCCTTCCTTACTGAAATCAACTTTCACTAATCATAATTCATCTATTTTAACAGAACTATTGTTATCAACCCACTTTCATTAAAAAATTGGCACTTTGAATTTCGTATAATCCAACTCCCATATTCGTTTGATGATGCCAAAGTATGACATATTCGCATAAATTAGATTTTTGTTCTTAGCACCAGAAACAGGCATCACCTCATCCAAAAGTTTAACCCCACTATTCTTCATGGTTCTGTCTTTATCATGTTCATTAGTATAGAATGTATAACCATTAACTGCATAAGCATTGTAAGATAATACATACACACTTGCTCCTCTGGCAAGACATCAAATTCATTCTGAAATTGAGTTTGGACTTTCATCTAACTGCTTCAAAATATGGTTATGAAACCATCTTATAATCTACTGATTATGTGTATCTGATATCCGTTTTTCATCCCTATATGGATTCAAACAACTAAGAATTTGTTTGTGGGTTTAAACATATGGGTCAACGTTGAAACTGTTATGCAAAACATAAAGGTGAGCCTGCTCCTGATATGTAATATCGATTTTGACAACCTCTCTTCCAGAAATTCCTTCACCCTCAAGCCACTCAGTTTGACGAGATTTCGGTAGTCCAATGTTTTCCACACTAGAGAGGTATTCCGTACAAAATTCAACGACATCCTCAACAATATATTGCTCCGCAATACAACCCTCTGGCCGACTTCGATTTTTGACATACCCTTTCAAAATACTCATATACCGTTCAATGGGGTACATCCATATATAATGTACATGACCACATAGTCGAATATATATCACCAAATGAACCATCAAATGAACCATTATATCGAAAAATGTCGGTAGGAAGAACATTTCCAATTCACATAATATGACGGAAATTTCTCTTTCCATAGTTGGAAATTTCACCGGGTCTATAACTTTGTTACATATAGATTTGAAGAAGAAATAGATCTTCGTTAATTTATGGTGTACATTATTGGGAAAATGCAACATAAAGCTATAGGAATTAGATCTTGCATCAAAACACGATAGTCTTGTGGTTTTAGACCCTTTAATTTTAAATCGCTCATTGACACGATGTTCTTGATATTTGATGAATACCCCTCTGGAACCTTTACATCATTCAAGAAGTTTCAAAACTGACATCTCTCCTGCCTAGAAAGATTGTAAGCAACATGAGGAAGAAATGTTCATTTTTCACCCTTCAGTAGTGCCAACTCTTCTCGTATTCCCATCTCAACCATGACCAATCTAGCCTTAATTCCATCCTTCGTTTTTCCAAGTGAATTTAGCAACGTGCCGATGAAACTATCAAATATATATTTTTTAAATATGCATAACATCAAGAAAATGTCTGACATACAGACAATTCCAATATGGTAATTCAAACAAAAACTGATCCCTTTTTTCAACCAGTTTTCGTAAGGTTTTTCAAAAATGGTTTACCAAAAGTAGTGTCCAAATCTGTTAACTTCTCAAAAAATTGATCACCTTTTAGTGGAGATGATATTTTACGTTCTTCTGAACTTCCATCTAATAATGTCATCCAAGATCGATACTTATGCCGTTGGGGTAGAAATCTACGATGTCCTAAAAACACGAGTTTTGTTGAATATTTCAACATAGTTTTTTTAGCAGAGTGTAGTAGTAAACGGAACACCCTTGAGTTCTTTTAATGATATATCCTAACAAATTTCCTTATGTAGGAAATTAATTTATCATCCCGTACAACATGAATTTCAAAGTAAAATCTTCTTTTTTGTAATCATCATACAACATAACACCTGAATCCCACAATATTTTCAAATCCTCGATCAATGGATCCAAATAAACATTAATATCATTACCCAGTTGTTTTGGTCCTGATATAAGCATAGATAACATGATGTATTTTTGTTTCATGCATAACCATGGTGGTAACTTATAATTTACCAACATAATCGGCCATGTACTGTGACTTCTGCTTTGAAAACCAAAAGGATTAACCCCATCTGTAGATAATTCCAGAAGAAGGTTTCTCGACTCTTTTAAAAATTTAGGATACTCATGATCAATTCTATTCCACTAAGGAGAGTCTGTCGGGTGACGTAGTTTCCCATCTTTAATTCTTGTATCTGCATGCCAGGTCAATTGTCCTACAGTCTCCTCACTGCCATATAAGCACCTAAACCTTTGAATGATTAGAAAGTACCATACAACTTTCATAGGACTAGAATCATATTTCTTGAATCAAGAATCACCACACTTTGGGCACTCTTTAAGTGATTTTTGGTCCCTGAGAAACAATATATAGTCATTCGTGAATGCGTGTATTCATTCAGAGATCATATCCATCGATCGTAGAATTAGTTTGGAATCGTATGTTCGGATTGGGAGTTCATTATATACTGGGAGAATGTCATTCAGGAGAGCAAGTAGTTCTGTAAAACTGGCGTCACTCCACCCATTTCCTGCTTTAAAAAATATACAACTTCAGTACGGCTGATAATGCTGTATATTTAGTGCAACCAGCATGAAATGGTGTTTTTGCACAACTCTTTAACTTCTCAAACAATTTTGGGCCATCACGAAGTTCATCTTCAACTGTCCTTGTCATTTCCTCAATACTATCATCATCATCATTCACATCTATAATCAAACCCTCCAAATGATCGTCTTCACTATTCACGCTTGTAATCATATCAGATCTTCCATAAAACGTCATGTTATCCGAGCCACTAACTACATTCGTTTTTCCCCGTGTTTGTTCCAACATGTATAACTTCAATCTATTATGTGACAGATCAGGTGTTCTTCCAACTCCTTTGGACTAATTTGTCTTGAATAACAACAGTGTAAACACGAACAAAGGATTTGAGAAGGGTCACATGCATGATCTTATGTAAACTTGATAAACTCTTTCATGCCATCTTCATACTCTTTTTTCAACTGATTGAAATTCATCCATTATTTATTCATATTCATCATCTTTATGGGTTTGATCTTGAACTTTCCTAATATTATGTTTTAATTAATCAAGTATCATTGTTTGGGGTTTATAAAAAAAATCATGGTACAAATGCCTCTACAATGAAATAGAGGAACCTACCCCAAAACATGTGAATGTACATGAACTCTATCTATATATGAGGGACTGTTCCCTGTGTTTTGTATATCTCCATGGAGTACCTAAAACCTATACATGGAGGACTCTTCACCTAAACATGGGGGGGTACCATACTCCATAGTTTCTCCAAACATATCACTTGTCACTTGTCAGCTCTCAAGCAGAGTGAAGATAATTAAAATATCCAAACCACATCGTATCCAATTTCCAATGAATGAGGGAATCATAATATTTTGATCTACATGAGAAGATATTTATAATGGGCTACTCATACATGAAATATTATCTTCTAAGTGAAAAATAAATAATAATAATGAAATTAATATAGCACACAATTTGTTCAATGGATACACAATGTGTAGGGTTCTCAGTCAAGGTTGGTTGTATACTACCATTTCTAAACTCATGTGAAATTCATATACATGGTGTGTCCAGTAGGGTGAACATCGTCTATGTATAAGATACACTATTTAATCTGACATATATGAAATTAATTCCAAGTTAGTCGTACAAAGACTGCATGATGCCTTGGAAAATACATGAAATATAGAACAACTTGAGCTAAAGGCATGTAGTTTAGATACAAAATGAGTCACTTCACCGGCTATGAATCACATTTTATATTTTACAAAGCATCCCTTATTTAAATTTTTTTGTTAATTCAGGGGTTATCACAGAAGTTTTATCATCCTGGGGCATTCATTCATAAGTCAAGTATATGTAAATTACCAATTTTTATATTCAAATGTTCAATAAAAACCAAAAAACATGCAAATCATTTAGTGTTCAAACAAGGACCACCAACGACCATAATTTTCAGCGGGGCGTTTAGCCCATACATTTCATATTATAAACATCAATATCAAATAGTAATAACATGTGAACAAGCAGAAACTAGTGAGTAACATTAGAAAACTCAACGCGAAGGTGTCGTTAAGAACATGACATAGGTGCGTTCGTGGTAGAGGAGAGGTGCACGACAGAGGAGATTTCCAACTGAAAAGAAAACATAAAATAGGGAAAACCCATGAGAATAAAATAATCTAAAACCGAGTACACCATTTACCACATCCCACAAATCCCAAGTACCCACTAAAACCAAAATCAACCCACACCATGTTTAAACACACCTTAAGATAATAAGAAATTATAGAACCCACCTTCGATAGAATGAGTTCAACAGACTTTTTAAAATATAAAATATTAACATACAATGGGTAATCCCTGACCAATAGGTCCTCCTTACTAGTTATAATCCCCAAGGTTATTCTAGACAGCATATCCAAAATGAGTATGCCCTGATCAATCCCGTGTTATTACACATTTCACGACACATACATCCTAATCGCATGACTTTAAACTCCATGGTACAATCTTTTCAAACAACCTTAAACTATTTCCCTTAAACTAGATGTTCACATGCTTCAATTTATTCCAAATCTATGACCCCCATGATCCGATGGAATACATCACCTATTCGGAGACCTAAAAACTAGGTGTATGACATGATGGTAAGGGGGAACCACCAACACAGTACCGTCCCTACTCTTGAAGTTTCATATGAGGGTCTACACGTGTTGAAGCCTCAAAACCCACCCCATTATAGGGAAACTATAATAAATAAAGTGGAACCTACCACCAACATTAATTAATTAAAAATTATATCCCATAGAATGATATTCATTATATTCCTTATCTTAGGAAGGTGGATTAAGAAGCCATCCATGACCTCAAATCAGTTCAAGGGTCACCCAGTAGGGCTCCTAACAATCACCACTATCGCCAACATCATGTGACCACTAACCATTAGAAGCCTGTTGAGGGTACTACAATGCATACCCCTTCCCTAATCTCTTAGATCCAATAAGCTATGAGATATCTCTAGGAATTAAGATCTATTGATCATAGGGATAAGGTTCATATCCCCACACCCCCATAATAAGCTTCCCAACACAACACATGGTATAAAGTGAGTAGGATCATATCCCTATTCAAACTCAATGAGCCCACCCGTACATCTTGAAAAAAATTAGGGAGAACACACATATTTCCAATGGTTCACCCATAGTACTTTTTTCCAATCTTAACATCACACCATGCCAAAACTCACCACACAATCACCAGTTACCCAACATTATTCCAAAACCAAAGGAATATACCCATGATTCATTACCCTAAACCCATCCATCTAGGTTCAATAGTGATGGTAACATTAAAAACATGATATAAATCAATAGGGTTAGGAATCCAAATGATCATGTCCCTCAACCCAGTCATAACACCAAAACTCAAGAATAGAGAGTGCTTCCCTTATACAAATCCAAGGCATGTCCATTCCTTCACTATCAACTTGATAACACCTAATATGTATCAATCCCTCATGTCAAAGAATCTACCATGGATTTATGTATCTAAGGTATTCATAACACAAAGATAACCTCACTCATTAGTCTCCCCCAACCACCAAAACTCACTATCTCGCTACCATCCTGAGTCACATGCTAACGACCACTCAGATCTCAAACAAACCCCTTACATCAGTTCTTACACAATCCTTAGCCCATGGGTTCCACTCTTATCCCCATCTCAAAACACACATCATCTAGTGAACCAAACCAACCACTTACTATAGGTTATCACATACCCATATACTTATCATCATTTTGTACTATCTTCTCAGTGAACCAACAATGGGTATTATACAAAATAATGTTTATGTTCAATCAATCGTACCCACTTTTGGGCTAGACATACACCCATAAGGGTCATAAGTAATCATAACTCAACATAACATATCATAAATGTTAGAGTCACTACTCAAACTAAAAAATGTAGCATGATAGCATCCCGTTATAAAAAACAACCTACAATACAAGGGTATCACCACATGGGCTCTCAATCTTTCCCCAACTACCCATAAATAGGTTCAACTCACTTATAAAAAAACTACGAGTCATCATAATCATTCAAGGATAATCATTTATCATTTATATTAACCCAAGAGAAGGAAAAATACTCCTAATATGACTAGCGGCAGCGGAGGCGGAGGTAGCGGTGGCGGAGGCAGTGGCGGCAGAGGCAGCGGCGGCGGAGGTAGCGGCGACGGAGGCATCGACAGTCGTGGCGGAGGAGGAAAACCCAACAGTGGCAGAGGCAGTAGTGGTCGCAGCGGAGGAGCAAAACCCAACGGTGGCGAAGGTAGCAACGGAGGAGAGAAAACCATTGGTGGTGGCGGAGGAGGATAAGGAATAGGAGGAGGACGAGGAGGAGGAGGAGGAGGAGGACGCGGAAGAGGAGGAGGACGAGGAGGAGAGGTCGCGACAGAAGAGGGGCCTGGTTCAGCTTCCATGAAATCTTGACCGTGTACGAGAGAGGAGGTCCCATTAGGGTTATTAAATAGAAACCATTGGAACCTTTATCAGCGCTCGTTGAAAGCACTGATAAAGGTATGCTTTATCAGCGCTAAAATAAAAGTGCTGAAAAGGTGCTGATAAATTTATGTTTTAACATGAATTTTATTTTAGAGCTGATAAATATTATAATTTTATTTAAATTAAGAATAATTTTTTTTATCAGCTCTAAAATAAGCGCTGATAAATATAACCTTTTATCAGTTCTAAAAAAGGCGTTGATAAATGGTATTCCTTTATCATCGCTTATTTTAGCGCTGATAAAGGTTAGATATTTTTTCACTTTTAACTAGACCTGATAAAGACATACCCCTTTATCAGCACTTTCTGTTTAGCACTGATAAAGGGCAGTGCTTCCCTTGCCCTGTTTTGTGGTAGTGTATAGCCTCTATTAACAAAGGGGTGCACCTAAGGTCTTATGATGCCACAAGATCAAGATTTATAAGTGATCTGGGTTAGGGTGTTAAAACTATTTATATTTTTGTGTGGGGAATATTGTTTCAAGTTCATTATTGGTGTTATAAGAATGATTTAATGATAAAGATAGGATTTTAAACTTCCAAAATTTAGAAGAAGATATATTTAAAGATTTGGTAGGTATGGTAGTGATTGGAATAAATCTATAACTATGGTAAATAAAAAAAATTCCTACTAATATATTTAGATAAAGATAAATAAATCATTAAAGGAATATGGCACAAAGTACGCATCATGATGTATAAGATAATATATGAGGATATAATAATTTTGAATTATCTTTATCTCTTTAGGGGAAATGACATGTTCTTAGTTACCACTATATGTCTATGTGTATGATTTTATATTATCAATATGAGGACCAATAGAGTCACATAAAAAGTGTATCCATATGTTTTACTAATTCGGTTGAACTTGAGTTTTAGATGATGTGTACCCCATATCCATGTGTCGATGAACATCCAAGTATAAATGATCATAAGTAATAAAATAAAATAAATTCAATTATATGTTAATCATTTTTAGAATAATGGTTATTAAATTTTTTTATCCATTTATTTAAATTTTATTTAAGCATTAAATTTTAATGTGAATTTCTCTTTGAATGAATATTATTTACTCAAGTTTTTCTAAAATAAATCAAGAGAAATGAGTTGAGTGTATGGCTAATATCTTCTTACTAGACATGTTAGGGTGTTACATGTGAGTGGTAAAATTTTTTAGATAGTTATGAGAAGTTTAAATGGTTGAAAATTAAATTTTGGGATTTTTTAAAGGTTAACTCTCCTTAAAGTACTAAAGTATAGTTAATGAGTGTTTAACCAAATCATTTAAATGGATTTTACACAAGAAAAATAATGATGGAAGTCTATTACAATAATTTTTATCCCTCACTAGTTCTATATAATGTATTATAGGGAGATAAAAGTTAGAAAAATAAGAGGTGTTTTATTTATATCTCTAATATTAAAACCATTTTATTCTAAAAATCACTTGGCTGTATTAAGGTACTTGATTATCTCATTCTAGTACATGAAGGATATATAATGGTGTACTAAGAGATGTGGTGAATTTGTGGGTGAACTAATGGGGTTCAATATTAAAATTTAACTTTTATTACATGACTATTACATAATTTTTAAGATAAAAGAATTTAATAGTAATACATCTATTGAAAGAAAGGTTTAGTATCATGGGAAAATTAGGCTCATGCATCACATAAATGTAATAAAACTAAAAAATTATTTAAATCCTTATTATTTAACCTATAAAATCTCTCACATTCTCCTTATTACTTGTAAACATATGAGTATATTACTTAAATAAACATCTGATCTAAAATCCCAATCAAGGTAGGAATATCATGGGAGGAATATATGACATGAATAAATAATACATGGGTGAGTATAATCAACATATTCCTATCATGAGAATATTACCACCATAAAAATCATGGGGGATTTTTTTATAAATTCATCGAATTTGGGATATGAATAATAACAAAATATCATAACATAGTGGTCAAATAATACACATAATTTTGAAAAAATATAGCATCATGTTCATACATAACATACATGCATAAATTGTAGCATTAGAATTTAAAACAATAATAGAACCATGTTCATCAATATTACACATAATATCATGGGATATATAAATTGGGGCCCACTTATAATATCATAAAATGATCATAATCCTGCTTTCCACTGGAAAGAGATCATATAAAAATCATAGACTCGAAGTAAAACCATTGAAATGAATGAGTTTAAAAATGGTTTCATAAATCGTAATTTTCAGAGTATCCTTGTGGGTTACCAAATTAATAAGGGTTTTCATATTTTAACATAAAATATCATTTGTTTCTTTGAATAATATTTAACTTAATAATAGTCAAATAGGCATTTTAAAAAATAATGTACTTTTCAAAAAATATTTTTAATTGGCTTAGAAGTCCTTTCAACAAGGTGAAAACATGTCTATCCCTAAAAGGAAAAGGGAAAATTTTGTAAAGTAAATTATAAGAATAATAGAGTAATATCCATACATAGAATAATGTGAAAGTGGAGATAACCCAGAAAGAAAAAACTGGGTTTGAGAATTTCCTAACCATAAATTATTCTTTATTTCATCACTTTTCCGCCCCCTGAATAATAAAATTAGTTTTATAAAAACATGAAATCAGAATTTAATTTTGTTCATTTTTTAGTATTTATCAATATCAAAATTTGAATTATATTACTTAATTTCTGTTTTTAGAAGTGAATCATTTTAAAATTATATCTTCTTTATAATATCCTGCCACACTTTGATTTATCGATCATGATTTAGTTTAATTTATAAATTATTATTATTAAATAAATAAGAAAAGAAATAATTTATTAATAAATTTATATGTTAAAAATAATTTATTATTAAAAATATATATGGGTGTAAATAATAAAATAATTGGAAATGTCCTTATTGGTGGTTAATCAACCATTAATAGGACACTGTCAAAATAATAAGAAAGAAAATCCCAGAATACAAATAAATTATAAATATAATAATTATAGTAGGTTAAAATCATTAATATAATGTAAAATTAGTACTCAATTAATATTAAAAGATTTTGGATTTAATGGAGTATATTAAATGAAAAAAATAAGTGGAAAAAGATAAGATAAGTTGATGAAAACTTACCCTCTTTTCGGTGTTGTTTGTTTTCTGAGATGCTAAACTTCATGAGTGATCACAGTTGAGTGGATGTAAAATGTCCCTATAGATTATAAAGATATTGATATAGTGGATTTTTGCCCCATTATTTCTTTGGTCAGTGAAGGAGGATTATTTTTCCTAGGGAGGTGTGAGGAGTTATTTATACTTTAGGAGAGGAGCATTTTAAGAATAAAATATTGTATAAATTATCATATCCAAAGAAAAAATTTAATTAGTAATATTTTTGACATTATAAAATATATTTGAATAAAATAACATGATTTTAGAAATTTTTATTAATTTATAATTCTAATTTATTATTTTATTCAAAAGGAAATGAGAAAAAATGAAAACAATATTTATTCAAATGGTTACTCTATAATTTTAGGCTTTGGAAAATACTTTTTAGGTTTGATTTTTTTAAATGACACATTATTATTATTAAATTTATTTTCACTAAAATAACTATTTTTTAAATTATTAAGTCTTTATTTCATCATCATTATTTCATAAATCATGTAGAATTTGAGAAATTAAATTTATACTATTCATATAGTAATGGAAGTCTCTTAGAAAGTTATCAAAAATTCACCCTTGGGAATTTTTTATGTGTTGTTAGTAAAAATAAAATTATGTTTTTAAAAACAATTTTCTATCATATATAATTATAATTATTAACATAAATTTTTCATTTTTATAAAATACATTTAAATACAGTTTACCAAAAAGTGTGTATAATTTTGTTGAGTTTTTCAATCTTATTATTTACTTTTCGGTATTATAATATTTATATTTTCTTAAATTATTCATTATAAATATTGTTTATATTATATTTTATTATTTTTTTTAAATTACTATTGGAACAGTCGGGTTACTATTTCTAACCATCTTGTTACTATTCCCAACGTCCATGTTACTATTCCAAATGACCAAGATACTCTTCCAATGGTCAAATTACAATTTCAATGGTTACATTACTATTCTAATGGTCATATTACCTCCTATAAATACCTCTTCAGTCCTTAATACATTATTCACTACAATTCTTATAATGTTTCTCTATTTTCCTTTTATAAGATGTCAACTGACATACTAATATTTTGTTTCCTTTCTATAGTGTTGTTCATGTGGGTGATAATTCTATCAGATTGAAATGATCCACGTTTTCCCATTCTATTTTTTTCTATTTAATATTTTTCCCATTATAATATTTGAAATTTTTATTGGTCTTGTTGTTAACTGATGTATCAATATCTATTAATTAAATAATGTTTTGTTAGTTTATATATTTACTCTTTGCGTACAATCCTATATAATATAAAGCATATTTATTAAAGAAACAAATATCATATATAATGTCTCAGTGATTAAATTCATCTCCCTTAACAAATTTCATCCCTGAAATTTTAAGTCATATTCTTAGTTAATAATAGATGAGGAAAAATTTGTTTTATTGTTTTCTCTTATTCCCACATCACCTATTTATATTTATTATTCTACCAAAAAAATTTAACATTGTGAGATGTTTTGTGTCATAGAAATTTGTCTCTACTGTCCCAGATCTTCACTAAATTCTGTTCATAAGAGAGTTCATGCTCCCGTTGTACCACCATTAAATTTAACACTTGCCATGGATGAGGTATGTACTTCCTTAGAAGAGATATATAGAAGACATCATGAATTTTACCATGTTTATTTTAAGTGATAGAAGATAATACATTACTCCTATGTGATCAAGGATCTCAAAGGTGCCAATGTAACTAGGGTTATGCTTCCCTTCCTTTACAAACCATAAAACTCTCTTTCATGGTGTTATTATAAGTAACACTTTATCTATACCTTCAAAATCCAACTACCTTCAACAGTTTTCATCATAACTCTTCTTCGGACAATGAGCATCTTTTATATGTTTTTATATGGATTGAACCTTCTCTATAATCTCTTACACAAGATGAGGTCCAAGTATCATTCATCTTCCCACTTCATTACAACCAGTAGGAGTTATACATCACTTATCATATAGAGATTCACATTGATCTATTTGAATACTTGAGTAGAAGTTTTTTTTTGTATGTGAAATTAAAAAATGGGATATTTTGGTCCCATCCACCTTTAAATTCTATTAAGGAGCCTCTCAACTTGTATAAAAGTATGTGATTGATCCTTTAATATTTACCCCCAGTATTGGCATGATCGGAAGTACTATAATTTAGCTTAATATTGAGATAATGTTGGATACTTATCTAGAATTTAAAAGAAAACCCGAGATCATGATTAGAGATTATAGAAAGTGATACCCCATGTAGCCACACCACTTCCTTTACAAATATCTCAACAAGTTGTTCAAGTAAGAAATATTCCCGAATAATGATAAAATGGGAAGTCTCGGTGAGTCAATACCCCACAACCCATATTACATTTCTTATTTTGGATGTCTATGGGAGACCTGAAATAAATTCCATAATGATGTTCTCACATTTTCATGTGGGTATGGATAATAGTTTCATTATCCACTTGGACTTCTATTACTCTACTTTAACTTGTGGACATAACAATAACTTTAATGTGTAATTAGTGATATCAGTTTTCATGTTTCCACAACATAAGTTCTATCAAAGATCATAGTACATATTGGTACTTGTAGGTTGGATGAAGAAATATGATCTTTAAAAATTATCCAATTACTCTTTCTTTCTCCTAGGTGATGTAAGAACAAAAATTATAGTTCCTAAATAAATGAAACCATCTTAATCAATGTGAAATTAATCAAGATTCCCCTAATTTACTTCTTCCACCTCCGTTTGATGATCTTATTCATCTATTTGTTCCTTCTTAATATTCTCTTGGATAAATGGTTGGTAAATATTTTGGAAAAGATAGGATATATTCCCTAGAATTATGATTTTACTATATATGATATGGAAATAAATACTAATAGGGTCTTTCTCAATCTAATTTATAGATATAGTAGTAGGTTATTTGCTTCTAAGAGCATTAGATACCTTGTTAACCTTTCTAGGATGGTAGTGAATAGAGAAATTGTATCAATAGATCCACTCTATCCATCTTCATTGATGCATGATTATATATTTATGTGTGAATATATACTTTAGACTATTGTGAACTATATATATGTCACAAATATCATCATATAGGTAGTGTTGCTAAATATTCCCAGTGAAGATCACAACTGCTAACTCTCGATCATGTATTGAGTAGTTTTTCTCATAGATATTTTATTGTCATGAGGCATAGTCTATAACTTTATCATTATACATGAGTAAATTACTCAATATTTCTTTAATGTGTCAATGTATATCACAAACCCTTCTCTAATTGATGGTAGTGTGAGTATATGTGTAGTGATTGGGCAGTCATCTAGCTCCATAAAGGACCCCTCACATTATTCCATATAGAAATACTTTACCGCTTTCCATGTTAACTTTGTTATCTGGAAAGATAATCATGAGAAATTTATTACAAAACATCAATTGTACCCAAAAAAGGCAAGAAAAAAACAAGTTTCTTTAACACTTGTGGGATTTATCCATTCCCCAATTACCTTTTTCATTGAAGGTTCCATAGATATTCCATTGCTTGTTATCACATTCCCCCTGAATGTGACTTACTAAATACAGAATTTACACTTTCTAAACTTAACGACCATATTTTTCTTTCTAAATATCTCTATAAAACTCCTGAGATAATCTTATTGTTCACCCTTAATATTGGTGTAAATGATAATTTAATTAATAAAAACCACCACATATTTTGAAAGGTATTCTCTAAAAAATCTATTCATAAAATTCATGGTGATTTCCACTTAATTAGTAAGTCTTAAGGGCATTACTAAGAACTCATAGTTTCCATACCATGAACATAAGATTTTTTTTCTAAATATTATCCTTATTTACATTTAATTAGTGATATCAATAATTAAATCCACATTGTATAAGTACAAATCTGTTTATAGTTAATGAACCAATTCATCAATCCTTAGTATGGTATAATTGTTCTTTATAGTTATTTTTTTGATCTCTTGTTAAACGATGCACAACAACATTGATCCATCCATTTTCTTAACAAATATTACTATTTAATCCCAATAACATTTACTAGAGAATACAAAACCTTTTTCCAAAATATCTTGAATCTATTTCATTAACTCCTTCAGTTTGAACATGACCATCCTATAGGGGGATTTAGAGAAAGGAGTGGTTTCAGGTATAATCTCTATTGTGAACTGTACCTCACAAACTATTGTAATGTAAGTTAAATTTTTAATAAATATATTTTAATATTCATTAACAATTTGAATTTCTTTAAGGTTGGGTTTTTTTATTAGGGAAACCATTTTGGAAAGATATTCTTCTTTATTGGGTATCAACACTGACACCATCAAGGTATTTTCTAATGGAGATTCATGATATTACTTGAATTTGTATATAATCATGGGGTATTTTAGAATATATAAAAAGATTACCTTTTATCAATAGTTAATGTGAGATATATATAATGAGATATGATCTATTCCTAGTATAGAATCAAATTCCACCAAGGGACGAAATATAAGATTTGGTAGAAGAATATTCCCACATACACTAACTTGCGAAGTGACCTACACTTGGGTTTTATTGATCTCATAATAATGTGTTTTATGTATATATATACATTAAGGCCTCAAGATTATGACTCAAATGTTCTATAAAACTTATAGGATATAGAGGAATGCATAGAACGTGAATCAAATTAAACTGTTTTCATTCTTGAGTGAATAGAAAGTGTACCTTATTTAACTTCATATTTATGTTTCACATTAGTAGTGGTTAGGACCTAAGATTTATCCTTTGGATTTTTTGGTTGCTGTTGTTGATTACCCTCGAAGACCCATGGATTAGTACACTTGATTTTTTAGTTCCCTTGATACCTATATTTGAAGCATTTAATAATGAGTGTTGCATTGGGAGGTTCCTTCATTTCCTCCATTATGTTGGCTAGCTTCATCATATCACTTTTACATTAATGATCTTAGTAGCCATCTCTCCTGAACATAAATAATTTCCTTGTGTATTTAAAGTAATTCCCATGATGTTTATTTTTCATATATTTGAAATGTGGGTGGTTGGATCTTCATTACTCCTTTAAATTTGATCTTCTATCTTGAATCTAAATCATTCATTTTTTATCTCCATAACGGTGAGAGAATTCTTTGAGATCTGTCTCTACTTTGAGATCAAATAAAACTACTATCTCATAAATATGATTTTTTTGGATGGACACATCCATTCCATAGTGTGGTTTTAAACCAATAAAGAACCTATCTATTTAGTTATCATTATTGATAACAAATCATAAGGAATATATTTAAATCCTTGTGAAAATTTCCTTGTAAGTCATGATGAATTCACTCTCCTCTTTATTAAGATCTAGGAATTCTTTATCTATAATTTTTAAATAGAACGATTGTAATACTTGTTAAGAAATAATATCTTATAGTATTACCAGTCTATTTATTAAATTTCATCCTTTGATTTTGTATTCTTTATCAACACCTACCATTTATCAACAACTTCATCTAAATGATATATATTTAACAAGATTTTCTACTTCTCAGAATAATGGTGCATAGAAAATATCTTCTCCATTGAGTTAACCCATTGTTCTGGGACAAGTGGATAAGATGTTCTTCTAAACATCAGTGGTGTTTTTTGCAAAAATAACTCGATGCCCAGTTGCTCCTTCCTTGAAGAGGTAAGATTTTCTATATGGTTAGGTTATTATTCATATCCGGAGATAGCTGGGTATAAATTTCAATGAATTTTTAAACCTCAACTCCCATTTTGTAGGGAATATTATTTAGACAATCATTACATTATCCCTTATAGGGTTTTGGTTTGGTTTGGTTTTTCTTGGTTCCCATCATTTTCTTAAATAAAAATGGTTTGAAGAAACATTCTTCAACAAATCATGAATAAATAATTTATTATTATGTTAAAATTATTTCTAAATTCATATCATGTGGGTTCTCTATTTTTATCATTTCCCTAAAATGATACTTTTAGGATCATTTAAATTTTCTATTTTATAACTTCTAAGAGGTATAATTACTTAATTTATATAACCTTGATAATGGTTTGTATAGATCTTATGATTAAACAAAGAATATAGCCTTGGAGTGTAAAACTATATGTGCAGTAAGGCCTCTTTTTCAAGTACCAGATGATGATCATGTTAAGACCCAATCCCTACTTTTGGGGTTATTAACCCTAGGTATATCTATTCCAGACCCACAACCACTTGTTTTATACAAACATGGATTTTATTTCTTAGAAACCACATGGTCTTATACTTTACCAAAAATTTAGTATATTTCCCTTAAAACTCAAACTCACCCCTATGGGTTTCACTAATTTTTTCTAGTAACAATTAGCATTTTAATTAAAGAGTACTTCAAATTCCAACTATATTGGTCCAAATTTTCTTACATGTCTTTTAAATAATATTTTAATATAAAGAACATAATAGTAGTAAAATAAATATTAAAAGGTAATTATGTTGAGAAAGTTAGGCTCATACATCACTTGTACATAATATAACATAAAAATTATTTAAATCTATCTTTATTATCCACCTAAAATATATCACATTATCCTTAGTACTATAATAATTTTAATATAAACATGAAATAAATTGGTGGGATAAAATCTCAATAAGTGGACGAAAATTATGGGAGGAGTAAGGGAAGTGAATCAGCAATACATGGGTTAAAATAATCAACACCATCATATCATAATTATAGGATCACCATAATAAAAATGATGGAAACATTTGATAATGTAAGTGAATTTTGAATATGAATAATTTTTAAACATCATAAAATAGTGGTCAAATACCACACACTATTTTGAAAAAATCTAGAATCATGTTCACACAAAACTTATGTTCATAATCATAACATCATAATTGTTAACCAATATAAACTCATGTTTATAATTAATACTCTTAATCTCATGAGATGTATCACATTACACAATGAATTAAATGGGTATATAATTATGGGACAACCCATTGCATTATAAAATTCTCATAACCATGAATTCCACATGGAAAGAGAACACATGACTATCATATTTATGAAATAAACCCATGGAAAGGAATGAGTTTCATAAGGGTTTCATAAATCATACATTAAGGAATAACATTTGGGTTTCAAAAATTAATAAGAAAGATAATGTTTTGGTATAGATTATCATATTTCATTTAAGAAGAAACAACTCAATAGGAGTTAATGAGATATTTAAAAAAACCATTTCAAGAAATCTCTCCAATATGTTTAAAATTCCATTTGACGAGGTAAAAAAATATGTAGAATTGAAATGAAAAGGTTAAAACAATTTAATGGAATCTTAAGGAGAATATAGGAACATTCATACTGTGAATAATTTTAAAGATAAAATGAGGCAAAAAATAAGAAACGATGTTTGAGAATCCACTTACATTAAATCATGATTTATTTCATCGCTTTTCTTAATAATGAATAATAGATATAGGTTTATTAAAACATGGAACCAAAAGTAAATTATTTTAATTTTTTTCATATTTTTCAATTAAAATAATTTTATTATATATTATTTTTAATTTCAATTATTAAAGTTGAAATATTTTGATATTATATTTTCCTTAAACTATCTTATCACACTTTGACTTAAGGATCTTACATTATTTTTATTTATACATTATTAATACTAAATAAAAAATAATAGAAATAATTATATTTATTTATTTACATATTATAAATAATTTATTATAACTATCCATAATTGTGGTTACAATAAATTAATTAGTAACTTCCTTGTTGGTAGTTATCCAACCATTAACGAGGCATTGTCAAAAGAAGAAGAAAGAGAAGTTTGAAATATAAATACATCATAAATATAATCATTATTGTAGGATAAAATAATTAATATAATGTTAACATACTAGTCAATTAATATTATAAGAATTTTTAAATAAATTAAAAGATAAAAAGAGGAATAGAAGAGGAAAATGGGAGGAGTAGTAGAAGAAAACATACGCTCTTCTTCGTGTTGCATGTTTTCTACATCACTAAACTCCTTGAGTTATTGGAGTTTAGTGGATCTGAAACACACATAAATATTATAAGGGAATTATAAAATGGGATTTAGGTATATTATTAGCTTTGGTATGTATGGGAGGAGTGGTTTTACAATGGATTGGGGAGGGGTTATTTATACTTAAGGAGAGAGACATTTTATGGATAAGGTATTGAATAAACTATCATATCAAAACCATTAAATGGTAATATTTTTGATATTATGAAATATATATGAATAAAATAAAATGTTTTGAGGACTTTTAATCACTATATAATTCAAATTTGTAACACCCCAAGCTTCCACGATACACTTCTCTTTGAATAATATAGTAACATGTGTTATACACAACTTCGAGTTCTAACACACACCACAACCAATCAAACTAGCCGATATGAATAGTAATACCTAATTTTTAAAATTTTATAAATTTTATCTCTCAAAATAGACTTCATTTTTGGATTTGGAGTATCGAATTTATCCTAAGGTTAAATTTTGGTACTTTTCGGATAACTTTTATATTTTGATGAATAGTGAAAATTACTAAATTTTAATTAAAAACATATTTTTTAATCAAAATAATTAATAGTAATAATTTATTAATTTGAGTGGTTTTAAATTATATTTAGAATATATTTTTACCATTTAATAAATTGTTTTCCATTAGACATAATTTCACAATTAAAACAGACATAAACAAGTATCAATATTTTGATAGTTATTATATCTTAAGAACACGCTTTTTGTTTTGACAACGGGAATTAATTTTAAATTAATTTCTGCCACTTCTGTGTTTTGAATTTGGAAAAATGGATTCCATATTTGGAATCAGGATTTCCAAATTGTGTAAATAGGTAACTTTTATTTTTAGACATTTTGAATAATTACTTCGGTAAAAATTTTATTTACTATAGATAAAGGGTAAATCCGGTAAATAAGGGTTACAAAATAATATTATAAAAATACAAAATTACCCTAAAATGTGTCCTACCCTTATTGGTGGATACATGTCCGACCATGGGAATCTTTGGGTCGATTTGGGGACCCCATGGAGCCACTTGTAGGTGATAGGGACACTTTATTTTAATTAAGTTAAAATAAATACAAAAATGACATAAGCATATATCTTTTAGAAAAACAATTTTTACATAGGTTTATATATGTTGGATTTTCAAATAAAAATATTAATTGGAAATAAAAAAAAGATTTCCTACATAATTGTATTTTATTTATAATTTTTAGACATTAAATAATATATGTTATTTATGACACAATGGTGATGTAGTAATTACCTAATTAATGAAAAATTAGAATAATTGATATTATAAATACCCAAATAAATGTAATTTGAGACTTATTATAAATACCAATAATTTTATAGGTTAATATGACATGTTAGTATTGATTTAATTAACTTTTTTCGAAGTAATCATTCTGTTATAAATTTTACAAAAATCAATTATTGAATAGTGTCAAAATTGACATAAAAGAGTTTTTAAAACAAATATTATATTATTAATTGATATTAAAATTTTAAAAATCTAGGGTTTTTCCAATAGACTTATATCATAATAGGTGTATCATTAATGGACCACTTGGGGGTCTCTTGGATGTATATAGTAAGTTTATTAACCATATAATATAAAAATACAAAGAGACATTGTAAAAGTGAAACTAATTAACTAAGAGTTAATAATTAATGTTAAGGTTAATATAGTAACCCAAAACTGTATAAATCCTATTGGTTGAGTGGTTTTCAACCTATAACCACCTTAAACTTTAAATAATCCACTTTAGAGCCATTAGAAACCGAATATGAATTTATTATAAAATAATATTTCTATCTTTTGCAAAGGTGCCCCACACCCCACTTATAAAAGGGAACTCCCCCTTCTCAATAATTAACACCTTCAAAGACTTTTGGTTCTGCCAACCCCTGACCAAATACTCTCTCAAATTCCCTCAATTCATCAAATAGGCTTTCTTTTAGTTAGAAAGCCAACCTATGGAGTCCTTTTGATCAAATCAAAAGGAAGAACCCGAAGAAGAGGTAATGTTTTCACCACCCTTTTTCAAGTTCTTTTCTTCCTCAACTTCTTATTTATTTGTTTTTACCATTATAAAATAACAACTACAGTATCTTCAATATAATGTGATGTTATTATAAATATGGTACAACCATATTCATTATTCTATCCATCCTTTGAATGACATGTCACCATACATGCGTACGTACAGCTTACCGTCTCCACGTCGTGGTGTAATTGTCATTAAATAAATTATTATTTGGATAGGTAAAATAATGATGTGTAATTCATTTAAATAATAAATATAAAATGATAATTATTCTTTATATATGATATAACATCCAATTATATATTATTTTAATATCAAAAGGATGATATTGTCGCTCGTGCGTACGTACGGACTACCGTCTCCACGAACGCGATGAGATTCATTCTCCATCGTATCCATTCAAGTATAATTATAATTTGATGATTAATAATAGTATTTAAGTACTTGATATCATTCTTGATATGAATAATATACAACCTATCCATAACAATCACAACTTATGTAACAAAACATATAAAAGAAAATGAGTAAGTTAACACCCGAAACCATGATAATACTAAGATATTATTAACAAATCAATGTTAAAGGATCATATATGATATCATAATTATGTATATGGTTCTTGTATAATTTAATAACAATTTTTTAACTATTATAAAATAGGTTAACATACCATCGACTAAGGAAAAGTACAAGGTAAGGGTTTATTTCACAATCTCTTCATTATCCGAGGTTGTTTATACGTAATAATTTATTGGGACTTCTTTATCATCAACATCCATGTTTCTTAAAAATGTATTTCAAATTTTTTTTACTATTTACTAGAATATGGGTTAGAGTCATTTATACCCTTGTTTGACTTTTTATAAGAGGTTTATAAAGGAATCATTCCTTCATTTTCCAAACAAGGTCCTTTTTAACATTTTCGACAGAATTAAGGTAAGAATGTCTTTTTTTAACTTATACGTCGGGTGCGGCTATTTTCCGCCGTTATAAAATCTTCGAAGCTTCCCTTAAAAGCTTATAAGAAAATTTTCAAAGTAAAAGTTTTATTTTATAATTATGTGACTTTTAAATGATTTCAAAAAAAGAGATGTTTCTCTCAAAAAGTTTTGATTTCTTCTATGTCAACATCCTTTGATGAATTTTAAGCTTATTTGAAGTTGATTTAATATGATACAAAACTTCCATATTGTATTGAAGGTTTTGTGATTTTTTTGAATGTGGATGTGTTATTTTTATACCATTCATGGTTTATGGATAAATTATTGACATTTCGTATGCTAGTTTTACTACGAATGTTTATGTTATGTTTAAACCTGTTCATATGAGGAATGAATTGGACTTAATATGTGATGGTTGGAGTCCAATATAGCTCCTCGATGCATCGGTAGGTCTCATGAGACAAAAATAGTGTCTTGGCACAAGGCCTTGAAAAAATCTTATTTGTATTCTTGGCACGAGGCCTTGGCTATGTGGTTATGATAGTCTGGCATTATGCATTCCATCATTATGAAAGTGGTTGTTGATATTGCATGTGATTAATCGATTGGTAGAATATCCATGTGAATAAGTAAATGGAATTACAATGAATGTTTATGTTATGTTTAAACCTGTTCATATGAGGAATGCATTGGACTTAATATGTGACAGGTGGATCCCACAATAGCTCCTTGATGCATCGGTAGGTCTCATGAGACAAACTAGTTTCTTGGCACAAGGCCTTGACAAAATCTTATTTGTAGTCTTGTCACGAGGCATTGATCTGTGGTTATGATCGTCTGGCATTATGCATTCCATCATTATAAAAGTGGTTATTGATATTTCATGTGATTATTTGATTAGTAGAATATCCATGTGAATAAGTAAATGGCATTATTTCATTTTATTTCTGCCATATTATCTTGAAGTTCAATTTTAAAAGGCTTTTGTTTTAGTTATACATTTCATTCAATGTTTATTCTTTTTTATGAAATTTTCCGCTATATTGTTATCCTTACTGGGAATTTGAGCTCACCCCTTTTAATGTTTTATTTTTCCCAGGATGTGAAGAAGTAATTTATGAATGAACTGCTGGGATAGTATGTGGGGATATGAGTGTGGACTATGGAGACTATATTGTCACAGTTTTCATTTTATGATGTAATGTAAACTTTATGAATATATCTAGTGTTTCTAAGGCTTCTAACCTAATTGGTCTTTTGAGGATTGATATTTCTTGTGATCATTCCAATGTTATGTAATAATTCTCTGACTCTGGGTAACTGGGGTTGGGGCGTTACAGATGGTATCAGAGGAAGTTTAGTACAAACCTTGGAATCTGGATTTAGATAAACTCTGATTAGAGCACAAAGATTTAAGATGGAATTTGAGGATTATTATAGAAGAACTTCCTAGAATTTTGGTATTGTAGAGATTTTGTGAGGTTTCCGAGCAATACATCCCTGTCTGGATATGAGCAGGTAGAGGCGGCTCTGGCACATATGTACCTAGGGGTAAAACCCGAAAACACCACTTTGAGCTAGACTCGAACGGGAACTAGTGCACGAAAACAGGCCTTGCTGCACTCTTGGTTACGACACACCCGGGGGATATGCTTAGGATAACTCTTATTTTCTTTACAAATCATTATTAAGGGTTTATGAGTATATAATTCCTCAAAGAAAACATTTTTATGATTATGGATTATATCCATAAATAGTTCAATTTTTGTTAAGGGTTTTACAAGTATAGAATTATGTATTTTGATTCATAAACTGATCTAGTTTATGCCATTGTTTAAAAATGGCGCTTAGTGGAAGAAATGGAAACCGTATCAATCCACACACTCCATATAGGGATTGGCCTCCTGCTCAAGATAATTATAGTGGATCTGGTGATGCAACTGGTGCTGATCAGCTAATCACCATACGGGGACAACTCACTCAGGTTATGAATAATAACCTTACCCGTATGGAGCACCATGATACACATCATGGAGGATCAATGTTAGATATCTTAATGAGGCAATTACCACCAAAGTTCAATGTGAGTAAAAATCCCTTAGTAGCTAAGCTATGGATAAATTCTTTAGAGAAAATATTCCATGTCTTGGGGAGTAGTGAAAGGGAAAAAGTTATCATGGCAGTTTATCGCCTCACTAGAGATGCTGATCAATGGTGGTCGTTGATACAAAACACGAAGGAAGATGATGAAGTATCAAATATGGAATGGAGGGAGTTCAAAGATTTGTTTTTAGAAAAATACTTTCCTCGTGACCATCGAGCAGAAATGGAAGGAGAATTTCTGAGTCTGAGACAGAAGGAGGATGAGAATGTCGCAAAGTATGAGGATAACTTTACAAGGTTAGCAAGGTATGCCAGAGATTATATACATAACCCAAGAAGTATGATTGATCGTTTCTTTTATGGGTTAAAATCCTTTCTCCATAAAGTGTTAGTCTCACAATCCTTCTCGTCGTACAAAGACATTGTCTCATGTGCTATTAAGAGAGAAAAGGAATTTTCTAAGTCTTATGACTTTAAAGCTAAGCAAGAGAAGAAGAGATCTGCTGATCAATCTGGGAATGGAAATAAAGGGAATAAGGGCAAAGTTGAATATCCATCCTGCACTAAATGTGGGAAGAAACACCCCGGTACTTGCTTACAAAGAATGGGAGTCTGTTAAAAGTGTGGTGAAAAAGGCCACCAAGCTCGTGATTCCAAGGGGAAAAAGGAAGCTACCGATGTCCAATGCTATAATTGCAGGGAGATGGGACATTATTCAAATGAATGTCCTAAGCATTAGGGGAACTTACCTCATAAAAGGCCAAGGGATCAAGGCCAAGATTATGCTATCACTACTGCTGAGGTAGAAGCTCCGAAAGACATGGTGGCAGATAATTCAATGGTTTCCTCAAGTTTAGCAAATGAATTATTTGATTCTATATCATCACATTGTTTCATATCTTCCCAGTTTTCTAATAAAATTAGATATTTACAATTTTATTTAACAAGGGAGTTGTCAGTTAAAACTCCTAAATGAAGTATAATTGCAACAAAGTTTTGTGAATCAGTCCCCATTAGAGCACATAAATGTTCTTTATCCGCTGATATCATCATCATACCTATGATTGAGTTTGATATAATCCTCGGTATGGATTGGCTTTCAGACCATGATGTGAATATTTATTTTAAGAAGAAGGAGGTTACGATTTTTGATGATGATGATAAGGAACACATTATCTTTTGAGCAGAATCGTCACCACTTAATTCTTTTCTAGATCCACCCCCAATAGCTCAACTAAATTCAATTATTGGGGAGGAAGATAATGAAATGACTGTGGGTGAGTAAAGGAATGTTCAAATAGAGGATGTAACTATTGTGAAATAATATGTAGATGTGTTTCCGAAAGATTTACCTAGACATCCTTCAGAACGAGAAGTTGAGTTTTCCATTGATTTAATTCCTGGATCAAGGCCTATATCGAAGACCCCTTATAGAATGGCCACTGTGGAATTAGTTGAACTCAAGAAACAACTAGAGTAATTGAGTAATAAGGTATTTATTCTCCCTAATGTTTCTCCATGGGGAGCCCCTATTCTTTTTTTTAAAAAATAAATATGGATCTATGAGGTTATGTATCGACTACAGGGAGATTAATGGTATAAAAATAAAGAACAAGTATCCCCTAACACGCATTGCTGATTTATTTGACCAATTGCATGGAGCTCAATACTTTTCAAAGATATACCTTCGGTCTGGATACCATCAGTTGTGTGTGAAGAAGTAAGACATTTTATAGACAGCATTTCGAACCAGGTACGGGCATTACGAGTTTACAGTAATGCCTTTTGGGCTGACTAATGCACCCTCTGTATTCACGGATCTAATGAATAGAGTTTTCAAGGAATATCTCGATGAATTTGTGGTGGTATTTATTGATTATATCTTGGTATACCCCAAAATCTATTAAGATCATGAAAATCACTTGTGCATTATCCTGAAGACTTTGAGAAGACATGAATTATATGGGAAGTTTAGCAAGTGTGAATTATGGCTTCAAGAGATTTCTTTTCTTGGCCATATTGTCTCTAAAGATGGAATCTCTGTTGATCCTTCTAAGACCAAGAAAATCCAAGAATGGCCTGCACCGACGAGTATAACTGAAGTACGCAGTTTTATTGGATTAGCAGGTTATTATAGACGTTTCGTCCAGAATTTTTCCCGGTTGGCTAACCCATTAACAAAGCTCACACGTAAAGGGGTTAAATTTGTCTGGACAAAAGAGTGTGATGAGTGTTTTGAAGAACTGAATAGAATATTAGTCAATTCTCTTATATTTACTCAACCATAGGGGAATGATGGGTTCATTATTTATAGTGATGCATCGAAGAAAGGACTTGGTTGTGTCCTTATGCAGAATGATTGGGTGATTGCCTATGCATCACGATAGTTGGAAATTCATGAGCAAAACTATCCTACTCATGATCTTGAATTAGCAGCTATGATATTTGCTTTGAAGATATGGAGGCACTACCTCTATGGTAAAAAATGTGAGATTTATACCGATCACAAGAGTTTGAAGTATATTTTCTCACCAAAGGAACTCAACACGAGTAAAAGAAGATGGATTGAACTACTCAAGGATTATGATTGCACGACACCCTACCACCTGAGGAAGGCAAATAAGGTGGCAGATGCTTTGAGCAGAAAATATCATGGAGTTTTGAACATGATGAGAATTGAAAGGGATCCTATTTTTATAGATCTAGTAAAGTTTCATATGGTAATCACCATGGAAGGTAAAACATCAATGATTTTTCAAATGGTTTCCAAACTAGCTTTACTAGAATGGATAAAGAGTTATCAAAATGATGATGAAGAGTTTCAGAAGAAGATCAAAGCTGTGAATGATGGAATATTGAGAGACTTTGTGTGTGAAGAAGGAACTTTAAAATTTGGGAAGAGACTTTGTGTTCCCAATATACCTGATCTAAAAAGGGAATTATTGGATGATGCTCATAGTTCCAATTTCTCTATACACCCTGGGAGCACCAAAATGTATAGAGACTTGAAGGAACATTTTTTGGTGGGACAACATGAAGAAGGAGATTGCTGATTTTGTGTCAAGATGTATGGTTTGTCAACAAGTGAAAGCTGGAAGGCAACAGCCTGGAGGAGTCATGCAACCTATTCCCATACCAGAGTGGAAATGGGATAATATTACGATGGATTTCGTAATGGGGCTACCAAAGACTCCTAGAAAGAATGATGCAATATGGGTCATTGTTTATCGTCTTACCAAGTCAGCACATTTTCTTGATACAAGGGAAGATTTACCACTTGAACGACTAACAAGACTATATATTAATGAATTTGTGAGACTTCATGGAGTACCCCTATCGATTGTTTCTGATCGTGATCCCCATTTTACTTTAAGATTCTGGAAAAGTCTTTAGAAAGCCTTGGATACTGAACTTCATTTGAGCACTGCCTACCACCCTCAAACAGATGGACAATCGGAACGGACTATTCAAACCTTAGAAGACATGTTGAGATCATGCTCACTTGACTTTCAGGGTATGTGGGATCAATATTTACCTTTGGTAGAGTATTCCTATAACAATAGCTTCCATTCGAGTATTTAAAGGGCACCATATGAAGCATTATATGGAAAGAGATGTCACACACCAACCTGTTGGGATGAAGTTGGTGAAAGAAAACTTGTAGGCCCAAAACTGGTGGAGGAAACAATGAAAAAAGTAAAGGTAATCCAAAACCATATCAAAGCTGCTCAAAGTAGGCAGAAGAGCTATGCCGATAATTGAAGGAAGGATTTGGAATTTCAAGTCGGTGATCATGTTTTCCTGAAGGTATCTCCATGGAAGAGAGTTACACATTTTGGTAAGAAGGGTAAATTGAGTCCCAGGTACATCATACCTTTAGAAATTCTAGAACAAATTGGGGCTGTAGCTTACCGTTTGGCAATTCCGCCAAGTCTCTCCAAAGTTTATGATGTGTTCCACGTATCACTATTGAGGAAATACATACATGACCCAACACATATACTCACCTATGAGGAATAAGAACTAGAACCCAATCTGTCTTATTGCAAAGATCCCATTAGGATTCTTGATACGAGAGAACAAGTACTGAGAAATCAGATGACACATCTGGTAAAAGTTTTGTGGAGAAACCATAAGATGGAAGAGGCAACGTGGGAACCCGAGGAACTTATGATGAAGAAACACCCGAGCCTTTTCATGCGGTAGTATTCTAGAAATTTCAAGTGATAAATTATTTGTAGGAGGGGAGAATGTAACACCCTAAGCTTCCACAGTACGCTTCTCTTTGAATAATACAGTAGCGTGTGTTATACGCAACTTTGAGTTCTAACACACACCACAACCAATCAAACTAGATGTTATGAATAGTAATACCTACTCTTTGAAATTTTATAAATTTTATCTCTCAAAATTTACTTAATTTTTGGATTCGGAGTATCGAATTTAGCCTAAGGTGAAATTTTGGTACTTTTCGGATAACTTTTAGATTTTGATGAGTAGTGAAAATTACAAAATTTTAATTAAAAACAACTTTTTTAATCAAAATAATTAATAGTGATAAATTATGAATTTAAGTGGTTTTATAGTATATTTAGAATATATTTTTACCATTTAATACAATTTTGGTCATTGGAAATAATTTTACAATTAAACCGGACATAAACAAGTATCAACCTTTTGATAGTTATTATATCTTAAAAACACGCTTTTTGTTTTGCCAGTGGGAATTAATTTTAAATTAATTTCTGCCACTTATATGTTTTGAATTTTTAAAAATGTATTCCATATTTGGAATCAATATGTAAAAATTTTGTAAATAGGTAACCTTTTTTTAGAAATTTTGAATAATTACTTCGGTAAATATTTTATTTACCATGGTTAAAGGGAAAATCCGGTAAATAAGGGTTAAAAAATAATATTATAATAATACTAAATTACCATAAAACGTGTCCTATCCTTATTGTGGGATATATGTCCGACCATGGGCATATTTGGGTTGATTTTGGGACCCCATGTAGCCACTTGTAGGTGATAGGGACACTTTATTTTAATTAAGTTAAAATAAATACAAAAATAACGTAAGCATATATCTTTTAGAAAAACGATTTTTACATAGGGTTATTTTTGTTGGATTTTCGACTTTAAATATTAATTAGAAAGATAAAAAAATTTCATACATAATGGTAATTTATTTATAATTTTTAGACATTAAATAATTTAAGTTATTTATGACACAATGGTGATGCAGTAATTACCTAATTAATAAAAAATTAGAATAATTGACATTATTAATACCCAAATAAATGTAATTTGAGACTTTTTATAAATAACAATAATTTTATAGGTTAATATGACATGTTAGGATTTATTTAATTAAAGGTTTTATAATTAATAATTCTTTTATGATTTTTACAAAAATCAATTATTGAAGAGTGTCAAAATTGACATAAAAGAGTTTTTAAGACAAATATTATATTATTAATTGATATTAAATTCCTAAAAATATAAGTTTCTGATAAAAGACTTATATCATGATAGGTGTATCATTAATGAATCAATTAGGGGTCTCTTGGATGTATATAGTAAGCTTATTAACCATATAATATAAAAATACAAAGAGACATTGTAAAAGTGAAACTAATTAACTAAGAGTTAATACTTAAAGATAAGCTTAATATAGTAACCCAAACCCGTCTAAATACTATTGGTTGAGTGGTTTTCGACCAATCCCCACCTTAACCTTTAAATAATTTAATTTGGAGCCATTATAAACTGAATGTGAATTTATTATAAAATAATATTTCTAGCTTTTCCAAAGGTGCCCCTCACCCCTTTTATAAACGGGCACTCCCCCTTCTCATTAATTCACACCTTCAAAGCCTTTTGGTTCAGCAAAAACCTTCCCAAATACTCTCTAAAATTACCTCACTTAAACCTAGAGGCCTTCCTTTAGTCAGAAAGCAAACCAATGGAGTCCGTTTGATCAAATCAGAAGGAATAACCCGAAGAAGAGGTAATGTTTTCACCACCCTTTTTCAAGTTCCTTTCTTCTTCAACTTCTTATTTCTTTGTTATTACCATTATAAAATAATAACTTCAGTATATTATATATACTGTGATTTATTATAAATATTTTACAACCATATTCAGTATTATATCCATCCTTTGAATGACATTTCACCATACGTGCGTACGTACGACTTACCGTCTCCACGTCATGGTGTAATTCTCATTCAATAAATTATTATTTGGATGGGTATAATAATGATGTGTAATTCATGTAAATAATAAATATAACATGATAATGATTCTGTATATATGATATAACATCCAATAATATATTATTTTAATATCAAAAGGATGATATTGTAGCTCGTGCGTACGTACGGACTACCGTCTCCACGGACGCGATGAGATTCATTCTCCATCGTATCCATTCAAGTATAATTATCATTTGATGATTAATAATAGTATTTAAGGACTTGATATCATTGTGGATATGAATAATATACAACCTATTCATAACAAACATGACTTATGTAACAAAACATATAAAAGAAAACGAGTAAGTTAACACCCGAAACAATGATAATACTAAGATATTATTAACAAATCAATGTCAAAAGATCATATATGATATCATAATTATGTATATGGTTCTTGTGTAATTTAATAACAATGTTTTAACTATTATACTGTAGGTTAATATACCATCTACTAAGGAAAAGTACAAGGTAAGGGTGTATTTCACAATCTCTTCATTATCCGAGGTTGTTTATATGTAATAATCTATTGAGACTTCTTTATCATCCACATCCATGTTTCTTAAAAATGTATTTCAAAACATTTTTAGTATTTACTATAATATGGATTAAAGTCATTTATACCCTTTTTTGACTTTTTATAAGAGGTTTATAAAGGAATCGTTCTGTCTTTTTCCAAACAAGGTTCTTTTTTAACCTTTTAGAAAAAATGAAGTTAAGAATGTCTTTTTTTAACTTATACAGTGGGTGCGGCTATTTTCCGCTGTTATAAAATATTTGAAGCTTCCCTTAAAATATTATAATAAAAATTTCAATGTAAATGTTTTATTTTATAATTATGTGACTTTTAATTGATTTCAAAAAAAGAGATATTTCTCTCAAATAGTTTTGATTTCATCTATGTGAATATCCTTTGATGGATTTTAAGATTATTTGAAGTTGATTTATTATGATACAAAACATCCATATTGTATTGAAGGTTTTGTGATTTTTTTGACTGTGGATGTGTTATTTTTATACCATTCATGGTTTATGGAGAAAGTATTGACACTTCGTATGCTAGTTTTACTACGAATGTTTATGTTATGTTTAAACCTATTCATATGAGGAATGCATTGGACTTAATATGTGACGGGTGGAGCCCGCTATAGCTCCTCGATGCATCGGTAGGTCTCATGAGACAAACTAGTTTCTCGGCACAAGGCCTTGACAAAATCTTATTTGTAGTCTTGTCATGAGGCATTGGATCTATGGTTATGATAGTCTGGAATTATGCATTCCATCATCATGAAAGTGGTTATTGATATTGCATGTGATTATTTGATTAGTAGAATATCCATGTGAATAAGTAAATGGAATTATTTCATTTTATTTCTGCCATATTATTTTGAAGTTCAATTTTAAAAGGCTTTTGTTTTAGTTATACATTTACTTAAATGTTTATTCTTATTTATGAAAGTTACCACTATATTGTTATCCTTACTGGGAATTTGAGCTCACCCCTTTTAATGTTTTATTTTTCCCTGGATGTGAAGATGTAATTTATGAATGACCTGCTGGGATAGTATGTGGGGATATGAGTTTGGACTATGGAGAATATATTGTTGTAGTTTTAATTTTATGATGTAATTTAAACTTTATGAATATATCTAGTGTTTCCAAGGATACTAAACTAATAGGTCTTTCGAGACTTGATCTTTCTTGTGATCATGACAATGTTATGTAATAATGCACCGACTCTATGTAACTTGGGTCAGGGCATTACAATATTTATTAGTTTAATCTGATGGAAATGAGAAAAATTTGAAAATGTTTATTTAAAGGGTCACATTATTCTCTAAGGATTTGGAAAATAGTTTATATATTTGGAAATGAATTTTATTTTGTTTAAATTAACAATTTAACTTATTAAATTTATTTTGGACCAAATAATCAGTATAATATTTATTAAGTCATTATTACATCATCATTATGTCATACAATACACGGTGTTTGAAAAAAAGTATTTTTTCTATTCATGTAAAAATGAATGTTTGTAGGAAAAGTATAAAAAATTCACCACTAGGAAATTTGGACTTGATGAATCTAAAACTGATATTAATTTTTTTAAAATAAATTTTTTATCACATCTAATTAATATTTTTAACATAAAATTTTATAATTTTTTATGAAAGGTATTAAACTATAATTTATTTAAAAGTGTATATAATTTATTTGAGTTTATTTAATCTTGTTATTTATTTTATGTATTATAATATTTATATTTTCTAAAATTTATCACTCTAAATATTATTTATATTACATTTTATTATTTTTTGGTCAAATTACTATTCCAACGGTTTGGTTACTATTCCCAATGACTAGGTTACTATTCCTAATATTTAGGTTACTATTCCAACTACCAAATTACTATTCCAATAGCCACTTAACTATTCTAGAGATCACATAACCTTCTATAAATATATCTTTATTCTTTTAAACATTATTCTCAGTAATTTCTCCAAATTTATTATATTTTCCTTTTCTAATATGCTAATTTGTTTACTAAAAGTATGTTTCTTTTCTATAGTTTTTTTCATAGGGTTGATAATTCTAATGTATTTAAATGATCCATGTTTTAAAATTCTATATTTTCTATTTAATAGATTTTTATCTTTTATATTTACAATGTTTATGGGTTTAGTTTATGACTAATGTAATGATATGCTTTAATGAAATAAAGTGTTGTTAGTTTCTCTTTGTGATTCTTCTTTATAATGCTGTAAAATATTACACACATTTATTTAGAAAACACATACAATTTATAAAGTCTAGATTGCTACATTCTATATTGGATCCTTTAAGATATGAGGATCCTGTATCAAGTGGGAAATGTTGTGATAATATAAATGAATGAGGTATCATTTAATTTACATTTTTTAAACTTAAATTATTTTCACCTAAACTATATGATGAATTTTGCACTAGAATGAAATATTTGGAATTATGATTCTAATATTATCTAAAATATATTAAATACAAAATTTTCACACTTCCCCCACATACATATTACCATATAATGATTTATTAATTGAAAAAGGATCCTTAATTCGATGTATATGAAAAAAAGTTAAAACATTTAGTTGAATGAAGTTTACTTTATAACATCTAACGTATCACTTAAGAAGATACCAGTAGTTGGTAAATGATTTTTAAAAAAATAAATGTTTCTAAAAATCCCCATTACACATCTACTAATGACGTGAAATCAAAATATATAATAATTGATGTATATATAGTACTCTTTTAATACTGATATGATATCTCATGTCACTCCCCATACTTTATTTATTTATTTATTTTCCATTATCCTTTGAACTCATGGCTATCCCATTTAATTTATTAGAATTTTGGATGTTTATGGTCGGTCACATGGTTAAATCACATTAATTATTAAATCATATAGATCCCATGTGGGTGACATGAAACTTGAATATAATGGTTTCACATGGTCGTTGAATGGTTAGTCATAATTTTCGAACCAACTATGCAACATCCAGGTGTATCGCTTAAGGGGTTCACTATTAGTGCACAATTTAAAAAACACTTAGTCAAAACCTTGTGAGCTTCCTAGACTAGAAATAGGCAATTTAAACAATAAACAACAACAACAATAACAATAAAAAAAAACAGCAATATAAATCTAATACCCCTCATTCCACACCCTCCCTCATCCCTATACCCACCACACCTCTATCACTTTACCCACTATCCACTGCACGACACCCCAAGGCTTCCCTCCTCTCCATCACATGACTCCACCCCTACAACTATTCATTATGATTTATATTTAGATTATAAAGTGAAAAAATACCCTCTCTTCCACATCCCCTTTACCTTCTTTTTATACCTATAATTTCCCATTCCATGATCACAAATCACTACTAGGTTACAAATAACATTATATATTATTTTAAAATTATTGTTAAGGGCATCTTGGGTTTGTAGAGATGTGTTCTTTCTATTGGGATACTTCACCATTCAAGGCGATGAAATTTGGGCCCTTTGTGACTTGATTTTAAAATTTTTAGGTTGGTTTTACCCATTCTTAAACTGTTTATTTTAGGAACTTTTATTTCTTAGTATTAAAATTTGTATTCTTGATACCTAATAATTTTCCTATAGGTGATCATAAAATCACTTCGCATGAAATTATTTATCAACATGGTTTTCCAATGGTTTTCCCTTTGCCCGCCTATACTTTTAAAAAAACTTGTGCTTACTTTTCCCTAAAATACATGTGATGATTTTTAAAGTGAAATTGGGTATTTTAACGACTCATGAGTAATTTATAATTTTTACATGAATCATTAAATGAATTTAACTGAAATCATATACTTTATTCCACTCCAATTTAATTTTAACTAGTTTTATAAATCTTTTGTGTCGCTCCTTTCTCATTCTTCTATATATATATTTATACACATATGTGTTAAAAAATATATAGCCAAGAATTCTTGAAATTCTTGAAGACTGGTTTCAAATAAAATAAATTAGATATTTTCCAATTATCTTATATGTATCCAATTCTTATTTTCATATTAATGAGTATATATATATATATATATAATTTTACAAATTTACATCTAAGCATGTGAACTTATATAATAGGAGAAATATATATATTTTTAGTTTCATATGGGAACAATTGTAAGTAATCATTATGAACATGGTTTCAAACAAGTCATTAAATGAATTTAAAAATTAATGGTATCCGATTGATTGGCAGTTTCTAAAGCCTTATGAAAATTGAGATGCACTCTAATCATGGCATGAGATTTTATGTTATTTGTTGGACTCATATTTTATATTATTGTAATGTTGTAATGACTCCAAATAAGAGGATTCAAATAAGTTGTGCGGGGGAGGTGTGGTTATGTTGTATGTTTACCTTGCATTACTGTGTGATTGAGTTTTTTCTACCACATATCCCTTATGTGTTCTGGTTATGGGCATGACATATGGTAACTATGAGAACCTAGTTGGGAAGACTAGGAAAAGTATGCAAGATAAAGTTACATTTCTTCTTTATATCCTCTATGGAAAGATTATGTAATAAAACTAACTAAACCACTTGATGATGGTATGGATTGTCTTTGGCTCGAGGATAATAATGGATTTTCAAATTTATAGTTTTACCACCAATCATATAGGAATCCTAGGTCCCTATTTACCATAAAATATTGGGTTTCCTATTTTTCTTGATCTTATTTAATTTCATTATCATTGTACTATAATTAAAATCTCTTTTATTTAGTTTCCTTTTTGGTGTTTAAAATGATAAAAGCATTTTTCACCTTACATTTATATATAATGTTTTACACTCATGAAGCTCCATATTATTATCTCTCTTCTAATGAATAATTTGTGTTTCAGTTTTTATATTTATTTTTATGCCTTTCACATTATATTGGTAACCTTTGAAGAAATATTCTTTTTGTACTTTAAATAGATTCTCAACTATTTCTAAAACTAATGGTAAAAATTGATATTAAAATTTATATTCTGAAATTGAAAATATGTATTTTAAATTAATTTATTTTTAATCTAGAATGATAATTTATATTTAATTAAATTGTAATCTTATGAAAGGAGAGTGGTTTCCTAATGTTAATTCTTATGATCATGCTTATATATATCATTTTAGTTTTAGATTCATCTCTTAATCACTCTTAGAGTGATTTATTTTTCAGTTAGAATAGAGAGTGATCTCAGGTCACCTGAGATAGTTTTTTAAGTATTCCAGTTATTTTATTATCAATTTATCTTCTCCCATCATCTATATAGTACTTTTTATTTCTTTATGTGGGAATAGTGTAGGTATAACTACTGTAATCTAAATCCAAGGAATCACAGGGAAGATTTTTTGGTGACTTTACCTTAAATGGGAGGGAGACTGGGAGGTGGGGTGATCTGAGTGTTTGTTTACATATAGTGTTAACTAAATTTGTTTCTATTTTTTATTTATATTTATCTATTTCTATCTTATATATCTAACGTACATATGGGTCATGTTGTATTTTTATTAGTATTTCCACTATATATTTAATCAATGTTTTTGGGTGTAATCGTTCCCAAGTACTTGTTCCATGATTCTGAGGAACTTTATAGAGTCTATGGGGATCAAGAAAACCCTTCATTAATTATCACAGTACATGTTTGGTGTTTGATGGAGGGAAAAAATAGGTTGGTTTATAACATAATAGTATCAGATCCTAGGTTCTTAAGAGGACTTAGGTTTTGGAATTCCCTTTTTTTGAGATTTAATGGTAGATAAATTTAGGATTTTTAGGAATTTGAAGGCACATGTCGAAATAGACTAGCTAGATCTTTTTTATTTGTATCCCATATTTTACATGGGTGTTTGGTTTTGGAGTCTTGATTTTTTTGAGTTTTTTATTTGTTTGATGATTTGGGGATGTCAATGTAATTGAGCTGGTGGTACTTGGTGAGCTCATAGGGACTAGAAATCCATGCGGATCCCGAGCACATAGTTCTTGATTACTCCTAGTGTTGGTTGTACATTGGACAATGGTCTTACAAGCCATTCCTCCAAGATACAGATTGAAAATATTCTCCTCCTGAAATTATATGTTAGAATTTTTTTGTTTTATTTTTCCATAACTATTGAATTTTATGTTATTTTGGGAAGGCTGTGAGTTTTAATAAATAAAATAATGATTTTAAAATGGCTGTGGTATAGTTTTGAAAGTAAATAAATGGATTTTTAGAAATTAATCCATATGGGAACTCAGTTGTTGAATTTCTAGTAAATGTTTTCCTTAAATAGACAATGAATTAATTTTAAATGGGTGGAATTTTATTTAAGGATAAGACTTTGAGGTTTGGAAATTAATTAGATATTTTCATGGTATAATTAAAGTGGAATTGATGTTTAAAAGTGGGAGAATTATTTTACAATATATCATGAAATGTTTTAAATTATTTTATGAAGAATGACTTTGATATTTCAAAACAAAATTATGTAATTTAAGAAAATGGTTTTGGAAAATAAAATTTTGATTAATTTGATGTTTATAAATTCTAGGTGATGATTGATAATTGTTCTATTTTAATATTAGGAAAAAAGTGAATAGTTTTTGGGAATTAGTGTTTTTTTAAATACGACATGTTTGAAAAGTGATGATGTTGAGTTTTAAAATGTTTCTAAATTTTTTTATTTAAGTTTTAGTTTTCTAAATTATGGGTTTTGAAATTAATTTTAAGGAATTTACTGTAATTTAAATATTAAAAGTGTTGAATTTTATAATAGATTGGAAAGAAGTAGTTTTGATCTTATTTAGTGTTTGTGGATATTTTTTTTATTTTTTCTAGGTTATATCCAATTTTTCACCTGGTTTATTTGGTTTGGGTTTTGTTGATGATGTTTTTAATTTCATTAAAATGTTATCCCAACTCCCTAAAAAAATTTGGATTTCCATAAAATATAGGAGATAATACCTAGTAAGATTTATTTGGTTTTGGTTTTAACTTGGTTTTAGTGGGGTGTACTGATTTAAGACATCTTCCCATTGCATTTTTGGGTTGTGGAACTTTATGGTTTTGTTTTTCCTATGTTTTTATTTTTGGTTTTTTCATAGTTTTATATGTGGATATTGTTTTAGTGTGTTTTATTTCTATTTATATATCATTGGACGACCTTGGTGGAGTTACATGGGTGAATAGGATGGATGTTGGAATAGTCAATATTTATACACCAGCTAGGTTGGATTTGATTTTGTGGGGTCACTATGAGTGGTGTCCTGGTTATCTAGTCCTCTATTACCCCTGGTCTTGACCCTAGTCCAAAGCCCAAAAAAAATGATGGAGGTATGCTCATGATTGACACCACATCCCTTTAACATTATGGGGTCCGAGAGTATTGGTGAGTTGTTTTATTTCCGAAATCTTAGGATTATTTCGTTGAGTACTTCTAAGGTTGTTTTTATTTTAGAATGACTTTTTTATGTTTTAGTTTGAGACATGATTGGTTGTTTTCCTAAATTATGAATGTATATATGATTATAGGTTATAGTTTGAGTCTCTTCAGTTGGGGGTTTATGTTTTAGTTTGGTGATGATTTTAGAGTTCCTTGTTACATTTTAAACCTCCTTGATAAAGATTTAATTAAATGATGGGGAGAAAATTTTTGGGGCATGAATATCTTTTTATTCCTTGAGTTTATCGAGTGTGTCTTGTAGAGATAAGATTAACATCGGCACTATTTGTTTCATTAGTTTCAATTTAAATATTAGATAGTTTAGGGCTAGGTTTTTTTTAATCCTTTTGAATGCATTGGGTATTTATGGTGTGTATCTCATTATAGAAGCAATTAATTGCATCATAAACTGAATCAGATGACTTTATAGGAGAAAAAAGTGTCTATGGTGGAGAGAATTGTCACCCATAATCATTTATTTATTTATTTTTTAATCATTTTTTTCTCGAAATTTGGTATATCTGTTTTTTTTTGAATTTTTTGAAATTTATGGTAGGTATAAAGGTTGGGTTGAATAGATTAAACCATGAATTTACCATAATGGTGACCTATAACTTAGAAAATATGGTTTCACATGGTTTAATCCTAGTTAGTAAAACCCTGCAGACCAAGCATGAAACTTTCTTATGTGTCTCTTGGTGGGTTCCTGGTTGACGCATGGTTTATTAAACCAAAAGAGAAACTGTTTGAGTATCTCAGAACTTAAAATACGGATTTAAATAATAATAATAATAAAAACATAAATATTATATTCCTCATGCCTCACACTCCCTCTCCTCTATACCCATCAAACCTCTCCACCTTACCCCTCTCATCCTTTTACGACACCCTCATGATACCTTTCTCTCCATTAAATGATTCCACCCCTCCCACCCATCCTTCCAATTTCTCTTATGATATTCAAGTGACAATCCCACCTCTCATACACACCCCTTTTCCTTAGTTCTCTCAGTCTAATTTCCCCTTACATGAACTCTATTTACTACCGAGTTGTATCTCGGGTTAGGGCTAGTTTTCAAATTATAGTTTTGGGTGTTTAGGGTTTTTAGGGATGTGTTCATTTTTGTGGGATCCTTCACTATCAAATATAATTACATTCAGGCCCATTTTGACTTTATTCTATATTTTTGAGGTAGGTTTTCCCTATGATTAACCTTTTAATTATAGAACCTATGATTTCTTGGCCTTTAAATGAGCATTCTTGATACCTAATAATTTTACAATTAATGTCTGTAAAATCTTTAATTATGAAATTATGTTTCAATTTGTGTTTCAATCATGTTTCTATTCGGTTTACTTTGCTAAAAAAATCTACCTTTTTCTAAAAAATATTTGCGATTATTTTTAAAGTGAAATTGTGTATTTTAATGTTTCATGAGAAATTTATAATTTTTATATGGATTATTTAAGGAATTTAATTGAAATAATATAATTTATTTTACTCTGGTTTAATTGTAGTATTTAAAACCCCCTTTTGTTACTCTTTTTCTATACTTATCAATATATATATATATATATATATATATTTATGTGTATGTGTATAAATGTTTATATATAGACAAGTATTTTTGAAATGATACAATAATTGTTTAGAATAATTTAAATGTGAGATTCTAGAAATGCCTTATGGGTATTTGACAGTTATGCTCACATGAATGAGTACACACACACACACAAAACACACACACACAAATATATAATTTAAAAAATTCACATGGGTTCATCTATTTTTTTGCAACGGGATAAATATATATTTATATGTGTGTGTAGTTAAATATGATAAAAATAAAAAGGAAGAATTATGAATTTAAAATTTGTTTTCAAACATTCTTTAGAATAAGTCATTAAATGAATTTCAAAATAAATAGTATAGTCTAAGTTGGCGCATTCTAATGACTTTTAAAAAGATAAATACACTCTAATTGAACTATATACTTTTATGTTTTTGTTTGGACTTAAATTCCATATGATTGGAATGTTTTTATTACTCTAATAAAGGGGATTTGCATTGGTTGTGTAAGGGAGGTGGGGTTATGTTGTATGTTTTATTTTCACTACTATGTGATTGATTTTTTTTTCTAATACTCTTTCCTTATGTGTTCTAATTATGGGTATGGAAGATGGTAACTCAAGGTACCTAGGAGGGAATACTAGAATAGATACATTAAACGAGGTATCAATGCTTTTATATATCCTACATATTTGGATTATGCTACAAAAAAAACTAATCTACTTGATTATGGTATGGATTTGTTATGTATTGAATACATGAACCGATCTATAGATTAATGGTTATATCACCAAGATTATGATAATTCTTGTTCCCCATTACTCTGGAAGCTTTAGGTTTCCCATTTTGTTTTATTTTATTTAATCTCATTTATGTGGAACTATATTTAATTTCCCATTTATTTATTTTTCTTTTTTAATGTTAAAAATAATAAAATCTTGTTTTCTTTACCATCTTATATGATGTTTAATTCACAAGATGTTATACACTATTATATCTCCTCTAATATTTCATTTGTATTTTGTTTTTTACATTTATTTTTTTACGCTTCACATTCTATTGGAATAAACTAGATATCTCTCCTTTTGTTATATTAAATAAATTCTCATCTATTTTTGAAAGTAATGGTATAAATATATTTTAAATTATTTCTCCAAAAATAGTTAAAAACTTATTTTAAATTAATGTATTTTAAAATTAGCATGATAGTGGATAATTAATTAAAGGGTTTTCATGTGTAATAGTGGGTGGTGGATTATTAATAATTTTTATGTTCACTCTTGTATATATCTTTTTAGTGTTTGGTACTACTCTTTATCACTCTTTTAGTGATTTAAGTACTGATTCAGATGGCAAGTGACCTCAGGTCATAGGTTATACTTTTTCTAGGAATGTCTATTGTTTTTTAGTTTCTCTTATCACATTGGACATGTATGCCCTCTTATTCATTTTTATGGTTGAAAGGTAAAAATTACAACTTGAGGATGAATAAGAGGCATCTGGTGGTGTCTTTTTGGAAATATTTTCCTTAGAGGGGTGGAATACTGGGGTTGAGTTGAGTTGGTTTTTTCATATTATGTGTAAAACTTTTGTTTGTACTTTTTTCTTATTTATGTATATTTTTTTGGATTATATGTCCTACTTATGGATGGGTCGTACCTATTGTTTTATTAAAATTACTACTTATTATTTAATCAATGTTTTGGGAGAAATAAATCCCAAGTGGTGCTTTCTTGACGCCCAAGCACTTGTGTCTTCTAGTAAGGATTGGGAATGCCCTTCAGGCCTTGTCATGAGCCAACTTGGGCATCCAAAGGGATAAAAGGGGTTGGTTTATGAAATCTCATATCACATATATATCAAAAAATTTATTAAATATATATTTCAAAAGACATGTATATCCCATGCTGTGATATAACTCATACCAAACCACAAATTATGTATTTTAGTGAACATTAATCTACCAATTTCACTAAATTTACATAAAATTTATTCATACCTCACACCACACTACATCATGTGTATTTTTTTCCATATCATAAAACCATTAGATAAAACATAAAACTCTTTGGATAAGATCATTTAAACCCTCTTAGTTTTGGATAAACATTTTATACCAAATTAAATATTTATTCACGCAACCCTTATATGTGACCTTGTAAGCCTTTATAGAATAGATAATGATTTATAATTCTTAATTAATATCACTAAAAAAGTTAATCTTATCACAAAAAATCATTGATATTCAAGATACAAATGGATTTGGCATGATCTCTATCTTGTACTAATATCTCTTTACAAATACCCCAATATGTATCTTTATACATAACTCATATTCATACAATAACTTCATCTAAAATATTAAGGAAAACCATGAGACATATAACTTTTCAATATTATAGAGGCTAAATCACACATTCTTGATTCTGTAAGTTAAGACTAAAAAAATAATACAATATATTTCATTCCAATCAATATAGATGAGTACATGTAATGTAATTCATCCAAGTAAAAAAGAACATAAGATCTCAATCATTTGAAGTACTATATTTTTTTTATGTCTATACCATTGTGTGCATTAGAGTTGTTATAGGTGAAAGTAGTAAGTTTATAATTGAGCTATGAATCAAAAGTTGAAAATAAAGGATCTGAAAGAAACTGTGTCATGTTTGTGTCTTTACTAAATCATGGATTGAGTGTTTCATTATGGTTTGTGTATTTTTCTTATGGTATACTGTCATTATTTTATGGATTAATATTTAAATTACTACAGGTTTCCATGATATGGATTTATGTCATTATTTTTTTCACTACAATATGGTTTGACGAAAAATGATTGTCGTTCATATTATGGGATTAAGATGAATTTTTAAGGTTACTATTCAAAATAAAAAAAATCACATTTCACATCATTTAAAAATTAAATGATTTCGGGAGAGATCACTGGGGTTTTATCATCATGGTTTAATATGATTCAATGAAACCATGTCAGGGTGGATAATACGATATCATGATTTTGTTCAACTATGTGATATTAAGATGGATTGGCCCATGGATTTATAAGAGGTTGAGACTCAGGTATTCATGGTTTCTGAATTTTCCTTAACCAAAAAAAACCATTACATTATTTTGGATATCACACCATGGTTTAGTTTGTTTTAATTAAATTAAAAATTTATTTTCTCTCCCTCTTCTTACTCAATTTTACCATTTCCTTAGTGATTCTTGATAGTATTGGAAGCATACATAGTGATTTTAATTACTCTTGGGAGGATATTTGAGTTTATTTTCTCATAGGATTGAATCAATACATGTAAATGTTTATTGATAATTATTCATGAATATATTTTAGTATTAATATTCAATTATTATTATTATTCAATTATAAATTATGGTAGGGGTTATTACTTCTCTTTATTTTGTATTTTATAAATTTTTACTGTTTAGTTGATATGATGATTTGTAAGATCCATTTATTATGTGTTAATAACTATAGATAAAGTAATTTTTGGGTTATTTGGGGGAGGTTAACATTTGATTGGAATGGAAAATGAATTAAATTAGAGGTGGTGATTATTAAAAATTTGGATGAAAGGTATTATCATGGGAAAAAAATATTTGAATAAAAATCATAAGAGGAATGCAGTGAGTTAAATGATATGTATATAATTTTTTAGTGTATTATTTATTATTTTTTGTTATTATGTGAATCATGATACCAATATTTATTATATGATGTGATGATGTTGGGAAGAGTGATGTGGGAAAAATTGTTCTATTTTGATTAGAATCTGAGAAGGATTATGGATTTATAATGTAAATTTTAGGTGGTTTTATTAATAACATATGGTTTTTATGGTATATATTGTATTAATAAATAGAAGATAAAAGATTATGGTTCATTTTATGTGTTGTAATTCTTTTTGTGTTGTATATTTTGTTCATATGCCTTTTTTGTGTGGATTGATATGTGTATTGAATTATGATATGATATTATTATATTGTAGAATTGTGAATTTTTTTTTTCAAGAATATGATGTTATTTTAGAGGGATATGGTATTCCATTATTCGGACATGATGTGATGAATGTGATATTCCCCTAGGATGATGTAGAGTAATGATTTTTTCCACCATAGGCATGATTATTATTATCATAGTTGCACAACTATACAATTTTTATTACTAGATCTACCCAGTCAATTTCTATAAGGATATTTGTGTGTTTTGGTTTTATCTATACTATTCCAATTGGTATGGATAGATATTTGTGGTGGTCTATAAGTAGGATATGACGTTGCAGTTATATTTATGGGAATGTCTTAGGGATGGTTTTTTGTGGTGAATATTTGATGGGGTAGATATTTTTTTCATTTCTACAAATAATAAATTTTTATTTATATATTTCATTTAACAAGTCTTTATTATTCCTATACACTTGATGCATAAGTGTATATAAGAAGAACATATTAAGTATACTTATAAACTCACCTTATAATTATATGTTGTTTTTCAGAATTTCGATATCTTATTGAGAGATGTTAAAAGTGCTATTGGTTTGGGATGGATTTAATCTTGATAGGATGATGTAGAGATATATTATTATGTCTTTCCATTGAAATTGAGGGATATTATTTTTTAGTTAACTTATTCGATATACTCATGCATGTGTTAATTATTTTATAGGGGGTTTGATTTTCATAATTATGTATAGAATTATTATTTTGGATATTTTTTATTTAATAATGGAAATTCCTAACTTAATATATTTTTTATAACATTGATTCTAGTATCCAACCTATAGTCTATTAGAGGATATATTTAGAGGCCACTATCAGTCTCATTTGAATATTAAGAGTAGTTCAATGGGTGTTTGGTTGTGATTTAATGAAATAATAGTGAATTTTTAAGGATTGATTTTAGGGTAGAAATTGATGAGGATTGTACGAGTTGGTATTTTTTAATTACTTGAATATAGTTTGTGAAATAGAATAGGTAAACTATATTGTGTTGAAAAGGGTCCATGGAATTTTAATAATGAACACATATTGTCTATAAATCAATAACAGATGAATTGTTTATTTTTTATGAGGTAGCATGATGGAGTGGGATCATGAATCATGTACTAAAATATCCTAATTATTCTATTTAATATACCAAAAAATATTTTTTATTATTGATCATAAGTTAGTGTGAGTATATAAATACATATTTTCATTTTCATGAGATGACTTTTTTGTTTCTAGTCATGCTACTTTTTTATTGAAATTATAAGATTGATGAATAATTGGAGAAAGTGGAACACATTGATGATCAACCAAGAGTGTACCTAGAAATATTATTATGCATTCCTTGATATCAATAGGTATTAGGTTAATTATGTATTCATGGGGGGGACCCACTATTGATTAACTTATTGATTTTTATAAATTAATTTATTATAAAAATCTCCAATAAATTAATCACAATTAGAAAATTTATTTATAATATACAATATCTAATATGAAGAGCTATACACTTAGCATGATAAAAAAACCTTGAGACCACATTATCGACTAAAAAAATAATGCAGAGTAAAAATTAGATGGTTTTATCCTTAAATACTGTAATATAAAAATTTATCTCAATTGATGAATCATTATATTAAAAAATTTAAATAAAAGTTCTCAAAATATATAATTAAAAGAGTCTTTACTCTTTATAAGGAATCTTTTCTCAGTTGTATATGAGAAACAACTTAACTATTCTACTTTTTCATATAATGAAATATTTTATGGAATAAAAAATTATCTCAATAATTGAAAACAAAAAATCCTATTCAACTTGTATATAAGATTTATCAATTAATGAACAAACCTATAAAATTAAAACAATAAGATAAAAAATAAAACATGATTACACATGTCCTAGTTACCCAAAAGATCTTTTAAGATAAAGTTAAAACTTTAAATCTAAGTGATTAAACATCGATACATGATTTTATTAAGATAATTTTATATTAATCATTTTATCAGGTATCTTATTCTTTTCAAATATCTATTAATTTCTATATTAAATTCCTAAAACTCTCTCAATAATCATATAACTAAATCTCCCCCTAGGAATATTTAATTTCCAATTCAAAATCAAACTTCCATCTCTAACCACCAGACAATATAATCTATTATATCACTAAATGACTTTATATCACCATAGATATGATTTAGGGATGATTTGGTCAATTGAGAGTATCCCCCTTTGGAACCCATCACAACACATCATAAAATAACTCAAAATGAATCTTTACTTCATAAATCCACCAGAACTCCACCAGTGAATAACTACTCAAAACAATGTCTATTTTTCTACCACAATAATGAATCTTCCACTTTAAAATACACAATTATCACTCTTTTCAGAATTTAGGCCATTAGAAATCTATTTCCAAACCACTATAAATCTTGTGGTAATAAAATAACCATTATTGAAACACATGATAGAACTTAAAAAACCCTTCTTATAGTTTCACACAACACTCCAAAAAAATTATTATAGCTTCACAAATCATATAAAAACAACTACATTAATTTTAAAACACTAAGAAACTTCTTCAAGATTCAAATATTTAACTTTGATGGATAGTTAGTGATGTTTATCATTATAAAAAATTTAAAATTTCTTTACTATATATCACATGAATTTTATTTATTTTTTTAATAAAATTCAAAATTTTTTTTAACCAAAATCACATAAATATCATCTTGAAGTCTCCATCCATGCTCGTATTCATATCGACTTCATAAATGATCCTAATAGATATAAGTGTTGAGAGATATATTATAATAATTCTGGTGAAACTAATTACATTGTATGTGGTGACTGTTTATGATAAGGAAATTAAGTGGTATCTAGACAAAGTAGAGATTAATTTTTAGCTTAATTAGGTGGTCACAGATCATTGTTTTACATTAGTGAATAGTTTACTGCAAAGATCTATATTATAGTGGTAAACCTTGTATATGGGTGATTATAACATATGTACAGTGAAGTGAACTAGTTTTAGGATTAGTATTGGGAGGAATTATTGATTTATACTCTTTAACTAGATTGTAAACATGAAATTATATCTTTTTAATAAGGTATATTCAGTGTTCAAGAGTATGGATCCAAGTTTATAATTTTTTTTGTAACACTTTCTAAACTTTATAAATGATGAAGAGTAAATATTTCACCACCTATATACTCCCTTAACCTTAAACAATACATAATCATGAAATAATATTATAATTCACATTGAGGATCTTTTCAGGTTTAGAGTTTTAGAAAATTAGTCTATAAATATTACATTACATCTAAAATATTACAAAGTAGACTAATCTACTTAGTATATGTTTTTTTCATAAAATAAAAACTCTTATAAAAGAGTCAATTCTAGTTCTATGTTTTAGACAACATGACTTCTCCTTGAATCCATCCTTGACCATATTCATCATTAAGTCCTGTTAAAAACATTTAAAAAACATGGGATGAGAATAAAAAGCTCAGTAAGGATTATAAAATAAAGAAAGAAACATTAGTTCATAAATACATACCAAGAATAAGATCTTCAACATACCTCATGAAATCATAAGATTTATGAATAACACATTGAAATCATAAATCATAAAGGTAACTTGTGGCAGCCATATTATACTTACATTTTAGCTATCACAGCTACATATGGAGTAATGTTTGGAATACCCATCACATTATATTCCATAAATCTCTTAGGAGAAACATTAACGTTTACCTTCATCATGTTACCCAATTCATTGAAGAGATATCTCGGGCTCACCTTCCCTAGGCTTATCACGGAACCACCTATATACGTAAATAATGCCCAATAACCATAACATATTCATAACACATAAAAAAATCATAAAGGAAAGAAAAATTTCCACATTTCAATCACAATATATAATTTAAATATATTTACATAAGTAATACATTATCAAAACCATTTTGAATACCAAAATATGAAAAAGAGTATATGGTATTTATTTTCCTTTTTAAATCATTACGACTTGTTAAGGAAGCCAAATATCATGTAACAGTCGCGGCGGTGGAAAGGTTTTTGTCACCATGTACGTTTAAAAGAAACATTAAATTTTTTTTGATTTAGTAAAATACTACATAGAAATATGATTCCCTTTGAATTAAATGAAAAGTCAAAGGGGTTTATACACCGTATAAAAGAAAGTTGGGATAAAACAAAATATGCATCAATGAAGGGAGAAGAAAAGAATTTTTAAACCTTTTTTCAAGATAGATAATAGTTTGTGAAAAGATGATAGGGATGTGATAGGTGATCTAGATGATAAACACCTAAGGGACCTACTTGATAGTCCTAATCCGAATCTACCGAATGGATACCTGATAGATCCTACAGATCTATTTGATATGATTCGGAATTGTCTTTATGATAGTAATAATAAACAGATGGGTGCCCTTCCTCAGGAGACAGAGATATTTGAAGCCATGATAAAACTCAACCAAGACATTGAGGCTGGTGTGGATGGATTCCATAATTCTTTTTACATAAATTCATGGGAGAAAGTTAAATATGATCTGGTTCTAGACATTCAAGACTTCTTTCAGGGAGGGATTTTTATTTGAGTTGCTAGTGCTACAAAGGTTGCGATGATTCCTAAGTCCAAGAATCCTACCTCAATTCTACACTATCATCATATTAGATTATGCAATGTCCCATATAAAATTCTTTCTAATTTAATTAATTCCAGATTTTCTACCCATCTGACCCAATGGATTTCCATGGAACAACATGGTTCTTTGAAGGGGCGGTCTATTCAAGGGGATGAGCCCTAAGCTCAAGAAATGACTAGGGATATCAATAGAAAAAATCAAGGTTCGAACACAACTATTAAGATTGATATGAGAAAGGAATATGATCATATAGAATAATGTTTCATCAATAAAGTATTTGTAGGTATGGGTTTGTCTTCTTAGAATATTGACATTATTTTTTGTTATTTCAGCTCATCCTGTATGATTGTTTCATTTATGGGAAAATATTTTGGTTTCTTCATGGAAAATAGAAGTATTCAACAACGAGAACCTATATCCCCAAGTATTTTCGTAATTTCCTAGGATGTTCTCAGTCGTCTTCTTAATAAGAGCTTGAATAATAGAGATATTATTCCGTATAGTAGAATAATGGGGCTTCCTCTGGTATCTCATCTTATGTTTGCAGATTATACATTGATATTTTTGAATGCATCTAGTAGATCATTAAGAAACATGAATAGAATATTGTATACTTATTTACATTGGAGTGGCCAGCTTGTCAACAAAATAAAGAAACTTCTTTATCTACAATAGTTGTCTTCCCAACCAGATTAATTCTATAGATCTACACCTAGATATTCAGAGAGGGAATTTTACTATAGAATACTTGGGGGTTCATCTATCTCTTATAAGTATCCATATTATACACTTTGATTATATTATTAGTATAATTTTTGATAAGGTTCTAAACTTGAAAAACATTATCCTTTCCTTTAGTGGAAGAATTGAACTAGTGAATTGTGTGCTAATGGCCACCCAGATTCATTCCATTTCTTTGATTAAGGTTCCTAAAGGAGTTATTAAAATAATTGATATAATTCTCTCCAATTTCATTTGGGATTCCAATATGGAAGGTAAAAGACATTGGGTTTTATGGATGAAAATGGAATGACTAGTTTTTGAGGGTGGGATAAATGTTCTCTATCTTAAAGACACCCTACACAACTTGCATGATAAGTTATCATGGGTGGTGTTTGAAGAAAGGTCCCTTTGGGGAAGCACTATGCATGGATCTTCTCATGGTGATCATATTGATCTGAATGGTAATGTTTCTCCATTATTTTCCGAAATTAGACTTTTTATTAGTACTCTTGGGCCTTACTACCATTGGATAATTAGGAAGGGTTAAATTTTTTTCTGGCATGACAATTGGAGTGGGGAGATAATAGGTTATCCGTTTTGACCTGCTACTGACATTTCCTTCAAAGATGCTCACGAATACCCGATGTTTCTTAAGTCAGTTTTGAATAAAGAAGAACTTAATTTATGTAATCTCATTGATCTCTCTTCTATTATGAACATATGTGTTTTTACTCCCTCCCCTTCTAGATTATTCACTATGAGAGACTACTATAGGATTATGAACATGCGGGTTCAAGGGGAGTCATGAAATGAAACTATTTGGGTTAAGGATATTCCTACTAAATTTAACTTTCTTACCTGGAGGATTAGAAATAGAGTTTTTCCAACAGATGATAACATTAAGAGGTGTGGAATTTGTGTAGTATCTAGATGTGTTTGTTGCAAAGATCACAAATTGGAATTTTCGGATCATCTCTTCTTCGAGAGTGATTGAGAGAAAGAGGTGTGGAGATATTTGGGTGAGTTTACTTATTTATCTAATCTGAGGATGTCTGATAAAAGTTTTCTAGATCATTGGTTCCACAACTTGGGTTGGGGAACCATGTAGAGATCTGATCATACCTAAATTTTTCAACCAGGTTGTTGGTGTTTGTGGAAAGCTAGGAATAGGAGGATCTAGGAGGTGGTGTCTTCATATAACATCCTGATTATTTCTAGAATAAAAAATATACTTGCAAATTTATTCAAATTTTTAACTAACAGGAACAATAATCCTTCACTGTATCATTTCAATACAGGTTCACTGAACTCTTCTCAAGAGATTGGTCAGTTCTGGGGATACTAGGTATATTGGCATCCCCCTTTTGATGGGTTGAAGTTTAATAGTGATGGATCGTGTGTTGATGGTTTTACATAAGGTGGATGGATTGTGAGAGATAATAGTGGATCAGTTGTATTAGACTTCTCTATCATATTGGGGAAGGGGTCTGCACTACAAGCTGAAGTAATGGCCATGTTTGGAGGCCTTTATATATGCTGATAATGAGATCTAAAAAATAAAGAAGTGGAATCAGATTTGATGATTCTATACAATGCCATTCATGGTGTGGGTGTAACTCCTTGGGAGATTCTTTACGTCATCCGAAAATGCCATGCAATTTTGGGGGACAACATCATGGTTTCACATACCTGGCATAAGGGCAATATGGTGGAAGACTAATTAGCCTCAGTGGATATCCCTGTTATAGAAATCTTGATGTTTCATGACTTTAATTCTTTAAAGCCAGAAGGGGTAAATGTTATTAAAGGAGATTCCATCGATCTACATTACTTTAGACCTCCTTAGGCCCTGTTTCCTATTTATCTTCATTTTCTTGTCTATTTAACATGTATCTTTTTTTCCTTTGTAATAAAAAATCATTGTTTGTAGTAATGGAGATTGAGAGGAAGTCTCATACCCCGTGTCCAACTTGACCTGTTCGTTCTTTAATCCCTAAATAATAATCTAATGTTAATTTCTACATTCTTCAGAACCTTTTTCAGGTTTATTATTCCATTTATATCATTTATTACCATGTTATAAACATTATATAATCATTTATGATAATAAAAGTTGTTTTGTCGATATTTGGTACTTATAATTACAAGTTGTCCATGTGGTCAAAATTCAATTATCTCCATAATGATATTAATCATTTAGATAATCAAATATATCATATATATTCAGTATATATATGTATTTATAATAATACATAACATTTTAAGATATGAAATGTAATGCACTGTTTGTGGAGACGGTAAGCCGTAAGTACGCATGAACGCTACTTTCATTTATATTTTGTATTTTAAGGGAATTAAAACATAAATAAACATAGGTATATTATAATTCTAGTATAATATCATATATAATTTCAGTAACTCCATCCTTTATATGTTCCACGTATATCATGAATGAGTCATATCACTTTGAGGGGGTGGTAGTCCGCACTTCCTCAAATGAAATTATTGTATTTACCCATTATGGAAACCATAAAGGTATGATATAAATGAAAAATAAAGAAGAACAGAGATAATATAGATATAATATATATCACATATAAATATAGTTCCGTCATAATGGACACCATGTGAGGTGGTAGGAGAATATTGAACCATCATCGTTTCGTGATGTAGTAGTTCACCATCCACAAAAACAGTATGTTCTTTACCTATTAGACGAAGGTTTGTGTAAGTGTAGTTCAAATAATTCTCATAAAAACAACCTAGTATATTGAGGATACTATTTTTGTTATGTAAAATAATAATAATAAGATCACAGTGAGTGAATAAGGAAAATAAAATAAGAGAACTTGAGGGAAGATGTTACCCTTAAATCATGTAACTCCCATTGGATTGAATGAAAATGATTTATTGAAGTGACTTATACCTAAGGTAAGGATTATAGGTGAAAGAGAGGGATGTTGGAAACTTAGTTGGGAATGTGTTGGATGATCCAAGGGGCTTGAGTGTTGTGACCAATGGGTTAGAGTTGGTCACCTTTTATAAGGGGGAGGAGGGGCTCTTTAGGAATATTTGAAAATATTATCTTATAATAAAATGATTTTCAGTTTCTAAAGATCCAAAACTTATTTAATTAGAAGATAAGGTGAATATAAGTCGAAATAAAATCATCCAATAAGAATTGGATTGTTTTTAAATATTTGTTTAAATTTTATAATCTCATTTATTTAAATTAGTCATTAATAACGTAATCACTGTATCATCATTGGGTCATAATGAATTTAATTTATATGAAGTATCATAATTATAAATAAAATATTGTGATGTAGTAATGATTTTTATATTTCAAATGAATACTTATAGTATAAGATATAACTTATATTACTCCATGTAGGAATTTAGTTACTAAAAATATTTGTTTATGTCATTTTTGTCTTTACAGTAAATTAATTAATATAAAGTGTCATTATCACTCCCATATGGCTCCATGGGGTCCTCAAATAGACCCAAGTATGTCTATTGTCAGACATGTATAAAAAAATTGGATTAATACACATGTTAGGGTAATTTTATATTTTTTTAATAATATTTGTTGACTCTTATTTACAAGATTAACCCATTAACCATGGTAAATAAATTATTTACCGAACTAAATATTCATAATGTCTAAAAATAAAAGTTACCTATTTATAGAATTTGAACCTTATGATTCCAAATATGGAATCCATTTTTTCAAATTCAAAACAAAAAGTTTCAAAAATTAATTTAAAATTAATTCCCGTTGTCAAAACAAAAAGAGTGTTTTTAAGAAATAACCACTATCAAAATATTGACACTTGTTTATGTCCAATTTCAAAGTGAAATTACTTCCAATGAATGAAATTGGATTATATGGTAAAAACATAATCTAATTTAACTTTAAAACAAATTCAAAAGATAATCTAACCATATAAATAAATTAGTTTAAGAGGTAGTTTTGAATTAAAATACAGTATTTTTAACTATTCAATAAAAAATGAACATTGTCATAAAAATACCAAAATTTCATCGAAAGAAAATTTTGATATCCCGATTCCAATTAAGAATATTATTTTTTAAAATGGAACATATAAAAGTGACAAAAAAAATATTTAAAAATAGTTCGTCATCAAAAAGCGGTAAATCGGCCTTTTAATGAATATTAGACTATTTGTGTTTAAACATAGATTCATTCACATTTTTAGCTTATAGATTTTATTGTATAAATGTAATAACATTTAACAAACATGTGTAATCATAATTTTGTTAGTTATATTCAATTTTTCCAATACAATGACTAGGCATTAACTACCATTTAAAATAATATTATATTATTATTTTTTAGTATGAATCAACATTGTGTGCAACATAAGACTTTGAAGAAACCCATTGTTACGTGTTGGGTACGCTATCAAACATAGCATCCCCTTTAAAGTAAAATTAATATTTAATTCACAAATAGTAATAAATATGAAATTATAATATTCTTTATTTACCTAGGATTTTACATCTTCCCCCCTTTTGAAAATTGCGTCCTCGCATTTTTACTCACTTATCAAAAAATGAGGAAATTTATCCCTCATAGCATTTCCATATTTTCATGTTGCATCTTGACCCATATGGCTTTTCCAAAAAAACTTTACTGAATTAATTACCGTATTCTACAACACTTTCTCTCTTCAGTCAAGAATCTAAACTGGTTGTTCCTCATAAGAGAGATTCCCTTCCAAACTGAACTACCTCTAGGCTCAAAATATGATATGGATCCAATAAATACTTTCTCAACATTGAAACATGATAAAAATTGTGTACCTCAGATAAACATGGAAGTAAACCCACTCTATAGGAAACTGATCCAACTTTCTCCAAAATTTCATAGGCTCTAATGAACCTTAGACTTAGCTATCCCTTATTATCAAAACAAATAAAAGTTTTCCAAGGAGAAACTTTGAGAATGACATGACCACCTACCTGGAAAGAAAGATCCTTCCTCCAGTTATCTGCATAACTTTTCTTCTTACTCTGAGCTGTTATCATGTTCTTCTGAATCAACTTAACCTTTTCTACCATCTATTCAATCAGTTCTAGTCTCATCAACTTCCTTTCACCTATATTATCCCAAATAGATAGATTTCATCACCGCTTCCAATATAATGACTCAAATAGAGCCATCTGTATACTAGAATGAAAACTGTTATTATAAGAAAACTCAACCAAAGAAAGATGTTGGTCCCTACTTCCCTAGTAATCTAGTGAAGGAGCAAATAGCATATCCTCCAGGGTCTGATTTGTTCATTCTGACTGCCCATCTGATTGAGGATGATTAGATGTACTAAATTTAATTCAGTACACAATGACTTTTGAAAGACTTTCCAAAAGTTAGAAGTAAATTTGGGATCACAATAAGATAAATTGGATAGGGGAACTCCATGTAACCTGACTATCTCTTTAACATACAATCGAGAAAGTTGATCTAGAGACAAAGTATCTCGAATAGGAAGGAAATGATCATATTTAGTCAATCGGTCAACAATAACACAGATTGCATTATTACCTTAAGATTTTTTCAGTAATCCCAAATCAAGTCCAAGGGTATATTTTCCCATTTCCATTATGGCACTGGTAATGGCTGAAGCATCCCTTTCAGTAACTTTATCTCTGATTTAACCTGTTGACAAGTAAAACACTTCATAGTAAAGTCAGCAATATCTCTTTTTATTCCATCCAACCAATAATACTCCCAAAGATCTCTGTACATCTTAGAACTTCCAGGATGAACTGAAAACGAAGATATATGAGCTTCAAAAAATCACTCATTCTTCAACTACAAATCACAGGGCACACATAATCACTTCCCAAACCTCAAAAAACTACTATTATCAATGTTAAAATCAGGCAACTTACCCTTAAAAACCAGCACTACCTTTTTCTGTAACTCAATGTATTCATCTACACTTGCATAATTATGTATTATAGAGATGATTTTACTAACACCTGATACAAAATAGAGGAATTTACTACACCAAAAACTTTTGTTCCAAAGTTCATCAAATCATTTATCAAAGGATCTTGTTTCAAATATAACATGGTTAATGTAGCATTACTCTTTTGACTCAAAGCATAAACCACATTATTTTCCATTCCCCAATTGTAATGGATTGTGCAATCATAATACTTGATTAATTCTAGCCATATTTTCTATCTCATGTTCAATTCATTCTGAGTAAATATATATTTCAAACTTTTGTGGTTAGTATATATTTCATATTTTACTCCATACAGATGATGCCTCTAAATTTTTAAAGAAAAAGAACAACATCAGATAATTCCAAATCATGTGTAGGGTAATTTAACTCACGACGTTTCAACTGAAGTGAAGAATAAGCAATTACCTGATCATTATTCATTAGGACACAACCAAGTCCTTTCCACGATGAATCACTATAGATAAAAAATTCACCATTTCAAGAAGGCTGTGACAAAACCAGAGCATTCACCAATATTCTTTTCAATTCTTGAAAACAATCATCACATTCTTTGGTCCAAATGAATTTAAAACATTTTCGAGTAAACTTAGTCATTAGTCTAGATAACCATGAAAATTTGTCAATAAACCTCTGGTAATGACCTACTAAACCAATAAAACTAAAAACCCCAGTTATATTTGTGGGTCTTGGGCATTCTTCAACAACTTTTGTTTTATAAGGATCAATATTTATTTCTTGTTTATAAATAATGTGACCAAGGAAAGAATTTTTTTGTAACCAAAAATTATACTTGTTGAATTTTCCATACAATTTCTTTTCATTTAAGGTTTGAAATACAACCCTTAAATGACTTTCATGCACCTCTTTACTTTTGGAATAAACCAAAATATCATCAATGAACACAACCACAAACTTATCCAAGAACTCATGGAAAATTCTATTCATAAGATCCATGAATACAACAGGTTCATTGGTTAACCCAAAAGGAATGACAATAAAATTCATAATGGATATATCTAGTACAAAACTAGATCTTCAGAATGTTAGATTAATTTACTTTCAACTGATGATACCCTAACCTCTAGTCAATATTCATAAAATATTGAGCTCATTGGAGCTGATCAAACAAATAATCAATATGAGGAAAAGGATACTTGTTCTCAAAAGTGATGTTATTCAATGCTCTATAATCAATGAAAATTATCATTGAACCATATTTCTTCTTAACAAACAAGATAGGAGCACCCTATGGTGATGTACTAGGTCGAATAAAACCTTTATCTAGTAACTCTTGCAATTTCTTCTTTAACTGTAAAAGTAATATTTGAGCCATTAGATAAGGGGGTTTTGAAATTGTCTTAGCATCAGTAACTAATTCAAAAGTAAATTCAACTTCCTGATTAGGTATTATACTAGGAAACTCATCAGAAAAAACATCAAGATACATATTTACCACAAGCACAACATTAATCTGAACAATTCCTTTGTTTTAAAAATTATGTTCAAGGAATAATTCATTTCCATCTTTTACTAGTTTCTCAACTTCTTGATATGTTATCAAAAGTATGGGTTCATTATTTTACACAAACGGAAATTATTTTTGAAAATAAACCACTTTAGCTCTGTAGTCAATCTTAACATGATAAACAAAAGTCTAATCCATACCCAAAATTACATCAAACTATAATAGTGGAAAAACAATAATGTTTTGGGTAGATTCTTTTGGCACATGTAGACATGAAGGTTCTTATAATTTCTTTTGGTCTCAACATTTCCTCACAGTGTTTTTACCTTAAGTTTAGGATTCATATATTAAGATGGAATTCCCAATTTACTAGAAAACTTCTCAGAAATGAATGAATGTGTAGAACCTGAATCAAACAACTCATTAGAATAATCTGAATAAACAAATATTGTACCTGATACTACTTCATTCGATGATAAAACATCTACTGAAGTAGTTGCAAAGGATTTAACCAGACCTTTATGCTTGTAGTCCAGCTAATTTCCCTTATTTGAGTTCTTTGTTATTACCTCATTTTCATTATGACCCAATTTGTTGCACTTAAAAAATTTTACTGACTGTAAATCAGATTTTCTCTTACCATTACCCTAATCTTTTTTAGTGAAATTATGAGCCTTAAGTCCCATTTTACCACTTCAATAGAACTTACCAAAATCTAAAAGACATTACCCAACATTATTTCTACCACAATTTTCACAAATTGTAAACTTAAGTTTCTTAACATCATAATTTTTTGAAGAGTTATTCCCTTTTGTCTGCCACCTTGACCTCTAATTTTATTGTTTTTAAAAGAACACCTAATCATCGACAAAATCCATTTCCACCTTATCCGCACATCAAAAAAGTTTTTCATAACTTTTTAACTCATGATAATATAAATCCATTTGATAATATGACTTTAATCTAGAGTAAAAATGATTGATTTTACTATCAATATCTCATATGAAATTTGGATCATACCTTGCTAGTCGAGTTAATTTTACTTCATAAGTAGCCACTAAGTTATCCTCCTACCTCAATTCCAAGAATTTTTTTCCAGACTAAGAAGAACCACCTTAGAAAAATATTTCTCAGTAAACATACATTTGAATTCATCCCAATAAAGAGCATCAATCTCTTTACTATCCCTGATATTTTTGACCATAAACCACCACTGATCGGATTCACCTTCAAAATGGTAAACAACTAGACTAACCATTTGATGTTCTGAACACCCCATGACATCAAAAATCTTATATAGTGCTTTAATCCACCCTTCAGCTAGCACATGATCATATGATTCTCTAAATGATGGGGGATGTTGCCTCATGAAATGACCCACTACTAACATGATCCTCTGTGATTGATTTGGATGATCACTATTTATTTTTTGAGTCAACTATGCCATCACTCTAACAAACTATTAAGTTACAATTACAAACATCTCATGTTTCTGATTTGGAAGGTTGTATTCCTCCTAATGGCGTCCCATCGTAGCTACCCTGTTTCTTCTGTGGAAAACCATTCTGAACACAGAAATATCTTAGGTGAAGCAATATGGTAATCTATAAATCCTATATCTTTTTAATCTTACCATAAATTAATTTATGGACCTTAATTTAACAATATTATAACTCCTAAATTTTTCTTAACCAACCTATAATACCAACTATAAGGCTCTAGCCTTAGAAAATACACAATCTTGAATTTAGTTAATAAGTGACATTGAGGTTCTTTTCAGGTTTATAGTTTTATAAAAGTAGTACATAACTATTACCTTACATCTAAAATATTAAAAAGTATACACTTCTACTCAGTATCCATTTTTTCATAAAATATAAACTTCTAAAAAATAGCCATGTCTAGTTCCATGTTTTAGACAAGATGACTTTTCCTTGATCCCATCCTTGACCCTATTCATCTTTATGTCCTGTGAAAAACATTTCAAAATATAGGGATGATCATAAAAAACACAGTAAATATTATAAAATAAAAAATTAAAATATTATTCCATCATTACATACCAAGCCAAAGATGTTTAACATACCTCATTAAATCATAACATTTATGAATAACCCATAGAAATTGTAATTCATAAAGGTAACTTGTGGTATCCATATCATATTCAATTGTAGTAATCCCAGCTACAAAGGGAGTTACATTTGGAATACCCATCACAATATACTCCCTAAATCTCTTAAGTGAAACATTTACATTTACCTCTATCACATTACCCAATGCATCAGGGAGCTATCTCGAGCTCACCTTCCCTAGATTTATCACGGAACCAACTGTATACATAAACAATTCCCAAGAACCATAACATATTCATAACACATAAAACAAACATAAAAGAAAGATAACATTTACACATTTAAATCACAAAATATCATTTAAATATATTGAAATAGCCAATCCATTATCAAAACCATTTTCAATACAAAAATACATAAAAGTGTATATGGTTTTTATTTTCATTTTTAAAACAATATGGATAGTTAAGGAAGCCAAATATAAAATAGCGCTCGCGGTGGTGGAAAAGTCATTATCACCGCATAAGTTAAAAAGAAAAATTACTTTTTTATCGTTTAGTGAAGCACTACATAGAAAAAATATTCCCATTGAATAAAATGAAATGTCCAAGGGCTTTATACATCGTATAAAATAAAGTCTCATATAAAACAAATTATGCCACAATAAATGGATATTGAGACGAAGTCCCTTAACTAATGTCTGAGTTGACCGGTTCATTCGTTAATCTCCGGAATAATAAACTAAAGTTAATTTCTCCTTGACTCAAAACCGTTTTCAGGTTTATTATTCCTTTTATATCATTCATTACAATGTTATGAACATTTTATAATCATTTATGTTAATAACGGTCGTTTTGTCGATATTTGGTACTTATAATTACATGTTGTCAATGTGGTACAAAGTCCCTTATCTTAAGAATTATATTAATTATTTAGATAATCATATATATCATATATATCTAGTATATATATTTATTTATAATAGTACATAATATTGGAGATATGAAATGAAATGCACCATTCATGGAGACGGTAATCCGTACGTACACATGAATGCTAATTTCATTGTTATTTCATATTTTAATGGAATGAAAAATTAATGATAAATAGGTATATTATAATTCCCATATAATATCATGTATAATTTCTGTTACTCCATACTTTATATGTTCCACATATGGAATGAACAATTTACAAAACATTGAGGGGGCGGTAGTCCGCACTTCCTCAAATGAAATTATCGTATTTACCCATCTTGGAATCCATAAAGGTATGATATAAATGTAAAATAAAGAATGATAGAGACAATATAAATATAATATATATCACATATAAATACAGTTCCATAATAGTAAAATCCAGGAGAGGTGGTAAGAGAAGGTTGAACAATCATCGTTTCGTGAGGCCGTAGTTCACTGTCCATAGAAACAATATGTTCTTTACCCATTAGACGAAGGTGTGTGTAAGTGTAGTTAGAATATTTCTCATAAAAACAACCTACTATATTGAGGATACTGTTTTTTTATGTAAACAAATTATAAGAAAATCATAGGTGGTGGAGAAGTAAAATAAAAGAAGAGAACTTGAGGGAAGGCGTTACCTTAAAATCGGGTAACTCCCTTTGGTTTGGACCAAAGGATTTCTTGAAGGGAATTATGCATAAGGTAAGGATTATAAGTGGAAGAGACGGATGTTGGAAACTTATTTGGTTAGGGTTTGGATGAGAAAAGGGGCTTTAAATGAGTGAGTAATGGGTTAGAGGTGGTAGCCTTTTATATGTGGGAGGAAGGGCTCTTTTGGAAGGTTTGAAAATATTATATTATTATAAAATGATTTTCAGTTTATAAAGGTCAAAAAATTATTTAATTCAAAGATACAGTGCATATAAGTCGAAGTAAAATCACCCAATAAAATTTTTATAGGTTTAGAATATTTTGATAAATTTTATAATCTCATTTATTTAAATTATTCATTAAGATGGTAATAACTGTCTCATTATTGTGTCATAAATAATTTTATTTAGTTGATGTCTAAAAATTTAAAATAAAATAAAATGATGTAGGAAATACTTTTATCTTTCAAATGAATATTTATAGTTGAATAGATAACCTATATAACCCAATATAAAAATTGATTTAATAAAGGATATATGCTTATGTCATTTTTGTCTTTACTTTAAATAAATTAATATAAAGCATCATTATCATTCTAATGTGTCTCCATGGGGTCCCAAAATCCATCCAAGGATTCCCATGGTCTGAAATGTGTCATCCAATAAGATTAGGACACATTTTAGAGTAATTTAATATTATTATAATAATATCTATTTGCCCTTATTTACCCGATTTACCCTTTAACCATGGTAAATAAAATATTTACCGAAAAAATATTCATAATCTATAAAAATAAAAGTAACCTATTTACACAATTTAAAACTACTATTTCCAAATACTGAATCTATTTTTCCATATTCAAAACATATAAGTAGAAGAAATTAATTTAAAATTAATTTCTATTGTCAAAAAAGCATGTTTATAATAAATAAGAATTATCAAAAGATTGACACTTGTTTATGTCCAATTTCAAAGTGAAATTACTTCCAATGACCAAAAATGGATTAAATGGTAAAAAAATAATTTAACTAGACTTTAAAACCAACTAAAATGATAATATAACCATATAAATAAATTATATTAAAAGGCAGTTTTGAATTAAAATGCAGTATTTTTCACTATTCATTGAAAAATGAACATTATCTGAAAAATACCAAAATATCATCCAAAATATATTTTGATGTCCCTATTCTAAAGAAAAATATTATTTTATCAAATAGAACATATAAAAGGGGAAAAATAGATTTAAACACGGTTCTCCATAAAGAGGCGGTAAATCTACCTTTTAAAGAATATTAGACTATTTGTGCTTAAAATTGGATTCATTCACAATTTAAGCTTATAAATTTTATTGGATAAATGTAAAAACATTTAACAAACATGTGTGATCACAATATTTTTATTTATTTTCATTTCTTCCAATACAATGACTAGACATTAACTACTATTTAAAATAATATTATATTATTATTTTTCAGTATGAATCAGCGTTGTATGCAACATAAGACTTCGAAGAAACCCATTGTTGCTTGTAATGTACACTATCAAACATAGAATCCCCTTCAAAGTAAAATTAATATTTAATTCACAAATATTGATAAATATAAAAATGTTATATTCTTTATTTACCTGGGATGTTACAACCAAAATGGAGGAATATGTACTAATATTTTGGAGTAGGTTAGTATATTTATTTTAAAGACATATAATGAGGTGTTGGAGAAGATATATGTAACACCCCATGTAATAGTACATGATTTTATGTTATATTTCTCTTTAAAAAAATTTATTTGATAACATTCATTACACACAAAGTCGAGTTTAAAAAAATCACATCAACCTATTAAAATATTACTTTGTGAGAATTATATCATTTTTAAAATTCAGCATGCCAATATTATAATTGATCAAATTTTTTTGATTTTTCTAAAAAGTTTGAATTTTCAATGAATAGTGAAAATACCAGTTTCTGTAAAATAATCATTTATTTTAGTTGAAAAATAAATATAATGTGTTGAATTTATTTCAAAATTAACATAAATCTCATTTAGTTACAAATAATACAATTAATAACCATTGAATCATAATTATACCTAATTTTGGTACAAGTTCATTTTAGGACTTAATAACACATTTTTCTAATAAACTATTTTTATTATGTTTTATGATTTTTAATTAAATTAATTTATTTCAATTTTGTGAATTCAAATTGATAAAATGTGTTATATATTTGGAATCATGAGGTTGAAATTTGGAAAATAGTTTCCTTTTTTCATTATGAGTAGTAGCTGTGGAAAAATGTATCACTATAGCAAGGGGTGAATCGACTAATTATTGTTAAAAACATTGGGATACGACTTTAAATTTTCTCATAAAATTTCCTTTATCTTAATAATTTAATGGGATTCATACATTTACATCCATTTATTAAAAATAGGTCCACTTGGTTCTAAATTTCATTAATATTAAAAAAAACAAAATTTCACGCTATTGAAATTAATATCCCTGATATACTGAAATAAGGATAAAAATATGTTATGTTCAGTTTTAAATATTCATTTAAAATATGAATTAATTTATTCTATCTTGGTATTTTATTTTAAATTTTTATTTACTGAATAATTTCTTTAAGTTCTTACGTAATATTGAAAAAATATTTTTTTAATTAAAAGAAAAGTAAAATAAATTATTTAAAAAATATAAAAAGCAATTAAATTTAAATGAATAATTATGTTATAAAACTTTTATAGAAACATATGAAATATTAGGGGTGTTATAAAATATTATATTTAAATTACATATTTGTATTGTTGTATATAATGTTCAATTAAATGAATAGTGTTAAAAATGAAATTAAGGATATTTTATGGAAATAATAATTTATTAAATTATTTGAAAATCATAAAAATCTTGAAATAATACAAGGGGAATTAATTTTGGTAATAATATCATACCTTGTATATTTGTGATCCAATTTTAAATTTATAAGTAAAATTATAACCTTTAATATTTAAAAGGTAATTACCATAGTTATGGATAAAATTAGTTAACCAATGGGTTAATAAAAAGGATATGGGTTTAAATGTTATCAAAACCGGTAAAAATTTAATTTGATTATTACATTTGGACTATATCTTCCTTATCTTGATTTTTTTCTATTTTTGAACCTTTTGACAAGAGTTATTAAAATATCATATCATAAGACTTCATGATTTTTTAAATGTTTCCCTCCCCTCATATATAGAAGGACACAACTTCTATATTTTCTTCACACAAAATTGAGGCATATTTCCCTAGAAAAACCTGATAAATACACTTTTAAAAATATTTATCAAAATTGTGGAGGTTTTAGTCTTACCAAAAATACTAACCCTAGGTCTCTTAAAGGGAGATCTATAAGAACTGTTTCAAAGAAGAGATAATGAACGCCATAGAGCACTTTAATTTTTATTCTTCTTTTTCCACCTTCAATTATATACTGACCATTATAATATAATAACAATAGTATATAAAATATATTGAGATTCTATTACATTGATATCAAAAAATTCATCCATCCCATTCTCTATAAAATGGGAACAAAACCATCGCTTGTGTGAATGGCGGACTACCACCTTACGAAGCGAAGTAATTTGTTTTCTTTTAACACCTCATGTGAATATTTTTAAGGATAGGAATAATAAATATATACAATATATAAGAAATAATTATTCTCAAATAATTATAATATCATATTTTCCTTCATACTTTCCAATCTGTTGGAAAATAACAATGTTGGTTATGCATACCTGTGGACTACCACCTCCACGAAGCGATCTAAATCGTTATTCATTTATGACTTATATGGATTGTCATAAAGATATATTTATTGAATATATATGATATATATGAATTAAATATTATTATTTAATGGTTAATTATTTTTTAATTTTCTTTCATTTCATGCATCCAAATGTGAATACAACGTATATGCATTCGTACGGTCTACTGTCTCAATGAATGGCATAATTCATTTTTATATCACTAATTTTTATTGATAAAAGTAAATATATTTATAATAAATATATATTATATTTATATCAATTTAAAATTCATAATTTTATTGAAAAATAATCATTGTACAAGTAATGTAAATTCCAAACCAACAGATATATGAAAAATGAAGTAGTTAACACCCAAATCAATGATAACAATAATATTTTGTTAAAAAATGCGAGATAATATTTTATAAATGGATCATATTTGATATTATAAATATTTATATAATTATATAATGTAATTATTATAAATATAAATTTATTATATAGGTGGTTTAAATAACTTACAAGTAAATTCAAACTTGAAGCGATGGGTTTCTTAAATCAATTTCCATTCATTGGTTTATACTTCAACTACATTGAAACATTTTTTGATGATTATTTATGAAATTACTGATAAATTTATTATGTTTTATTTTCATTCTTTTTGTGTTTATTGAAATTTTTTATCAATAATATCTTTATTGATTAATTCTCACTTTTGTGATGCAATCTTTTTAAGGGATTACATTGCAATTTCCACTCCATTGTGAAAGGATGGGTATTATAAATATATTTGTTTTTAAATGAAATATATATTTAACATTTTATTTATTTTAATGAATATAAATTTATTAATTATGATTAAATTATAAATTTAGGTTTTTTATTACCGTGGTATAAAATTTAAAAGTGACAAAATAAGTAGAAATTTATTTAAAAATATAATTTTTTGGGATTTCACTTATTTTTATTGGGGGAAACTTCATAAAATCCCTATATTTTTTATCATGTTAATATTTAAAAAGTTTCAATACTTTATTCCAAAATATTCTCTATTTTTTTCTTTAATCAAAAAAAATAAATTTTATATAAAATCTGATCATAATTATATTTTTGATCATGCATATTTGTCATCCCTATACATATTTTTCAAATTTTTTTATAGAAGTAATTTTTATTTACTAAAATAATTTATTACAGAACGTTTATATTATCCTTAAATTTTTATTGGTATATAACAAATATTTCTAATTTTTTCAGAAAGGGTCATGTAATAATTTTATTACTAAAAGTTACGGAGAATGATTTTTTAACATATATGGGGTTAACATATTTTCCCACCATCATAGCCATTTCATACTATTTATATTATTTTAAAATTTTTTATTTGTTTTAAAAATAAAATTATTTAATTAAATTTTATGATAATTTTTTTCTTCAATTTAAATTTATTATCTGACAAACATGATTTTATTTCAAAACCTATATTTCTAATGAGTTGATGGAAATACTTTATCCTATATTTTATGATTATTACCTTTATTTTGAAATATTCAGTTTCTTATGATCATTTAAAATTAAAAATTAAATTTTTATTAAATATTAATACTCTTTTTATCCTCTATATAGTAAATTCATAAACCATATACCATTTTTAAATACGGTGTTTTACAATGAGATTTATTTGATAGACTCGGGAAATATAAATATTTCATATTATTAACATAGTATAGTGATTTTTAATTAGGAATATTGTTTATGAATTAAATTTAACATTCAATATATATAAAGAATATATTGGACACATAATTTTGTGTTGGGCATAGTTATAGATATCCCCTAGAAGCATCGACATGCCTTATAAGATAAATAAGTTGACTAAAATAATTAAATGGGATTTGGGTATATACCTACCCATAAATTAAAATATATTGGTGCAAGACATTGATAGAAAAGATATCAGGATATCCAAGATCATGAAATCCAACATTAAGATTTTACCTTACTGAGAATTCTGTTATTATTACCATAAGATTACTAAATTGATATTATCCATGGATATCATTAATTGAAAAGTTTTTTATTAAATTGAATGTATTCTCATTTATTTATATTTCCATATTAATAATGCCTTATTTAATCATGATAGCTTATGTGGTACCTAACTCTTTCAATGTACCTAAGATTACACTTTATTTGTTTTATTTTCCCCAGTATATGAAGATGGATATTTTGAATAATATCAAGGATTTAATATTGTTTCTTATGCTATGTATTTTATATTTCTAATGTAATATGGGAATCAGTTATGTATTTGGTTATTCAAGACTACTAAATTGATTGATCCTTCTAGATGAGATCCCTTATATCTTATAATAATGTAATAAAATATACAATAGACCTGGATTTATGGAGTTTGTTTTTCACAGTTGTTGTTAGAAGAAAGTTTAATAAAAAACTTGAGAACTAGATTCCAAACGAACATAAATATCGAAGAAATTATGAAAATCCATTATAATATATGAGAAGTTTTACCATTATAGGGGATTTATTTAATTTTTTATTAATATTCATAATGATTATCAGCTAACTAGGTTTATGTTATTATTCAAAAATGGAACCTAAAAAAATAATGGGAATCAACATGGATAGAAATTATAGAGAGTTTTCTGAGCAATCAAATAAAGTTGGTGTTCAAAATGAGAAGATTATAGATATTTTAGGGAAGCTTAATCAGGTTATGATGAATAAAATTCATTTTATAGCGTAACCAGTTATTCCACAATATGATTCACATATTTTGTATCTCATAATATGACAAAAAAACCTATGTTTTAGTGGAAGTAATATTATATTCACTATTAAAAAATTTATTAATTACATTAAAACTATATTCTTGGCTTTCGGAAGTTACATTCAATATTTGGAGTCAAACTATGATAGTCTTTTGGTGTGAGGAAAAACCTAAACTCTCAATGGAAATTACTTCGATCATATGGGTTATATTACCTATTAATGAGAGATATTTATCTCAGATGGTTGGGAAGATAATCAATATTTATGATTTTCATATTATATGATAGGTTATTGATTTATTTCTATAGAAGTTTTCTATTATTACCTTGAATCCTGAAGTTGAAGTTTCAACAAAACTCATTCCTAGAGATATAACAATTTTATGAACTCCATATATAGTGTAATGATTGAGTTGAAGGAAATAAATAAGAAAATCTAGGAGAATCTAGATAAGGTATTCCTTTAGCCTATTTCTTCACCATGGGGTGAACATAATATATTTTTAAGAAGAAATATGGTTTGGTGAATATTTACATTGATTAACAAGAACCCAACAAAATCACTATTAAGAACAAGTATCCCCTCCCCCTATATAAATGAATTTCTTGATCAATTATGAGAAGATAAATATTTTTTGAAGATTGATCATTGATATAAATATTAGAAACTAAAGTCCAAGAAAGAGGAGATACCCAAGAAAATATTTCATTTGAGGTATAGTTATTATGAATTTATAGTAATTCTATTTGGGCTTACCAATGGTATGTTATATTTATAGATTAATTGAGTAGAATATTTATGGATTTCATTCATTAGTTTGTTGTAGTATTTATTAAATACGATATTATATATTAAAATATCAAGGAAGATCATGAAGAAAATTTTAGAATTGAAATTAAGAACCTGAGGAAGGAAAAGTCATTTTCAAAATTTACCAATTCTAAATTTTGGCTACAAAAAGATTAATTCTTGGGTTATATAATTTCAAGCGAGGGTATATCGGTGGATCCGGCTAGGATGAAAGTTATTGGGTAATGGTTTATAAAAACCACAACAACTGATATCCATAGTTTCTTGGAATGTCTAGATACTACTAAAGCATTATAGGAAATTAATCATGGCTATACACTGCACTAAGCAAGTTGAATCAGATGTGTGTTATGTTCATATGAATTTATAAATGTGAGGATTATTTTAAAGAACTGAAGAGAAGGTTGGATATTGTACCTATGATTATACTTTGATGTACTAGAAAAGGGGTTGTGATCAATAGGGATACCTAAAATAAAAATATTGGATTCATCCTTATACATAATGATATGGTGTTAGATTATGCCTCAAAATAATAGATAATTTATGAGTATAATTACATGACTCATGATTTGGAGGTAACATCAATATTTTTTACATTGAATATATAGAGGAATTATCACTATGGTGAAAGGCGTGATATATATTCCAATCACAAAATCATAAATTATATATTTACATATAAAGATTTCAATATGTTCCAGAGAAGATGGTTATAGTGGATCAAATATTACGAATTATCAATACATTACTACCCTAGGAAGTAGATCAAGGCTGTTGATGCTCTAAATTTGAAATACCATACTACTATATCAATGATGAGAATTGAAATAGATCCAATAGTTAAGGATTTTTAGAAGTTAGATCTTGAAATCTCGAGGAAAGGGAAACAATATTATCTTTCTCAGAAAAATTTTCAACTATCCAGTCATGAGAGGATTAAGAAGGCATAGAAAGAAGATATAGAATTAGAGAAGAAGGTGAGGAATATTCCAAAGTTCAACCATGATCATTATGGAATGATAAGGTTCAAGAATAGGGGATGTGTCCAATCGATACCAGAGTTGAAGGAGCTATTGGATGTAGCTCAAAGTTTATAATTCCTTATTTATCAAAGAATTACCAATATATATATATAATAGAATATTTCTGGTGTAATAACATGAAAAGTTATATTACTATGTATGTATCTCGATGCCAAGTGTGTAAGTAAGTTAAGGTGGATAGATATAATTTTAAGGGGATATTATTACCAGTACACATTATAGAATGGAAAAGGAAAACAATTACCTTGGATTTCTTCATTAAACTCCCAAAATAATCTAAGTGGAACAATTATATTTGGGATATATTGAATCTCTTTATGAGATTAGTGAATTTTATCACTATTAGGGAATATTTCTCTCTTAATCAAATAACTCATTTATACATTAATAAAGTTTTGAGATTTTATGAAGTGCCACTCCCAATTATATTTGATCAGGATATGGGGTTTACCTAATTTTTTTTGGAGAATCCTTTATCTCACTCTAGAAACATTATTGAGTTTTAGTACTACTTATCATCCTCAAATATATTTTTAGTATGAGATTACCATGAAAAATATATAAGACTTGTTTGGATCTCAAATTATTGATTTCAAAGGGTGGTTTGTTAAAAATATTTTTATGGTGAAATTTTCATACAGTAATAGATTTCACTGGATCATTTAGGTGGTTCCTTATGAATACCTCTATGGATAGAAGTGTAAAACTCCAATTAGTTGTGATAAAGTCATAGAGTGAGATATATTGGGACCTAATCTAGCAATGTAAATGATAAATAAGGTTAGATCAATTCAATGACACATAAGAACAACTCAAATTTGAAAAAATGTTATGCTGACAATTGATTAAATGGTATATAAGTGGATGTTGGTGATGATATATTTATAGGAATATATTATTGTACTATTTTTATGAGATTTGGAAAGAAGAAAATGTTGAGCCCTAGATGTATCAGTCACTTTGAAGTTCTTGATCATATCTGAAAAGTAAATTTTTTCTTGTCACTTTAACCATATCTCTCTCATGTTCATGATGTGTTCCATATATATCTCTTGCAAAAGAACATAAGATATCCTTAGCATGTAGCTAACTTAGAGGTCATACCATTGGAGAAATATTTATCATATGAGGAAAAAACAGTGGAGATTCTAGGATATAGAGAGAATTTCTTATGAAATAAGACCACCCATATGGTCGAAGTTCAAAAATCATAAAATCGAGAAATTTATGTGAGAACCATAGGGTGTGACAAGGCTTAAGTCTCCTATTTTTTGTATTAGAGTAATGTAATTTTGAGGGTGAAATTATTATAATGGGGTATAATATAATAACCATAGATTTTATGATATATTTCTGTTTATATAAATTTCGTTAATAGCTTACTTTATGTTCAACACTAAGTTAAAACAAACTATGAAATACAATTAAAATATTATTATGTAAAATTTTTATAATTTTTTAATTCATTATGTCAATATTATCTTAGGATTAAATTTTTCGATTTTTCTAAAAATATTAATTCTTCATCAAATAGTGAAAAATACCGATTTTTATAAAATTATCATTTCATTTAATTTTAAAAAAACTACAATTATTTGAATTTAAATCCAAATTAATGTAATCATAATATATATAGAAATTATTTAATGAATTATATTTTAATAAACCTTACAACCTATTTTGGTAAAACTTCATTTTTGGACTTAAAAATACATTTTTCTAGAACAGTCTTATTAATTGCATTGTACATTGTTTTCATATATTAATTTATTTTACTTATATTAATTGAATTTAATAAAATAGATTCCCTATTTTGTATTAATATGTTTAAATTTGGTGAAAATTATCTTTTATTTTCAATCATTATTAATATTAATAGTGGTAACATTTATCACCTCAGTAAAGGGTAAATCAGATATTTATGATTAAAAAACATATAATAGGGATTTAAAATTTATTTACTACTTTCTTTTATCCTATTGGATGAATTTAGTTAGTCAATGTATAACCAATTATAGAAATTAGGACAACTTGGTGCAATTTTCTTTTATATTGAACTTTTTTTTACTTTTAGTAAAGAATTAAAAAGAAATATTACACTCTTGACGTTAATATATCTAATATTTTTCCTTGTAGACAAAAGTGGTTATGTTTTGTTTAAATGTTCATTTGAAAGGTGAATTTATTTTTTATCATGGTAATGATTTTAAAAGTATTACAAGTAAAAAAATTTATTTGAATAATAATGTTCCAAAAATTCTATAGATGCATATGAATATTAGGGATGTTAGAAAGAATTGTTTTTTAATTCCATATTTCTTTTTATTTATTTAATGTAAAATTAAATGAATTATTTCAAAAATAAAATTATTGATAAATTTTAATCATAATATTTGAATAAATAAATTGAAAATTATAAATATCTCAAAAGAGTACAAGGGTGATAAGATATTATATAAAACCTCTCCCCCTGTCCATTAATTATCCAATTTAAACTTATAAGTAAAATTAGTAATCATTAATATTTAAAAATTCATTACTATGGTTAAGGTTAAAATTGGTTGACTATGGGGTTAATCTGAAGGTAACATTTATCTTCATGTCTATACCTATCCATATTTAATTGGATAATTTTATTAAGACCATAAAATCTTTAAATTAAAATATATTCCATTTTTGGTTATTTTACCTGAGTTATATATATATATATATATTATATTGTAATATTTCATAAATTATCAAAAGCTCCAATCCCCATAATTATAAAAGGAAACTGCTTCTCTCTTTTATTTTCAATAAATTGGACCATCCGGCTAAAAAAATCCCTATAACATACTCTTATAGTGATAATTTTCTAAGTTTCTTAAGTTGTTTCTTCCCAAAATACCAACCCTAGGTACCTTAAGAGGTGATCTAATGGAACTCTTTAAAAGAATAGGTAATCATCTTCACTAAGAACATTCATTTTTATTCTCATTGTACCTATTTAAATTATTTCCGTACAATTTGAATATAATAAATATAATATATACCATATACTGAGATGTTATTATATTTATGGAAAAAATTATCCAATTAATTATCCATCAAATATGAAAGAAAACTGTTGGTCATGTGTGTGGAATACTACCGCCTCACAAACCGATGTAATTGGTTTTCCATTAATGTATCAAATGGTTTGAAATAAATATGGGACTAATTAATATATATGATATTTATGACATAATTATTCTTATGAAATTATAATATAATCCCAACCTTCTTACCTTTCAATCCATTACAAAACAATAACCTCACTCATATGTACATACAGACTACCACCTCCACAAATTATTGTGATTGGATCTTAATTTCAAATTTAAATGGATGGAAATGAGGATATATTTAATGAATATATATGATATAATAAGTATTCTATAAATTTTAATCATTATTTATTTTTCTTTTCTTCCATCTGTGAAAAAGTGAAAACAACATTCATGAGTACGTATGACCTACAGTCTTCATGAATAGTGTAATTTATTTTTCCATCAGTAATTTTTATAGATAACAATAAATATTTTTATAATTAATTGATATGATAGTTATATCATAATTAAAATTCTAAATATTTTGTAACCATAATAAAAAATACAATTATCAAAACTATATTATTAAAACATACATGAAAAACAAAGCACTTAATACAATAATCAAAGATAATAATTAAATATTATTAAAACTGGGTGAAAATAAGTTATAAATAGATCACATATGATATTACATATATTTATAAACTTTTAATATATATTTACAATGGATGTAATTTATTTTACAAGAGTTTAAAATAACTTATGATGAAATTTGAACTTGTGGTAAGGAGTTTCTTAACTAAATTTCCATTAATTGTGTTATACTTATATATTATTGAATTTATTGTTACATAATTATGTGTGAAATTACCTATTATTTGATTATGTTTTATTTCCAATAATTTTTTCTGGATTTAAATTTTCAACACATAATCACATAATTGATTAATTTCCACTTTATCTATATGATCTTTATAAGGAATTTCATCTCAATTTCCACTCCATTTAGATATTTTATTATTGTGCACCTATTTATTTTTATTTACTTTTTATACTACCCCTTTAATGGGATTACGATGAATATCTATTTATTCCTTGTGATTATAGTTTCAATTCTTGTTTATTCTATCATGGTTCTAAAATTTAAAAGTTACCAAACAGGTAAGAATTTATTTTACAATATCATTTTTTAGGATTACACTTATTTTATTTGAGTGAAAGTTTATAAATTATATAAATTTCTTATACAATAAATACTTAAAGAGTTTAAATATTTTATTCGTAATTTTCCTCTATTTTGAAATTAAAGAAATAAAATAAATGCTTCAATGAAAATATGATCTTATTCAACTTTTTGATCATGTATATTTTTTGTCATGTCCATCATTTGAAAAAAAGTTTTGTAGAAGTCCTGATTTTCTCAAATGATTTATTATGGAATATTTATGTTTTCCTTGAATTTTAAGAGGTTTTAAATGTAATATTAATAATTTTTTATTAAGGGTTTATTTTTTTACATTCCTTATAAAAACTAAAAAATTATTTTTTTAATATATACGACGTTAAAATATTTTCTCACCTTCATTACCATTTTAAGATATTAAGATTATTCTAAAATGTTTCAATAGTTTAAAAAAGAAAATTATTTTATTAAATATTATGGAAATATTTTTATTCCAATTTAATTTATCCCCTATAAGCAATTATATTATTTCAAAACCTATATTTATGATGAAATGATGATCATATTTTATCTCTAATTAATTTTCTATCCATTAACTTTCTATTGATAAATTCACTTTGTCGTGATCATTTTTAATTAGACATTAAATTTACCTTAAATATTAATATTAGTCTTATCATGGATATTATTACTCCAAATACTATATACCATATCTCCATTGGTGTTTTTATGATTAATGTTATTTGGTTGACTGTGGAAATATAAATACTCCATATTCTTTACTCAGTATAAATATTTATTGATAAGGAATATTATCTATGAATTAAATTTATTATTTCATATAAGAGGAATGAATTGAACATGTAGTTATGTGTGGTTCCTAGTTATAGAAGGCCCCTTGATTCATTGAATAGTCTCATGAGACAAATTTTTTGGGAAAAAATATTAAATGAGTTTTTGGTATATACCCACCAATCAATTAAAATGTCATGGAAAAAGGCCTAGATGGTAAATATATCATGATCTATGATATCATAAAATCTATAATTTTGAATATAATAAATTAATAATTTAATTATTATTATACATGATATTATTACATTGATATTATCTATGGATGATTTTCATTCTCAATTTATTGATTAAATGACATGTGTTTTCTGTTATTTTCATTTCTATATTGATTATGCCTTATTTATTTCTCATATGTTATGTTGTACATAAATATTACTAACCATATGATATCACCCTTAATTTTTTTTATTTCCCCATGATAATAATAAGGATATTAAGGATAATATAATTTATCTAATAATGTTTCTTATGCTATGTATTTTATGTTTCCAAGGTAATATGAGAATCGTGTATGTATCTGTTTCTTAAAGACTATTAAAATTATCTATCATTTATTATTAGATCCATTTTATCATAATAAAATGAAATAAATTATACATCAACTATTGGTTACTAGTGTTGGGGTTTCAACACCCCGAGATCATACGAAATATATATTTTAATTTTTTTATTTATTTAGTAGATTAGGATACAAAAAACCTCACGTCTAAATGAACCATAATATCATATACCATTATAAATTTTATGTTAAACTGGTGGTATGAATATGAATAAACACATTTTAAAAACATCTATAAATTAATTAGATAAGGAAAATATATTTTTAGTAATGTATTTATATTTTTCAAAAAATATTTTTTCCTCAAAAATGGGTTTTATTTATTTTTGTGAGAAGATTATATAATTGATTACCATAAAATTTTCGAAAAATTATCTAAAAATATTTACTTCATTTTTGAAATAAAAATTTTAAAATTATCTTGGATTTATTTTTTTTGAATTTTTTGAAATGATTTCTTTTTCGATGAAGAGTGAAAAATTCCGATTCTTATTGAAAACTATATTTTCAATTTTCTTTTTAAAAGTACCAATTGTTTTAATTTTTTTTAATGTAAATTTAGCTCATTTATATTATAAATAATCCAATTATGGTCAATGTAATTAATTTTAATTGTATTTTGGTATGAAATATTGTATACATAAAAAAACATTTTTTTCATTAATTGTTTTTTCACATTTTACATGTTTATATTAAAATCTATTTATACCACTTTTAAAGATTGAATTTGATAAAAATGATTTCATGTTTGGAATTACTATTTAATTTTTTTAAGGATGCCTCTTTCAATTTTATATAATTAAGAGTAAAAATAATTAAAATGTCTCACCATGGTTTATGTCTGAACAATTTTTCCAAGAGGGTTGGGGTTAAACTAATAGATTAGTGTATATTTGGGAATTAAAAATTTATAAATCCTATTGTATTGAAATATTTAGATCTAATACTATTCCACCATTTAATATCTATCCATTTGGAATAAATTTTATTTAGAAGGACTTCATTATATTTTAACCCTTTAACAAATTGAAAGTGTGTCTACTCCCCCACTTATAAAAGGTCACTCTTAAATTATATTATTTAAACCACTTTGAGCCTTAGATATTCCAAAATACCTAGAAAAACCTATTATAAACATTCATATTAAATATTTAAAGGTGATGGTATTCTTAGAAGACAATTAAAATGGTCTATAAAATAGGATCTAAAGGAGGATAACCGATGGAGAGGTAATCATCTTACCCGACCTATTTCAATTTTTTTTATTCTTCCACCTCCTAAAAATATATTGTATTATTAATTAAATAATAAAATAATTATATTAAAATACTGAATTTTTTTATGATTGTTATACCACCAATATCAACCCTATATTCCATAAAATGTGAAGTGAAATCATAGATCATGCATAAATGTGGACTACCACCTCCACGTAGCGATACAATTCATTTTCCATCACAATCTTTCATGGATGGTAATTTTGTTGTGTTTAATATTTATATATTATTTTTATGGTATAGTTATTATTATTTAATTATAATATCTTATCTAACTTCTCAAATTCTTATCCATTGGTAAATGATAACGTTTCTCACATGTATGTGGACCACCACCTCTAGAGAGTGGTATGATTCGTCTTTCATTTTATATTTATATGAATGATAATACAGATAAATTTAAATCATATAAATTATATTAATAATATAATTATTATTTTGGTAAGGTTAATTATTATTTTATATTCTCTCATTTCATCAATCAAAATGTGGAAACCAAATTCAAGCATACGTATAAATTATTGTCTCCATGAATGATGTGATTATTTTTTCTGCCTATGTCATCCATGGATGAACACACACACACACACATATATATATATTGTTAATATATATAATATTTACATAATTATAAAAATTATATATATTATTTAACCATAATTAAATTATAATTACAAGAACTACTAAACTGAAATTTTAATGAAGATGACAAAACTAACACCCGAAAAAAATTATTTTGATAAGGAATTATTAATAAATGGGTCGTAAAATATTATATGTTGATAATATATGATATTCTAAGTATGTAAATAACTATATTATATAGTTATAATAAATTTTATTTTATTATACATGACGTTAATGTTTTTTCAATTTAAGTTAAACTCAAGGTAAGATATTTATGTTACAATCTCATTATTTATCAGGATTTTTTATGAATAAGTTTCCAATGATGAAATTTTATGGGATAACTCTCATGAAATTCTGGAGTTTTCATCTCATATTAATATTTTTTTATGGAAATTTTTTTCTATGAATTTTAATATTTATAATTACTCAAGAGACTGGAAAAATATTTTTTATGAAAACTAGCTTTATTTATCTCTTCGTTTGAAAATCCTTTTTCTTCCATGTCAATGTTTTCTAATTTTTTTTGAAGAATGTTTTAATATGATCCTATGTTTTTTGAAGTCATCTTACCCATGCTTTAATTTTTATAAAATGGTTTAAAAGGAATATACTTGTCTTTTTCTAAATGTGACATCTTTTAATATTCCATCCCGGGTTTGTAATGTTATATTCAAATAAAATGTTTTCCTTAATATTTTTTAATTTTGTATATATAAATTTGTGATTTAAAAATGAAAAGGTTATTTTCTACCAAAAATATTTTAGTAACATTTTAAAGGATTTTTTTATCTAAGATGAAATATTTTAAAGTGACTTAAGCATTATTGGAGATATTATCCAATGATAGAATCAATATTTATTATATGTATGGTTTATTATTATGATTTAATAATGTTTATAAAACTCATTTCTTTTCAATGTGTTATTGTATGATATAATTATGAAAATTTTGTGTAACATATTTCCTTTCCATGAGCTATGTTATGAAAAATGTAATATAATATTATAGAACAGATATGTAAATGTTTAATTATTTCATAGGTTGTCCTAGAATTATATATCCGACTAATGAATTGGGTAAATTTGGATACCTCATGAGAGAATAAATACTAAAATGGGGAGTGAATGTAGTTCAGTAAGGGGATCTTTCTTCTATGATAGTCTTGGGAGTGAACCTTGACTATGGATATGAGTAAATGAAGGGGGAAACCAATACACTATGATAGTATCAACAATGTTCATTTACTAAGGAAATTATTATCCATACTTGTGTTTATTCCATAAACTTTTGTCTTATTCTAATTTTATCCTCTAATGTCTCATGTTATTTGTTTCTTTATGATTCATTTATTCTGAACTTCCATTATTTATTCTATTACTCTAGTTTATAATCTATGATATGCAGGGTATGGTTTTCAAATTTTATACTCACATTCTCATAACCTTATGTTCAAGAAATGTTTTGGTGATCATTGATATCTCCCTTTTTTACCCTTACCGAGCAATAAAGATCACCCATTATATTATTTACTTTATCCAAGTTATGAATAAATGTTTTAATCATGATATGTCTAAAATGGGTTCTAGTAATGAAGAACATATCTGAAGATGATATATATCTAATATGAAAAGGTTTATTATGTATCCATGTTTCCAAATACACTACACCAACACAATTATGGCACAAAACTTAATGTTTTGAATTTCATATTTATCTAATAAAATGTAATATTTATGTATAAAAAGGATGAGTCTCGATATTGTTTTTATCAAAGTAAGGTTTTTTTCCTTTTGAAAAATTTATGAGAATTTTTTTTGAGAACCCTTCAGATAATCCTCTGTATAGTATATTTTCATATGTTATGGTAATGAAATGATTATGGTTTTCCTAGAAAAACATCACTGTATAAATACTAAAATTGGATGTTGTTTTGTAAAAGATTCATATAGGGGTAATTATCCAAAAAATTGGTGGTATAATATTTATCATCCATTATTATGGAGTAGAGTGAGTTTTTCCTTATTTCACAACTAGTTTGACACTCTTGGGGGATTTTCATGGATAAATAAAATTTTCTTTATAATCCATTATGATGTATTTGAATAAATGATGACTGTAAATTACCTATTTTAAACCTTAGGTGTCATTTATTGAGAACACAGTTACATTATTTAGATATCTTATAAATGTTTTCTTGATTATGTGGTTTCCCTCTATGATTATTTTTTCACGCACTATACTTTTTGGTTTTAGTTAACAGATAGAATCTAAAGGAACCATGTTAATATTGAATATGATAGAAAATTCGAAGGCTATCCCCCCAAGAAACTAAACTTCTTATTATATGGAATTAGAAATCTCATTTCTATGCTTATGAAACTTTATCAAGACATGAATAATACTAAGCTTCCAAATGAGCAAAGGATAGAATAACGTTCCATTATGTCCTTTATGGGGATACATCCAACTTCTCATAGTGAATATGTTGATCCACTAGTTTCTAATTAATGAATTAGTACCACTAAGAACTTAATTTCCATTCTCCAGTGTTCAGAAAATTTGAAAAACTTCTTTGCTATTTATTTTTTGGAAGACAAATCATATCAATGGTATACTCTTATCAAGAACACGAGGACATGGGAAAAAATTTACTCCATAGAGTGGGATGAGTTTATGAGCTGATATTTAAATATATATTTTCCTTATATTATTCTTATGAAAATGTAGAATGATTTACTTGAGAAAAAATATAATAATGATGAATCCATTAGTACCTATTAAGAAAATATAATATTATTTGAAAGGTATACTTCTATGATTTTCATATAACCTAAAAGTAAGGTCAATAGTCTCTTAAATGGATTAAAACAGAGTGTTATAAGGGTGTTATGAACAAGATAATTTAGTAGATATGAATAAATAATTTGATGTACTATCAAGGTATAGATAGATATTGGACTTACCCACTAATCCCATGGTTTTGATAATAAATGAAAGATAGAATCAAAGGAAATTATAAAAACCATAGATATAAGAAAATGATATTTACTTTATACTCTAAGGGTGGAAGTAATCATTGAGGAAATATAATTATGAGGATTGTTAAATGTTTTTAGTGTGTAAATAAAGATGATTGAGAAATTGAATACTTAAGTGACATGAAGAAGATAGCTAATAATGGAGAAAAATAACCATAGAATTCCCTACCCACACTCAAGTGTTTCAAAATCAAGGAGTATGAGTGTTATTCTAATAAGTTCTCAAATTAGAAGGTTAATTATGATAATCTATATAAGAAAACACAAAGTCCTAGATATGAAGGGAAATATCATGCAATCACTATTTTTGATGAGGGGTGTGATAAAGACGCGGTGAATAGTACACTTACCATCTACTTTAGAACTTATAATCTATTATTTGATTTTAAATCTTCTAAATCTATATTATTTTATGAATTTGGCAAGTTTATCACAATATAACCTTAAAAATTAGATGTTTATTTTTTAGTGAAAACCCCTAATGGTATGATGATCACATCTAAATTACACAATTCTTCTCTGATTGATGTTTGTGGGAATTTACTTCTTAAAAATCTTGTTATTCTCCCTCTAGTTGAATTTAATGTTATATTAGGCATGTATTAGATATATTTACATAAATAAAACATTAATTTAGAAGAAAGGTAATTAAAATTGAATAATTTAAATCAACATATGATCATCTATCAGTGCGGTGATAAATATGAACTTATAATGGAAATTTTATCCATTGAATGTGTCTTAATTCCTATTGAAAATTGTTTTTTATCTCATATAGTTTGGGGTAAACAAGAAATTGATGATATGAATTTTATGAATGATTTTATTGAAATTTTTATAGAAGTGTTTCATAGTATTACACTATATAGTGAAGTTGAGTTTTCAATAGAACTCATATCTGGTTGTACACATATTTTAATGAATCAATATCGAATGACCTTGTTTGAGTTTCGAGAATTGAAGAAGCAACAACAGGATAATCTTGAAAATGAATTTATTTATCCATGTATGAAACCTTGGGGTGGAACTACTTTTTTATGAATAAAAATGGATTAATGTGACTTTTCATTGATTATCGTGAACTTAACAAGATAACTATCAAGGAAAATTATCCTCTACTCTATATTGAGGACTTATTTGATCAACTGTGTGGATATAATTAATTTTTAATGATCATACTTATGGATATCATCAATTAAGGGTTAAGAAGGAAGATATACCAAAGATAACAACATGTATATGGTATGGAAACTATGAATTTATAGTGATGGCATTTGGTGTTACTAATGCATCTACAATCATCATAGATTTAATGAATAATGGTTTTAAATAATACCTTGACTAGTTTGTGGTAGTCTCTATAAATGATTTTATTATATTTTCAAAGAGAAAAGAAGAGCATTAATATCACTTCAGTATTTCACTTAAGACCCAATGGTTGAATAATATGCATGCAAAATTTACCATGTGAAAATTGTTTCTATAAATGTTCAACTTTTGGTTAATATAATAAAAATTGAGGGAATATATATAAATAAATCAAAGATAGAAGTTATTGAATGTTGGCCCAAAAATCCACGGTGACTGAGATCTATATATTTCTTGGTTCAAATAGATATTATTCATTCTTTGTGGAAAATTTATCAAGAATTTCCAATCCACTACCCAAGTTAACTAGGAAGGAATCCCTGCTCTTTTGGAAATATGAATGGGATGAAAATTTCAAGGATCTAAAGAGAAGATAATTCAGTGAACCTTTGTTTACACGACTTCACAGTAAAGGAGGGTTTATAATCTATAATGATTCATAGAAGTAGGTATTGGGATGTGTCATCATACATAATGATGTTACGATAGATTATTCCTCATGATAATAGATGGTTATTGAAAAAAATTACCAAACTCATGATTGAGAGTTAGCTATTGTAATTTTTGAATTATTGATATAATAAAATAATCTTTATAGAGAAAGGTGTTATATATTATCATAAATATTTTAAGTAAATATTCATTTAAAAATAGGTGAATATGTTATAGGAAATATTATTAGAGTTGATTACAGATTATGAATTATCAATACATTAAAACCATAGGAATCTTAACAAGTATTTAAATGATTTTGGTCAAAATGATCATGCTATATTATCTATTATAAGGGTCATAAATGATCCAATTTTTCAAGATTTGAAAAATATGGATTTGGAAATCATTAAGGAAGAGGGAAAATTTTACCTTTCTCAAATGAGTGTTAAAACATTTGTCAATGTAAATATTATAGAGGAAAAAATAAGGATGTAGAACTAAAAAACAGGGTGGAAAATGTTCTAGAGTTCAACCTTGATTGTGATGGAATGATTGGGTTCATGAACCAAGTTTGTGTCCCATCACTACCAAACATGAAAAATGAGCTGTTGAAGGTTGCTAATAGTTATTCATTCTTTATTCATCATGGAAGTACGAAGATATATATAGATCTAAAAGATAATATTTGGTGAGAAAACATGAATATTGATATTGACAATGATGTATATTAGTACTTTATATTTCATCAATTTAAGGTAGAGAGATATAATTATAATGTGATATTACAAAAATCACCCATAATATAATAAAAATAAGAAAAAATCACCATGGTTGTTTTCACCCAAATCCCCAAATGATCGAAGGGAAATAATTCTATTTGGGTTTTTGTTGATCACCTTATGAATTCAACACACATCAATGATATCATATAATAATTTATCTTTTGATCATCTTTATAGAATATACATTAAGGAAGTGTAAAATTTCATATAATGAAACATTTTATTATATATGATTAGGATCTGAGGATTACATCAATGTTATGGTGATATCTTTAGAAAGACCTTGATTTAGAGTTGTGTTTTAGTACTTGTTATCTTCATCTAATAGATATTTTGTCTAAGAGAACCATTAAAATACTAGAGGATATTCTCCACATCCTATTTGATAGATTTAAAAGGTGGTTGGGATTAAGAAATTCCCCCATAGTAAAAAAATTACCTGATTAGACCGAGATATTTTTAATTTTAGAGGGGGATATAACCCCTTTTAAACACATTTGTAGTTGTTATGAGGAATTGTCACTAATGTGACCGCCTACTATTGTTAGAGGTGGTTTTGAAGAAACATTCGTAAATTAATGGTCAAATTTGTGGTGGTTAGATTATAGGTGGTCAAAACCTCCCCTATTTCACCATATAATTGTAGATTAAATGGGGTTAAAACCTCCCTATCGTAATAGAAGTGGTCAGAAATTTCCTCTAATTGAATAAAAAAGTACTAGTTATTTGCAGTTTTCAAAACATCCTCTATTTGAGGAGAAATTAGAGGGGTGTTAACCCCATATAATACATGACATATGAGAGGTGGTTATGAAAACTACCACTAATTAGTTATTTTTTTTAAATTTACACTCCCCTATACCCCTCTCATGTTCCTGCCCAACACTCCCACCCCCAGCCCCTACCATTTCGTGTTCAGGCCCAGTCCAACCCCAGAAGAACCTTCCAATTCTGATATAGTCCCACCCCATACCCCCTTCTCATTCCCTCCACTTTCGGTTCCACCCCTCCCTCCCCTCAAGTGCATTATGTCGCGCCCCTCCCCACCCCTTTGTAAAATTTAAGCATTCTGGGGTTTGATCTAGAAACCACCAGTATATAGCACACACCACTTTGACACTATAGAAAACCAATTTCTGTAGAATAAATAGATATAAATATTTAAATTTATATAAATATTTATTTATGATATATTATTTGAATAAATATGACATATTAATTTAATAAATAATATAAATATTTATATATGATATATTATTTAAATAGATATAAATAATTTGGAAGGTGATTCAAATATATATTATTTGAATAAGTATTTAAATAGATATAAATATTTATATATGATATATTTATGTATAATATTTATATATAATATATATTTGTGTCTAATAATATATATGTATATTTGTGTATAATATATATATATATATATTGTATTTTTATATAATATATGATATATATTTGTCTATAATATATGTATATATATAATACATTAGATACATAAGTATTAGATAATAAATATTATATTTGTGTATAATATATATATATATATTATATTTGTGTGTATATATATAATAGATAATTATATTTACCTAAAGAAATATATATTTATAAATATATTTGTAAATACATTTATATTTGTGTTCGTATTTATATATTTATATAATATTTACAGATATAATATAATTATAGTATTTATATTTATATAATCAATTTTATATATTTTTATATATGTATGAGTGTTTGTAACAATAATATTATTAATTAATTATTATTATTATTACACATGTTTTTTAAACTATCAAAATTATATGTTGGTTTCATAAAAACTATACATTTATATATTTATGTATGAAATTATATACATTTATATTATAATATATATATACACACCCAAAACTAAATACATTCTTAAAACTATAAATTTAAAATATAATTAAATAATATATATAAACTATATTAATTTAAAATTAATATAGTATACTATAATATATTTAAAATAATTATATAATAAACATAAATTTATATATAAATTAATATTTATAAAATAATATATATAATACAATTATAATATATATAAATTTATTTATGTTTAATTTTGTCTATATTATTTATATTTGTGTACAAAATACCCAGAAAATCTTACTCAGAGGCATTCCTCTAACCATTTATTAAAATAAAGGAAAAGTTCAGCAAACAAGCACCACATGGCCAAAACAACAACTACAGATCATCACAACCAAACCCATCACCGCCTCCATAGTAAACACCATCCTCTGTTTTAGTTGATTCCCATTTCGAGCATTCATAATGCTTCAGAACATTGGAATATTTCCTTATAAGATTCAACCGCTCCAATGAAAGAAACTCATTATTAATTTTCATACCTTTGTGTACACAATATAATATAAATGTATTTATACAAAAAATATATAATTAAAATGTATTAAATATAATATATGTATAATATAAATCATAAAATAAATTTATAATACTTATAAATCCATATACAAATTTTATACATTTGAATAAATATATTTATAATTACATTTATATTATGTATACCAATATATATATATATATATAATTTTATTTATATGTATAAGTATATATTTAAAGTATTTATATAATTTCCTTAAACATTTAAATTTATAATGTATTTAACAAAATTTATATAATGTGTTTATGTAACACACACACACATATTATAAAATTTGAATGTTTGTGAGTTTAATTTTAAAAAATAAATAAAAATTTAGAGGGGCTGTAAAACCCCCTCTAATCAAAGGGATTTTTGGCGGTTCATGACCCCATCAAATTTATTGAATTAGAGGGGGTTCAAAACCCTCTCAAATGTCATCAATTAGAGTGGGTTTCAAAACCCCCTCTAATTTCTTAAATTCGAAGGGTTTCAAAACCCCCTCTAATCTATGAGATTAACAGTAGTTCATGAACCCCCTCTAATATCATAAATTAGAGGGGGTTGTGAGACCCCACTATTTCATTTTAAAAAATAAATTATATATATATATCCAAATTAATAATAAATAAATATATATCTCATCTAAAGTCCAACCGAATATACAGTGAGACTAATTATTAAATTAGCATCGATTTTGGTATAAGTGCCTATAAAATCAAACCAAATTCTTAAAAAATAATGATAAAAAATCAGATGAGGTTGTAAACCCCCTATAAATTTTATGACTAGAGGGGTTTTTCATAACCCCCGATTATATGAACTTAAAGGTGGCTGTGAATCCCCTATAAATTTGATAATTAGAGGGGGTTTCATATAACCTACTCTAAAAAACAGCTATTAATTTTACCTTTTTTTTAGTGCTAGTTGAGTTTTTTTACAACAATAACTTTAATAGAGTAGTCAGATAGATCCTTATAAAGCCTTATTTGGAAATAAGTGTAGAACTCCAATGTTATGGGATGATGTTAAATAAAGAAAGATATTGGGACCTGAGCCCACCTAGATAATGGAAGAGAAAGTATGATCCATTAAAAAACTTATTAAGGAATCTCATATTCAGCATTAATGTTTTGTTGAAAATCATCAACGAAATATATAATTTGAAGTTAGTGAGAAGGTATTCCTATAATTCTATTTGTAGAATTTGGTTATGAGATTCTAAAAAAGGGAATATTGATCCCTATATATATTGGTGTCTTTGAGATTATTGATTGATTAGAGAAAAGTATCTTAAAATATGATGCTTCCACCGAACCAATCTCATGTTCTTGATGTGTTCCTTATATCTATCATGAGGTAGTATATACCTAATATTTCACATATAATGAAATAATAGGTCATATATATGGGGCATGATCTTTACTATGAGGAAAAACCAGTTTAAATCATGGATTGTAGTGATAAATTACTACAGAACCAAACTAATCATCCAATTAATGTTCTCTGGAGGAATAATAAATTTGAAGAAGATACTTGTGAACCCGATGATGTGGTGAAATAAAGATATCCTCATTTTTTGTATTATAGTGATGGAATTTCAAGAATTAAATTCATTTTAAGGATGTTATAATGTAATACCTTGAAATTTTATGATATATATATATATATTTAAATAAATTTATTTTCCTTAATCTCTTGTGATTCACAGAACCACTACCTAAAAACACCATATTAGAGATGGTTATTTAGAGGGGGTTATGCAAAACCTCCCCTAAATTCTTTTTTGTATAATTAGAGGTGGTTATATACACACCACCTTTAATCATAGAATTGAGAGGGGTTTTTAAACCCCATAAAAATTTATTTATTTAAATTATAAAGAGGTTATGTAAAACCCTAACTAATCCTTTAATTTAGAGGGGGTTAGAGACCCCCCCCTAATTTCAAAAAATTTAATGGGGTTTTGAAACCCCTTTAAAAATTTTCACATTTTTTTAAAATATCATATAATTTTAGAGTGGGTTTAAACCCCGCTTTAATGTCTTAAATTAGATGTGTTAAAACCCCCTCAAATGTCATAAATTATAGGGGGTTCAACCCCCCCTCTAATATCTTACTTTAGAGGGTGTTGTTAACCCACTTCAATATCTTTAAATTAGAGGGTGTTTAATACCCTATCTAATTTAAGATATTTGAGGGGGTTATTAACCCCCACTATTTAAAAAAAATCCATAATATATATAATTAAGAAAAATATAATTATATTTAAATACATTATATGAATATACTATATTAGGTATTTTTATGATTGTATTTAATTTTATTTATATGTATATATAAATATAATTTTATAATATTATGTAAATTAATATATATTTATTTATATAAATTGTATTTCATATAATGTTAATTATATATAATATAAAAGTATAAAGATATTATATAAATATATATATAAATATAATTTATTTGAAAAATATATTATATAAAAACCCAGGATTTTAGTTTGTATAATTTATAATATAATCATAATAAATATTTTTTAAATAATTTGATTAATATTTTATATTAAATAAAACTTATATTATATGAAATACAATTTATAAAAATAAATCTATATTAATGTACATAATATTGTAAAATTATATTTATTGAAATACATATATGTTAATGTACATAATAATAAAAATATGTATTGAGATACATTTTATAAATATTTGTATAAATTGTATTTCATATAATTTTAATTATAAAAAATATATATATTAATTATATATAACATAAGATTGGTTTCATATAACATTATATAATATTTGAAAAAATTATATTTAATATAAAATATTTGTATATATTATATTTTACATATATATTTATATATTTAATGTAATATTAATTACATATTAATTATATATAATATTATACAATTTATATAAATAAATATATATTAATGTACATAATAATAAACATATATATTGAAATACATCATATAAATATATTTTTAAAGACATTATATAAATATATTAAATAAATAAATAAATATAAATATATAGTATATAAATAAACACGTATATATTATATAAAAATATTTTTAAGTATATAAATTATTTACATAAATATATTTCTAAATATATAAATATACATGTGTATATATAACATAAATATAATTATAAATACATTTAAAAAATATATTTACCCAAATGTGTGTAAATACCAATATAAAATATATAGTTTATGATTTTTTTTAAAATTAATACCATATAAATGTATTAATTGAATATGGTATAAATTTAATTTAAAATAACTATATAAATACATAATATGAACATGAATATATTAATTTATATATATATGTATATATTTATATATATTTAAATATTTGTTCAATTAATATATATTTTAATAAAATTAATATATATATATATACACAATATTCTATACATATTACAAAAATATATAATTAGCATGGTGGTAGAGGCTTCGATGACATAGATGAGATATCCTAGTTAGAAACTCCAAAACTATATATTTTATTTGGTGGAGAGTAAAATGTCGTCACACAAAGACACGACTCAGTGGAAAAAGAGTTGAATAGGAGAGGTAGGGGCATATGGAAACATACATGGGGGGTGGGGGGAATGGGAGGGAGGCTCGATCAAAAGGAGGGAATTGGAGAGGGACAATGGGGAAAATGAGATAAGGTAGAGGCACATGAGATTAAAAAATAATAATTTAATGTAGGGAATGAGAGGGGGAAATGGTGGCGAATGGGAGGATAAGGGGAATTGGAGGGGGACATGGGGGATAATGGGAGGGGTAAGATGAATTTAAAAATAAATAATAATATTATTATGGGAGGTTTTCAAAAACCACCCCTAATATGTGTCCCAATTAGAGGGGGTTAAAACCACCTCTAATTCAGTGTTAAATATGGGAGGTTTGAAAACAATCCCTAACACGTGAACTCATAACTCAACTAGAGGTCATAGAAAACCACATCTAAATTGGTAAATAAATTAGGGGGGGTAAAAACCACCTCTAAACTATACACTCTTGGACATTTTGAGGCCAAATTAAAGGGGGGTAATAACCCCCTCTAATTTAACAAATATAAGGTGGGCACATTAGTCACGGTTATGGGTAACATTCACTAATGTGTTTTGAGTGGGTTGTAACCTCCTATAATCACAACAATAACCACTTATAATGGGGTAATTTTTTTTATAGTGATCCTTGAGTCTAAATAAAACATAAAATTGTATAAAATTATGACCCGACTGTTAAATTTCTTTTATGAATGGGAATAAAATTATCATAAAATTACATATAAAATCTTTTGGTAACAAAAATATATATATCGTAAATCATTATTATGCTTGAAAAAACATTTTCTAAAAATGGGTTTTATTGATTTTTATGATAATATTATGTAATTATGATTATTATACTTTTATAAAATTTATTTTATAGAATGAATATAATTTTTTAAACCAACTTGTAAAAATTATATTTGAGTTAATTTTTGATAATTTTGGAAAATTATTATTTTTCGATGAAGAGTGAAAAATACTAATTTTTCTAGAAATGTGTATTTTCATTTAAAGATTTTTGAAAATGTCATTTTATTTTAAAATTATTTTAAATGTAAAATTAGTTTATATATATTAGAAATAAATTTTGGTATAAAAACACGATATATTTTAGATTGTTTTCTTGAAAATAGTTGTGAAACCATTTTGTGAGTTTATTTGAAAAGTAATTTATACCACTTTTAGAGATAAAATTTGATAAAATGGGATTCCATATATTAATCAATAATTTCAAAAAAAGTGGCCCCTTTCATTTTTTTTATAATGAATAATGAAAATAGAAAAAATGATTCACCGTAATTAACGTAAAAACGGGTTCACTGGGGGAGGGCTGCTAAACTAATAGATAAAGATAAATCAAACAATTAAACTTGTATAAATCATTTTTATGGAAATATTTATATATTATACTACCCCAAATTTGAATATTTGTTCATATGGAAGCATTTTTATTAAGAAAGTCTTTATTATATTTTAATCTTTTAATAAATTCCAAGTGCACCCTCTCCTCTACTTATAAAAGGACACCACTCCTTTCTCTTATTTACACAACATTTAGACTTTGATAATTAGAAAATAATTAAAAAATATCTTTTAAACTTATATATCCCTGATTTATAGGCTTTTTATTCTTATAATACCATTATAAGGTTCCTTAATAAAGGATCTAAAGAAGTCAAACCAAATTAGAGATAATCATCTAACCCGACCTCTTTAAAATTTTTTCTCCTTCTACCACATCCAAATATGTGGTATTTATCATAAAATAATAATTTCAGTATAGTAAATATATTAATATTTTATTATTATTATGTAACCACTAACATCCATCATTTAATCGATCAAATGTGAAATGAAAGTATCACTCATGCATACGTATAGACTGTCACCTTTATGTAGGGATGTAATTTATTTTACATCACCATAATTAATGGATGATTATTATGATGAATTATTATTTTAGTATTATATTTATGATATATTTATTATTGTTTAATTATAAAATCACATCTATATTCTTACCTTCATATTTATTGGAAAATGATTTCATTTCCCGTGTGTATGTGTGGACTACCACCTCCATAGGTGACATGATTCATTTTTCATTTTTTTCTTCACATGGATGTTAATAAGGATATATCAACTGAATATGTATTTTATTTATGATATAATAATTATTATAGAAAGGTGAATTATTATTTACCTTTCTTTCATTCCATCTGTTGAAAATTGAAAACAGTGTTCACGTGAACGCACGACTTACCTTCTCCATGAATGATATAATTAATTTTTCTATCCCTAAAATTTTTAGATGAATATATATACATAATTAATATATATGATATTTATATAATGATTAAAATAATGTGGATTATGGAACTATGATAAAATTATAAGTACCAGAACTACCAAAAGAAAATTCTCATAAAAATGATACTATTAACACCTGGAAACAACAATTTTAATAAGGATTTTTTAATAAATGGGTGCTGAAATATTTTAAGTGGATAGTTTATGATATTATAAGTATTAAAATTAATCTATTATAGAATTATAATAAAATTAAATTTATTATAAAAGTGGTAAAGGATATTTCAAAGAAAGTGAAACTTGAGGTAAGCTATTTATGTTATAATCTCATTATTTATAGTGATTGTTTATGATCATGTTTCTATTGATAAAATTTTACAAAAAAAATTTCAATAATCTTAGTAATTTTATTATTCCTTGGTTATTTCTGGTGAATAATTTTTTTCAATTTATTTTTTTCTCATTAATTACCGAAGAGACCAAAAGAATGTTTTTGGGGAAAAGTGACATTATTTATATTTATCTCTCTAGTAATCAATAATTTTTCTTCAATGTCCATGTTTTCTAAAAGTGTTTTCATGGATGTGTTAGTATTCTACTATTTTTGTTTAAATTAATTTTTTCCAATTATTTAATTTTTTAAAAATGGTTTAAAATTAATATTTTTTTTCATTTTTTTTATAAGTAATTTTTTACTTTTATTGAGAATGTGAAATGAATATTTATTTTAACTTACTAGACCTGAATAAAATTTCCCACCATTATAACTGCTAAATTCTTCGAAGCTTAATTTTAATGTTTAAAATATTTCTATCAATTATAATGATTTACTTAACATTTGGAAAAATTATATATTTTATTATGTGATTTAAAAATGAAAAAATATATTTTCCTCAAGAAATATTCCAATGATAGTTTAAAGGAATTTATCATATATTATGATATTTTTTATGTCACTTATGATTTACTTGTGATATGATCCAATGATATCATCCTATTCCTTTTATCCATGTTTTTATTAGGATTAAAATATGTTTATTAAAATCATTTTTTTCTTGAGTTATGCCATAATGAAATGATGAAAAGTTTGTGAATCCTTTTTCCTCCCGTAGGTTATTTTATGGTGATTTTTATGATCTTATAGAACACATATGCATGATTATAATTTTATAATGGGTGGAATGATAATTATATATCTCACAAATTAATTTATTATATATAGATATCCCATGAGATATTATGGACTGAAATTGGGAGTGAACCCCACCTAGTAAGGGACTCTATCAACAATAATAGTATTGGGTGAAAACCTAGACTAAGGAGATGATGTAATAGAGAGTGAATCCAATCCACTTTGATAGTCCTGGAAGTGATCATTGACCATGGAAATGATATTACATGTTTATGTTTATGCCACAAACTTATATATTTTGTCAATGTTACTATCTCATGGTTTATAATCTTTCATTACCTTATATTTCAGGTCATATGAAATACCAGTATTTATTCCACGACTCAAGATTATGATATATGATATTAAGGACCTAGTTTTAAAATTTTATTATCGTATTCTAATTACCTTTTTCTTAAATTATTTTTATGTAATCATTGATATATCCATTATTTACACTTTTTGAGAACCTAATCTCACCCATTATTTTGTTTCCTTTCCCAAGTAAAAAAGAAAGGCTACAAGTATGACATTTGTAAGAACGATGATAGTTCTGAAGAATTTTTTTGGAAATGACGTATTTCTGTTATGAACAAGTTGTTTTTGTATCTAATTTTATTAATTAACTTGACTAATATGATTATGGAATTGACTATATTGTTAAGTAATGAATACTCATCTAATAAAATGTGATATTTATATATTAATAGTATGGATATATATAACATATGCCAATAAGAAAACTTTTCAATGGACTATTGGATTATTTTGTAATGGTGTATGATAGAATTTGATTTTTAGTGGTTCTAGTCACAACTAGTTAGTGGGTCTAGTAACAATCAACTTCATATTTTATTTTGAGAATGTTTATTATTATTATTAGGGATATAGGAATGATTAGTGGATGATATGTATGAAATTATGTGTTGAAGCTACTCATAATAAACATCATATATAACAATATAATGAATATAGGGAACATAAAGAGGGGTGATGTACATTATATATCCTTTAAAATCATACCTTTTTTAATTTGATTTTTCTGTATGACATTTTTTTCTATTCCTAGTCTAGTAAGAGGTCTTGATATATCCTTAAAGTGGATTCATCAACTAGTATAGATTTTTACTCTGTTGGGGGACTAGTTAATGTTAGTTAAGGTGATATATGTTAGGAAGAAGTCATTTGTAGTGGGAACCATTATTATTGAATATGGAATTATAAAATATCATAATTGGAATGAATTCAAAAGATTAAATGTGATCCCACAATAATTCTTTATTGAGTAGTGTGTTCCACTCCAATGTTAATGGTGATATTTCAGTGTTCATTGGAGAGAGATATCGAAGAAGCTTGTTGATATGTGTTAAACCCCTAAAAATGACTCCCATTATTATGAGATTTATGTTTTTTCCATATGATTTGTTGGTAAATAAGTTTCCTATAGTAGTGATATATCACATTGATAATTTAATTTTATATAATAGAAAATAAATTTATTGAATATATTTTTAGGTTATTTCGATTGAAAATTTAAAAATTTATAAAAAATGGATAGTCACACTATTGGTGCACATTTAGGAGTAATCGTATGTTAAATATGCATCAGGTATTTATTATTTGACCATGTGGATTTACATGGTAGGAGCATATCTTACCTAATTATGACTACCAGGTTGTCCAATGATGATGACCCATACAGTTGGTGCATGATTTCACAAACCATATGAACACACCATAGAGTATATCCTAATGTTTAAAAATTGAAAATCACCACTTTATCCATATGAATTTTGAACTAGTTTAACAAACCAATTCCTATTTCAATAAATTTTATCCTCCCCCTCATGCTAATTCCATTCCCCCTTCATCCTTGGTGAAATTTTGTTGAGATTTATCCTTGGAGATTCAAGGAAACATCTTCTAAGTGTCTCCCCTTCCTTCCTATTGTCCATTCATCATTTGTTATAGGATTTATGTTATTTACTAGGGTTACAGTAGCATAATTTTACATATTAATTAATGTTAATGGTGTATGTTTGGAAGATTTTAATTTTTTTATACTTTAGGATCCCTCGTAACATCTTATGTGGATTTTAACTATTAGAGAGTGTTTTCCATCAATTGTTAAATCTTAAAAATGTTTAATATAAGTGGTTTCAAGATAAACCCTTGTTTAATAACCCAATTATGCTTGAATTTATATATTCTAGGTGTTTTAATTTCTCTAATCTATGTCATTGTAGTTTTTCAATGTATCCTTTTGGTTTTGACCGGTAAAATTATTTCAATATGGATATTTTGGGTGTGATAAAATAGAATATCTTACAATGGGTTGACGAAATAAACTTTTATAAATAGAAAATGGTTTCATAATGGATTAAACTTTTTTGGAATGGAAAATGTAACATAGGAACCTAAATATCTATTGGGGAGACTAGAATGAAGTATCCCTTTTGACCATGCTATACAAACTCAATATATACAAATTGGATGAAGTATGTAGTGTTTTGTTTGAGAATCACCACACTATTATGCCAAGACATGTATTCCTTAGTGTTTGGTTTGATGTGGATGAATGATTGAGTGAATCCATACTTCTAGGATAAGACATTATCACCTTATCAGGTTTCATGTACACATGGATTGTGCATTATATCACAAGTTGATACGAAGGTTTTCAGGTTCACATCACCTTAGGTGACCTAGTTACCCCCATAGTTCTCTTTTAGGGAATGTTTATTATTATAGAATTTAGTTACATTTATAAAATATTAATGTTTGATATTAATTTTATTTCCTATAAAAGATAAAATACTTCTTTCATATAATTTATTTCAAATGATAAATCTTGTGTTTTTCTAATATAAGTTACTCTTGAAACACTTGGTTGTATACTAATGGGCTAGTGTTTCTCAAACCCTACAAAAACATAAATAGTGTAACAAGAAATTGTTTTTTATTGATACAAGTATAGGCATAGGGTCTCTTGGTGGTAGTGGATCTTCTTTTAAGTAGAGCATGGATTGATGGTGGTGACATGGTAGGGACTGAAAACTCATGTCAAAAGGAAGATAAATAGTGACTCATGATTTATTTTTTGGGTCTAATTTTTTTTTATCTTATTCATATATTACCAAACCGAATATCCTTTAATTATTTTTTATATATTTACCCTCAAATACTTTCATTTTATAAATGGCTTGGATGGTGGTTATATATATACTACATTGGTTATTATTTCAATTTGGATTCTATATTGGTTATTATATAATGTATTGACAATGTTCTAGTTTTTTTAATTGAAGGTATGAATTTCCATGTTATGGAATGGTCATGTTGTGTTTTTATTTTGAGATAGATTATTGGTTATATAATAAAAAATGTTCCTAAAGGAGTTTCATGATTCCCAAGAGCTTGTTTCTAGCTAGTAGTAATTTGGAATACCCTTCAATACTTCTGAAAGTCTTTCTAAGGTGCCTAGTTTAGGGGGAGATGGGGTTAATTAAAGGAAAAATGGTATCAAAGCCAAGTTTTACTTATGTTATTTAGAACATCAGTTATACAATAATTAAGGCTATTATAGATGGAGTAATAGGTGTGAATGAGTGTATGACCAACACTCTCAGTATCACCTCTTGTGCTTATAGTGATTTTTTAATGATGTATTTTTTATTTTTAGTTAATTTTTCTCTTTATTAAATCTAGGTGGATGATATATAGACTATGAATGTGATTAGTTTGATGAAAGGACCTTATTTTTTATATTTATGTGTTTATAATTTACTAGAATTTTAAGGTATTTTATGGTTCTGATTTATGATTTGTTATTTGTTTCAATGGTTTTATTTATTATTTGATTTTATGTCGTGTCGATCCCCCTTTAAGACCTCTCATGAATCTTCTAGAGTGGGTTATTGATAATTTTATATTTATCAATCCACTAATAGATTATAATCTTATAAAGAGAGTGGTTTTTATGGTCCATGCTATAGAAAAAGTTGTGTTGAGTACCTATTATTAGGATAAATAAGTATAACAATAATGATAAGATATATGGATCATATGCAAGAGTTTCTTAACCATAAGCCTCTATCATTTAGAGAGACTAAGAATCCTTAGGTGTAAAGGATTGGTCAGAGAAAATTGAAAAAATAATAAATCTTCTTTAAACTCCCCCATCCATTAAGGTAAAATATTATACCTTCATGCATAAAGATACTAGAAAAAGATAGTGGGATATGGTTCTTTAAGGTAAACGATATGAAAATATGGAATGAAAAGACATCAAGGATTTTTTTAATTTAGTAGTTATATTTAGATACCATGGTATTGGCTAGTTATAGGAAGTTTATCAATATTTTATATAAAGTTGAAAAAATGGATATGGAATATGAAAAATAACTATATAATATTTTATATTTTTTACTGGAGATAATATCGAATGATGGATTGGAGTTTTGAGATAAGAAATTAACATAATAAACAATATAATTCCTTTTTATTGAGTCTATTAACATATTATGAGGTTGTAAAACATTATTTTATGGTAGATATTGATTAAGTAGGGTTGTATGGTTTAGTTGAGGCTTCTCCCATACTTAGTGAGAGTTAGAGTGTCCCCGTAGAATGTAATAGGAGGAAGAAAGATTCTCGAATAGGGTTTGATGGTGGATCTAGGAACCGGTCTTACATGTTACCATTAATAGGGCTATATGGGGTCCTCTCAATTACTATGTATGTTGTAATAAAGGTAATATCAGGACCTATTTCTTGGAAACCTGATAGTCTTTTTCTACATGTGGGAATTTTTCATATCTATGGAAATCTTGTTGAGATATCCCATCTATTCATAGCAGAACTTGTTCTTAAACTCTGAGATGATCCGTGGTATATTTTAATGCCTCCAAAGTAGTTTGAACTATATGTTGAGGGTGTGGTACAAGGTCAAATTCTTTTTATAGGAAAATCTGGTTTAGGGTTGAGTCTTAGGTAGGCAATAAACCTCAAGTCTATTTTTGGGTGAAGTAACACCATAGAGTGGAAGAAATGTTAGAGGGATATAATGCCAGCCCAATAAAAGTGGGAGGTGCTATTCCTATAGATTCGTTACTTAGGTTTATTTATTTGATATGGGTGAATCTCACTCCATTATATTTTCTTATTTCATGGATCTATGAATCTCCCATCCATGAACAAGCCTTATGCTATGAAGTGAATAACACCCCACCCTCAATAAAAATAAAAAAAAGGGTTTATGATGGTACAAATGTGTTATATTGATATTAAATATGGTGTTAACATGGGGTTCTATATATTAATATTTTTCTTTATATAATCATCCCAGGTTTAAAAAGTTATATGTTCCTGTGATTTAATTCAAGATGTATGATGTATGATTATTGGTGTAGGTGGTTTATTTTGATAATACAGGTTCATGATTGTGATGTGTGTCCATATAAGGAAACCATGTTGTGTAAAAAATTTAATCAACTATTACCACATGATATAAATTACCCAACCCTTGATATATATGTTTTTTTAGTTATTAATTACCTAAAATGTTTCTAACACAAACATTAAAGGGAGCAGTTATTTGTCCGTTGATGTTGGTTATAAAGGTTTGAGTTATGTATTCTTCCCCAAACACGTAAACCTATGTTATAAGAGATGAGTTTAGTGTATATGGGTGTTTGATTTCAAGATATCCTATATTTCATGTAAAGGGAATGTGGTCACTACTTCCCTTTTTCAGAAGTTTCTATAACAATAAATTAAATTATGGAGTGATGAATGAGATTTGATTGGCCTTTTATCTAATTATATTCGTAGGTGAAATATGATAAATAAAGTGTGTTTCACATTAATATGTTGTTGATTCAATATATTCTTGATCATGTTGGTCAAGAGAATCCAAGAGATGTAAAGTGTCAATGTATCATCAGAATTATATAGTGGGGACACCACCAATGATTGGTCTTAGTCTCTCGACAACCTCTATTATTATTGGACCTAGTACATGGACCTATTTTCTATGAGGAATGTTGTGATATATAATTTTCATTACACTGAGTTAGACATCCAACATGGAACCACCATGATATATTATGATATGAAACATTGGTTTTTTAGGATGATATGTGAAATTTTAGATATAATTTCATAGTGATATATGTTCCAGCACGAAAAATTTATGAGATATAACCCCTCCATCCAACTCTAGCTACTTCCTTTACCTACTTTGAATTGGGATGAAGTAGTGATGGACCGTGTCGAAAAATTACTGTAGATTCCCTAATAAAAGAACTGCATTTGACCAGTGACGAACTGATTAACTGCATCATCTAATTTCATATTGGTCAGAGAATACAATCAATGTATAAAAGCTTTGGGGGATGTATGTTCAAGAAATAATTATGCTACATGATTTTAATTATATTAATACTTTTAATATGGAACCCCTATTTTCCTCCTAGTTTTGTAAGGGCCTCTTAGGGGCTATGATATCTCTGATGTGTTTGATCCCTAACAAATATCTGCAAACAGACACCCAAAAAGAGAATGAAATTTAGATTTTGTTATATATACTCAATGAATGTAACTTGTAATTTATTTTTATGAAATAAATAAATGGTATTGATTGATTTCACTTATAATCATAGTTACCAATCATTAACCAGAATAGATAATTTAATACCGTGTATAAGAGGTTATTCCGATCTCTATTATTTACTACTAGAGTTGGTGGGGAATCCTTGGTTGGTCCAAGTATAGTTTAATAGACATAATTAAAAATTTATACCATAAAATTTTAGCTATTGAAACCTCAGATTTGACATAAGTCTTATGTGTAATAATGGAAACATTCCTTATATTTTTCAATTCATGACCAAGAGTTATTAATGGTGACACCTCGCTTGGGTCAGAAAAAGCTTGAGATATAGGTTAAAAATTATGTTATATATGAAATACATTTTAATCTCATTGGAAGGATTGGGAAAATAATATATTAATTATATCCACCTCCCATTTTAACATTAATTTATAGTGTATTCTACTTCTCTTAGGTTAGAAATTACCATCCAAATCCTTCACATTCATTAAATTTGGAGTAGTATGGATTAGAACCTGATGTATTGATGAATGAAAATATTATTTAAATTATTAACTACCTATAACAAGTCATCTATGGCTAATCAAATTTTCTAGTTATTGTATTATGAAGACATGTGATAATTTACCACGAGGTCTGATAGTGAGAGTATCTTGTGAGGGTGAAATTGAGTCACCTATTTTTGACCAAACATCTTAAATATTACTTTATGTGGTTATAAAGTGACATTTCAGAGATAATTTTCACATCCATGATATCATTTTCAGGAAATGTTTTCTATTTATCATATTTGTTTTAATTTTTTTGATACATTTTATTTGGAAATTTAAAAAATTTGGAAAAACTATGACCTAAAAAATTTGATGCGTGGTTTGAAGTAACCATTTAAAACATTGAATTATGTCTATAATTTATGATATTGTGGGTTAACATATTTTGAACATTGTTTACCTAACCTTGTAACTAGAATGAACAAATCAATGACGGTCTAGTGATCACTCACATGGTTGGAACATAGTTTTAAAAATTGTACTAATAAACAATGTGATTTTTCCTCATGTTTAGAAATTGTATTTTACTACTTTAACCTATTATGTTTTAACTCTTCTCACCCATATATTCCTCCCTAAACTGACTCCAGCCACGCCCTAATGGGAAAACCATAACCGCCATCCTTGGAGTGATTTTGATGATATTTCAACTAGGATATTCAAGGAATAACCAATTTTCATCCATTACATCCTCGTTTTCATTGTTTTTTCCTTATTGGATTTCTATCATTCCTTATGGTTATGTTATAGTAGGGTTTCCACTTACAAAAATTTTATTGTGTTGGTTTAGATATTTTGGGTTTATTATTGTCCTCTTGGGATATTTCTTGAATTATTATGTGTATTTAAATAATTATTTATTACTTTACATTTATTTATAAGGTTTATAAGTGTTAAAAGTTAGTTTTTTCAGAAAATACCATTTTTTATAAAAAATTATGTTTTCCTTTATTTATTATGGGTGTTATAATTTTTATAAACCATTTTATAGTAGTTTTAAAAGATAAATTATGATGATTTAGTTTATTAAATTGTATCATTTGTGTTTTGATAAGAAAAATGTTTTCTGAGGGAAAATTTTGTGTGCAAAAAAGGAAAATAATTATAATGGGTTGATGAAAGGCCCATTTGGAAATAGAAATTGATTTCATAATGGAATTTAATTTTTTTAAATGGGAAATGAAACATGGAAATTTGGGTATCTTATGGGGAATTATATCATTAAGTATATATTTTTTCTATAATGCACTAAATGAGAATATTAGACTTGTATGAAGGTCATGGTACTATGTTCTGGTGTCACCACACTTCTATACCAAAATATATACTCATCATTCGGCTCGATGTGCTGTAATGGTTGAGTGACACCAAACCACTAGGACAAGGCATGATCTCCTTTATTTTACGCACATAAAATTGGGTTCACTATTATATCACAAGTTAATATAATGGTTCTAGGGTTCCCATTAACTTATTTGACCTTAGGATCTCCTATGGTGAATATTCATTTTTTTATATTTATAGGATTAGCTAGGGATCATTGTTGATACTTGAAAAATTATTGGATCACCTGGGATAACCTCTTATGGAAAATTATTGAGGCATAATGACTATTTATAACAAAGGTATACCTCTTAATGATCAATGATGATACTTGATGACCATTGGATCACCTAGGTTTACGTCCTTAGGATCAATGATGATGCCTGATGACTATTGATCACTTAGGATTACCTCTTCATGATTAAAATTATTTATAATAATATAATATTACATAGTAATTCCTCCTATAAATTTTCATGGTCTTGATATTGGTAAAATTAGGTTTATGACATGATTAGAGACACACCAACCGAGACTAAAGTATGTTTGAGTTGAAATTTGTTTACATAGAAATTAGAGATCAAAAGTTGTTATTTATTCACAATTCCACAGTTTATTAATTTTCATTATATGCATATCACATGTAGACACTACATTTGCTGGTTAATGAAGGAATTTGTATGTGGTTTTATATTTAGTTGTTCTTACACCCTTCCCAAGCCACTATGAAACTTGGGTACTTGGGAAATCTTCACTAATTGAAGGTTTAGGTTGGGAAGATGAACAAAGAAGTTGGATTGAGAAGGATATATCAGATGGGATTGGGGATATTAATGTATTGAGGCTTGGGGATGGTATTATAGCCTCTTATACATTTTTTATTTTATCCATTTATATATTTGGTGGTCCTAATAGATAATCAGTGAGTTTGTATAACTATGTGCTAATTATATTTCATTTGATATAAAATTATTGTTTATTTTTTAGTTTTTTACTGTGGTTTATGTTATGAATTATATTTGTTTTATTATTATTTGTCATTACACACTTTGATAATTGGGTATAGTGTACCCACAGTTACACCCTAGATCCCCGATACTAGTTAGTAGCCTCTTGAATATAGGGAGGTGTACCTGAGGTACCAATAACATCACTGATATTGTCATTGGTGAGTGGATGAGGGCCAATAAATTTAAAAAACTAGTTCTAAATCTTCCATTTTATTGTTTAGAAAACATTATTAGGAATACATATTTTGAGAAAAAAAGATGATCCCTCTCTTGATAAATTTAGAAAACCAATAAATATATAATCACATCATAAATAGACATATACAATATCTTTTTCATCTTAAGATAAAACTACATACCAATAATTTATTCATTACAAACAAAGACAATATCATCAACATAGATAATAAAAATAAAATTACCACTTTACCTACTTTTAATTAGTGATTTTTATACACTATTCTATTATTGATTTTAGAAATATTCATGAATTAATCCACTTTCAAGTAGCATGCCTGTTGGAAATGATTTAATGGATATAGTTCCTTTTTAAATTATTTATTATACCCTTCACTTTCTATAAAAAGAATCAATTAGGTTTCTTAGTATACACTTCCTCTTAAAATTATCTATTTTGGAAGGATAAATTGATATCTAATTGAAACATCATGTATGTAATTTATTTCATAATAGAAATAAAAATTATAAATATCATAATCTTATAAATTGATGTAACAATCTCATTGAAATCATTTCTTTCCAACTGTTAATATCCTTTGAACACGTGTAATGATTTGTTTCTCAGCACCTCTCTATTTTCATTGAAATTTTTAGGAAACACCCACTTTGATTCAATGAAACTATTATTTTTTGTCTTTGGTAAAAACTCCCATGATTCATTATTATCAAACTAATCCAACTCCTATTTCATAGAATTTATCCACTCTTGATACTCTATATATTATTTCACATTCTTCATTTAAACCTAATAAAACATTGAGTGATGATATGTTGTACTCAAAATTATATAATTTTAATTTATCTATCATTGATCCCCAATAATATTCTAGACCTAAACTATCTTTCTTATCATTGGACAAGTAGAGAAATGTTGTTATTTATCACTGTAGCTATTTAAATATTCATTTTCAACCAGTACTTCATTTGAATTAGTATCATTTTAAAAAACATTATCATGATTATAAACCAATTATTCTTTAACAACATCATATTTGGAACATTACTCATGATTTTTTACTTTATTCATTGATATTTCTAAAACCTTTACATTTTCAATATCCACAATATTCTCTGTATCCTTGTTTTAATGACAATTCCCTATTGAATTTGAAAGATAACTGATGTTGATACCTTTGAACACTCTTTGTTAAAAATTCCTCAAATTTTATATTTTCACAATGAAAATACAAGGGATTCCAAATAAAATAAAATATTTCAATAATGGGATATTATTATAATAAGTATCTTATGAATTTATATCAGAATTATATTGGAATAAACAACCATTTTGAATTTGAATCACTATAATAATATCTTGCTTCCAAAAAAATTGAAACGTATTAGGCCTCACCAATATAAAGAAAACCATTTATAAAAAACTTATATTTTTACTTTTAGATTGGAAATTTTGTTATGTGTTATATAGTGTACTGAATTCATAGAAAATACCATGAATTTCAATTTATTATTTAAACTTTCCACATGGGTATTTAGTACTACTATCCATCTGAAATTTCTTTATATATAATTAATGACATTTTTCACTACTAATACTAAAATTCATAGAAAATTTAAACTGATATAACTTATGTTTAATAAATATAAATCATGAAATATGAGTGAAATAATCAAGAAATAAAATAAAATAATTATTTCTTTTTTTATAATCTCACAAACATCTAAATGAATGATCTTTAATTGGTGAGACATTTGAATATCCACATTCGTATATAAATAATTGACAGTATTCAAATTTTTATATTTTATATACATAAATTTATATCTTTATTTATCATGGGAACATCAATAAAATTATTTCATTCTTTTAAGGGTTCTCATATTATTTTAACAAATGTATCAAAGTGTTTGATGCCACAACCAATTTTTCTCCATCAAGCTAAAATGATATGAATTTTAAGCATCACCAACCTAATAAATTATTCATTGTACTCACAATAATCTCTCCAATAATAATTTATATTTTATTATATTAATGAAATATCATATTTTATAAATTTCCATTCATTTAATTTTCTAAATAGTTAAGAGACAGTAAAATAGTTTTGTTTCTACCCATCAATTAGTAGAGTGTTTGTTGAATTTAGCATAATTTTTTAATGACTGCAAACTAAATCCCTTTATTTAGAGTGACCCATAATTTAAAATAGTTAGTGAATCTAATTTTCACTTTCAATATATTTCAATATATTTGAATATCATATCTTAAGTGATGAACATCCACCATCCAATATCCATGGATATTTATTTTGAGATTCTTTGACTGATACTTCAACACTGAATGTATTCTTCTATCCTTTTTATTTCCTCTCATGAGAATATTGATAATTATAACTAACACTCATATGAATCTGTATTATAGTGATAAAATATTATTTAAAATGACATTTTTGTTCAGACATTCCACAAATTTCATTTAATGATTCAAATTTGTTTTCAACATTTAGTCTAAAATTTTCTATTTTCATATTAACCTTTCTACTTATTGTTTGATAAATCCCCCACAATACATAAAATAAATAAACTATAACCTCATGTAGATATTGATAATTGATCCAAAATATTCTTTATATTTTCCCAAATCTTATGTGGTACCACCTATAGACATAAAAAGAATACCCCACATTAACCAACTCATACTATCCAGAAGTAGACTTTTGTAGTTCTTTCGTGTTTTTCTATAAATATTGAATCTATTTTATAAACTAAAATTATGGTTGAATCCCAAAACTATATTATTCATCTAAAATTATTTATATTTTTTTTAGAATAACCATTTTCATTAGTTTTATTCTTAAACTTATCCTTCATATAAATTTCATATTCTTAAGAACTATTATGTTTTACCAAAATTTGACATTTACTACTTGTTTAATCTCATAAGCATTTTCAATAAACGTATTTGATATTGAAATAATTTTATGAATTGAATTTTTAAAATTTTACTTTATTTTTTTAATTTTTTCTCAACTTTACACACTTTTGGTTGAAAAATTTCGTTCTGTTTCTCCTTTTCTTTTCACATCTATTACATAGAAACATTTTGCATATTATATTCAGTGAGGAGATTCTTCAATTTTTTAATTTGTTTCTGAAACTCTGACTCCTTTACAGCAAGAATGTAATCACTATTTATAACCGATTTATATAGTTTATTTTAATTATAATTTCCCTAATCCAACCTTTAAATATTTGAAATAAATTCCTTGTGTTCTCTCTTTAGTATGAACTCAATTTGTGTTTTCACCTTTCTTCCATAATTTCTAGAATCATCATTGGTAATTTATTCTTCCATAAACTCTTATATTAGAATATTTTAACAAAATTATCCGGATTTTTTAGCTTCTTTATTAACATAACTATCTTTTTTTTCATTATTTGATAAGAAAGTTCTCTGTTCAAATTTGGTAAAATTATTTCCTTTCGCCTTTGAAGAAAAATTTGAATTATAAAATCCTAAATGTTTCTTATTTATGTAACTCCATAAATTTTAATACCTATATTCACTCTCTTAATATTGTTTAAATATTAAAAATTATCTTCAAACAATTTAGTATCTCTATAATTAAAGCACATGTGGGGTAATTTTAACAAATATTGGCCTTTTCCCTCTTCTCACAGTTCTTGAAATGAATGTTTTTTTTCAAATTTTATCTCAACATAATCTTATACATTATAATCATCTTTTATAATAATAAAATCCTACACACTATTGTATTTATTTTAATATTTAATGGATATTTTCATATCATCCCTTGTCTCATTCGTGAAAGAGCCACATTTTTCATTTAATAAGAAATTAATAAACTATAGAAATCATCTAAAGGAAGTCATTGGGTTCACAGTTGTAATGCCCCAGAACCAAGAAATATATAATTACTTGAATTTTAATGAATAATGTATAATTTTATAAACCGGATAACATTTTTGGTCTAGATATTAAGATAATTAAAATATCATTAGTATATAATAACTAATTTTCCTTTCAAATAGGATTTTTGTTCTTTAATATAATCTCTTCAATTGCAACCCCTATACACTAAGAGGTAAAAAATTATTATAAAAACAATTCTCCCCCACATCCTGAAATCATATTAAGATCATTTAAAAAACCTTAAGGCTACCCAAATAGCTTCATAAGTGGTTTTATATGATAGAAAAATGATAATGATTTTAAAATACTTTGAAACATCTGAATAATGTTTCCAATAATACAAAATGAATTGAACTAATTAAAAAATTAATATATATATAAAATTACAAGTAAATTCCCAATGTTATTTCATTTATCAACTTTTATAAACCAATATAATTAAAATAAATTTCTTAAAAACCTTATTTTTGGAATCATGGAAAACCAAGAAAAACATATTCCTCAAAAATATAAATCCTTAAGTCCTTATATGGTCATAAAATTTTCTTAAAATTCAGAAATTTTATTTGTATGATATCAAAATATCTTCTTAAGAAATAAAAAACCAAGATTTCATAAAATCCAATGATTTATAGATATTGAAACATGTTTTAAGAAAATAAAACTCTTTGACGCAATCCTTGGACATCGCCATCCTTTCTTTGGAATCCCTCAGTAAGTTATTTTAAATAAAATTATTAATGGAATAACCTAAGGATTATTAATTTTATATCATAATAATATGTCAAATATATTTTCCCATAAAATATAACATATTGATATTAAGCTCACTACCCATTCACTGCCCCTGGGTTTAAATGAGATAAAAACAATAACCAGTGAATTGGAGGGTTGTATGATTTTAGGCCCACCAATCAAATAATAGACTATGTCCATTAGTGTTCTGGGTTTACTACCCATCCCCTACAATCATCTTATAATTTCACATACTATCCATTGAGAAACACTTATTATCATGCTATTCTCATCATAAACTCCATAAAAACAGTATTTTATGATATTTAATCATAAGTATTTTAAAATAAACTCTAAAAGGGAAATTATTTCAATTAATGTATATTTTTTTCATGTTAGCTCAAGAAAAGAATACATTATTTAAATAAATAAATTAATACATAAAAAAACGTTTTGAATAAAACTAACCAATGGTCCATATAAGCCTTCAATAAAATCATCATTAAACTAACCCATGAAGTGAAATTATTTTTGAAGGAAATATAGTTTGTCAATGAATGTACCTGGAAAGAGAACCTTTTGAAATGTAATTTGTTAAACATAAATGATAATTTTGATTAGACATAAAAACCACCACCTTATATTCTAGAGGGGATCTGATTCTACCCTTACAATTACCCTCCTCGATGATAAACCATAATCTCACTCTCTCCCTCACACTATTTTTTAGAAACTAAAATCTAATGTAAAAATGGGTCACATATAGGATAAGGATTGATCTTTTCCAAAAAATGTTCTTATACCATGTAAAGAAATTCCTAACATTTATAAACAGACCTAGGAAATACTACCGAAGTATGAAAACTATATATTTTTTATATAAACTCATTTTCTATAAATTCAACATTTATCTATATATTTATTACATTTATCAATTTTTATTACTATATTTTAAGATGATATAATTAGAATTTATTATATATTTTCATTAAAAATTGGTTATTTAATAATATGAGTCGAAGAATCCTTACCTTGTAAATATTTTATATGGTTAGATTCAGCCACACCATGATCTATTTTGCAAAAAAATTTATTGTCACCCTATAAAATAATCTAATTTCTGACTCGGTTTATTAATGAAGAATTAATTTTTAATCTATTTTTATATTAGTTGATAATCCCTTGTTGAAACTGCATGAAATACATTAATTTTATGGTTATTTTTACACACACACACACAGACAATTATTATCAAGAAAAAATCCCACATTTTTCAACTATTCCAATGGCATGAGATCCCCATTGAGATCCCCATAAAATATTTTAATACCCACTAATACTATATCCTTCCAACCACTAAGATTCATGGGACCATGAGTTTCATGTGCCATTACAAGTTACAGGGCATCGAATTAGTATGAATGACACACTGAAGATCAAGGAAGAAAAATATAGGAGATGACATCATTCAAAATGAATAAAAAACTCATATTTAAAATAGTGTGAACAACACTCTTGTTGTGACCTCGCATCATCCTTTTAATACAAATATCACTTCCTTATATATTAGGATATAGTACGACTATATTGAGAGAATCCATGGTACGGAATAGAATACCCTGATAGTCCTCTATAATGACCCACAAGGTGGTATTTACCACCCACTATTAACTGATGCACTGACCCACACTCATTTTCCTAAGATAAAACCAACTAACCCATACCTCCCCATAGATAGATGGATGAGAATGAGCATTTCTTCTACTTTTTAGAAGATGGGATTTCTTCAAAGGCTTTCCTAATAGTGGAAAATTATTATTTTTATAAATAATCTTCTGTTAATTCACACACTCCTTTGCTAAGAAAAATTCTTTTATCAAAATATTTTATTTTGGTATTTTTTTAATAATTAAATTCAGTTTTTTATGAAAGCATTCATATTTATAATTCTTATAATACCTTTATTTCATTTCATTATTATTTATTTATGAAACACTCATATACTTTATTCTTTAATAAAATATTATCTATATATTAAATATTCTTACATATATATATTGATATCAAGTCTATTACACATTTAATATAATTTTTAATTTAGTATAATTATTATTATATTCATTTAAAATTAATATTTTACATAGAATAATGAATATTGTATTCCCATTTTCAATTATCTTTTTATATATATAAATATAAATCAATATAGTCTTATTATAATGATCTTATTATGTATATTTAATTCCAAATAATATTCCATGATAAGTATTATATTACTATTAAAATTTATTGTTAAATATATTTAATTCAAATTAATATAATCTACTTATAATGATACTCATTTCAAATTTATATTTTACTTACCAAAAAATATATATTTCTCATTAAAAGTTATATTACTAAAAACATTATATATATCATTTATCATCTTATAATAAAAAATCATTTATAATTAATTTCTTTAATATAATACCTATAAAAATACTCAACTATATGATATTATTTTTAATATATTAAAAATATAATTAACATATTACTTTTATAATATATTTTTAAAATTGATTAATCTTATATCTTATTATTTATTTGAAAATGACCCATAATGATTTCCCCAATGATTTTATCTTCTAGATAATATCACACACACCTAGAATGGTCATGCCCACTTTCTTTAAATACATAAACATTATCCTCACTTAATTGAAATGAATTCTTTTCCTACATTTATGCTTATCTATATTTTCTTTATAGCAGTATTCAGTGAATCTATATTCATGTTTGATCATGATGGTTGACTCTCCCATACTGTCTTCTAATTTTTACTACCCTTTATTGTCATCTTTTTAATTATCACAAACTATGAAACACTGTATTTTCATAGCCATATTTAGTTATGATAGTGTAATATTTTTATTACATTTTATAATGATTATATAGAAAAGGGTATAATTATAATAAAGAATATTTCATGAAAATAAATATCACAGTTTTATTTAATTGTGAAATGAGCCATTAAAAAAATATTTATTTAAAAGAAAATTTCTTCTAAAAAACTCAGGGTGTCACATTTTATCCAAATAAATGAACAATACATTATAATTCTAATACTTTATATTGAATAAGGAAAATGATAAATAAAACTTTTAGAAAAATATGTATATTTTTATTCCATAATGATCATCCCCTAAAAAATAATAACATTCTATTAATCTTAATGTGGTTGTAGTTTTCAATATAAATAATATATATAATGTAAGAATACATGTACCAGGGTATTCCCCGATGTCTATTGATGTATAGTTTGTAGAGGGTGTGGGTATATGTAGTTAAACAATGTTTCATGGAATTTATAAAATCTTTAACTTCTTTCTAGTATATACATCTTGTTAAAATTTGATTGAATTTATAAAAACAATGATATATTATTAAAAAAGAATTATATCTAATATATATTTTAATAAAAACTAATTTTTTTTTTATAAAATTAATTTATAAAATTAATTTTGAAAATATTAAATTATACGATTTGAAAATATTAGATATTTTTAAAAAATTCCTAAGTTAAAGCCATATATATAGGCTTCATGAAATTTTCCCTCTTACATAGGTATCTTAAAATTATTATGTGATTCATACTCTCATGATAATGTGAAATATTTAAAAATTAATTAATGCTACCTCCCTTGTGAGGAGAGATAAGAGAGTTGGGCTCTTAGAATTTGATCACATAAAATACAAGACCCTTGTTGATTATCGGGTATGAAGGATGTTTTTTTTGTAAAGGATTATTGAATATTGGAGAAGGTTTAAAAACTATGTTAGATCAACTTGTAAATAAAAATTGAATGTTTTTCATCGGGAAGGGATATAATATTTGTTCGAGTTCTTCCTCCTTCCATATTTATACTAGGTCATAATATTACAATGTTAAATCATAGAATTGAAATTATCTACAACAATAAAGATTTTATACTTCCTAAATTATCATGAAAAAAAATCTTTTCCACTTTTATATTTAATTAATTTTTGGTATAATAAGTATCACCATGGAAAACATATACTTTAAAATTACACAATACTACTTCAAAATATAACCATTAAACCCATATTAAGCCTATATAATTCTTATTTAGAGCATAAGGTTTCTTTAAAATCTAAATAAACATTATCTTAATAATCACCTTATAAAATACTCAAAAAGCCTAAATGGGGAGTTTTTAACCCTTAAATCATCCATAATTAATGAAATCCTAATCTATAAAGTTATGTAATCCATAATTTGATTATATATATAATTCCACACTTCCTAGACTTGTATTATTACATGTATTTCATTGAAAAATTTTCATTTTACAAACATGATATCCTTTTATGTATTTATATGTAGAGAATTTGAACTTCAATTATATAAAAAACACAATTTTCCTATCAAATTGGATTTTTTATTTTAATTAAATCCCATCACTTACTATACCTTATCCTGAACAATATAATATTTTATTCTATAACAAATGCTCACAAATATACAAAAATTCTTTGAAAAACATTTAAAAAACACGTGGTGAGAAAAAATGTCTGTATAAGTGGTTTTAAAGGATGAAAACATTTGTTACACATTTTTAAATATTTTTAAACTTGTTATAAATGATTCTTATAATAAAAAATAGTTTCATTATAATAAAAAATTAAATTAAAAATAAAATTTCCTTTAAATATAAAAATGGTTTTACATAAATATACATTCTTAAACCAATATAAGGGAAATGTTTTAATAAAATATATTTATGAAATATTGTAAAGCTAATAGAAACCTATTATTGAAAAGAAACCATTTAGTCTTTATAATATCTTGAAAAAATCATCAAATTCAAAATTTTTATTTTTTGAAAGTATTATAATAACTTCTTAATAAATAAAGATTCTTTATTTCCTAAAATCCAATGTGTTTTAAATATTTAAACTCATAACGAGCGTAAATATATATTTAAGGTAATATCGAGATATTTTAATGCATTAATTTGAATAGATTAACTGTTTATTTCAAACAACAATCATACCATAATCCCATAAATTTAGCTAATTCCATTTTTTAATCATAGGTCAAGGATATATCCTAATATAACATAACATATTGTTCTTAGACCCCTTACCCATAAAATATTCATGAATGTTCATGAGATAAAAATAATACCCAATACATTGGAGGGAAATATTATTCTTGAACCACCTGTCACATAGTGGAAAAAAACCCAAAAGGGGTTTAGGATTACCCACCACCCATAAAATTGTCCTATAATTTAAAAGTAATATCCATTAAAAAAGGATTAGTATCTTGTTATTATAATCATAAAATCCATTAAAAAAATATTTCTAGATTTCTAAACAAAATTATTTAAAAATCTATCCCAAAAATTAAAATTATTTCAATTAATTCATATTTTGTTTCTTGAAAACTAATCAAATAATAAATCAGTGAAATATATAAATTATGATAGATAATAATGGGTTTGAATAAAAAAAATCAATAAAAACCTCCATTAAAACAATCATTAGTCTAACCTATGAAGTGAATTTATTTTGAAGGAAATATAGTTTTCCGATAAAGTATAGGGGAGGAGAATATTGGGAAATGAGATTCCTTAAATATAAATGATAATTTGGAATATAGATAATATCTTTCACCTTATATTTTAGAGTAGATATGGTTCACCCCATATAATTCCCATAATTGATGATGAAACATCAATGTTCACTCACTTCATTACTTAGTTTTTCTAGAAACTACAATATAAGGTAGAAATCAGTGATAAATAAGCTAAAGATAGATCCGAGACCACATATGTTAGTATACCAAGAAAAACAAGGATTTAGTTTTATAAATAGACCATGGATATACTTTAACGGTTGGAAAACTATTTATGTTTTTAATATAACCCAATTTCATGAAGAGAATATAGATATATAAATTTTATCTATTTTTAATTACTTGATTTTAAGATAAACTTATTACAATTTCTTATAAAGTTTTATTTTTAATGTATAATTCATTAATATCTGTTGAATAAACCTAGAATTATATATGTGATTTTTGGATTGACTCAACCATGCCATAGATTATTTCTGTATTGTCTTCCCAATCACCCTATAAAATAATCCAACTCTGAACTAGTTTTATTAATTAAGGATTAGTTTTTTGTATACCGAAATGTTAGGGCAGATCCCTTTTTGTTAAGAAGAAAAGGGAAAAAATTGAGGCTGAACAGGGTCATAGAAGCAACATGCCCTCATTCCAAGAAGATTAAAAAAAATAAAAAATCATAGCCACAGTAGGCAGCATCATAATCATCATCCCAATCAGACTCATAATCAAAAAGACCATGGGACCGGGTAACCATAGTTGTATTCTGATGTGAGTTGTCTTTCCTCGGTCTTTATTTATTAGTAGGAACAGGGTGGAACCCTTCATTATTCACAACCACTTTTCCTTTGGATAATGTCTAATTATAAGTTAAATTTCTTGGGGAATCATCCTCAACATCATCCCACTTCCCATGGATGCCCTGTGTCTCCCTTAATTTGGTAATTTCCTCCTGAAACTTTGAAACGACACTTGTATTTTGTTTCCCCTCGATTGCAGGACCAATGTCATGCTGCTATATTCCTGAGATCATGCTGCCCTCAACACCCTACTCAGGAACTAACACCAGGGCCAAAACTGGCTCAGATCCAGTCAAGTCAGTCCTACCTTCCCCGGCATGCATAGGCAAGCTTGATTCAGCCTTTTGAACCACCTGAGACCCATGTTCCAATTCACAAGGAATATCTTCCACTGCTTATGGAACACCAACATCAGTAAATATTTTTTCATTTCCAGCACCACTATTATGCAATTTATGCTTCTTCAGCTTCTTTTTACAAGAGGCAGCATGGTTCCCTTTTTGCGAGAAAGAAGAGCATATAATGTTTCTGCAACACTTATCTTTGACATGACCAATTAATTTACATTCTAAGCAGAAATATGGTAATCTCTCATAGTCAATTGTTTGGGCGATGTCGTCATCCATTACAAAAAAAAACAATATTATGAATCAGACAAGAACTTAGATCAACTTCAACTAGGACCCTGGCATAATGACCAAACTTCACATCATCAGTGGTCTTATCCATTTTGATTTGAATTCCCACAATAGAGGAAATGTCAAAAGAATCTTATGATGCCAAAAAATTTATTGAAGACCAAAAATTTTAATCCAAACACGAGCCCTGGTATTTTTTACTGAGAAAGGATTGAAACTAAAACCCTATTCTTGAAAACAAATCATACCTGGCTTTAGCACAACTGATCCAATCCCCCATGCACATCGTTTCAGATCCTAGGATGGAAAAATAATTTGAAATAATCCTCTACCCATGGATATGCATCACCAAATTAGTTTTTTGTATACTTTGATAACAATTGACACCCACATGTGGCAACTACATGGTGGGCTTTTATTCGATGGTTATAGATAGACACACACAAACACACAAATAAATTATTATTAAGAAACAATAAAACATTTTCCATCCACCTTTATGATATGTGATCCCAATGTATATCATACTATAATATTATAATACCCACTAATCCTATATCATTTCAACCAATGAGATGAATGAGATTTAGTGTTTCATGAGAAAACATGAGTTGCAGGATGAGAGATCTATCTGAACAATACACTGGAGATCGGGGAAGGTAAATACAAGAGATAATTTATTTTAAAATGAATCCCAAACATGTATTTTCATTGGTTTAAATATTATCAATGTCATGATCAAACATTAACATTTCAATCAAAAGTTCAGTTCCTTATATATTACGATGCGCTAGGAAAAACTGATAAAATCGAAGTCTAGAGCCGTTCCTCCCCAACGGTCTACTGTGATGACCCACACTGTAGTGCATAGAACCCAACTTTAACAAATGTGTCGACCCACACTCATTTTACCATGCTAACACTGATTAAACCATCCCACACTACTAAAGTTATACCAAGGTTGCAGTGGTCCACTTCCACATAGTGGCTAGAAGTCACCCTTTTGTTGGCATAAGTGTGACCATTTTTTTAATTAATAAGAATATATATTTCAAATACTCATTTACTAAAAAAATTTAAACTTTCAAAATCTTTTATTTAGTTATCTGTTTAATAATTAAATCTAGTTATATATAAAAGAATTCAGTTTTATATTTTCTATAACCCATTTATTTCTTTTCGTTAATAATAAATAATTAAATTCTACTTTTTGTTATTCTTTATGAACATATTTTATATATTTTAAATATTCATAGATATATATTGATATTGAATATATTCCACTTCTCATATAATTTTTAATTTATTACAATTTTTATTATATTTATTTTAAAATAATAATTTAGATACCATAATAATTATTATATTTCCATTAACAATTAAAGTTAATTATATAAATTTTTTTAAAATATTTTAATTTCCATAATATAAATATTTAATTCAAATTAATTTACCAGAATAAATATTATATTACTATGAAAATTTATAATTAAAAATATTTAATTCAACTTAATAAAATATACTTATAGATATATTGATTTAAAATTAATATTTTATTTAGCAAAATCTCTATAATTCTCAATAAAAGTTATTTTATAATAAAAACAAATATTTATAAGTTATCATCAAATAATTTCAAATCATTAATAATTTATTTCATTAACATATTAACAATGAAATTACTAATCTATATAATGTTTTTAGACTATAATATAAAGAAATTTAAAGTATTAATTTGATAATATAAATATTTTAAATTTTTTAGTCTCATATCTTATCCCATATCCATAATGATCCTATATCAATTTCCACAAACATCTATGTCATCTATATAATGATCACCACAATAAATTATAATTTTCTCTACCATGAAACACCTACACATCATACTCTCATGATTTACTTGCAAAATTATTCATATATTATAAATTGTTTTTCTTTTCTCTATAGTCATCTTCAACACGGTTAACTTATTCGCTGATCATGGGGATCCGTTCTACAATATTGACGTTTCTTTTTTAATATCTTTTTTATCCTCTTTTAATTGTTCTCATAATGTATAAAATTTTATTTTAATATCCATATGTCATTGTGACAATGTAATATTTTTTTAATTTCATTTTTAGTATTTATATTAAAAATAAATTTATTTTTTTTTACAAGAAACTTATTGATAAAATACATCATTTTTTTATTTAGTTGTGAAACAAGCCATTAAATAGATATTTATTTAAAAAAAATTCATTCTAAAAAAATCTAGGTATTACAATGATCTTCAAGTGTTGATATATTTACACTAAAGAAAACCATAAAGATACATAATATCTTCTTGAAAACCATAGAATCTTAAATATTCTCACCAAAACCTCCAATGGTGCTAACTACTTCTTTAAACTTATAAAATAATTTATCCACTATTTCTTCCTTATTCATATTAAGATCTTCGGACTTCAATATCAATATTTATAGCATAACATTCTTCATATTCACATTACATTCATAGATATTTTCTAATTTATACCCAATTATATTTTCTATATTCATGCCAATAACCTTTTAGAAAATCTTTTTCTAAAATAGATTATAATATGGAGTTCTGAGAATGAAATTCATTAACCAGATTCCTTCCTTCTAATTCCATCATCATAACACCTTTCGAACAAGTAGAGAAAACATCAATGGAATCCTCTTATACATATTCATTGAATGATGCAAGATATAAGAGCATCAGATATTGCCAAATATATTAATCATTCCCATTGAACATGATAAACAACTTATTGTTCACCAAAGTAATGCTTTCTATGATCATAATAGAAATACAGATCTTAGAAATTCAAAAATAGAAGAACACTATATCTTGAAACTAGAAACATATAATCATAATTGAGGGAAACCTATATGATTTAATAACAATTGAAATGGCCCCAACATATAGTGAGAATTTAGAGGGGGGTGAATCTATGATTTCATATATTTATATATTTACCCTTCAAAAAACCATTGAAGCATTTTAAGGTACATGAAAATATCATTTAATATATAACACACACAATTCAAGGCATACAAAAACAAGCACACTATATTCTTACATGCTTCACTACTCAAACTGAGCAGAAACATTCTTGACATGATTCTATAAAACTAATGATCACAAATTCCACTAGAATAAAATTTTTTATTATAAATGTGGAGGGATTATCCTTACACTAATTATACATATTGATTATTTATACCTATGTATAGTGAACCCCAAAAAATTGAAAAATAGAATATGATATTTTCAAAATAATAAAAAGAAAAATATGAGATAAACTTCTATAATGTTTTTATTATATTTTTTATCATATTATTCTTCCATACACTCTTCAACTTCCACAAAACCAAGGACTCGTCACTATTTACTTCTTATAAATACATCCTTTATAAATACTCTCCTTAATTTTTATTTCACAACAGTAAGTCTATCACAATATTTTTTTTGAATTTCAAATTTTAATTCTGTGATTAAACATCCTTCAAGAACTATTTATTACTATTTATCTTTCAGATCTATCGTGACATTATATCCACCCTTGGATATAGTTAGAATATTTAAAAGTTCGAGTTAGTGTAGGAAATGAATCACAAAATGATCCACATAATAAAAAAATATAATTATAGACAATAAAATAAGTTATTACATGAATTAAATAGCTGTGGAATAATCTACTAGTTTTACTTTAACTTGTTATAAATATTCTTCTCCCTTTATAGTGAGATCAATTATTTTATGGTGTGAATTTACTCCGGTTTTCTCAAGGTCTGAATGATTATGGTTTGATATCATATGTTGTGATGAAATGTGTTTAGCCACTGAAAAAAATAACAGAGATTAAGTACCATGGATTCTCATCATAGAACAAGACTACTCTCGAATCCACACATCATCTAATAATGTGGTGTGGGATACATCGTTGTGGATAAATTCTATCTCAATTCATAGTTTTATGTATAAGCGTTATTCATTAGTAGATTTCAATACAACATGATAATCATCATCATATCACAATCCTTATAACTCCTTAAAACAGAAAAATATGAAAAAAAAATATTTTACATCATGACTTGGTCACTATGGTCAGATATACTTGTTAAAAACATTTTTAGATTTAATTATTGTATCACATAATGAACCGTTTTGTTGCATTGTGATTTTGAATTCATTTAGAATCTATTATTCTTACTTAGACTCAATAAAGATGTGATCCCATTTATTAAATGGCGACTTCCTCTTCCTTCAGTAGCCTTTAATATGCTATTACTTTATTATGGAATGATTCATAATTTTATTGATACCATAGTAAGATGATCAGAACTTTCATGATATAACCAGACTCAGCCTCTCCAAATATGAATCTTACATAGAGTCTATCATAGTAGGGATAACATTTAGAATAGTTAACTGAAATTATAATTAATCATATATAGAGTTATTCATTATGTGGCTATGCATTTTGTGTTATAATTTTAATATGATGTTCTAAAATATCTTCCAAATACCAATATATAAATTCCAGAAATCTTCCTTCAATTTTTATAATACCTAATAGTTTTCACCTCAAAAAAAATTAAATTTTATGTAATTTGAAACATTATTTATGTTTTTAAAAAACAAATTCAATGAAAAAAATTATATCTTCTAATTTTTTTCTTGACATATTCTCCCTAGTGAAGCATATAAATTATTGTTATTTTTTCTTCTTTAATACTTGATATTTATCTAACTACCTTTGGATCTCAAAAAATTACCCAAGGTTAGAACATATCCCTTTATAATCTATTTTATATAACATATGAAAGTTGTCTATGTGGTGAATTTGACATCACCATTCCAAAGGGGGATCCCTCGGTATCATATGAACCTGTTACTGATTTCCATGAAAGGTTTGTGGTAAGTCAAATACTCATGGTATCAATCATTGCATATGAAAAGGTAAGGATCAATGATAACTAGAACAATTTTTTATGGTTGGTTTAATTCCATAAATGAAAATTATTTGTGATGGAAATGAAATTTAATGATAAATTATGGTTGGGTCTATGATAGGTGATCCAAAAATTTCTATATATCACATAGAAATCTAAATCAAGCCACACATAGTTATTAATTGGGGGGGGGTAGCTTTATCATAGTATATTTCCTAGAAAGGAATACTCAAATGAATTATTGAGCCCATGAAATTAGATGGAAGTGGAATAATAGTTAGATTTATTGCAATGTTTGTGATAGAAGATTTATACATAACTACATATCCTATTGGAATAAGAATCAAGCCACATATAGTTCTTGAAGAAATGTCTTTGTGTACATCTGGTTCATGAAAAAGAAAGTACATAAGGTGTTTATCAAAGTATAGGGCTATTGGAGGAGACTTGAGATATTTTTTTTGTCTAAATCATATGATTGACTGAGGGGTTTAAATTCAAGGCTGAGATTACTATAGGAAAACAAGGTGTCATTATGTATCCCATAGAAATAGGAATAAATCCACACAATTATTAGAATAATTGCATGTAATAGATTTGGTTCATTTTTAAAAAATAATTGGATGGATTGAATTGGTTTTCTAGTGGGAGTGTAAAAATGAAAGGAATTAATATGAGTCAGAACACTAGGGTGGAATATCGGGGAAGGTGAATGGAAAATTTATATCCGAGTCAAAGATAACTAATTGAGATGTCATAATGCATTTTGTGGGAACGTGAATCCTGACACATATAGTTTAAGAAATGATATACATTTATCTTAATATATTTCTACTAATGGAAACCTAATATGGATAGGGAGATCAAAAAATAGGAACTCTTATGTTGATTATTATCTCACATAAGGAAATTAGGTTGTATGGAATATACCATGTGATGAAATTTAAGGATCTTACAGGATAAAACACCAATGAGGTAGATTTATTGTTAGACAATGAGTACAAATCACTATAGAGTTTATGGTCATGAAATGAGGACCATGTTTCATATAGTTTAGAGTCATGAAACAAGGAATAGAGGAAAACAATGTGATATTATGAAAATCATTTTTTTAAGAAACCTCACATTGGTAGGAGGCATGATACATTATAAATCTATCATGATCATGGGATGTGATCCATTATAATATAAATTATGTATGATATAAGGTAATTCAAATTTCTATTCCAAATTTTAGAGGTTTTTCGCAATAATTAGAATCTGTTAAGCTAAAAAAATCTCAATTAGACAAACAAGAAGTGACATATCATTTTATTAAATGATTATTCTAGTTTATTTTGATGATCTTATAGGTTGTGTAATTCCTATTAACATTTATCATAAAGATATTCCAATTAATTAAGCTGAATTTGTGACCATTCATCTATAACCATCTAATTATACATAGATGTATGGATTGAAGGAAAAATGAACTTCAATGTGCAAATTTTCCATTACCCCATGAACAAAAAAATATGGGTTTACATTCATAAAAGATGAGTGGATGTAAAATTAGCACATAAATAAATCAATTGTTTTTAATAACCCATATGTTTATCTTTTTCGACCATTTTCTTATAAATATCAGAAAAATCCTTTTTTAATACCTATATGTATCCATTCCCAACAATATGTTCATGGGATGAATTATTAGACTGGGCTCTTTATTCTAGATAAAATATCTTTGATTCAAACAAAAATAAGTCAGTGTCATTATTTGTAATAATTTTGGAAGGATCTCTAAATATTTTAATGATATTGGAATTAAAAAAATTGATCATAACCTTTTGACAACATCTTTTAATGGTATAACTTTGGATCATTTTAAGAGGAATTCATTCGAATTAATGATGGATTTGAACTATTTGATAATGGTTGGAGGGTTTGTAATCAGAACATATATCCACTATAAGGAGTGAAAAAAGTATTTATACATGTTCAATAGATTTTATGGTTGATTAATGAATTTTCAATTTATTTTAAATTGATGAAACATTTTTTTGAACTATATAAAATCATTCATCATAGATAGACAGATATTACCATGTCTCAAATTTAACATAGGATCTTTCTCCAAATTTTATTTACACTGTTGTTGAAAACATGTACTTACTACATGAATATGACAATTTATTCCCCTTTGATGCCCTATGAGAATAATCCCATCAAATTATAATTTAAAACAGACTTTTTGAGTGTTTTATCCATCCTTAAAAATGAAATTCACTTGTTATTAATAGATCTATTTGTTTCCATATCTGTTTTATGAATGTTTCCATCTTTATAGGTACTCAACTATGTGAAACATCCTGTTCATACCCTACATAAATTGGTTTCCACAAGGAATATTCTTGAGCTAGAATGATGTTTGTCCCATTGATTGCTTACATATCCTTATAGGTAAATGTAAATTCAACTATTCATTGAATAATATATATGGTCGTCTCATCATATTATGTGTCAGTGAGTGTGGTAGAGTGATAAGAAAATCATTCTACTTGATTATTTTATGATTATGGTATGTGATAAAATATTAGTTTCTAGGGAAGTCATTTGATGGAATCTCATATATAGTCAATCAAGGGTCTCAACTCCACTTTATTGGGGGAATATTCCCCACTGATTTACATGATTAAAAGTTCTATATTGCATTTATAATTCAATCAAGAAACTAGTATCTATGAGTCTATATCCAAACCAATGATTTTTAGATATTTTTACTTAATTTAAGTACATCCTTCAAATAGGATGAAAGATAAGGAAAAAATTTCTTTCAATTTAGAAAAGGGCACGATCCCGAAATTTGACTCGATTTAGTTTTGGGATTTTTTTCTACTCCCAATAAAACTTCAAGAAGAACCATGAGAGTATATTTATTATGTAAAATAAGTTTTACATAGATAAAAAACCTATTCATTAAAGATATATTTCTGAAATGGTGATCTCTCTAGAGAAGGGTGTACTGCTGGGAAGTTAACCAATGCTTGTAATTTGATTGAAAATTGTGATACAAAATGGATTAATAATTGGTAAAGATTTGTAGATCATCCTACCATTATCACAATAAAAATGGGATGAACAAGGATATATTTGAGTGGATTCACATGATTCAATATGTATATGTTATGAATAAGAAAATTGTTGTTTATCTTTATTATTGTAAGGATAAATGTTACAACCTAAGATTTTGGACCCTTTAAGTTTATAATTTTTCAATATCATGTATCCAAACCAACACTAAACTAATGAAACACCCATATTCTAAAAACAATAAAATAATTAAAATAAATGAATAATATAATCATTATATGATAAAAATATATTTTTAAATTAATATAATTTGATATTTTTTTCATAGATTACTATTTTAAAAAAGGGTGGATTATGAAGAATGTCTTAAAAAAGGTATTGTATTCTAACTTAATAAATTAAATCGATCATATTTAAAAGATTATTATATATTTTTTATATTCAAAAAATAATATTTAAATATTCCATTACAAATAAATTTATATGAAACAATATTGAATACACTAGACAATTAAAAGTGACATTTTTTAGACAAAATCTGATTTTATTTATATAATATATTTTCATTTAAAAGATAAAATTTTTAATTAAATAAATTTAATTTTAAAAAACTAACCTCATTTATAGATGAAAAATTTAAATATTATCTTATAATTAATTTATTATATTTTTAAAAAATAATTAATTTTTCAGTTTAATTATGAAAAATATAAACTTTTGAAAAAACTGTAACTTTTATGACATTATAAAAATTCCAGAATGACTTAAGATTTTTTGAATCATCTTTCATATTAATTTTTTTAAAATTATTAATTATTATTAATCATTTAAAATTAAAATTTTGTATTTATGAAACACTTGTAAATCATTTTGAAATCTGAAGTATTATTTCAAACTAAAATATATTTTTATGCACTTACAATAAAAACTAGACCACAACACCTTTAAAAATAAAAAATAAAAAAATTGATTTAATATTTAGGATAAAAATTCCCTTATTATTTGATAATTTAAATTTAATTTTTATTCATAAAAATGATGTTTCTATGATCAATGTTAATTACAGTGATGATAGTGAAACTATCATTTTTTACAGAACTATTTTATTAAAATTGTGTTATTTTTATGAAATAATTTTAATTAATATATATCAAATAATGTGTCAAATAGGAATTTTTAAATAAATAAATAAATATATTATCCTATATTTAATTATTAATCATCACTAAATACTGTTAACAATAATTAATAAATAAGAATTCATTTTTCTATACATTTGTTTCTATGCATTATCAATTTTAATTTGAAAGTTATTTTTATAATATTTAGAATTTGAAATTGATTAAATATATGATAGACTTTTGTTTAACACACACTAATTTTTTAATGGGTTTTATCTTATATTTTGTGTAAAACATATAGTGCTTTGATAAAAACTAGTGACCAAGGTAAAAACCAAAATAGTAAAGTGTAAAATCTAAAGGAAAATGGCTCAAAACATTTTTAAAACATGTGTGTAAATTATTGGCCGAGGAATTCATGAAACAAAAATCACACCACAGACTAATATTACTCATTATTTTTAAACACTGAACCATGAACTGTTTCATTCCATTATTGAGAAATAATTTGTGTTCTCAAAAGTTCCAATTTCTTCACTTATGAATGGGGATCACTTACACCAATTAAATGCTCCACTTTAGTAATGTAATTTCCTTAAACCACTAATTTTTTTTAATTGAATATAATTAAATTAAATTTCATAAATCCCCTAGTCACATGAAGTTATCCTAAGTCTGTTAAATCTAAGGTGTTCATCAGGAGGATGTTTTAGGTATCAGTGTATTTTTTACATTCCCCTTACCTTTTCTTCTTAATATTTCTATTCCAAAACATTAATAATAATAGTAACATAATGAACATAGAATCATTATTACACAAAATTATTATTATATTAATGGAAAAAAATTTACTTATTTCTTCCCATCCATAGAGTAAAACAAAAGAACACTGATTATACATTTTTGCGGACTACTACATACTCAAAATGAGTTCTACCCTTTTCGAACAATTCCTTTCATCACTATCCACAAGGATAGAATTGAATAATCAATGTTATATATATAATATAATTATAATAATTAATAGTGAAATTATAATACACCTTCATTACATTTAATTAGTTATGAAATGAAAACATTACGCATGTTTTGTGCGGACTACCGCCTCCATAAAGTAACGCTTTTTATTATTCATCATGATTTTAATTATTATCTTGAACACATAAAATATGATTTAATAAATTAAAAATATAAATAAAATCATTATTATTATTTTATAATTATTTTACACACTTCCTTAACCATTCTTTCCCAACTATTTAACGCTTGTTCTTATTTGAGGCGGTTTAATAACCTGTATGAATGACACTATAAAAATATATCGTAGACAAATATGAGAACATAAATAATAAAATAAGTAAGAAAATAATTATTATTTTTATGAATCTAAAATTTATATATGATTAATTTAACTTATTATTAAAATATCATCATTGATCTCTAGAAAAACTAAAATAAGCTGACACCAATTCAATATTCAGACAAAATAACAAACATAATAAAATTTTATAATATTTAAATAGAATATAATAATAAACAAACACTATTAAATGAAATATATATGAATAAGGATCCTAATAACAAATATAATTAACTTAATTTGATAATTTAAAAGGTATGCACATGCGCGGAGTGAATTTTGACTGGGTACGAGTTTCTTATCTCATTTTTTAATCCCTTGAGACATAACTCTTATTATACACAATGTTTTATTTATAACTGTATCTAATAACCATTTAATTTTTTTATCATGATCCTCTTGTTAATCATGTTATTAATATTTCATTTGAATTTAAATCCATTAATGGGGTTATATTTGAATATTTCTAATATCATAAGGGTTTTTGCTAAGTCAATTTTATTCTATTGAATTACAAAATTTCTTATTGAGCTCTATTGTTCCAATTTTGATTTATTATAAATACTAGATAATATATGTATTATTTATTAATTATTTTTTGGGTATTTGAAAAAATTAATTATTAAATATATATAAAATTATTCTTACTATAAGGATTATTTTTGTTGGAAGGGTTAATTTGTCTCGATACCTATATCTCAAGACATATATCTTATTATAAAAAATGTACTTTTATAAAGTGTATATTACACCTATTTTTTATATTATATACTAAAATACAATTCATTGATGATATTTCATGGTAAGGTTCAATTTCCCATTATTTTAAGGGATTTCATTTGAACGTTACTAAATCATTAAGGTTTCTTTTCCAAACCAAATTTTAAAATCGAGATCACTCAAATGTGATAATCTGTATAAAGAATTTTTATAGTCATGATTTTAAAAATCAGTTTCATTTTTTTATCCTACAGTTATCCTTGATGAAATTTTTTCCTATTTATCTTATTTTGAATTGAATGTCATATTATCATTTCAACCAATATGGGTTTTAACAAAATTATTTTTCATACAAAAAAAGGAAATTTTGTTTCATTCATATTTCATCATCGACTCCACATTTTGTGGATATAATAACATTTTATCAAAAAATTCAAAAATTTAATATTAAATTTCCATATGATAATATATAAATGTTTTAAAAGAAAACCATTTTAACATTTTCTTTATGGGTCCTTCTTGAAAGAATAATATCTTTTAGCATTTCCATTTGACATATAGTTTCTCTCCCTTTTTCATTTTATATAAACACAGTTTCTCTACAATTTCATGGTTTCCAAAATAAATTCTTTTTCATGTGGTTTTATAATTTTTTTTAAAATTCATTAAAAAATTAAAGATATTTCTTGTTTCCAAATTGATTTCTATGAAACTTATAAAAATAGTTTTTCATCAATTGCATTGTCCACTGACATGTCTTATGTTTGATTAAGGCTATTCATAAAATGATATTATCCACATTTTTTTTCTATATATGGATTATCTAATGTTGTTTTCTTTCAAAAAATGATTAATCATTACCTTTTTATTTCACAATCATCTTTAGTGTATAAGAATAATTTCCATCCAATTCATTTCTTCTGTGGATACCCTATTTTTGATTCCTTTGATAGAAGTTTGTTAACCTATTTTCTATTCATCATTTGATTAGGGAAATTTTTGACTAAACTGTATACCCTTTATCTATATGGTGTAAATACCACATGTTTTCCTATTTAAAGGGTATTTACTCAGAGGAATATTAATTTCATTCGATACACATTTATATTTCATGTTTTTATCAAGTTTATTAATGAAAATTTAAATTTTATACTTATATGATTCCATTTTAGAGGGATGTGCAACCCATTTTATTTCCATGGGTTCATAATGATATGATGATTGTGGATTTTTCTGGAACTCATATAAATTTAAGTTGACATGTGTTTTCCTATATTACACTTCATTATATTGGTTAAATGTATTAATATCATGAGATATGTATATGTTGGAATAATTTAGTTGTTCATAAACATGGGTGAAAGTGTACAATAAATGAAGGTGGAGTATATGAGGTTATAATTACGTTGTATCACACGTATGGGGGAAAGTGTGTGATCCAGGAATGTGATGTCTCCCTATGCGTATGGTTATTTCATAATTATCAATAATTTATAGATTAATTGATATTCAGAAGTTCTAGGTTATGTTCCTATGATATTACATGCCATATGTATCAAGATTTATGATAGATTTTGTGTGTATGATTTTCTTATATATCCTGATTATACCCATATTCACATATTAATCTCACTTTTGATCTTTGACTGATACCCCTCATTTTTACCCTTATCAAGAGTGTGATTTTACCCCTTTAATATTTTTTAATTTCCCCAAGTTATAAGGATAATAAATTATGAAATGTCTTGTAGAGTATCTTATTTAGATAATTAGTGGGTTGTGTTAATTATTTTTTATGGATTCAGTAGTTTCTTATATAGTGGAAAAAATATCCACTAGTTGAAAATAACTGTGGTTTTTTTTGTTTATATTTTTTCCAAATCTTAAAAACTCTAAACTGGATAGGTCTTGGGAGTGTATTATAATGAAATATTTTCTATAATACATGTAATTAAGATACTCACATCCATGGGGAATTTCATTTGGTATTAGAGTAGTGTTTAGATGACTTTAGAGGTTATGATTTCAAAAGAGGATAATTTAAGGGATGAAAAGTCATATTTAATCATAAATTCAATGGAATAGATAAACCTTTTGTATAGTTTAGCTAATAATTAATATTTTATAGATTAATAGAAGATACCACCCCTGAAAAACTTATGTTTTGTCTTAGGGATATTTTTAGGTGTTGTATAACAACCAAAATTTTGGTTAATGTAGAGATTATATAGTTATTGTAACAATGAAATCCCTCTATGGATATTAAAAGAGGATACATGCTCTAGAATAAATGTTTTTAGGGGTAATAACCCTGAAAAGAGTGTGTTGGGTATTAACACAATCACCACCTGATGCACAAAAATAGAACCTAATTGTACACCTAGTTTGAAATTCTTGGGGGTATATCCTATTATTTATTCAAATTATATCTAATGATCCATTATTATGAATTTCAGTATGATTATAACTAATTAGTTTAGTGAAAATAATTAAAAAAATGACAATGGATAACTAAGGATGAATCAAATAGAGTCATAGGTTGAACCAAAAGAATCATATGTCAAATATGAAGGTGTCATGGGGGAAAAATCCTGATTTATGTTTTCATATTAATTTTTAAGATATTATAAAAAATTTGGATTTTGTTGTTTTATCATTATATACGAAGTATACTGAATACGATCAATGAATGAATTCAAGATTCCTCAATTACAAGTATGGGGGCAGGGACTAAAGTTTCAAAAAAACTAGATTAAATGAGATTATACTAAAAAAATTCAAAAACATTTTTTAAGTAAAAGGAATAGATTCGATATTGGATTAGTCTTATTATCAAAGCATCAGAATCAAGATAGATTTAGATATATCAGAGTTAATAAAAAATAATCCAAATTATATTATTTGATTAGTGTAAACAGATCATATTCAAGATAATTATGTTTAAAAGAGTATGCCTCGTGTTTATAGGAGATCCGATTAGTGAAACATATTCTCTTTTTTGTAATGAGAGTAGTTTTGATAAAAAAATTACATAATTTCACATCAAAATAAAAAATTGGTAAAAACAAGTAAAAAAATTATAGAAATATAAGAATGACTTATATTTATTTAAAATTGAATAGATCTATTTTAACTTTAAGGGAAAGGTATCCATAAACCATGGATAAAGGTTTCCCTTTTTTATAATTATAATAATGTCTATAATTCCTTAGTAAGGAAAGCCCTCGAAATAATGATGGAATTCTCAATCTACCTATGCCTAAAATCCCTCAATCTAATGGATTAGATTATATCACACTATACCTATGTGCCCTCAACCAATATTATGATTGAATTATTTGTCTTCTTAGCCTCAAAATACCTCAATCGTAATCACACAATCAAATTCCCAAATAAATTACCAAAAAAATATTTATAATAAACACTAACAAGGTGTTATTATGATAGACTATCTCTAAAGAAATATAAGAGACTAATAACAATCTGTTCATGCACTTTAGACATTAGAAAAATTGGGATATAAATGGAATAATCAACTATATATCTAATTCATACTCTTAGAATGACCATATTTCTTTAGGAAACCCTTCTAATGGTCATATTAGCTTTATGTTTTTTTCAATGAAATTGAAAATTGGAACTTCAATGGATCTTTAGTAACTGATTTCTTGACATCATATTAACATACATCATCAACCTGTAAAATACATTCCATTACAATAGAAATTATTTTTTCCATATTCAGAATTTAAACATTGTCAATTCAATGGATATCTATATACAATGTCATTACAATATTATATATAACTTTTAATACAATGTTGATTGGTTCTAACATCAATCCAATTATAAAGACTTTTTTAGTATGGTGAATAGACAAAAAGTATTCAATAGGATATGATATCAAGGAATCTGAGGTTTATCAGCCACATACCCACTATGATGATCATAATTAAGAAAGAATTTTTTATATTCATGAATGTTTTAAAACAAATTCTAGGTATGGTAAAAGTATTTTTTTTCTGAAAAAAAATTCTAAAAATACTATGGATATAAAAAGTTAGTAATCATGTTTTTTATGACAGAGTTTTTGATTTCTAAAACAAAAGGATTGAAAAATTCATAAGAAAAATATTTGACTTAACAATCTCCCACTTTTTGGGAAGTATAAACAAAAAGGATTAAATAAAAAAATAACTTTGAAAAATTTAGATTACATTATATTTAAGTACGTTATATTCAGAGTTAAACAATTATCCTTATCTCTTACTAAGTTAATAACTCATCCAAATATGATGATGATTACGACTAACTCCCTCATAGGTTAACAAATCCCTAAAAGTATCATATTCTCTACCATTTCGCAGGATTACTCTCACTTTTTGCAAATATTCCTTATGAATGTTTTTCATCCCCTTAATTAAAACATATCACCCTTTATATAAAATCCTCACCCAATGTGATTTTTTCAATGGAATGGGGGAATGTCTTGAAGTACCTGAAAATGATAATAAAAAATATTATAAAACAATATAATGAACTAAGAAATAATTCAAAAAGTTATGAAAGAATATTAAACTAATCAGAATTAGGAAAATGTTAAAACTATATTATTTGGATGAAAATATCATTCATTTGAAAAGAGTTCTTAACAAAAAATCACAAGAATATTTCGAGAAGAAAAATATTTCAATATTTATTTTTAAAGGATCTCATAACGGTCTTAAACTTCTTAAACTCTTTTTTATTTTCCTCTATATTTTCTATAATCTATTCTTGGGACAAACTATTTTCCCTTTGAATTCATAGTCTTTTTATTGAATCTGATTTTTCTCTTCTTGCATCCGGATCCTCTCGGCCAATTCTTCATTATTATTTTTCATGATGTTGATTTTATCCTTATAAAATTTATGTCTTGAAATTTATGTATGTATGTATTTCATATTACCATTTATGTATTTTACTTCTTGAGTCTGAATATTCTCTATATTCTTGAATTTTTCTAAATACTTCACCTAATCTAACATATTTTTGGATAATTCATTAAAATATTCTTAGGATTCATCCATGTATTTCATTATTTCTTCAATGGATTTTTCAGGAATCTTTATATAAGTTTCAACATTACAATAACATTTCACCACTATGTTACATTAATTATTATGATCATGAAATATTTCTTGAAGGATTCTAAGATCAGCTTCATTCGGAACCACTATATTTGATAAAACATTGACTTACTTTGATTTTTGATTTTGATATTCATGAATCAAATAAAACATTTCTTCTAATCATTTTATGTGAGAAATAGTTCCTTCAGTTATTTGAAGATATTGAATAATGTAATTAAATCCTGGAACTATAACCATATCCACTAAATCAGATATTTTGATCTCAGGTAGTTACATATGGGATGTTTCAATTAACATAGGTTTTCTTTTTTCTTTTTCAACTTTCTTTGACACCGATTTTAAACTCTTTGTATCACCTTCTGCCTTTGTGTTTAGATATTTTTATCCTTTTATTGATAATGATGTAACTTCTTCCTCTGAGGAATTTTTCTTTTTAGATCTATTGGATTTTTCTTGCTGATAAGTAATATATGGTAATTTCGATGAAGACACCTATGATTTTGTTGATGAAATATTATTAGAATGAACATATTCCTTATCAAAATTTTGATTTTATTTCTCTTCATTATCCTCTTCATAATAATATTTACCTTCTTCATCTTTATAATTTAGAAATAATTCTATAATATATTCTTCATATTCACTTTCTTCTCCTTCTTGAAATACTTCTATATTCTCTTCTATGTAATAAATTCTTAAATCAAATTCCTCCATTATTTTTAAAAACTCCTCATGGAGTTGATATTATGTTCTTCAAACGACCTTACCAGATAATCTTGATTCTAGTTATTTTTTTCAACCTTAAGTGGTGCTAATTATTCAATAACTATTGCTCCTCACTTTTCTAGGATAGAGGGTATTTCGACATGAACCACATCAGTCTATAGAAAAGATAATCCAACACTTGGATTTACTTCTTCGATATGGGATGAAGGTAGCTCAACCTTTTTGGAATCTCTCTCAACATCCATTAAAATATTTCCATAGAGTTTATCTTTTGATAATGTTTTCTTTTTATTATTTTCTTCACTTATTTTTCCATTACTTCGGAATCGTGAATTCTTATAGCTATATATTCTTCTTGGTCTGATCTGATATGAGGATGTCCTTCTTTCCTCTCATTATTTTTCTTTTTCTACTCTTTCAGTATATCATTTGGAAATTTATTTGGTTTCATTACTTTATTAGGATAAGAATTTTTAGCTTTTCTTTTCTAATTTTGTACACCCTGGTTAACTTCAATCTTCTTCATTTTCTCACTACCTTTCTCAACTTTCTTATTTTTCTTCTTAAAAACCTATTCAACGTTTATATAATATTTGTATCTGGATGTATAAAAAACAAATTTGATTCAGAATCAAAAGAAAATGTTATCCTTTTCAAGGTATCATCATCGAGGAAGATGGTTTTTTTCATTATCGGTTTTAAATTAATTGTAATGATGAAATATTTCATGGATTCTAACATTGAATTACTCAATATTGCATATAGACACTAAATTTTTAGATTTAATAGCTCCAGTCTTGATGTTGCAGATGGATTGGAAAATGAAACTGATAAGATATATTTTTTCATATTCACAAGGAAATAAAAAATGAAAACATTCGTAACTTTCAAGGTTTAATGTTCTCATTTTCTTGTGATTATGAAACCACACATCCATATGGTAATGATTTGATTATTTGTTATTAAGTGATGAGCTTTCCTAACCTTCTAATATTGGTCAAATAAAGAATCCATATCCTTTTCCCTGCTAAAATAAACTTTTTATTCTAATAATTTATGGGAAGGAAAAAAGCATCTCTATTTGATGGAATATTAGGAAAACTGATAGCCTTTTTATAAGAAATTTTATATCTTTTATCATATATCATGATGAAATCCTTTTCTTCCATATTCTATGAAAAACTTAACAGACTAACAAAAATATTGAACCAGATCTATGATAAAGATAATCAAAATTCTCTTTAGAATCTACTATTCAAAGAGATTTCCATCCTTGTAATTATATTATCTTTTTCTAGAGAAGAATCAAATATTTCATAGAATTATTTCGCAATTAAACTTTCTCTAAACAAAAACCACCAATAGAAATATTTAGTTTTTGGTATCCGATTCATAGAAGAAACTAATGATTCTGACATGAAGAGATGAAAATTAATTGGACAAGAGATATTTAAGGGTAGTAGAACTTAGTTGCAAAGAGTCATAAATTTATGATCTAGGACACATTCCCCCCTTTATATATGTGAACAGAGTGAAAATTCATCTTATAGATATAATTCAATGGTTTCTATTTAATTCTATTTGACTTGATGATTGTGATTGATCAAAGGGATATTTTAAAAAATAACATCTTGAGGTTTTAAAACACTTTATAATATTGGGATAGAATACAATTAGGAAATTTTAAATTTTTTTTTCTTTTATTAAATATATATAAATTGTAACAAAAACAAAGATAAAGAATGTAGTGAAATATTAAAAAACGTGAAAAGATAAGAAGAATAACTTCTGGAGATGGAATGATTTATTAGTATGATAGTGATGTTCTTTATTAATAAAGTATTTATAGTATGATATTTTTAAATTTACAAAAAATTAATATGACATTTTAGAAATAAAAAATCATTACAAAGAATTTCATGAATCCGATGCTTTTAAAAAAAGAAGTCTTTATAAAATATAAAACATTTTCAATGTGTGATGATCCTTTAATGAATTATGAATATGAAAATTTTATAAAGAATCATGTGTCCAAAAAACATATTATGATTTGGTTTCACAAAAATCAATGTTTGGATTTTTTAAAAAACAACAATCATATGTACTCCCCCTATGAAGAGGAGTAACATTATATAAGGATACAGGTAAATAAACAGCAGAAATAAAATTTAATTTTAGATTAATCATTCATAGATTTAGTTTAATGTATTAAAATCTATCATAAGGTAATGGTTTTTTTAAAATTATCAGCAAGTTGTTCTTGTGTTGTGATAAATAGTAAATTGATACCACTTTTAAGTGTGTGATCCCTAAGATAGTGGTGCCTAATATCTATATGTATTGAACATGAGTCATGTAAAGGGTTCTTACTAAGAAAAATGACACTAGTATGGTCACATAATATTAGAGTTTTAGTAAAACTCATTCCATAGTCAGTGAGTGTGTGTTGCTACCACAACACTTTAGTACCACAACTTCCAACTACAACAAATTCGACTTCAGTAGTAGATAGTGATACAGAGTGTTGTTTGTTATAAGACCAAGAAACTAACAAGTCTCCTAAGAAATGAAATGTTACTTAAGTACTTTTCATATCCATTCTACAATAAAAAAATTCAGCATTTGAAAAACTTTTAATTCAAAATAATTTCATGAAGAATAGTAATGACCTAATTCCATGGTTCAATTTATAAAAAGAAAAATTAGTTTTACTACTTTTAAATTGTATTCTTTTGGATTATTTTTATATATTTTACATAAACATATAGAAAACATTATATATGGTTGACTAGAATTTCTCTAAAAGTTTTTTGATTTGTTGGTTTCCCTACATCATCAAGTGAAAGTGTGTTTGATGTAAAAATGAGAGTACTAATTCTTTTAATATTTTCGTATCCACAATTTTTAATAATAAATTTTATATAATTATGTTGAGATATATATTTACCATCTGGTTTTTGAGAAATTATAAAACTAAGAAAAAATGTTAACTCACCCATCATAATTATATCAAACTCATACTTAATATGATCAATAAAAAATCTATTTAATTTGGTTCAGTTGATCCAAATATAATGTCATCACCATATATTTTAACAATCATAATATTTTTTAAACTTATTTTATGAAAATAGTAGGATCTTCAACTCCCATAAAAATTTTTTGATACAAAAACCATATTAACCTATCATACAAAGATATAGGGGCTTGTTCAAGTCCATTTAAATCTTTGGTATGTTTGTAATTGTATTCATTATTCCTTTTATTTTAAAAACTAGGGGGTTGTTCAATATAAAATTTCTCTTAAATATATCCCTAAAAGTACACTTCATATCCATTTGAAAAAGTTTAAAATTAATGAATGCTACAAAGGACAGTGGAATATTATTAGCTTCTTGTCAATATTCATGTGCATAAGTTTGTTCAAAGTCTATTGCTTCTTATTTTTTGTAACCTTTTACTACAAACCTTATATATTTTTATGATGATTATAAAATCATCATTACATTTGTTTCTAAAGACCCATTTTTATCTAACTATGAATGTTTTTCTGTATTTAAGCCACACTACATACTTTTTCCTCTTGAATTATTTTATCTCATTTTGCATATCTTTAATCAGATCCTCATCACCTAAAACGTCATCATGTTTTTAAGTTCAAATAGGGGAAAAAATCAAGATGTTATATTTTATTTCTTAATGAAATACTTGTCATAACTAGTTGATCGAAATCACTAATGATATTATAAAAAATATGATTCCTATGGAAAAAATAACATCATTTTTCTGAAAATTATTAATAAACATATGGTAGAAAATATTCTTGAGTAAATAATTTAGAAACTATTTATTGGGTATTTTCTCTATAATAACAATTTTCTAATAATGGTTAAGAATCAGTTTTACAAAACACATCCAAATATGTTGGTTGGGTTTTTTTTTTAAAAATGGATGGTTTCTTCAAATTTAGTGTGTACTGTATCCTCAATAATACAAGAGTTTTTTTAAAAACTCTACATGAATCAGAAGTAGTGGAATAACCAATAACTATACCTTCATCAGATTTGGGTGAAAATTTTTGTAAGTTATCATTTTTATTCAAGATGAATACCTTGTATCTAAATACTCTAAGTTAAGAAAGTTTTAGGTTTTAGCTAGTAAACAATTCATATAGATTTTTTTAATAAACGGTCAAACATGAACTAGATTAATAGTATATAAAGTAGTACTAACCACTTTAGCCAAAATGTTTTTATCAATTTAGTATTCACTCAACATGGTTATTGTCATTTCTTGAATAATATAATTCCGTCTTTCAAGAACACCATTTTTCTGAGAAGTTCTAGGAGTTGAAAAATTATTTCTAATTTCTTTCTTACAAAAAAATGTTTCAAAATATAACTTTCAAAATTCACCACCATGATCACTTTTAATAGATATCAAGGGAATGTTTTTCTTATTTTTTTTACTTTGGCTACAAAGGATTTAAAATAATGAAATCCTTTGTATTTATTTATTATAAAATTAACCCATGTATATACTATTTAATCATCCACCAAGAAATATACATATTATTTTCCACCAATAGTTTTGGTTTGTGTAGGACCAAATAAATACATGTGTACTAACTATAAAGAATCAATTGTTCAGACATCACTAATAGATTAAAATCATGACTTTGTTTTCCCATCATATTGACAAGCATCTCATAATTTTGATGAAATAGATCTATGATATGATACATCCTTAATAATTGTTTTGTTATTAAACTTACATATGATTGTAAGGATATAATTTCCTAACTGTGAATTCCATAACAATGACTGATATTCCATTTCCCCAAGGCAAGGTATGTCTGGGCTACAAAGGTCTTCTAAATTTAGTGTATATACCTTCTCATGATGATGGGAATAAATAATGAATTCATCCTTGTAATTGTTTACAACACATTTATCATTCCTAAAATTCACAAGGTAACCATCATCACATAATTATATTATACTTATAATTTTGTTCTTAATACCCTTAACAAACAAAGCATTTGAAATTAAACCATTACAAATAAGAACTATGTTACATATACCAATAATATCTCCTTGATATTTATCTCATAACACTACTTTTGCACCATAAATCATGATAATATTTTTGAATATATATTTGTGTCTAATAATATGTCTACAATAGCCACAATCTATGTACCAATTTTTTTTGTTGGTACTGCCTTTGTTTTTTTGAAATAAAAAAATTAATCTTTTGGATCCCAATCCTTATTCGGTCTGGTATTAGAAAAAAAATTTACGCAACCCCATATGTTTCAAAAATTAAGATTTATGAAATTCTAAGGATTGAATTCTATTTAAGGAACATTTTTTATTCTAGTGACCTCCACTTTGGCATTTTTTAAAAAATGGTTCACTTTTCAGAATAAAGTAAATATCACTGAAAATGTTTTTTTATAAGTAAAACCAATTAGAGTACTATTTTTAAAACTTTGTAATATATTTATAAATTTTATCAAAATTTTATTTACCAGTGGTAAATTTTGATAAATGTTTCTTGAGATAAAAGATTTTATACTTTAGTTTGATAACTAATTCCATATCCTTACTAACAATATTTTTGGAATTCAATTTATCAAAACTAATTTGTAAAGATTATTTTTTAGAAATAGATTTTTCAAGGTTTTTGGAAATGGTTTCTTTTTAAAAATAATTCTTATAATGATAATTAGAAATATATGATACTTATTTTGTTAAAATACATATCCTTGAATTTTTATTATCTTATTTTTTTCTATTTTTTCAATTTTCATTTTCATGTAATTTTACGAATTAAGAAAATTATTCATAATAATGTAAAAAAGTATCATCTTAATTTGATGAAGATTCTTTATCCAAATATTTTTGATTCTTTCTCAATATTAGAATTAGGATAACTTTCACTTAAATAATATATTTTAAGGTTTTTAGCAGTGCATACCTTATCCATTAAACAAAGATTTTCATTAGGTATTCTAGAAAGAAAAATAATTCTCCTCTATCCAAAACATTCATTATTAGATGTATTATTTAAGGAATATCCTTCACTTTCACTCCAAGATTCATTTTTTGAACACTTTATTTTCTTTTGACTTGTAATACTTTTTCAATATTTATCATAATTATTTTCCTTTCTATATTTCCATATTATCTTTGGAAAATCTGGTCTGATGTGTCCTTCTCTTTCACACACATAAAAATTAACTTTATAATTTTCTTTTCATTCGTGTTCTTGATTTATTTTTTTATATTGATATTGGTATTAATTATTAGAAACTACCTTATAAGCCACCGAGAAAGATTAGCTAGTTCATTATCATATTTTTTAGAAACACCAGAACCAGATTGTCCCATAACGATTTTCTTTCTTGAAGACATAAATTTTTTTTCCAATGTCCGAACTTTTATAAGAACTGTAGTAGTATTGAAAGAAACAAATACATTGTTTTTCTTTTCTATCTCTGCATATCTTCTTAACATACTCTAATATTTTTTCAAGTTTCAAATAAGATCATCGAGAGTGATATTATTGACATTCCTTATTTCATCAATGAAATTTCTTTTAGACTCCCATTTATAGGGAATGATATATATTATCTTATTCATGCGAATTTCATCATATAATCCTTTCTATCTAATTAATTAAACAAAGTTTATGATATTAATAAATATATGTTGCTATTTATCAATTGATTCTTTTGAAAAAAATTCAAAATCTCGATAGTTATCTCTTAACATGGTTCTCCTAGTTAAAACAACCTTTGAAGTTCCAATGTGGGTTACTTATAGATTTTTCAAAATACAATATCCTACTTCACAAGATGATATATGGCTATATATTCTCCTGGTCATGGAATATAAAAAAGTGTTCCTTAATTTTTAATTCAACTGTTATACTATATTTTTTGATTAGTAAACACTCTAAATTTATTATTAGGTATTTTATAACCACTAGTTAGCATGAAAAAATTATCTACTCCTGTGTTGACAAAAAATATATTCATTTAACCCCTTGAGTATTCATAGTCCGCACCATAAAAAATTAGAGGATATATTTTTATTTAGATTATCTATTAATAAAAAATTGAGTCCTTCCATATTTTGAAAATAGTTACAAGAATTATTTTCCATAATATAATTTAGTGTAACATTTATTTATAAACAAAAATTTTATAGAATAATTTAACTACCTTGTAATAGTAAAAAGAATAAAAAGTTTATCAAGTATTTGAGTAGTGGAATTTTTCTTAGACACCAATTGTTGTATTAGTATATTTGAAATATACTAATTAAGATCAAAGAATGTATTGATGATGGATAAATTACAAGATGGGGGAGGAGAATTGTAGTTTTAGAAACCATAGTTTAAAAGTATTTAAACTAAAACAATTCAAAAATCCTATTTTTGTAAAAGGAACAGATTCCATCTTGGATCAGTCTGATTATCAATGTATCATAATGGATATAAATTTCAGTATATCAGAGTTAACAAAGCCTAATAACAAAGTATATTATCAAATCAGAGTAACAAAATCATTTTCGAGATAGAGGCAATTTAAAGAGTATTCCTTAGAATTATTGAAGATCTAATTAGTAAAAAAGGTTGTATTTATAGTATTGATAGTAAATATGATTAAATAATCACATACATACACCAAAATATAAAATATTTTCTAAAAATAAGTAAAATAATTATATCAATTTAAGAATTAATTATGGCTATTTAAAATTGATTATATATATTTTAACCTTAAGATTTTGTTTTCCAAAAAAACCTGGATAATTTTTCCCTTGTTTTATACTTACAAAAAAGTTTTTATTTCCATTACAAGGTAATACCTTGATATGATGAACAGATTCTCTATCTACCAATCCTCGATAGACCTTGATATGATGGATTAAATTCTGTCACACTATCCCCATGTTCCCTTGATCAATATGATGATTCGATTATCTTTCTTTCTATCTTCAGAAGCCTTCAATCGCAATCTCTCAATCAGATGCAGAAATCAATTACATAATAATTATTAAGGAGAAAACATAACAAAGTTTACTTATCAAAGACTCTCTCTAAATAAATATAGGAGACTATGAACAAATTATCCACACTTTGAAGACATTAGAAAAATTTAATGTAAAATTAGATCATCCACTATGTTTCTGCTTCAAACTATTTGAATGAAAAAGTATTTATAGGACACCCTTCAAAGAGTCACATTTTCATTAATGATTATATTTTCTTTAAGTTTCAGTAATGACTTGGATAGTGGCACTCAATGAATATATTGTAACTGATTTTGTAACATCTTATTAAATTTCACCATCAATAGGTAAAAGATGTTCCATAATGATTAAAATTAGTTTTTCTATATTCAGAATTTAAACTTTGTTAATCCGATATCTTTCCTTAGATAATGTCATTACAATATTCTTTATGATTGTGAATATTAAGATTATCAGTCCCGACATCAATCCTATTTTAAATATTTTTTCAGTATGATGATAATATTTAATGTCTTAAATATGATCCGATATTAGTGAATCCAATTTTTATCCTCCCAATACCCATTACAATTATTGTAAAGGAAAATTAAGTTTATATTCATGAATTTATTAAAACTAATTCAAATTATAGTAAAATTTTTTGGTTTTCTGTAATAACATTATAAAAATACTTTGGAGATAAAAATTTATTAATCATGAATTTATGATAGTGTTTGTGATTTATAAAAAAATGGATGGAAAATTCTTAAGAAATTTTTTTGACTCAACATTTTTATTTCCTGAAATTGGATAACAAAAATGAATATGAGATAGATATTCACCTAGAAACTACTATGTCTTATAACTAAATAAGGGAGAATAGTTTAATAAATGAGAATACGTGTATATTTATCTTAAGATGGAAAAGGTGACTTTCCTGTTCAACCTATTTTAGTAAGGTTGATATATTATGACAAACTAAATATTGATACTCTTATTTATTTTTATTACCGAGATATATTTAAAAAATATATTAGGGAATATTCCAAAATATATTAGGATTATGTGAATCTTATAAGAATGTTTCTTTTGTAGTTTTCCATTAAATGTTTAGAAACATATAATAAATTTTATTAATAACTGTAAAAAGTGAATTAATGAAAAGGTTATATTATTTTGGATAATTATTATAGAACATATAATTAAGGCATGGATAACTCTTATATTGAACATATTATTGATGTTGAGGTAGTAAAGTATTGATTAATTTTGAGAAAAGTGAGTTTGATAGTATTTATAAGCTTGAAATTGATTATTTATTTAACGATAAAGTGATCTTTGATAATTTTACTGAATTTTATCTTAGTTTTTGGGTTATGATATATATTGACTAGTTTATGACATTATGAACTAGTTATTAATACATTTTTGGGTTAAATATAGAGTTAAATTTTGGATGAATATATAATCTCACTATGGTTAAATTTCTTAAAGATTCTAATGGTCTTAAGGAAGATATGTTGTGGAGAGTATATTATTAGTATATATACATATGTGGATATATGATTGTATGAATGATTAATACAGTTTGAGGGTAGATAAGAAATAAGATATAGACTAAGAGAGTAAATAAAATTATTAGATGTTACAACCTAAATTATAAATATATTATGAATACTCTCACTAACATCCATTATTGAGAAACAATTAATATTTTGAGGACACAATTTATTTAACAGGGTAGAATATAATGACCTGAGATTTTGTCCCTTATAAATTAATACCATCTTCAATTGACTATGTCAAACACAAAACCTATTTAATGAAACAAAATACTAAACAGAACCATGAAAAATTAAAATTTCATAAATAACATAATCATCATTATATGAAAATATACAAATAAATTAAAATAATTACATTGTATTATTTTTATTTGATTAATATTTTAAAAATGACGCCTTTTCAAGAACCATTGAAATTTTTTTTTATTATTATAACTCTAAAAAATAAGTTTTCAAAGTTTAATTTTTGTTATAATAGTTAATATATATACTTATTTATTTATTTATACACTATTTTTTCAACAATAAATTATTTTAAAATGTATATGAAAACACTTGACATCTAAAATGTCATTTTTTTAATAAAAGTAGGTTTCTTTTATATATTATAAATTAATTTTAAAGAAAAATTTATAAATTTTAAAATTATAAATTGAAACAATTAGATTAATTATTGGATTAATAATGTAAATAATTTCTTGGTATGATTATCATTAGTCATTTTAAAAAGTAAGTAATTTTTTCTGAATGGTGAAAAAATACCGACTTTTTAAAAAATTGTAAATTTTATGACTTTATCATAATACTAGAATGAAATAAAATTTAATTAAAACTTTATTATTTACATGATATATATTTAATAAGTAATATTAATCAATTAAAAATAATATTTTTAGGTTATAAAATACATTTTAATCATTTCAGAAACTCAGGTAATATTTCACATTAAAATCTATTTTTTGCACTTACATTAAAAATATATTTTATCACTATTATAAATTAAATATAAGAATATGGATTTAATATTTAATATAATCATTCCAATATTTATTTATAATTTCAATTTCATTTTTATTCTTAAAAATGAAATTATAAATATTGATGTTAATTACTTTGATAACGGTGGAAAATATTATTTTTAAAGAATTGTGTTATTAACATTGTTTGTTTTTTATAAAACAAATTAAATTAATATACCACAAATAATGAACATAATATGAATTTTTAGTCACATATAAAAATATTTTAACACAAATTTAATTGTTAATCTATATAAAATAATGTTCGGAACACTTAAAGAAAAAGAATTCATTTTTTCAGCAAAAAACAATTTTTATATATATTATCCATTTTAATTTGAATATTACTTTTATAATATATTGAAAGTGAGTAGGATTAAATATATGATAAATTTGGTTTTGGAATACCCATATTTTTTAAGAGTTGTTATCTTATATTATTAGTAAAAGATAAATTACTTAGTTAAAATATAGTAACCATGGTAAAAACCAAAATGGGAAAGTGTAAAAGAAAAGAGTAAATGTCTCAAAAAATGTTTAAAAAATGTGTAAAAATTTATATTTTAAGCTTTATAGATCCATTATCACCTAAAAATCTAATATTTAGCACCTTTGGAACCGTTGGACCGTGCATATTTTCATTCCATTTTTTAAAAATAAATGGTGTTCCCAAGAGTTCCCTTTTCATCACTTTTAAAAGGGGATAACTTCCACACACTCAATGATACACTTTCCCATTTAAATTTAATTTAATCTCGAATCAACTTTATTCTCCTAGATATCCATTGAATTTACTAAAGCCCAAGGTCACTACAAGTTATCCTAAGTCCTCCAATTTTTAAGAGTTCATCAAGAGATAGTTGAAGGTCTCGACATAAGTAATAGTTACTACTTACCTTTTCATATCAATATTTCTCTTCCAAAACTACAATAAACATATTTATATATTGATAAAGTTATAATTAGTATACATTAGTGTCATTATATTAATAGAAAACACTAATTTTATCCTTAAAATCCACTAAAAATACCGAAATAATGCCGACTGAGAGTTTGGTAAGACTAACACCTCTTCAAAGTGACATCTTCCATTCTCACCACTGAATAGTTTCACCAGACATAAGGATGGAAATAAATAATAATGTTGAAATATATAATATAATCATGATTATTAAGGGAGGAATTATAATCATCCTTTATTCCCTCTTATTATATGGGAAATGAAAACTTTAACTATGCACTGTGTAGACTATCACCTATATAAAGTTACATTTTTTGTTTTTCATATTGATTTAAATTCTTATGTAGAGCCCTTAAATTTGATTCACCATATAAAAACCTAAAAAATATCATTATTCTTCAATTATAATGATAATATTACTTTCCCATGTAATTACAAAAGATTTAATGTGTTTTTTTATATTAAAAAATAGTGTTTTGACTGTATATTATTAAATTAAAAAATAAATAGAAAACCTAAAAACATTATATCATCTAGTTTTTTACGGGAATTAAAAATTCTAGAAACCTACAAATTTGATTTTATTTTGATATAATTCAATTATTACAACTTCACCATAGTTTACCTATTTTATTGGAATATGTTTTTCAACTATCACCCACATAGATTACAGATTTCCTATTATTGATTATAATATAAATTATACCATGTCGTTCATATTCCTGATTGTAGAATATCAATTAAATATATTTTGGATTATTTCACTTATATTTTGTGTTATAGATTGATTATTAGATTATAATTTTCTAATTAAAAGTTTCCAATTTCAAATTATCTATATTTTTACTCATAAAGATATTCCAAATAATATGTATTATTACATTTTAAATTTGAAATGTATATATATTTAATACAAATTTTAAATGATATAAATTTTTTTATGTTAAAAAGTATTTAAAATAACCATCTCTATTATAGATTATTTTAATTTTGTAATTATTGATTAAGTGTTTCATATAAAACTATAGTAATACAATGGTAACCGTTTATTTTAATTTCATGTTAGATAATTCAATAATTTTTACCATATTCAAATAAATAAATTAAAACAATAATCAAAAGTATAATTCAAATTCTCAATATTTTTTAAAATTAATTTTGAAATAAAATAGTCTTAATTGAAAATAATGAGTTAAAAGGGATCATTATAAATTAAAATGGATTGAAAAACTGAAAAATTACTATAATTTCCTCATCATTGTAATTTTTATGGGTGAATTGGAATGAAAATTATATGGGAGACATTGTATAATAATTAAACAGTATGGGTATTAAATATGTGTTAGAGGCCAAATAATATATAAAATCCAATATTTTATAGATCCTTTCTCAATGTCATTAAATTATTTAGTTTCATATTTTATCAATTTTAGATAAAAATACTACAATATTAATCTATAAGGAAATAAACAATGGGATAGTGTATGGTAATGGGGTTTAAACATTTATCAACCAAATGAAAAATTACGTTATAAAATATTTATATAAATATGACGAATCCTAATTAAAAAAATTTAAAATAACAATATGTAACTATTGTAATAAAATTTTATGTAAATTAAGAGAACCAAAATCATTTAACATAGTTGTTGTAGTGGGAGAATGATAATTAATAATAATTTTAGGCTAATTTTAATCCTAAAATTTATGTAACATATTTAATTTCAAAAATATAATGTCACCTGTAGAAGAAACAATATATACTTTGACATTTTATGATATATTCAATGAAAAAGTTAGATAAAATATTTCCCCATTAAAGCGTAACTTGAAATAGGCTAGTAATTGAAATCGTAGAAGAAAAATAATACAAGAAAACTAATTAAACTTAATCATGTTTAACTAACTATATATGAAAACAAATTCTACTAAATCTGGAAAAATATTTTCATAAAATACAACTAATACATAATAACTATAAAATGGGTATGTAGAAACTTTATATTAATATTATTAAACCAATACAAAATAATATGCACGCCAATTAGTTTCTTATACCAACAAAATATCCATATTTATTAATTTGGAAGAAAATTTAAGAAATAAGTTATATATATTTATACAATTTATATTTTCTTGTTTACATAGTATAAGTTGTAAATATAAATATTTTTCTAGTAATTAAATGAATTGTAAAATTTTTACTATAGGTAATTTATTTGTTAAATGAATAATAAAAGAAAATATATATGAAATTTATAAATGATATGAATAGTAAAATATATATTCATAATATCCTCAAAGAATATGTATACTTTATATCATAAAAAAAATATCCATGATTACAATATCTCAAATCTAAATCCTTATAGATTTTATGCTTATTGATTTTACAGATTGTAAAAAATATGGATACTTAGTATACTAAAATAACATGTAAGACTAAAAATGATAGCTTATATATTTTACTAATTGTAGATAATATGTTCTAAAATCCCGGGATTTTAATAGAACACTATGCTCAATATCATATACAACACACAACACCAAGCCCAAACAAATCACGACATATTAATATTTAAATTCTATAGTTATAGCCTAGAAATTAAATTATAGGATGTGAATATGATCAACCAAATTATGAAATATATATAATATCCAACTCAGAAGAAATTTATTGATTAATTATTAGGAATTAACCACTCTATCTTGTAGAAAATCCATTCACTACCACAAAGTTGGGTTTCTGCAATGCAACCCTTTATCAGCGATAAAAAAGCACTGATAAAGGGCACTTTTAATAGTGATTAAAAAAGAGCTGTTAAAATTGACCCTTTATAAGTACTTTTTTAGCACTAATAATGGAACCCCCTATGTCTGTGCTTTTTTTAACGCTGTTAAAGGGGAACCCTTTATCAAGGATTTTTTAGTAGTACTGATAAAGGGGGGGGGGGGGTCTTTATTAGTGCTTTTTCATAGCGATGATAAAGTGTATATTTCAAAAAATTATTTTTTCTTGAAAAATAATATATTGACATATATGTATATTTATTTTGATATAAATATAACACATATTTTTTCAATATGTTTTAGATAAGTATAAATTGACTATTATATTTAATATATAAGAAATTTATTGAAAATGGATTTAAAATATTTAAAAAAATATTATTAATTTATAATTTTCTAATTATCATTGACTAATAATCATTTAATAACAATTTGAAGACACAAATAATCAATAAAAAAAATAAAAGATCTAAAATAAGATGAAAATGTAACTCAAACTTCAAATGACCATAACTTTTGATCCGGGTGTCTCTTTGAGCTCTACAGAAAATCAAATTGAATTCTACGATGATCTCTACACACTTGTGAGCCAAGGTAACTTCATGTCACATCTTTGGAGGCCAGAAGGCCCAGAAAGCCTTAAAAACGAGTTTTTAGTCAAGATACCTCGATTTGTAAACATTCAAGCAACTATAAATTCTGATCCGGATATCGTATAGGCCCGCAACACATACCATATCAAATATTGTTCCATTTTCTTTGATTTGACTGGTTGTTGAGTTGAAACAAACTTATGGATTAGAAGTTATTGTTATTTTAACATTCTATGGATTTTCAGATACACATATATATGTATTTATTTGTATATATATATATATTTGTGTGTGTGTGTGTGTGTCTGTTTCAGTGTCTGTATTGTGTATATGTATGTATTTATTTATTTATAGACACAAATAAAATAAATATTTTATAAATGTATTTAAAACCAATATTATAAATATATATTAACATAACAATAAATATACAGATAAAAAAGGTCAATAAATGGGAATAACATAGTGGGAGATGATGTAGATATTTATGAACTAATTGTTTATCCATGCTGTTATGCATTTTTTCATAATTCTCTAAAAATCTAAACCTAAAGTATCTTTGGGTACATTAGTGATAAAATATTTACATTTTATGTTTTATGTTTTGGATGGATGAAATTGGATCATTTTTATCCATACTAAGGAAAAAATTTAAAGATTATTTTTTATCACAAGATTTAGGAGTGCAAGTTTAGTGCATTATACTATATGATTTTTATTCTCAAACATTTATAAATGGTGTTGATTTCATATTAAGTTAATTTTAAAATGAATTGTAAAATATATAATTTTTTTCATAATATATGACCAATTAATCTTTAATATAGATAAATTAATTTTAAAAATCTATATAATTTTTAAATTATCATGAATAAAAATCTAAAAATATTAAATTTCAACGTTAAATGAATATAATTAAACTTTAATATGTTATAAGATTTAACCAATGAATTGTATAATATGAATTGTACATGATATTATATAGAAGAACTGTTGAGTATATAATTCATTTTTGAGAAATGGAACAGATATACAAGCATAATAATTTCATTGAATAAATAAAAAATAATATATTAGATAAATCATTTTATACATTAATTTAATAGTAAAATATAATATTGAAGAACTAGAAAGCCTTTATGAAAATGAGAACTAATTATTACTTAAAGAGGTTGTGTACCAAATTTTGTCAAAGAAACAACATAGTAATGGGGACCTATACCAAGTTAAGGGTAAAATCATGGTACCTATACTAATGCATTGGGGTGAATTCAATGTACCCATATTTGTGTCTTGCTATAAATGAGTTGTCATGTGCTCTTATATGAAATATCAAGACTAGATAAACTCATCATTTTAGTTAATATTTGGACGAAAATATTTATATCAATATACTTTATAAAACATTAAAATAATTTAGTAATCATATGTTAATGTGATTTTCAGGCTGATAATACACTTCTCAAGCTATAGAAAAATAATTTTGTTTTAATAAAATTAGATTAAGAGTAAGAATAAGATTTGAAATGCACTAAGAATATAAAATTTGTAGACATCAAAATATAGAATAAATAAATATATTAGTAGGGTAAATTTAAACAATGTTTATATTTTCAATTCCTGAAACAGAAAATTTACTATTCTTGGTGAACATATATATGTCACAAATAATTGGACATAGGTATGATAGAAATAAAATTAATTCAAAAAAGGAAAAAAAAATTAAATGACTATTGCATAAATATAGATACGTTACATGGAAGTAAAATAGTTAATCTATCTTCTCAAACTTCATTTTATTTATAATAGAGGCGAATAATAATTTAAATTTAGCATAATTTCTTCTAAATTTCAAAAAATCCAAATTTATGGACTAGCATCCAATATTAGTGCCTTCTTCCACTTAAAAATATTTTTGAAATTTCATCTATTATAAAAAATGTATTTATAGATGAAACCCCATTCCACAAGGTAATAAAAATCAAACTAAATATGAATGAATATTTTACTGTATTCTCATAATTCATACTATTTAAATTTAATTCTAACAAGGAAATGCATATATAATAAATTGTTAATATTTTGTAAATATTTTTATATTTTTTTCATTATAATTTTGTCCTTATTATACATATATTGAATATTGGATCTTGGGTATTCCTTTAGAGTATTTGGGTATAATATATTTTCATTTTCCAAAATATGGATACAAATATACAAAGCTAATTATTGTTTAGAATGTTAAAAAATTGAAAATATAGTATAGAATGTAATTGAATTATTACAATAGAGGAGGATCTGTCAATAATTTATTCTTCCAAATTTTATTTTCTTGAAGATCCACAATAATCATCATACAATATGATGATTGATGAAATATACTTAGATAATATAGCTTTTGAGATCCTTAAGACATAATAATATGATATTTGTAAAATATTTATTCTCTTATGTTTATATTTCCATTAGATCTTCTGAACCCTGAAATTTTAACTTCAACATATGGTATAAGAAATTTTTACATGTTTTTTTCATATTTAAAATGATGATTCTAAATATTTTAATAAATGGTTTTAAAATACTACAAAATATTTTTTGAGATCACTACATTCAATTTTAGTGGGAATCCGAACTCATCATTTTTATTTATTGAAAATAAGGTAAAGGTGTAATATAATTTTTTAAAATTATGATATATATTTATAAAGTAATTTATTTTATGTGAAATAACTTTTTGTTATGTGTAGATTCATTTTTTGGTAAAAAATTAATAACTTATTTATTGAATAGAACCACTGAAATTGATCAATATCAATCTACGATAAGTTTCTACATACTATATTTAAATGTATAAATAAAGTATTTAAGAATATTAAAAAATATGCTTGAAAAAAATAGTGATTGGAAATTTTGGTACATTCAATTAGATGAAATTTAAGTAACAAATCCATTAATTTATGCCTAAATGTGAGATAATATAGTTACTACACAAGGGTTTATAATTATGATTTTGAACATTTTTCATAATCCTATAACTCTGGGATTTCACTATTAGATATTATATATCTTTAAGATGAAACATGCTTGGTTGAATGAGAATTATATGATGGTGATTTATAATAATGAATAGAATTCATATTCGAATATATTGTGTCATTGTAATTATATGTGTAATTGTCATAAAATGATATTTTTTTTCAAATTTTTTTACAAAAATAGCACAAAAATTATAGTGTAGAACTGAAATAAAATGTATAATAAATTTTTTATCTATTATATCACTAAATTGAAATAATTTAAATTTACGTGTGTTTTCATTTGTTAACGCATGTGACATTTCTTAAAATATTGTTTAAAAGTAAATATTATTTTACAAAAAAAATCAAAAGAGAAGGACACGCCTCTTATCATGGAAATCTCTTTGTATATAGTGATTTTGAGAATTTTACATGTCAAAAAACAAATTTAAAATGATATATTTTTTATAACACAAGTACTCAAGGGAATTAATATATATGAGAAAAAAAATCTAAAATCAATATACCATGTAATGGTATAAGTGTTAAGGACACACATCAAGAATTTTGTAATTCACTATATATACTTCATATGACTGAAATATTCATTTGATAAATTAGTTTTTTGAAACAAAAAATAAATAAAATTATGAAATTAATGATGTGTATTGGTGGTTATCAAAAAAATATAAAAAAATTCGGATGGAACATTATCCTCTAAAACATTACTGAATGTTCTTGCTGTATTATACGAACTTTCGTAGTCAATTTGAATATGCTGATTATGAGATTATTTAATTTATAATAACACATTTATTAAAGAGGTAAATTCTAGTTAATATGAATATTCAAGGGAATAATTATATATATAAAAAAAAATTAAAATGAACTCACCATGTAATGGTATAGGTGACAGTGACATACGTCTTAAATTTTTTTATTCACTCTTTTTAGATGAAAATCTATCCACTACAATAATGTGTGGTGTAAAATTTTATTGTGTATTAATTGATATATTATATACAACTATTAGTAAATATTGAAGATAATAAAATTAATACCATAAAATATAATATTATAGTATAAAATTTATATATTATAACCTATATAACAATCATCTAACTTTTACAATGTCTTATGTATTATTCTCATTATGGACTCTTTAAAAGTCTCTTGTTAGTTTCAATCTAGATTCAACATATCTTCGGTAATGTAATAATAAATTGAAAATGGAATGAATAGAAGGAAAAAATGTATATGGAATTATATATGGGATTGTATATATATAAAAGAAAATTAAAATTCATGAAATAAAAAAAATATTTACATTAGATTTTATGAAATTGAACACATCTATAAGAATGAGATCACCTTGTTGATAAATTATGTGTGGAATATTTGAACTAATTTTTTTAGCTTCATATTAGAAGAATATGATGATAAATTCATAAGATAAATTATTAGTATCTTATGGTTTTAGTTTTGTTAAGTAATTTAATTCAATCATTATATTCTAGATTCTTAACATATAAGTTATTATAAAAAAATATTCATTGTAATATGAAACATGAAATTTTACCAATAAATAGTTATTAAACATAATATTGATAGAGAATATTGAAATTAAAAAAAACATATTAAAAAAATAAGGTTTTTAAGTAAATTTAATGCTAGACTGGTTGTGATAAAATTAAAATAGGGTTATATATTCATGTCACTTTACTTTAGAAAAAATATCAAAAACCAAAAAAATAGAAAAATAATATTTTTTTCTATCATAGTGGTATGGAATATAAAAAAATAGGGTAATAAATTCATATTGTTGTTTTGTCAGGTTTAAGGTAAGAGAATCATAACAAATTCTGATTACATGATGGATAGGATTTCTAGTCCGTGAACAATCTCAATATTCTATGAGATTATGACACTGATGACTGGTTGATAATGCGTTAATATAGGGTTAAAAATACTTTTTATATTCTTGTGTTGAAAAACTCCACAATGAATATAAATCACAATATTATCGGAATGGTTGAAATTTGTAGTCTGCAGATAAGTTATAGGGAAGATAAGAGATTAATATCAAATATTGATAGATTTAATTTGAAATATATAAAGTTTTATTAGTGGAAAAGAATAATTTTATTGGAATATTCAAAGTGATGAAAGGGATTGGATCTTAGGGATATAGAGATAGAGGAAGATGAATGATTGATAGTACTGTGATTAGATCTAGTTGTGGAGAAAGATACACAAATATAGATGATGGGGTAGATAATTAGGTGATTAAAAAAATTCCATAGCAGTAAAAAAAGAGTTTAAAAGAAAATTATTATAGAATTGGATGGGAAATATAAAAATGAGGGGTTGTCATGGTGGAGAAAAGGGGTGATTATTTTGGGATAGAAAACATGAAATGGAAGGCAGGGTTATTGAGGATGTGGAGATGGGTGAAAATTTTTAAAGGGAAATTATAAAAAGAGGATATGAAAAATTTAATAGTGAACCCACAAGTATTAGTATATATATATATATATATATATAATACACTTAACTATACTCACTCATCGAGTTATTGTGTTCTCTTGTTTGATCTAGTTTATCGACCCACTTGAATGATTCTATAAAACTCTATCTTATATTACTATGAGAGAATAATTACTAATATAAGGTAGTAATAAAATAAAAATTGTTTTATGACACTGAAAAGTTTATATTATTATTTTTACTTATTATTAAAATATCATATTTGATCACTAAAATTACTAAAATAAGTTGACAATGATTTAATTTCCACACAAAACAATAAACATAAGAAAAATTATATAATGAAAAATAGAATATAATAATAAATGGTCCATGGTAAATGAAATATAAACATACAATATTCATAAAAAATATATAAAAAATTTAATTTTGTTATTTAGGATTTAAATAACATGAATAGAGTAAATTCGGACCATGGTATGAGATTCTTATCTCAGTTTTCAATCCTTTGTGACATTCTTGTTATTATACACTATATTTTCTTTGAAATATGGATTTAACTAGACCTTTAATATTTTGTATCATGGTCCACTCATTATTCATGATATTTAATGTTTCATTTGAAATCATATCCTTCAATGAGTTTTGATTTGATTGTTTTTAATACCATAAGGGTTTGTGATAAATCAATTTTCTTCCTTTTATTTACCAAATTTATTATTGAACTATATTTGTACAAGTATAATTTATTATAAATAATGAATATTTTTTAGTTGATTTTATACTTATTTTATATAGATTTACAATTCATTCATAAAACCCCAATATCAACTTATTCTGAAGAAAATATTTCTTTACATGAAAGGGTTTCTAGGCCTCAATTCATATATTTTGAAAATTTGATATAGTATATCATGAAATATATTTCATTCATGCTATTTAATGTTTATTTTAATTCAATTATCCCTTAAAGGTTTTTTATTTGAATGTTACTCAAGCTGTAAGGCTTATTTTCCCAATATCAATTTAAAACCTAGTTCTCTCAAATTTGATAAGCCTTCTAGGGAATTTTTCTAGTCTTTACTTACAATATCCCAATCATTTAATTCCCTAATGGTTATCCATAGTGATATTTATTTATATTTATTTCTTATTTTAAATCTTACATCCTATAATCTTATAAAGCGATGTGATTTTCAATAATGGTATTTTTAATGAAATAAATTTGATTTTTTTTAGTAGTATTTTTTCTTCGACTCCACATTTATTTTGATATCAATATTAAAAAAAAACATAAAAAGTATATATTTAAATTCTTTAACTTCTTTTATACATGTTTTAAAATAAAATCATTTTAACATTTATTAAAGCAGTCATTTTCAATAAAAGAATCTCTTTTATAATTTCCATGTGAACATACCTTTCCACCAAATTTTTAATTTAATATGAAAATTTCTCTATACATTTTCGTGGTTTCCAAAAGAAATTACATTTTAAATAGTTTTATAAAATATAAATTTTAAAATGAATTTAACAAATCGAAGATATTTCTTATTTACAAATGGATTTTTCTAAAACATCGAAAATAATTTTTTATGGAAGGAATTATTCTGTGACATGTGTTATACTTGATCAAGGATATTCTTTAAATTATATTCTCCATATTAGTTTGATGGATGTTTTATGTAATGATACTTTATATCAAATAATCATGACCAATTCCCTTCAGCATCATCTTCAATGTGACATAATAATTTCTATCCAACAAATTTTCTTATGTGAATACCATTTTTTTCATTCCTTCAATGGAACGAGGTTCACCTAGATGACATTTGTCGACTGATTAGTGGAAGTTATTTGATAACCATATACCCTTTATATATATTATGTAAATACCCTATTTTATTTTATTTGAAGGTTATTTACCAAGTGACTTTCTTAGTATCATTTGATACCCATTTATATTTCATGTTTTTATCATGTTCACAGATGGAATTATGAATTTTATCAACATGTGATTCTTTTTAAATGGGATTTGAAAGCTGTTTTGCTTCCATGTGTTTTTATGATATGGTGATTATTAATTTTAGTGGGACTCATATGCATGGATAATGATTGGCGGGGTACTATATCACCCACCAATGTATTGTTAAAAGTTTAAATATCATGAGATATGTATACGATGAAACTATTTTGTTATTATCAAGTGTGGGTGAAAGTGTGAGACTCATGATGGTGATGTATATATGGGTTTGATGAAGTTGTCTCATAAGAATGGGTGAAAGTGTGTGACTCAAGAAAGTAGTTTTTCCTTATTCTTATAGTTGTTCCAAAACATTCGAGTATTCATTTTTTCTATAATTTTTGGTAGTTCAATGATATGTTCTTATGGTATTACATGATTTAGGAATCTTGAATTATTATCTATATCTTACTGGGTATGATTTTATTATATACCTTGATTATACCCATATACACATATTATTCCCATATATAATATTTTATTCTCACCACTAAGGTTTACACATATTGAGAATTTAATATATCCCCTTTCTTATGGTTATATTTATATAGGTTATAAAGAAAAGTATGAAATTTCTAGGAGAGTATCTTATGTTCAGAATTAGTTGTAGAAACTGAATATAATTTATGGTTTAAGTATCTTCCTATATATTTGGAACATTTCCATTAGTCGAAAAAGACATGGGTTTTTTTGGTTTATATTCTTTTTATAAATCTCTAAACACTAAATGAAATACATCTTGGGAATGTATTGAAATGAAATATTTTCTTTATGTCATATAATTGATAAGGTTATGTTTATGGGGTATCATAAAAATAAATTTGGAAATTTTTAAATTTAATAATGGTATATAATTTCTCATCATCCAAAATCATTTTATTGTAATAGTAGAGGTTTTATCCATTTCCAAATATTTTATCAAGGATTGAAAATAATCAATTCATCACTACATGGTTATAATATATAGGGTAATGTGTTTTACACACATAAAATTTATCAAAAATTTAATTTGATAGGGATATTTATTTATCTTATCAAAATATATCTAGAAATAATTTTACCACTGATAGGTTTCACCTTTATCACTTAGTTTCTTGAATGGAAAAATTTTCTTAAAGAGGTTATGAATGAATCAACTAATGTATTCAAAGAAGCATGGAAGTACCAAAATCTAAAATATTACAAGGAAGGTGAATTTAAATTATTTCATTAGTCTAAGGATCAACTTTGATTTTATGAGGTAGAAATATGAAACTATGAAAATTTTCTATATTTTTATTCAAGGAACATTTTAGTGGAGTAATCTTCATGATGTTTGGATGAATAATGTAAAATATGTTATTTGAATTAGTGAAAATATCATTATTTTTTTAACTTATAACCAAATCATCCATATTAAATTTTATTATTTATCAAAGAAGAAGATTAAAAATATAGTGTATCACTCTTTGATAAGTGGCTTCTATATTCTTGAGATTTAAAGGGAATTTTTTTTATAAATACACACATTAGTGTTCTATTAATTTTTTGAATTATTTATATTCTAGATCCATTCAAATAATATTATTTCAAAAATACTCATCCTTGTATTGGAGTACTTGAAAACTGATTGTTTCATCGACCATGGATCTTTGATTGAGAAAAGGGGATCTAATGTTTTGTAAAATAATGGTTTAAATCCCTAATATTAAGGAAAACCCATATTTTTCCAATATTTTTTTAATAGGAAGAATTTTGGAAATATATTTGGGGTATTATAATTCATGAATGAAATTATCCTTGATTATATTAGAACATCAACTTCCACCTTGGCACCATGTGTTATGTTTAACCATATAATTTTTTATTATAACCATGGTGGTTAGAAGATAAGCTAAAATAGTTAATATAAAACCCAAGATAAAATCTTAATATCTCTTTATAATTCCATGAAAACATTTCTTAATCTTATTTTAGTAAAGAAATATACTGCACTTTATCTTTTTAGGTTATGCCTACACTAATATTAATGGGTAATGAATCTTCTACAATATTCATTTTTACCAACATGAGTTCTTCAATGGTGGTTGAAACATGTTCATTGAAGTCTAGAGGGGTATAACTGATCTCTTATTCCCTAAAATCATCAGTTTTAGAAGGTTATATCATTTATTAAGTTTAATGATACAATTTATAAGTGTTATCATCTCTATTTGGACTATACTAATAAAAAATGTATGAATATTTCATGGTATTAGTAGTCACTATGTGAATGTTTCCAATCCACACTCTTTGTTTTAGAAATAAATTTTAACCTAATGAAAAATTAATTCTTTAATTGGATCATTATTATAAAATATGACATTCTAATAAATTATGTTAAATGCAGAATCAATGTACATGGGTCACATGAAATATTTCCATCTATATATGGATATGGATGAATATTAGATTTTTTGTCTATCAAAAGCAAAAAACTAGTCAGCGGATCATTCACTTTGGTAGTATTACCCTTTTGACACACCAAATATAAAATAATTACTTCAATTTAATGGATATGAAATAAATAATTTCCTTAAATGAATTACATGGTTTATAATTGGTATAATCTTACTTCCATCCTCTCTGTATGAATTTTTTCTTCTATTTTATTATTAAATTCTGTTGAGAAACTAGTCTTAACTCAAATAAATTGTGTGTGTGTGTGTGTGGGGGGGGGGGTCAATATAGAGTACTCAAGATTCAACATTAATAAAATATTTCAGAAAATTATGGTAAAAAAAAAATCACTTCCATATATAAATTATTCCAATGTCTTTCTGAAAAAGCCTAAAGGTAGTTTACCAATAAACAACTAAAAATTTAGAATAAAACACAAGGTTTCCAAACTAGGTCATTAGTATGATATATCACAAGGGTATCTACTAAATTTTATTATATCCTTGGATTTTAAAATTTTAAGTAACAAATCAGCTTACTCATATCCCGAATGGTAGAGTGTTTGTTTTAGAATGTAGTTGATTCTAAAATTATTTTCCACCAGGGATCAATTAATAACAAAATTGTTATGTTTATTAGACACATACAATCCCTAATATTTCAAATTTATTTTTGATTCACAATTATAATTTATGATATAAATGATTATTTGGAACTCTTTAAGATTATGTTTGGCAAGATATATCTTTATGATAACCACTTTGCTTTTAAACTATTAAGAGTTCAACAATGCCTCATCAATGGCCACTCTCAATTCCTTAATGAAATAAAATACATCAAGTGTTGAAAGTTATACATTGATTATTGGGATATTATCTAAAAATATATCTTATGTTAAAAATGCCTATGATTTATTCTTTACAACTATTATTGAGCCCGATGACTAGAATACTATGCTAAAAGTGAAGACAGTAGCCCATTTTTAGGTCAAAATTTTTGGGGATTCTTGTTTGCAAGTTAAGTTGAGTTAAATTTATGAAATTTTGTGATTGGCCAGATGACCACCCATATACCAATCGATAAACCAGTCTAATAGGATTAAACTAAACACTAGTAGTTTTAGGGTCTTATTGGTCTTCTGTCTGGGCTTATTGATACTATATCTTCTTGGTTATGGCCCCATGTATAACATTAACTATGTTGATAAGTTGACTCTTGGGATTACTCAAGTCTTGTATTTATCTACCTATATAGGATCATATATGACTATTTTTGATGAATTTTATCTTATTTGAACCCATTTCATCAATGTAAAGGTTTTTTAAATGGATATTATCTATGGAGTCATATTTTTGTTCTTCATCAGATAAAAAATCCATTATGTGGAGTGGTTAAAATCCCCCAAATGATAGGTACATGAATTTAAGAAAGGTTTATATTAGTTTGGGTACTCATTGGAGTTCCTATTCTAGTACTATGTTACAAAAATAATGATTGCATAGGGTTTTTAAAGGTTAAAGAGAAGAATATATTTCATTAAGTATCATAGCCGGAATTATGGACATGATAAGTTTATTTAAACAAAATCATACGGCCGAGAAAACATTATTTACTAAATTTCTCGTTGTAATAACCTATATCATTCTTATTTAGGGATTGGTGGGTAGGTGGGGGTTATTGTAATTGAAATTAAATTGATCTAGAATAGGTGGAACTTGGATTTTGTGAGTTAGATTTTACATTTCATTCTTGGAATTTTAACTTCTGATTTTTTTGGGTTAGGATTGATACTTTTAGGATTTTGAATAGATAGATATTGGAATGATAAAATATTTGGATAAAATACTTTTATGTAGATGGATGAACCTCATGAAAAAAGGGATTTATGGAATGTTGTGATGGGAGTAGTTACCATGTTGTGGTGGGGTGGATCATGCCATGATCTGGTTTTTTCAGGGTGATATATTTTAGTTATAGAAGTATATAAGGAATAAATATGGGTATTACAATGTATTGATGAGGCCACTTGTCAATAAGTACATAGGGGAGGGGTGATCAGGCTATATCCCAAGACAAATCACTTTTATGGATGATCATGATGGTGTGTGTTGTGATACAACCATTAGAGGTTTTATCATGAAGCACCTCTTTTGTTTTTCTTAGTTATACCCTATATAGGACCATTACACCATAAACCATATGGTCATGTCAAAAAGTGTTCCTTCCAGTGGGGATCTATGCTAATACCCCATTGGTCACACTATTTTAGACTTATCATTCTATTTTTAATAGAACAATTGTCGTAATTTCTAAAAACATAATTTTATTCCCCTTAATGTGTTCCTTCCAACCATCGGCCAAATAAAAAATGGAATCCACCACCATGGATTCTTCTTCATCTCCCATTTCTCCCTTGATTCATGTGGGGTTTGGATATTTGTTATAGTGAATAAGGTTGGTTACATCCCCTTATTCTCCCTCTCTTTCCTCTAAATTATGGTGATTCTAGATTTGGATTTTGATTAAAATTACATTATATCATAGTGTAATTGTCTTGAACATTAGGGCATTTACATGTGGTGGATTTAGAATGTCGAGGAATGATGAACCCATGTTGTTTTTCTCTGTTTTTGTGAGGTAATATATTTAATTATTTTTTTGTAATTTTTTGTTGAATTAGAACAAAATGGAATACAATTTGGTGTCATTTGATATGGATTTAGTTTATATTATTGTTTATGGTGATAACCAAACCTTGTACATGCCATGGGATGTGGTTAAGTAACCACATGGGTTTTCAGTGAATTATTTTTAATAAACCATGTATGAATCCAATATTTAATTAATTATTAATTTTTATAATTTTTTTGGAATTTTGGTATGATATAAGGGATCTTAACTTAACATGAGATTGTTCATGGATGGATGGATCTAGGATTTAGGGTATATCTCTATAAAATAGGTTTTCACTCCCAATAATAATTAACCATATGTATATATAAATGTGATTATGAATTCCACTAAAGAGGGTTTTAGGGTAGTGTTTTTTAGATAGGGAAAAATAGAAATTGATTCATCTGTTATGTGGAATATATCCTCTTAGTGTTGTGTTTTGGTTTTCATTACATTTTGAGTGATTTAGAATATTCCAACTATATTAAAATAAGAGTTAAAGATACGAAATGGTTATACATGGGTCTATAGTGATTTTTTTGATTCATTTGCGTTTTGTATTACATAAGATGATTTCTTTAGAATGGTGTGGTAGGAAAAATGGTATTAGGTATTGATATGATGGGTGGTATGGTTGTTCATTTTAGTAATGTATGAGAGAACCATCTTGAGGGTGATTCAGAGACTTGATGTTTTTTGGGAGCACGATATGTTCTTTAGTGATTAAGATGGTATAACAAAGAGTGATTGCTCTATAAATATTGTTATATAGATCCCATGTGAAAGGTATATAATGAGTTATTATGGTAAATTAAGTGTTCTTGGATTAGGATAGTCATTTGGTATTGTGATTGGGAATGTGGCATGAAATATTAAAAATGAAGTTTGAATGGATTTTTGAGGCTAGTGGCAGGTAGATTTTATGAGACGTGGTAGATTATGGTGGTGTTGGATTTGGTATGGTACTAATGATTAGAGATCGAGTTGTGTTTGAGGAACCTAATGGTTTCCTTCGTAAGATATAGGGGTATGCCAATGGGTCTGAACTATTTTACCCTATACAATAGATCCTTTAATTAAGTTATTAACCTATATGGATATATGGATGATGGGATGAAATCAAATATATGGGGCTTGTTTGAATATGTATAACACCTAGTTTGTGATTTTGATCCAATGGTACACTAGATGTGTAAGGGGATATCAAAGAGATATGGTATAGGATATAATTACAATATATACAATATACAAGGCCACGCCTTGGGTGATAGGTTTTTGGATGAGGATTGATACAAGATCTCACTATGATTGACTGTGTGGTGGTTGAGAAGTGATACAAGACCACACCTTGAGTGTTAGGGTGGTGATAAAGATGTGATATATGGCCTTAAACTGAGTAATAGAGAGGGGGATAATACGTGATATGATATCCCCCCTGAGAGATATGGTGGTGGGTGACATGTGATACGATACCTCACCCAAAGTGATTAGAGGAAGAAATGATATTTATATACAAAACTCACAAAGAGTCATTGTGCGTCAGTATGATACTAGGTTCTGGAACATACCGTGAATTACATGTTTTTATTTTTTTCATATGAGGGGAAACCCAAATATTCTATGTGACTCATAGATAATTATGAGAGTATTCATATTTTTCACATATGGTAGTGGTTTGGATATATCTCTCCATTATTTTTTAAGGCGTTTTATCACATGTGATCTCTATGGATCTGTTTCATTAGAAGTGATTACCCCATGTACAATTAGGTTTCGTGATGTCTTGGTTAGAACATGATGAACCATTATGTATGATTGTTTTAATTGTGTTCTCTATTTAATAATTTCCTCATATATATATATATATATGATGATTCATATTATAGATATTGGTGAGGTTCTACAGAGATGTATTTTTTCTCCTTGGACAGGGAACCTAGTGACCGTGTAGTAATCATGTTTATTAGACTAGTATGATAATATTTTTCATAGTGTACTGGGCTGGAGGAGCTAGATACTGATTAAAGACGGGGGTTGGGGAGAGGCTTTGGGGTTAGTATTTAGAAATATTTGTATATTTTAGTCCTTTTTTTCTATACTTATGATCATCTCAATGGGTGATGTATTGAGATATATGATTACATGAATTTCATTACATATTTGTCATTACATGGTGTACATTTAAATTTTAAGTGGTTCAATTTATCTTTATATCCACATATATACTATAATATATGGATTTTGGATGATGTTTGATTATCTATTATTATTGGTAGTTTTGATATTGAGAGTATATTCTACCTAACATAGATCATAGACTCTCACCACTAGTTGACATCCTTGTATACACAGGAAAGGGTTATTAAGTTTATATAGATATCTGGCTCAATTAATGTTTAATAAATTTTATATGTGTAATTTCTAAACGGAATTAGGTCATCTTGTTTCTTTTATTTTACTATTTGGGACTTGGTATTTGGAGGTAAGAGTGTTATAGCTTAGGATGTAACCCAAGATGGTGTTTCATGAACACCTATATGTGGGGTAGTCAAAGTTACCAAATTTAATGAATAATGGGTTTTGATTTTCATTATTATAGTTGAGATATTTATTCAGGTAAAATGTTATGGTTTGGGTATGTATTTGGGGTTTGTTTCTTGGCCCATAGAGGAAAGAACCATTCATACATTCAGTATACATTTCATGTTTGATACAACAATCATTCGAGTGCATGTGTGTGTATGATTAATTGGATATGATAGAGGATCAAGTTTTTTAAATTGTAAATAAACATTTATATAGTGTTTTCCTATATAATTTTTTGGTGGAATTGTAATTAACTAGAATATAGTTTTTTGGTTTTTCTTTTCCAGTATCCTAGTATTTTTTGATGAAATTTTATGTAGATATTATCATAAGATATCATATTAGTATTATTATATAGTCTCGAAGTGTTGGTGATGTAATAAAACCTATGATGGGTTAGCTCATCATATTGATGCCTTGGTGATGGATGTTTACAGGAAATTAATGCATGATATGTTATTTATAATGTCCATGGGTTTCCATGAGGATATAGATACCTTGTGAGGGTAGAGAAAGGCATGTAAGATTCCTTAGTCTATTTGGATGTATGTCTCTTAGTGAATGTTGAATATAAGGTTATTTTTAGAGGATATGGTCAGATGTATTCCATGCCAAGTTAGATATGGGGTTGGATCTATATGGTATAGTGGAAGGTGATCCTAGAAGGTTGAGACTGGGATGATTCATATGGGGGTATATGTATTTTGGTTTTGGAACAACACTCTAGTGGAATGTGTCTTGTGGCTTCCCTTTACATATGTGAGATGCTGTTAATTTTTGGAAACAAGGCACTATGATTAATTCTACATAAGTTTTTATTAATAACAAAGATATGTATAGATATATGGTTCGGTGTGTGAGCCTATGTTAGATTGGATAGGACTCATAGAAGTTTGGTTTGATTTGTAATACTAGGTTACATGAGAATATAATTCCACGTTTGGTTTATATGAGACTAAAATGGGAAATAGAGAAGTACCCATGGGATGGGTTTATAAAGATTCATAGTAGCTTTAAAAAAGTAGAGTGTGTGTTTCATGGATCAAAGGGGGAAAGTCTTGATACTAGAGAGAAAATGAATATATAAGGCCCCAACCTTAAACCTTACTTAATATTGAGTTATTACAAAATTACACATTGACGATCTTTTCAGGTTTAGAGTTTTAGAGAATTAGATCATAAAACTTGCATTAAATTCCACATATAAACAAAGTGGTTACATAAAGATAGTATTCTTATTTCCCATCAATGGAAACACATTTAAAATAAAACATGGATTCTTTCTTGACACTTCCTTGACATTATCATCATATCATGTACCTTTCCCTTGACCTGTGAAAAACATTTCAAAAAACTTGGGATGAGCATAAAAAGCTCAGTAAAGGATATACAAATATGGAAAGGAAACATGGGTACATATATACATAAGAATGAAATCATAATTTACCCATAAAACATAATCACTTTAACATACCTCATCAAATCATGAATAAATCATAGAAATCATAAGACATAAAGGTAACTTGAGGCATTCATAACATTCTTACGTAGGGAGTAACCCTCTTGGTTACATTTGGAATACCCATCACAGTATATTCCCTAAATCTCTTTGGAGAAACCTTAACGTTTCACTACTTCACATTACCCAATGCATTGGAGAGCTATATCGGGCTCACCCGCCCTTAGTTTATCACGGAACCACCCGTCTTCATAATAATGCCCAAGAACCTCAACATAATCATATCACATAAAACATGCATAAAGGAAACATAAAATTTCCACCTTTCAATCACAAGATATCAATACAACACATTGATATAAAAACATTTTGAAAACCATTTTCAATACCAAAATAAAAGAAAATTAAAACATGGTATTTATTTTTCTTTTAAAAAAAGTTATGGCTTGTAGAGGAAGCCGAAACTCAAATAACTGTCACGACGGTGGAGAAGTCGTTGTCGCCGCATACATACGACAAAAACATTCCCTTTTGTCATTTATTAAAACGCTACATATAAAAAAGTTTCCTTTTGAATAAACTTAAATGTCAAAGGGGTTTATACACCGTATAAAAGAAGGTTGTGTATCAAACAAAATATGCCTCAATGATAGGAGATTGAGACGAAGTCCCATACCTCGGGTCCGAATTGACTCGATCATTCTTTAATGTCCTGAATAATAAACTTGAGTTAATTTCTACTTGCTTAAGAACCTTTTTCAAGTTCATTATTCCTTTTATATCACTTATTTCCATGTCATGAACACTATGTAATTATTTAAGTTAATAACGGTCATTTTAACGATCATTGGTACTTGAGTCAAAAATAAAACCTTTATAATTACAAGTTGTTCATGTATCCATTATATCCAGAATTATAATCATGATGTATATATCATATATATCCAGTATATACATGCATTTATAATATTACATAATCATTTAGAGGTAAGAAATGAAATGCACCGTTCATGGAGACGGTAAGCCGTACGTACGCATGAACGTTACTTTCATTTCTATTTCATATTTTATTGAATGGAATCAAAATGATATAAAGGTATATTATAATTCCAGTAAAATATAATATATAATATCATAGTTCCATTTTGTATACGTCCCACATATGGTATTTAACGAATCAAATCACTTTGAGGGGGCGGTAGTCCGCACTTCCTTAAATGAAGATATCGCGTTTACCCATAATGGAAACCATAAAAGTATGCCCAAAATGAAAAATAAAAAAGCTTAAGGAAAACATAAACATATTATATATCATATATAAATATAGTGAAATCTTAATGTCCACCTTTGAAGGTGTTAAAAGAATGTTGAACAATCATCGTTTCGGGAGGCATAAATTCACCATCCACGGAAACAGTATGTCCTTTAACCATTAGATGTAGGTGTGTGTAAGTGTAGCTCGAATAATTATTATAATAAAATCCTATTATATTGAAGATATTGGAGTTTTTACAAAAGAAATTAATAAAAAGAGTTTAGGGGGGGTGGAGAAGAAAAATAAAACCAAAGGACTCAAGTGTAGACATTACCTTAAAATCGGGTAACTCCCTTTGGTTTGAGCTCAAAGGCTTCCTTGGGAAGACTTATGCCCAAAGTGAGGCTTCAAGGAGTAAGATATGGATGTGGAGAGACAAAATGGGCAGGGTTTGGCCGAGCCAATGGCTTTGGGAGTGTGGGTAAGGAGGTAGAGGTGGGGGCCTTTTATAAGAGGAGAGGAGGGGCACTCTTGGAAAGTAAAGAAATATTACTTTATTTGAAAATGATTTTCGGATTAAAAAGGTCCCACATTGATATAATTCGAGGGTAAGGTGATAAGGGTTCTAAATCCACCCATCCAATAGGTTTTAGACATGTGTAGGTCATATATTTCACATTATCATTTCATTTTATTTAAATCCTTTATTAATGAGGTAATCGCTGCATCATCATGATGTGATAAATAATTTAATAAATTTAATGTCTAAAAATTATAAAAAAAAATATTATAATGTAGGAAATCTCTTTAGATTTCTAATGAATATTTATAGTCCAAAAGATAATTTATGTAGACAAAATTAAAAATATTTTACTTAGGTGATACATTCTTTGTCACATTTAACATTCTTTAAAAATAAAAAGATAAAAAGTCACGTTCTCACAAAAGTGATACCATGTGGACCCCAAGTTTGGAACAAGGCATACCATAGTCTAACATGAGAGAACCAGTAGCCTTAGGACACATGTTGTTGTCTTTTTGTATTATTATGATATCATTTTATTATCCTTAACTACCTGATTACTCATTAATCAAGATAATTAAAGATAATTACCGTTGTTACTATTCATAATGTCAAAAAACAAAAGAGTCCTGATTACATAATTTGGACCTTCTGATTCCAAATATGTAATCCATTTTACCAAATTCCAAACATAGAAATTGAAAGAATTTATTTAAAAATAATTCCCATTGTCAAAACAAATAGTGGGTTTTTTTGAAACAATATCTATGAAAAATTTGGCATTAGTTTATGCCCAATTCCAAAGTGAAATTAATCCTAATGACCACCATTGGATTAAATGGTAAAAATATATTCTAATTTAACTTTAAACCCAATTCAAAAGATAATCTAATGATACAAATAAAGTATATTAAAAAGAAGTTTTGATGTAAAATTCAGTATTTTTCACTATTCATTAAAAAAATGAACATTGTCAGAAAAATACCAAAAATTCACAAAAAGTAAATTTTGATGTCCCAATCATAAAGAATAAGTTTATTTTGACATACATAGATTATAAAAGTTTCAAAATATAGATTTAAAAACGGTTTGACATCAAAAGGCAGTAAAACAATGCTTTAAAAAATATTAGTGTATTCCATGCTTAAGATTGGATTTATTTTCATTTTAAGCCTCTAAAACACTATCTAATTCATTAATAGACATAGATAAAAGTATATATTATTCATTACTTACTTGGGATGTTACATCCTTCCCCCCTTTAGAAAATTGCGTCCCCGCAATTTATTTACTTATCGAATAAATGGGGGTACTTATCCCTTATTGAATTTTCAGATTCTCATGTTGCCTCTTCCATCATGTGGTTTTTCCACAAAACCTTTACCTGATTAATCACCTTATTTTGTAACACTTTCTCCCTGTGGTCAAGAATCTAGACCGTTTGTTCCTCATAAGATAGGTTCTCTTCCAGCTGAACTACCTCTGGACTCAAAACATGAGATGGAACTGGCATATACTTTCTCAACATCGAAACATGAAAAACATTGTGTACCTGAGATAAACTCGGAGGTAAAGCCACTCGGTATGCAACTGATTCAACTCTCTCTAGAATTTCATATGGTCCAATGAACCTTGAACTCAACTTTCCTTTCTTACCAAATCTCATCACACTTTTCCATGGTGAGACTTTGAGAAAAACATGATCACCTACCTCAAAAGTTAGATCCTTCCTCTTGTTGTCTGCATAACTCTTCTGCCTACTCTGAGCTGTTCTCATGTGTTTCTATATCAGCTGAACTTTTTCTGCCAACTCTTCTACCAATTCTGGTCCCATCAACTTCCTTTCACCCACTTCATCCCAGAAATCTAAAGTTCGACACCGCTTCCCATATAATTCCTGAAATGGTACCATTTGTATACTAGAATGAAAACTGTTATTATATGAAAATTCAACCAATGAAAGATGTTGGTCCCAACTTCCCTGATAATCCATAGAACTAGCTCGTAGCATATCCTCCAAGGTCTGAATTGTTCGTTCTGACTGCCCATCTAATTGAGGATGAAATGTTGTACTAAAATTTAATTCAGTACCCAACGACTTCTGAAGGACTTTCCAAAAGTTAGAAGTGAACCTGGGATCACGATCAGATACAATGGAGAGGGAACTCCATGTAACCTGACTATCTCTTTAAGATACAAACGGGAAAGTTTATCTAGGGAAAAAGTATCTCGTATAGCAAGGAAATGAGCAGATTTAGTCAAGCGATCAACAATAACCCAGATTGCATTATTACCTCGAGATGTCATCGGTAATCCCACAACAAAGTCCATGGATATATTCTTCCATTTCCACTCTGGCACTGGTAAAGGCTGAAGCATCCCTTTCGGTAACTTCCGCTCTTCTTTAACCTGTAGACATGTCAAACACTTCACAGTAAAATCATCAATATCTCTTTTCATTCCATCCCACCAGTAATACTCCCGCAGATCTCTATACATCTTAGTACTGCCAGGATAAACTGAAAACGGAGAACTATGAGCTTCACATAACAACTCTTTCTTCAACTGTGAATCACAAGGCACACACAATCTCTTCCCAAATCTCAAAACGCAATCATTATCAATGTTGAATTCAGGAAACTTACCCTTCTGAACCAACTCTACCTTTTTCTGCAACTCACTGTCTTGCTTCTGTGCTTGCTTGATTCTGTCTGATAGAGATGATATCACGGATACCTGAAACATAAAAGAAGAACTTCCTGCACCAACAACTTCTATTCCAAAGTTCATCAAATCCTTAACCAAAAGATCACGTTCCAAATGAAACATTGCTAATGAAGCATTAATTTTTCGACTCAAAGCATCAACCACTTTATTTGCTTTTCCCGGATGGTAATGAATTGTACAATCATAATCCTTGATTAATTCCATCCATCTCCTCTGTCTCATGTTTAACTCTTTCTGAGTGAATATATACTTTAAAATTTTGTGATCAGTATATATTTCACACTTTACTCCATTCAAATGATGCCTCCAAATTTTTAAAGCGAAAACAACAGCAGCTAATTCCAAATCATGTGTAGGGTAATTTACCTCATGAGTTTTCAACTGTTTTGAAGCATAAGCAATTACCTGATCATTCTGCATTAGGACGCAACCAAGTCCTTTCAATGAAGCATCACTGTAGATAACAAACTCACCATTCCTGGAGGGTAGTGCCAAAACTGGAGCATTCACCAATCTTCTTTTCATTTCCTGAAAACAATCATCACATTCTTTTGTCCAGATAAACTTAACACCCTTCCGAGTTAGCTTAGTCATTGGACTATATAACCGTGAAAAATTTCTAACAAACCTTCGGTAATAGCCTACCAAACCAAAGAAGCTATGAATCTCAGTTACATTTGTGGGTCTTGTCCAGTCTTCCACAACTTTTGTTTTTGCAGGATCAACAATTATCCCATCTTTAGAAACAATGTGACAAAGGAAAGAAATTTGTTGCAACCAAAACTCACACTTGATGAATTTTCCATACAGTTTCTTTTCTTTTATGGTTTGCAAGATAAACCTTAAATGTCTTTCATGCTCCTCTTTACTTTTAGAAAACACCAAAATATCATCAATGAAAACCACCACAAACTTATCCAAGAACTCATGGAAAATTCTATTCATTAAGTCCAAGAATACAACAGGTGAATTGGTTACCACAAAAGGCATTACTACAAATTCATAATAGCCATATCTTGTACGGAACGCTGTCTTTGGAACATCTTCTTCCTTTACCTTCAGCTGATGGTACCCCAATCTCAAGTCAATCTTTGAAAAATACTGAGCTCCCTGGAGCTGATCAAACAAATCATCGATATGAGGCAAAGGATATTTGTTCTTAACAATGATGTTATTCAAGGATCTATAATCAATGAAAAGTCTCATTGAACCATCTTTCTTTTTAACAAATAAAACAAGAGAACCCCATGGTGATGTGATAGGTCGAATGAAACCTTTCTCTAATAAATCTTGCAAATGCTCCTTCAACTCTAAAAGTTCAATTTGAGCCATTCGATAAGGGGGTTTTGAAATTGGCTTAGCATCAGGAACTAAGTCAACAGTAAACTCAACTTCCTGATCCAGTATTATTCCGGGCAACTCATCAAGAAAAAAATCAGGATACTCATTTACCACGGGAACATCATTAATCTGAACAGTTCCCTTGTTTTCAACAATGTGTGCAAGGTAACATTCATTTCCATCTTTTACAAGTTTCTTGGCCTCTTGATAAGTTATCAACAGTAAGGGTTCTTTCTTGTACACAAACTGAAAGTATTTCTGAAAAGAAACTTCTTTAGCTCTAAAGTCAATCTTAGCATGGTAAATAGAGAGCCAATCTATACCCAGGATAACAACGAACTCTACTAGAGGTAGAACAATAAGGTTTGCAAGTAGGTTCTTTCCACAGATAAGGATAGGAAGATTCTTATAAATTCTTTTTGCCTCAACATTTCCCCCAGGTGTTTTTACCAAAAGTTCAGGAGTCATTTCTTGAGATGGTATTCCCATTTTACTAGAAAAGTTTTCAGATATGAAAGAATGTGTAGAACCCGAATCAAACAACACACTGGCATAATCTGAGAAAACAAACAAAGTACCTGATACAATTTCATTTGATGGCCCGACATCTGCTGATGTAGTTGCAAAGGATTTCACCACCCCTTTCTGCTTGTAGTCTAACTGCTTCCCATCACTCCAGCTCTTTGTTGGACACTTGTTTCCATAGTGACCCATCTCATTGCACTTAAAACATTTCACTAACTGTAAATAAAATTTGGTCTTACCTTCACCTTGATCTTTTTCAGTGCAATCACGAACCTTATGTCCCATCTTACCACATCGGTAGCACTTTCCAGAATTCAGAAGACATTCCCCAGCATGCCTTTTGACACATTTATCACAAACTGGAAACTTATATTTCTTACCATCAGACTTTTTTGAAGAATTATTTCTTTTCTCCTACCACCTTGGTCTCTTCTTCTGCTGGTTGTTATAGAACACTTGATCATCGGAAAACTCCATTTCCACCTTCTCAGCACATCGAACAAGATTTTCATAACTTTTAAACTCACGAGAAGCTAATTCCCTTCGATTTTTTGGCTTTAATCCTGAGTAAAAACGATTGATTTTACTATCAAGGTCTCGGATAAAATTTGGAGCATACCTTGCCAATCGAGTGAAACTTTCTTCATAGGTAGACACTTAGCCTTCCTCTCGCCTCAATTCCAAGAATTGTTTTTCCATCCTAAGTCGAAAAACCTTAGGAAAATACTTTTCAAGAAACATACCTTTGAATTCATCCCAGTCGAGAGCATCAATCTCATCAGCGTCCCTGATATTTTTAACCATCGACCACTACTGATCTGCTTCACCCTCCAAACGGTAAATAACAAGACTAACCTTTTGATTTTCTGAACACCCCATGACATCGAAAATCTTCTCCAGTGCTTAAATCCACCCTTCAGCTAGCACATGGTCAAATGACCCTCTGAGTGATGGGGGATGTTGCCTCATGAAATGTTCCACCACTGACATGTTCCTCTGCGGTTGATCTGGCTGATCTCATGCATGGATACCACCACCATTTATTGCTTGAGTCAACTACGCCATTACTGCAACAAACTATTCAGTTCCAAATTCCAGCCATCTCAGGATGCTGATTCGGAAGGTTATTTCCTTCTGCATGCCTTCCTAGAACTGCTTCCCTGTTTCCTCTGTGGAATACCATTCTGAACAAACATGTCGTAGATGAAGCAGCATGGTAATCTTCAAATACTATATCACATCAATTTGACCATAAAAAAATATTTTTGGATAATCATTTAATAGAATTCTATCTCCTAAAGTTATCTAAACCGACCTCTGAAACCAACTATAAGGCCCCAGCCTTAAACCTTACTTAATCTTGAGTTATTACAAGATTACACATTGAGGATCTTTTCGGGTTTAGAGATTTAGAGAATTAGATCATAAAACTTGAATTACATTCCATATATAAAGAAAGTGGTTACATAAATATTGTACTCTTCTTTCCCATCAATGGAAACATATTTAAAATAAAACACGGATTCTTTCTTGACACTTCCTTGACACTATCATCATATCATGTACCTTTCCCTTGACCTGTGAAAAACATTTCAAAAAACTTGGGATGAGCATTAAAAGCTCAGTAAGGGATATAAAAATATGGAAAGGAAACATGGGTACATATATACATAAGAATGAAATCATACTTTACCCATAAAACATAAGCACTTTAACATACCTCATCAAATCATGAATAAATAATAGAAATCATAAGACATAAAGGTAACATGAGGCATTCATAACATTCTTACATAGGGAGTAGCCCTCTTGGTTACGTTTGGAATACCCATCACAATATATTCCCTAAATCTCTTCATATAAACCTTAACTTTTCACTCCTTCACGTTACCCAATGCATTGGAGAGCTATATCAGGCTCACCCGCCCTTAGTTTATCACAGAACCACCCGTCTTCATAATAATGCCCAAGAACCTCAACATAATCATATCACATAAAACATGCATAAAGGAAACATAACATTTCCACCTTTCAATCACAAGATATCAGTACAACACATTGATATAAAAACATTTTGAAAACCATTTTCAATACCAAAATAAAAGAAAATTGAAACATGGTATTTATTTTTCTTTTAAAAAAAGGTATGGCTTGTAGAGGAAGCTGAAACTCAAATAACGGTCATGACGGCGGAGAAGTCGTTGTCGCCGCATACGTACGACAAAAACATTCCCTTTTTTCATCTATTAAAATTCTACGTATAAAGAAGATTAATTTTGAATAAACGTAAAAGTCAAAGGGGTTTATACACCGTATAAAAGAAGGTTGTGTACAAAACAAAATATGCCTCAATGAAAGGAGATTGAGACGAAGTCCCATACCTCGGGTCCGACTTGAATCGATTATTCTTTAATGTCCTGAATAAGAAACATGAGTTAATTTCTACTTGATTAAGAACCTTTTTCAAGTTCATTATTCCTTTTATATCACTTATTTCCATTTCATGAACACTATGTAATTATTTAAGTCAATAATGGTTGTTTTAACGATCATTGGTACTTGAGTAAAAAATAAACCCTTTATAATTACAAGTTGCTCATGTATACATTATATCCAGAATTATAATCATGATGTATATATCATATATATCTAGTATATACATGCATTTATAATATTACATAATCATTTAGAGGTAAGAAATGAAATGCACCGTTCATGGAGACGGTAACCCGTACGTACGCATGAACGCTACATTCATTTTTATTTCATATTTTATAGAATGGAATCATAATGATATAAAGGTATATTATAATTCTAGTATAATATCATATATAATATCATATTTCCATCCTTTATACGTCCCACATATGGTATTTAACGAATCAAATCACTTTGAGGGGGCGGTAGTCCGCACTTCCTTAAATGAAGATATCACGTTTACCCATAATGGAAACCATAAAGGTATGCCCAAAATGAAAAATACAGAAGCTTAATGAAAACATAAACATATTATATATCATATATAAATATAGTTACATCTTAATGGACACCTTTGAAGGTGTTAAAAGAATGTTGAACAATCATCGTTTCAGGAGGCATAAATTCACCATCCACGGAAATAGTACGTCCTTTAACCATTAGATGTAGGTGTGTATAAGTGTAGCTAGAATCCTTCTTATAAAAACATCCTAGTATATTGAAGATACTGGAGTTGTTACAAATTAAATGAATAAAAAGAGTTTAGGGGGTTGGAGAAGCAAAATAAAACAAAAGGACTCAAGTGAAGACATTACCTTAAAATCAGGTAAATCCCTTTGGTTTGAGCTCAAAGGATTCCTTGGGAAGACTTCTGCCCAATGTGTGGCTTCAAGGAGTAAGAGAGGGATGTGGAGAGACAAACTGGGCAGGGTTTGGCCGAGCCAAAGGCTTTGGGAGTGTGGGTAAGGAGGTTGAGGTGAGGGCCTTTTATAAGTGGAGAGGAGGGGCACTCTTGGAAAGTAAAGAAATGTTACTTTATTTGAAAATGGTTTTCGGATTCAAAAGGTCCCACATTGATATAATTAGCGGGTAAGGTGATAAGGGTTCTAAATCCACCCATCCAATAGGTTTTGGACATGTTTAGGTCATATATTTTACATTATCATTTCATTTTATTTAAATCCTTTATTAATGAGGTAATCGCTGCATCACCATGATGTCATAAATAATTTAATAAATTTGATGTCTAAAAATTATAAAAAAAATATCATGATGTAGGAAATCTTTTTAGATTTATAATGAATATTTTTAGTCCAAAAGATCATTTATGTAGACAAAATTAAAAATATTTTACTTAGGTGATACATTCTTTGTCACATTTAACATTCTTTAAAAATAAAAAGATAAAAAGTCACTTTCTCACAAAAGTGATTCCATGGGGCCCCCATGTTTGGTACAAGGCATCCCATGGTCGGGAATGAGACAACCAGTAGCCTTAGGACACATGTTGTGGTCTTTTTGTATTATTATGATATCATTTTATTATCCTTAACTACCTGATTACTCATTAATCAAGATAATTAAAGATAATTACCGTCATTACTATTCATAATGTCCAAAAACAAAAGAGTCTTGATTACATAATTTGGAACTTATAATTCAAATATTTAATCCATTTTACCAAATTCCAAACGCAGAAATTGCAATAATTGATTTAAAAATATTTCCCGTTGTCAAAACAAATAGCGGGTTTTTTTTAAACAATATCTATGAAAAGTTTGGCATTAGTTTATGCCCAATTCCAAAGTGAAATTAATCCTAATGACCAAAATTGAATTAAATGGTAAAAATATATTCTAATTTAACTTTAAAACCAATTCAAAAGATAATCTAATCATATAAATAAAGTAGATTAAAAAGCAGTTTTGATGTAAAATACAGTATTTTTCACTATTCATTAAAAAATGAACATTGTCAGAAAAATTCCAAAAATTTACAAAGAGTAAATTTTGATGTCCCAATAATAAATAATAAGTTTATTTTTACATAAATAGCTTATAAAATTGTCAAAAGATAGATTTAAAAATGGTTTTCCATCATAAGGCAGTAAAACAATCCTTTAAAAAATATTAGTGTATTCCATGCTTAAGATTGGATTTATTTTCATTTCAAGACTCTAAAACACTATATAATTCATTAATAGACATAGATAAAAATATCTTTTATTCATTACTTAATTGGGATGTTATAGAATATTGGTTATATGATTGGCCTTTTGGGTTCAATGATCACTGTTATGGGCAATGTTCTAGGTTATTTGAGAACTTCATGTGTTTTACAACCCATGTGATGCGGGTTTTTTTTAAGAATGGATTTTTATACCCCTTTGTCCCTTTCTACAAGAATATGAGTATGAGAATCCTGTGCATGTTGGAATAGGGTTACCCATAGGATGTGATCATGATTTATATGTATCTACCTTAGATTTAATTATGGTTCGAGGGAAAATTAGTTTGTTTAGGATCTGATGAGATTAACATATTGGATTTGTGGCCATGAGTGGAGAGATGTTCTCCATCAAGGATGGGGTTTTTGATTCTTGGTTAGTGTAAAATGATTCATGAGTGGTGATGTTTTCTAGTAAGTAGTTTCAAGAAGAATTATAATTCATATATTGGGGTGTATACCATTGACTACAAAAGCATGTAATCCACATTTTATAGGAATTTAGGGGACTATTGAGGTTTATGTTTTGATATGTATGGTATTGGAATCTTTGGAGTTTCTTATTATTTCTAAGGTATTATGCGTCATTCATTTCTAGTCATTATGTTTTTTATTTTATAAAACATGGGTTTTGTATATTGAGTATATTAGTTTAGAAACATTATGGAAATGATACCCCTATAATGGGGAGTATCTTATGGAATACTGGGGTATGCGCCTCATGTTGTAAGGGTTATACGTGTTGTGAATCCACCAAGTGGGTGGTTAATATGGATCCAAGATATCAATGTAATGGAAATGAAATCCATCTAGTTTTTAGTTACACAAATGTTTTTTGATTTTTTGTAGTATTTGAGTTGAGTTAGTGTTTCCGTATTTGGATCGTGGAAAAATTCAATGACTGGTCTGAGAGGGATTCAGATCGAGAGTACATCATTACTCTAACAAACCGCTTTGGAGAACTGGATGCCGCATGCTTGGTTTTGGAACCTCCTAATGAACTAGGCATCTAGAAACCATTACAAGATGACAAAGATGAGCTCTCTAGTCAACTCTCTATTTATAGAGTTGAATGAGATAGAGGAATCCACAGTCCAAGGAAGAAGAGAGGATGAAAGGGGATCCATGATGCGGGGGGCTGTATTTTGGTTAAAGGGAAGAAGGAAAAAGGGTAGAAAGATTAATCCCAACATCCTAAGGTGATGGAAACAAGATCTACTAAAAGGGACAAGGAGAAAGGAGGGGTACCAACAGTTCAAGATCAGGATCGAAAGAAGGGATCAGATATTAATAGTGGGGAGATGAAGGCCAAGAGTGGATTTTCTGAGGTCCAAGGGATGGGTGATGGAGCAGAAAAGGGTGATGGGGTACAGAGAAATACCTCGACTTAATTCTTCATTCTAAGAAAGAAGTGTCAGGAGGGTTTTCTTTAGATCAATGCTTTGGAGGAGGATTTGAATAGAATATTATAACGAGATGTCCGAAATGATGTTAACAAGGAACAAAAGTCCTAGATCGACCAACAAGACCAAATTTTGGCAAGGGGCTTAAATGAAGTGAAGATAGACACGAAGGAGTACATCCAGACTTGGGAAAAGCTAGTCGATCATTTTAAATATTTAATCAAGGAGGATCCACATAAAAAGGTTATGACACTTAAGTGGGAGCTATATCGGGTAAGCGAATCCAATTATCTTAGTCTCATTTTTAATGATTTTGTGATTTCCTACTACACTCATTGATCTTTGATGTTGAACTTAACTGGTTTCCCACTTTTTCCTTAAAAGTTATTTTGAAATACAAAGATTAACTTTCAGGTTAATGGATTCTTTGGAATGGTGATTCAACCATCTAATTTCACCAAATATCATATCCATACTTATGTATGAGTGATCATAAATTTTCATGATGCCTCCAAAAGTTAAGTCACCATGATATGGTTAATGTAATCACATGCCAGCATGAGAGGCCACATGTTTTTTTTGGAGAAGACATCCAGAGGAGGAACAAATAATGGATTTATGTGTATTCAAATTCAAAGATAAAGAAATCACTTTAGATGTGACATTTATGATACACATATTTTTTTAGGATCAGATCAGGTGAATAAATATAATTTTGGTATGGTTTAGTGTCATTTGGATTCAACACCCAATATAGACTGGGTAGTGCACTGGGAAAAGATGTCAAACCCATGGTTACATGACTCCCTCTTTGCTGGTTTTTCAATATCACTCTAGCAGTGGTGGTATCAGACTCAAGTATCCTAATTGAGCTTGTACAAGGGAAATCCATCAGTCCATGGGATCTATTATATCATGTTAGAAGGTTTAGGAATCTCATTTCTCTAGGTATTCATAAAAGACACACATGGAGGGAAGGGAATTTGACGGCGGATTCCATGAACAATAAAGAAAATCCTAGTGAAGTTATACATATTTATCATTGTATAATCTCTTTACCTTTTAATTTCTACCAAATAATTAGTCACGATGCACTTGTGATTCACCATTTCTGCCTCATTGACTTAGGTCTTTCTTGTACGTGCTTCTGAAATAATAAAAAAAGACTTTTGAGTGAGTGATAATAGTTTCTGGATAATGAAAAAGAGGTTGAAATACATTCTCAAGTGCCGCATTATGATGATAAATCGTATGGTGGGGGAGTATTAAATGACCCATGTTGTTACACATAAATTATTTCTAGGGGAAATTTGAATTTTCATGGATCTAGGGTAGGTTAGTTTTGTTTGGGTGAATTAAATTTGATAGCATGAACCTAAACTATTAATTATAATTTTTTTGGTTCATCGTAACGAGTTTTTGGAGTTTATGGTGATTGAAAAAAGGTGTTTAAAGAATTAAATGAATGAATTTGATGTATTAGGATGAAAATTTCATAACAGAGTACATTAAAATGTGGTTTCGGTGGATTAGTTTACAACACATAGTGTGGTAGACAAAACCATGGTCTGATGTTGTTTGGGTGATGAATTTTGGTACCGAAAGAAAATCATGATTCAATATAGATATTTCATCATGGTGAATAGGCTACATGTGATTGAGATATAAAGACATGGAAGGTCACACTCTGACCTAAGGTACTGCACTGTAAGGGATGCTCGAGGTGGTGGGGAGTGCGGTGAGGTGTTACATAGAATCATATTGGGGATATTCCATGGATAACACCATTAGGTTGCATTGGATATTCCCTATGGAGGATCATTGTTTCGTTAACCTTAGAGTTATGATGCAACATAATCCCAGGAGTGGTGTCTTGATTCATGAACAACATGGTCATGCTGCAATGGACCTCTTGTTTTTTACGTGTGATTGGGGGGAATTTCATAACCACGTTTTTCAATATCCTCTAGGGATGTCTTCAACCATTAGCCAAACTAGAAAGGGGAGTAACCCCCTTGAATTCTTCTCTCAACCAATTTTCTCTCTTGTTTTGTATGGGTTTGGGATTGTTATTTTCAAGGAATGAGGTGAGTTCTTTTATATTCTTTCCAATTTTATTCTTTTACATTTTTTTATTATAGGTTAGGGGTTTTATGACGACTCTACATGAGCACGGTAGAATGTTCTGAAACTAAGGGGAAGTTTTTTACTGGTTGATAGAGGACACCATGAAATAATGAACACACATAGTTATGTTCCATTTCACAGTTTTATAAAATTAGGAATATTTTTTTAATATTTTTTAATTGGATTAAATTAGAATAAAATTCAGTTTTGGGTGATATAGATTTTGTTCACAATAGTTTCGAGGGCATTCCCAAAAATGGATTAAGGATTATGGTGGACTTAGTTGAGTATTTATGAATCTTTTCATTTAGAGCATAAATTTACAAAAGATGTAGGTAATATCTATGATAATTTACTATATTCACGTTTAAACATGAATTCTTATGATTTTCTGAGGGTTTTGGTTTCATGTGATTCAGTTGGGAATAGTGAGTCCCTCATTGATGTGTTAGGTTACATAGAAACTCATAAAGTTAGATAATGGGGTCCATTTCATGTTAAGTGTTTTATAATCCCCCAATGACTATATATCCAAGGGGAGGGGATGAAAATTTGGCCTATGAGATGATAATGTAATTCTATAGGATCATTTGGAGTTTTTGATTACTATGTTTGATTCACCAGAGAAAGTGTGACATAATTAGTGTGTTTTAGTCTAGTGGGGATGGATGAGATTGATGGTCATTTCATAAATGGATGATATCACACTCTTGAGCGCAAGCAAAAGTATTAGTACTATCTATATGAATTGTATGTCCCTTGAGGATTTAGATTATTTAACATGGAGGTATTCCAATTGATGGTAATTTAGGGAGCTCCCTTGTGAGAGGTGAGTAATGATTATTGAAGGGCCCTGGGTGTGCTTAGAATATGTTGGTCCTTTGGTATCTAGACTAGAAAGGTGACATGATAATCTAGAAAAAGATTTTGTTTTTCCATTTTGGGGCAGGGATGGGTTGATCCTATGGGCTATGGTTGTCTATATGGTATCAGATATAAAATGATTCATGTTATTAGAGAAAAAATTGCGTTAAAGGAACCTAGTGGTTTGATTCCTGAGAAAGAGGGGTATGCAGATGGGTTTGTCTTATCATTAATTTTGTAAATAGGCCTACTATTTAATGTTTAACCTATGTATATAGATGGGTGTAGGGTTTTTGTTAGAACCAAGATGTTGAAATTTTGATTTTTTAACAATAATTAGGTGGAGGATATATGATGAGTTTACTACTATTTTAGAATACTAATTTTTATGAATGGCCTGAAGGATTGATGTTTTGAAAAAATGTCTTGGAAGATACAATATATTTCTAAATCTAGTGAGATGTTTGGTAATGGAATTTCTACAGATAAATTTTCTATAATTATTTTGTTAATATTATAACGGTTATTTGATAATCACTAATGTTATTACATGATTTTTGATTAATTGAACAATTACCTAGAGCATGAGTAGATTTTGGAGAAACGACGATGGAGATTTAAGAATGTTAAACACTGATATATATGGAATTGGAGTTTCATGATTTCCTTAAAAATATAGATTTTTATTTCATATATAGATAAAATCAAAGTTAATTATAGGGTAGGTTTTAAGATTTATTTGAATAAATAAATGTAATTTTAATACTTTACCTCATGATCGAAAATGTTATACTTTGGTATGAGCCAAAATAGGAAAAATAGAAAAGTAACTTACAATTATGTAAGGGTAAATGATATCTTCTATATGTGTAACCCAGAGGAAATGTAAGGTTTCTTAATTTACTTAATTTAAAGAACTCTATTCACCCCATAACATATAAGTCACACCTAGAATGATACTTGGACAGATTATGTGAATCAATAGTTTTGAGGATGTCACACCGAGTAGGGAGAGTCATATCATGAATAAATAATTATATGATTTCAATGATTCTATAGGGGACATTATTTTACTATAAAAAATATTTCATTCCATGAAGAGAACACTATTGGATTATAGTGGCTCTATTTCATTATTTTTTAATAATCTCACGTCATGTGAGATAGTTTCCTCTAGTGAAAATATCAATCATAAAATACGACTTATTGAATCACCCCACAGATTCCTACTATGGAAATCCTAATGTTACATGATAAATTAATGTTTTGTTATCTAAATTATAAAAAATAGACATGTTTAAAGAATATTTATTACACATAGTGACTAATCTGGTAGTTTAAATATATTGAATTATAAACCTACCTATCACACCATGAAGTTACATGTCTCTCCTTCATGGCAATATTATGCTGAATTCGAATATAATTTTTTGATTTGAAAAAATCATGGTGGTTTTGTGGTTATTTGGATATCCATAAACTACCCAATTTAATTCCAATGGTATAGATTAATTTAAAGAATATGTAAAGGATATATGTGAATTAGACATAGTTATAAGTTATAGGAAATTTTATATTTTAAATTTGAATTTTAAATTCTCAGGATATGGAATAGATGACTAATATGTAGATTTATGTGGAATAAAAATAGGGAATATAGAATAGGAATGAGATGTGTATTCTAAAAAAGTTATAATAGGATGGGGTAAACAACATGGGTCTTACATAATATTTGAAACAAATCCAAAGTGTTGTTACGAAAAAGGATTGTAATGAAGAGATGTTTTTGAAATAGAATAGTGTCGTTCATTTCATTGAAAATAAATAAGTTAATAATTCATGTGTGTAAATTATTATCGGGATCATTTCTTATATGTTATGTTTTATAGAAGAGTAAACACTCAACAATTTATACTTGGAGATATTAATTTCCATTAGTGAAATTGGAATAATCATTTGGAATACATTGGTGGGTTAAAATTTAGAGTAATGATGAAGATTAAACATGAAGATTTTAAAGTTAATATTATGTTAATAAACTAAAAATAAGATAAAATTTAAATATATTGATATCTTCTGGTGTAGTGTGAAAATGACTATATAGGTAGTTACCCTTGTGATGAAACGACCTTATCGCTATACTATTCAATCGATAGTGAGCCTTGATGCAGAGTGAGATTACATAAAAATGTATAGGAAATAAACTTAGGCGAAGAGAGACTTCACAAAATTTCCATATGCATAGAAATAGTGAATTATAGTGATTTTTGGAACATTAACGCAATTATAAATGTTGGATCCGTGGATGAAACCTAGTGCAAAAGAACAAAGTAAAATCATAGTGTTGTTGCATACTTTACATTAAAAACGTGGGTATGTGGTTTGATTTGGAATCATGTGAGATAATATTTCATGAATTGTATTTCTAATAACAACGGAAAAAATAATTTGAAAACGTTGAATGTAAATTATTAAATCTACTAACACCTTGATTCACCCCTCCCTGGGTAACCCGGGACACTATAATTATGATTAGGGTTATGAGGATATGTTGTGTATGTCTAGATCCAATGTTGTGAGTCCAAGATGGAGAAGCCTCATGTCACAACACCCTCTCTACACGGTCTACCCCACTTGTGATGACATTAGGAGAAGAGAGATAGAAACACCCAAGTCCCACCTATAGTAGGCTCCGGGTTGGTGACTAGCACTGAGGGTATAATAAACACATAGATGGGAGGAATTAACCTCTAAAATAAAACATGGAGAAGATATATCTAAAAAACACCAACCAAAACCCGATCATTCTAAAATATAAAATAAAACTAATTTTCATAGGTGTGATTTCATGCAAGAACTAATACAACTAAAATAAAAATTGTAAGTACCAAAATTAAAGTAATGATGGCAGTGACCACGAAGCATAAACAGCTCCTGCAAAACCCCAAGCTAGTAGTAACCGGATTGATCTCCAATGTTCTCCAAATAAACAAAAAATATATATTATATATACATAGTGTGATTATAATAGTATACTTAGTAGTATCCTTCTCAGAGCCTCTCATGCAAAATATAAAGAAAGAATGCTAATGCTCAATGAAAACAAGTGAAACTAACTCATCACCTAAACATGTATACTATGTTATAAGACTCACCATATATTCTGTCACCATATAAAACATAAAAGAGAATAAAATATAATAATGAATATCAAGGGTACCTTGATACTGCTGCCCCACAGGTTTACTACTCTTCCCCAATGTAGCACAGCCTGAGCATCTCTCTCCAAAAAGGATATCACGCATACACCAGGATGGAGCACCACTACATGCATATTGTGAAACAGAACACCACATCCATGTAACCAAATGTGACTAGGTATTTTTTAGGAGCCACTAGATCCCATATAATGTGTATCCTACATTGAATATTATACCTCTATCCATCACAACCCATACATCGAGTAAGGATCTGCAATCCATCACAACCTATACACATTATACCTATAGCATTGTTTAGGAAATTATATCCAAAATACATGTGTTCAAAATGACCACAATACATTATATCCCTCTGCACACATATATGGGAAAAAATAAACACCATGCATACTAGCACATGTAACAAAAAACAGAAGAGAGTGGGTCCAAAGGGGGTAGTTATCCCTCCTTCCTCCCATCAAGATGTCGGAAAAAACATCCCCTGGGGCTTAGAATCCCTTGTGTGTCAGTTTGCATAACTGATGAGGTAGATTAATATATAAACACACAAAATTAACATGATATAATATAACTCAAACCCACACTATGGGTATAACCTAGTCTCAGAATGAACTGGTGATAATTTCTCTCGGACTCCCGACTGCCACTACTAAGACCAGATATCCTATAAGCATACAACCATTTAAATATCTACATTAAATTACTTTATTTCTTTTTATCAGTTTCAATTTATGTTAATTAATTTGTTAACCATTAAATAAACATTATCATATTCCGCATTACATTAGATTAGCATAAAAAATAAGTTATATTCCCTCAAGGTATAAGAAAACTAAGACCATGACTTCTCAAAATTATAACCTTAGTAATGAATACAAACAAGATCCAACCCCATGGGTTAAAAATCTATTCATTTATTAACATAATTAGTTTCCATATTACCAGGTATTCTATGAAAAAATTTTAAGCTACCAAACACAAGGTGATCAACAAAGTGAGTTGATGAACTACCAATCGAGTCTTCTCCACCCATAGCAAGAGAATTGACTTATCCCAACATGATAATATAAAAATGGAAATATCATGGAATACACCATGGGTCTTCACCACTCTTGGAAGGAGAGTAACCAAAACCGTCTACCTCAATTAGTGGGGAAAGGGAAGGAGATAAACAATAGCATGGTTGTCATCCAATATTCTAATTCAAGCAAGCATCCAACTTTCATAACAATGTGTAATCCCAACATCAACGCATTACTACATCTCCAATGTCCTCTATGACTCCCACATGTTTATCCCAATGCATCTCTCTAATCTAGGTGTCACTTGTTACCAAAACAATCAGGCCTCCCCTCCCAACATACCACAATAACCCTCTAGTCTCAACCATCGTAGGATCACATTACATCCAGGACTCCCTTCCCCACACACCTCAACATCCCTCCAGGATCAACCATCCTAATTGTACGTCACATCACAATTAGTAAGAAAAATTATAGCAACTAAGATCTTGGACCCTAAGAAGGCATTCATCCTTCACAAACAATGATATTTCATAACTCCTAAGCACATTGTACTCAGTATTTACAAGAAATAAGGAAGCCCATGACCAACAAAGGAATTATCTTTTATCACACAACTAGTTCTTATTCAATGTTTAATTATTCGATTAATTATTAGTAGTTTTAAACTACAAGAAACCAAAAAAAAGCTATCATAAGCTATCCAAAATAAAATTATAAATTAATATAACATGGATTTAATTCTTTTTATCAAAAATCATAATCATGCTTCATGTTCATTACCAAATTCAATTATACATGAAATCTTACATCAATTGGATTATCATAAAAATACAACAACAACAACAACCAGATTCATTAATCATTCCTATTTGAACCATTATCCATTTAATTATCAATTAATTATAGATTTATGTATTTTTTCCAATTTCACATGCTAAACCAATCAGAATAAGAACTAAATAGATACCACAGTATCTAGAAAGTCAAGAGGCAACATGTTATCTTGGTATAAAAAACAACATTTCCAAGAGATCGACACCAATTATTTTATCTGGTTGAAGTAATTATTTTGGTTAATTCCATTGTTATCCAAGGGGCCAAATTATGATAACTATATGATTTCATGTAAATAATTATAGAATAAATGGATCCCCTACCTCAAAAGAGTATCAACGTTCTTCGTGTGAGAAAAAACCAATGATGCGGATCCCGATCACCTCTCCTGGAAGAACTACATCCACCGATGGACTTCATGACACAACCACACCAACAAACAACCCACAAAACCAAATTTGAAGCATGAATATTAACCACCACTACCTTGAAAAGAGGAATGGTAGGAAACATACATAAGAAACAACAATAATAGAGGAAGAAAATACCTATTATTGAAGATGTATCATGGGAGGGAACCCAGGGATTGATCCATGATTAAGGAATCCCAAAAAATATCATTGATGGGGTTCACCAGTCACCTAGAATCAATAGATATCCACTCCGGTCATAGGTTTTGACAACCAGAGCATATGGAAATGTATTAAAACGTACCACATCAAGGAATTACATGATTTTTAATCCCCTTTCACGTCATGTAATCCTTAGCATTTGGTTTCTTCCCAAAAACACATTACCTCTTTATTTATTTATTTTTAAAACCATGATATATTACACGTCATGAAACCCTCTTTCTCATCATTTAACTTTTCATGATGTGAAATACTCCCATGACTCTAGCTAATCACACCCAAACACCTCTAGAATTCTTTCGAGTCTCCTTCAAGAACCTTGGTCTTCAGAAACATGCAAAGGGTCGATCCACATGGATCTAGGACCTTACATTAGATACATTTGAAAACATTCTCTTCATTGAGAATCTAAAACTAAACCATATAGGAAACATAAAATGGGTCATTCCAATAGCCACCCCATGATATACCTATCAAAATATATCTCCACCACAAGTGCTCAACCACACCAATAAAAGTACAAGTGGCTCGACATGTTGAGTAGATGAACTAGTCATTGAGTCTTAACTACATATAGAAGGAGAGTAGACCCATGTAAACTCATTAACATAAACACGAAAATCACATGGCATACCCTATGTGTCTTTACCTCCCATGGAAAGAAAGAAATCCACTACAATTAAAAAGATAGAGAGCCATTTTGTAAACCAATGAATTCCTACAACTAGAAAATGAAAAACGTTACAATAGAAAAGATAAAAAGAAAATATATTGGGGGTACATAGTGCATATCTATGACTCATATTCCCATATACTCTCCTACACACCACCGTGTATACAAAATACACAAACCATTGGGATATAATTTTCGTACAAATCCTTCTCTTGGAAGTCCAGGATCTCTATATGTTGCTCCTCAAAAATAACTTCATAATAAACATTGATCTTTCCTCAATAAATGATGTTAGAGTCAACATAATGATAACAATAGAGCTGTGACACATGAAAAACATCATGTATCTAGGTCATGTATGGAGGAAGTTCTATTTGATACTCTACAACTCCAACACTATCTAACACCTCAAAAATCCCAAAAAAATGGAGCAAATAAATGCTCCAATGACCAAAAAATTTCTTCCCATGATGGGGAGTTGACATCCGAAATACATGATCCACAACATAAAACTCCATAGGTATCCTACTATGATCGACAAAAGATTTATAATGATCTTGTGCTGCATTCATCTTCTCACAAATCACTTGTACCATCTTGTCATATTCTCTACCATTTATGGCCTAAGAATTGTTGACTCTATGACCCTAGTCCACCACAATGGGGAATGGAAAGGTCTTCCAAACATGGATTAAGATGGTGCCATAACAATGGTGGAGTGAAAACTAATGTTTTAAGGGTAAGTGCCTCATCCAGAAACCTCAAAAAATATACTACAAATGAGTGCAACATGTTTTCAAGAGTCTGCATAGTCTGATATATTTAATAGTCTATATATGGATGAAAAGTAGTGCTTATTCATAGTTGAGAACCAAAAGCATGCTAGATACCTCTCCAAGCATTGGATGTAAAACGAGGATCTTGATCAGAAATGATCATCCTCAAAACCACATGCAGTCTCACCACCTCCTCCAAATAATGCCCCAACTAAACCTCCACCAAGATCATCTCCTTGGTTGATATAATTAGGGATGATTTTTTCAAACAATCCACTACCACTCATATAGAGTCATATCCTCCCTGAGCTCGAGTTTCACTAGAAATAATTTCCTTCGATTTATTCTCCCACTTCCAGTAAGGAACATCTAACAGATGGGGGAACCCACAAGGAAAATGGTGATTGACCTTCACTTTATAGAAGAACAAACATTGAGACAAAAACATTACAACTGCACACTTCACCCAATCCATGAAAACTGACCCATCAAAGCTCGGTATATCTTTTCACACTAGGATGTAATTCCAAAGATGAACTATGGAACTCTATGAGAACCATATCAGGAATCATACATGGAATGAAAATCTTAATTTTAAGTAAATATCAATGTTTTTCATCTTCATACTAACCATTAGGGGCCTCTCCACAAGCAACACAGTCTCTATAAACCTCTACCTCAAGATCCCCAATTGGGACTCCTCCACCTACTTCAGTAGAGATGAATGCACCATCATCTGAAAAAGAAAACCTCTTCCCATGAAATTCCCATATCTAGATGTAATGATGAATGACCTTCCCTCACACTCTAGAAATCAGTTGACTCATATGCTGCATCACTACGTGACATACTTCTCAACACATCGACCATAACATTCCCCTTTCTAGGTGTATATGAAATATTGAAGTTATAATCCTGTAAGAACTCCATCCACCAAAGTTGACACATGTTTAAGTCATGTTGATAGAAAACATACCTCATGATATTATGATTCGTGAAGACCAAAAAACTATTTCTAATGAGTTAATTTCTCCTATACATTAGGTAAAACACTACCACCACCAACTTGAGATCATGGGCAGGATAGTTACAATCATTGGGGAATAAAAACAGAAACCCATAGGAAACAACTGATCTATGCTTATCTGAACATAGACCAACCCTAGACATGATGAATAATAGAAAAAATCAAGCAGAAATCCTTCTTCTAGAAGAAAAATTACCAGATCACAGAACGACTTCTCTTTTAGATACTAAAAAAGCTAGATGACAATGATTAGTCCATAAGAACACATGATCCTTTCTGGTAAATGATGTTAGAGGATTTTCATCCTAAGAGAAATCAGTGATGAACCTCTTGTAACAGCCTACATGTATAAGGAAACTTTGATCCTCTACCACTATTTTGGGGGATACCCAAGACAAAACTGGTTTTATCTTCGATAGATCTAAAACCACTCCCTATTGAGATAAAACATTCCCCATAAATGTACTTCTCGATCCCCAAAATCACACTTCAGAAACATCCCAAACAACTTCTCATGATGAAGAACTCCCAAAACAAGATGTAGATAATATTAATGCTCCTATTTAGATGTGAATTACTCAAGGATTTCATTAATGAATTACAAAACCAACTTATTCAAGAACTCCCATAATTCATATTCCATCACCTCATGAACACATCTAGATCATTCATCACACTGAATGACCTCACAACAAACTCGTAATGCCCATGACAATTATGAGAAGTAGCCTTTGGGATATCCTCAACCTTTAAACACATTTGATGATATCCTAACTGAAAATTGATCTTCAAGAATCTACTTTCACCTGTTAGTTGATTGAATAAATCACCAGTCCATGAAAGATGATAGATATTTTTCACTTTCACTTGGTTTGATTGATGATAATTGATACACAACTATAAACTGTATCCAAAATTCTTACAAAAAAATGGGTGCACCCCATGGTGACACAATTACTAAAAAACAAACCGTAGTAGACCATTGAGTTGTATAAGTAGATATCAAAAATCAAAAGGAGTCATCCTATATGGATTCATCAAGATAGAAGATATTTTCTATCTATAGTATGACCCCAAAATTGATATCTTTTCATAGAGGTAACACTAAAAGTGTCTCTGGAAAGTTTTCAGGGTAGCCTTATATGACCCTAGCAATCTCAAACTACTAAACCTCTTTTGTGAGAACCTGATGAGGACATCGACCAAGATCCATGCCTAAAAAATAAAAAAATAGCTAGAGATATTAAACCAGGTATATTGAAAACTTTAACATTAATTAATTATTTTCTTTTATTCATTTTAGGTTAACGTATCTCAAGGTATAACAATTAAAACACAAAAAAATAAGAAATGATGAATGCTCCTTTCGTAGGTCTATAAACTATAAATAGTATCACCTTGGTTAGTGGCCGTTGTAAGATTAAATCTATGAGTATTAGATCACAAGGGGACCTAAATAACCATTCCTCAGTTGGTCTCCCATTTTTAAAATGATTTCTAAACTTAGCAAACACCGTTTCCCTACCATCCAAATAAATCACATTTATGGATAAGTCCAAAATCCATCATATCCCTCTACCAAACCTCTGATACCACTTGGTCACGAACCCTTCCTACAAGTTGTACCCCTCCTGGGCGACAATGGGAGAAGAGAGATAGTGACACCCATGTCTCACCTCCAGCAGGCCCCAATATGGAGACTAACACCAAGTGTGTAGTAAACACACAAATGGGAGGCATTACCATCTAAGAGAACACATATAAAAGAGAGAGGTAGAAAATACACCACCCAACTCTTACTCAGACTAAAATATAAATGAGAACCAAAGTGTAAACGTTTAATGTCTTGTAAGAACTACTACAACTTAATGGAAAACTTCAAGTACCAAAAGAAAAGTAAAGATGTCAGTGAACACAGAGCCCAAATAGCTCATGCTAAACCCCAAGCTAGTAGTGACAATAATATTCCCCTACCTACTCCAAATGACCTAAAAAATTGTTTATATACACATAGGGTGAGTATAATAGTACAATCAATCTGATCCTCCCTAGAGACTCTTGAAAAAAATATAAAGAAATCATTCTAATTCATAGTTAACAACAAGTGAAACTAACTCATCACATAAATAGGTATACTATATTCCAAGACTCAAAATTGATACTCTCACCAAGTATCTCATACAAGAGAATATAATAAAATAATAAATATCAAGGGTACCTTGCTGCCACTTCCCCACTATTTTTCTACTGTTCCCCAATATCTCACGTCCAGAGCATCTATCTCCAAAAAGGATAGCCTGCAGAAACCTGGGCAATGAACCAGAATATGCACCTCGTGCAACATGCCACCATGTCCATATAACTGAATGTAAATTGGTTATATCTAGGATCCACAAAAATCATATAATTTGTAACATACATCAAATATTATACATCAATCCAACAAAACCCATACACTAAGTGAATATCCGCAATCTGTCACAACCTATACACATTATACTGATAGTAGGCCATAAGAATCTATATCTAGAATATGAGGGTGTGAAATAACCACAAGCTATTACATCCCTCTACACAAATATATGGGAAAAAATATCCACAATGTATACCAAAACAAGAAACTACCAGGAGAAGAGAGTGGGGCCAAATGGGGTAGTCATCCATCTATCCTCCCATCAGGATGTTGCAGAAAACACTCCCCAGGTCTTAGAATACAGAAGTGTAAGTCACCTGCATCGATTTGGTGGATTAGTGTATGGGATCACAAAATGTACATGATATAATATATCTCCCACCCACACTATGGGAATAACCTAGTTTCAGATTCAGTTGCAGCAAACGTCTCTCAGAATCCTCACTACCACTACTAAGACTATATATCTTATAACTAGAAAACCATTTAAAAAACTACATTAAATTACTTTATTAATTTTCATAAATTTCACATTAAATTAATTAATTAATAAATCATTAATTAAAAATTAAAACCTTGGACATTACATCATATTAGCATCACAGAGAAGTTATATTCCCTCCAGGAAGAAGAAAACTTAGACCAAAACTTCTCAAAATTATAACCTCATCATTGCATTCCTGCAAGATAAAAACATATAGGTTAAACATTTATTAATTTATTAACATCATTACATTCCATATTACCAGGTATTATAAGAAAAAATTCCATGCTACCAAACATAATGGTCTCACCAAGGTTTGTAGATGTACTACCCGTAGAGTCCTTGACACCTATACCTGGAACATAGGATAATCTATCCATGGAAAGATAAACATAGAATGTTTGTGGAATAACTCATACATATACACCTATATTATAAGGATAAAAACAAAAAACATATACAATAATAATTGGGGAAAGGAAAGAAGATGAACAACAACATGGTTGTCTACTATGAAACTGATCCAGATAAGAATCTATCTTTTATAAAAATTGTCAAGCCCACATTCAACTCATTCTGTCATCTTTGATGTCATCATCAACGCCCAAATTCATTTCTCAATGCATATAACAACTATAGGAATACATTGTTTCCAAAAAAACTAGGCCAACACACACTATATACTATAAAAACCCTCTAATATTAGGCATACCAAGCTCACATCACATCTGAGACTCCCAGCCAACATACCACAATATCCCTCCATGCTCAATTATCATAGGCTTACATCACATCACAAGCAAAAAGAAACAATATAGAAACTGAGATCTTGTCACCAAACAAGGAATTCATCCTTCAAACACAGTGATCTCTCACAGCTCCCAAGCACAACTCACCCTTCCTTTATAAGAATTTGGGAAACCCATTCCCTACAAAAGAATTTTCTATTATCACACAACCAGTTATTATTTCATATTGAATTAATAGATTCATTTTTCATAGGTTCTATCTATAGTAAAACTAAGTTACAAGCTATCTCAAGATTTCAAATATTAACTAAAATATTAATTTATCACACCATTAATTCTTTTATCAACAAACATCATCATGATTTAGGATTATTAATAAATTCAATTAAACATGCAAACTTACATAAATTTTATTATCATACAATTAAAAAAATATTGACTAGATTCATTAAACGTGCCTCTTTAATCATTTTTAAAATTAATTATCAATTAATTCACACATTATGTTATTTACAAATTTCACATTATTAAAGAAGAATTAAAAGAAAAATACATATTTCACACTTTCTAGAAAATCAGGGGGGAACCCAATATCATGATAAAGATAAAAAAATCTCCTAGTAAAAAATACCACTTCTTTAATCCAGTTCAAGTAATTAAATATGTTAATTCCATTTTGATATATGGGGATAAATCATGATAACTCTACGATTCCATGTAAACAAATAGAGAATAAACAAATAACATACCTAATAAGGTTGTTAACATTTTTCGCATGAGAACAAAGCATTATACTGATCCTGATCACCTATCCTACAAGAACAATATCCACCCAAGGACGTCATGCCACAACCATGCCAAAAAAAACCAACAAAACACCATTATAAACATGGAGATTAAGAACCACCACCTGGAAAAGAGTAAAAAGTGGAAACATAATGAATAAATCAGGATAACGTAGTTAGAACCTACATTGGTTTGAATACGGATCGAGGGAGGGAAGTTGGGTATTGATGCTTGATGAAGGTTTCCCAAAACATCGATGAAGGGGTTGAAAGGTCACCTAGAATTGAGACAGAGTCACTATAACCATAGGATTTGAAAACCTGGTCATCTAGAAATGTTTTAAAACATAAAACTTTTGGTAATTACCTGATGTTTAATTCCATTTCACATCGTGTAATCCTCAGTGTTTGATTTCCAATAAAAAACATCACCTCTTTATTTAATTATTTTCCAATCCATGACATATTACACGTTGTGAAACACACTTTGATGCTATATAATTTTCATGACATGAAATCCTACCATACTTATATCTATTCAAACCAAACTCTTCATGAATTCCTTTGATCCTCTTTATATCACCTCGGTCTTCAGAAACATTCAAAAGTACGATGAAAGCAGATTCAATCTCTTACACCTCAAATGTGTGAGGAGATAAATGTGAGATATTGTATGAGATATTATATATGTATAAAAATTAAATAAGACCTCACAATGAGATTTAAGGTTCTATATAATATGTGATATTAGATATCACCCTGAGTGATAGTTTGTTAGTTGAGATATGATATGAGACCTCACATTGGGAGATAGGGTGGTAGTCAAACAATAAATCATGATGTGATACTAGATTTCATCCTGAGTGATAGGGTTGTGGAAGAGATGTGATATGATAACTCCCCCAATGTGACAGTGGACATGTATGAGATTTGGTTCAAAACACCACTATATGTTTTAGGTTGTAAGTATTATATTTTTCTATACAATTTTCCCTACATGACCGCATTTTTGTTGATTCATGTGATAGGATCATTATGTCTTCCATGTTCCCCATGGATCACTGTGTTTGGATTATATGATGTTCTATATGCCTAAGGTCTGTATTTTTCCAGTTATTCTTTATTTAGAATCATGATGACATGTTTTCATGAGATATGGGGTTCAATAGAGGTCTTCATACTAGGTATGTTTTAGTTTCATAGTGTTATAGTTAGGAGATGATGACTTAAAATATATGCTTGTTTGTATTTTATACCTTTATTTATTTTATCATGTTTAAAAATGTATATTATTACATATATTAGGGTAATTTTTGAGACGATATTGGGATGAATTTTCCACACCCCGCATGGATACTCTAGTGTACATATAGAGATCATGTTTGTTATAAAAGTTTGATCTCAGGTCACATAGTGGAACATGATAAAGTATATCAATATGGATTAAATGTGGGATTGAGGTGAGTATTGGGTTTCATAGTGGAGAATATTTGTATGGTTTATTATTTATTTATTGAATACATGATATTCTTGACAAGATAAATATTGGGATTTATAATTTTATGACTTTAATTTCCCATTTGTCATAACATGGTGTATGTTTATTCTGTTTTGGTATGATTTTATCTTAATTCCTAAATAATACTCTGACACATGGATTATGGATGATGTTTGGATATTTATTCATATTAGTGGATTTGATATTTGGAGTATAGTCTCCCCAAAATTGATCATAGGCTTATATATCTAGTTTTCATACTTTGGTGTATAGAGAGGCACTATTGAGGTCATGGGGTTCTCTTAATTGAGTGATGTTTGGGAAATTTTATATAGGGTGTTACATGAGTCATCAAATCAAAATATTTGTCTATATTTTTTCTAGTTTTCCTACTATTCCCCATTTTATTTCAGTGAAGTAGTAGGAACATATGTTTCATGTTCCTATACTCTATCCAAGGTTACACACTCTTTATCCAATAGCCTTTAGAGTAATTATTTGAAGGAAAATAAATATTATAGATTATTATCATACATTAGATGACAAGGAAAATAATTAGGGTGGTCATTTATTATTTCCATGATCATGTTTTTGATTTATGTTAATGTAAAAAAGTTTTTATCTTATATCAAAAATTTAATATCTAGGAACATGACCATTACTAATTGAATAATCCATTTTCCTTCAGTTTTAAAATTTTTCTAAACATTGATAAAAAATTTTATCCTCATAGTTTTCATTAGGAAAAGAAAATTACTACTCTTTCTAAGTAATTAGAACATAATTTATTAGGGTAGGTTTGGATTTTTGATCTATCACAAATGCTTCATTCAACATATTAATAACAATTGTTTCCTTTCTAGATTTTTTCTCTTATAGTAAGAGTGATTTAAGAGACTTATTATTGGTGCACTGTATAGAATCATAATTATTCTCCCATTATATTGAACTGTAAATACCAAATAGGTTATTTTTATTGAGTTTTTATTGTTTATATCTGATCATTGATATTATTTACATATATTTGTAGAAAATTTCATATGGGAGTATAATTTCTAGAGAATAGGTTAAACCCTTCCATCTAGAAAAAAATTATATGAACCATTTATTTTATAAATTTTACAATTATTGGGGTAAAAAATATACTAGTTTTACTTAGTGTTGAGTGTAATTGGTAGCGTAATTACTTTTATAGATCTTTACAAATAGTAATATATCGAGCTATAATATTACTATACTGGGAAAATGAAGGAATTTCAAGAGTTTACATAGAATATCTGATCTTCAATGCTCATTATTACTCTTGATTTATCAATATTGGGCCTTATTGAGATGATAATTTGTGAAAGACAAAATTTTGGGTATCCCATATTATTGATTGTGAAAAAAATATGGTTTTAAATGTTGGATAAAGGAGGAGTCAAGACAACCCACTCAGAATATGGTTTTCTCATTAGTTTCATTTTTGCCTCTTAGACTTCAATAACCTCAATTTCAGTGGTAATATCTATATATATACACACATATGTATGTATATATGTATCTATAATTTTCATATTTATTCTTGAGTATATTTTTGGGTTGGGATATTTTTCGAATCATGAAATCACTATATTGTTTGCACTTATTATTGATAACATACTAGATCTTACCATGGATAACTTGCCTAAACTAGTGGATGATGTTTCTAGATTTAGGAAACTTATTGATAGTTCAATATCAATATAAAAAAATGAATAGGGAGATATGATCTTAAGTTGACTAGGTGGAATAATTATACTCTTATAGGCTAATAAATACCAACTAGCTAGAAAAGGTATTCTAGAGGAGATATGATATATTCAATGTGATAATTTCACTCTAAGGGTATATTTTCCTTATGTATCTCAAAAATAAATATTCTTTTGGTTTTTTATCCCAGCCTTGTATTGGTATTATCATTATTGTTTTAGAGAACTTAAAATATATTTAGTAGTGAGTGATATATAGAAAAAAACTACATCCTTTCCTTTATCCTTACAACTAGATCACTGAGTGGGTGGCATTGAATATTTTTTCAAGCTCCCAGATCATGGTCTTGTCTTTGATATTGGGTAAATTCCCCTTCTTCATATACCATTTTGAAAACAATATTCTCCATAGATTGTTCATCCCAACTATAATTCATTTCATCAGTGTCTTGTTCTGTAAAATATTTATGTTTTTTTAACCACAAAATTTACTAATGCAAATCCCGCATCAGGAACAAAATAGTTATATTTTTTTGAGAAATATAGTTTTTCACCAAATTTAAAGTGAACTTCATATGTGAATTTATAATAAAACTTCATTTATTATTTATTAATGTGTTTTTTCGGTTTATAACCACAATTTGGCATTTACATGTCCATTTTAAGACTGTAATTGAGATGAAGTGGGAGACTCCTCAGGAATAGTGATATTGAGTGAGTCCCCTCTAACTTCCATGGAATGTGATCCTAGTGGAGGGGTTGATTTATTAATTATTAGTGGAGGAAAATATATGGTGTCTTAATATAAAGCTTCATAGAACATTGAAAATTTTAATATTCTTAATGGAGGTTAATCAACAATCTTTTTACCCCTCTTTATAATTTTTGATATTGTTGGAAGAAGTGGTGTTAAAATGCGACTATAATTATGCGCTACAGATGTACCATTTTCATGAATATTTATACATCCACTTTTCTCTGTAAAATCACTCCTTAGAATGGGTATGGTATAGTTCATTTTATATCTACTTTGGACTAGAAGAAACCACTATTGAGGGTCATTTCATTTTCATATTGTTTTTTTCATCAAATTAACTTTATATTATTTCTTAATCAGCTAATGAATAATCCTATCAATTACACATTCCCATTAAGTTTACATTTCTTGTACTCAAAATAAAATGGGGTTTCATTTAATTGACACACTAACTTACCCCAATCTTGTTTCATATGCAATATATAAGGTAATTACATTACAAAATGCTATGCTAGAATGACCTTTTTGTGCAGTGGGTGGGGTTAAGTGAAATTCCAAGAATTAAACCAATCTTCTAATATGTACATATAAATAAGATGTAATGACCCAAAAATTTATTAATGAAAATTAATATTGGTCTATTTAAATGACTTCACATGGTTATGTGAAACGTATGCACTTATTTGGTTCTATGTTTTGGGTTTTAAAATACTGTTACGAATTACGACCATTGCTAATATAGACAATGAATAGTGATCACATGATTAGTATAAATATTGGGCTTTAACAAATCCAATTTAATTAGAAAAGGGAAGCGATGACCTCATCCAGTATAATTACCCCATACGAAGCCCATTTTTCGGATCTCGAAAAGGTGGTGGCATCATTGGGATCCGCTCTTGACCCATCACAAGCCGAGCTTGAATACATTATGGTCGAGTGGAACTTCCTATGAGGTAAGTGTATGTTGATAGAGATTACCACTCGAGCAATGTTATCCGAGCCACCCCAAGAGTCTATCACTATCGCGCACCTTACTCTAAGGTATTATGTAGGTGTTTTAAGGAGTTATGTAACAATACCTTTGTACAACGATTATGTACATTATTCTTGTATAGAGAATATACATTATTTTTATTATATTAACTTTAAAAATTGTTTTTAATGCACAAATAGTATTTTTAGTTAATATTCAACTAAGAAATATATTTTTATGAATTAATGGATTTTTAATTAAATAATATTTTAATAAATTATTATTCTTATTATTATTAAATTACTTTTTTATTAAATATAAATGATCATATATTTTATGAATGCAATTGTAAATTTTATTAAGGATTGAAAGTTGTTTTGTCAAAACCCATGAATTTTCGATAAATGCCGGTTTTTATTTTAAATGTAAAAATTAATATATTTATAAAATTACTTAGATAAAATAAATATTTTTTTGGAATCAGTACGATGAAATTATCCAACAGTGAATTTTTCATAATTTTTCGAGACAACCAAATTTTTGGGTAAAAATTAATTACCTTTTAAATATATAATGTGTTTTATGACATCATAATGACCCAATAGTGATGTAATAAAATAATATAAACATTATTTTCGGCCAATATATTTTTTACCATTAAAATAATTTTATTTAGGGTTTTTTTGATTTCTTTTCCAAAGCTTTAGTGGATCCTTTAAGGCTTATAAAACATTTTGTTTTTTAAAATTGATTTCTTTGAGAGTGTGACTCGCCTCCACATAAGAAACCCTATTATTTTAAGAAGTTCAACAATTGGACTTATAAAATATTGTTTTCCAATCCACTTTGGAAAAAACCATGGGAAAAAAACCATGGGATGGTTTGTGGGTTTGATTAGTTTAATGTGTGGTGTCCCAAACCATAAATAATAAAGAATTCCCTCTCCTTGCCAATATAAACCCACCCAATCTCCCATTTACTCTTCACTCAAATCCTTTATAGTTCTTCAAAACTCTTCCCTCCCCACTCTAGAATCATCCCAAGTCAACACAACCTCCCATGAATCCCCTCTCAAGCCTCTCCCAAGCCTTTGGGATCCCACTTCCAAGTAAGAGATTTCTTCCTTCTTCTTTTTATCCAAGTTTCTTAATATTTTATGCCCTTTTATTTTCAATTATAAATTTTGGGGTATGATTTAAATCCCCTATAATTCCATATTTTTGTTTGAATTATGAGATAACCTATTTATCTCTCATTAAGGTCTCCCATGTACACCCGTTACCATGCCGAAATTCCGTAAGGAATTTCTATCTACTCATTAACATTCAGGAAATTAGTTTATATTATGCATATAAATTGCATTCCATATGTTGGTATATTCTGTACCATGATCCCCATACTATATATTTAATGTATAAATTTTTAGATACCCATTTCACTCTCATCAATATATTCTATGAATTTTGATTTTATGTCGTTATGCAACCGAAATTACACGAAAATTTCCTTGCCAAAATCATTGTGTAGTGAATACCATACCCACTCCTATATCAAGGGTATTCAACTTTATGCACATGTACTTGTTGATTGAGGACTTACATTAATTTATTCCACATATCATATTCATGGAATGAATTATGACGAAAATGAATCCATGATGTATGATCTATGTGGCACACATGTGTATGAAATGAAATGATCACGAAGGGTGAACCCTAATTGTGGTCTAATCTATTGGGTAAAGTATAGTATCATGATACATCATGCGTAAAGGGTTTCAAATCATACAAATTCAAGTGAAACAAGTTTTTACTCATGCTTCATGTGAAATGAGTGTTTACTCATGCTCCATGTGCAATGAGCCTTGGTTCATGCTAATTCCATGTTAAGTGTTGTTGCCACATCTCCATGTTATGATTATCATGAACTATGATGCATTTATGTTCATGTTTTTATTGTTCTCCATTTATATGCCTATTGACTAACATGTATTTTATTCCCATGTTATTCCATTTTTATTCCCTTACCAGGATTTATAGATCACCCTTTTCTTATGCATGTCCTCAAGTTATCCCATGCAATGCTAAGTATGAGTGAATGTAGTGGTCATATAAAGGATGTTTTCAATAAAGATGTTTTATTTCATGTTTTAAGTTTTTATGTATTGATACTAATCCCAAATACATTGTAACTCTTGATATTTTATGTTGTATCAAGTGATGTTAATGTATAAAATCATGTTTAAGTGTGTAATAAAGAACATGGTTTCAATAATTGGTATTAGAGGATATGTTTAGATATTTTTTAGATTAGGATTAGAAAACCCTAGTGATGCCTTAGAGACAAGATTAAGTATAATAACAACATCCCTATGTTTTGGTGGGTATTCAGTAAGTGGTTTATCAAGAAAATACATCCATGTCTAGGGTAGAGGTGGCTCTGGAACATATGTACCGAGGGGAGAAAACCCAAAAAAAGTGTTTTGGGCTTGACCCAGGGAACCTTGGTACATGAAAATGGGCCTTTCTGCACTATTGGTTACGACACTCCTAGGGCATTGCATTAGTAATTTCACAATCTTAGTATGAACCATTATTAAGGGAATTTAAAAAAATTCCCATCAGAATATATGTTAATACGTAGATAATGGATAAAATAGATTGAAGCATATAGGTTCATAAGTTAAGAAAATAAAATCTATTTATAAGTCATCAGTCCTGTCCTTGGACTAAATTTATGTGTTACCTCTGTGTTTCCTTTTATTCCAGCCAATGGCTGGTAATAGGAGGACTCGGGCTAACAACTGATGCGAAGATTAATGCGATGACTGTTCTAATGAGATGCCCAATCCAATGGGAGACGAAATCATGAAATTTGTCATGATACTATTTTAGTTAACTCAATATTTTAATTGAAACATGGTTTAAGAGGAATTTTCTACCACATCATAAGAAATAGCAAGTCCTAATCGAGAGCTTCATAAGAGAAAGACCTCCTACATTAAATGGATCATTTGATCCCTCAATTTCCAAACAATGGATCAACTCCATTGAAAAGATCTTCACCATCTTTATTTTTTCTAAACAAGAAAATGTTCTTCTATATTCTTATCATATGGAGGGTGAAGCTAATCAATGGTGGAAATTGATCAAAAAAAACGAAGCATGAGGGGGATATTGAGGCATTGGAATGGAAGGATTTCTGGAAAATGTTTTTTGATAAATATTTTTCGTGGACCCTCCGACTCAAGATGGAAAGGCACTTCCTTTCCATCAAGAAAAATGACGATGAATTAGCAGATATTATGAGGAAAACTTCACAATGATTTAATGATACTACTCTTGCTTTGTCATTACCCATGAATGCACGATTGACTACTTCTTTGGTGGGTTAAAACCTATCCTACGGAAAGGCCTTGCGATCTGTGACTTTGATAGCTATGAATAAATTGTCTGATGTGCCCTCAAGGTTGAAATTTAGATGAAAGAATCTTAGGGGTATTATGGGGATAATAAGTTTAAGGTGGAATTCAATTTTGGAGGTCCTATGGATAAATCCAATAGTGCTAAAAATATCTAACACACCACTTGCCAAAGGTGTGGAAAGAATCACCCCAGAAATTACCTGAAGGGGACGAGGAACAACTTTATGTGTAGAAGAGAAGGGCACCTAGCCATTAACTACCGACAAGAAAAACCCACAACTACGATAGAGGAGAAGAATACTCCATTCTAAACTCAACGCTTTTTTCATTTCTACAACTATAAAGAATGAGGGCACCTTGCAAATCAGTGCCCTAAGCCAAGGGTTTTCGAAGGCAACCAACAAACTCTAAGCTATCAAGGGTGATATTTTTCCATCACTATAATCAAAGTGGACCCCAAAATTAAGTGGTGATTGGTATGCTAGTTATTCATTCCAGAATAGCCAACATACTTTGGGATTATAGTTCCATGCATTATTTTTTATCCCAAAAGATTAGTAAAAAATCCAAATACCACCACAAATCATTGATGTAAATATGTTGGTGAGTACAGAAAATGGAGCAATCATTGCATTCCATGAATATAAAACCTCCTCTATCATAAAATATGAAATAAACTTTCTAGAGAACCTCATCATACTCCCTCTAGTGTAATTTGACGTAATTCTAGGCATGTAGTGGATTTACCTGTATAGAGCCGACATAAATTGCTGTGAGAGGGAAATCACTCTCAATTTAGAGAATCTACACCCAATTTTAAACAAGTGCAAGGATGTTGAAGAATATTTTTTAGCACCATCATCCCAAGCGTGGATATTACTACCCAATGAGCAAATGAATCTAGCTCATATTATTATGTATAAGGAGGCATCCATCCTTGAAGACATGCATATTGTGAGGGAATTCACTAAAGTGTTTACCGAGAAATTTCCTAGTCTTGATCCTAGAAGAGATGTTGAACTCTCAATTGATCTTATACAGGGTGAATTTCCAATATCCAAGTCTCCATATAGAATGGATTCTTTGGAGCATGAGGATATGAAGAAACAACTACAAGAGAATCCGAATAAAGGGGTTATCCACCCAAGTGTTTCACCATGGGGTGCACCAGTCCTCTTCGTCAAGAAGAAGGATGGGTAAATATGCCTTTGTATTGATTATCCTCAGATAAAAAAATCGCAATAAAGAATAAGTATCCTCTTCCATGAATTGATTACTTGTTCAGTCGGCTATATGGAGCACTTTATTTTCCAAGGTGGATTTACGGGCAGGATATTACCCAGAAAGGGTGACGATAGAGGATATATCCAAGACAGCTTTTCCTACATAGTACGATCACTATGAATTCAGAGTAATGACTTTCAGACTCATTAATTCTCCATAAATCTTCATAGACTTGATGAATAGAGTCTTTATAGGTTGCCTCAACAAATTTGTGGTAGTATTTATAGATAATATTCGAATATACTCCAAATCCATGGAGGAGAATGGGTAGCATCTAAGACCTATACTAGAGACCTTGCGAAAGGATAAGCTCTAGAAAAAGTACTATAAGTGTGAGTTTTGGTTGAAGGAGGTCTCATTCTTGGGCCATATCATCATAAGCAATGGGATATCTGTGGATCCCTTGAAGACAACTGCAATAGTGGGATGGACGAGGCCATCGTCAATGACGAATATCTGTAGCTTCTTAGGGTAATATGGATATTATCACTGATTTGTGAGAAATTTTTCATGATTTTCCAAACCTCTTATAATTATATATCTAAAAAAAGTAAATTTTGATGGAGTGATGAATGTGAAGAGAGCTTTAAGGAGTTGAAAAGGAGGCTTATCACTGTTTCTGTTCTCACACAAATTAGAAGTGGAGAACTTTTTTCTGGTATTTAGTTATTCTTTGAAGACGGGATTGGGCTATGTGTTGATGAAAAAAGATAAAGTGAATTACTATTATTCAAGGAAATTGAAAGTTCATGAGAAAAACTATCCAACACTTCCTCGCTTCAAGCATCTCTAGTCATAAGGTGGTTTTGGTGGCCGTTCATGAGCACAAGCAACAATCCTCTGGAATTTTGACGTTTTCCAGAAAGCTGAGGGTGCATGGTAGCATGTAGGATCACTCAGTTAATAGATATATCTGGGTTTTTTGGCATAAGAGGTGCTTTGTAGATATCATTCAAGCGGAGGAACAGTTTCTCACTATCAAGATAACACAGGGATGGGTTTCCTTCTTTGCCTCTTTTGTGTATGGGAGCTGCGATATGCACCTCTAGGAGTCCCTCTGGGAGGACTTTGGAAAGTTTGACCCTAGATCAGAAACATGGATCGTGGGGGTTGGGGACTTTAACATGGTGGCAGATCCAGATGAAAGGAAGGGTAGAGTCCCATTTCCCCAGAGGGCCATCCAGGATTTTACTCGCTTCATGGAAGTTAAGGGTCTCTCTAATTTGATGTTTGTGGGAGACCAATATATGTGGTGTAACAACCAGAGGGGGCCTCGTCGATCGTGGGGTCGTTTAGATCATTGTCTGGAGAACATGCAAGCTATTTCTACCTTCTCCAGCGTGAAAGTTACCCATTTGGTCAGGGGAATCTCATACCATTCCCCACTGCTTGTTTCCTTGAGTGATTCGTAGGGGCTGTATGAGTCGTTCAGGTTTTCTCAGTTATGGGCTGACAGCATGGGATACCAATACCTAGTTAGATTTGTGTGGGATTTCTCTTCTAAAGGTAACAAATGGTCTATCTTAAATGGTAAACTAAGGAAGGTGAAACTTAATTTGTTATCGTGGTCCCGTGATCTCATTCCCTCAGAGGAATCTTTGAGTTGTGTTATGAAGGATGTCGACCGACTTGAGTGCAGTCTGGAGGAGGTGTGGGATGAAAGGGATTATGAGGATATTTCAAGAAATAAGGGGATCATGGAAGACATGATCTTTAAACAGGAACTCTTGGCTTGGGAGGAATCTCATATCAAATGGCTTAAGGATGGCGACAAGAACTCATATTTCTTTCATGCTTGTCTTAAAGAGATGAGATGACTGATCAGTTCGAATATTTTGCTGGAGGGTGGCTCCTTCACCAATGACAGAGATGTTGTGGGAGGAATGGCTTACTCTTTTTTCCATGATGTCCGGGATGAACCCAATGAAAACCTACCTAATGGGTATCCATTAGAGGATACATACTTATTTGATGTGATTCCTAGTTTTTTGTCTGATCAGTTTAATAGATGGTTGCGAGTGGTGCCTGACAAGGGTGAGATTAGGGACACACTCATGCACCTCAACCCAGATAGCGATGCGGGACTGTGTGGGTTCCCGACTTCTTTTTATAGGTGCTCCTGGGATATGGTGAAGAGGGATGGGATTGAAGCTATTCATGATTTCTTTAGAGGAGGTTGCCTGCCCCGTGTTGCCAGTGCCACCACCCTGGTTCTCTTGCCGAAGATCAAGAGCTCGTCCTTCATCTCTCACTACCGTCCAGTGAGTATGTGAAACAACCCATATAAGATCATGGACATCATCATTCACTCTATATTGGCTTCTCATTTAACCCGATGGGTATCCCCAGAACAACATGGTTTCATCAAAGGGTGTTCTATTCAAGAAGCCATCGCTCTGGCGTAGGAGATGCTCACAGACATCAACTTCAAAACGCGGGGGTCCAAGATGGTTATCAAACTTGATATGAACAAAGCCTATGACTGGGTGGAATGGAGCCCCATTAATAGAGTTCTTTCAGGTATAGGTTTCATCTCCTGTAACATCGATATTATTTTTCATTTCTTAAGTTCTTCGTGGTTATCAGAATCTTTCATGGGAAAATACTTTGGTTTCTTCAAGTCTACCCATGGACTCAGGAAAGTGGATCCCATTTCGCCAACTCTGTTTATTCTCATTCAGGATGTTTTTAGTCGACTTATCCAGAGGAGCACTAGCAATGTGGGAATTCTCCGATATCATTGTCGATTGAAGGGTCCTGCGATCTCTCACCTTATGTTTGCCGATGATACCATTCTATTTTTTTAATGCTAAGAGTAGATCCCTGATTAGCCTGAATAGAGTGATGGAATGGTACTGTCGCTGGAGTGGCCAGTGTGTTAACAAAGGTAAGAGTGGCTTCCTTATTTCCAATAGGTGTACTGTAGACATGGTGGCGTCTGTCCGCAGGATTCCTGGCATCCAAAGTGGGGAGTTCCCTATAGTGTACCTCAGCACGCCCATATTTCCAGGAAGACATCGGATTTCGGATTTTGATGTTCTTCTCACTAGGATTACAGATAGAGTGTTGAACTGGAAGAATATTTTCCTTTCATTTTACGGAAGGGTCGCCCTGGTGAATAGTGTTATGCTGGTTTCCCCAATCCATGGCCTCTCCTCTATCAAGGTGCCTAAGGGTGTTATCATCTCCATTGATCGTATTCTGGCCAACTTCATGTGGGATCCTTCCTCGGAAGGGAAAAAACACTATGTGTCTTGGAACAAAATGGCTAGGCCAGTGGTGGAAGTAGTTATCAATGTGCACAATCTGAAGGATACGCTGCAATACATGCATGTAGGGATTGCTTGGGGAGTACTGGAACTTCATACTCTCTGGGGAAACACCATACACGAGTTTGCGCACTGTCTTCGTGGATCTGTGGAGGGGTATTTCTCTTCCCTTTGGTCGATGATTGGCCCCATCGTTGATTCTCTTCGGCCTTTCTCCCGCTGGTTGGTTGGGAAAGGGGATTGCTCCTTCTGGCACCAGGATTGGGGTAGAGGGGTGCTGGGGTTTCCTAGTTGTCCGGTCACAAACATCTCGTTCAAGGATGCAAGTCTCTACCCAGAGTTCATAAATGCCATTCTGAATTGGAAACACCAGGAATCCTTCCACCTCATCGAGCTCAATGGAGAGGAGGAAAAATGCATCTTCATTGCGGCCTACTCGGGTCTCTTCTCTCTGAAGGATTTTGGGAGTCTTTTTCATGATTAGGCACAGTCGAGGGGCTAGGATGATATTGTGTGGTTAAAAAATATCCCCACTAAGTACAACTTTCTCACTTGGAGGCTTAGAAATAGATCCTTTCCTAATGATGATAATATCCATCGATGCGGTATCACCCTTATGTCCAGATGTGTGTGCTGTAGGTTTCATAAAGAGGAGAGCATTTCTCACCTATTCTTCGGCAGCGATTGGGCAAGAGAGGTGTGGCAAGACCTCTGGGAGTTCTCTACAGTGCTCTCTCTGGATGACTATATCCCAACATTCCTTGAAAAATGGTTTCATGGCGCTGAGGGGAGAGGACCGAAGAGGGTGGCCCGAGCGGTGGTCCTGCATGCAGGATGCTGAAGTCTTTGGAAAGCGCAGAATAAGTCAAAGCATGAGGGTAGGGTGGTGATGGCTTTTTTCATTACCCTCTAGGCTAAAAACCTACTTCTCGACCTGAACAAGGCAGTGTGTTCGTTTAAGGAAGCTCCTTCTTTCCACCGGTTTCAGGCAGGATCCAGGGCAGGTTCTTCTTCCAACAACATTTCAGGCAACTCGGTTAGATGGGGCCCCCCTTTGGGTGGGTTTAAACTCAACTCAGATAGCTCTTGTGTCCAAGGGATCATGAGTGGAGGAGGTGTGCTACATGATACTAATGTTTCATTGTACTTGGCATATTCAGTCAAGCTGCTCCAGGGCTCTCCCCACCAAGCAGAAGCCATGGCCCTTCTCACAGGGATCAATGTTTGTAGTCAAAAGGGCCTGGAGAACTCTGAGGTTGAAACTGACTCCTTAATTGTTCAGGATGCCATGAAAGGTAGTGGTGCTTATCCCTGGGTGATCTGCTATACTATAAGGAAATGAAAAATCATGCTCAACAACAACATTAGAGTGCTTCATACTTAGAGGGAGTTGAATAAGGTTGTGGAACACCTGGCCTCAGTGTATTTCCCTAGCATGATGGAGGTGTTCTTTTACACATCTAGAAACATCAATCCCAGTGGGGTATCTCTTATTAAAGGGGATGTGCTCGGGCTTCACTATTTCAGACCCCCTTAGTTTCTCTCCTCTCGCTCTATCCCCTCTCTTTTATTCTTTCCCACTTTTATTAAAATATTATTTGATGATGATGATGATGATGTGGGAATTGAAAAAAAAGTGGAAACTAACAGAAAAGGGAAATCCTCAGATTTTAATGTTAATGACGAATGAATTGTGATATTTGGGTCAAGACTATGTGTTCTATCAAATTTATAGTTAAAGAATGATCTTTTGTATGATACACATAGTTAGAATTTCTCAGTTCACCCAGGAAATAGAAAGAGGTATCGAGATCTAAGTGGGCATTATTGGTGGGATAACAGGAAGAAGGAGATCGCTACGTATACATAAATGTTCATGGTATGTTATCAAGTGAAGGATGCGAGGGAGAAGTCTAATGGGATGATGCAACCATTACCGATACCATCATGGAAATGGGAGAATATCCACAATGGGCTTTGCCACTAGAGTTACGAGGAAATCTAAAGGAAACAATGTTATCTAGGTTCTTTTGAATCATCTTACAAAGACTTCACACTTCATTGCAATTTAGAAGTATTTCTCACGGGATCAACTGGCATGGATGTAAATCATAGAAGTGGTAAGACTAAATGGAGTACCACTATTGATTGTATCCAATCGAGATCTAAGATTCACCTCTAAGATTTGGAAGAGTCTTCAACAAGCTCTGGATACTAAGCTAAACATCAGTATGACTTATCACCCTCAAACAGATGGCCAATCCTAGTGGACTAGATAAACACTTGAGGACATGTTGAGAGGAATCTCAATGGACATCAAAGAATTATGGGATCAACATCTTCCCCTTTTTGAGTTCTCATTCAATAACAGTTTCCACTCATGCATCCAAATGGATTCTTATGAAGCCCTGTATGGGAAGAGGTGTAGAAAAACATCACATTGGGATGAATTTGGCGAGAGAAAACACCCAGTTATTGAAATGGTCTAAAAAATGGTGGAGAAGGTTAAGTCCATCTAAAAACACATTAAAGCTTCCCAGATTCGACAAAAGAGCTATGCTGAATATCGTAGATGAGACCTAGAGTTAAATTTTGGAGACATGGTATTCCTCTGCATATCACCGTGGTAGAGTGTTATGATATTTGGTAAGAAGGGAATGCTTAGTCTAATGTACATTGGCCATTTTTATATCCTTGATCACATTGAAGCAGTTGACTATTGACTAACACTCACACCAAACCTATCTAAAGTACCTGATATATTCCATTTATCACTCTTGAGAAAGTACATACCTAACCCATCACATGTACTCAATCCAGAGGTGGTACCATTGTAGAATGACCTCTCCTAGGAAGATAATCTGGTGAAGATCTTATATTGTAGACAAAAAGTTCTTCTAAATAAGACAATGCCCCTTTTAATGTGTTGTGGAGAAACCACAAGTTTGAAGAAGCGACGTGGGAATAAGTTGAAGTGATGAAGTAGAGTTAACCTCATCTTTTTCGTGTGGGAAAATGAAATTTTGAGGGCAGAATTTCTTAAGGGGGGATGATTGTAATGAACCAATATTTTATTAATAAAAATTCCTCTTGATCTAAATAAATTTCTTATTATATAAGATGGTTATATTACATATTCACTTCCTTGGTTTTATGTTTTTAAATTTTAAAATACTGTTAATAATTATGATTTTTTCTAATATAGACATTGAACTATGATCACATGATTAGTATAAATATAGGGCTTTATCAAATCCAATTTACTCAGAAAAAGGAAGCGATGTACTCATCCAGTAGAATTAATCCAAACGAAGCCCATTTTTCAGAGTTCGAAAAGGAGGTCGAGTCACTTGACTTCGATCTTGACCAATCCCAAGATGAGATTCAATGTGTTAAGCTTGAACAAAACCACCTACTGGAGGCATGGAAGTTGATAGAGATTACCACTCCAGCGATGTTATCCAAGCCACCCAAAGGTCTGTTATAATGGCACACCTTACCCTTCAGTCATATGATAGTTTTATAAGGGGTTATGTAACAAGACCCTAGCTCTATGATTATGTAAATTATTTCTGTATAGATAATATACATTCATTTAATTATTGTTACATTGTAAGTAGTTTTAAAGGAAAAAATAACATTTTTATTTAATACTGAATTAAGAAAACTGTGATGATGAATTAATGGATTTTTGAATTATATTATATTTAATAAAATATTATTACTAAATAATTTGTTATTAAATATAAATGATCATATAATTTAAATGAATAAAATTGTAAATTTTATGAAGGTTTTAAAGCTATTTTTTTCAAAACCCATGAATTTTCGATAAATATAGGTTTTTATTTTAAAAGTAAAAATTCACATACATATTAAATTATTTAGATCAAATTAATATTATTTTTTGAATTTGGACATCAAAATTATCCAATAGTGAATTTTTCATAATTTTCTGCGATAGTTGAATTTTTTGGTAAAAATTAAATACAGTTTAAATATATAATGTGTTTTGTGACATCGTAATGACCCAATAGTGATTTAATAAAATAAAATCAATTGTAGAAAAATGGTTTTTAACATTGTTATATTGACATAAGTTTCATATAAGCCGATGTAATATATGTTTCTATAGAATTTCTGGTGTCGTTTTTTTAAAACCGACGCAAAAAAGAAAACAAATTAGTTTGGGCGTCCATATTTTTTAAATTCGATGTAAAAAAATAAAAAAACAAAATTTTGGAATTGGTTTTTATAATAACCGATTCTATTAATGTTTTTGATGATATTTTATATTATTTTCGGAGCTTCAATTTGACTGTTCGTGGAGCAAAAACGAAGTTACAGATTAAAAGTTAAGGTTGTCGGAAGTTTATCTTCTCTAATATAAGTCTTAAAGAATTCCATCTTTCAAAGGACATAACTTTTAATAGTTAACTGCATTTTAGCTCCAAGACTATTCTAATAGAAGCTTAAGAAATAATATAAATTGTTTTTAATTTTGTTTTCATTTTTGGCCGTGGTTTTCATAAAAGATGACGCCAAAAATATTTCTTTTTAATTTATCGCATCGGTTTTTAAAAAAACCAACGCCAAATCACTATGTTTTTAGTTTTTGGCATCGAATTTTTAAAAAACCAATGCAAAAAGTGTTTTTTTAATTTTACCATCTGTTTATTTAAAAACTGATGCTAATTTTTCTTTTACTACTTGGCATTGGTTTTAAAAAAAATGACGTGAAAAATAATTTCTTATTTACCTTTATCGTTGGTTTATTTAAAAACCGACACAACAAAGGAAATTGATTGGAATTTTTGGGGTTAGTTTTGTAGAAATATGATGCCAGACGAGCAATGTAAATCCTCTTTCACATCAGTTTCAAATAAAACTGAAGCCAAAGAGTATTCGCCAATATACGTGATAAAAATTTCATATTTTTCACAACGCGAATTTATCTTTATTAAATCCTGCCTACATTTCAATACAACGCTATCGAAAATATTTTAATTTACTATATATAAATCCATTTTATCATTCATTCAAGATTTTCAACCTCCTCAATTCAATCATGTTTTCAATGCAACTTCAATCTTTAATTTGAACACGTTACCTATTTTAATCATTTATTTTTATTGTTACTATTTTCCTTCATTTCAAAACAACAGGATTAACATGATTATAAATATGATTTATTATTATTATTATTGAGTTTCATATATAGAACATTCAGATCAGATTTACCAATTTCGTTGTAAATTTAATTATCGACACCATTTTCATCTGGTTTATGTGATTTTAATTTATGTTTATCAAATTTTATTTGAATTGAGTTGTACCAATCGAAACTTTGACAAGTTCAACTTTCGATGACCATAACTTTTGATCTGTAACTCTGTTTTTGCTCCACGACCTTTCAAATAAAAGATTAAAAAATTCCCTAAAACATGGAAGAAGAAAAATTAAAATTTTTTTGATGGTTTTTGAAAAAACTAATGCCATTTTTTTCATTTATGACGTCATTTTTTTTAAAAAACGGATGCAGACACTTTTTTTAATTTATGGCGTCAGTTTTTAAGAAAACCGATGCCAAAAATGATACAGGTATATTTGTTTCATCGTTTTTTTAAAAACTAACTCTAAAAAAATGTAATTTGTTTTTGGCATCAGTTTACAAAAAACAATGTAAAGAGTCATATTTTTTACATTGGTGGCTTCAACATCAGTTAAAAGCCGACATCAAAACTAAAAAAACTGTCACTAAAGACCATTTTTATACTAGTGTATACAAATTATGTTAGAAAAATATTAGTTTTAACATTAAAATAATATTTTTTTAGGTTTTTTGATTTTTTTACAGACCATTAGTGGACCCTCCAAGACTTTTATAACATTTTAGCTTTTTAAATTGATTTCTTTGAGAGTGTGACTCACCTCTACAATATCAAGCCTAATATTTTAATAAGTTCATCCATTGAACTTATAAAATAATTTTTTATACTCTCCTTTGGTGAAAACCATGGGCAAAAACCATGGGATGGTTTTTGGTTTTTATTAGTTTATTTTGTGGTGTCCCAAACCTAAATAATAATGAATTCCATCTATTTTCCTATATAAACCCACCAAAGATCCCACTTCCTCTTCCCTCAAAGCATTTGGTGCTAAACCAACCTATTTACTCCTATATCTAGAATCCAACCATGGATCCCCAAGCTCCCAGGAAGACTCTCTCAAGCCTCTCCCTAGACATTAGGATCACACTTCGAAGTAAGGGATTACTTCCTTTCTCATTTTATCCATGTATCGCAATATTGTTATATTCTATTTTTTCAATTATAAATTTTTGGGGAATGGTTTTACACCTCCCAAATATAGACCTATTTATGTTTTAATAGTGAGTTACCCATTTCTCTATCAATAATTCCTCCCATGTACACCCGTTACCATGTCGAAATTCCTTAAGGAATTTCTCTCTCCTCATTTACATTCAATAAATTCTTTTGTATTATAAATCTAAATTCCATTACATTTGTTGTGAAAAGTATCTATATGACCTCATTATTTTCCATTTCATGTACATATTATGAGACACCACTTTCTCTCTCATCAACCATTTTTATTAATTTTTATTTCACACTGTTATGCTGCTGAAATTATATCACGATTTTCCCAGCCAAAGTCATTATGTAGTGAATTCCATGACCATTTATCTATCAAGGGTATTCACCTTTATGCACATTTACTTATTGTTTATAGATTTTAATGTATGTATTCCACATTTCTTTATCATGTAATAAATTATGATGTTGAATGACTTCATGTTGTATGATCCATGGGGAACACTTACGCATGAAATGAAATGATTATGAAGGGTACGCCCTGATCACGCTCTAATTCCTTGGGTAAAGATTATTATCCTGATACATCAAGTGTAATGAGGGTTAACTAATTCCAATTAAAGTGAAATTAGGGTTTAATCATGATCCATGTTCAATGATCCTTGGGTTAGGCTAATACCATATAAAGTGTTGTTTCCACATTTCCATGTTATGATAATCATGCTATATCTCGACTTTATTTTCATCTTTCTTTTATGCTCCGTTGAGATACCTATTTCCTAAAATTTATTATTTTCTTCATGTTATGCCTTGTTTAATCCCTTTACAAGATTTATAGCTCAACCTTTTATTATGCATGCCCTCATGTTAGCCCATGCAATGCTAAGTACGAGAGAATGTAGTGGTCATGTGAAAGAAGTTTTTAATAAAGATGTTGTGTTTCATGTTTTAAGTTGTTATGTAATCTTCCTAATCCTCAAAGACACTAGACCTCTCAATATTATATATTGTATCAAGAGAATATTTTATGTAATAAATCATTTTTATGTGTGTAATAAAAAGTAGGTTTGTTATAATATATTAATATGTAATAACTATAAATATAAATTATGTCTCACTATAGTAGGTATTAGAGAAAGGTTTATTTAAAACATGGAAACTAGGACAAGATAACTTTAGTAAGAACCAAATGGAAAAGTCTAAGTATAGGATAACTTCTCGATGCTCTATTAATGAACATAGATGACCTAGGTTAAACGTATGGTGTTATAGATTTAAAATAAGGTTTTATGATTTAGATATCCTCTAAATTATTTTTTAATGATAATGTGGTTTACCACTAGGATTTTTGTTCCTCAAGTAATGATTTTTGGTTTTTTAAATTACTAGAATGCAAAGGATTCATATTAATTATGAATGTGGTGGAAAATGCAATGATTTCTCCCATGAGTAAACAAAATTTATGGAATTTGGAATGGAAATTTTTTTTAGTCCTCAAACAACTTTCTCCGGCCATGAATCACATGGAGCTTCCAAAAGAGTAAATAAGGGATCCATGTTGAACAGATTTTTTATTGAGGAAACATATATCTTATTTTATTAGATCCTCTGATCTAATAGTGGATGAGTAGAGGATCAACACCATTGATAAAATATTTTCTATTTTCTGGTGATCAAACTATGAAAAGGTTATATTATCCATTTATCATTTGGATTGTGAAGGGAATCAATGGTGGAACTTTATTAAGAATATTAGTCAAGATGAGGAAATTAAATTAGTGGAATTAGATGACTATAAGAGGATATTTATCATTATGTAAATTCATCATATTCTATGTACAAAGATGTTAAATGAATTCCTTAACCTAAAGAAAAATGATGATGCATCTATTGTCACATATGAGTAATCTTTTACAAGGATTTAAAGGTATTCTTCTGTTTTCATCATTTTCCTTGAAAAAAATTTGATCAATTCATTTGTCGTTCAAAAAAAAAATCATTGAAAGGAATTTCATATAGGTGATTTTAGTTTCTATATAGGAATTGTTCAATTTTAACTCAAGATAGAAATAAAAATTGAAGATTTCCACAATTCTCATGGTTTTGATAAAAAACGAATATTGAGTCTAATGAATGATCTAATAATTCACTTGGTTGAAATAAATTATAGCCTTCTACATGCCTAAAATGTGGGGATAATCATCCTGGGAATTTCTTAAATGGGATCATTTATGGAATGGATGGAAATAAAGAATGTGATTTTCAAAAGGTGAATTATAGTCCGGTAAATACAATGGATGAAAATAAGGATCCAACTAATGCACCACCAATACTCAGATTCTTAATATGCTAGTAGTATGTTAATTGTGATGATATTTTCATGAATTCAATGTTCATTGAAGACTATCATCAATAATCTCCTAATCCCAAAGGCAAAGGAAAATATCTTTCAATGATGACTCCTAAAGAGGGTAATGTGAATTAGATAGTGAAAGGAAAAATTATATTCCATTATAAATTAGTTAATGTATTAATTGATTATATATTTTCCCACTATTTTATATCTAAATACTTTTATAAGGGTATTATAGTACCACCTAAAAAATTATATATCGAGTTAGTGGTGAAAACTAATAATGATATTACGATCACATATTAAGTCTATAGTTCCTCTCCAATTTAAGTCTATGGAAAAGTGATCATGATAAATAATATTACTTTCCATTTAGTGTAATTTTATGTGATTATAGGCATGAATTTTCATTCATTATATAGGGGTCATATCAATTTCTGAGTCATAGATGTCAGATTTCTTATTCTGAATAAACCTATGATTGTTTATTGGTGTGAGGAAGTGTAAAAATTTCAAATGGGAATTACTTATATCTTATGAGTCTCAATTTCTATTCATAATTGGTATCTATCTATAATAGTTGGGTAAATACTCAACATTAAGGAAACAACTATTTTTTTGGGTTTGTTGATATTTTTCAAGGATACTTTCGTGGTCTTCCACTGAATCATGATGTCGTGAGTTCAATATAACTCATACATAGTGCAACACCAATTTCATAGACTCCCCATAAGATATCACCAGTTGAGAGGTAAGAATTGAATATGAAACATCAAGAGAATATTTGTAAGGGATTTATACATCCCAGTACATCACCTTGGGGTGCACTAATTGTTTTTGATAAGAAGGAAGACATATCAATGTGACTCTTTCATTAATTTTCAAGACCTGAACATGGTCACATTCAAGAAAAGTATCTTCTTGGGTGTATGGATAGATTTTTTTATCCACTACCTAGATCCAAATACTTGTCTAAGATTTTTCTTCATTATGGATATTATTAATTAATAGTTAAGAAGGAAGAAATAACTAAGATGAAATTATGCATATGGTATGGAAACTATGAATTTAGAGTGATTTCTTTATGCCTTTATAGTTCCCTCACTATATTTACGAATTTAAGGAATATAGTATCTAGTGATCGCATTGATCAATTTTTGGCATTTTTTATAAATGACGATCTTAATTATTAAAATTTCACGAAGGAACATAAATATCATTTGATAATTACACTGAAAACCCTAAGGATGTATTATATTTTGGAAAAATGTAGCAAGTGTGAACTTTTTCATCTTAATTCTTCATTATTGGGTTATATCATCTCTAGTGAGGGTATATTTGTAGGACATTTAACGAAATAAGTTATTGAACATTGTTCTAAACCAACCAATATAACTGAGATCAATAGTTTTCTTATTTTTGATGGATATTATTGGAACTTTGTGAAGAATATTTCAATACTATAGAATATACTCACCAATTTTACTCGAAAGGGAGAAAAGTTCCATCATATGGATTAATGTGAGAAATGTTTTAAGGAACTAAATGCAAGGATGGTCAATGAACATATTTATACACTACCCAGAAGTGGATAGGTATTTTTAATCAATATTCATACATCAAATATGGGTATGGGATGTGTCCTCATGCCAAACAATATGGTTATATCTTATTCTTCATGGCAACCGAAGGTTCATAAGAAAAATTTCCCAACTTAATATTTGGAGTTAGCAATGATTTCTTTTATTAAATAAATAGTGGAATTATCATTATGTTAAATTTGAGACATATATATATAACATAAAAGGATTATGTTTATATTAACACAAAAAGAGAAAAATATGTGGAAGATAATATTATTGGAATTGATCAACAATTATGACTCATCAACACATTAACACCCGGTAAAGAGAAAAAGGTGGAATGTTTTTCGAGTTTGAATGATCATGCAAGATTATCTATGATGAGTATCAAAAAAGTTCAAAAATTTCTATACTTATAATGTATAGAATTATGTAAGGGGATATATATTATATTTCTCAAATGTGTGTTCAAATATCAATATAAATGAAGATTAAAGAGGCACATAAGGAATATAAAAAGCTAAAAAAGGTGAGATATGTTCAAAAGTTAACCTTGATTTGGATGAAATATTTATATTTTGTAATATTTTGTTTTTCCCTTTGGTTATATATTTAAAGAAGGATTTTGTGGATGATGCTCATAGTTCTTTATTCTCTATACATCTAGGAAGTATGAAGTTGTATAGATATTGAAAAGAGTATTTATAGTGTTAGGGAAGGAAGAGAGATATTACAGATTTTGTTTCTTGGTTCTTGGTATGTAGAAATGTTTAGACGAAGAGATATATGTATAATGGGATATTATAATAACCACCCATACCAAAATAAAAATGGGAAAACATCACAATGGATTATATCATCAGACACCTCAAAACATCTAAAGGAATATTTTTATGGGTCATTTTCAATCACCATACGAAACCAACAAAATTTATTTCCATTAGATAATATTTAATCCTTGATCACTTTAATCAGGTGAAAGAATCCGATAGTCTTTGATAATTATGTGGAGTATTGTTCTTCTTGTCGATGAATGGGCCACTCGTCCATTCAATGTAGGTGGGGGCATCAGGGAATGGTTTCAAAGCAGAATGGAGACTCTATTTCTGGGAGTGTTCGCGAGACCATGGATAGGGGTAATGCGGTGCAGGCTATTCCTTAGGTGGGTCACCAGTTGCGAGCTAGTGAGGTAGTGTGTCAGCAAGAGGAGGTGAGCGGGGCTACCCAAATGGAAATGGTAGTAGTTAGGCATCAGGATGCTCCAGGTGTGGAGGCCAGTATTTTGGAGCCTTAGAAGAAGTGGCCTCCCCTACCTTCTACAGCAGGTGTGATGAATGATAAGAATAAGGAGTCAAATCCACGGGCAGCGGTCATACATGACCGGTTGAAGCATGATTTGGGGATTAATGGTGTTGAAGAGAAGGGACCCTTAGCATTTGCATCAGTGGATTTATCAGCTACATCCAACTATATTGTGGAAGGTGAGGCAGGCATGGTAGGGAGTGCTTCTCAAGATCTTGGTGACTTTCAGGGCTGAGGCTGGGAGGATACTAACAATCTACTGCAGTTCATGGGTTGTGGGTATGAACAGTGTACAGGCTCAGACTCAGTCTAGGGAAAATTCTTTTTTTTGGCTATAACAGGATCCCACTGTGGACAAGGGATGCTGGATGGTGAGTGTGTCTTGGGCCCATTGGACCCCAACACCCTTGGTGTCTCCCCCTCTGCCCATCTGACGGTCAGAACTGGGGGGAAGCTATTTGGCCTAGGCAATAAGGCCTGTAAGGAGGAGCCTCTATGAAAACAGATGCCCCTAAATGAAGGCATGATTTTGAAGCTGGGGAACCAATTTGTGGGGTTGGATGTTCATGAACCATTGGTGTCTGAGGAGGATGTATCTTCAGATGATGACATCTTCAGCCACCCTTCAGTAGATAGCTTGGACCAAATTCAAGGGAATGTTCTTCATAGTCCTTGAAGGAAGAAGAAAACAAAGGCATCAAAGATTCAGGGAATTGTATTTTGGTTCAGGGGAAAAAGCTAAAGGGTTGCAAGGACTACTCTCACTTGCCAAAACCAATGGAGACCAGGTCAGTCAAGAAGGGTAGAAACAAGGAAGGCTCGGTCCTTCAGAAGGGGGAAAGTGAAGAAACATGTAGACAATCAAGAGACAGAGAATCAAAGGATGATCAGTGTTTGAAAATCATCCTGCACTCCAAGGAATAAATTCTTGAGCAAGTTGTACATCCCAATGTACCAGAAGAAGAGCTCAATAGAATCTATGAATGAAGGATACAAGTTGATGCGACAGAGAAGCAAGAAGTTTGGTTAGATAATCAAGATAGAATATTATCTTGAGTCTTCAATCAGTGAAAAATAACCTTAGAGTAATTTATTTAGATAATGGAAAGGATGATTTCTCACCTTGAAGACCTTATTAGAGAGGATCTAGAAACCCAGGTTATTTCGCTGCACTGGGAACTTTTTAGAGTAGCTGAGTCCAGTAATATTAGTCTTGTGTTTAATAATTTTGTGAGCTCCATTAGCACGTAGAGGTCCTTTTGTGAACTATTGTTTCCTATATTTCCTTAGAAATGTCTCAATAAAAATTTAAATTTAGATGGATGGTAATATATTCATTTTAAATTATTGATCATTTCAAGATGTTAGTTTATCGACTCACACTTCCGTTTAATATCTCTCAAGTTCATGATGTGTCCCGTGTATCTCTCTTGATGAAGTACATACATGATCTATCACATGTACTAAAATAAGAGGTCACACATCTCAAGAAAATCATTATTATTGAGAACAACCAATAAATATTCTAGATCATAGATATAAATTTCTATAAATTAGAACCACTAACACGGTTAATGTTTTATTGTGAAACCTCCAATTTGAGGAAGCTTTGTGGGAACCTGTGGATGTGATGAGGTAGAAGTATACTAATCTGTTTGTATCAAAGTGATGAATTCCAAGGGTTGAATTTATTTTATGGGGGGCTATAATATAACCCCAGGATTTTTTTTAATAAATTCTCTTTAAATAGTTTTATTTCATTGATAGCTTACGTTACATGAAACACAATGTTTAGACGAACCCCATAACATTATTAAATTATTATGTGACTTTTATAACCTATAATTTTGATTGATTATTATTAATAGTAAAAACTAAATTATAAAAAATATATGTTCTACAAATTTATAATATTAATTCATTAGTTTTCAAATGATTAAAATTTAAAAAATTTATTTCAAAAATGTGAGGTTTTCTGATTTTTTTAATACGTGAAATGTATTTTTAATAAGGTAGAAATTTAATAAAATTAGTAAATTATTTTAAATAAATATATATATTATTTAATTTATCTAATGTTTTAAACCATATAAAATTTTTATTTTAGGTATAGGATAAGAATAAATTATGTTTTATACTTAGAAATATATTTTTTTGTTCTAAAAAATAGTTTTTGTTGCATTTTTTGTAGTTAATTTAAATTCTATATTTAATAAAAGTATGTAATAAGACCATAATTACACAAAATATTTCTTATTGGATGAATTAAATTCTAACCATAACACCTTAAGTTTAAAATTGAGTTTTTAATGCGCACATTACTATAAAAATTATATATATATTATTTAAATTAATGAAAGTTACAAAATGTCCCTCCCTTTGTTTTTAATATCTCTTATGACTCCACATAGGGGGAAAAAGTAATTTATAAATTAATTTAAGTGTCTATTTAATTCTTAATAAAATTATTTTTTAACATACATTTAGTTTTCATTTTTAGTAATTTTATAATTACCTTAATTTCTTATGAAACACCGATAGTATTTCTCAATTTAATGAAATATATGTCAAATGATTTTAAAAATATTAAAGGTGATATAATTTGAATGAATTAATTTTGATCCAATAATTTTTTAGATCAATAGAAAATATTATGGAGGTGTTAAAGCATTATATTCAAATTATTCCACTATCTCAATACATATAAATCTAAATTAAATAAATAGTATAAAAATCGAGAATAATGATATCTTATCAAAATAATATATTATTTAATTATCTAAAAAATCATAGAAATCATGAAGATAGAAAATATGGACATTATATGGTCAAATTTGTAATAAAGATTCTATTTATAGTCAAAATTTCACCTTATAATTAAAAATTAGATCCCTTAAACATAAAAAATGTGTCACCATAGTTAAAATTAAAATTGATTAACTAAGGGTTAATGAAACTAATAAAGTTTTTGATGAAGGAAATAATTTGTCTAAATTATATTCGTTTATGGGATTAAAACACTATCCCACCTTATCTTTAAATCCCTGTTCATTTAGGAAAATTTGTAATGATAATTAAATTATTATAAATTAATATTTTGAGAAATTAAAAATTTTTCCTTCACCTCAGTTATAAAAGGGAACATCCTCTGTCACTTAATTTACCCAATTTGAGCCTTTTATATCAACCAAAATCATAAAAATTAACTAATAAAATTACCTATATAAATTATAGAGATTCTCTTATTCCCAAAATTCCAACCCTAGTGTCCTTTAGGGGAGATCCAAAGGAATCCTTTAAAAGAAGTCGTAATCACCATAACTGACAACCTTATTTTATAATCTTATTTACCTCATATAAATCTAAAGTACTTACCATAAAATAATGAATTCATTATCCTGAATATGGTAAAATTTTATTATGATTATTAAAACACCCTTATTCACCCTATTTTCGAGCTAATGAGAAGTGAAAGTGTTATTCGTACATAGGTACAACTTACCATCTCCACATAGAGATACAATTAATTTGTAAACACTCTCTTTTATAGAGAAGTATTATGATGGGTATAATTTTTATATTTGATCCATATTATATAATTACACTTCAGGAATAATAATATTATATCAACCATATTACCTTCCAAACCATTGGAAAATGATAATGTTGTTCGTGCGTACGTGTGGACTACAACATCCATGAAGTTATGTAGTTATCTTTCGGTTTCCCTTTTAATTGGATGGTAATAATGATAGATTTAATTAACAGATATGATATATATAAAAATATAATTATTCTTGAAGGGGGGATCATTATTTACCTTTCTTTCATTTTATCCTTCACTATTTGAAAACAAAATTCATGCGTACGTGTCGCCAACCATCTCCATAAATCATACAATTCATTTTTCTATATGTAAATTTATGGATGACTAAAAATATGTGTATTATAAATATATATAATATTTTTATCGTTATTTATATTATGTATAACCATGATAAATATACAACGATGAGAACTATTGAACTGAAATACTCGTGAATAAAAAATAGTTAACATCTGAAAATACTAATTTTTATATGAAATTATTGATAAAATGGGGTGTTGAAATGTTTTAAATGGATCATATATGACATTATAAGTATGAAAAATACTACATTATTGATGTATAATAAATTTATAAATATTATATTGTAGATTAGAGTTCTTTGAAAGCAATGTAAATATGAGTTAAGGGTTTTATTTCAAAATCTCATCAATATTTAGGATTATTTAAGTTTAAGTATATACTACGTAATATTTTTATTACAAAATAATTTTTTCAATAAAAAAGCTACCAATGTTTTTTAAATATTATCTTTTGAATTTTTAGATTCATTTTACCCATTAGTAACTGTTTACAAAATGTAATGAAAGAAATATTTTTTTTTCATTTTCCAAATAGGGTATTATGGGAATTTTACAATAAAAGTATTAAGGAAATGTTGTTCATAACTTATATATAATGAAATTATTTTCCCACCATCATAAATAATATTTTATTTTAATCTTCCTTTAGTTTTTTTCAGGTCTTTATTTAAATAGTTTCCTTTATAATTGGATAATTATTTTAAAAGAAGCTATTTTAAAATTGAAGTGTTATATTCCTAAAGAATTCATTATAGTGATTTTTCAAAATAATGTTTCTTCTAATATTTTATCCTTTTATTTTATTTAATAATTAATGGGAATATTGTACAAGGATGCAATACTTATTCTTTCTCTAGATGATTTATATTTACGATAACAAAATGTTTATAAAACCCATATCTTTTCATGGGTTCTGATATGATGAATGATTTATGATATTATGTAACACATATTCATGATTAACATTATGTGAGGGGAGGGGAATATATATCCCTACAATTCATTGGGGGAAATTTTTATATCTCATGAGGTGACTATGGGATTCAGGATAAGGTTATTTATATAATATGGGATACAAGTAAATGGGATTGATCTACTATGTGTTGCAGGAGGTGAGGCCTATTATAATATAGTTTTATGGAATTGGTAGTTGACCTTGTGATTATGAAATTGGTTTTATACCTATGTTGGTGATACAATTTTATGACATGTTCTTACAATTCATGAATTATTTATGATAAAATTTCACTCTCTTAATATATATAATTGGAAATGACAATGTTTTATTCCATGACTCGTATTTTTGATATATGAAATATCTGGAATGGATTTGAAAATTTATTTTCATTATATCATACCATAATTATTATTTTATGATTTGATATTTTCATAGATTTATATATCCCATTTTTACCCCTACTGAGAATCTAAGCTCACACTTTACTTATGTTTTCCTTATCCAAGTTATGAAGAAAGGTATTAAGTATGGATTTATAATAAGGATTCAAGTTATTAAGACATATGTGGGTGATTATATAAATAATGAAAGAATAATTTGTTTATGTTTCCATGTTTCCAAATATACACGACATATGTAATTATGGAAATGATCAAAAGATTATGTAATCATAATTAATCTATTAATATGTAATATCTATGTTTGAAAAGTGTGGGTTTCAATACAAAATCCTTGTATTGGTTTTAGAGGATGGAACCATTAGTTCTCAAGATAAATTTGATCAGGTAAGATCCATTTTGGTGTATCACCATTGGTGATGGGTGTTTGCTCATGCTTTGGCAGTTTGAGAACATTGAACTGCATGTTCATCATGCCAGTGTTTCAATCTTTGATATTGAAATGAGTATATTAAGCTATTGATTAGTTGATTTTTTAGAATGATAAATGTGGGTGGATGACCAATGGAACTTCTAAAGGAAGAGATTTTTTATTTTTTTGGATTTTATAATTTACGTTCTAATATGGGTGTTCACAATTTGTGAGGAAACAAGAATTCTCAATTAGTGGATGGGTTAAAAAAATATATACCACAGAATAAAATTATGAATGTTTGAGGACCTTGATAGAGATTTTATTAACATGTAATATGGCTAGGAGGTAGCCAAAATCTCAATAGAGCATCTGAGAGTGGTTGGGATGAGTATTAGAAATTTTTGTAGACCACCATCCAATCAATGTGGTCTGGCAGTGGCAGAAGCCATTGCCTAAAGCCATACATGAGCTTGTTCCCTCTACTAGATGGATTTTGGGATCTTTAAAGGGGGAGTTATACAATTTATCACAAGGAATTTTGAGGTGGAACCCCCTCCCCTAGTGATTGGAGTGCGAGACATCAAGTAGCCCTCACCCTTTATTCCTTTAAGACCTTTATTTTGGGGTCAATTTTGGGGTGATTGTTTGGTGATTTACGACATGATCTTGCCTATAAAAACCATTATTTTTCTCATCCTTGCTCCTCACTAATTTTAATGTTATCTGGATTAATTGGTTTAGGGTGATTCTCTTAAATCAAAGTGTAATATACATATTCTAAATAGGCTTCCACTTATATTTCATAAGAAACATCATGAGACAATATCCACATGTCGTTTCACATTGTTTAGATGGAAGTATCTTGTGTCATCAATTTTTAATGGTTTCCCTTAAATTAATTTTTATGTACATTTTATGGAAATTGTTTTTCAGGATTTCTCCTAGTTTGCAGTAGGGTTATGACACCATAGGTCTTTGGAGTGCTGTAGGTCATGGTCTTGAATGTGGTGAAAGAACCCAATAGGTGTTTTGGCATTTATTTCCTTTTCTAGTTAAATTTTAAATTATTTATATTGGATTATAATTTATTATTTTCGGTATGTGGTGTGAGTTAGGGTCTTGGAGTGTCGAGGAGAACGGTTTGGGTGTGTACATGGATTGGAGGGCCTTTGAAGCCATTACCAACCCTTGAAATTAATGTACAAAATCATCATAGAAGTTTCGGTGGTCCCTAACATTTTCCTATAGACCTTCTTTATTTTCAATGTTTGGGTGATGGTATTCTCTTTATTTTTTTTAATGATTACCAGAGAAACTATTTAAATGATTTAAAATGGATTTGTATTTAGTTAATATCCCTTGATATGAATTGAGCCTTATGATATTGGGGTGCATAGTTTAACCCCTTGGTAATAATTTTTACATATCGAATTGAATAATAAAATGAAATTTTTATTAGAAATTATATTTTTGGGAAAATGGTATTTAATATAGAAATTATTAATAGTACTTAATTTTTTATTTTGGAAATGATAAATTGGATTAGTTTTTAAAAATTTAATGTAAAATAGTTTTGATAAAATGTGTTTGGAATATGGGAATGTGTGTATGGATTGATATTTTGAAATTATGTTTGAAAATTATATTTTGGAAATATTGTATGAATTGGTAAATTTGATTCAATTGGAAATGGTTTGAATTGGTCGTCTAGTAGGAATTGAAATTTTTTTGACTAGAAATGTTAAATGGACATTTATAATTGTAATTTTTTTTATTTTTGGATTATGATGGTTAAAACTGGGGTGAATATAACCCCATAGTGGATACTTAGTTTGATGGGTAAACATAGGGGGAACCCAAAAGCTTGTAAACTCTTGGATTTTGATGGTTAATCATGAAATTAACACACCCCCACAAGTGGAAAAATGGATTTATGGTCCCACTAGAGGTAAACACAACCCCTGGGTGGTTGATTAAATTGATGGATAAAATCTTGGTGAAAAGGATCCCATGTTTATTATTGAATTGATTGTTATTACTAAGGTGAACATGTCCCGTAGGGGGATTACGGTCCTCTAGGTATGGGTATATTACCCCTATATATCTATTTGGGACTTATAGGAATTTATTAACTCTTTTCGAGAGATGTTGGCATGGTATTCATGACATGATCAAAGACACCCCAACAATAGGTGAAATAGTTATGCACCATTCCTAGGGTGAGATCAACCCATGGTTTTAGTGTGTGATTAATGAATTTACCATTAAATATTTGAAAATTGGTAATTATACCAATTTATCTTGAGAACATATGAATACACTATTGTTATATAGGTTATTTTAGGGACACCACTCTTGGTGGGCTACTGAGTTATAATCAGAACCTAGTATGGACACCATGATACATGGGTACCTAAGAAGACACCATTCTTGTTCACAGATATATTTTTTGGGTGAGGACTGATGTTGATAATTATTGGGTTGGATTCCAAGGATGGTTTTTTGTTATATCCAAAATGAGAATGCATTTCAACTGATCTCTTTTAAAATTAAAAGTGCTAATGTTGGGTTCATCATTTTTTATTCTAATATAATATTTTATATTACAAATTTTGTTGGATTCTTAGTCTATACATATTTTCATAGAACATAATTTATGTTGAATTATTCCACATTGGAGATTATTTTAATATTTGAGGAACTCTTATTGATTTAATAGATGTTCTTGATATTCATCCCTATAACAACACCAGTTACACTTTTAGTGAATGTGATTGATTGAAATCATTCAAGTATGATAGGTTCTCCATAATTCTTAAATAATTAATTATGATGTTGGGTAAATGTATTTTATTAAGAAATCTATAAATTATTAATATATAGGGATCCAAAATTTCATGTGAATTTGGGATCGGTCCCATGAGAGGGGTTTATTTTGCACCCTTACAAATGGAATCAGTTCCTATGTAGTTAAAATTAGTATAATGAAAAACAAAATACCATTTAAGGTTATTCGATAATGAATAATGTAGTTCCAATTAATATAACACATCTAGGACAAAAGTTTGTGCATTTTGAGGTCCTGGAATCTTTTATAAACATTATTTTAGAAATTTGGAGTGTAGTTATCAGAATTACCATTGTTTTTAAACCAGTTACGAATGGATAAGGGTAGATAAAATTTTTATATTATTGGTTCAATTTTATGATTTCACTATCATTTTACTAGATAAAATAATATTATTTAAAATTCATTCAATGTTATAGAAATTTTGGAAATAATTTATTATAATTTCTATTCTTAAATCATTCTTGGATACCCAGTAGAAATTATATTTTGAAGAATATTATTATAATAATATCCATGGATATAGTTGTTCTATGAGTTTCAAATTATCAAAGGTAAACTATTACATTTATTCAATTAGTATTCACATCAAATAGAAAGATATTATAATTGTGTCAATTTATGTTCTAAAAAATCTGTGTAATATTACTTATAATTCATAATATGTTGTATGCATGATGCTTCGTAAATTTTAACAAACATTGAATACAAATTTATTTAATTTTATTTTTTATATAATTTTTTTAATTAGTAGTTATTTTTAATTGTTTTACTATAATTGAACATATATTAATGTGATGAATTGATTTCTATATATAATCTGAAGTTAATATTTTATTTGTATGATCTTAACGTTAATTGAAATAAAAATTTAGAAATTTAAGTATATGGGAAGGAATAAAAGTTTTAGTATATGTGACATACTACTATGTATTTAGATTAATGAATCATTCCATTCAGTATAGTTCCATCAAAGTAAATATTTATTATTTTTTTACAGTTCCTTTTTAGTATAACAGAAAATTTAATTTCAAATATTAGAGGAATTAGTTTTTATAATAGATTGGTTATTCTCTTAGATATTAAATTTTCAATGTCATTAGGTTTATTATCCTTAATTTTTAATTTTATTTTCACATAATTTTTTCTTTAAATGAATTTTCTTATAATATACTACAATTTTAATTATATTTATTTACATATTTATTCTTATTTTTACCTAGAATATTTATTTATTGTTTTTTTTTACAAATGTATAAAGATATTATTACCCGGAATATTAATAATGAAACATATTTTTTGAGATAATTCATTTTCATGTTAATTTTTAGGTGAGTGGTAGAATATTTATTAATTTTAACTACATAATACTAATTAATTTTTTTAATAAATTTTCATTATTTTATTACAGATTTGTGTTGATATTTTTTCATGGATATAGAGTTAATGGGATAGATTTGGTTATGCTGAATGTTGTGTTAACTATAATAATGGAAAGTGACCTTTAAGTCTTTAAAACCATTTGAATTGGTAAATATTTGAATTTAGGACTATGTTTGGGGTTTGGGTAGGTCCACACATAATTTTTTAATAATAGTTATATAATTAATTGGTGTTTAATTTAATGGTTTATTTTTGTGTTAGTTTAATAATTTTTGAATTTGAGTTCTATTTTTTAGTCAAAATTTCATTAAATGGTATGAAAATATGACTCTTTTCAATTGTTTTCATTGTTTCAAAATTGTTAGAGAACATCTCCAGTGAGATTTCCCATCAGTGTGCTCCATTTTTGTGCTATAGGGGTGATACATGCATTCTAAGGAGACATGTTCCATCATATTATCTAAGTATTTGGAAAATTACCCTTATGTAATAAATTTTAAATAAACTTTTTAAATATACAAGATATATAATTTTTTACAACTCTTTTTAATAATGGAAATCATTCAATGTTATGTAGAATCGGGTTGAATATGTTCATCTAGAGTCATGTAGTGTTGAAATATGTTTTATATTGAATTAAGTCATGTTGGGTCATGTGTAGTAATTTCATTTCTATTAATTGTAAATAAAGTATCAGCTAATCTTGTTTAATGTTTTTATTTTGATACTTATATGATAAAAGTTTAATATTTATATTTCACTGTTTTAACATGATTAATTACTATTTCATGTCCATGTTTAATATATTAATGTTCATTTTAGGAGATGAATTGACATGTACATAATCCACCAATATGAATTTCTACCCTTAATTGAGTTTTAATACTTTTAGAGATATTTTTTGGAAAAATGTGACAAATTGAAGATGATAAAACAACTCATTTATTTTTATTTAGATTTGAATGAAAATAGTGATTGAGGATATTTTTAGAAGATTAAATTGCATTATCCCTTTTTTCAATAGGTGGATGAGCCTATATTGGGAGATCAAGAGATGGTATTATGAATATATGATATTCGTAACAATGATTCTCTTGATAGATGGGTAGAGGATGAATATTATTAGGTGGTGTTTTATGGGAATATATTTTTCACTTGATCTACAAAAGATACTATTCTATGCGAGTTATATATATTACCACTAGAAGTATATTCGCATGTTTTTAAGGGGTAACATGATTTTATATAAAAATATTTTTATCTCTCTATGAAGAGCTCCATAGTATATTTTTTAACATAATTCCTTGTTTTTCGTCATGGAAAATCTATACATCAATTTACCATAGGTTTATTGTAATATCTTGACATCCCGTAATATAAGTGGGAGGATATACCCATGTAATTTCTAAAACATTTTATGTGTGAATTAAAAAGATATTATTTTTTTCTAGTAAATTGATGATATTTTTACAATTTCAAAATTTTTATTATGATTAAGGAGTCATGAACTATGGATTTATTTTCAAGTATTTACATGGAATGAGTTGTTAGTATTTATAGAGTTATACGGACGATCAAATTTTATCATGTTCCTCTATTTAATTTATAACTGTAAAAGGTATTCCAAAATTATTTTGGAACTCATTTGTTCCTTAACATAACATTTAGTCTTCTTATGGACTCGTTGATAAAGAAAATGATCTAGATTTGTAAGGATATGAAATGTGATTGTTTTCTTTATTTTAAAGGATCATGGAAGAATTGTTTTTTATTTGGTTGATTTTTTAGATAATAATAGATATCAATCATCCATTTTTATTCCAATTTTTTTGTAATTATATGGAAACCCATATATATCACCTTTTTTGTGATTAATGTTGGAGAGTCAGTGATCATAGGACCAGATTTGGTGTATTGTGTGATGTGGAATGTGCAAGTGATTCAAGGGAATGTGAATCTTTGACAAGATCATCTTAAATTCTATATTAATTAGAAAAGGATATACTTGGAGTTTGAGGTTTTTGATCATGTGTTATTTATTGTTTCATTTATTCATGGGCATTGGTTGTTTAATAGAGGTAGTAAGAATTTATCATAGTTTTTATACATTTTTAGGTAATTAATTGGATTTGTGAATATGCATACATGTTGGTGCTTCTACCCATGATGAAGTGAGTTCACGATGACCTCAACCTATCACACCTTTGAAGATATATATTTTCTGATTCATATGTCATTTATTCAATGAGATTTTAATTGATATGGATTAAAACTTTTTGGAATGAATCATAGATATCCAAGCCCATCAAGAGAAGTTATTTAAAGGGAGATTTATTCCATTGAAATGTGTCTTTTTGAGCCATAGTGGATAAGAGGACCACACGTGGGAGGGAGAGTCACAGATGCAAGTTTAATCCCAAAAATTAGTTTAACAATTAACTTTTTATTTTTAAATTTTCCCTTAATTGGAAGGGTTGTGATTAAATTTATTTTACAAGAAAAGATCTTGTTTGAGATGTATTTTGTTTGGGGTAGAGTTTTTATTTTTTTTCATTGATTCATTATTATGATATTCACTTGAGAGATATATAATATGAAGTAATAATGTTTTTCTCCATTTTTGATTTTTAGAGTTATTAACTGAGGAATTAATAAGTTCAAAAGGTAGTTATGGATAAAAATATAAACATTTGTGTTTTGATAGAAACAACATCATGGATGTCTCTAAAGTACACCATTATTTTAGGGGTTCATCAAGGATTATAAGGTTTCTTATGTTATAAAGTCCTTTCTTGATGGTTGAATATTATAATTCTAACAGGTCACAATGGTCTAAAATTTCACCGATGTTTGTATCACTATGCTAGGTTTTGAGGAAAAAATTATCATAGTTGATGTTGTGGTTATGTTTTCAATTTATTAGATTAATTATTGAAAATCGCCTAAAATAATATTATATTTCTTAAATTATTTTGTTTGGGGAGAGTGAAATATTGTTTAAATAAATTTCTAATGAAATAGTTTCATGGTGGGTCAAAGAATGTCCTGCATTTGGATAATAATGTGATACTAAGAATGAAATATCCTATTAAATTATAAGTGGTCAAGATTTAAGTCATCAGAGTTTTTAAATATATATCTTCTATCCTAAATTACATCACGGTCTCAAACACCATTCCATAGATATGTCAATTCTCATTAAATATAATATTTTCGAGCTCCCTCTCTTATAATATTGGTTTACCTCTCCTTTAGTTACCTTATATAGAAAATGAATCCATCTAATTGATTTTATTTTCTAATTAGTTGATATTTGATTTTATTTTCTCAATAGATAGAATCAATAAATATTAAGGATCCTTGGTAGTTCTTCCTGATGATGTGGGAGTTTTAATATACATGCCACATTTTTCTATGAAAAATTATGATCGGGAATTATACCTTTTATTTTATGCATGTTTCATAAATTAATGTAGTTTGGATGATGAGATAATTGATATGATCCAAGTATTATATAAAATTTACTATATATTAAATAACTATTGGGTTATGTAGGGATATGAGAATAAAAGTTTCATGAAAAATGAATTAATTAAGAGACCATGATTATAGAAAACATGGGAGGTAGATATTTTAATTGAAAGAATACGTGAATAAAAATGATAAAAGAAAAGGAGTTTTTCAAAATGAATGGATACCAAATGTATTTTTTGTGATATTTATTATATGATTCTATTGTATGAATCATGATATGTTATATTATTATATGATGTTATGGGGTTGTATAATGTTATATGAGATATGTTCTTCCATTTGAATGGAGTTTTATGAGTAATATGGATTTAATATAGAAGGTTTAGGTGGATCACTTAAGGAAACATGGGTGTTAGTATATATATTGGATAGAACAATAAAATATGGAGGATGTCGGTTTAGTTGATTCTGTATAATTTATTTTATATAAACATTATTTATATGGTTATGATATGATATGTGTGGTATTCCAGGAGGATGATATAAACGAGGTATATTGTATTTTCATCACATGTATGGTTATTTTTATTGTAAATATACCACCAAATAGTTATTTTTTTGATGTTATACTATCCTCCCTTATAGAGATAGTCATTTACTATGGTTACAAATATAACTTCACTAAAGGCATGGATAAATTATAGTGGATAATAATGTGAAGAATGTTTCATTATAATTATGGTGATGGGAATAATAAGATTATTGGAATGTTTTAGTGAACAAATTTTAATGGAATTTTTATTTATTGGGGTTGTCTTTATTTCATTGAATAATCAAATTAAAAGTATATATTTCTTTCACTAAAGCTATATTGTTCCTTTTTTACTTGAAAATAGAGAGGCTGGATAAGGAACCTACATAGTTTACTTGTGTACTAACCCTATTATAATATATTATTTCATAATTTTTGGGTTACGTTGAAGTTTCTTCGAAAGTAAATTAGTTAGGGAATATGTGGATCTAGCCGAGAGAAATCAGAGTCATCTGTTGTAATGTTCTCCTTGTAGTTGATAAATGGTGTTTTAGTTTGGTATAATTTTTAGACAAACCCATGGACGAGTAAAATTTTTATATGGGGGTTGGTTATCATAATTATTTTAGTGGTTATTGTTTGGTTTTTTTATATTCTTAAAGAGAAGTGACTCATGTTATATATGTATTACACCCATAGTGATAGTTATCACACTGTTATATATTAAAGGAAGACTTAAGGGGCCACTCCCCATCAATTTTCTTTTACTAAAGTAGTTTTGGTGGGGGTCAGGTTATTAAAATATAAGCTTATGAAATAAATTTTTACCAATACAATGAGTAAGACCCTGAGATAGGGAAGACACAAATATTTTATTATAAAACACATTTGTTCTCAGTTATTCATGTTATGATCAAATAAATTAATGAATACACCACATGTTCTTCATTCAAATATAAGAGTACGTCACGTGTCACTCTACTACATATGACTATAAATTTCTCCAATAATAATCAATCATGGGATTAACTATCATATCAATTATACTTGAAGATAAATATCATTTTAGTTACGCTAAACCCTTATCATGAACAAAAATATACTGAACCATCCTCATATTAGACCATCGTTAAAAATATAATAATAAATAAATAAATGTATAATGGTGTTAATGTAAGGTATCATTTAAACATATGGTTATAATAGTAACTATGAAATATATACAAAAACATATCAATAACATTATATATCACATTGGACAATGTATACTATTGTGATTCAGTACCCAAAATCAGTAATCTTGTTTTATGAATGAACACTATATATCTATTCAATCCCAAAATAAAGATAATATTAACATATTTCCGTAACCCATGGATTTACAAGATGGTCCTCAATTAATGAAAACTCATAGAATTTTATAGGGTTCATTTATCATTCAGCTCTCACGTTATCTGGTAATCGACATAAACACATGGTAACATGTAAATTTTCATTGAGTTTAAGTCATGTTATATTTCATATATGTCCAATAATTAAATTTAAGTATCATGTCAAGAAACACATATAAAAAACTATTTACATAAGATTAACTCCCACTATTTATTAATTATAATGGACAATAAGTGTCCAGATATATTATTGTGATTATTATTTTCTAAAAATAAAATTCTACACAAACATGTAACACCTACTACGGAAAATCCATAAGAAAAACTATAATATTAATTTACACAAAATTATTTTTAACTAGATTATATGTTTTTTTATAATGGAAATATTATGACTCTTAATTCTTAAAAAGGCACCATCCTTATTTTCATCTTTTAGACTATTCCCGAAAACAATTTACTTCATAACATCTAGTGGTATGATGTATTTTTCTTCTATTATATAAAATAATAACCACTTATAATATTTATAAAATTATATCTTCACTGTTCACCATTACAAACTTTTCACTCAATAATTCTAGATTAAAGAAATAACCTAACCAGTATCCTTAATTTTGGAAACTAATATTCTTGTAACTCTTATAATAATATTTTTAACTAAGAAAGTCATAGAATATAGCATATTTTAATATTTTTTTGTAAATTAGGATATGGTTGATACTAATTCGTTGAAATTAATTATATATTTATTCATAATATTATTGAAATATAAAATATTTTAAATCATGTGAAACAGGATAAACAAGATACTTCAAAAGAATTTATAACACATTACCATTTTTGTGAACTTTCTGTTGTAGTTATGGCATTATACATGACACAATTATATGATAAATTAAATAAAAAATTTTAGATCATTTTGAATTGGATTAGGGAGAATAAATAATTTTAAAAAAATAAATAAATTACCTCATTTTCATATAATGATATTTATTTAAGAGTGAATTTTATTTTGACTACTAAGGAATAGCCAATGAATCCTTTACCACTCAATTAGCACATCGATTATGGAATCATGAAAAATATTCACAAGAAATATTTCTTAAACCATTTTATGATATAACATAGAGTATAAAATGAGATAAATAAAATGATAGATATCAAAATTTTAATATAAGATTGATAGATGGGTTTCTTTAATTTGTTACTCCAATTATGTAACCCCATTTAATAAAATAAGTGGGAAATAAATGTTTAAAAATTCCTTAGTGTTCATTATTTTTTTAGAAAGTTTAATTCATATATGCTAACATATGACATAAAATACACAAATTAAATAATTATAGAAAACAATTTAAGGAATTAATTATCATGTATTAACAACATCATCATATGATGTGAAAGTTCATGTTGATGACATCGAAGGATTTCAAAAAAAGTAGGCAATGATATTATGATATAAAAAGTTATAATAATAAAATTAATAACAGAAATAATGATTTACTGTATATTATTTTCTATAATATTTCTTTTTAGTGTAAATCTATTTTAATATCACACTTTCACTAAAGCCATATATAATTTATGCACATTCTGCAACTAAATGTGATCTTATATCTAATATTATTTGGATAAAGTTTTCAAATAATCATTATTTAGTAAAATAAAATTATATTTCAATATTAAATTTTATTCACCTAGACTAATGTATGAATATGTGGGATTTTATGATGTTGAAATTATTAAAATTTCATAATTGATAATGATAAGAAAAGTGTGTACTCAAGAAAAATATCATTACTAGTCAAGTTATAATGGAATCCATCATGATTTCCATAAAATAGAAATGTATCCATATGTATATATTGACCATATATATCTTTATATGTCACTTATACATATGCTTAAAATACAATTATATATGACATCATGTATCGCCACTAGAACTAAAATATTTCAATCACTTAAGGGATAAATCTTGTATTCTTTACTCTATGTTGTAAACTGGTCTATTTTGATGAATAAATCGAATTAAAATCATCCATATATATGATAAGATCAAATGTAACTCATATAATCATGGATCTTATTTCCCATAGTCTAACCCAATTGACGGGCCATATGTTATACCTATATTATTAGATAATAAATCATATTTTAATTCATAAAACCCATTTCATGATAAACAACAGACTGAAACTCCCCTAAATTAGGTCAAACATAAATAATTAAATAATAAATGTATCAAATTTAAAAAATTACAGACAAGGTATTTTTTATAAACTTAGGTTTTGGGTATTACATTGATGTACAAAATCCATGCATGCTAATGAAATATATGTGTGAGATTCTATATATTATATAAAAAATAAATATATATTGACTACAAGTCATACTTTTATCTCACTCTATATCTCTATATGAGCCACTAATTATAGTTACAATAACATATCATCTCAACCCATAATTTTTTATGATGATTATCAATTAATGGAAACACAAAATTTTCCTCTAAGGGGGTATTGATAATTAAAAACTCATATAATAAACACAACACCCATAAATTTATGTTAATTATATAACTTTAATAAATCAAATAAACCAAATATATATATATAATATGGAATATAATTTTTAAATAAAACCATATAATTTTATAGTCAGTACATGATATATCCAATACCTACATACTTAATATGGATATATTCTTTCTACTATGAATGTGTATTATAAATTTATCAACTATATTTTAGGTTATTTAAACTTGGTAAATATTTTCATCATTGCATTATGTAATTTATATAATGAGATAGTAGTTGTAAAGAGTATGTTTTATCCTTTAATGATATTTGGGTTTGTTGGATTGTATTATGTCTTTACAATTGTAAAAATAGAGATCTGTAAAATTTTATATACTAAGAACTACCCTTAGTTAAATAATAAATTTCTAGATAAAAAAAATTCATTATAATTTCTAATGTAATAATTTATAATACTAGTCAACCATACTAATCTACTTTGAACTTTTCAAGATAACTAATCTATTGTTAATTCAAAAAAAAATATAGAATGAGATCTAAAATCATGCTTTTCTTCACCAAAGTTTAAATTAATGTATCCTAATATAATAAATTATTCTTAACCTCGATAGACTAAGATTACATTCTCATTCCTCTAAACATATATAGGGATTTTAATTATAAAAATATATTTATATTCACTAAAATCATATTTGTAATATCTAGTTATGAATAAACCATAAAATACATTTGGAGGAATATAAAACATGGTATACATGGTGGATCCAACAAAAAAAAGTAAAATGAATCATATTAATTTTCTAAATTTATATATAAGTATATGTAGACTAATCCTTTTAGATAAAATCCCCATGTAATACTATTAAATAACTATTATTGTAGTTCTATTTGCTAAATACCATTATCAATTTACCAATATAAGTACCTAGACTCAATTAAATCAACCTTTTTTGTTTCAAATTTAAAGATATTCAAACCAATTATGTAAAAAAAATCTCCCATGTACATCATTGAGAATTATTTTCCCTCCAAAAATTTATTGTAAATACCTTAACCCTAGTATCCCAGTGTTGGTGTTTACTTTATTATATTGGCATAATATACACAAAATCATATTTTAATGGAGGAAATAGTATAGTAGTGTAGGTAAATTAGGTGAATACATGAATATTATATTATAATTGAATGTAGAAAATTCAATATAGTATTTTCTGGGTACACCATTATTCCATTTAGCATATCCCCACATATCAATACCAAAACACTTCTTGGTTTCTTGGGGAAAGGAAACATTAGAAAAGGGGGATCTGTAATGCTCAGTAAGGGTATTTGTACATTAGAAACAATCATGAATAAATAATGATGAATTAATATGGAAAGGTAAGTAATAGATGCATATTCCACAAAATCAATTACATGAGCTTAATACGGTAATAATTAATTAATACCAAATAATTCCATAAAAATAACCAATTGAGATTGAAAATAAACCATGGATATTCTAAATAATAAAATAATAACATGGGGAATAAATATCTAATCTCATAATAAGGGGATGAATAATGTCAAATATCATAACCATATCATCAAAGAATCATTCCAATACACATTACAATGTGGGTAAGGTATCACCCAAATACCCACGATAGCTCGTATCATGAGAACAATCATTGCATTGAGACGATATAATAGTCCACTCCCATCAGTTACTAAGTCTAATTCATTCCTCATATGAAATAGTATAAACACACTCTACATAAATTTTCACACTAGAACACTAGTATAATAAATTTTAATACTATCCATAATCAATAAACATTACATAAACCATCCAATGTAATATGGAGAATGATATCAAAATAGTACATCTCTAGTAAAATTTATCAGAAAAAAAGATAGGAAAGCGGTTATTTTAGTTGAAAAGTTATTTAGTTACCATATTACTATAAAATATAATGTTTTTATGATATAAATATCAAATAATCCCCCAAGGGAGACTTAAAAATAAATAATTCCAAATAATGATGAGATTTTGAAATAAACCGTTACCACATTGGTAACTTTTGGCTCATAAAAAAATGAACGAAATATATTCAAATTAAAATTTAAATAAAATGATGATAAATTGATTAATTATGTAACATGTCAAATATGACACATAAACACCTCCCAAAATAACTAATTGGTGAATATGATATATGTCTCATGGAAGTAAAAGTGAGACGAGAAATCCTTACCTAAGATAATATTTCCTTCGTAAATGTCTATAAATCATATATAATAAATATATATTTATTATAAATATATTGCATAACGACACTCATATATTTCACACCATATATGATTTAATTTTAGTATTTTATGACATGTTTATTAACAATTCTTTGTTAAAATAATTGTATTTGGTGATAATAACTTTGTTTTTATGTATGTTTTGGTTTAATAATTTCGGTCATTTAAAATTTATCATGGAAAAATAATATACAGAGATTAATAAATGATATAAATAAGACATCTATTCATTATATATATAAATATATTTATAGTAATCTATAAATGTTAAAGATATAAAATGCATTACACCGTTCATGGAGACGATATGTCGTATGTACGCATGAACATAGTTTCAATTTTATTGACGTATAGAAAAAATGAATGTATTTATTAATTAAAAATTATAGAATATTTATTGTTTTATAGAATACTTATAATAATAAAATAAAACATTATTATCATCCATGAAAAAATAAAAATAAAAAACATTTCACATCACTATGTGGATGTGGTAGTCCACATGTATGTATGAGTGACATTATTATTTTCCAATGGATTGGAAGGTAAGAAGATAAAAGTGATATTAAAAATCTATGAGTATAAAGATTTAATAAATATCATATACATATTTCAATTCCATAATTATATTTTTCATTGATAGGAGGTGAGGGAAAACAAGTTAAATCGGTTAGTAGGGTAGTAGTTCACTGTACACACAACTGATAGTTTCATTATCCATTTGATGGAATAATATATGTATAGAGGTTATAAAATTAACATTATCAAATATCATCATATCCAAAATAATGTTAATATTATATTATCATAGTTGAATAATATTTTTTGGAGGTGGGATAAGAAATAAATGAAATACACACATTAATAATTTTACCTCTTCTTTGGGGAACCTGTTTAGGTTTATACCTAAAACCTTATGAGAAGGGTCTACCAAAGTAAATATGGATAATAGGATGTGGGGTGGTAATTAATGAAGATATTTGGGTAGGTAATGGATTCAATATGGGGTTTTGAAATTTTGAGTAGGTGAGGAGAGGGGTTGCCTTTTATACACTGGGGAGATGACACAAGAAAATATTGAAAAGAAAAAAAATGTATACCTACATTTTAAACATAAAAAAGGACATAAAATGGATCATTACAGAACCTTATATGTCATATCGTTAAAATATGACAAAAAACATGAAATAGACACGTTTTTTTGTGATTTTTAAATCATATCTATTTAGTTCAACCACCAGTAAACCCGACATTACCTTAACCGTTGTAATTAATTTTTGTTGTTTTTACTATTAATTGTGATAAATAAATAAGTTAAAATTATCATATAATATTATTTATGATTATTCCAAATATTTAATAAATTTACAAAAATCTATTCCATGATGTGAAAAAATATCATTTAAAGTTAAATAGGCAGATGCGATGAAATTGAGGGTTTTTTAAGAGAAAAATTTCACAAGTTTATAATTTTTTAATATAAAACATTAATATGAAATTAATTAAAATGAATAAAATTGGATTTATATATATATAATTTTACTAATTTTAATTTTAAAATCATTTAAAATAAATTAAACGTAGAAATTCTTTAAATGAAATGGGAAGTATTAAAAAAATAGTATTATCTATCTTTATAAAACATTATTCTTTTAAAAAAAATCCAAAAAATTTAGCCATGGATAATTTTGAAATTTTTATTCTAAAAATGTATTTAAAATTTTCAAATAAAATATCTAAGAGTTCCAAAAATTAATTTCTATACTTTTCCCCAAATATAAATTAAAAAATTTAAAAAAAGTATATTCAATGCATTTTAATAATTTATAAAATATTAAGTACTTATTTATCGATAAATTTTATTTATATAAATCATTTTTACTTATTCATTATAAATGTGGTTATTAATATTAATAAATACATGTTTAAGGACTATATAAAAATTGTATAATTTAAATAATAATATTAATTGTATATCACGATTTATTAAAGCCCAATGTTTCATGTTACAAAATTTTTCAAAGAAATTTAATTTTGTTAAAAATAAATATATGTTAAACTCTACGGTTGTTAGGATATAATATAATATCTAACTTTTTGGTTATATATTATGTCAAAAATAATATTCTTATTTTAAAATTTGAGGATTTACACTTATAGTCATCAAATAATGGACATTGTTTCTCATAGATGGTATTTAATCTACGTAAAACACTAGAAATAGGATATTTCGCTCCCTAGACTACTAGGATAGAAAAATATCCCACTCCATTCGTGATGAATATAAAATCTTTGATAACTTCATCAAAATTGATATTCCATCTTTGAGATCATCACTTTAATGTATAATATGATTATTTTAATATTCAAAACTCATTAAAACAATATAGATCCTAAAAACCTTTATCTTATATCATATAAACACTAATAAGGTGATCTAAATTAAGTAATATATTTGTAATAGATTTTAATTATATTTAATAATCATAAAAACCAAAAAACGTGAAAAAATATGAATATAAATTATGATGGACATTGGGGATTATTTTTATTCATATTAAATTATTTAAAATTCAATATAACATTTTTTGGAAAATTAGATCATTAGAGTAAGATAGTCTACCTTACATATTGTTTTTCGTTTAAAAAACACAATTACACCATATTTGTTTTACAACATTATATTTTTTTAAAATGTTTCAAAAATATTTTTTCTACAAATAGTATATTTCTAATATTATAGCCTCTCATAATTTTTGAGAACATTAAGCCTCAATGAATACTAATAATTAATAGTTTTACCCTACATAAAATAAAAAAAATTATAATTATCCACAAGAAAACCATATCTGTTAGGTCCTTGATATATCTTACCCAACCCTTGAGGTTTCCACATCACATGAGTTCGATCACATTATATGATATATTGAAAACCATATCATTTTACATGTTAAAATAAATTATTCTTTATTATTATTGAACTTCACTAAGATCAATTTTTCACAATAGGTTTCTTATGAAATATAATTATTATCTAGAAAAATTCCATAACAATAGACAAAAACACTTTGTGTTCTGGTGGATTATAAAATTTATAACACATTATTGATTTTGGATATCAAGTAAATAACAATTCAAAGGAATTAGGTCCATGATTATCATATAAAATAGTCCTATCATATTCTTTAAAACCCAACATCCTCATGAATGAAAAATAATGATCGTGAAAGCCTAAAATTTTAATTTTCGTTTACCTTTAAATAATTCAATGTGTTCAATAGCTTACACTATAAACAACACCAATCTTAAAATAAAATGTGTTATATTTTGAAAAAAATATAAATATTAACTATAACCATTAAAACCATTCCATTGATTTATGAAGAATGAATAGAAGAAACTATAGGACCCCAAAATGTTGTGAATTAATTTTTTTCTGAATTAATTTATCCTTTGGGATAATTTTGTTTTCATATAAGAGTAAATATATTTTATTTATATTAAATCACTATGTTTGGATTCCGTTATACACAACACTCTGTTAATCATGGACTAAATAAAAATTAAATTTTTTCTTACTTCACTCAGAACACCAATGTTAGCTTGCGTTTCATGCAAGAATGACTATCCACATTGTCTTGTGTAACACACATGATGATGTTTTACCAACAATAATATATTATTAAAATATTCTTATCTAATATAAAAAGCTACAAACTAGTAGTTAAATTATAATTTATGAACAATAATAACTAATTTGTGAAAAAATTTCTTTAACAAAAATATAATATGAATTCATATTTTAACAATTAATTATAAATAAATATGAAAATCTATTGAATATAAAGAAAAATATTATTATTTTTAGAGTCATAAATTGTTTTACCATAATAAATTAAATTAATTAAAATTATTGGGTGATATTAAGGTAATATATATGTCATATATTCAATCAAATATTTTTTATATTCATCTACTATATTTGTAGAAATAAGATAAGAACAAACAAAATGTTATGTATAAAAACCTATATATTTTATAAAGGTAAGAACCCAGATCTTCATTTCAGGTATGTGTTTCCTTTTCTGGTCATTTTTGTGGAAAAAGGAATTTCTGGGAATTTTCAAAGTACACGCCGTGTACTTTATGAGTACACACCGTGTACTACTTTGGCGCAGGAGGTCGTGTGTGGGATATGTAGTGGCCACACACATGGCTGTGTGGGAGTGAATTAAAGGCTGCTTAAAGTGGAGTACAGAAAAGAAAAGTACACGCTGTGTAATTCAAAAGTTCACACTGTGTATTTTGTTTTTTTCATTAAATGCATTGGGGTCGCTTTTGACGATTAGAACACCCTTCTTCTAGTTCTCGTTCTCCTGAGAGAGTCTGTACGGACACAGATCTTCAACGATACCCCGAGCCTCCATCTGTCCTTCAAATCAAACACCACTGGTTGCATTGGAATCACATTGGTGAGTTCTCTCTTCTTCTTGATCCTCGTTTCGCGATTCCTATTCTCTCGTATGATAGAGTGGGTTGAACGTTTTATACATTTTTTTAGATCATAAACATTCTAGAAAGATTCAAGATTCTAAGTTCACATATAGCGATCTCCTAACCCCTAAGTAGGTGGTTTGTGCCTTTGAGTTCGAAGACTTTGAGTATTATGTTCAAATTCCACAATTACCCTCGAATGGGGAATTGTGTGATTACCGTTTTAACCCTGTTGATTGCCTTCCATGAATTTATGATTGAATAGATTTTAATTGGATATGAATAGGGTTGTTTTGATATGATATGGATTTTTTTCCCTTGCATGTTCTGTTTACGATCGGTTGATCTTGTTTAGCCATTTTGGCTGCCTTGCCTATTTTCCATGCCTATTGGTGTAAGATGGAGAGTTGTATTATGACATGCTTGTTATGCTGTAGACTGTTTAACCAAGTAGTTCTATGGGTTTACATGGCCATATTGCACTACTATGCTTGTTGAACTATACAGGGTTGTGAGAACCTGGTGTAGTAGACTATAAGGGGAATTGACCAGGTGAGCGTCCTCAGAGAGTCTTTCAGCACTTTTGGCTATAAGGTGATTAACAGAGTGAACATACTTAGAGATCCTATAACCATTTAGGTATATAAAGGGAATTTAATCAGTGAAAGTATTCAGAGAGTCCTTGATTACTTTAGACTATAAAGGGATTGACTGTGTGAACATCCTCATAGAGTCTTTGTTTTATTCTTGGACTGTTAGACTATAAGGGGAATTGATGGTGTGTGCTTCCTAAGAGAGTCTATGAATGGCCTGGGTTATAAGGGGAATTGACCAAGTGAGCTTCCTTAAAGATTCCTTGACTTTGGGGCTATAAGATGAATTGACCGAGTGAGCTTTCTCAGAGAGTTCCTGACTACCTTATACTATAAGGGGAATGGACTGCAAGTGCTTCCTCAAAGAGTCTTCATACATTGAACCAGAGAGGATAGGCTGTGTGCACTTCCTAGAGGGTTAATTTTCTTTATTGATTGTTTGACTTGTCGAACTGGTTACTACTGAGCACCTTCCTATTTACTGTTTTCTGTACTTTACCTTCCATATAATCACTAACTGTTAGGCACAAATCGTTGGGTGGTTGCCTACTCTGATTTAGTATCACACCCTGTTTGGGCCATGATTATTTTCCCAAACAGATTATGCTGCTGCAGGTATAGATAAGGGCTAGCGCCCTTCTACTATAGGTACTTGATTTGTTGTGGAGCTGGAGAGCATGGGACCAAGTTATGGCTTGTGATGCTGAGGATTTTATCTTCTTTCTTTTGCTCTATGGGTTAACACCATTTTATTTCATCATTGTGAATAGTTTTGCTATTTTCTTTGACATATGTATCATGCATCATTTTATATATCTTCTCCAGTTTATATTTCAGTTTTCTACTGCTACTACTATATGTAATTATTACTACGTCCGCTATTGTATGTATTATTTACTTCAACTATGTACTTTTCCAATGAGGTCATAGTTTCCCCACTATCACACCCAAGGCCCTCACTGCTAGTCGCCAGCCTCTGGCGTTCAGGGAAATGCGCATGAGGCCATGTGACCAACTGGGTACGGGGCGCCTCGAGGTGGCTTCTGGAACAAGGATGTTACAAAGTGGTATCAAATGAATTATTTTCTCTTGATTTACTATTTGGGGCCTTTAGCTAGGGATAGGGAGGAATAGGTACTTGGTAATAAGCTGTATCAGAGAGTATCTAACCCATGTATAGGGGAAAGCCAATCTACCTCGTTTATTGCAATTTTATGGTTTTGCGAGTTTACGGTTAATCTGATTTTCACCATTGAGAAACTCACATGTTTTATGTTGTTATAGTTGATTTTATTGAGGTTCTATTTTATCTCAACCCGATGAGATGAGGGTATGCCATCTCATTCATCATATAGGCACTTTCTAGAAATCACATGTCATGCATTCTTGCAATGCCATCTAGGATGCATTAGCAATTTCATGCTGTTGTGATAGATTTTGTGTAGAATATGAATGTTGTTGTGATAGATTCCTTGAAAAAAATAACTATTTATTGATAGGGTATTGTTTTGTGTAATGTTTTTCTTGAATGGATGCCCAACTTTGGTTCTTAGGGTGTTATGGGCCCTCATGGACTAGAATTTGGTGGATCATTGCTTTGTTTTCCTTGTTAGAACATGTATAAGATTCCAAAATTTGATTCTTAGGGAGTATGGGCCCTCATGGATTGGAATTTGGCATTGTATTTGTTATTTTAAGTGTTTTTTATGTTTTGGAGTAGTTTATGAGGCTTAGTGTCCGTAAAAACCTAGAAAACACACCGTGTAGTGTTAAGTACGCACCACATGTTCTTTTGTTTGGGAAGAAATAGTTTTTCTTATGTACACGCCCTGTACATTATGTACACGTCCTGTAGTCTCTGACTGTGTCGTAGGCCATGTGGGAAGAGACACAGGATGTGGAATGTCTGGTGGGAACACGAAGTATACCATCTGAACATTCCATGTAGTGTTGACCTAGCATCCGCCTGTGTAACCAACAATAAGGACAGATGAGACCATAAGATATACACACTGTGTCCTCGTTGAACATGCTGTGTAGTTTGACCCGGGTACCCGGCTGTGTCATGAACAAGATAGGTCAGTGTAATCCCTTCTCATCCATTCCGTGTCTTTTTGGAACATGCTGTGTAGTTGGAGTCATGTGTTAGGCCATGTCACTAACAACATGAGCCAAGTGACGCTTTTCTAGTACATGCTGTGTTGGAATTTTACACGTCGTGTAGTCTTGACTTAGGAGATCTATGTGGCTTAAAAGTGTACAAGGAATTGGGATGGGAAAGAGGATTCAAGTACATGCCATGTGTTAAGACAACACGCCGTGTGTTTGAGGTGTTACATGACCAGCTTAGGCAGGAGTACACACCCATGTAAATGACTTAAGGGAACACGCCGTGTAGGAATTGTACAAGCTGTGTAGTTATGTTTTTCAAAACTTGAATTATTTCTCTCTCATATTCCCTTATTACATTCCACGTTTTCATTGCTCGATAATATTGATCTAAAGTGTGCTTTACCTTGTAGAGTCATGCCACCATGATGTCCTCCAATTGTCTTCCAGTTACCAGATGGTGATCAGACACTGGACATGGCCGATCATGGACTACCTGTAGATCCTCCTATTGTGTCGGGCTTGGAACCAGCCGTTGTACCTGACATGGTTGCTGATGCACAGTTCAGGGAGGGATTTCTATGAATGATGTAGACCTATCATGGAGCACTACCTCCTGCCCCGTCGATGGCTGATTTTACGCGGGTCTTCTAGTAGTAACATCCTCCTACTTCATCAGGGGATGGAAGACCTCAGGCTGCAGAGTCATGGATAGAAGCCACATTGATGATTTTTGAGGAACTGGATATACCTCCAGAGAAGAGGGTGAATCTCGCTACCTACATGCTCCGAGACTCCGCTGAGAGGTGGTGGGATGTGATCTCACAGGTGGGCTACCAACAGAGTATGTCCTGGGAAGTGTTTCAACACATCTCTTATGATTACTTTTATCTGGAGACCTTGAAGGCTGATGAAGCCCAAGAGTTCCTCAGTTCGGAGAAGGGTACTCTTACGGTTATGGAGTATTCCTCTCACTTCACAGAGCTCCATCATTTCACGCCTATTCCAGGAGGTGATGAGTTGTTCCTTGCATGGATGTTTGATGATGGTCTGAGGCACGACATCTGATCACAGGTGAACATCTTGAGGTTTACTTCGATATCTTTTATCATCAACTAGGTGTTGATCACAGAGCGCAATCTGAGGGATTATGGAGCTAAAATCTAGGGTGGTATGGCATCCAGCGTTAGTGCTCTACCAGCTGAGAGCATGAGTCATCGTAAGGAGCTTTCACGAGGATATTAGAGCAGGAGGGATGCATCTTCTGGTATCCAGGTGGTGTGCTACTAGTGTGAGAGAAGCGGGCATACAAGGCCATGTTTCCTGAGAGATCCTATGGAGTGCCGATCTTGCGTCAAGATGGTCCATCTTCAGCGCTTTTTTCAGTTCTTCTCACCAGTAGCTGGAGACAGGGGTTCTTCTATGACTCCTCACTCAAGAGCAGTGCCACCAGTTTCTCACAAGTCTGGGAACTGGAGTTCTTCTAGCCATTTAGACCGAGGTGGAGGTCGTGACTGTGGTAGCAAGTCACCTGGTTTTTAGAGACATTAGGGCGGATCCAATCAAAGTGGTAAAGCACGATATTAGGGCCATGGCACAAGCTATACTTTTGCAGTGGAGCAGACCTAGCAGGAGTAGGATCCCATAACTTGTACCGTTTGAGGTATGATCCTAGTAGCCTCAGTTTTAGCTTCTTCTCTTTTTGATATAGGGGCTTCCCATAGCTTTATATATGGTTCTATTGTGGAGTTAATTGGTCTCTGAATATTTTCTTCTACAAATATCTTGATGCTAGACACTCTGTTAGAGACTAGAATGGCTAGTCTACGTCAGTGCAGAGAGTTGCCTCTACAGGTTGGTGAATTTCAATTTCTGTGGGACCTCTATGTCCTAGAGATGACAGACTATGATGTCATTCTCGTAATGGACTGGCTAGTTCCATTCTAGGTATTCATCGATTTTTGTCGCCGTAGGGTGAGTTTCATACCACTAGAGGGTAGATCCTTTCTTCATAAGGGAGAATGGGATGTCCTAACGAGTAGAGAGGGTCCACAACATCATGGATTGGGAGGAGTTACTACCCAAATTTCTAGTCTATATCAGAATGACCAGGGGACTTCATAGTTATAATTTCTTGTAGGGTTGGATCGTTTTATGGATGTGTTTCCAGAGGAATTTTCAGGTTTTCCTCTGGGGAGCGAGGTAGACTTGTCTATGGAGATTTTTCTAGGAGCGACACCGATGTCCGTTCCTCCTTATAGGATGGCTACATTAGATTTGTAGGAGATCAAGAAGTAGTGTGAGGAGTTGCAGGCAAATGGTTTTATCCGACCCAATACTTCTCCTGGGGGTTCCCCTGTCCCATTTGCGATGAAGGCAGACAACACCCTCAGGCTTTGGGTGGATTATCAGAAGCTGAACCAGTTGATGGACAAGAACTAATATCCCTTGCCTAGGATTGATGATCTCTTTGATCAGCTTAGAGGAGCCCAGGTGTTCTCGAAGATTTACTTGAGGTCTGGTTATCACCAGTTGCGTGTTAGAACATCTGATAAACCTCTCACAACCTTTCGAAATAGGTATGGTCTATACGAGTATATGGTTATGCGGTTTGGTCTCTTGAATGCGCGTGAAGTTTTCATGGAACTTATGAACAGAGTGTTCCATACATACTTGGATTCCTTCATGGTGGTTTTTGTGGATGATATCTTGGTGTACTCTCACATTCGACATGACCATGCTATCCATCTTGAGATCAATTTGAGTACACTGAGAGAGCACCAGTAATATGCTAAGCTCTCAAAGTGACACTTCTAGATGGATTAGATTAACTTCTTGGGTCATTTTATCTCAGAGACAGGAGTATCAGTAGACCCAGAGAAAGTGAGAGTGTAAGTTTCCAAGGAGAATCCTAAAAAAGTCTTTGAGGTGAGGAGTTTTATAGGGCTGGCTGGCTACTACATATGCTTCATACAAGACTTCTCATTCTTGGAAACACTACTGACAGGTCTGACTAAGAAGGGTGCGAATTTCTTATGGTCATATTCTTGTGAGTCATCATTTCAAGAGCTAAAAAGTTGGTTGACTTCAGCACTGATAATAGTATTTCTAGAGTGGAGAAAGATCTATAATATTTATTGTGATTCTTCAGCTATTGGGCTGGGAGATGTGCTTAGGCATGGTGATGGAGTCATTGCGTACGAGTCCCGATAGTTGAGGCCACATGAGAGGAATTAACTGAAGCACAATCTGGAGTTGGAAGTTGTTGTTCATGCCATATGCTGTTGGAGACATTATCTTCTTGGAGAGAAGATTGTAGTTTTCACCCACCACAAGAGTCTCAAGTACATCTTCACTTAGTGTGATCTGAATTTGAGACAGTGGAGGTGGGTCGAGTACCTAGAGTCCTTTGAATTTGAGCTTGCCTATATGCCTAGGAAAGGCAATGCGGTGGCCGATGTGTTGAGCAGGAGGACTCAAATAAAGGAAGTTCAGGAGGCCAGTTGTGAGTGGCAGATTATTGCTCTGTTCTCTCAGATCCATTTGGAGGTGCACGACAGACAGAGGTAGACTTTTCTATCTTCTGTTGGGGTTACCTCTACTCTTTTGGATCGAGTGCGAATGAGGCAGCTGTCAGATTCTAAAGGCCTAGTCCTAAGGGAGAGTGTGTTAGGAGAGGACTCAATTCCTAGATGGACCGTAGGCGAGGATTATATCTTACATTTATAGGGACACATATGGTTACCACCAGACATACGCGAGGAGTTGATGTGGGATTTTCATTCCTCCATTTGGGAAGTTCATCCTGGCGTCACCAAGATGTATCGTGATCTACAACATTAGTATTGGTGAAAAGGTATGAAGAGAGATATAGTTGGTTTCATCATGAGGTGTTCCACTAGTCCGTAGGTGATGGAAGAGCGTTAAAAAACAGCAGGTCTTTTATAGCAGTTACCCATCCCCGAGTGGAAGTCTAATGACGTCGTGATGGACTCAGTGACCGGTTTATTGAGGTCACCTCGAGGGAATGATGTGGTTTGGGTTGTCATTGACAGACTCATGAAGTTCACGCACTTCTTTCCAATGAAGGATACCTTCAGTACTGATGAGCAGGGACAATTGTACATCCGAGAGCTTGTACGTCTTCATGGAGTTCCACACTCCATTGTTTCAAATAGGGATGCACGTTTTACTTCTTGGGTCTGGCATGGGCATTATAAGGCTTTGGGTACAAAAGTACTTTTGAGTACATCTTACCACCCTCAGACAGATGGCCAGTCTGATCGTATGATTCAGGTGCTTGAGGATATGCTATGATCATGAATACTAGATTTTGTAGGTTCTTGGGAGAAGCATATACCTATTTTGGATTTTCCTACAATAATATTTATCAAGTGACAATTAAGATGTCACCTTATGAGACTTTTTATAGTATTCCATGCCAATCACACTTATCCTTGATGGAGGTAGGAGAGGCAGCTTTGCGGGGACATCATCTTGTTCAGTAGATGACAGAGCAGATAGAGTTGATTCGGAAGAGGATGGCTATAGCACAGTCTCGACAGAATTCGTATGCAGATCAGCGAAGATGACCTCTGGAGTTCGAGGTCAGGGATCAGGTTTTCTTGTGTTTCACACCAACGTTGGGACATAAGAGGATTATGAGACAAGGTATTCTTTCACCGAGGTATGTCGGGCCATTTAAGGTGTTGAAGAGAGTTGGATCAGTTGCCTATCGGTTGCAGCTACCTCATAGGTATTGATCTATGCATGAAGTCTTCGACGTTTCTCAGCTTCGATGTTACTTCTCAGACTCGTCTCATGTCTTCCAACCCAAGGAGGTTGAGATCGAAGTGGATTAATTTTTTAGGAGCATCCTATCCGGATTTTTGATCGCATTAAAAATTTCTTCATGGTTGGTCTGTTCCTCTGGTACAAGTGCTATTACAGCACGCGCGTGTACAGGATGAGACATGGGAGAGGGAGGCTGATGTACGTGAACATTGGCTAGAATTTTTCAGGTTTTCTTCTTCTACGCCACACTAGGGAAATTTGGGAACAAATTTCTTTAAGGGGGGATGTTTTTAAGAACCCAGATCTTCATTTCAGGTATGTTTTTCCTTTTCTAGTCATTTATTAGGAAAAAGGAATTTCTATAAATTTTCAATGTACAGACTGTGTACATTATGAGTACAAGCTGTGTACTGCTTTTCCACATGGGGCCATGTGTTGGCCTTGTGGTGGCCACACACATGACAGTGTGGGAGTGACATGTATTCCTCTTAAAATGGTGTACAGAAAGGGTGAGTTCACACCAAGTACTTCAAATGTACATGTTGTGTATTTTGTTTTTATTAAATGCACCAGGGTCACGTGTGACGGGAAGAACACCCTTCATAAAGGTCTCGTTATCCCGAGAGAGTCCGTACGGCCACAGATCCTTGATGATCCCTTGAGCCTCTATCTATCCTATGAATTAAACACTTTTAGTTGCATTATAATCGCATCGGCGAGTTCTCTCTTCTGGTTGAGACTCATTTCATGATATCTTTTCTCTCATAAGATATTGTGGGTTAAACTTTGTAGACTTTTTTGTAGATCTTCCTTATTATTAGGATATACAAGTTTCGAGGTTCACATATAGAAATATCCTAACCCCGACGTAGGTTGTTTGTGCCTTTCAGTTCGAAGTCTTTGAGTATTATGTTCACATTCCACCAATACCCTCTAAATGGGTATTGCGTGTTTACCATTTTACCCTTGTTGATTTCTTTCCATGATTTTATGCATGCATAGAGGTTAATTGGATATGAATCGGGTTTATTTCTATGCTTTGGATGTTTTTCCCATGCATGTTCTGTTTATGACTGGTTGGTCCTGTTTAGCCAGTTTGGCGGCCTTTCCTATTTTCCATGCCTGTTTCTGTAGGATGGAGAGTTGTATTCTGAAAGGCTTTTTATGCTGTATACTATTTAGCTAAGTTCTTATATAGGTTTAAATGGACATATTACACTGCTATGATCGTTGACCTACACAGGTCCATGAGAAGTTGGTGTAGTAGAATATAAGGGGAATGGACTGGGTGAGATTCTTCAGAGAGTCTTTGATCACTTCTGGCTATAAGGGGGACTGACCGAGTGAGAATTCTCATAGATTCTAGAACAACGTGGGTATACAAGGAGAATTGACCACGTGAGCTTCCTCAGAGAGTCTTTGTTTTATTCTTGGACTATTAGACTATAAAGAGAATTGACAGTGAGTGCTTCCTTAGAGAGTCTTTGAATAACCTGAACTATAAGGGGAATTGACTGAGTGAGTTTTCTCAGAGAGTCATTGATCTTGGGGCTATAAGAGGAATTGGCCGAGTGAGATTCCTCAAAGAGTTACAGACTACCTTAGACTATAAAGTGAATGGTCTGTGAGTGCTTCCTCAGGGAGTCTTCATACTCTGAACCATATAGGATAGGCTATGTGAACTTCCTATAGGGTTACTATTCTTGATTGATCCTTTAACTTGTGGAACTGGTTACTGCTGAGCACCTTCCGGTTAACTATTTTATGTACTTTACCTGCCATATATTCACTAATTGTTAGGCATAGATCTTTGGGTGGTTGCCTACTGAGATTTAGTATCACACTCTATTTGGGAAATGATTTTGGGCCCAAACCGATTATGTTGATGTAGGTATAGATAAGGGAAAGCGCCCTTCTACTTTAGCTACTTGATTGGCTGTGGAGCTGGAGGACATGGGACCAAGCAATGGCTTGGTATGTTGAGGAGTTTATCTGCATCCTTTTGCACTTTGGTTTAGCAGAGTTGTATTCCAGTATTGTTACTTGTTTTGCACTTTTATTAGACATATGTATCATGCATCATTTTATATATGTTCTCCATTTTATACATCATATTTCTAATATTACTAATATATGTCATTATTTCTACTTCCACTATTGTATATATTGTTTACTTGCACTATGTACTCTGCCAATGAGGGCATAGTTCCCCCACTATCACACCCAAGGCTGTCGCATCTAGTCAGTAGCCTCTGGAATTCGAGGAAATGTGCTTGAGGCCATGTGACCAACTGGGTATGGGGCACCTCTGGGTGGCTTCCCGAACCGGGATGTTACAATAAAGGTCGTTTAAACAAAAGTTAATGGGGAACCCATTATAAATTATAATATTTGAACTTTTATAGATTCAATATGTAAAACTAAACATTATATTATTAAGTGAATAATAAAAATTAGTTTAGGATAATTTTTGGGTAGATTTCTATACGGTTTCATTTTAAATGAATATTTAAAAATACTAGATTTTAATTCAAAACATCTTTTTCACCTAATTCATTTATAAGAATAAATTATAGTTTTAGTTGGTTTCAAAGATTAATTAGAAAATATTGTTACCAATTAATCCAATTTAGTTCACTGGAACCAATTACACATTGAAATTGGATATAAAAACACTGTAAACTTTTGATCAATTTTACTTTAAAAACTCACAGGGTCACCTCATCAGTGGGATTAATTTGAAATTAATTTCTAACAATTCTTTGATCCGAATTTGAAAAAATGGATTCCATATTTTTAATATTAATAATATATTATTTACAACATGGTAAAATTAGTTTTTAACCCTAAATGATTAATTAATGTAATTAAAATCAATTACACCAATTATGGTATAATTAATCTTAACTAAGGACTAAACAAAAAATTTAAGACCCAAAACAACCTATAAACATGTCCAAAATCTATTTTATGGAACCATTTCGACCTTATAAAACCATGTATCTAGTTTGTATCATTATTTTATCCACTTTCAACATGAAAAACGTTGGTGTAATTCTCTATTCAAATATTTAAAAGTGAGACACTCCTACTCCAATATAAAAAGGAATCAATTCCTCACATTTCATAACAGCTCTAATGCTCCTTGGCTTGCCCAAACTCTGATAAAATGATATTTCAAATTAACTCCCTTACTCATTTAATCCTACCTTTTATAATAATGTCTTACAATGAATCCCTTTGACATAAACCAAAAGGTGTGACCTGACTAAGAAGTAACATATTCTCTCAAGATCCTTCCTTTTATTTTCCTTCTCCACTCATACACTCTGTTTATTCCATGATTGTATACAAAACTTGTATAATAAATATACAATCATATTTTTAAGCTAAGTATTTTACCTAAAATTACACACTACTCAATCGAATGGGTAACAAACAAACGTTTTATGCATATGGTGATTTTTTGCCTCACAAAATGATGATTGTTCAATTTTCCTTACTATATATCATGGTGGAAATTATGATAGAAACAATGTTTATATATATATATATATTTAATATTAAGTATTTAATATTATCTATTCCTTTTTCAACACATAAGTTTTTACTCATAATTTAGTGCTAAAATGATAATTGTTTTGGAAGAAGTGTGGACTACCAGCCCCTCAATACAACATGATTCGTTGACACACGACGTGCAATGTCTTAAAGATGGGTTTTCATGAAATTATATGATATATATAAAATTATAATTTTATTAAAACAATTATATCCATATATATATATATATGATATTTTCTTTCTTTCTTTCAATTAGATAATAGAAACTGAAAAAACATTCATGCGTACGTACGACTTATAATCTCTAGGAACAACGTATTCCATTTTTTACATATATATTTAATATCTAATTATAATAAATATATATAATATATATACATGTTATTGATATCATGTTTTGAATTACGGTAATCTTGATATAAATGATAATTACTAAAGATATGATAAATTGAGACACAAGGGAATAATAAAGAGAATATTACCCAATGTGAAGCCTTAACATAGGATTGTTAACATGTGGGTAATCTAAGATCAGAATAAACCCATATATGGTATTATATATAATAATATTGTTCTATAAAATTTTAATAATTTATTTATATTGATTATATAGGTGGTTTGAATGAGTACAATTAATGTTGGGACACAACGTAGGGGGATTTCATCTCACATTTTATTTCTATGAGATACATGCTATGTTCATTACTCATTCCATTTGTGTAGTGTATGTACTTACCATGATTTTGTAATATGTATCATATAATTAAATTTATGTGTATTAAAATATCAATTTAATGATATTTATTTCATGTGGTTTCTGTGTCAAAAGTAACCAAATCAGTAAAATAGTTTAGTCTCAATTTTCCTTCTCTGAGACTCCTATTTTGTTATGCACCTAAATTATATTTTGGTGTGTATATAATTTCATTTTACCTGTTAAATTATGAAATTCACTATTTTCATGATATTTTGAGATTCGTGTAATTTAAGGCTCTTACATGGAGAGTATTATCTCAAGTTATAATGTCATAAGAGTTTAGTAAGACAATTTCATCACTTTTCAAGATAGTTTAGGTTTATGATTCCTTTGATGAAATCATAGAACCCGTATCTCAATATGTTGATGTATTTTCTTCCCATATGGTTATTTTTTCTATACTCATGTATCTTTACCATATATCTACTCTTTGGTATAAAAGATAGTGAAGAAAATAATTTTAAGAAAGCCTTACATTACCCTCTCTTTGGTCGGAATTCTATGTTCCTTCAAAACCATGTTTTCTTAGTGGGTTTTCAATGAATATTGTACCATTATCCATTATCCGTTAAAATTTATTTTTGTCCTTTTTTTATTTTACCATTTTTTCCAAAGGAAAATTCTTTCCACTTTTAGAATGAGAATTTATTTTCCTTTACAATTTAAAAGGAATGTTTTTTTACTTCTAACAACATGTATGGATTTATGTGTCATTAATCCTTTGAAGCTTTCTTTTCGCGTTTATTGTTTAATTTTGAAACTAATTTTTTTAAAAGAAATTTTATATGAAAATTCATTACAAAATGTATTGAATCTTATTTTATAGGTTTTTAAGGAAAATAATTTTAAAAATGTTTTCAATCCTTATTTAAAATTATTCAATATATTTTAAAAGAGATGGTTTTGAAAACAATTCCTATATTATTTAAATGATTTCAAGGAGTTTTTGAAGAAAATAGTTTTTAAAATGTTTTGAATCTTATTTTATAAGTATCAATGAAAGAGGTTTTAAAAATGATTTGAATTATTTTTATAGGGTTTTATGGTATTTTATATGTAATTGATTTTTCCAATGGTTTTATATATTAAAAATACGTTTTCAATGAAGAAATAATATTTTCCTCCAAAAAACTTTTTGAAAGATATTTGAATGTTATTTTCCATATAATATGACATCCGTTGATGTTACTCACGCCTTTATATAAAATGATATCAAGGTTATATTTATATTCATTCTATGAATGTGTTATGGTTAATATCACGATCTTTATGAAACCTGTTTCTCTTTCATATGTTATATGTTTATGAAATTCATTTCTCTTTCATGGGTTATATATTCACTAGTGCAGAAAACATTTTTTACGTCACCATTTTTTACGTCGGTTATATAAAACCGACGTCATAATATGTAAAATGAGGTTTTTTACGTCGGTTATTTAATAACCGACGCAAAACCCTGTGTTTAGTACACCTTTAACGTCGGTTATTTTGATAACCGACGTTATTAATAGCGCGGCTTCGTTTTTTACGTCGATTATACATAAACCGCCGTAAAAAACAGAAGCGGGGGGCGTTTGTTACGTCGGTTATTCAATAACCGATGTAAAAAACGCGGTTTTTCAAGGCCTTTTTACGTCGGTTATAAAAAAACCGACGTAAAAAAAGAATCCGCAGATGTTTTTGACGTCGGTTATGGAATAACCGACGTAATAAAATGCGGATTTTGAGCCCTTTATAACGACGGTTATAGAATAACCGACGTAAAAAAAGAATCGGAGGAAGGTTTTTACGTCGGTTATTGAATAACCGACGTTATAAATGTTTTAAAAAAAATTATAACGTCGGTTATTGAATAACCGACGTGATAACTCATTTAAAATTTTACCCAGACCCGTGGATTGTCATTCGCGAGTTTACCTTCGACAGTCGCGACTCGTCTCTCTCGCGCGTAAACCCGAATCGGCTCGTCCATTTCGTTGGTTTAGATTCGTTTTGCGATCATCGTTTCTCATATTTAATCTCCTCGGATCAATCATCTAAACTCGCAGCACTCAGGTAATCCTCCCACTCGTTCGTTTTTTTTCGCGGATAGTATATATATATGTGTTGTGATTTTTTTGTTGAAACTAGCTAAGATTCTTCGATTGCGAACCCTTTTAACTCGTTTTGGCACCATAATCTTATTTATCATCCCTAGATCTATTTGTTCGACTTGAAATATTGAGTAATTTTATGATTTCACTAATTTTTCATCGTTTTCTATAAATCCCCGAGAGGGTTGGGGCGTGTCCATTTGGATGGGTTGCCCTTTTACAGTTGTTACTACTTTCTTCACACACAACCATGGCATAGGTGCATGGATTTGGGGTCGGGGGGTGTCCAGGGGGGTTTACAAGGGGGTGGGTGGGTGTGGGGGGCTGTCCAAGGGTGTGGGTGGGTGTTGGGGGGTGTCCAGGGGGGTGTCCAAGGGGGTAGGGGGTGGGGGTGGTGTTTTGGAGGGGTGGGGGGGCTGTCCAGAGGGTTGGGGGTTGTCCAGGGGGGTGTCCAAGCTGGTCGGGGGTGGGGGGTTGTGTCCAGGAGGGGTGGGGGTGCTTTCTAGAGGGGGCGGGTGCTGTCCAGAGGGGTCGGGGGGTGTCCAGGGTGGTGTCCAAGGGGATGGGTGGGTGTGGGGGGCTGTCCAAGGGAGTGGCGGCCTGTCTAGAGGGGTCGGTGGGGTGTCCAGGGGGGTGTCCAAGGGGGTGGATGGGTGTGGGGGGCTGTCCAAGGGGGTGGATGGGTGTGGGGGGCTGTCCAAGTGGGTGGCGGCCTCTCCAGAGGGTATTTGGGGTTGTCCGGGTGGGTGGGGGGGCTGCCCAGAGGGTTGGGGGATGTCCAGGGGGGTGTCCAAGGGGGTAGGGGGTGGGGGTGGTGTCCAGGAGGGGTGGGGGGCTGTCCAGAGGGGTCGGGGGCTGTCCAGAGGGTTGGGGGGTGTCTAGGGGGGTGTCTAAGCAGGTCGGGGGTGGGGGGTTGTGTCCAGGAGGGGTGAGGGTGCTTTCTAGAGGGGTCGGGGGCTGTCCAGAGGGGTCGGGGGGTGTCCAGGGTGGTGTCCAAGGGGATGGGTGGGTGTGGGGGGCTGTCCAAGGGAGTGGCGGCCTGTCCAGAGGGGTCGGTGGGGTGTCCAGGGGGGTGTCCAAGGGGGTGGATGGGTGTGGGGGGCTGTCCAAGGGGGTGGATGGGTGTGGGGGGCTGTCCAAGTGGGTGGCGGCCTCTCCAGAGGGTATTTGGGGTTGTCCGGGTGGGTGGGGGGGCTGCCCAGAGGGTTGGGGGATGTCTAGGGGGGTGTCCAAGGGGGTAGGGGGTGGGGGGTGGTGTCCAGGAGGGGTGGGGGGCTGTCCAGAGGGGTCGGGGGCTGTCCAGAGGGTTGGGGGGTGTCCAGGGGGGTGTCCAAGTAGATCGGGGGTGGGGGGTTGTGTCCAGGAGGGGTGGGGGTGCTTTCTAGAGGGGTCGGGGGCTGTCCAGAGGGGTCGGGGGGTGTCCAGGGTGGTGTCCAAGGGGATGGGTGGGTGTGGGGGGCTGTCCAAGGGGGTGGCGGCCTGTCCAGAGGGGTCGGTGGGGTGTCCAGGGGGGTGTCCAAGGGGGTGGATGGGTGTGGGGGGCTGTCCAAGGGGGTGGATGGGTGTGGGGGGCTGTCCAAGTGGGTGGCGGCCTCTCCAGAGGGTATTTGGGGTTGTCCGGGTGGGTGGGGGGCTGCGCAGAGGGTTAGGGGATGTCCAGGGGGGTGTCCAAGGGGGTAGGGGGTGGGGGTGGTGTCCAGGAGGGGTGGGGGGCTGTCCAGAGGGGTCGGGGGCTGTCCAGAGGGTTGGGGGGTGTCCAAGCAGGTCGAGGGTGGGGGGTTCTGTCCAGGAGGGGTGGGGGTGCTTTCTAGAGGGGTCGGGGGCTGTCCAGAGGGGTCGGGGGGTGTCCAGGATGGTGTCCAAGGGGATGGGTAGGTGTGGGGGGCTGTCCAAGGGGGAGGCGGCATGTCCAGAGGGGTCAGTGGGGTGTCCAGTGGGGTGTCCAAGGGGGTGGATGGGTGTGGGGGGCTGTCCAAGTGGGTGGCGGCCTCTCCAGAGGGTATTTGGGGTTGTCCGGGTGGGTGGGGGGGCTGCCCAGAGGGTTGGGGGATGTCTAGGGGGGTGTCCAAGGGGGTAGGGGGTGGGGGGGTGGTGTCCAGGAGGGGTGGGGGGCTGTCCAGAGGGGTCGGGGGCTGTCCAGAGGGGTCGGGGGCTGTCCAGGGGGGTTTACAAGGGGGTGGGTGGGTGTGGGGGGCTGTCCAAGGGTGTGGGTGGGCGTTGGGGGTGTCCATGGGGGTGTCCAAGGGGGTAGGGGGTGGGGGTGGTGTTTAGGAGGGGTGGGGGGCTGTCCAGAGGGTTGGGGGGTGTCCAGGGGGGTGTCCAAGCAGGTCGGGGGTGGGGGTTGTGTCCAGGAGGGGTGGGGGGCTGTCCAGAGGGGTCGGGGGGTGTCCAGGGGGGTTTACACATCGATTTGTTTTATATTTCAAAATTGTTTACATTCAAATTATGATTTTTTTCATATAAACATATATTTGTCTTATCTAAAAAATATATATATTTTTGCTATTTGTTATAGGTAATAATGAGTCGAAGTTGGATTACGGCACATCGAATGAGCAATGAATATGAGGAAGGTGTTGATGCCTTTTTGGAATTTGCTAAACGAAATGTTCCAAGTAGTGACATTTTTTTCTGTCCATGCCTGAAATGTCTGAATATGAAGAAGTTGAAAAGTAGAGAGATAAAAGATCATCTGATTTGTCATGGTTTCAATCCGAGTTACAACCCTTGGATTTGGCATGGCGAAACTGGACAGAATGTCACTGATGATAATGAATCGCAAGATGGTAACTCCGATGGAATTGAAGAAATGATTCGTGATATTGTAGCAGAACAAATTGAGATAGAACCGACAGTTGCACGTCTATATGGTGATGCCGAAAAACCATTATATCCTGGTTGTACAGATTTTACGGTTTTTTCGGCGGTGTTAAGATTGATTAACCTGAAGGCGAAACATGGATGGAGTGACAGAAGTTTTACAGAGCTGCTACAATTGATGAAAGACAATCTTCAAAAAGATAACGATCTTCCAGATTCACATTATAAGGCCAAAAAAATATTATGCCCGATGGGATTGGGATACAGGAAAATACATGCCTGTCCGAATGACTGCATTATATATAGGAAGGAATATGAATTTCTGAAAGAGTGTCCTAAATGTGGGAAATCACGGTATAAGGTGAAAGAAAAATCCCAAGCTGATGTAGAGATTACAAAGCTCCCTTCAAAGGTATTTTGGTATCTTTCTAGAATTCCTCGTTTCAAACGTTTATTTGCTAATTCACATGATGCAAAAAGGTTAAGATGGCATGCTGATGAGCGGGTATGTGATGGAAAAATACGTCATACAGCTGATTGTCCACAATGGAAGAAAATTGATGCCCAGTACCCTACATTTGGAAATGAAATTAGAAATCTGAGACTAGGCTTGTGCACAGATGGAATGAATCCATACCGAACCCTCAGTAGCACACATAGTTCATGGCCTGTTTTATTGGTAATTTACAAACTCTTTCCTGAAGTTTGTATGAAGCGCAAATATGTCATGTTGAGTATCATGATCTCTGGTCCAAAGCAACCCGGCAATGATATTGATTTATACTTGTCACCGCTGATTGATGATTTGAAACTGTTATGGGCTGATGGTATTAGGGTGTATGATTCTTATAAAATGGAATATTTTCAACTGCATGCAGTGCTTCTATTCACTATAAATGACTTCCCAGCATATGGAAATTTGTCTGGATACAGTGTTAAAGGGCATAAAGCATGTCCAATTTGCGAACAACAGACGTCATATTGTCAATTGCATCATGGGAGGAAAACAGTGTACATGGGTCATCGAAAGTTTTTGCCTATGGATCACCCTTATAGAAGACTAAAAAAGGAATTCAATGGCTTACAAGAATTTGATACTGCTCCTCAACCTTTATCCCCAGAATTGTATTTTGAGAGGGTGAAAAACCTTGATGTGACATTGGGAAAGACACAGAAATCTGGTAATGATAGACATATTTGGAAGAAAAGGTCAATATTTTTTGAGCTACCATATTGAAGGTATCATGAAGTCAAACATAATATTGATGTCATGCACGTGGAGAAGAATATCTGTGATTCTTTGATCGGAACATTACTAGATATTAAAGGAAAGACAAAAGATGGGTTGAATGCAAGGTTAGACCTACTGTCAATGGGAATACGTTTGGAGTTAGCTCCCACTCCTAAAGGAAGACGAACATTTTTCCCCCCGGCTTGTCAGACATTATCGAAGAGGGAGAAAAGTAGCTTCTGTCAGTGTCTTCATGATATCAAAGTGCCTCAAGGTTATTCTTCAAATGTAAAAAATTTTGTCTCATTGAAAGACTTGAAGTTGATAGGTATGAAATCACATGATTGTCACGTCATGATGCAACAAATTCTACCAGTTGCACTGCGTGGAATATTTCCCATCTGTGTCAGAAAGACTATAATGAGGTTGTGTTATTTTTTCAATTCAATTTGCAACAAGGCGATTGATGTGAATGCTTTGAACATTTTGGAAAAGGATGTAATTTTTATACTTTGTCATTTGGAAATGTATTTTCCTCCAACTTTTTTTGATATGATGGTGCATTTAATGATTCATCTGGTTCGAGAAATAAGGATTTGTGGACCTGTATATCTTCGTTGGATGTATCCTTTTGAAAGGTATATGAAAATATTAAAGGGATATGTTAAAAATCCATATCGACCTGAAGCCTCCATTATTGAAAAGTATATTTCTGAGGAGGTAGCAGAGTTTTGTACGAGCTACTTGGCTACGGCGCAACACATAGGTTTGCCTCCATCTCGCCATGAACGGGTTAATAATGAGGGAAAGGGGATTCGTGGCTTGAAAGTCAAATCACTGTCAGCTGAACATATGAAGAAGTTAGAATCATACATCTTGAATAACATAGATGATGTTCAACCGTATATCACATTGCATATTAATGAGTTGAAACAATGTCATCCAAAGAAGAAAGAAATGTGGATTTTGAATGAGCACAACAAAACTTTTTTGCCATGGTTTAAAAAGACCTTGCTTGGTAGATCAGATGTATCAGAGACATTAAAATGGATAGTTGGTGGTCCATCTTTAAATGTGATAACATGGTCCACTTATGACATTAATGGCTATACATTTCATACGAAAGCTCAGGACAACAGAAGTGCAGTTCAGAATAGTGGGGTATTGGTGTTTGCAGAAGCAATGCATTTTTCGAGTGCTAAGGACAGAAACCCAATTTCGGCATCAAGTGCATATTATGGAGTGATTGAAGACATATGGGAGGCTGATTACTTTAAAATTAAAGTTCCCGTTTTTAACTGTAAATGGTTTATCGGTAACAACAGTGTCAGACACGATGAATTTGGAATGACACTTGTTAATCTGAATAGATTGGAAGACACAGCTGATTCTTTTATAATGGCAACACATGCCAAACAAATTTTCTATGTAGTAGATCAATCAGATATGCAGTGGGCTGTTGTTTTACAAGGGAAAAACCAATATGTTGGTGAGGATGAATTTGATGAAGCTGCTGATTTATGTGAGATCCCTACTTCCATGGAAAGATTAACAGAACATAATGATGAGTATGTTGAAGACATGGTTTGTGCCATAAGGAACGATCACGACGAAGGAATTTGGGAAAACAATCCAACTGTACATTCCTAAAATTACAGGTAACACAAGTTTATTTCTTTTTTACATTTAGTTTTTTCATATAATGTTAGATACTGTAAATTTTTTACTTATTAAAACATGTATCAAACAAAAACGATAAAACAATAAAAACCGTAAAGAGGAGAAGTCTTGGGCGCACCGGCTGGCCGGTGGTGGATCACCGGTTGGCCGGTGGTCCAGAACAAAGCTCTGTCTGGTCCACCGGCCGGCCGGTGCTGAGCCAGCGGCCGACCGGTGGTCCAGACAGAGAGCCTTCCACTCTGTCTGGACCACCGGCCGGCCGCTGGATCACCACCGGCCGGCCGGTGGACCAGACAGAGAGCCTTTCTCTCTGTCTGGAACACCAGCGGCCGGCCGGTGTTGAGCCAGCGGCCGGCCGGTGGTTCAGACAGAGAGGAAGGCTCTCTGTCAGGTCCACCGGCCGGCCGCTGGATCACCACCGGCCGGACGGTGGACCAGACAGAGAGCCTTCCTCTCTGTCTGGATCACCAGCGGCCGGCCGGTGATGAGCCAGCTGCCGGCCGGTGGTGATCCAGCGGCCGGCCGGTGGTCCAGACAGAGGAAGGCTGTCTGGTCCACCGGCCGGCCGGTGGTGAGCCAGCGGCCGGCCGGTGGCACCAGGCAGTGGGCAAGTCTACTGCCTGGGTCCTCCGGCTGGCCGGTGAGCTCACACCGGCCGACCGGTGGACTCAGTGAGTCCACTTTTCAGCTTTCTTGGGCCAACTCCTTGGCAACCTTTTGCCTGTGTTTACCATGTTTATCATTGTTTAACTTGATTACCATATTACCAATGTTTACTATTATGTAATTTAGTACACTTTTCTATTTGTGAACTAATGTTTGTTTTTTTGATTTGAAGGAAAATGACAGATCAATCAGTTGATCAGCCACATGATTCTGGAGATGAGCATATTGGTCATACATCTGGGGAGGAACATTCACATGCTCCTATTACGAAAAAGAGTTCAAAGGTTGGTAAGCGTGGGTGCACACGTTTACCAAAATTATCACTTGCCCGTACGAAGGAGGAGAGGATAGTCGTGGAGTTTGATGATGATGATCTTCCTAGAGGTCCAAATGCTAAAGATTTTAAGGGTTTTGTAGCAACTCAGGCTAAGAGCAAAGTAAGCATTCTCTTTGATGATTGGAGAAGTGTGGATAAGGCGATAATTTCTCAGCTGTGGGAGACCATTTTGGTAAGATATTTTTCTATTGTTTGACTGTTCTTTAAATGTTTCTAGTATATATAATATTTTTAACCTCTTTTTTATCAGATGACATTTGATATTCCTGACACTGGAGGAGTCAGGAAAAAATGCTTATCGTTGGCTGCTAGGAGATGGAGGGATTTCAAATCAACCCTCTCATCTGATTTCATTTATGGTCATAGGAGTCGTGAGAATCCATGTCGTATATATCCTTTTATAGATGAAGACACATGGAGACAATTTTTTGAAAATAGAAGAAAAGAATCATTTTTGGTAAGGGCAATGTAAACTTTTATAAGATTTCTTATATAAATGATCTTATTATTGTTTTGTTAATGATTACTTATTCTTAATTTACAGCAAACAAGGAAAGCTCATCAAGAGATCCAATATAAAAATGTATACCCTCATAGTTTATCTCGGGGAGGGTATGCATTATTGGAAGAACAAATGATGGCAGAAAAATTTCAACAACTGAGAGCTGAGTCTTCATGCTCTGGAGAGGTGGCCCCTCCATCCCCTCCATCTAGACATGAGAAATGGAAAAGAGCTCGGAAGGGAAAAAAGGACAATATCTTTCGGAAGAATCGAGACTCGTAGTTGAGAGGATTGTAAGATATCTATTTTATTTATTTAAGTTTACTATTTTCGTCATATATTTCCAATCATTATAGAAATGTTCAATTAATTATTACAGGACTCTCTTGAGGATCAGAGTTCACAGGGGACATTTACACCATCTGGGAGGGAAGATATTTTATCTGTGGCATTGGGAAAGCCCGAACATCCTGGCCGTGTTAGAGGATATCCGGCAGGTGTATCGGTAAGAAAAGTGTTGCCACGTTCCTCAACTTCTAACGTTGAGGGAGTTTATAAAAAAAATAGAATCCTTGGAGGCTGAAGTCCATAATATTAATGCGACAATGGAGGACAAGATTAGAGCATCGGTGCAGTTAATGTTTGCAGACTTGCAAAGACAATTTCAGGGTGCAGCTCCCACTCCACCTCTCCCAGTAGCTCCCACTCCTCCACCTCAGCCTGCGGACCCCATTTTTGATCCTCCTCCTCCGCCGTAGCCACCTACTTATTGTGAGTTGTATGTTGATGATCCTCAACATCATATAGTTGCATATGGGATGGTATATTGTATAGGAGATACAGTTCATCATCAACAGTTAGAGGTAGAGAATCAGAGGGTCACTGTACAAGATATTATAGATAGATCAGCTCGGATACCATTACCTACAGATGAGGTGACGACAGTTGGACATAGTATCGACCATTTTTTACTTTGGCCATCCAGACTTCTTCGACTCATTACCATAGAGGTATGGATGTTATATCTTTTATTTTATATTTTTATTAATGTTTTATTATTTGAAAACTAATATATTTTTCAATTTATTTTTACAGGAATACTTCAAAGGTAAAGAAATACTGTATAGACAACAACAAAGACAGATAGCTATGACATCAGATGCAGATAGTAGCAGTCTTGACAAATTGTCAAGATATTCAAATTTGTTGGCAGATCATTATGACTTTACAATGGAAGCTCATGTCTGTGGACGTGAACTATGTGTGGGGATTATGAAAACTGATATCATGGAGTTTGTCACTGGAGATAAGTTGGGCATCAACGTGGTGAAAATTTTTATCATGTAAGTCTTAACACCTTTTCCTTGCGTTATATTTATTAAAAATGTATACTTATGTCTGCTTTGTATTAGGTATCTGTATAAAATTTGTGAGAGGAATGAGCTGAAAGATGTATATGGATTCATGGACCCACAATTGATTTCCCCTGAAGCATGTGCATTGGATGAGGAATAAAGAATGCTTTATATTTCTGATAGATTTGAAAAGAATGTAATCACACAATGTTGGATGATGCCTTTTTGTGAGAGGTATGAAACACATCCCTCTCAAATAGTTAATTATCTTTTAACATAAAAAACCACTAACGTTAAATTTCCTTTTATCAGGGATCATTGGATGTTAGGGGTTTTTTTCCCTAGGGAGAAAACACTTTATTGGATATGCTCTCTCCATGATGATGTGCGAGAAAGTTTTAAGAATATATTGGAAAAGTAAGTTTCAATTTCACAATAGTTTTATATATTATAATGAATTTTAAATTTACCCCATTCGTATTATTTTCTAACAGGGCATGGGTCCACTTTCGAAAAAGCGCAAAGAAAAGGAATTTCAAGATCAAATATGTACATGAGAAGGTAAATATCCATTTATAATTTGTACATTTTGATTTATTACATAAAAATAATATATTTAATTTACACTCATTCAAACAGAAATGTCATGAGCAACAAGGCATCATCGAATGCGGATATTACATGTTAAGATTTATGTATGAAATAATAACAACTGGGACAGTTCTGAGTTTTGACCTGGTAAGATTTCCTCTTTCTCATAATATTTCAATTTGATTTATTCATTATACACGTTGACTACTATCCTTTTCCTTTGTAGCTTTTTGATGACCCTCAACCCTTTACTGCTGAAGATATCAAACACTTACAAGTGGAGTGGTCAAATTATTTTACAGGTTTGATTGACTTTTAGTTGTTTGTAATGTAAAATGTAATTTTGAATATTGTCAATGTAATTGTGTATTTCGTAGTCGTTTAGGTTGGATTTAGTTTTTTTTGAAGTTGACAGTGTAAGTTTTGAATGATATATAAGTGAATGTTTAATTTTTCTCTACTTCTTGTTTTGGTCTACTGTTGATGGTTTTTCTGGTCTGGATTTTGGTATGGGGGGAGAGGTTCCAAGGGGGTGGGTGGGTGTTTGGGGGGTGTCCAAGGGATATGGGAGGGGTGTCCAAGGTGTGTTTGGGGCTGTCCTAGGGGTCGGGGGGGGGGGGTGTAAATGAGGTGGGAGTTCTGTCCAAGGGGCCGGTTGGGTGTAAATGAGGGTGGGGGGGCTGTCCAAGGGGTGGGGGGGTGTCCAAGGGGTGGGGGGTGTCCAAGGGATATGGGAGTGGTGTCCAAGGTGTCTGGGAGTTCTGTCCAAGGGGCCGGTTGGGTGTAAATGAGGGTGGGGGTGCTGTCCAAGGGGTGGGGGGGTGTCCAAGGGGTGGGGGGTGTCCAAGGGATATGGGAGGGGTGTCCAAGGGGTGTTTGAGGCTGTCCAAGGGCTTGGGGGGGTGTCCAGGGGTCGGGGGGGGGGGGGGTGTCCAAGGGGTCTGGGAGGGCTGTCAAGGTGTGTGGGGGGGGGGGTGTCCAATGGGTGTTTGAGGCTGTACTAGGGTTCTTGGGGGTGTAAATGAGGGTGGGGGGGGGGGGGGGGCTGTCCAAGGGGTGGGGGGGGGGGGTGTCCAAGGGGTGGAGGGTGTCCAAGGGATATGGGAGGGGTGTCCAATGGGTGTTTGAGGCTGTACTAGGGGTCGTGGGGGTGTAAATGAGGGTGGGGGGCTGTCCAAGGGGGGGGGGTGTCCAAGGGTTGTGGTGGGGCTCCAATGTGGTGGGGGAGGGCTGGCCAGGTTGTTAGGTGGGTATAGATGAGGGTGGGGTTCAGTTGGGGCTTGGGGGAGGGCTGGCATGGTTATTTTTGTCTGGTTTCTGGTTGCTTTTTGGTGAGAGCAGTGCAATTATTAAAAAAAAAAAATTTCTTTCACGTCGGTTATTTTATAAACGACGTGGTAAATAAATCGGTAGGGGTTTATCACGTCGGGTTTTTCTAGAACCGACGTGATAAACCGTTCCCGGGGCTTTTATCACGTCGGTTATTTAAGAAACGGACGTGATAATAGGCCAGGGGAAGGGTTTATCACGTCGGTTATGACATAACCGACGTGATAAACGATATCCCAGGAGTTTTATCACGTCGGTTTAGGGAATAACCGACGTGATAAAGCCCCCCCGCGCATATTTATCACGTCGGTTATTATATGAACCGACGTGATAACCACCGTGATGTTAGGGATATTATGTCGGGTTTTAAATAACCGACGTAAAAAACGTTATTTATAATGTCGTCCGTATTAACGTCGCCTAAAAACCGACGTAAATAATAAAAAATAACCGACGTAAAAAATGTTTTCTGTACTAGTGATTTATGAAATCTGTCTCTCTTTCACAAGTTATATGTGTATTAAATCTATTTATATTTCACAGGTTATATGTTTTCAAAATCCTTTTCTCTTTTACAGGTTATATGTTTATGAAATATGTCTCTCTTTCACAAGTTATATATTTATGAAATATGTTTCCCTTTTATAGGTTATTATTTTGAATAAATAATTATGAAACCTATATTTTTTAGAGGTTATGATATGATTACATGTTTATGATACCTATTTATTTTCAATGGGTATGATATGATTTTAATGAACTTTTGGAAAATGTATATATGATTTCACTATGAGATAGGTGGGACCTATATCTCCCTCCAATGAATTAGGTAACAATTTATATTTCATGATATATTCTAAGATATTCTTGGGAATTAACCCTGAATACTATAATGATCAAGGGAGTGAACCATGTCTAGCTAGATGGTATGAGGAGTGGACTCATACTACTATGATGGCCATCTGAGTGAACCATGAATACCAAGATGGTATGAGGAGGGAACTAATGGTTCTAATATGGAAATAGAAGTAAAACCTAACTAAAAAGATGGTATGAGGAATGAAACAAATCCACATAGATGGTCTTGGTAGTAATTCCTTCGCTAATATAGAAATTATATTATATGCTTACGTGTATGACAAAATTTCATGTTTTATTCCTATGTTATGATTTTAGGGATTATGTTATTTATTTCATTATGATTAATGTCTTACGAACTACCAATTTTTATTATGATCTATAATATGTTGGGTGAGATATCAAATGTTATGCTCAGGTTTCATACCCTTTTGTTCATGTTATGCTTACCCATTTCCATTATTTACCAGACTGAGCATCTCATCTCACCCCTTTCTTATGCTTCCTTTCCCCAGGTTATGAATAAAGGTTTTAGGTTGATTCAATAAAGGTGGATATTTTGATGATATTTCACCAGGATAAAGATTTTTTCCCATGTTTATAAGAATAATAAATTATTACAATCCTCATACATGTTTTTTGTAATTTACTAAGTATTCATCTAAATTGATGAAATATCAATGTATGTTAGGCTGATGTCTCTATATTTTGTATCAAAGGAGAGGTTTATTCAACCATTGTAAACTATGTTGAGAAAATTTTTGTGAAATACCTAGGTATATATCTAAAGATATGTCTATGTATTCTTTAAGGATAAGAATAATAATGAGTTAATGTTTATGAAAATGTCCTATAATTTTGTTAATGGATATAGTGAGTGGTTTCCATGAGACACATCCATGTTTGGATACTAAAAGTGTATGTTGATATAGAATATATATACTTATAGGTATCAACTCTATCAAGGTGTTCTGGGCTGGACATGGCTAATATGGTCCATGTCAATGAGCCTTGCTGCTCACCTAGTTTGACACTCCTGGAGGATATGAATTGCGAATTCAAAAACTTGTAATGAACGATTATAAAGAATTTTAATAGTAAATGACAATAAATAACCTATTATAAACCTATGGTAAGGCAGGTGTCATGATTTAGACTTCATATAAAAAATTTTTCATGATTATGTGGATTTCTTATATGATATGTGTTTCTTACCCCATTCTTTCTGGATTTGGGCAATGGAAAGAAATTGATGGAACATGGTTAGCATTAAATGTTTAAAATGTTTAAAGTATAGGAATTATGAAAATTTATTTCCATAATGATTATTGGTTATACATCTAAAGATAAAGAGAAAAAAAGAAATATGTAAGTGGTATGTGATGTTCTTCCATTATTATTTAATTTGATAATAAGAATAATGATTTGATTTTGGTTGCGGAAACGTAATACATGATTCATATTTGATATTATAGGAAAGTGGTATTAAGGAATAAGTTGATGAAGACTGAGTAATGGTTCAAGAATAAAGTCGTATTAATGAAGTATTTATGTTTTAGAATTCAATGATTATGATATGAATCATAATATGTAAATGTATTTTAAATATAAGTTTTCATGAAGGATTGAATAGGAAATGTGTAATGGTGATGGAGAAATATAATAGTGATCTCATGGAAGGGATATATTTTTATTCAAGTAATGTAACCCATAATTTATGTATGAAATTGAGATAACATTTTTTAGATAATGATTAATGGGATATGAATAAAACAGTTCGAAAGTATTGATTACTTGGGATCTAATTAAAGACATGTTGAAAAGTATTTAGTTCTATCATTGATGAAGTTTACAACTTCTTAGAATGAAGGAATATATACTTTAACCAATCGAATAAGGATGTATTCATGTTTTCCAAAAGGAATTTTGGAAATTCAGGTTGTTACCATGTTCTATGAGAATTTTCCACAAGGGTATTCTCATGTTTGGAATGTGACAACCTAGAACTAATTTTTGATATACGAGTGATAAATGTTAAGTTTATTTCATGACTCCCTTTATAATGGTTTGGATTTTCATCTTAGAGAAGGATTATTAGGTTATCCATTCATGAAAAGTTTAAATTAATCTTTATAGTAAGTATTTATGTACTAAGTTTCTATTGAAAACCTTAGTTAAAATGATATTTAGTGATTAAACATATTTCAAGGATATACATCTTATTTTCATAATAAATTATATTGGTTTGGTTTAAGAAAATTACATCATGTATGTTGGGTGACAAAAAATCAAGTATGGAAAGGATGCTGGTCTTAAACCCATGACTGAAGGACGATAATGTTTTGAAGCATACCATTGGCCTACACGAGGCCATGGTTAATGAATAATTATTTATATTGAAATATTAGTGTTAATTTTTATGTTTGTATATTAATGTATTAACCGTATTGATTTTTAAGAATAGTTACAGTTAAAATTTTATACTTTTAAATTTTTTATGGGCCTTATTATCTGCTAAAAGTTCATTTTAATGCTTTAGGAATCAAAGCTAATTTCTAGATATCCATTTCTTGATGTAGTGGATGAATTAGAAATAGTTGAAAACAAAATCAAGGAATTAAATTTTGTTTATATAAATATATCAAGTTATGAGTTTCATTTGATTCTTGGCCGATAAAAGAACAAATCAATGTTTGGATAATGAGGAAAAGAAAATGTGTTGTCCTGATAACCAAATTTTGTTGAACCGAAGACCTTTAAAATCATCCCAAAATTATGATTTTGAGACCCTACAGTATTCATTTATTATTCAATTTTTTGTGATTGATGACCTCAATCACACTATAAAAATATTTACTCTTTCCCTCCATATCTAATTTCTACTCCCAACATATGTTCTCATATGTACAGACCTAGTTATATGTTTCTTTGGGTAACCGTTATGGTTCCAAATTTTCATTTTTAATAGAATTTTTAGTCTCCATTTTTACGATGTGGGTTTCTATGAATTAAGCATTCAAGTATTAAACCATAGATAACATATATGATTTTCAAGGGAGAAATTTATTTTAAGGGGTTAGAATTTAACACCCCTAGATTTTTTGAATTAATTTAACCTTTGGGATATTTTTCATTTCACATAACACTAAAAAAAGTTTTTTATATTAAATCACTATGATTGGATTATATTATACAAGAAAACCAAGTTCATCATACAATAAACACAACATAAATTTAAGATTTATCCAAATGGAACACAAATGTTATCTTGTGTTACACACAATAATGAATTTCCCCAATGGCTTGCATAACATGAATGACCGAGTTTTACCAATCCATAAAATATTATTAAAATATTATTATTTAATAAAATAAGATATAACCTATCTGTTAGATAAGAAATTATGAACAATATTAACTAATTTATGAAAATTTATTGTGTACGAAAATATAATATGAATTCATAGGTTACTAATTATTTATAAATAAACATGATCCCTGATTGAATATAAAAGAAAATATTATTATTTTTACAATGTAGACGTTATTTTAACATAATAAATTAAATTAATAACAATTAGTGAGTAATATTAAGGTTATATTTAAGTTATAGGTTCAATAAAATATTTTTGATATCCATATAATATATTTAACAGAAATAAGATAAGAACAAACCTAATTTTATGCATGAAAACAATATTTTTTTATAAAGGTAGTCTTAACACCTTTTAATATAGAAAAAATTTTAAATAAAAAGTTTGGAAATTTTATAGATTTAATATTTCAAAATATCCATTATCGTTGGAATGTAATCATAAAAACTTGGTTAGGAAATTTTTTGGTATTTGTCTTTAAGGTTTGAGAGTTTCATTTTTAATAAATATTTAAAAATACCGGATTTTAATTCAAAAGTGTTTTTCATCCAATATATTTACAAGTATAAATAATATATTAAGTTGGTTTAAAAGTTTAATTAAATAATATTTTTATCAATTAATCCAATTAAGGTCATTGTATCCAATTTAACATTGAAATTGAACACAAAAACATCGAAAACGTTTGATCACTTTTTTTAAAACATGCAGTGTCATCCCGTCAGTTGAATTAATTTTAAATTAATTCAGACCACTTCTGTAAATAGAATTTGGAAAAAAAGATTCCATATTTGGAATCATAATAATATATAATTTATAATATGGTTTATTTAGTATATTTTACCAAAATTATTATTGAATGTAATAAAAATATATTACATTGATTTTGGTAAAATTAATCTTAACTAATGAATAAACCATAAATTTAAGACCCATAAAAACTTATAAAATTATAAAAAATCCATTGGATTAAAATTTAAATACCCTATAATTCCTTTTATCTACTTTTATCATTATTGTATTCAATTTTAAAATGAATAACATGGGTGTAATTCTCTCTTGAAATATTTATAATTGTGACACTCATCTTCAACTATAAAAGGGATAATTTCCTCCAAGTTATTAACCCTTATCAAGCCCCTTGGCTCACCCAAACTATGCTAAAATTAGATAAAAAATTCCCTCACATACTACTTGAAACCTACCTTTTTGAATAAATTCTTCCAAATAATCCTTTTGGAAAAAAACCAAAAAGAGTTACTTGTTTAATAGGTAACATCTTATCTCAAGCTCCTTTTATTTTTCTTCTCCACCACCTTCACTCTCTTTTTCTATGATTTTAAAACAAAAATAGTATCAAAAATATACTAAGATGTTTTCATTTTTTTATATCTAAAAATCCACACACCACCATCCAATGGGTAACAAACATTCTATTTATGTGTACGGAGAACTTCCACCTCCCAAAACGATGATTCTTTAAATTTCCTGACAACCTCTCATGGTGAAAATTATGATGGAGACACTATTTATATATATTATATATTATATTTATTATTACTTTAAATTTATTTATTTCTTTTAATGGACATATCTTTTTAATTTTCTTTTTTTTGTCAAAATGATAATTTTGTTTAAGAATGTGTGGACCATTGCCTCTCAAAGCGATGTGATTCGTTCACACACTACATGGAATGTATTAAGCATGGTTTTAGTGAAATTAAATGATATATATAACATTATAATGATAATTTAAAAATGATATACATATATAAATATATATCATTTTCTTTATTTCATTCTATACGACAATAAAAACAGAACAACATTCATGCGTACGTATGGATTACCATCTCTATGAATGGTGTAATCCATTTCGTAAATATATATTAAAAATATAATTATAATACAAATATAATGGATATAAATTTCATTAATATCATGGTTTACATTCTTGTAATCATTATATTAAGGATAATTATGATAGATACAACAAGTTAAGACACATGAGAAGAATAAAGTGAATATCACCCGAAGTCAAACCTTAACATAGGATTGTTAATAAGTGTGTAAATTAGGTCTTAATAAAACCATATATGTTATTATATATATTAATATGGTTCTATAAAATATTATAATAATTTTTTTTATAAATGTTGTCTTAAAGAGTAAAATGAAATTCAAGAAAGAAGGTAAGGGGATTTCATTTGACTTTTTATTTCCGTGAGATTCATGCTTTAATCACCACTCTTACCCATTGTGTCGTGTATGTAATACCCATGATTGTATTCTATGTATCTTATTAATAAATTTATGGGTATTAGAATTTATATATTATGATATTTGTTTCATGAGGATTATGTTTCAAATGTTACCAAATTGGTGAAATAGTTTTTTTTTCTCAATTTTCCATCTTTGAAACTCATGTTTTGTTATGAAACTAACTTCTAATTCTAGGTGTATGTACCTCAATTTTACATGTTATATAATTAAACTAATTATTTTAATGATGTTTTTACGATTTATGTAATTTAATTTTCTTATACAGATAGTATGATCCCATGTTACCATGTTATAAGATTTTATTGCGATAATCTAATCGCTTTTCAAGATTTTTTATGTTTATGATTCCTTAGATAAAATATTACAACCCATATCTCAAAATATTCATGATTTTTATTACACGCTGGTTATTCAAGATATAATAATTTATTAGTACTATAATTATATTATTTTTTAAATAAGATAGTTTAGAAAGTGTTTTTAAAAATGCCTGACTTTACCCTCTCTTCAGCCAAAATTCTATATTCCTTCAAAACCATGTTTTTTGAAAAGTGTTTCCAAGAATATTGTACCATTATCCTTTATTATTTTAATTTAATTTTTACCTTTTGGAATTTTTAAAATGTTTTCCAAGTATTTTCTTGTTAATTTTGGAACGAGGCATTTTCTAACCTTTTCCATGGAAAATTAATGTTCTTTTTACCTCGTATGACATATACAAATTTATCCACCAGAAATTCTTTTGAAGGATTATTTTTAATGGTTAATTGTTAATTTTTAAAATAATTTTTGTAAAAATCCATTTTTAAGGAAAATTATTTTCAAATGTCTTTCAAGATTATGTTTTAGTTTTCAATTAAAATATATTTTAAAAATGTTTTCAAGCTTTATTTATATGTTTTCAAATTATTTTCACAGAAATAGTTTTCCAAACGTTTTCAAGAATTATTTATATGTTCTTAAAGAAACATTTTTCAAAATGTTTTGAAGAATATTTTATATTTTTTCAAGGAAAAAGGTTTTTAGATTTATTTCAATTATTCATTATATTTTTTCAAGGTATTTTCTGAGATAAATATTTTTTCAAATGGTTTTATTTATTAAAAATTAATTTTCAAAGAAGAAATGATATTTTACTCAATAAACCCTTTTGAAAGATATTTCAAATTTATTTTTAATCCAAGATGACATCTGTTGATGTTACTCATTCCATTATGGGAAATGATCTTATCATTTCCATTCATATTATTTATAAAAATGGGTTATGCTTAATGTCATAAACTTTATGAAACCTATTTTTCATTCATTGGATATATGTTTATGAAATCCATTTCTTATTATTGGGTTATATATTTTTGAAATACGTCTATATTTCATAGGTTATATGTTTATGAAATTCATTTCTCATTCATAGGTTATATTATTATGAAATTTGTTTCTCTTTCATGGGTTATATATTTATGAAATATGTCTGTTTTTCATGGGTAATAAGTTTATTAAATTATGTTCCCTTTCACAGGTTATAATTTTGATGAAATGATTATGAAACCTATCTTTTTTCCATATGTCATGATATGATTAAATTTTTATGATACCCATTTCATTTTATGGGTCATGATATGATCTTTTATGATCTTGTGGAACATATATTTATGATTTCACTCTGATATGGATGAGACCTATATCTCCCTCTAATGTAGTGGGTAAATATTTATATCTTCTAAGATTGACTCTGATGGTCTTTGGAATGAACCTTGACCACTAAGATAGTCATGGGAGTGAACTGTGACCACCAAGATGGTTTTAGGTGTGAACTCATGCTACTAATATGTCCATGGGAGTGAAACATGACTACTAAGATGATATAAGGAGTTAACTAGGGATATTAAGATGGACATGTGAATGAACCATGACTACCAATATGGTATGGAGAGTGAACCTATACTACCAAGATGATATTGGTAGTGATTCCTTAGATATGATGGAAATCATATTATATTTATATGTGTCTACCACAATTCCTTATTTTATTACTATGTTATGATTTCATGGTTAATGTTTCTTATTTAATTATGATTCATGTCTTATGCTATTCCAATTTTTATTATGATCTCTAATATGAAGCGTATAATATTGAAATGTTATATGCAAGTTCCATTCACATTGGTTTATATTATGCTTTTAAATTTTCATTATTTAGCTTACTAAGAATATGACCTCACCGCTTTCCTTATGTTTCCTTTCCACTGGTTATGAACAATGGTTTTAGGTATAATTACTCAAGGTGGAGATATATTTTGTAAATTTTGAAGATATTTCACTAGGATAGAAGAGTTTGTTTCCATGTTTCCAAAGACAGTAAACTATTACGGTTTTTAGGAATGTATTTTTGTAATGTACTTAGTATTCATCTTAAATTTTGTAATATCCATGTCTGTTAAGCCTGGGTCTCTATGGTAACCATTTTAGAAAATATTAATAGAATTAAAATAATGGTGACTTTTAATATGAATGAATTTCAATTTGTATAAAAAATATAAGAAAATCATTTTATTCTTAAAAATATACTCTACTATATTTTTTGTTTTAGTTCAAGAAAAAAATTATATAATGATTATATGATAATATAGTATATTTAGAATATAAATAATATGTCACTAATAAATTATTTAGTAATTTATAGGTAATAATAAAAAATATATGTTTACATGTTAAAAAGATATTTTTTCAATATGAACACTTTTCTACCATATATTTTGTATTTTATGTAAATATTTAATTATAAAATATTATTGACTAAATTTGAAAAAAATAAAATAATTTTTTTGAGTAAGAATAATAATTTATGTTTAAGATGAGAATACTGAAAAATGTCGTTTTTATAAATAACATGAAATTTATGTTATTAATAGTATATAAGAATGAATCAAAATTGAAGAATTATTTTTGGATGAAAAAATATGTATTCTATATGTGACTTTATAATTATAAAAATTTTATTGTCAATTTACAAACCAATATTTTTTATTTTAACGAATTATTATTATTTCTCAATATTTTTTGTAATAAATTTTATATTTTTAGTTTACATTTTTATTTTAACTGTTTCACATTGATTCAAAAGAAATTGATTTAAAATATAGAATCAGTGGCCTCAAATTTTCTGATAAGTGTCATTTAGTTTTTTAGGAATGAATATTATGTTACCTTAGGTAAAAACTATATATAATGGTAAAAGATAAAATGGTGGAAGTAATAATTAAAGGGGTAAAGGGATTGAAACATGAGAAAAATGAAATTAATTGAATTTATAAGGTGTATATAAGTCTTATAATTTCTCCACTCTATTATTTACCATTTTTGGATCCACTTAAACTGTTTAACTTTTTATCCCTTTTTATAAAGTTGAAATATTTACCAAAATTCTATTCTACCCACTTATAAATGGGGCCAATCAGAACCCACTTAAACAAATAGTAAAAATTAGGTTTCCACCTAAAACCATATAATTTATTATTACCATATAATAATCATTCACTCTCTAGAGATCTTACTAACAATATATTTTCTTATTCTTTTTATTCTGAAGGGATTTTCCAAGGAAATATTGATGTTCCCAAAACGAGTAATCATTTTTTTAACATTTTTCTTTTATATTTTCCTGTTCCAATTAAAATTTTCATTTCCCTATATAATGAATAAATTATTGGTTTTATTAATAATTTTATAATTCTATGGGTGTAATCATTAACCATATTTTACAATTTCTGTTAAGGTAAATGAAATTATATTTCATGCGTTGAGGGATTACCACCTTCACGACGCAATAGGTTTCATTTTCCCGAACCACTTTACAAGGATGGTATAAAAGGGTAATTTTATAAATAATAATAATGATATATATATATATATATCTTGTTTATGATTTTTAAATTAAAAGTTTTTTAATCCTTCCTCCCAATCTATAGAAAATGAAAGCGTCAAACATATATATATGTGGACTACTACTTCCATGGAACGATTTATTTTCCTATTTTACTTTCATCCATGAAATACATTTTTCATAATAATGATTCTATTATGGGATAAATATGATTTATAAGATATCATTATGATTATATTATGACAAATTTGAGAAACAATATGTTAATGACTCGAAGATGATTTTTTTAATTCAATTTTTTAAAACAAGGGAACTATGAGGAGAATAATCTATTCTTTATAGGCAATGAAAATATATAAATTATAACCTATTTATAATGGATTAAAACTATGAAATATAAAATTAATAAAAAACTAATTAATATAATTATTCTTATATGATAATGATATTATAACCAAACCACCTCATAATCATCCATTAATCATGGTGGGTTCATGTTTGTTTTAGTTTTACTCCTTAATTGAAAAATACAATGATTTTAAAATAATGAATGAATGTGAGAACTTATTTTCTATTATAATATGATATAAATAAGTAAAAAAATTGTATTTATTCTGTTATGTTTATATAAATATTTACCTCATTAATTAAAAAAACACCCCTCATTAGTTAAGAATCTATGAGACATGCATGCAACCAATTTAACCCACCGCGATCTTAACCAAAACTAAAATGAAATGAAATTAAATAATTATAAAACATATTTTATCATATATTAGATAAAATTATAAGATATAATAATGATTTCATTTAAAAAAATAGTATACATCAACCCCACTTTTATAAAACAAGTTCAAGGCGAAAAAGATTACGTACACATGGTGTAACGAACTAGGTATTTATAGAATAATACTTCATAATTTATATTTGTATTTATGAATAAGATATTAATTTTAATTCATAGGGTATTCTTTTTCTGATACCGTACTTGAAACTCAACATTGGGCATCTCAAAAATCTAACAATGCAGAGAATAATGAGTTATACTGAAAAATAATACAATATTATTATTATTATTTTAAATGGTAGTTAATGCCTAGCTGTTGGAATGGAAAAAATGAATATTATCAACTCAATTTTGAAATATTGTTTACACATATTTAAATTATGATTCAATTATTATCAAATTCATTATAAATGGAAATAAAAACCAATTGAATACAATGGATGTGTTTTTATGTAAACCTATTTAAAAGGGAAGAATTGTGTTTTCATATCACACATTATGGATTTTTATTTAATGAAAAATATTTAATATATATTCAATTTAATGTTTTAAATTATTTTATATGTTTTATAGATATTATATAAGAATAATTTTTTTGGATAAAAGAAGTATTTTTCTAAAAATGCATTTTTACCGCATTTTAAAAGAGAACCATTTTTTAAATATAGTTTTTGTTAATTTTATATTTTTTATTTTAAAAGAGAAAATTATTATTTATAATAAGAATATCAAAATTTACATTTTATGAATTATATTTATATTTCTAACGAAATTCATATTTTTATGAGTAGTGAGAATTAATGCATTTTAATTTAAAATGCCTTTTTCATCTAATTTATTTATACAGTTATATTATTATTTCAATAGTTTCAAATTAGTAATTGGAGTATATTTTTATAATTTCATCTAATTTTTGTCATTGGAAATAATTTCACATTGAAATTGGACATAAACACATGATAATCTTTTGATAGTTATTACTTTTTAAAACCCCTCTTTTTTTGGGTTTGAAAACGGAAATTAATATTAAATTAATTACTCATACTTCTGTGTTTTGGATTTTGAAAATTGGATTCAGTATTTTGAATTAGGAGGTCCAAATTTTTTAAATATGTACCTTTTATTTTTAGTCATTATGACTAATAACTTCAGTAATTTTTTTAGTTACTATGGTCAAAGGCTAAATCTGGTAAATATGGGTAAACAAATAATTGTATAGTAACATTAAACTACCCTAACACATGTACTAAGCTGATTGGATTAGATACTTCCAACCATAGGAATCATTGGGTCGAGTTTAGGTCCCCATGGATCCACATGCGTGTGAAAATAAAATTTAATTACATTTAAATTAAAGTAAAGGAAAATATAACCTCAACATGTATCTTTTAGTTAATCAATTTTTATAAGGGGTTATATAAGTTATATTTTAGATTATAAATATTCATTATAAATATAATAATTTATCCTACATCATTATATTTTATTTATAATTTTTAGACATCAAATAAATAAATATAGTTTTGACACAATGATGATGTAGTGATTACATTATTAATGAAAGATCTAAACAAATGAGATTATTAATATTAAAATAAATTCATTTTGAAACTTTTTTTGTGATGATAGAATTTTAAGGATGATTATTACTTGTTATATTCTAATTTATGAAGGTATTTTTAAATAATTAAGTTATTATGGTTTTTTTAAAAAGTCATGATATGAATAGTATAAAAATTGATGTAAATGGATTTTATAAAACAAATACTATTTTATTAAATGATCTAACAATCCTAAAAATCCATGATTCTCTAGAATGACTTATCCAACCTTTTAAATTTATTTAGTGAACCAATTGTGGTTAGATTGTTAATTTATGGTAACTATGTTAACCATATAATATGAATATACAAGAAGACATGGTAATAGTTAAATTAGTTAACTAAGGGTTAAAGCTAAATGATAAGGTTAGCATTGAAACTAAAACAAGTATAAAACATATTGGTTTAGAGTATTTAGAACAATAATAATATTATCTTTAAATTAAATGAGTTTTTGACATTTCAAATATTGAAATTCAGTTTATAATAAAATAATCTTTCAAGACATTTCTAAAGTACCCCTCCCCCTCTTATAAAAGGCCACCAACTCTAACCCATTACTGAGACCTCTAAAGCCCATTGGATCATTCAAAATCTGATCCAATAATCTCAAAACATCCCAATATTAATCCTAGAAGCCTTACCTTAGTGAAAAAGAAAATCAAGAAATCCATTTGGCTCAAATCAAATGGAGTTACCCGCTTTAAGAGGTAGTATCATCTCTAAAGTTCCTTTCCAGTACTCTACTTCTTCACTCCCAATTATGTTATTATTATTTTATTACATAAAAAAGTTTAATAAATATACTATTATTTTTGTATGATAATTATTTTAACTCAACTTACACATAACTCCATCTAATGGATTTAGAACATGCTATTTCTGTGGATGGTGAACTACAACCTCCCAAAATAATGATTAATCAATTATCTCCTACCACCTATCATAGTGGACATTATGATGGAACAAAATTTATATGATATATATTATTTTTAGATTGTATTTATGATTATGTAATTTTTATTTACAACATACCATTAGGATTTTCATGATGTGTAAAAATGATTATTTCATTTGAGGAAGTGCGAACTACTTCGCCCTCAAAGTGATATGACTCATTCATGTCATCCATGGAACGTATAAAAGATGATATTAATGAAAATATGTGACATTGATAAAATATTATATGATACTAGAATTATAGTATACCTATAAATCAATATGTTTTCATTTTTGAATATGAAATAGAAATGAAAGTAGCATTCATGTGTACATACGACTTACCATCTCCATGAACAATGCATTTCATTTATTATCTAAAATGCTATGGAATATTATAACTACATATATATTGAAAATATATGATATATATATGAAATATATTCTGGAGAAAATGTACTTTTCACCCCATGAAAATTTTTTAATTATAACAAGATCATTTTAGACTCAAGTACCTAATATCATCTAAATGACCGATATTATCCTAAATAATAATGTAATTTTTATAACTTGGTAAAAAGTGATGTAAAATAAATAATAAACATGAAAAATGTTCTTAAGAAAGTATAAATTAACTGAGGTTTATTATTTTGGAAATTAACGAATGAACATGTCAAGTCAGACATGAGTTAAAGGAACTTCTTAACCCAATTTCCATTCATTGGGTTAAACTTCTACTTATGGATTATGTTATTCAATGATTATTTGAGAAAAAACATTTGATATCATATCTATTATTTATACATAGTTTTTGTGTACTTAAATTGAATACACATAATCAATCTATGTTAATTACAAAATGATCTTTTTGTGGGACTGCATCCCAATCTCCATTCATTGATGAATATTTTGATTTATACACGACTTTATTTTATACAATGTACAATAATACCCTTTGAAATTTACTTTCCTTTGATGGGAATATTTTTCTATGTACTGTTTTACTAAATAAAAAAGTTAATATTTTTGATGTATGTGGTGAAAATAACCTCTCTGCAGCCATAATCTTTATTTGGATTCCTCTATAAGACTTAATGTTTCTAAAAGGAAAATAAACCCCTTTTTCATTTTTTGTGTGTTTTTATATTGAAAATGGTTTTTGAAATGGATTGGTTATTTTAATATCTTTAAATTATATGTAAAGACCCGGAAATTTCAAGGAAATTTTTTTCTTAATTTTCTTTGGAATTTTACAAGAACGCAGTTTCTGACGGTGCCTGATTCCGAGGCCCGGTGTGCCCGGAATCAATTTCCGAAGTTTGGCTCGGGTACGTTCAGTGAACGAACGAGCGGATTTTCCTAACTTTTGCACCGGTGCCCGGAATCGAATTCTGAGGGCACCGATGGAACGACAGCGCTGGTAATTGCTTAGGAACTCCTGTTCCGGAGTTGCGTTTACACAAGTGTTGATAATAAAAATTGTGGAAGTTTATTTTATAATTACACTACAATTTTTATTATTTTACTCTAAGTGTTAGCTCTTGATGGAAGTTGGGTAACCACCCAACCTCCCTTGGGAGGTTATGAGGGTGGTGGGGCCCACACAGACCCCACCTCTTCATATCCTCTAAAACCCCCTCAACTCCCATTTAAATTATGTTAACTTAAGTTATAACCTATGACTTAAATGTAATGAGTTTAATGAGGTGAGTTGTGTGTGGTTATTGAATTTCAAACTCTTGAAATTAAAATGTGTTAATGTGTTAATAAAATAAGAAAGAGTCTTATTTTATTTTTGGTTAGAGTTTTTTCACCTTTAGAGAGTTGGGAAGTATCTTCTTCTTCTTCTTTATCTTCTTCAACCTCGACGAAGAACGCGAAGAACACCGTTCATCAACGAAGAACTTCTCCGCCGAAGAACACGATTCTTCCGCGACGCCGTATCCACGACGCGACGTTCCTTTTCCGCATCGTCTCTTTCGTGATGGATTTCCGTGACGAAATCACCATCAAAGAACTTTGAATCCTCACTTTGCGACGTCGACGTTCTTTCCCGGCGACGCCCGACCTCCGCGACGCTCGTCTTCTGCGGGACGTTGACGAACTCCGTTATTGAACCGAGGTAGGGTATTATTGTTATTTTATTAAATTATTTTCCGTTCTTGATTCTAGCCTGTCGAATTTCGTGGTTAATCGATTATTTGTTATTGTTTAACGAGAGGGGGGTCGGACCGCACAAACACGACCTAACCCCCTCCTATGTTCATGATTGTCTCTTTGTGAATGGAACGGGATGGCGTGGTGCCGTCGCACCACGCGAGAATCGCTCGGCAAGTATTACGCGACGCCGTCACGCCATGCCGAGAAGTCGAACAAGAACGCGACGCCGTCGCGCCCCGTCGAAGGCGCCGCGGCCGGAGCGGAGCCATGGCGAAGGGGCGCGGCGCCAGCACGCCGCGCCAGAGAACCACGAAGACGGCGCGTTTCATTTTGACATGCGGATTGACGGGCGACGACGAAGCAGGCCGTTTGGGCGTTTGTATCCTTTCGTAGTGAAGGTGGGGTCCCAGGGGGACCATAGGCGAAGACAGTAGAAGGAACGGACCACAGGAACGCGTTCGGTGTTCCGCGGAAGGCGGCGGCGGCGCGCCGCCGGAAGGGAGGCGGCCGACGAACCGCCGACCTCAATTAGCGGTGAAGGGCGGGGGAGCCGCGCACCCTGCACGCGATTCGGCTCGGCCACGCTGGCCGAGCCGCGGCCGGCCGGTCGGGCCGGGCCCAGCCGGGGTCGACCCGGTTCGGCCGACCCAGGGGGGGGGGGGTCGGACCGGGTCGCCCCGGGCCCAGACCCCGTTTTTGGACCACTTTCGGTCAAAAGCCCTGTAACTTGAGATACGGGCCTCCAAACGACTCGCCGTCAGCGGCAATGCGATCCTTGGATCAAGACGGTCGTTCGGTATATTACACTCAATGTTTCGGAGAACTTTGTGTTTGGCTGGGTTGGTTCGTACACGAAACCAACCGGGCCCTCGGAGCGGAAACGCTCATAACTTGAGTTCCGGACGTCCGAATTACGTGCCGTCGAAATTGTTGATTTCCTCTAAGTTAGAAGGATCTTTTGGCTTACTCCGCTCGAGGTTTGGTTGCTATCGGAGTGCGATCAGGTTGGTTCACTCACGAAACCAACCGGGCCCCTGGAACGAAAAATCCAATAACTCACAGACCGGGTGTCCGATTGATGTGTCGTCTATTTCGTTGAATTCCTCTTGATGAGACGGAAATTTTGGCATACTTCGCCCGAGTTTTGGATGCAGTTGAGATACAGCTGGGTTGGATTGTACCTGAAAACCAACCGGGCCCCTGGGACGAAAGGGCTAGTAACTCACAGAACGGGCTAGTAACTCACAGAACGGGCATCCGATTGACGTTCCGTCTGTTGCGTTGAGACCCCTCTGACAAGGCGGTACTTTGAGATACTTCTTCATGGTACTTTGAGATACTTTTAGGAATGACCAGCAGCTCGTGGAGCGGACCCTACCGGAGACGAGCGTGCGGAATACGGAGACCATGTAGCCGACTGAGACCTGACAACTACTGATCGAACGACTCGGTGTGTTACAGAAAGCCCAGTGGGGTGTGTTTGGTTGTAGCGGAAAACCCACGACAGAGGTGCGCTTGGTTGTAGCGGCACAGGGAAGCGCTTGGTTGTAGAGGCAAACCCACGACAGAGGTGCGCTTGGTTGTAGCGGCATAGGGAAGCGCTTGGTTGTAGCGACAGACCCACGATAGAGGTGCGCTTGGTTGTAGCGGCACAGGGGAGCGCTTGGTTGCAGCGGGAGACCCACGACGGAGGAGCGTTTGGTTGTAGCGGCATGGGAGAGCGCTTGGTTTTAGCGGCACGGTGGAGAGCTTGGTTGTAGCAGCTGGCCCACAGAACTCGATAGGTGGAGTACTACAACAGTCTTAGGTCGGTGCGCAGAACCTCAGAGTTGTGACAGGACCACTGTACACTCTAGAGAAGACGTTCTTCGGCAGTTGTGGTTTCGATAATGAAAATCCTGGTTTGAGCTGAGTCTTTGATCTTTGTGTTTCCTCATGATTGATATGGGTTACTTGGTAACTTAGGTATATATATGGGCATATACCTAAGTAGAGGATATCTGTTGAGATATTCTTTGTGGTTATCCAAGTTGGTTTTAGTGATACCTTGAGGGTCTCGGGGTCCCCACTGAGTATCGTTATACTCACCCCTGCATGGGCTATGCCCGCACTCGTTGTGTTGGATGCAGACGACGGACAGCGCTGATCGTGGTGGAGGCTTGCGGAGCAGGACGGTACCTGGAGGTGGACCACTAGGTGGGACATACTCGGAGCGGTCAGGTGGACCCGAGGAGAAGTGGTGGCTATCTGTACCCACCCCTCAGGTGGGACTTCCAGAGGACGGCTCGACACTGCGGCTTTTCTTTTCAGTTGCTGTTTTCCCCTTTCAGTTGTACTTTACAGTTGGGCTTGTATTTCCGATCCCTTTTACTTTTAGCACAGCTTGTTACAGTTTTTTCTTAGTGTTTACCTTTCCGCTTTCTTACTCTGTGGTGCTTGTTTACTTTTCAAAGGCAATGCCTTCCCTTTTTCCGGGAGTTATGCCTTAGTGCTAGTCACCAGCCCCTGGCCTATGGAAGGCGGGCTTGGGGTAGTCACGACACGGGCCCCGAGGACGGGTCGTGAAAAATTGGTATCAGAGGAGTTCGGTTCAACCGCGAACTCTGATCTTTTTTATGTGAAACAATAGTGTTTAGCATATTGAGTGTGGTTATCAGTCCAGGGAGTATAGTGTTGGTGTGGCGGCCGATGTATCCGTACACCAGGAACCTGAATTCTGATTTCCGAATTAATGCCCGAAAACATTGATTGCATGTGTGTTTCAAGTTTTCTTTATGATTACTTTATGTCAGCTCACCAGGTATACTGTTCTGACCGTGGCACACCTGTTTCCATTTCAGGATGGCCCCACGATGACAGAAAGCTAGGGTTCCGAGCGATGTGTGTGGTGAGAGCCCACTGAGCGTCGAGGACTCGGTACATGGCCCTTTGACATCTGAGGCACTGGCGGTACCTATACCCACCGAGCCACCGATGCTACCAGCCCTAGCCGCTGACGATGCACATCGCCTTAGTGCACTGCATGAGTTCCAGCGCCAGGGACCGCCCAGGTTCCGCGGGGAGATGGACCCCCAGGCAGCCGAGGACTGGCTGGAGGCGGTCGTACGAGTTTTCAGGCTAGTGAGGACACCATCAGACCTCGTGGTGATCCTCGCGGCGAGCCTACTGCACGCAGCAGCGGGCCGATGGTGGAGCTTGATGCTCCAGGTGCACGATGAGGCATCTCTTCTCTGGACGGACTTCGAGAGCCTCATCCACTTAGAGTTTGTCCCAACCACCCTCCGAGCGGTACACATCCAGGAGCTACTACAGTTGTGGCAGGGAAGCATGACAGTGGCCCAGTACTCGATGAGATTTACTGATCTCTCGCGCTACTCCACAGATATGGTACGGGAGCCGTTCTTCCGGGCCCGGACCTTCGAGCAGGGACTGAGGCACGAGATCAGAGCTTCGATGATCTCCCTCAACATTCCGACTTAGGTAGGGGTGTTGGAGAGAGCCCTCTTAGTGGAGAGTTTCCTTGCTGAGCAATCTCCAGCACCAGGACCCACAACTTGCCGGCATGCGGCAGAGTCTTCTGCAGTGGGCAGTAGACAGGTGATGCAGGGGTTCAAGAGGACTAGACCTACAGGTGGTCGACAACATGACTCTGGATCGTTTGTGCGAGGCACTCGGGGTGTACAACGACTTGCATGAGAGGGAAGTGTTACACCTCCGGCGGGATTGGTCACATGGCTCGTGACTATCCGACCCGCCATACGGATGTCCATCAGATGGACGAAGGGCCCCCCAGGCAGAGGCAGAGGTTCGATCAGGGCGGGCCGCAAGGAGCAGGCGGCCATGGCAGGGGGGATGGCCATGCAGCTGGAGGTGGACGACGCTTCGGGGTGTTGCCACCACCACCACCAAGAGGTCCACCCTGACCGTAGGGGACAGGAGGACATGGGAGAGCTCAGCTTCAGGCAGCTGAGGCATACGATCATGGAGCTCTGGGAGCAGATGGACAGGAGCGGGACTAGCTCCAGACCTGGAGACTTTTGTTCATGTTGCTTCTAGTTTTGTTGATGTATGTTTGTGGATTCTTTGTGTCTTTGTACTTAAGCTGCAGTAGTAAAAGACACCTTTTCTTGTGGAATTTACTTCCTTGTCTTCTCTTGTATTGTTACTAAGAGGTTCCAGTTTAGACTGTTTACCTGACCCTCACTTGTGAGACATCTACTGGAGGAGACCGAGTCACCACACACTGATGTCGATAGTGTGACTCAACCCTTGAAGGTGAAAGTAACGGTTGGATCTCTTGGTAGTAGTGTCGAGGCCTTACGACATCATCCTTGGTATGGATTAGTATCATCCATGTCGGGATTGACTGAATTAGGCAAAAGAATGTGGTTCATCCAGGGGATGAGACTGGATTTCTCTTATCGACAAGGAAGAAATCATAGCAGCTCTAGTGGGACCAGAGGTGGTCTAAGCCACGATAGAGAAAGTCTAGGTCATTCAGGAGCGGATGAGGACAGCTCAGAGCCGGCAGAAGTCATACGCTGATCGGAGGCGGAGGCCACTAGAGTTCGAGGATGGCGACCACGTCTTCTTGCGGGTCTCACCTCGACGTGGTATACGGAGATTTTGCCGAGGCGGCAAGTTATCTCCGTGCTTCATCGGACCCTTCCAGGTCCTCTGCAGGATTGGCGAGGTGGGTTATCACCTGGCTCTACCACCTCAGTTGCATCGAGTGCACGACGTCTTCCACGTATCTCAGCTGAGGAGATACGTGTACGACCCGACGCACATCATTGACCATGGGGAGCTTGACGTCGATGATAGGGCGACATGCACAAAGGTCCAGTGGGGATCGAGGATCGACAGGAGCAGATCCTATGAGGATGATCGATTCCTCGAGGGCACTTTCTTTGACAGTACGGGAACTTCCAGGTGAGCACATGGGAGCGGAAGGCTCAAGATGCGTGCTTTGTACCGCTTTTGTGACCCTAGTTTGTGTTTAAGCTTTATGGGGATGTAAAGACCTGAGGTGGGAGTAATGTAAAGACCTTGAAATTTCAAGGGATTTTTTTTCTTAATTTTCTTTGAAATTTTAGAAGAACTTAGTTTCTGACGGCGCCTGATTCCGAGGCCCGGTGTTCCCGGAATCAATTTCCGAAGTTTGGCTCGGGTACGTTCAGTGAACGAACGAGCGAGTTTTTCTAACTTTTGAACCGGTGCCCGAAATTGAATTCTGAGGGCACCGATGGAACCGCAACGCTGGTAATTTTTTAAGAACTCCTGTTCCGGAGTTGCGTTTACACAAGTGTTGATAATAAAAACTGTGGAAGTTTATTTTATAATTACACTACAATTTTTATTATTTTACTCTAAGTGTTAGCTCTTGATGGAAGTTGGGTAACCACCCAACCTCCCTTGGGAGGTTATGAGGGTGGTGGGGCCCACATGAACCCCACCTCTTCATATCCTCTACAACCCCCTCAACTCCCACTTAAATTATGTTAACTTAAGTTATAACCTATGACTTAAATGTAATGAGTTTAATGAGGTGAGTTGTGTGTGGATATTGAATTTCAAACTCTTGAAATTCAAATGTGTTAATGTGTCAATAAAATAAGAAAGAGTATTATTTTATTTTTGGTTAGAGTTTTGTCACCTTGAGAGAGTTGGGAAGCATCTTCTTCTTCTTCTTCATCTTCTTCAACCTCGACGAAGAACGCGAAGAACACCGTTCTTCAACGAAGAACTTCTCCGCCGAAGAACACGGTTCTTCCGCGACGCCGTATCCGCGACGTGACATTCTTCTTCCGCATCGTCTCTTCCGCGACGGATTTCCGCGACGAAATCGCCGTCAAAGAACTTCGAATCCTCGCTTCGCGACGTCGAATTTCTTTCCCCGTGATGCCCGACCTCCGTGACGCTCGTCTTCCGCGGGTCGTTGACGAACTCTGTTCCTGAACCGAGGTAGGGGATTATTGTTATTTTATTAAATTATTTTTCGTTCTTGATTCTAGCCTGTCGAATTTCGTGGTTAATCGACTATTTGTTATCGTTTAACGAGAGGGGGGCCGGACCACACAAACATGGCCTAACCCCCTCCTATGTTCATGATTGTCTCTTTGTGAATGGAACAGGATGGCATGGTGCCGTCGCACCACGCGAGAATTGCTCGGAAATTATTACGTGATGCCGTCGCGCCACACCGAGAAGTCGAACAAGAACGCGACGCCGTCGTGCCGCATCGAAGGAAGTCAAAGGCGCCGCGGCCGGAGCGGAGCCACGGTGAAGGGGCGCGACGCCAGCACACCGCTCCGGAGAACCACGAAGACGGCGCGTTTCGTTTTGACATGCGGATTGACGGGCGATGACGAAGCAGGCCGTTTGGGTGTTTGTGTCCCTTCGCAGTGAAGGTGGGGTCCCGGGGGGGGGGGGGACCATAAGCGAAGACGGGAGAAGGAACAGACCACCGGAGCACGTTCGGTGGTCCGTGGAAGGCGGCGGCAGCGCGCCGCCGGAAGGGAGGCGGCCGACGAACCGCCGACCTCAATTAGCGGCGAAGGGCGTTGGAGCCGCGCACCCCACCTGCGATTCGGCTCGGCCACGGTGGCCGAGCCGCGGCCGGCCGGTCGGGCCGGACCGAGCCGGGCCGGACCCGGGTCGGGTCGACCCGGTTCGGCCGACCAGGGGTGGTCGTGCCGGGTCGGCCCGGGGCCCAAACCCCCGTTTTCAGACCACTTTCGGTCAAAAGCCCGTAACATGAGCTACAGGCCTCCAAACGACTCGCTGTCAGAGAAAACACGATCCTTGGATCGAGACGGTCGTTTCGGTATATTACACTCAAGGTTTCAGAGAACTTTGGGTTCGGCCGGGTTGGTTCGTACACGAAACCAACCGAGCCCTCGGAGCGGAAACGCTCGTAACTTGAGTTCCGGACGTCCGAATGATGTTCCGTCAACTTTTTTGATTTCCTCTAAGTGAGACGGATCTTTTGGCTTACTCCGATCGAGGTTTGGATGCCGTTGGAGTGCGGTCGGGTTTGTTTTCTCACAAAATCAACCGGGCCCCTTGAACAAAAAAGCCAATAACTCACAGACCGGGCATCCGATTGATGCGCTGTCTGTTTCGTTGAATTCCTCTTGATGAGACAGAACTTTTGGTGTAATTCGCCCGAGTTTTGGATGCAGTTGAGATATGGCCGGGTTGGATTGTACCCGAAAACCAACCGGGCCCTTGGGACAAAAGGGCTAGTAACTCACAGACCGGGCGTCCGATTGACGCGCCATCTGTTGCGTTGAGACCCCTATGACGAGGCAGTACTTTGAGATACTTCTTTGTGGGACTTTGAGATACTTTTAGGAACGACAAGAAGCTCGTGGAGCGGACCCTCCTGGAGACGAGCGTGCGGAATACGGAGACCATGTAGCCGACTGAGACCTGACGACTGCTGATCGAACGACTCGGTGTGTTACAGAAAGCCCAGTGGGGAGCACTTGGTTGTAGCGGAAAACCCACGACAGAGGTGCGCTTGGTTGTAGCGACACAGGGAAGCACTTGGTTGTAGCGGAAAACCCATGACAGAGGTGCGCTTGGTTGTAGCGGCACAGAGAAGCGCTTGTTTGTAGCGGCAGACCCACGACAGAGGTGCGCTTGGTTGAAGCGGCACAGGGGAGCGCTTGGTTGTAGCAGCTGGCCCGCAATACTCGATAGGTGGAGTACTATAGCAGTCTTAGGACGGTGAGCAGTACCTCGGAGTCGTGACAGGACCACTGTACACTCTAGAGACGAGGTTCTTCAGCAGTTGCGGTTTCGATAATGAAAATACTGGTTTGAGATGAGTCTTTGATCTTTGTGTTTCCTCATGATTGATATGGGTTACTTGGTAACTTAGGTATATGTATGGGCATATACCTAAGTAGAGGTTATCTATTGAGATCTTCTTTGTGGTTATCCTTGTTGGTTTTAGTGAGACCTTGAGGGTCTCGGGGTCCCCACAGAGTATCATTATACTCACCCCTGCACGGGCTATGCCCGCACTCGTTGTGTTGGATGTAGACGACGGACAACGCTGATCGTGGTGGAGGCTTGTGGAGCAGGACGGTACCTGGAGGTGGACCACTGGGCGGGACATACTCGGAGCGGTCAGGTTGACCCGAGGAGCAGTGGTGGCTATCTGTACCCACCCCTCAGGTGGGACTTCCAGAGGATGGCTCGACGCTGCGGATTTTCTTTTCAGTTGCTGTTTTCCCCCTTTCAGTTGTACTTTACAGTTGGGCTTGTATTTCCAGCCCCTTTTACTTTTAGCACAGCTTGTTACAGTTTTTGCTTAGTGTTTACCTTTCCGCTTGCTTACTCTGTCGTGCCTGTTTACTTTTCAAAGGCTATGCCTTCCCTTTTTCCGGGATTTACGCCTTGGTGCTAGTCGCCAGTCCCTGGCCTATAGAAGGTGGGCTTGGGGTAGTCACGACACGGTCCCTGAGGACGGGTCGTGACATTATATCTTGTGATTTCATATTAAATGATATTACTAAAATGTTGATATTTGAAATATTTTGTTTTTTTATGATTATATAATGGTACATTGAAATTTGATGGGGGGTTACCTGATAAACCAATAATGGGAGGTTACGTGATAAACCAAATGATGGGTGGTTCAAGGATAAACCAATGGTGGGTGGTTGTGATATAACCTCCAGTGCATCAGGTATGGAAGTCGGCCATATGGCCATTCCATTAAGTGATATGTGTGAAATTCCACTGTATAATTGTTCCATTTAAGTATTTTTATGTCCAAAGCAATCTTTATATGATACACTCAGTTTGTTATGGGATTTATGGTAAATTTTTGGTTACAAAAAGGGGAATAATGGAGCTTATATTCAGTGAAATGTTTTTTCTACTTCTTTAAGGTGATAATTATTACTTTATGATAAAGTATTCATGGTTTACATGTTGTTTTAAAAAACTAATAGTTTTCTTTCTTTATGTATCCCTTACTGAGATTTTTATGCTTATACCAAGTTTTGAAATGTTTTTCACATGACTAAAAGATGAATAGGGTCAAGGATGGGATCAAGGAAAATTCATGATCTCTAAAACATGGAACCAGACATGTTTCCTTTTTTTTAGAGTTTTTGTTTTAAATAAATTTATAGTGAGAAGAAGTTTCTATATGTAATATTCAATTTTTTATGTATGTGTTATGACCTAATACTATAAAGTTATTAACCTAAAAAGATCCTCATAGTGAATTATTAACTTAATTCAATATTATGTAATGATTATGGCTGGGGCCATACAGTTGGTATCATAGGTCAGTTTAGATTTCTTTGGAGGATAATGTGTTATTTAAGTATAAGTGACATAAACATAATATTTAGCATACTAAAAAAATTTATAGTTAATTTAGATAATTTATTGAGTTTAAGATAGATTGAATTAGTATATCTTAGTATTTACCCTCCACATAAAATATTATATGATTATTTTACTGATACTCCCATGACATTTTTGGTTTAAGTAAATGGCTGGATCTAGTAGGAAGAAAAGTAAAAATTGATGTGCAGAAAAACTTTGATGGTTTTCTGAATAAACAAATGAATTAAATGGGAGATACATTAGGAACTATTGTAGTTATTCTTAACCAACTATCTGAAGTCAAGATTGAACCCTTGAACCTTGAATATTTTTCTGAGAAATTATATATGTGAGAAACAAATCCCTAGAAATGTTTTGGAAATAATCATAAAGTTAAGTATATTCAAAAACATATGTGTCAAGGATGTGGAATGAAACACCTAGGAAAATGTTTTAAGGGATGGGAAGAATTTATAGATGTGGTTATGAAGGTCATATAGAAATAACTCATCATTGAAAAAGGATGAGTACTGTTGACTCAAAGAAAGGTAAAGAAGTTCTTTCCGAGGGATCAATTGAATGATTTAAACGTGGTGTTCATGGTCATTATACAAGTAGATGTCTTATGAAGAAGGTTCGGGTATGATATCAGTATTACTATACAAATATATGTTTACCAATTCCTAATGCCATACAAATTGAGGATGAAAAAACTGACAATGACCAATAAAAGCTGTGGATTATTTCTTAGCTGAGGTTCTGACATTATTGAATCTTAGGATATGATTCATGATTTTGTTTTATGAAATAAGTATTCGTGAATATGTTGTAAAATATTGGTTAATGAATCATGCAGAATGTTTAACGAGTAAGAAGTCTAAATATAATGGATTCAAGAGTTAGTGTAGATTTTAGGATGATGAAATGCTTAAAATTATTGAGGCTCTTTTAATGATGGAATTACATTGGATGAATTTCTCTTGTATGTGTAACCCTGATGATTGATATATGAAAATTTTATTCAAGAAAGAATTATCTTTTCTTGTGTAGACATAATGGATAACCTTCGGGCATCATATGATCTATTTTTTTTGCGGAGATAAATGGTTATTAAATTTTCGGATAAAAAATTAAAGTTATTTGATAACCTTTTTGGACAAAATTGGTTATGGTTATTTTTGAGGAAATTATATTATTTTTGAGAATTTTATAACAATGATATAGTTTTAGAAAAAGGAATACCCATAGGATGGGTGAAAATCCGTCTTGTCTCGCAAGGCCATGGGATTCGAACCCACAACTGAAGGGCGACAAGGGCATATCGCCTACCACTGTCATACATCATGTCACTGGTTAGTATGGATTATTATTTTTAGTAAAATTATTTTATTTATCAAGAATAAGTTGATTTGGAATTTTATTTTTTATCAAATGGATATCCTTAGTATATGAAAATGATTCAGTGATTAAGTGATAAAGGTTATTTTGGTAGATGTTTGCTCTTTTGGGAACACTATATTCTATAGAAAAATAGAATACTTTGGAGTTTTAATTAAGGAGTAATGGTGGAATTTTATTTTGGAAGAATCTAAGTTCTTATTGTGGACATATAACTATTTGTATTATTTATTGAAATGATTATCCAATCAGATAAAATACGTGATTAGGTTAATCACATTTTAGTATGAGATATTAACAGTAGCTGATTTTATTTGGAGATAAATGTTAAGATTTTTGTGGAAGACTATGTGATCGAATCCTTCTGATTTTTTGGTTTCAATCTTAGTTTGGATTAATTTTGATTAATTTTAATGAAAATTGTGTACTGAAAGGTCTTTTTGAGTTTTGGGTATTGTTTGTTCAATTTTGGATAATAATAGTAGTATTTATTTTTATTAATGATAATCATTTTTGGAGATTATCTGATCTTGTACTAACCATTTTGGTTTTGGATAATATCTAAAGATAAGAGAAATGTATGGTATATCTTTTTTGGATCATGTTTTTCTCTATAAGTTGATTCTAGTTCTTCAGGTGTGACCAAGTCATCTTGAATACTCATCATTTGGAGAAAAGACTATTTTTTATAGAAACATATTAAAGGATGATATTCTACATGAACTGTATGTATATTTCCTAATGTTCATAGTAAATCTCATAAATAAATTCACCAAATTTATGAAAGGTAACTTAAAAAAATGTTTTTCGTTTACTTTACATACTGGTAAATCAAATACCATTTAACCTATCACGGATTTGTGGTTTTCTATTGGTCAGCTTTCTCCTGATCATGTTTTCTATCACTCTCCATCAGAACATGATGGTTAGTTTTCCCTTACATATCCATCTTTTCATATAATAAAAGTATGTGTTATCTTAGGATACCTTTATACTTTTCTTTATTTCTTTTAATGTGATAGTTTTATTGACTCTTTTTTTTTGATGTGGGATGTTAAATGAATTTTCTAGGCACAATTATAAAACAACGAGGATGCAATTTCCAAAAGGGGCGAAGGATGTAATGACCTGAGTATTTATAGAATATTAATTTTTTATTGATACTAATACATATGAATAAGATATTAATTATAACTAAAAGGTGATGATTTTATGACTTCTTATTCGACACAAAACAATGAGATTCTTTGAAATCTTATACTGCACACAACATTGATTTATACTGAAAAATAATACAATATTATTATTATTATTTTAAATGGTAGTTAACACCAGGCTATTAGAATTGAATGAATGAATAATATCAACTGAATTTTGAAATATGGTTTACACATGTATAAATGATGATTCACTGATTACCAAATTCATTAGAAATGGAAATAAAAACCAATTGAACATAACAGATGTGTTTTTATGAAAACCTATATAAAAGAGAATAATTTTGTTTTCATATCACTATTTATATATTTTTATTTAATAAAAAATATATGATATATATTCAATGTATTGTTTTAAATTCATCTGAAATGTTATCTAGATATTATATAAGAATAAATTCAATTTTTTTGATTAAAAGAAGTATTTTTCTAAAAATGCAGTTTTACCACCTTTTGATGGAGAACCATTTTTAAATATAGTTTCTATCAATTTCATATGTTTAGTTTGAAAAAAAATAATTCTTATTTATATTAGGAACATAAATATTTTCTTTGGATGAAATTTTGGTATTTTTCTACTAAAATTCATATTTTTATGAATAGTGAAAAATACATCATTTTAATTCAAAACTTCCCTTTCATCAAATTTATTTATATAGTGAGATTACTATTTTATTTTTTTTGTAAAGTGTAATTGGATTAAATTTTTATCAATTAATCTAATTATTGTACTTGGAATTTATTTCACCTTGAAATTGGACATAAACACATGTCAATCTTTTGATAGTTATTACTTCTTAAAAACCTATTTTGTGGTTTTGACAATTGGATTTAATTTTAAAATAATTACTGAAACTTCTATGTTTTTAATTTAGAAAAATGGATTCTATATTTTCAATCAATAGTTAAAAATTCTGGGAATAGGTACCTTTTTATTTTTAGACATTATGAATAGTATCTTAATTAATTATTTTATTTACCCTGGTTAAAGGGTAAATATTGTAAATAAAGTAAACAAATAATATTATAATAACATTAAACTACACTAAAACGTGTCCTAACACTATTTTATGAGATATTTCCTACCACGACCATCCCTCTGTCTATTTTAGGACCCCAGGGAGCCACTTGTGTGTTAAAATGACATTGAATTACTTTTAATATATTTTTAAGGAAAATATAACCTAAAAATTTATCTTTTAGTAAGACAATTTTTATATAGGGTTATATAAGTTATCTTTTCGACTATAAATATTTATTAGAAAGATAAAACGATTTCCTACATCATGGTATTTTATTTATAATATATATACATCAAATAAATAAAAACATCTATGACACAATGATGATGCAGTGATTACCTTACAATTAAAGATTTAAATAAATGAGATTATAAATATGAACTTAAATTTATTTTTAAACTTTTTAGGCCATCAAAAAATTTTAGGGTGGTTTATGACTTGTTAGATTTTAATTTTTGAATTTATTTCCAAATAATCAAGTTGTTATGGATTTTTAAAAATCCATAATATGAATAGTATAAAAATTTACATAAATGAGTTTTTTCAAAAAAATACTCTTTCACTAAATGATATAATAGTCCTAAAAATATAATATTTGGCCAAATGACTTAGAAAACATCGTAATTTTCATTAATTAACAAGTTTAGGCTCTATTTAGTTTATATGGTAACTATACTAACTATATAGTATGAATATACAAGAAGACATGGTATTAGATAAATTAGTTAACTAAGGGTTAAAGCTAAATGATAAGGTTAAATATGAAACCAAAACACGCCTAAAACCCATTGTTTAAATGGATTTCAAAAAACAATCATCTTATCATCTAATTATATCCGTTCCAGACCTTTTTACAATCTTAAATCATTTTATTATAAAATAATCTTTCAAGACATTCATAAAGTACCCCTCCTCCCTCTTATAAAAGGCCACCAAATCTAACCCATTACTCACATCTCTCATGCCCATTGTATTATCCAAAATATTCTTCAATAATCTCCAAAAATCCTTATATTTCCCCTAAAATCCTTAACTTAGGCAAAATACAATTCAATAAAGACTTTTGAATCAAATCAAAGGGAGTTACCCGTTATAAGAGGTTACATATTCTCTAAAGTTCCTTTCCAATATTATACTTCTTCACTCCATATTCTATTATTATTTTTGATTACATAACAACACCATTATCATCAATATAATAGAATTTATTTAAGATATGTATTCGAACTACACTTAAAAAAACCACTATCCATTGGATTTTGAACATACTGTTTTGGTTGATGGCGAACTACTACCTCAAGAAATGATGATTGTTCATTTTCTCCTACCACATCCCATGTTGGAAATTATTATGTAACTATATATATATGATATATATTACGTTTATATTTTCTTTATTCTTCTGTATATTTTATTTACAACATAACATTATGCTTTTCATGATGTGTAAACATGATAATTTATTTGAGGAAGCACAGACTACTTCCCCCTCAAAGTGATATAACTTGTTCATGCCATACACAGATTGTATAAAGGTTGGTGTTAATAAAATTATGTAACATATATAAAATATGATATTATAATATAATTATAATATGTCTTTGTGTCATTTAGTTTTCATTCCATAAAATAGGAAATAGAAATGAATGTAGCGTTCATGCGTATGTATGGCTTACCGTCTCCATGAACGGTGCATTTCATTTCATATATCCAAATGTTATGGAATATTATAAATTCATATATACCAGATATATATGATATATATGTGGATAATATTTTTCAAAAAATTTAATTTTTTCCACATGGGAAAATTTTTGTTATAACAAGATCATTTTTGACTCAAGTACTCAATATCGACAAAATAAAGATATTAACATAAATAAATATGTAAATTATATAATGTGGTAATAAGTGATATAAAATGAACAATAAACATGAAAATTTCTATTAAAAAAGTAGAAATTATCTTAAGTATATTGTTCCGGAAATGGAAGAAGGAATGAGTCAAGTCAGATGCTAGGTAAGGGAACTTCTTAACCATATTTCCATTCTTTGGGTTAAACTTCTACTTCATGATTATGGCATGCTATGATTATATGAGAAATAAAATTTTATATTCTATCTTGTATTTATATTTGATTTAAGTGTACTTATAGTTAATACACATATATTATCAATGTTATTTACAAAATGATCTTTATAAGGGACTTCCTCTCAATATACTTTCATTGAAGCATATTTTGATTTATACATGACTTTCTTTTATACAGTGTATGATAAAACACTTTGAATTTTACTTTCATTCAAAGGGAATATTTTACTATGAAGTGTTTTACTAAATGAAAAAAGGAATGTTTTTAATGTATGCAGTGACTATAACCTTTCCGCCACCATAGTCATTATTTTGATTCCTCTATTAGCCTTAATGTTTTTAAAGGAAAAAAAATCCCTTATTCCCTTTTTGGGTGTTCTCATATAGAAAATGGTTTTTGTGAAGGATTGAGTATTTCAATATCTTGAAATGATATCTTGTGATTGAAAATTTAAAGTTAATACTAAAATGATGATATTTTTAATATTTTATGTTTTATTATTATATAATGGTACCTCGATATTTGACGGGTGGATACATGATAAACCAATAACGAGTGGTTACGTGATAAACCAAATGAAAGAGGGTTCCGTGAAAAACCAAGGATGGGTCTCTACATTATAACCTCTAATGCATTAGGTATGGAAGTAGGCCATATGGCTATTCCATTTAGCAATATGTGTGGATGTCAACCATATGGTTATTCCATTTAAGAATGTTTATATCCCAAGTTAACTTTAGATGTTATACACTATTTTATATGGTATTTATGGTAATCGTTTGGTTACAAAAAGGGTAATAAATGAGCTTATATTCTGTGATATGTTTATTCTACTTCTTTAAGGTGAAAAGTATTACATTAGGATAATGTATTCATAGTTTACATATTGTTTTGAAAAACTAGCAGTTTTCCTTATTTATGCATCCTTTGATGAGCTTTTTATGGTCATCCCAAGCTTTGAAATGTTTTTCACAGGACATAAAGATGAATAGGATCAAGGATGGGATCCAGGAAAAGTCATGCTGTCTAAATCATGGAAGTATACAGGTTTCTTTTTTAAGTGTTTTTGTTTTATGAAAAATAATTTACTGAGAATAAGTGTCTACTTTTAATATTAAAGTTGTTATGTATAAGTTATAACCTAATTATCTAAATATCTATACATGAAAAAATCCTCAATGTGAATTATTAACTTAGTTCAAGATTATGTAATGTTTAAGGCTGCAGACTTACACATGGTGTTGAAAATTGGTAAAAACATGCATATATATATATAATTATATATGAATATAATGATTTTAAATTAGAAATATTTTTTTTATATTTATTAATATGTTCCATGGGTATTTATTTAATGAAAAAATTAAATTATTCAGGATGTTTTGTGTAAATGAAGAATGATTCAGGACAACAGTTATGGTTTACTTCTTAAATTCCTCTATTTGAGACATGTATCATATTATGAAACCAATATAATTTATTTGGGTTATATTATTCATATTTTAGATATCATATCATGAATTATATTTTAGTTATTTTATTTGTCTTCAATTATAGGACCTCTTTTTCAATTATATTTGATGAAAATATTACTTAAGCTATAATGTTTCATTCTCTGAAACTCTATTTCCTTGATACATGTTTATGTTATGCACCATGTTTTAATTTTAATGACGTATTAAATGAGAATATATGCATCTTAAATATATATGTTTTACATTTAGAGAAAATACAAATCCAAATTAGATAATTTTCATAAAATTAATATTTAGTTAACTTTTACTATAGTTGTAATGATATCCGACAATTCAATTTTCATTCATTGAGATATAATTATACACATACACATAAAATTTGGCTAAAATCCTCCACAATAGTATATAATGGGGAATTATATTTTTCCTGTGAATTTAAATTATTACCACATAATAAATTTTCTTAATAATTTCTTACTTCATGGAGTATGTTTCCCATAATGTATATTTAAAACCCAAACCTCCATTATATGTTTCATATTCTGTCATCAATTTTTCTTTCTTCCAATATTGGGTTCTCCAATCATAATATTTTATTTTATTGTAACAATTCTACCTCTATGGGAAAAATAAATCTTTAACAAAAAAAATTTCTTGTAACTCTTTTTATAACGTTAGTTTTGAAAATAATATATTAAAAATAATAAAACGGGGTTTTATTTTAATTTCATATATATTATATTTGAATCCTATTTTCTATAAGGATTGATTTATGTATTTTTAAGTATCTAATATTTTTATATTTTTGAAAATAAAGGGTTTCAAAATATGTCATTTTACATTTTTAAATTTTACTTGTGAATGCGACATGAAATTTTTTATTTTACATCAATGTTAAAAATCTTTTCTAAAACACATTTTAGGTTTTTATATCCCTTTACATATTAATTTTATAAATCAGTTATCATAATTGAGATTATTATTCACTATCTATTTTATAATATACATTTATCATTTTGTGGATTTAACTTATTGTAACAAACAATTCAATTCATGAACCCTTCATTTGTGATATCATTTGAAGCCTTCTTTTTCAAGGATATTTTTCATCTATGTCAACATACTTATAAGATTTATTTATGACACTATTTTTATCTCATTTTAAAACCATACACCTTTTTCCTTTATATGTCTAATGATCATGTTATTCTAGTATTCACTTAGTGCTATACTCATTTCACTCTATGATGTGGAGATCATATTTTTAAATAATTTATATTGGATGATGTTCACATAGAGATAATTTTATTATGTTGATATGGGGAAATGTTTTAGCATTCCATATGTAGTTATTCCAGTGTAGATGATTATCCTAAAGACAACTGCTCATTGTTTGACTATCGATCATCTTTATGTAGATGTTTTGTGACCATGTAATCCATTTATTTTACATATGGAACATTAATTATTATATTTATGTTTATTGAATACTAAAATAGGTTTATTATATATTTTAATTATGTATCATTCATCATATAGATAGTTACATTTTATCTAGTAATCATTTAATTAGTAAAATGTTTTAAAAAGTCATGTTGAATCTAAAGATGAATGCATTGGACTTAAACAAGTGATAAGTAAGGAATCAAATAATATATCCTCTTGACCCATCGATAGGAATCGTGAGACAAAAAATGTCGGTTATTGGTATATAACACTCTACATAACATGGTAATGTACTATAAAATATCTTTGGCATCATTTGGTTATTGTATGACATTATATATTCCACCATTTTGAGTTCATAATTATTAATATCCATGTTTTCATTTGTTTTCATGGATGTAGAATAATCATAGTTTTAGTTAATTGTGGGTTTAAATTGTTTACATATTCCTTCTATAAATTTATTCTTTTTTTAAACCCTAATTACCTCAATTGTATGTTTTCCCTCACAAATAATTTGATCTCACCCATTATTGTTTTCCATTTACCTGGATTATAACAAAAGGTATTACACATGTGAAGCCTAATAAGATAGTGGGTGTAGAGAATTTATTTTAGATAGTGAAGAATCATTTTTTTATTAATCATTTTTTTGAATAAGGAAAAAACCTTTTATGTTTGATACATAGAGCATTGGGTTTGTTAGATTAATTTTTTTTCTTAATTCCTAAAATCTCTAAACCTAAACGTTCCTCATGATTTAAGAGATTAAATAATTGTTTTTTATTTTTTAATAAGTTATGTCTATATGAAGGATTTTACAAATTCATTGAAATTTGGTATTTTTGGTATGTGTTTTTTGAACCAAATCAATGAGTGTGACTCTGGGCATCATAGTTGGTATCAAAGGAAAGGTTTAGAAAATATATTATATTAGGATTTTTATTGAGGATAATTTAAGGGTTTATAATTTAATGTTTATCATAATTTAAAAGGTTTAGGTTACCCTTTATGATAATTATATTATTTAATATAAAGGTAATAATGAAAATTTTATTTAGGGATTGGGGTTAGAGAACCATAGTGAAAACCCTAGAGGCGAGCCTTTGTATAGGAAAATATAATTTAATATTTATAGTCTATATTATGTGGTATTTATAGAAATTAAAGATTTTTCTATATACTAGTAGGTGGATACAACTATGGGATATAATCCCCTAGTGGTAATCACCTTGAAAATGGTTAGTTTGGAATTTACTCGATAATCACACGAATACACAAAGAGTGGGCCTAAAATTGCAAACCTGGATAGACACTTATCAGGGTTATGCTCTGGTTGATCACATGATCTCTATGAACAACTATGAAGGATTTGTTTTCAAGTAACATTAAGAAATTATGTTAAGATGAATGATATATCCCTACTTAAAACAATATAGGTGGGACCAATAATAATATAGACTAAAATAAGATTGAGATATGTTGAACCAAGTATGATATACATTGATTTGTAGGAACTATATGCTAACATTATATTGTTATAAACTGAAAATTCTTATGGTTAGAATTTTCTATGGTCATTTATGATAATTCTCTAGTAATGATCGTCACTCATGATAATTGTTTTTGATTTTTTAAATGGATAAAGGTGGAAGGAACCAAGTTAATAATGAATGTAATGTATAACACAAAAACTATCCCAATGAAAATCCTAATTGGATAAGGGCTAGAGTGATAAATCATTTAATAATTCCAAATTGGATACCAATAATTATGGTGAAATGTTTTCATATTATTGAAATAAAAAAGACCATGAATCAGGGATGTATGTATTCTTATAGATATTAGGAAGACTATAATGATAAATGGAAAACGATTAAATTTTCTACATTAAAAAAATGTGAGAAGAATCATGGGGGAAATTATTTTAAATGTCTGGAAAATGCTATATGTTTGGAGATTATGTCTATAAGACTCACAACTGTAAGGGAAAGAGATAATGTATAAATATATGTTACATAAATATTATGAGATTTTGTAATTACACATATCAATGTCTCAATATAGGGTCCAGTGATGGAGATAGTCACCAACAATAATGCAAACAAGGAAAATCCTAATAAATAATTACTAATATATTAGATAATGAGTTTTAATTCAAGATTTTCGAGTGTACTCTGTCATGTATGTTTTCACCAACAATTGGATATTGAAAAAAAAATAAAAACCCTTAGTTGTCCGACTATCATATATATAATTTTTATAGTTTGTGGGAAATTATTCCTTATATAATTATATCTTTTTCTCCTTGTATAAATATACATGAAATTAATAATGGGTTATATCACTTTATAAATAAAATATTATAATATTATATGTTGATAAATCTCATTCCACATCTAAAATAAATCCATGATCATCAACAATTGTATGGATAATTGTGATTCACATATAGAAATTAATCTGATATTATGAGTCAATTTACCCAAATAAAATTTATTTTGGAGGGATGTAACATACCAAAATTATAATATATGATTACCTTTAAATATGTCAATGTGTTTAATATCCTAATTCATATTCCACAATGAACATAAATGAAACCATTATATATTTAGTTAAAAATATATAAATTAATTATGGCCCCATTAAATAAGATGGAATTAATAGGAGTAATCTATTTATGAAATATTTATTGAATGAAAATTATGGATACTTTTAATACAAATAAAATTCATTAAAATAGATAAAAATGGTGAAAATTATTTTAATCTTCCAAATATAATTCTCTAAAATTTGTATTTTATTTCACGAGACTACATATATTTTGATTATATGAAAATAAAACATATTGATGATATAAATAATATATTATGTAAAAATTATATAGTAATTTATAGGAAATAAGAATAAAGAATAGTTATCATTTTTAAAAGTTATTTTCTTATATGAACAGTTTTCAACTATATTTTAAGATTTTATTTAGATATTTAATTATCAAATTTAATTATTTTAATTCAGAAAAATTAACATCTTGTTTTGATTAAGTGTAATAATATATCAATTATATTTGTTTTTATTTTTCTAAAAATAATATTTTCTAGTTGAATAGTGAAAAATAACATTTTTACAATTATCATTAGTTTTATGAAATTATTAATAGATACCTATAAATTTGGTATTCATGAATCATTTTTTTTGAGAAAAAATATTACTTTTATATGTGAAAGTATGATATTAAATATCTGAGTTCCAATTTACTAACACATATTTTACAACTTTAATTAATAGTAATATTTTATAAATGATAGATTTAATACATTACTAATTTATAGTTTAATTTAATTTTTTATCACTTTAAGAAATAGAGTCAAATTAAATGAAATTAATATAGTTAATTAGTGGATATAAATTATATAATAAGTACCACTATATTATTAGGAATAAATGTTATGTTACACAAGTAAAAAACTCGTTATCACAGTAAAATCTAAAATTGTAAAAGTAATAATTCAAGTGGTGAAAGGAATGAAAAATGATAAAAGTATTTGTAGAATTTATTTTATAAGGGTTTTGTAGACTTTAAATATTAAAAAATTAATTATTTATCAATTTCTTATTCACTCAACTTTTTTAACACGTGGTCCCTTTATATTAAGTGGAATTATTTAAAAAATTAAAATTTCATCACATATAAACGGAGTCTCTCCCTACTCTTTAAAGGAACTCATAAAAATATGGTTTCCTGCATAAAAACAAATAATTTACTTCCCCTATAATATAATTTCACTATATTTAGATTATGTTCCAAATTTATTTTGCAATGCCATATATTTCTAAGAGATCTTCCAAGGAAATCTCAAAGTGCAAAATGTGAGTAATCATTTTTACTTAACGTCATTATTTTGTATTTTTATTTTTCACTTTTAATTTTCAAATCTATATTTAATGAAATATTTTTTGGTTATATAATTATTTTAATTATTACATGGATGTAAACATTAATCAATGTTTCCATTTTCAATTAAGGAATGTTATACCGTAATTCGGGCACAGTGCGAAATACAGCCACTACGATGCCTTGTGATTTGTTTTCCTTCACCAAAATAAAAGTACAGTGTAAATGTAAAATTTATGAATTAATTTTTATATTTATAATTTTATATTATTCTTAAATAATAAATATCACTACTCCTTTATGAAATTCAATGGAAGAAAATAAATAATATAATATGCATACTTGTGGACAACCACCTCCATGGGATGACTGGTGTTTAATTTTCTTTTCATCACCACCAAACATGGATGGTAATGAGGATGAGATTAAAAGAAAAATATGATGTTAATTTTATCATTATAGTTTCTTTTGAAAAAATTGGACAAATTATTAATTATTTGATCAATAAATTATAATGGTTAATTCAGTTGTTTGAAATGAGTCAACTATGAGAATAAGGATATATTCATTCTAAGTAATTGCTTTATTTAAATTATAATCTCCTTATACCTATTTAAAATTATATAATTTCACACTAAAAATTGTAATTAATATCATTATTGTTATGGTTTAATGATATTACAACCAAACCATATCAAAATCATCAATTAATCATGATTAGTTCATGTATGGGTTTGTTTAACCCCAATTTATAGGACTATTCATCTATATAATGAATTAATAAAAGAATTTTTTTACTGGTATAATAAGATATAAATATTTAACTATTTTTTTGTATTAGTTTTTTTGTATTTTTATATAAATATTTAACTCATTAATTTATAAAACATCATGTGTTCATTAAGAATAACCGAAACATGTCCATCAACAATTTTATCCTCCTAGATCATAATCAAAACTAAAATAAAATGAAATTATATAATTATAAAATATCATGTAAAATATATTCAGTAACTCATATGATATAACGATGATTTAATTTGAAAATATAATAGACCCCAACCCCACTTTTAGGAAACCAATTCAAAGTGATAAAGATTACTTACACCCGATGTTGAAAATTAGTAAAAAACAAACTTATATATATATATATACATATATATATGAATAAAATAAATATAAATGAAAATTTTAACTGCTCTTAGGTATGGTTAATTTTATTGGGTATGTATTTAATGATCTTAATTAGATTATTTAGTATGTTTGGCACAAATATAGAATGAATCGGGACAGAGGAAAGGGGTCTTATCTCAAATTTATGTCATCAAGACATGTTCGGTACTATGGACCTATGTTAATTTATGTAATGTATATAATGAATATTTTATAAAATATATAATTAATTATATTTTAATCATTCTATTTTATGTTTCATTAAATGTCCTATCTTTCAAGGGGTTTTGGTAAATATGTTACTCAAGTTGCAAGGGTTATTTTCCCCAAACTCAATTTCCTTATGTCATGTTTATATTATTATCAATGATTTAATTTTAATGGTGTGTTAACTACCCATATATGTCTCTTTATTATATATGTTTTTATTTCATGGAAAATAGTAATAAATTTTTTTCTTTTTCATCTAATGTATTTTTACTCAATTTTCACCCCAATTATAAAAATATTTTTTAGGCCAATTTTCATTCATTGAGTCATGATCATCGCATTGTGCTCAAATGTTTCATTTATTAAACCAAATGATTTTATAATTTAGTATTATATTTCTTTCTATGAATTTATAATTCTATTATATAATGACTTTTTTTGAAATATTTCTCACTTCAAGGAGTATTCTTCCCATAAGGGTTATTAATAACTCAAAACACATTTTGTTGCGTTATATTATTTTATAATGAAATTATTTCTTACATGATTATGTTATACCACCATAATATTTTATTTTATCAAAGTTTCTCTATCTGAATTCAGGAAAAGTTACTTTCTTGCAAAAAAATATTTATTAATGTTTTTATATTGACCATGATATTTTCAAATAATATAAAAGGGTTTTGGTTTTATGCTATATGTTTTTTATTACTATATTATTTTCTATGAGGTAAAAATTATGTATATTAAATTTCCAATTATTATATATATTAATTTTAAATTTAATGTTTTCCATAATTTTTTACATCACCTTTTCAAAAGTTATACTTGAAAGTTACATGTAACTTTCTATATCTTGTAAATGTTTTAAGTATTTTTTAGAACTTATTATGATTATACTTTTAAACCTAACATTTTATTTAGAAAATTATTTTCCCCCATAGGGTTTATATTTAACTATTTATACTATAATATATATTTATTTTTTGGAGGATTTAACTTATGTTATACAAAATTATATTCTTGATCCCATATTTTTTATACCATTTAAAACATTCTTTTTCGAAGATGTTTTTCGTCAAGGTAAACATCCTTTTAATTTTCCTCGATCAAATTTTTTTATGTTCTATTGAAACCACCCCCTTCATTCCATGTATGCATAATTTTAATTTTATTTTAGTATTTAATCATCCATATACATATTTCATTATATAGTAAGAAGAACACATTTTTACATAATGCATATTTGAATATGGTCACCTAGAACAAATATTATTCTATTATCATAGGGAGATTTATTTTCATTTAATATTATATTATTCCAATATGGATCATTATTGGCAATTTTACTATGTATTATTTGACCATGCACCTTATTTCTCAGTATGGGTTATGACCTTATTATATGATTATTTTACATAGGGAAAATTATTAATATTCTTGATGATTACTGATTACTAACATAGGTTGATTATTTATTAACATTAAATATATTTAATTATACATAATCCATGTTTTATTTAAGAAGAAATTCCTTTTATAATGGAATGAGATTTACTTTTGACACTTATGGAGAATTTATTGGAACTAATCATGAAACGAGTGGGGACCAGAAATATATAACCCCTCGATGCATCGATACGTACCATGAGACAAAACAAGTTGGGTTTTCGGTGAATTTATCTCACTATAACAATATAGATTTATGGTAAAAGGACCTAAAAATATTTTTTATGTTCTAAATTTTTCATTTCATCGGTATACTGTTAGTATTGTTAATATCCATGTTTTAATTTATTGTTATGGATTTCTCATTCTCTTAGTTTCAATTGATTATGGAATCTTGTTGTTTAATTATTCATACCAAAATATGCAGGCTATGATTATTCCAGAATAGAAATATTCATATGTATTACCTTAATGAGAATTTGGGATCAACCATTCATATTATTTCATTAACCTAGGTTATTAATAAAATTATTAAAGATAATATTCCTAGAAGGATATATTTTAAGAGAATATATATTATACATTGATGACTCATTATGGATTTTCAAGTTTCATATATAATGGAGGAAAATGTATGTTTGATATAAATATCATGTGTTTTTCATTCATGTTTTCTCCTAATTTTATAATGTTACAATCTTGAAAATAAACATAGGTTGTGAGAGATGCAAAGATAAATTTTATTTTGTAAGTAAGATTTTTTTATATTTTTTCTTTTACAGTCGGTATCAATGTGAGTATGTAATGTTTGTGTTTGTGGAACCAGACCCAAGATTGTAGGTCTGAGGTGTCATAAGGAAATTTACCATTCAATTTTATATATATAATACTTTATAACAACCTTATGTGGATTCCAATAACATGTGAAATAGTAAATTTAAATAATTTGTCTCTAGAAGGATACTGATTGGTCATAAATACTCATAATCAATTGAACCATGGAAAATAATATCAGATTCCTCTGTTTTGTTATGATAATATATTATGGTTTACTTATAATATTGCTTTTTCAAACAATTAAAAAATATATTAGACAATAAATAAATTACTATCACATATATTTTACCCCAAGACTAACTCAAAGTATTTTTATAATTTTTCAAAAGTGAATCTATATGTATTTTTTGTATACTCTAAGAATTTCAATGCTTTCAAATTTATTCTTTATAAGAAGAAAATGACCATATTGAAAAAAACCCAGGAATTTTTTTTATTTATATATAATTATTACAAGATTCGTTTCTCATTAGATCATATAAATAATTATTTATTAAGATAAATAACATATTAAATCATTCTCCTTTCATTTAAAAAATAAATTTTTATCTTTGATAATAAATAATATTCTTATATCCATTATCTCATGATTAATGTAACTTATTTATTGTTTATTTGGTTATATATATCATTTACATGACCTAGCTGAAAACATGAAAGATAAGTTATTTTTGAATCAATGGACTTAATATTTTTATTTAGATCATTAGAAATTAAATTACATCATAAAACATTTCATTTCATTTTTATAAAAAAACATTTGTCTTATATAATTAAATAAACTTTTGTTATATCCCAAAAAATTATTTTAAATCCAATTTATATTTATAAATGAAACGTAATAACATTTTTCTAATTTTATAACTAATCCATTTAATAGATTTAGTTCTTTTATTCCCACCTGCAATGTAGTATCCCTTTTTAACTTTTTAACAAATAAATCAACTTCTCCCTTAGATAAAAATTATTTTTTATTTTTGGGTGAATATATATTTTCACAAATATGATATTCACATCCATTTTCTAATATCTATGAGTTTTATTAAATAAAATTAATTTTTATAGTATTTAGTTCTTTTATTTTATGAACAATTATCTTTCTAAATAATTACGCTTCTAAAGTTAATAACACTATATTAAAGATATTTCAATGGAATGAAGTTTGTGTTTATTATCATTATAATATATTATAGATAATATTTATCATGTGAATACCTTTTTCTTCTACGGTTTTGTTCTATCTAGTGACTCGATAATAATGATTGAAGGATTATGTGTTGTATTGTGTGTCTTGAGGTGCCTAGTGGTTCATTATTTTGGTCTAGGATTGAATTGGAGGAACTAAGATTGAATCCTAATATGATTTTAGTAGTTTTATTTGGATTTTAGGTTTTGAATTTGTGCAATTTGAAATAAAAACTTTTGATTTTTTTAATTATTGTGGTGGTTATGGAATGAGATCTATAAGAATTTAATATGATAAACTAAACCATGAAGTGTTTTTATCAAACTTTTAAAAATACATTAGATTTTATTAAAGCCACTCCCTCAAAACTTTATGACTCTCATACATCATATATATTAATGGGAAAAGATCCATATTTCATAATTTCATGAGTACACCATAATATTCATATCAAGACAGAAATATTTCAGTCTATATTTTCGAAATCTTGGTCCTTGTTCACTCACAAATAACCAAAGGTAGTTGGCCACATGGAATTAACAGTGCCTCCCTATACATTATATGTCTCCCACTTTTAGTGAGGGTCTATGATGTTTTTGTGGGGATAAAGTACACTCTTTATCAGAGTGAAGCATAATGATAATAATAAATAGTAAGTTTAGGAAATAATAATATATTAGTAGAAAGAAATCATCTAGATAATAATATATATATGTATGTTGTAATCTAAAAGATATAAAAAATATGGTTTCATTTTACTATACAAAAAATATGGGGAGTAAGGAGAGATACATAGTAGAAGTCTTGCATAGTACACACTATAAAAATATAAAAATACTAAAATATAATATCCAATAATAACAATTGATAGATCAATCCTCTAATCCCATACTTCAACCTAGTATATAAATTTTATATCTATTTCTGGGATATTCCCTTTATCCTTACCAAGATCCATGTTGTCTATCCAGGTACCAGATGGTGGTCGAAAAGTTTAAGAATAAAACTCAGTAGGCACCAAGAGTTTCTAATACTATCTAGTATATGATTATAAAATGAGCGGTGTGTGGCTATGATAATTTCTAAAAAATTGTATATAAACCAAGTCTGGCTTAGGCTCTTTAATAATAACTTTCCAACCATACCTTCTACAATATAAGCCAGAATACCTATGAGAATTAAAAAAATTATATAATATAGGATCATGACCCAAGGCATTTAAATAATATTTCCATGTTTAATATATTCAAATAAAAGATATACTTAAATTTCAACCATAATATAATTCCATTTTTTTATCCCATCATAGGAATTCCAAATTTGGACCCAAGTATCACCCATGGTGTGATATATTTATTATACCTTGGAGCCCAACCAAGGAATTACAAAAAGGAAAACTAGTATTAACCATGGAATGATATAATTGATTACCCATGTGCCCATCCAAGTAATTCTATATAGGATCCCATGTATCACTAATGGAATGATATAATTTTTTATCCGCTGAGCCTACCAAATGAATTCCTTATAAGAACCCATGTATCTCTTATGAAAAGATATAGTTATTTTCCCTATAACCTTATCCAATTATTTCTATATAGGAGCCAAAGTAGAATCAATGAAATTATATAATGATTTTTCAAGGCCATGTAAATTATCCAGAAACATTATTTTTCATTGAAATAATTTATCCCTTCCAATTTATAGGAGACAAGATCAACCCACCATCTGGTTTCTTAGTTATAAAGACAAGGTATTTGATTCCTGGGCATAAGAACCAAACCCCAAGGGGTGGGTATAATCAAGGTATAAAACCTCTAAATTTGAAATTATGGGCACAAAGACTAACTAATATTATGTAATATAAATTTATGTAACTAATATCTCATTTAAGATGTGATTCTTGGATGGTTTGGAATGAAAAACAATGGTGAAATTTATAAAAAAATCTAAATTTAGGTAAAATTACTAGACAAAATACCATTAATGGGTAGAATAATCCTTATCTATTAGAAACCACTAAGTCAAGAAAAGAGTATTTAAATTATATAAGCTATAAAACACCCTAAAAATAGGGAATTATGATCTCGTATATAAATATCATCCAAGCCGGTGAAATAAACTATGAAGAGAATAAAAATTAATCTTAAAAATACCAAGGGTGGTCCAACACAATATATAATGATATATTTAGATCTCAGATAAAGGAGATATCTCAAATACTAGGGAGGAAGAAATGAGAGTTAAACGGGGATGCTATACATAAATGGGAGGAGGAGAAGATTAATAGGATTAAGTGGTAAGAATAGTGGAAAAGGATTATTACACACTTTTTATTATATTTTATGGTTTGGATATGTAGTCAAAAATTCCATGATCATATTATTATACCTTACTATTGAAGTGGCACAAAACCTTTCATGACTAAGATCATGGATAGAAAAACTACATGAAACCCTTGTAGAGATACCTTCCAAATTTTATAAGCCTTTCCAAGATATTCACACATTTGCATAATCCTTGAACCAACCATGAAATATAACTATTCAATAAGTTACATGTTTTTATGGCTATTTATTCCCAGCTTCTTGGTATAAAAAACCATGTTCTACCCTCTATGGCCCACATTGTTGGAGTTATTGTTTTCAATTGTAGTGTTCCTCCCACTTTTCATAACAAAAAAGGTATTTGGGACCTAAACTAAGGTCAAATGTTCTTGATACCTCCATGAAAACTTTTGCAACTTTCATATAAGAAATGAAATGGACGAGACTGAAAATTAAAGGATTATTACCACTAAGAAAAATTTGGATCTTACAACCACTCCTCATTAATGTAAATCATCTATGAGTTTCTCTAAGGGTGAATTTTTTTTTTCCAAGAATAAATTCTTTCACTGATCATGTATATTTGGATCTAACTCTTAGGAATCATCCTATATAAATCTATTATAACATTGCACATTAACTATCATAACTAACCTTCAATGAAGTGGTTTCATTCTATGATCAACAATACGAACCGAGTATTCCTAAAATGAGGCTTCCATAACTAAATTAAAATCCTTATAATAAAAATCACAAGATGAATAATTTTAGAAATAATGAATTTTAAAAACAAGTAATATTTCAGACATGTACCAGTACCTCTAAGCAAAAACTATCTGATAATATTCTAACACAACTCTCCATAATATATTGAACGGTCCAAAAAATCTATGTTCCATATTCCATTGTCTTTGAATCCATTGATGAACCAATCTAGGAAAAATAATAAAGAATACATGATATCTAACTTCAAACCCGAGGGGCCAATGATGATGATCGACATAATACTTTTTCCTAGACTGAGTTGTATTCTTAGTTTTCTTGATTAATGAAATCGACTCTAATTTATCCTAAATAATATGAGACCTAAATAATTATTCTTCATCCACCTCTAACCATGGTAGGTTTTACCGAATAGGTCCATCATAGAGCACATTTTATAGATCCATTTGGCGAGTAACTTATAAATTATTATAAGTGAACTCAATGAGAGGTAAGTGTTTCTACAAAGAACCTCAAGACTTATTTAAAACAAAAGATCCTTTAACAAAAATTTTCTATTATCCTCATGAACCATTTGAGTATAGGTCATCCAACATAGATAATCATCAATTGTATTTCCATTACTATGTGTATAAGAATTTTTAATGTTTATGTACTAAATATATTCAACCCATATTCATTTTAGATGGTCTATGTCTAGTTTAGTAAATATGTATTTGATGTTTTAATGATCCGTGTATATATAGAACAACTCCCCCAATAAGAAATGTTTATATTAAAATAAAGTATGCATCACTAATACTAACTCATGGTCATGTATCTGGTAATTATTCCCATGTTGTCTCATACGGAGAAACCAATACACCTTATCTTATTCCCCATGCATCAAAACATCACCAACAAGATTCCAATCACATCATTATAAACGCCATAAACTCATCTAGGATTAGGTAAAACCTGGATTGAAACTGAGTTTGACCTTTTTCGTAACTCCTTAGAGGCCACCAAACCATCTTCAAACCACGATAATTGAATATTTTTTTGGTTTAGTTTATTAGTGGTACAAGAAGTTATGGAAACTTGTAAATAAAACAATGATATTAGCCAAATAAATGTAAAAAATCCACATATAAAAGATGTTATTTGAATGGGTAGATGAAAAAACAAATCTCACATTCTCTAGATCCATAGATTTTTTCATTCCAATATTATATGACCTAAAAATTGAAAATTAACAATCTAGAAGTGGTATTTAGTGGGATTAGAACTAACCTATGATTTATTAGCTTACTCAATAGGATGTTATGATTTTGGGAATGACCATGTATATTTTGGGAGTAAATTAATATATCTTCCACAAAAAAACCAAAAATGAATTAGGTATGGGGGGAGAACCCAATTAACCATGAACATAAAAATAGTTAGTGAATTCATGAGACCGATTGACATTACTAGACACTAATACAATCCAATATTTCCTCGAAAGGGAATACAAGATATATCTGAGGATCTGAATTAGTCATGAAGATATCATGATCTGAAATTAATCATTGAGAAGAATATATCCCTTCTCATAATGTTAATGAGATCGTCTATACGAGGAAGTGGGTACTGATTCTTAAAAAAAATCAGATTCAACCTCTAGCAATCAACAAAGAGTCCAAGATCCCCACAAATATTTTTTAGAAAAAAATTATAAGTGAACCCCAAGGAGAAGTATTGGGTCATATAAAATCTATGTATTCCATGTCATATAAATATCACCTGAGTTTCAGAAGCTTAGTAGGAGACATCATATATAGAGGAATAGAAACTGGTGTTGCTCCTAATATAATATTGACAGATAATTCTTCCTATATATTTGGAGGAAACCCAATAAGTCATCAAAAAACTTCTTAGAAACCCTTAAATTCTGAAGGAATAATGTTCTGACATATACACTCATCTAGTAGAAAAATAATAGTAATATGGACTAACACTCTGTCGAACCCTTGATTATCAGGTTCATCTCAACATGGATTGAAATTATATTCTACCTTATAAAAGTTCCTATAACCCTTAAGGGATATAAAATTCACCATCTGAAAATAATAGTTATTATGGGTATGATGAGGCTATAACCAGGAAATACCAAGAATTATATCAAAAACATTCATGTCGAGGGTGAAAAGTCCCCATAAGAAATGTTTTTCATAAATATTAATGGTTAAATCCTTATATTGGAATAAAATTCCCGACTGTACTCTCAACATTGTATCAATAGTAATCACTCAAAATATCGCAAAATTTTTCACTCATGACTCATAGTTAAAGTCAAGGATAAAAACTAGTGTGAGTCACTATTATCAATTTAACCAGATACTAGATATTATGGATAATAAAATGATTCCTTTTAATTTTTATGGCCCAAAACCTTTCAAATCAGGTGTTGAGTGTCGTTCATGTAACTTTCCAGAATAATTACCTAGATCTACAACCTGACTACCCTTAGTAAGTCTACTATTCTAGCACTACATATCATTAGTTTTTCTTCCTCATCCCCATCCACCTACATAGATTATATGGGAAGTAGTACTCCAACTCCCTCTCTAACATGGAGTAGATTATCCCATAAAAAACTAGGGTTGAAGAAGAACCTATATACATAGGTGTTGGAGGAATGTTTCTAAAAATTCACTAAAGATGACCTAACATGCAGTAGGAATGACACTCCACTGGGTCTCTATAGCACTGGGGATTTTTGTGTCCTAAACTTCCACATTGATAGCTTGCCGTATAATTTCCATTGGACACACTCTGATTATCATTACCCTAATAAAACGGGTCCAGGAAACACTTATTACCATTAGAAAAACCCTTACCCTATCTAGTTATTTAACTACAATTCACCACAACTTCATCTTCCCATAGGTTATGCTTAGAGAGGAGGTCTTGTTTTTCTATCACAAAGATGGTAGTCAAATGGAAATGTATACCTGATATTGGATGGAAGACCTGAGTCCATCCTCAAATCACCTTTCTTTGGACAATTCATCACGATAAATAATTTTAATAAAATTTTGGAGGTCCATAAAAAACGTTTCATACTCCATAAAGGATAGTGTACCCAATTCTATATATATAAATTCTCTACCTTGACCATCTCTCAACATCTCTATGTATAAGTAAGCATAAAAATTTGTCTGGAAGTCGCTACAAACCATAGCCTAATACTGATCTATCCAAGTAAAGAAATCACAACATATCTTATAATATTTTCAATGAATGAATGTTGTGATCGTACTCTAAATTCTGAATCTGTCATCATATTCTCAAAGATAGTAAATTTATCCTATAACCACGACTTAGTAGCATGGGTGCCACCCTACGATGAAAAATAAACATAGTAATTCATCTATAACTCTATAAGAAACTATAACATAGTTGAATCAGGGTATGGAGATTCTTCAGTAGACTACATTGGCTATTGGAGACCCTCTCATAGCTAAATATTAATTCCAAAACTGGGAACAATAGGTTGGGCTACATGTGGCACTACAAGAGGCAACTGAGGACATTTAGGTCCAACCAATTCTAGATAAGATTCGTTTCCACCTTCCAGACACATGATCTAAGGACAACATAGAAGCATATTTCTACAATGTCATGTACATGACATAAACCATTATTTGATAATATAGTATAAGGGATTAACTTATGATAAAATGTTATGAATAATGGATCACCACCCAAAACAATTTAACCAAACTACCTAAATCATATGTCAAGGTTTTGGTTGTGTTCCATGTATCAATCATATGGGTTCTATTATATAATGTTTCGGTTGAAAGTTATAGGGTAAAACTCTCATTAAGTGGTAACTGGCATCCCCATTTAAAAAACAATTTATTCATAAATCAGAATTTAAAAACTATTATTTATACAAATTTTTAATTAAAATAATTACCATTCAAATGTAATAATGAAATAATCTTTATATGATATAGTTAGTATTAAAGAAACTACAAACCAAATCCTATACAGACTCTCATGATGTAATGGGTCTTTATATAATTATTTTATTATTTGGATTACCATTTACAATTCATATAGGCAATAATTAAAAAATTATAATAGGCATACATTTAATACAAGTAAACTAAAATTTTATCTCATATAATGAATGATTCATTTATAATATATCATAATTTTTTAGTTAAGTCCACCATAATTCTTTGTGGTAAATACTATTTAGGATGATTTATAAACATTAAGTAACTAATTATTATTCTCATTGTTTTCTATGAGAAACATTATTTTGATTAAAAGTATAACAATCAAGGAACATACACTATGAAACAATCAATATTTAAAATAAAATAGACATGTAATGGAACATGCATGACCTATAAATGCATAAGTTCCTTAAATAATGCATTCAACAATTATATAATGGAATACTAGACCATGTTTAGATATCAAAAATAATAACAATTGTCATAAATCATATGCATCACCCTACATGGTAAATACTACAACTGTAACATGTGAAATCTTGAACATCAAGTTCAATCCTATGTAACATGGTTTTCAACATCAATGTGGGGTTTATACTCCCAATAAAAACTTTTTAACAAGTTTCCACACATTTTAGTATCCTATATATCAACCCCAAAATACTAAAATAAGGAAAAGAACCTTTGGTACCAGTTTCTGACATCCCGTTCCTAGTTCACTTTAAGAAACTAAACCTGATTGCCAACCTGGACTTTAGAACTATTACTCTTATACAAGAGGGTTCCAACTAACAGTGAGGGTTTATGATGGTATGGTGTAGAGACTAGAAAATATTTATTATTGTGGATAAAATAATAATAATAATAATGTTTAATCAATGGATATAATAATAATGCATTAGGATTAAATCATCATGGTAACAATAAATAGACATAAGTAATAAACTAAATGATATAATAAATAAAATTTCATTCTGCTATAAAAAATAAAGGGTAGTAAAGTGAGATACATGGATGCATGAATACATTGTACATACTGTATAAAATATTAAAAAAGAGAAAAATTTAATCATCAAGCATTATGAGCACTAACCTGGTCCCCTTCTCATTTATACGAAACTACTAAAAACTCATGTGTCTATAGAAAGGATATTCCATTTCTCAATACCGGCATCCATGAAATATTGTTGGGTACAAATTGGTGGCTTGAATTGGCTGTGTGTAAAACATAGTTGTTCACCACCAATGGAATCAAATAATATCCAATCTATGAATAGAAAATGAATAGTTTTGAGGAAAGATAAATGGAAATAACAATGTAAATAAATACTGTATGAATCCTGATCATTAATGATTCCTACATGATCTTACTTGATTTAGACTGAGAGAGAATATATTTGAGAATTTATGATTTTATATATTATAGGCATGGGGTCCGAGGCATATAACCACAATTTCCATGTATAACTAAGTCATATAAATGATCTATATAATAATCAATAATGATATTATTCCATTTTTCTGGTTAACCCGTCCATGGAATTCCATTTAGAAACCATGTATTGTCCATGGCGTGGAAAAATTATTTTTCCAATGAGCCTGTCCAAGGAATTCTGTATTGGAATCCAAGTATCTCCCCTAGAATAATATAACTATTTCTCCTATGAAAAACTATATGGAATTTCATATAGGAACCCAATTATTTCCCATGGCATGATATAATTATTTTTTATATGATCCCACCCATGTAATTTTATATGGAACCCCATGTTTCTCCCATGGAATGATATATATATTTTACTATGATCCCATCTATATAATTCCATACCCTTTACCTTTCATTAATTTCATTTATCCATTAATATTTATAAGAGAAATGTCCAACCCACCTTAGGGATGATCAAGGCTGTAACCAGGGTATTGAGGTCATGGGAATATATGAAATACACTCCAAAGGGGTTTTATATGTCAAGGTAAAAAACCTCTAATGATGGAATTAGAATAAAAAATACTAACTCATATAAGTTATAATAAATATCTGTAGTTAATTTCATATTTAAGTGAAAAAACATGGTAGGTCTGACAAATGTATCCTTGAAACAATTTATAAAGAACTATTTTTTTAGTGAAAAGTACTAAAAATATTCATTATATAGGGTGAAGACATGTCATCCAGTATCAACATATAACTCAATCTAGAATTATAGAAATTAGAGATACTAGAAAAACTCCCTGAAAATAAGGTATAATATCTCACATAGAAACAACATCCAAGATGGTGATGTAAATTGGTAAAAGATGTCAGAGTAATCCTAGAGTTACCTACGGTGATCCAATGTAACTAATGATGATCATTTTGAAGATCAGATGATGGTGACAGATCAAATCCCACGGAGGAAGAAATGGTATCCAAAGGGGGATACTTCAATTTAATGAGAAAATGGGGATACAAATAAATAGTTTAACGGGTAAAAATAAAAAAATGGTAAATTAAACTCTTGTTACCATCATTCATTGTTTTTCCACATGGTGAGGTAAACCATGCGCCAACTATACACCCTTACTATAAAAGTGGTACATGGCCTCACATGGCTAGTCTCACGATTATAAAAACTATGTGCATCCTGTGTGGAGGTACTTTCCAAATTTTCCACCCCCTCACTTAGCTAGGACATTGGTTAGACGAACCATGATCCAACAGTAAAAAATACAACTCTAATTTGTTATTAATTTTGAACAGTCATGCAGTATAAGGTGCAATGTTTGATAAACCATATGTCTCCATCTATGGCATGAACAATTGAGGTTAAAAATTATACCTATATATAAATTATCCATAAACATACCCATTATCTTATAAAATTTGGTATTCGATCCTAGAAGAGAGCCTAAATAATCACGAGACCTCCAAGACCACTTCAAACACTTTTATTCAGGAAAAAAGAAATATTTTTAATGAAAATTAAATGATCTATACCTCTACAAAAACTAGTATCTTAAACCAACAATGTTTCTTATATCATATATAAAAATTTAATTGATAGGTGGACTCCAAATTACTTGAATTTATCAGAAAAAATCACTCTAACTCTATATATCTATGTACCCTACCTTTTAGTGTTTACTAAACTAGTGAAACCAAATGATCATAGTTTGTTATAGTTACCTAAAATATAGGGTTATCCATACTATTTATTCCTTACATGTTGTAATCTATATTCACCTAAATTTTAGTGTCACCCATACTGAAATGTTGAGGTCGTATTGAGTGATCACTTTGATGGTAATCTAACACATATTTATTTTGAGTTTTTTAATTATGTAACCATTTTCTATATGTATCAAATATCTCAACATGTAACTGTGATTCTAGTTATATAATTAATCATCCCATTTCATGAAGAAATTTGACATTATAAAATCAAATAAATTTATAACCCTAATATAAAGAGTAATTTTTATTACACATCTGTAACAAAAAATGAATTATAATATCCAAGGAAGATACATATTTATAAATTGAATATGGTATATGTAGTTACATTACTATTATAAATTAAAATCTTATGATATTAAATTTAAAAAAAATAATATATAGTGATATTAGAAAATATTCCCCACCATTTTACAATATAATATAAACTTCAAGGCTAGAGGCTAGTCTGACCCAAAGTCATAATAAACCTAGATTAGTACTACAATTTTCCCCCAAACAATCAACCCATAATTACATTATTTATTACATGGGTTTCAATTTATTAAATTTCCATGGTCTTTTAGTTTTATAGTTTCATATAATTAAGAAGACCATTACATACCATAGTGTATATTTCCACAGGGTTTATATTCTTCAACAAAAAACTTTTGTGTAATGGTATGTACCATTATAGACTTTTACCTTGCGGGTTTGGGAGTTGTAAATGTTTGTAAGAGGATCAAGGAGGCGTCAAAAGAGTTTGGAGCTACTGTTTTTATACAGTATTTGGTTCATCGGGTGAAATATGTTTTAATATGTGAGAGGTTTTTCATGATTTGTAGGCCTCCAATTCATGACATGACATTAAGATTAGGGTTTTGTCCCTAATAGAATCAATATGTGAAATATTAATTCCCAATGTGAATTAATTTGAGGTCGAGACACCCCGAATATCATCAAAAGTTGTTCAGTATTTGATTTTGAGGAGTTTATGATCAGAACAAGATTCATGGTTTGAATGTGAGGGTGTCATGAAAACTCATGTTGTGAATATGTGTTCCACACCATGAATCATATGATTTCATAATTATCTATAAATTACAAGGTTCAGTTAAATTATTTTTCTTCTCTTTGGATTCTCTAAAACATTGGGAAAATCCTATACAGTTTTTAGAGGATTTTTTATTCCATTTTATACTATTTTGTTCTTGGATTTTGAATTTTTATCTTTGTAAATCTATGATGAGTAAATCCCATTTTATACTTAAATATATTTGGTCTATATTTTAGAATTATCTATAGGTGTGTTTTTATAGTCCAGGATTGTTTAGGCTATGTTTTTAATTATCCCTTGGTATGGTTTAGGTTGAATCAAGGATTCATTGTGCAGTTATTTTTTTATATTTGGTTATCCTATTCCTAGTTTGGAATAGTGATTTGTAAATCACCTTTGAGGTAGGGGATCCTTGTTCTCTCCCTATTTAGTTGCATGTGTATGGATTTTATACCTTTTCATACCATTCGGTTGATTATATAGGACGACTTAGTGATGTTATTGAATTTTATTAACAAGTATTTGTAGAAATATATATATATATATCACATGATTTATTTGTTTTTAATGTTATATCGGATGATAGATTACATTATTGTTTTCAATTTATGAAAATAATGTTTATTGGGATCCTTTATTGTGATGTACTCGATATTTCTGTGTGACACTTATTGCATTATTTCATGTTATCACCATAAATGAAATGGATAATGACTTGTATCTGGATAATGAATTGGATACCTGGGGAAATATATAATTTTCATGTGAATATGCATGCTATGTAATGAATTAATGTATGAAAATAATTTTTTGAAATAAAATTATGGAATGAATTATTTCTTTCCATGTGTGGTTGTTGCGATGTGATGGTTGTTTTCAATGTGACGTGATTCATGAAATTGTGTGGTGGCATTGTCTTAAATTGGTTGCAATGTGTGTTGGGTTTGATGACTGGTGGGTGTGATTTTGGTTGAGGTGCGGTGGGTAGGATGAGTAGTTGTTGTGGTGAGATGGTTGGGGTTGCAGTGAAATGGTTTGGTATTAATGATGTTTTGGCACTGGGGGATGTTAGATAAGATATTTTTTTTATGTTTTTTGTGGGTTTTTCGCATCATGATTAACCGTGGCATAAATTGTAATTCTGAAAATGAGATATATTTGGATGGTGAATGAATGGGAAGGGAATGGAATTAATGTGTGATGATTGGCTCAAATCAATTGAACAATTAATGAAAGGGATGTGTAAATGTGAATGAATGGATTTGTATATGGGAGTTAGTGGAAAATAAAAAATGTGGAACCTAAAATTTAATGTGGAAATTGTATATTTATGTGTGGTTGTTATGTGGTGTGATATATATTTCGGTGGTATCAATTGTGATGAATTTTGTACAGTACATGTGTTGTTGTGTGGTGTATGCTAGTACGTAAATGTGAACCCATATTTCTGGTATTATGTTCCATCTACCTATATATGATTTATTTTATGTTATTTATACATGCTCACCACCAGAGTTGGATAACCTTACAAACATAAAAAAAATAGTGCTTGGTTTTCCCCCCAAAACTGGTTCGGTGGTGAGAATATGGCTATATACCCCCTCTTACCGATTCTTCCATTAAAAACAATGATTGTACAATTTGTTGTTGGAGATTACCTGGTGATGATATGATTTGGTTTTGGAGATTTATATGTGATGATATGGGTTGGTGTTTGAGAATTTCCCAGTGTTGGTGAGGATGCATTATGCGGTGGGGGTCGTGCGTGGTCGGAGGAGGGAATGAGGTTGATATCCATCACGTTCATGATACCTGACTACCCTTGCTATGTATTGTGGTTTCAGTTAGATGCATTGAGGATGTGACATGATGATTAATAAAACTATAATTATATTCTTGACCTTGGGGTGGTGGGGAAGGTTGGGGTGCATTTTGAACCACATATGAGATGAGTGGATATGTGATTTGATATATAATGAAGGGATGGGAGCACCTAAAATTTTATGTTGGGACATGAGAGTGGAATACCCGTGGGGAAGTAGTTATGAGGTGATTATTCATTATGTTATTTAGATATTATTTTACTATATTGGATGTGTGATTTGATGAGCATTCCATGATATGGCCAGGATTGGTTAGTTTCCCTATCCATATGCCTTATGGATCTGCTATTTGTTAATTAACCCATCAATGTCCTCTTTTCAGATGTGCACTTTAGACCTTCGGTATGATCCTACTGAGTATGTATGTTATGGTAACCAAATATATATGAACTATTTTCCAAGTCTCCAGGAGAACTTTGGGAACCATGATTTACGTTACCATCTATGGTTTTAGATATGGGTTTTAGTCAATACCATATCACTATCTTCGGACATTTACCTGGAGACTCTAACATGTATTTGTTAACATTTTTCATGTATTGTGGGATGTTTTGAGTTTATTTTTATATTATTTGACAGAGTTTCTTAGTGTTTAATTATCCTATATTCTGGTCCTCTATTATTATATATTTTAATGCTTTAATATGTGATATTTTTATACCCTCGATGCTAGTTTCAGAATTAGGGTCTACTAGAGATGAGACTTTGGGGTCATTATCTATGTTACTTCATTTTCGGCCTTGAAGGTATAACTTTTTTTGAAGAGTGTCACGATAGAGTGGTATCAATGGGTTTTGGTTAAGAGACAATATGGAATTTGTAGTTGGGTACTATGAGGTTTTCATGGGTTGGTAAGGAAATTGTTCTAGTTGATCATATTTCAGGACATAGGATAAAGAGCATGACTAGGAAGAAGCAATTCAGTCCCCACCCATGATCTGTTACAAAGACTCTAATCTCATTGAACAACCTATGGTTGTGGTCTCATTTTTATTGGTGAGAAATTTGATAGGTACAAGAATTATTCATAATTTTACTCAGGTATGAATTTGGTGATTCTGGAAAATTGAGATTAAATTAATTAAATAAATCTTTAAAAAAGTCCATCCTATCAGGATTAGGGTTTCTATTTTATTTGAAGAATGGATGTCAGCCTTTATCCATGAGTAACACAAGTAGTATAGGATAAATAGAATTATCCATTTGGTTGTTAGTGGATATACCCTATAAAGGATGAAAAGGCATTGAATAGGGCCTTATGTTCCTTTCAGTGATAGTGTTTCAGAAAGTACGTAGAGAGAATATTAGATCTAGAGAAAGAGTGTTGGTTGGAGGATATTGAGATAATTTTTTAACTAATTTTAGCTTAGTATTATCTTTGGGTGCTGTTGAAAATTAGTCAAATGCATGGATATTTACATTATTTGTGGACTAGAAGGATGCAGGCGTGTTGTGGTTAGTCATTCTGAATGAGTTTCTCTGAGAACTTATTTCATCAGTGATAAAGTTGGAAATGATTCAAGAGGTTCACTTTTTTAGGATGGGATCCTGAGTGGGAGGGATATTGTGATCATATTCAAGTACCTCTTAATTTTTATACAGTTTTTCCCAAATATGGAGTGCAAAGAGTAGTGTCTGGAGGAGGTAATGTCCCTCAAAATTAGTTTTACAGTAACCCCATTTACACTTTCTACATAACAGGAGATGAAAAATAAGGCAGAGTTTGTTAAAATAAGCTTTATTAGGGAAGAGATCCTTAAGAGAGTTAGTAATAGGGAATTACAAGGAGTAAGGATTTATACACTGGGTTGAAAATGTGTAGGTAGTTCGGCTTCTATTAGTGGAGGAATGGCCATGATAGCTCCCTTCATGTACATATAGGGATACTAGTTTCTAAAAAACTTCTTATCATATTACCATTTTCATGTTATGTCAATAGGGACTTGAAATACACTAGGATTAGTATCTGATTTCTCAAGGATGAAGGTGTTAGCTAAGTACTAAGGACATTTTTTAGTAGTAGAAAAATATGCCTCTGAGAAAATTTTAGTGGTAGGAATAAAACATGTTCAAAAGCTAAGGGAAAATTTATTTGGTATAGGGAATCCTTCTAATGGTCCCCATCCTGAGAGATCATGTCTATAGTATGGTAATGGAGGCCAATTTCAGAGTGGAAAATGAGTTATGTCTGGTAAAATTCTCGTAATGGAGGCAAATATTATAACTGTCCTAGAGGTTGTATAAGGACAAAATAGTTTATCATATACCCTAGTTTGTGTCCTATAATATTTAGGATTCTCACAATCCTTTATTTCTATGAATTTGGTATGTACCTTGCAAATTTATCAGGAGATGTTTCCATTCCCCCTAATGTTATTTACACTAGTTATAGGTCAGTTTTTATTTGTGATAGGGCAATAGGATAGTGATGGAGAAGCACCAGTGGTCAGGGTATTTCTTTTTATTGATAATACAAATATACATTGTTATATGTGGCATGTATTAGATATATTCTATGAAAAAATTCAGTGAATTTTTACATGGTAGAGTTTCATTTTTTGATGGATAGGGCCAATGAGAGAAATTCATTGGCAGACATAAATATCAGATGTGTGGTAGGAAAGCAGAGCCTCTTTTGTCTTAGTTGGAGGATCCTTCTATAGAATCTTCAATAGAGGATGTTCCCAGGGTTATGGAAGTGTCCCAAGATATTTATTTCGGATGAGTTTATGACACTACCCTCTTAAATGGAATTCATATTTGGGAAATATTTTCAACTTGTAGCATAAATACTTTATATGATTCCTTATCAAATGACTCCTATTGAGTTTAATGAGTTGAGGCCATAGTTCGATGGTATGATATAGAGGTGTTTCATCCCATTTATTTTGTATCCTTGGGGTTTTCTAGTGTAATATATCAAGAAAGAGGATGGTAGTCTGAGGTTGTTCATATACAACTGTAAGTTGAACCTAGTGATAGTTAAGAAACATTACGCCTTCCCAAGGATCAATGATCTATTTGACCATCTATAGGGATCCAGTTGGTTCTTGATGATCTATTGGTGGTTTAGATATCACTATATGTTGTAAATTATTAAGGATATCCTAAATACTACCTTCAGGTGGAGCTATGATTAGTATGAGTTTTTGGTCTTGTCATTAGATCTCATGAATGCAATATCTTTGTTCATTCTTCTCATAAAATCCATATTTTGTTATATCTTATACCTGTTCATCTTGATGGTCATCAAAGATGTATTTATCCAATAAGAGTCATAAGAAGAGAATACTGATCATCTTAGATCTATCTTATTGGTCCATCAACACCACTAGCTCTATAGGAAGCTCCCAGTGTTCACTTTTTACACATGATAGGAGAATCCCCTTTGGCATGTAGTGTCTCAAAAGGGCGTGGAAAGGGACCTGTAAGTGGGTGAAGAAGTTGTTTCTGTTATGGTACCCAATAATGTGGGGGATGATAAAAATTTTATTATTATTATATTATATTAATATATGTTTATATTTAAATTATATCATATTTCAACACTAATTTGTTTGAATATTAATTTTTAGAATTTAGTTGGTACATATCAATTCCCAGAAACATTCGATTACCTAAAGAAGAACAAGACTAGTGCTCTTATTATTTGGTTTCCTAAAGAGGGTGTGATGTATAAGGATTTCTATAATTCCTCCCATCTAAGATTGTGATTACTTTTGATGTATTAGAGGGTAGTGATCTCTTAAGGGTATAGGAATTTAAGTCCCTAAAAGTATAAAAATTATCCCAATGATCTGAAGTTGGAAGAAGTTTTCTTTACATTGAGGCTATGGTGGAATTACCTCATGAGTGAGTTCTTTGTATATTTTATATAATGTATGATCCTAACATATGTATTCTATCACATAGATATGAATATACACTCGTTGAGGTCAATGGATTTTATTTGGTATCATAATATTGAGATATCCTACTTCTCGTAAAGGGAAATGCCCCTTTTGATGAACCAAGTCAGAATTCCAATGGAGATATGGTTCAAGAGTTTTCAAATATTTTAAATGGTAAGGGGGAGATTCTAGTGATCCATATTGATAAGGGATAAAGAGTTGTTTGAGGTTTTATTTATCATATGACATTGCAATTGACCATTATGCAGCAATTGGATGAGTCTTAATAGGGAGATCCAGAGGTTGAAATGACGTGTGAGCATGTAGTCCATGGTGATTCTCTAGATAGAGGGTTGGATTATGATCAAAACTAGAATTTTATTCTTTGGTTTTTTTATATTTGAAATAAATTAAGGAACTCTCCATGAGTTTCATTGCTCATCCTTAGTGGTGTATTCAAATGTAATTATGATGTATCATGGTTTTAGGAGGAAACATTAGTGAGCTAGGATGAAATGGTTTGTGGTAGATTTTGTGGTGAAGTATATATTTTTAGGTCAATGTTGAACACGAGGTTCATGAAGTTTTTTATTGTCCTTGGATTTCCCTAAGTTGAAATTGTAGTACATATTGTTGGATTTCATAACCAGGTTACCTATGGTTTAGGGGGGATGTGGTACAGCTTGGGTACCGAGGGATATCATCTATGATAAGGATCAGAATATTACCCCATGGTTCTAAAGGGTATCGCAACATGAATTTGGATCCCTATCATGCCTTTACATTTCAACCCACCCTCAAGTAGATGAGAAGATGGAGCATACAATTTATAACCTAGAGGATATATTGCGAGATTGTGTCTCTTACATTGGTAGATCCTGGGAAAGGAACCTTTCTTTGTTTGATTTGACCTATAATAATAGCTACCACATACACAATAGATTGGATCAATTTTTAGAAATTTTATGGGATGCCACATTATTCTCCATTGTTCTCGATGGAGGTTAGAGAGTCAGTAGTTCTTAGTCCTAACATGGAATAGTGCATGACTGAGAATATCTATATGGACTGAGAGTAGATGAATAAAACATATTTATTTCATAAGTCCTATATTGATAATGGGATGATTCACATGGTGATTTATGTGGGATACCATGTGTTCATAAAAGTATCCACTCGATGTGGGTGGTATAGGTTTGGTAAAAAGATTAAGTTTTCCCCCCGATCCATTGGTCCTTTTAAGATATTGGGGAATATTGTTCATGTGGATAATCGATTGGAAATCCCACTAATGATATTATATATTCATAACATCCTCTATGTATACCAGATTTTTTCCTTTGTTCTGAATGACTCCCATGTTATTAACTAAGGAGAGCTCGATATTGAGGGTGACACAATGTCCGTGGAGTGACTAAAATAGAACTAAGTTCGTCCAGAGAAATTGAAACATGAATGAACCATCAACATGGTCTATTTTATATGGATTCATGGTGTTCTAGATGCGAATACATATGATAATTTTTTCCATATTCATTCTATGTACGTATTGTTTTTTGGTTTTTCTATTTTTTAGTTTTTTTCCTTGATGATGTGATGTTTGGATCTTACTAATTTATGAGATGTTACTTTTTCATTTTCAAGTGGTGTGTGTTATTTTATCATCTATATAGAGAGTGTAAAATTCATTCTCAATGAATAAATTTAATATTTAGTACTTGTTTTAAAATTATGTAAGAAATTATGTTCCATAAAAAATATTCAATATCTTGATATGGAGGGTGGGTTTCCTTGACTTGTGTTCTTGGGGTACTGTTTCATGGAATTTGATGTTGGTTTTGGATTGGGATGTATGGAGGTTGAAATTGTGGTTGGAATGGATACATCAGAGAGAAGTCTACAGTAGTTGGAGTGAGTAAGTGTGGTGTTGTGCCTGATGGAGGATGGTGATGTGGTTGTATGGGGTGTTTTGCAAACATTTTGGGTTGGCTTAATGTGTTTGGATAATGCTATCATATAGAGAGTGATGATATTAATGATAGGTATATCATGAGATATTTATTGAGACCATTCATTTTACATTCATAATTATTTAGATTATCGAGGAAGATAATCTTTTTAGTGGTATATAATGTATTACTTTGTACATTCTTAGCCCGTTACTTTGTTGGTATGGGAAATAAAGGTGTTATGAGGAGTCTTCAGGAGGGTTCAATGGAGTCTGGAGCTAATATCATGAAACAATATGTGTTTCAAAACATGAATTTCCATTTATGATATTAGTGGTTTTTCATGGCTACATATCATATGATTAAATGTATGAATTTGGGGTGAGGGTTTTGTGCATAAGTTACTCACGATGTGAAAGAGTAATTCAAGATGTTAATTAATAGTAGGATGAGACCCCACAAAATTTTCATTATATTCATCATGTATTGAGTATAAAGAGTTCACATCCTGAAATTTATTCTTGTTTTGAACTGAAGGGCCTCACAAAAAATAACAATGTAAATATGTGTTTCATGTAGTGAATGAGATGAGATTTGGCTTGTCTATAAATTTTGGGGTTTGGGAAAATTATTTACTTTCTATCTTATTCCCATTTAACACTGGGATAAACTTATCCATTTTTATAGGTTCTTTTATTCCTTTTCCAGCTTCTATGATCTTTTGATTCTTGTGGTTGATCTCTAGAAACTCCAAGTGAAAAAATATTCTTCTCTCAATTGATTTCTTTAATTTCTTTATGTGAATTCAGAGTGGTGGAATTATTATAATTAAAGTGTGTTTAGGATGAAATTTTAAAGACCCATAGGCATGTTTGAGTTTTATTCATGGTTTCATTCCAGGATTGAGGTCATATGGTTATTTCTTCTTCACCCTATTGTCTACAGTAATTTATAAAGATCCTTTATGGCAGGGGATCCTCATTCCCTCTCTATTTATGTGAATGTGTTGGGATTTCGGGATTTTCCTTCAATTAAGATGATATTAAGGGTTAAACTACTGAATATAATGAATTATATTGACTAAAATTGTTGGAAAAGGGAACAAACCACATATTTTTTTTATTTGATGTCACTGTTGTGTATTTTATAAATGTGTGTTTCCATTACTAAAAATTATGGCTGTTGGGAGGATTTATATTATAGTAGTTGATATAATTGTGAGATCCTTATTCTATAATTTCTTGATATCACCTTGAATGACATGGATACCAAATTATATCTATATAATGAATTGGTTTTCCAGGGAAATATTGATTTTTTATGGGAATACCCACACAAAGTATTGAAGTAAAGTAAATCAATTCCCTATGGAATCTAAATTTTAGATGTGATGATGTATTTGAATGTGTGTTTATTTGTAGTGAGATGGTTGGTTAGTATACGATGTGACGTGGGTAGTTCTGTAGTGGTGGTGTTGGTCATTGGTTACGATGCATGGTTTTCGTAATGGGTGATGAATGTGATATGGGTTATAGTGTAATGTTTATGATGTGAATTTTTTGATAAGATATGGTTAAGGTTGTGATATTACGGTCTAGAATATGATGTATTTTGGAAGTGGTTGATGTGATATGGTTTAGGCTTTATGTGTGGTGTGGTTTTTTAGTTTCCCAATTATCCATGGACTCAATTTTAATACATATATTGATATATCTTTTTTTAAATGAATAAAAATGGGATGGAATTGATGTGTGATAATTGTCTTAAATTATTCGAATGATTAATGAATGAGTTATTTAAATTTGAATGAAAGTATTAGTAAATTAGAGTTATTAGAAACTAGGAAATAGTTGAACATATAACTGAAGGTGGAAATTGTGTCTTTATGTTTAGTCGTTGTGTTATGGGATGCATATAGTGGTGGAAATAGTTGTGACATATATTTTAAGGTATAAGGGTGGTGGAGTGGTGTAGGCATGTGTAATTGATGTGAAACCATAGATTGGAAAATTTGTTCAATCTATCTTTGATCTATTTTATGTAGTTTCTATTCAAAACCTATCCGAGTTTCATAGCCTTACCCACACTCAAATGTTTTTGGTTCATAGTGTTTTCCCAAACATCCATGTTTGTAGTGAAATGGTTGGATGGATACCCCCTCTTCCCCACTCATCCTTCAATATTAGTGATGGTATTTTGTGATGTTAATGATTAACCAGTGATGGCATATATTGGTTTTGGAGTTTACCCAATAATGATATGGTTTGGTGTTGGATTTTACCTGATGGTGATGACGAAGAGAAATGTGGGTGGGGTAATGTGTGGTTAAAGGGGGGTCATGAGGCTGGTTTCCTTGACCTTCCTGAAATATGATTTACTTGGTTAAGTGATGTGGTTTTTATGTGATATGATGAGGGTTTTATGTGATGATGACTGATTATTGCACTAGCTAATAGTCGTTTTGAGGATGGGGTATGTAGGGATACATCCCAACCCACCTCAGAGAAGATTTGATATGTGATGTGATATGTATGGTAGTGATGATAGCACATGATTTTTCAAATTGGGGAGTGTTAATTTTAAATTATGGGTAAAGAACTTTCAAGGTTCTTATTGGTTTTTTTATTTTGATTCTATGTAACTATATTGGATGTGTGATTTGGTGATTACGTCACGGTGAGGATGGGTTTGGTTTGTTGATCGTTTTTGGTTCATGTTGAATAAATTTTTTTTTCACTAACACATTAATATGATCTTTTATCTTGTGCACATGAAACCATTGGTATGATTCTACGAAATATACATGTTATGAAGACCATTCATATATAATAATTTTATCAGGATTCTAGAAGGACTTTGTGGATGGAATGAGGCATTACTATCTTTGGATTTGGATCTGTTTATGAAGAACTGCCATAATATTTTCTTTTTCTATTTACTTGGATACTTTCACTTATATGTGTTGACATTGATCATGAATTGTGAGATGTTTTGGACTAGTTTTTATAATATTTTCTGGAGTTTCTTGTTATTTTATCCTATCTGCCAATACAATATTATTATAATGGGAAATTCATTTAATATGGGATATTTTATAACTTTCTGATTATCTTCTACCTACGGACTACTAGAGGTGGAACTCAAGGTTCATTATCTATCTTCATTAATTTATAACCTTGTAGGGGTATTATTGGAGGGAGGGGTTCATGAAAATGTTAAATTTATTGTTCTCATATTTCTTTCATGATACATTTTATTCATTTAGAATTTGTCACCATTGACCGTTGTATAATCCATACATTTATTTATGTGTTATAAAAAACAAATTAAAATATGGGATTATAATAAAAATCGTAGTAGGGGATATTAAAATAAATTTAACATGTTAGCGATTTTTAAAATTCATGAAAACCAAAAGTGAAATTTTCTTATTTCACATAATAAAAATTGATCTCAAAAAAGGAATTACTTATACATGGGATAAACATAAAAGACCAATGTTTCTATAAAACATTTCAAGTGATCATAAAGTAAAAATCACAATCATGAATTTTACATAGGGGGAAAAGAACTCTTGAAATCTAACAATTAACTTTTATATGATCATAGTTATTCCTTTAATCATGTGTTTCTTTTATGATCATATGAAATAAAAATATTTCCTTTTAATACCATATAAATAATTAAAAACTCATAATGGAATCTTTGGATATTTTTATTACATAAACCATTAAAATAACCCTTACAATGGGATAACCATCATAGTTAATTACAACATATCTCTTAGGAGTAAACTATTTCTTATTAATTCTCTCACCATTACTTAATACATTTGAGTATTATTTCATCATCACCCATTATTAGAGCTATATCATGTTTACCAATTATTATAAAAAATTTTAATTAACCAAATCATGATAAAAAATATAAAATAATCCAATTTCATCATAAATCCTTTTAAATTTATCATTAAATCCCATAAGTAAAATAACAACAGTTATCTCATAAAAATATGAATAAATATTCTTTTTGATGGAAAATTTTTTAAATAACAAATTTCAAAAATAGTGGAATATGATATTAATTGAAATAAATAAATAAATTTTATATTAATCTTGATAAATAATAATATCTATGATGGTGGGAAAAGGTGGTAATGTAGTAGATGTTAAAAAACAATTTGTTTAACGTTGTTAAAAGTAGTCGTATGTGACTCATATAAACAATAGTTGAAAGGGTTTAATATTATAATTTATAATGAAATTATAGGGTAGTGTGAAATTAATTTATGAATCATTTATGTATAGGTAAAACTTTTATAAAACAATATTAATAACAAGGATAAGTTATAAAAAGAGATTAAAATTTTAAAATTATGATTTAATGAAAACTACCTTAGGGTTTCTCCCAACTCACCATATAAATCCTTTATATTCCAAAAAAATATAACTATATTATTTTTATACACTTATAAGAACCATTTTAAAGTTTAAAACCTTATCATAATCGTTTTAATTTCATTTATTATGATGTCATATATAATTATAAAATTGGCTATGTTAAGGTTTGACATTTTGGGGTTATTCAGTTTATAACCCCAAAATGACAATGATGTTTTGAACAAGATAAAAATGGATATGGTTAAATTATATATGTAATGTTAAACTTGTTTTAATTAAATTTTTTATATATTATAAATATTTTTATGTCCATCCTTGTTTCAATGTCATGAAAAATTAATTACATCGTTTCATGTAGATGGTAGTATATACATACACATGAATATCGAGTTAATTATATTAATGGGTAAAAAATAAATATTGTGGATAATATTTTACTATTATATTACAATAAAAGATTTATATTTTCATATTTTTCCATATTTTTCCATCCTTAAGACCATATATGCTAGGTTTAAATGAAAAAAATTACATCAAATTATGGATGTGGTAGTCCACACAAACAAGTGATGTTATCATTTTACAATAGATAGAAACTGTAATATGGTAAATAATATGTTATATTTTTAGAATACTAATAATGTGATGAAAAGTTTATATATTCATTAATTTTTTAATTTATAACCATCAATGTGAGGAAGTTATGGAAAACATGATACTTCACCACATAGTGGTTTATAGTGGACATCTATGCACAAAATATATTTTAATTTCCCAAAATATGTAAAGGAGATGAAAAAGAATTATAAAAACATAACAAAATGAGATTATATTAGAGAAAATTAAATTATTATATCATCATGGTTATGTAACATTTTATTGAATTATAATAACAAATAAACATGAAAGAACATGGTTAATAGTGACAACATTTCTTTGGAAAACCACCTTTGGATTACACTATAAACATTATAGGTTTGTTTATCAGGGAGAAAAAACCTATATGATGGGTGGAAATAAATTATTAAGGTATCGAGGAAGGATTTATGTTATATATAATGATCATTGTTAGGGAATAAGTTAAGATAGGAGGTGCCATTTTATCCGTAAGGGGAGTCAAATCTTGTAATTATTTACCGTATTAAAATAATATTAAGTCCCTCTCATAGTCACGTGTCACTAAAATAATTGGATTTAAAATATTAGGTTATAATGGAATCAATTATCACAACCAATAGAAATTAATAAAATATTTTTTTGACATTTTCACTTAGTTTTTACCTCAATTAATATATTATACCATTTATTATGGTAACTAATTTTTACGGTGGTAACTATTAATCATGAAAAAATGAAATTGAATTCATTTATAAATTTAAACCTCATAATTTAATAAATTAAATATATTTTTGGGGATTCATTTTTTATAAGTGTATGATATTAATTTTAACATAATAATAAAAAAACCCAAAAAATTATTTTTTAGAAGAATATGATTTCATGCCTAGATATGAATTTATAACCATATAAATTATAGTTATGATTATTATAGAATTAATTAGTTTATTATTAACTTAAAGAGAGTAATTATTCTTTTATGAATATCCATAACATAATGTTAATTTTTAAATACCTGATAATAAATGACTGTTGTTACAAAAATCATTATTTTTTACAGTTCACTAAAAAATATGTATTTTAAGAAAAACACAAACACATTATCCATAATCTATATTTGATATGGTGATATAAAAATATAATTTCACTTCATCAAATAAAATTTATTAAATTTATAATTTTAATTTTTAAATAACACTTTATAATTTATAGAATTCAATTTAGTTAAAACTAAACTATTATTTTGATTAAAAAATTAAAAAAAATAATTATAGTTAATATGAATCAACAATATAAAATCATGAATTTTATTAATACATGAAATTTATTTATTATTCAAATTGTTTGGGTTTTCACATTCTTTCCCACTAATGATATTTCATCCTTTATTGTTTATTCATTACATAAACAAGTGAGGGTATTTTTTATCATAGATTTTTCATATTGTCATATTTCAACTTCCATCCTATAGTACTTATAAAAAATATTAACATGGAGAATAAAATTTTTTCATAGTACATTCTCTCCATGGGTTAGAATATTAAATAGACTTTCCAGGAATTCGACATGTTTGTAGTAATCATATTCATTCTACAAACTTTATGTATATAATAATAAACTATTTTTTATATTTGATCAAAATAATTGAAATATACTAGGTAAAAATTAATTAAATATAATGACAGAAATTTGAAAACATTATTCTTGAAATGAAAATTGTTATAATAAAATAACATGAAACTACTTATTATACATCATGAATGATTTCATCCACTGAAACTACAAAAATTAAAAGGGGACAATAAATTGAGAAGAATAATATGTTTAAAATTAGAATATCTATAGGATACTATTCACCTTGAAGATTCATCATTATAATAAAAAATCAAAAATGAAAAACAATACCATGAATGGAGAATGTATGTTTTGAGTTAAAAAATAAATACTATAGAAATATGAAGGGTGAAAGAAATGAGTAAATGACGTTACATGTAAGGAACAAAATCTGGCCATTACAAATATGGTCAATAAAAATATGGTTATTTCAAATATAGTCATTGAAAATATGTTCATTGTAGATATGATTATTGGTCATATATCCAATAGGTATACTAAATCCATGTATTGTTAAATATTAAATTTAAAAATATAAAACTCAAAATGAAATAATAGTATGATATTAAAATATGATAGAAATATATGTATTTTATGCATTACGTATAAATATTTATAATAATAATATAAAAATATGAAATTATTCATGCATTTAATTCAAATAAATTACATAATATCCATTCGGTGGTAAAATTAAATTTTAGAACATAAAAAAAATTAATTTTAATGGTATTTGTTGAAGAGTATTTAGTGTAAACGTAATAGTTTCTTAATGAACCATTTTTCTACGTACAAAATATTTTATCCTAACATATAAAATTGAACACTTCTAAAATATTATTAAATATGAACACATATAATAATAACTTTTAAATCATAAATTTATATGATATAATATGAAGGAAATGCATTATTTAAAAACATCACTTTAGATGAAAATGATTTTTGTATATTTTTTATCGTTATTTAGAAACACAATTGACAAATTTCATAATAAAAATTTGATAAAATTAACTGGATTCTTCTATTTTGAAAATAAAAATTAACTTAGTATTAAATTTTCCGAGACGATGAAACTGATTTTTTATTGAATATTACAATATACCAATAATGTGAATTTTATGGCCTTAATATTGTATAAGTATAAATTAAAAACATATGAAACATTTGATTGAAAAAAAAATATTTTATAATTGGAATTATATTGATTATATTTCACAAACCTATATTTTATATTTTAACAATCAATTAATTTTTTCTAAAAAAAGGTTTCAATATATTAAATTTTAAATATTTTATTATTTTTAACTATATTAAAAATGTTATCAGGAGAAATGGATTTATAATTTAGAATATGTGGGTCCAAATTAACTTATATTTAGCACTTTATTTTTAGGTATCATGATTATGTGACCTTAGATAAAAACTTATTACCGCGCTAAAAGATTAAATAAATAATGTAATAATTTATTTTATGAAGGGATAGAAACATGTTATTAATTGAATTGTTGAAACATTATACACATTATATAATATTACAATCAATTATTTTATATTTTGTATCGACTTTACATGTTTAAAATTTTCTACCTTTATACTAAGTTGAAATATTTTGAAAATTGTCTTTCTCCATAATCATAAAAGGGTCTCTCAGCACCACTTCAATACCACACAAAAATAGTTAGAATTCTATCTAAAAAAATACTCTATTTACTTAATTCGGAACCATTTTTATCTTTCATAAGATTCCTATCACAATATACTTGTATTTGAACTTCCTTTATAATGAATCCTATAATAGAGACTCCAAGTTCTCAACAAAAGTTTAATGATTCGCTAACATATTTTAATTTTTATATTTAAATTTAAAATTAATTTACTAAAATATTATATGATGAACTTAGTATTTATAGAATACATATTGTTTAAAATATTTTGATAAAAATTAATGACCTCTCCCCTTCCACAAAAAAATCGAAAATCTCAATCACATATATGAGCGGACTACTATCTGCACAACATCAAATGTCTCATATTGCATCACTTTCTCACACTAATAGTTATAATAATGAATTAAACATTTTAATAATATATTCATAACATTTTCTATGTTCTGAAAATCATAAACCATATTACTCCTTTATCTTTTTCTATGGAGGTGAAATCCACATCCATGCATACTTGCAAACTACAACCTCCATGGAACAATATATTCTGTATCATTCTACCACATTCATAGATGGTTATAAATTATAAATTATAATTATATTTTATATATATGATTAATAAATATAATAAATATGGTAATTTCAGGATAAAATAATAATTAACTATCATTATTGGGCATTCCATCAATATCGATAAATAACCCAAAACTAATTCATCACCAATTTCATCTTCATGAAACAAAAATAAAATATATTAAAATTGTATTATAACAATATAGGTAATTATTAAAAATAAATTATAGTATCTTATATTACATAGGATTAGTAATCATAGTATCAAATATTGGGTACGGTAATTGATATCATAAATCACACACAATACAATTAAAGTTACTAATACATGATAGAAAAAATAAGTGAAAAAAAGTAATATATTGATAATAAATGATAATTTATTGAAATATTAATATTTTTAATGTATATTATTAATTGTATAAAATATATTATCAGGATAGGTATATTAATTTACATGATGTTAGATAACGGTCAACTAATTAATAATAAAGTTAGGGGTTTACGTCACAAAATTTCTCTCTTGGAGATATGTTTTTATATTATACACATAATTAAATTTATATGGTGTGTATAATACCAATGTGAGATATTATTTCATGAAATAACTTCAAATAGTGGTAATTTAATTCCAACATAAATCTATCTCATTCAATAGATTTCATTTAAATACATCTCATGTTGTGAGGAATTTTCGTAACTCAAATTTTTCCATAGGTCATAATCACTCCTCTTTGAGTATTATATGTCATGATTAATATATTATGCACCAAGATTATTTCATATTTTATTTAAATATTATTTAATTGGAAAATCATGTTCCACACTGATGTTTTTTTTCATAATGATTCCATTGTTTAAAAAATTATTTTTTTAACTATGATACCCAATTGTAATAAAATCTTCATCTGTATAATATTTCTTAATTCCCCAAAATGTTTTCAAATACATAGTTTAAACTATAAATAACTGGACATAAACAATACATATTCTATTGAATTTAACTATAATTTACATTATTACATCCCCTAAGATCATTTATGTTTGGTGTTTTAGAGAAGCATGGTATTACTCTTGCTTAACAAACCCATTTATTAGAAAGTTGAAACTTATATTCCATATCCATTTTTTCATAAATAATTTATTTTAAATATAAACATGTTTTATTTTCATGACATATCATCACTATTTTTATCATTACCTCATCTTTGTCCCAACTCATCCCATTAAATACATTTTAAAACAAGGGATGAGTATAAAAAGCTTAGTAAGGAACGTAAAGAAATAAAACTATTAGTTGAGTGGAAAAAATGAAAAACCATACAAAACTTACCTTATCACATTATTATTTGATATTATGAAGTAAATAATTTCCACCTAATTAAACACCCTTTTTCTAAAAAGAAAATATTAAAACCCATAGATAGCACAAAAAACATGTGAGAAACCTAGGAATTATTTTCACACCACTCTGAATTTATAGTAAAACTCATGGTTACACATGGAATAAACATAATGGTTAGAATTTTAATAAACATTTTAGTATATTACCAAAGTCTCTTATGAGAATCCTAATCAGTTAACTCTATCCACTATATGCAATAACCATCGTAACATATTCTAGTATTCTCTTAGCAGAATCCTAATCAGTTAATTCCATCCCCTTAACCAAAAAATTAGAAAGATATAAAGGGATAAACCTACCTAAATTTATAATAGAACCACAAATACTCAATAATTAATTACAAATAATAATTAATATGATACATATAAGCATGAATAAAAATCTTCTTTTCACCTAGAAGATTTTTTTTTTCAAAATTTAAAAACCCATTATTAAAATAACCAAAGCAATGGGAAAGCGATTTTTTCATTAAAAAAATATAAAATGTTTTAAATGAATCAAAATATAAAATAATGGTTGTTGTGGTGGGGAAATTCATTGTCACCATAAATGATAAAATAGAACATTACTTCTTTAATTTGTAAAAAAATGTTAATATATTTCATAAAATATTCTTCTAGAAACCCTTTGAAATAACATAAAAAGAGATATAATTTGTTTTTCAAAATCCACTATTATATAAATAAATAAATACATAAAATAATTGTTAAAAATTAGGATATGGAATAAAAATAGAGTTTTATGGGAATCTTTGAATGAGGATTTTTTTTAAAAAATATGTCTTACCTTGAGTCCATCCGATCACATCTATTCCTTATCTTCATAAATAAAAAATTAATGTTAATTATTTGATTTTTTTTTAAAAAATTATGGTTTATTATTACATTTATCTCAGTTATTAAAATGTTATAAAAATTAAATAATAATTTATGTTCACATTAGTTATTATGTCAACATTTTGTACATAATCCCAAATAGAATTCATTAAGTTAACTATAGAAAAAATAAGATTTTATTCCATCATCTCTAAAATAATAATCCTGACACAATTATAATATTTTTATGTGAATTATTATTTTTAATACAACCATTAAATTGGATTATGAAACATTAATTAGGTTACAATCATATAGATTGTAGGTCTTATGTACCAGTGGGAAACTTTTCTATTTTGATAAATGATTATTATGGAAAGATGGTAGGAAATATAAAATATTTTCAGAATGATAATAATATCATATTAATTATTTAAATAAAATTATATATATCATCCAAGTGATGTGGTGATGAAAAAGAAATCACATTGCTCCATGGATGCGGTAATCTACATGTACACACAAATAAAATTATCATTTTCATTGAATGGAAATGTATGGAAATAAGTGTTATATAATAATTACAGAGTTGTAAATATGTCATGAATATTATATATATACATTAAATACATCTTTTTAACAAGATTTGAGTGGTTGTTATGGAAAATAAATTACATCAGTCTGTGATGTTGTAGTCCCCCATACACACGAACGATGGATCACATTCCCATTTTATGGTGGTTTGAGATGGATATAGGTTATCAAATTAACATAATTATATATATATATATAATATAAATATTTTATTATATAATAAAGTCTATGGAATATTTGAACGAGGTGTTGATGAAATTAAATACAAACACTCAGTTAAGAATGATACCACCTCTTTCGACAATCTCCTTTTCTTAACACATTATGACCACGAAGGTTAGTATGTTTCCTTAACAAAGGAATCCATAACACATGGAGAGATTTATTTAATATATTTGTAAATATATTATATGAAAAAAATGGTATTTTATGTGTGATGTAAAGAGGAAAATATATTCCCATTTATAAGAGAGGGGAGGGGCACTCTTGGAATTTCTAAAAATATTATATTATTATAAATTAATTTTCCATTAAAAATAAATCAAAGAAGATTTATTTTGAAAACAAATGGGTGTATGTTTAAATAATATAATCAAATAAAAAAATTACATGTTTTGACAATGTTTTTTTGATATATTTAGGGTATTACCCCCCATTAACCCCTTTCATACTAATTTTGACCATAAGGATTTTTAATTTTGTAAGGTCAAGATAATTACTATAAATATAAAACAGTCCATAAATGGATTATTGGTGATATAATAAACCATATAATAATCACTTGGATGAATATAATATTTTTAGTAATTTAATATCATTTATGTAATTATTATTTATAATATGATATAATTAATGTTAATTTTGATAACTATTCATTTCTTTAACATTAATAAAATCACGGAAACAAATAAAATTTAAAAAATATATTTTATTACATATATAAAATATTATATTCATCTATAGAATTGTTTTACCACATTAATCATGTAAAATTATTTTACTTAAAATAATTTTAAAATCATTACTTCATTTTTTTGTTAATTAAATTATTACAACGTTGGAATTATGTACGAATTTAAGGATATAAATTAATCCAAAAAAATTAAAAATAAATTATATTGATGAGAAAAAAATATTATATTTAAAATTTATATTTATAATTGGAAACATTTTCTATATACTCCCCTGTTAAAAAAATTATACTTATTAAAAACAAGAGTGTTACATTTTTGAATTTTTTAAATAAAATAAAATAATTCTTATACTTACAAAAAATTAGAAAAAAAGATATATAACTAATTCATTGAGGTATATGGTGGATATGGACTCATCCAATAATATTTAATCATATTTCTTGGTCATTTTATAGTTCATATAATATTTTTTTAAATGTCAATTACCTGATTAGTCATTACTATGTTATCAAAAAATTACTATGGTTACTAGTCATATTAACTAAAAATAATAGGGGTATATTTACCAAACTTAAACCATTATATTATAAATATGTAGTAAAATTTTGAAACTTCCAAACATAAAAGTTTCAAAATTGTTTTTAAAATTAAAATGAATAAACACGATTTGAAATGGGTTTTCATAAAAAATATGTATTTTATGTGTGAAGAGTTTTTATACTAAATTAATGTATAAATTTCATTTAAAAAATAATAATTTGATATTTTAAATAAAAATGATCTAATTAAAATTGAAAAAAAAATCCAAAAGAGATTTTATCATTAAAAATAATAAAAAAATATTTTTCAATAAAAATTAGTATTTTTATATTATTCTAACAGATAAATATTTTCAGAAATTATAAAAAAATTAACATTAGAATAATTTTTTTATAAAACTTTTAACAATGAATTTCATTTAAAAAATAAATTTTTTAAATGTTTTATAAAATATTTATAATATTTTTTCATAAATAAAAATAATAATCATTTTTGAAGAAATAATTTTTTTTTGAGAATAAAACGAATTTAAAAAAATAGAGTTCTTATTTCCCCTGAATTAATTTGTAAAGTTTTATTTATTTGAACCTTTATAAATATTTCAATAATTATTTAATAAAATTCATACCTACTAATTTAATGTCTATGTTATAACAACCATATTTAAATAATAATATTCCACTATTTATTTAAGCTTATTGTTGTGTATTTTGTTCGTTACCAAGTATAGTCTTAATTTAAAAATTATTAAGATATTACATTATTCACATACATGAAACTAAATCATTATATTTTTAGTTTTATTTTATTAATTAATGATTGATATATTAAAATAATTTTTTTGAGACCACAAAATATAAAAATGGTTAATAAAACATCCAATTTAAAAGAGAGAAATAGAAGTATGAATGTGACCTGGGACAACTCAAACAAGATTTTAAAATCAGATAACATTAGTGGGAAGTTAAAATATAAAGATTACAGAAAAAAGGAATCTTTAAATGATGATGGGGAGTGATAGAGAACATTTATCAAAAGGAAGTGAATGATATTAAGAAAGTTAATGACCACAAAACTACAACCCGATGAGGTGCAAAAAAGGGCGTCCATTCATAGGAGAAGAATATAATTGGATAACATTTTGGATCAATATATTTTTTCTAAAGATTATAAAATTAATTATAATCTTGAATAAGAAATTATGGAAATATACTTACAGGAAAATTAAAATATCATATTTCAATAAATTCCACCAAAAACTCATCTTCCACTCCCAATGAAGTGTATTAAAGTTGAAATGTTTAAGAACTAATCAATAAAACAACTCTTAAGGATTCACATAATCCATAATGTGAAAAAATATATTCATACAATCCTTATACTTTAACCATAAACAAAATAGATAGAACAAGATAAGACAATTCCCAAAATTAATAAAACGATATATGAAGAAATACAACATTAATATAAAAAATTATGTATTAATGAAAAATGTTTAGACCTCCAAATTCCATAAATTACTATCCTTTAAATTTTTAAAAATATTCTAGAATAATATTTAAATCCCAAAATCAAAAGGATTTGATCATAAATTCTTCCAAGATAAAATTTTCATTTATCTAAAAATTTCACCAATCACACTTAATGTATCATAACAAAAATAATTAGTCCCGAATAGTATAATTTAAAAAATATGTTAATAATTTCCATAAATTACATAAATCCCCAAAAATCCGCAATAAAAGTATATATTCTTCCCAAATATTATTCAAACATTATTCCTCAAAATAAAATCCAATAACATTTTATTTACCTTAATCATAGAATTTTCCAAAAATTAATGTGTTATTCTTTTGAAATATAATATACCACATAGTCGCCAAATAAAATTTCAATCCCATGATTCTCTATATGATAAAACATATGTTCCCAAATTTTAATAACCCATAATTACATCAAAATAAGGGATCATATAAACTCTAAATTCTACCAATACATTTAAACTTGTTTCCACTAAAAGTAAATAAATTATTTCTCAAATAACCATTTTTATATGTTGATTTAAAAGGTTATATACACCTAAAAAATTTATTAAAGCCTAATAAATTCGACCTAAATATTATCCCCATCTTAAGAGGTTATATTTCAAACGTATCAATCCCATCTAATATAGGTTTCTAAATTTTTTTAAAAAAATTCTACTGTTGGATAATCTTTATTTCTTTCATGTTTCTCAAAATATTAATAAAATAACACCATATCATAATTCTGAAAACATTATACCTAAAAAAATCCTAAAATCAGTAACCATGATTTTTTGTTTTATTCCTTAACACAATATTCTTATAAACCAGAGATAAGAAATATTCCCATTTGTTTTTTCAATATAAAATCAATTATATTTCGTAATTATAATATAAGAAAAGAATTCATACCTAAAAACAATCATCATGGTCTTCTTTTATACTGTTGACATGGCCTTTTTTTCTTCTAGAATAATGTTTATATCTATAAAAAATTAATATTCAATCCATTCATGTTATTTGAAATTCGAAACAAGATGGATAAATTTAGATTTTTAATTCAAATAAAATTTACACCCAGACATTGAAGGTTCCGGGTGCAGTGGAAGCGCGTGGGTGGATGTGCCAACTTGGCTTTTTGTCATTAGAAATGATCAATCTCGGATCAATACAACGATAAACACCAGTCTCCATGGATCGAATCACTGAAATAGACAAACGAAATAGAATGTCCCGGAACCACAAAGTAGGGTCGATACAAGTTGTTTATAATTAATTTAATTAATTGAAAAGAAATACCTTTTGTTGTGTTCTTTCTTAGTTGATGTTTTTGATCACGTTCTGATGTGATTCGTCGTTGCATCGCAGAAGCCAAGTGTAGACTTCCTCTAGCGGTGATCCACATGTGCACCTCGTATCTCTGGACGTCGCCAAATGAGTCTCCGGGTGCTAGCGTGGAGAAAACTTTGCTTGCGTTGTCCGCCTTAGATCATCTTGATCCGATGGAAGAAGATCTCTATCAGTCTTGAGAGTGTTCTTGGAGGAAGAGCTTCTTTTCGCCTTGAAATAATTCTCCAGAATTGTTGTGCACAACGATTCTCTTGTGTGTCGGAAAAGAGTTGGGGTTGTGAGGATATTTATAATCAGGCTTGATGTTTTAGAGTTATGAAAATAAATAAACGTGTTACGCATTTTATTTATTTCATTGACTTTGATTTAAAACCCCCATGTCGAATAATTAATTACATGACATGCGCCCACGCTGATTATAATAAATATCATTTAAAACAATATTACATCCTCAAAATCCCGACTGGAAAAACTACACGGCGTGTATTAATAAATAAACGGCGTGTACTTGTTTTTCATTGAAAATGACACGACATGTACATTCAGTTCACACGGCCTGTATATCTTGTTTTCATTTATTCATTTCCTTTCTATATAGAAAACTACACGACGTGTAATTATTAATACACAACATGTACTTGTTTTCCATGAAAAACTACATGGCGTGTAATCTTTAATACATGGTGTGTATATCTTGTTTTTCATTTCCTTCTTCCTCCACCATTGAAACGATTTAGGATTCCTTGAATAATTATTAAACCACATACGGGAATAATCTTTATTCTACTTGAGATACTTGAATACACTTAGCGTGTGACCCTCTAGGCCTCATTCTCGTTGGCATTAGGCGAGCTTCCCTAAAGTCAAAGATTACTATCTAGAAATGGGTCAAGGAACCGAAGAGAAAGAAGTTGACGCTGCATTGATGTGTCACCTCATACAAACGCTTACTATGTAATTTAATCCCTTTGTCTCGATATCTCATCAAGCAGGTTTCATGGCAGTGTCATAAACCTATATGCTTGATCCGTCGTTCTTAGACTACCTGAAATAAACTCATCGTTCACACCATGGCCATGGAATTTAATGCAAAAGTTCTATTTCAATCAAAGGTTCGAGATATAAACATCCATAAATAGAAGGGACTAATCCTTCCTCGACTTATCCATTAACAACATGTCACTCGTGATGCACCAAACATACCCTACTTCCCACCAACTGTCTGCGTGACGGTTTTTGTCAGTAAATCTAAGTGTGCGAGTCATGACATGAGTTAATGATAATATTCCAGTCTAAGGACCATTACACACGCTCGTAGATAGCAATGTCCGATGACACCAAGACATGCAGAATTGCTACTGGCAGGTCAGTTCTCATAATCTCCCATCATGGAGATTACCAAGTGCGAGTTCCATAAGAGGGAGTCTCGTCTTCTTACGAGTACTCTCACATGACAGTCTGTATACTATGTGTCCTATCATAGTATGTCATCCAACCGTAGAACTTTATTTAAGAATATTGTTATAGAATTTCAAGGTTCTCATCATAGCGGGGATCTTTAATGACCTTATCAATGAAAAAAATATTCCAGGACATTATTATATTATAGTCCTGCAGAAGAATGAACAATATATTATAAGTGAGAATTCTTGTAATCAAAGTACAAAACAGTTGGTTCTCAGGACACCAACACTTAAAAACTCCCACTTGGACTAGACCCAATGGCCTATGACTTTTACTCTGCTAGACCTTACATGATGATCATGTTTTTGCTGAGTCAAGGCTTTAGTCAAGGGGTCTTCCACGTTGTCTTACGTGGAAATAAAGCTCACTGCAACTTCAACTCTCTGAGAAAAATCCCTCAAGAGATGACACTTCCGATGTATGTTCTTTGTCCGCTGATGTGACCTTGGCTCTTTGGCAAGTTCCACCGCTGCAGTATTATTACAATAGAGTGTGATAGGATCTTTACTTCTTGGTACTAAATCCAGCTCTTGGATGAAGCTTCACATCCATACTTCTTCTTTAGCTTCCTCAGAAGCTACGATATACTCAGACTCTGCTGTAGAATCTGCCACCATAGTTTGCTTTGAGCTCTTCCAGCTCACTGCACCTCCATTCAAACTGAAGATGTATCCAGTTTGCGACTTCATGTCATCTAGATCATTCTCGAAACTAGCACCTACATGTCCTCTAATGACTAGTTCATCATCTCCTCCATAAACCAGGAACATATCCTTAGTACGCCTCAGATACTTAAAGATAGTCTTGACTGCCATCCAATGGTGGTCTCCTGGATCAACTTGATATCTTCCTACCGCACTTAATGCGTAAGCAACATCTAGCCTCATACATAGCGTATAATACATGACTGACCCAATCGCGGATCCGTAAGGGATCCTTGAAATTCTCTTTCTTTCCTCATGTGTCTGAGGACACATTTTCTTGGAAACATGAATGCCATCTGACACTGGCAACAATCTCCTCTTGGACTGTTCCATACTGAATCTCTTCAGCATCTTGTCAATGTATGTACTTTGACTCAGGCCCAGCATTCTCTTGGATATATCACAATGGATCATGATCCCAATAATATATGCTGCCTCACCCAAATCTTTCATAGAGAATCATTTATGCAAGCATGCCTTAACTGACTGTAAGACAGGTACTTCGTTTCCAATTAGTAATATGTCATCAACATATTCTACTAGGAAAACGACTGCACTTCCACTAAACCAATTGTATACACAAGTCTCATATTCATTCTTAACAAATCCAAATTCTATTATAGCTTCATCAAAATGAATGTTCCATGACGTTGATGCTTGCTTCAATCCATAAATGGATTTCTGCAACTTTCATACCTTGTTGGCATCCTTTGGAGTCACAAACCCTTCAGGTTGTGTCATGTAGACATCTTCCTGGAGGTTCCTATTAAGGAATTCAATTTTGACATCCATTTTCCAAATTTCAAAGTCATGGTAAGCGGTAATGGCCAATATGATTATGATGGATTTCAGCATCGCAACCGGTGAAAAAGTTTCATCATAGTCAATTCCTTGATGCTATCTAAAACCTTTTGAAACCAGTCATTCCTTATAGGTGATGACTTTCCCCTCCATGTCCAGTTTCTTCTTGAATACCCATTTATTACCAATAGGCTTTACATCAACTGGAGGATCCACCAAAATCCAAACTTGGTTTTGGTACATGGAATAAATTTTAGAATTCATGGCTTCTTGCCACTTGGAAATGTATGTGCCTTCAACTACTTCCTTGTATGTAAGAGGATCATCATTGTCAACCAATAATCAGTCACCATACTCAGTGACAGGAAAACCATATCGTTCTAGTTCTCTCACTTCTCTCGTGCTCCTATGCAGTTCTTGTGTCTCTGGAATAGATTTTTCTTCCACGGGGCTTTGTGGAATCTGTTCTTGTACCAACTCTTGTGTATCTTGATCCTTGACTTCATCGAAGTCTATCTCGCTCCCACTATCTATTTTGGATATGTTCTCCCTCTCAAGGAATATGGCGTGTCTTGCCACTATAACCTATTTGTCTAAGGGGTTTTATAGGTATTATCCCCTTGTTTCCTTGGGATATCCTATAAAGATACACTTTGTGCCTCGGGGGTGCAAGTTCGTTACCTAAAGTGGACTTAACAAATGATTCGCTACCCCACACATGTAAATTCGATAACATGGCTTTGAGTCCTCTCCATAACTCGTATGGAATACCATTTATCGATTTAGTTGGTACTTGGTTTAGTATGTGCACTACTGTTTGTAATGAATTTCCCCAAAAGGATAATGGAAGACTCGCATGACTCATCATTTATCTCACCATGTCCAATAGGGTGCGGTTCCTCCTTTCATTTACACCATTCCACTGCGGTGTGTAAGGAGGAGTGAGTTGAGATAGAATCCCAAACTCCTCTAAGAAATCAATGAAGTCCTGATTAAGATATTCTCCTCCTCTATCTGAGTGGAGTTTCTTAATATTCTTACCAAGCTAGTTCTCAACCTCATTATTGTATTCTTTGAACCGATCAAAAGAATATGAACTATACCTCATTAAGTAGATATATCCATATCTACTAAAATCATCACTAAAAGTTATGAAGTATGAGAACCCACCCCTTGCCTCAACTGGAAATGGCCCACACAAATATGTGTGAAATAATTCAAGAATCTATTTAGTTATTTCACCTTTCCCACTAAATGGGGCTTTGGTCATTTTGCCTTGTAGACACGCATGACATACACCAAGTGGTTTTAGTTTGAAAGAATCTAAATACCCATCTTGATGTAGTTTTTTCAAATGTTTCTCATTGACATGACCTAGCCGGTGATGCCAAAGTTGGGTGTGGTATGAGTCATGTGAATTGACATTGTCATAGATTTCCATTACTTGGTTTGTGTAGTCTAACACATAAAGTACGTTATATAAATGTGCCCTACTAAAAAAAATATATCTTTATAAAAGTAGCAACATTCATTTCCAAAATGTAAGATGAATCCATCAGTATCAAATCTGGATACTAAAATAATGTTTTTAGTAATAGAAGGAACATAATAACTACCTTTTAACAATAAGATCATTCCAGTTGGCAATGTGAGGTGGTAGTCTCCGACAGCTACAACAGCAAGTCTGGCTCCGTTGGCTGATCATAGATCTACCTCCCCTCGATCAATCTTCTTGAATATACTTGGTTCCTATATTTGGATATAGATGTTATCACCACAAGCAGTATCTAATACCCAATTAGTAGAAACAGATAGATTGCATTTGATAAAAAACGAACTTAAATCTTCCCCTTGCATCCTTGGCTGGGTGCAGTTTTTCTTCTAGTGGCCCTTTTTGCCACATGAGAAACAAACATTATCCAGTTCCTTTTCCTCCCCTTTAATCTTCCTTTTCTTGGAAGGTCTTGAAGAAGCTTTGGGCTTAAAGCTCTTTTCCTTCCCTTTACTTTTATTCACCATAAGGGCAGAAGGCTTTTCACGCTTCATGCCATTGTCCACTTGGCGAATAAGGATAATAAGATCAGATAAAGGCTTCTCAATGTTTTTCATGTTGAAATTAATAACAAAGTTTGAGAAGCTCTGGGGGAGTGATGCATGAATGAGATCGGTACCCAGTTTATCGGAGAGTTTAAACCCTAGAACCTCCAAGCGCTCAATGTAGCCAATGAGCTTGGCTACATGAGGCCTGACTAGGGCACCCTCTCCAAGCTTTCTCTGAAATAGAGCGTTGGAGATCTCAAAACTTTCCTATCTTTATCTCTCCTTTTATAGACCACGGAGGTGCTCGAGCATGCTACAGGCATCCATGTCTTCATGAGACTTCATGAGCTCACTAGACATTGATGATATCATCAAAAATTGAATGTAGAGAGAATCATTCAAATGTTGATCATAGACCAGGAAATCTTCATCACTTGCCCTTGGGGCAGGAGAATCAGGAAGTGAGGACTCCAGCACGTAAAACTTTCGTTCATGGCGTTGGATAACCCAAAGGCCCCTAAACCATTCCTGAAAGTTACTTCCGGTGAAGATATTGTCTTTATCCATTATTGATAGAAGAGAAAATGTGGTTGATGATTTTTTCATCTTGATTCTACATTTTAAAAGAGAAGATTTATTAGTACTTTCTTGATTACAATTTATGAGAAATAATGAATTAATTAATTAATTCTCCCACTATTTTATCAAGTCCCAATGGCCCTCACCATTGAACATGGAATATATAGTTGCTTCAACATTCTAGTGGCAAGGATCTATATTCCCCTTCGCATAACCCCAACAAGGGTTGGTCAAGCTATTTGAAGGTATTTAGGTAGGCAGGTCTTTTCCAACTCTGACCTTACAGTTCCTTGATCTGTTGAGTGGACTCCCCAATCCTGAAATCCTGACTTGGATTTCCTCAACTCTTGCCTCCAATATTACACCAAGTCAAGCAAGGGCTACTTATATTGAGGTAATATGGTTAAGTCAACTTGATTCCTTTTATAAGGGCTTCCTTTATAAATGTAAGTGTCCCAACAAGGGTTGGTCAAACACATAGTTTTATTGAGTCTTTCCCTTAATCTGGTAACGGAAGGCTTGGTCTGACTTAATATGGTATTGAGGGATTTAAGTCCTTTATGTGTAGTTTTCGCATTATCACATGCTTGTAAATATGAATTGATGCTTTCTTAAGTGATTAACTATATTCTGATACTGTTTACACATAGTCCATTTTTTATCTTATTCCATCTTTGCATGCTTGTTCATTTTATTAGTTATGTGATCGCGACAAAACATTCATAATAAATAAACCATGCAATCAGACAGAAATAAAATAACATGGAATGATCATTAGCTTCTATTTGGTAAACTTATCTAGTGTTTTTGATAAGCTAACCCTGACCTAGGGAAAACAACTTGAACCTGATGGTTCGTGTTTTGCAGCTCCCACCTGCCCACCTTTGTATCTTCTTGAGTTGGTTTCGCCTCAGTTTCTAGATTTGAATCGTCTCCTCTGGCTTGGGAGATCCTCCATTACATGGGTTTATATTAAAGAAAACATGGGCACATAGGCCCTAAATTTTATTGGAAGAAGGCTCGCAGGCCAACAAAATTAAATAAATTTAAATGAAACCATACACATACAAAGGGTCTTTGGTCTAGCTCATGATCATCCAAAGCTTTCAACAACATTTACGCATATTTAGAATTCAAATTATTTTAACTGTTCTTTCATTTAAGATATTTCATGTTTGAATTTAATAAATTATTATCTTATAATTAATTAATTCATAACCTTAATTTCCTTTCTGAATTTACTTGAGATTCTTATCATCCATATTCCTTGTACGGGTCTTTGTACATTGGAAGAAACTTGGTGAAATTCAATTTCTGGAAAGTACACGGTGTGTAGTTTATAATTACACGGCGTGTATTTCTTTTCAGCCTTTATCCAAGGTACACACCAGAGGATTTTGTGTGTTTTCTTTACTTTGGAAATTTTGGAGTACATGGTCTGTAGATAAATCATACACGACATGTACTTCCTTGTTACGCGGTAACCGGCCGGGTGATCCCGTGTACGCGGTATGTGGATTATCCTTGTACATGGTTTCACTTGGGCTGAAATGGACTACACGATGTGTTTCTCCAACGTACACACCGTGTATTAAGGTTTCCACGCACCGTTCAATTCTGGTCAACATGGCGTGATTAATACTTAGGAATATTTAATTCACACGGTGTGGTTTGGAGGACCAGTGCCGGTTCGTTGAACCTAAGTACATAGCGTGTAGTTTTAATTACACGTCACTTAATCCTATGTTGTACAGTCAAAAAGAGCGGCTCCTCTGGATGAGTTCTTCATTTTTATTTTAATCAAAATTAAAGTTAAAAGGCTGTTTCTATGATATGAATCGAGAAACGAAGTAGGAAGAACAGATCTTGTTTATTCAGATTTATAGAACGATTTATTTCAAATTGAATCAAATATAAATGCGTAAATTATCAATGAAAATTAAATAACTATAATCAACATTGTAACCTCCCTCTGATACAATTTGAAGGTTCCGAGCGTAGCGGAAGCGTGTGGGTGGATGTTCCCACTTGGATTTTTGTCATTAGAAATGATCAATCTGGGATCAATACGATGATAAACGCCAGTCTCCATGGACCGAATCACAGAAATAGACAAAATACATAGAATGTCCTGGAACCACAAAGTAGGATCATTACAAGTTGATTATAAATAATTTAATTAATTGAAAATAAATACCTTTTGCGGTGTTCTTTCTTCATTGATGTTTTTTATCACGTTCTGATGTGATTCATCGTTGCATCACAGAATCAATGTGTAGACTTCCTCTAGAGGTGATCCACAAGTGCACCTCGTATCTCTGGACGTCGCCAAAGGAGTCTCCGGGTGCTAGCATGGAGAAACCTTTGCATGCGTTGTCTGTCTTAGATCGTCATGATCCGATGGATGAAGATCTATCTCGGTCTTGAGAGAATTTTTGGAGGAAGAGTTTCTTTCGGCCTTGAATGAATTCTCCAGAATTGTTGTGCACAACGATTCTCTTGTGTGTCAGAAAAGAGTTGGGGTTGTGTGAATATTTATAATCAGGCTTGAGGTTGTAGCATTATGACAATAAATAAATGTGTTACATGTTTTATTTATTTCATTGAATCTTATTTAAAAACCCCCATGCCGAATAATTAATTCCTTGACATGCGCCCACGTTGATTATAATAAATATCATTTAAAACAATATTATATCCACAAAATCCAGACTGAAAAAACTTCACGGCGTGTACTTATTTTTCATTGAAAACTACAAGAATTGTACATTCAATGTACATGGCGTGTATATCTTGTTTTCATTTATTCATTTCCTTTCTAAAAAGAAAATTACACGGCGTGTAATTATTAATACACAGTGTGTACTTGTTTTCCATGAAAAACTACACGGCGTGTAATCTATAATACACAGCCTGTATATCTTGTTTTTCATTTCCTTATTCCTCCATCATTAAAACGATTTAGGCTTACTTGAATAATTATTAAACCATGTACGCGAATAATCTTTATTCTACTTGAGATACTTGAATACACTTAGTGTGTGACCATCTAGGCCTCTTTCTCGTTGGCATTAGGCGAGCTTGCCTAAAGTCCAAGATTACTGTCTAGCAATGGGTCAAGGCACCCAAGATAAAGAAGTTGATGCCGCATTGACCTATCACCTCATACGAATTCTTAATATGTAATTTAATCCCTTTGTCTTGAAATATCATCAAGCAGGTTTCATGGAAGTGTCATAAACCTATATGCTTGATCCGTCGTTCTTTGACTACCTGAAATAAACTCGTCGTTCACACCATGGCCATGTAATTTAATGCGACAATTCTATTTCAATCAAAGGGAAGAGATATAAACTTCCATAAATGGAAGGGACAAATCTTTCCTCGACTTATCCATTAACAACATGTCACTCGTGACGCACCCAACAGACCCTACTTCCCGCCAACTATCTGCGTGACAGTTTTCGTTAGTAAATCTAAGTGCGTGAGTCATGACATGAGTTAATGATAATCTTATAGTTTAAGGACCATTACACATTCTCATAGATAGCAATGTCCGATGACACCAAGACATGTAAAACTGCTACTGGCTGGTCAATTCTCATAATCTCCCATCTTGGAGATTACCAAGTGTGAAGTCCGTGAGAGAGAGTCTCGTCTTATTACGAGTACTCGCACATGACAATCTGTATACTGCGTGTCCTATTATAGTATGCCATATAACCGTAGAACATTATTTAAGAATATTGTTGTAGCATTTCAAGGTTCTCATCATAGAGGGGATCTTCGATGACCTTATCAATGCAACAAACATTCGAAGATATTATTATATTATATTCATGCAGAACAATGAACAATATATAATAATTGAACATTCATGTAATCAAAGTACAAAATAGTTGGTTCTTAGGACACCAACCCTTACAGATATAAATTATGGAGAAATGAAAAGTTATTGGGTATATTGAATAGTTTATTTCAAATTATTTTAATACTAATGAATCTCTCAAAATAATTTTAACATGATTTTGAAATAATTGTGATAGTCAAATCATCTTAGGGAATATGAAGGCCATGAAAAATCACTTTTATTACATCTTCAAAAATGATCCTTAATCTGTATAATGTAACATAATTTAAACATGAAATGAATTATTGTGTATTAAAATAAAAATGGTCCATGATAGTACAACACACTTATAAATTATATAATACATAATTCTAAAAATAATTTATACCTAAGTCGACTATCCTTCTAAATAAAATATCTAAAAATATTCATTATTAAGTGAAAATACATCACTAAAAACCACAAAAATGTGTCTATGAATTTTAACAAAAAAATAAAATTAATATTGTAAAACCATGATGGTATCCATAACTCTTTAAAAAGACTCACATAAAAACATACAAATCTCCAATGTTTTATTGTCCTTAATCTTATACCAACTATAAGGGAGTAACATTAAACATCATGTATTCTAGTAAATTTTACTTGAATTAGCCTTCTTATATTCCCAAATATCCTTTATGTTTATAGTTTTATAGAGTCCGGGAATAATACTTACATAAAAAACCCATATATTATAAAGTGTAAAATTCTACTCAGTTTTAATTTTTCGAAAAAAATATTTTAGAAAGAATCATTTTTCCTTTTCATGAACCATCATAACTATTTTAATATTTACCTCATCCTCATCCATACTCATCTAGAAAAAACATCTTAAAATGTGGGATGATTATAAAATGGGTGGTACATGATATAAAAAGAATGAAATCCATTAGTTTAGTGAAAAATATGAAAACCCATAAGATACATACCTTTATCAAAATATTTATTGATCTTGAGAAATGAATGACTTCCATAAGAAAAAACACACTTTTTTCTAAAAGGAATCTTTTAAAACCAATAGCACTTATAGATAAATCATGTAGGAAACCTAGGAATCGTTTTCATATCAAAATTACATATAGATTAACCCCCAAATCTATACATGGAATAACCATCATAGTTATAGTTGTTATAACCATCCTATTATATTACCATTATCACTTTTTAGTATCTTTATTCATTAACTCCATTCCATATTTGAATTAAAAAACCCATTATATTCCAATATTATTTTAATAGAAACCTAATCTATTAACTCTATAACTTTACCCAATGCATTGGAGAGTTATTGCAGGCTCACACAAACTAATTTTAAAACATAACCACCCATACACATAAATAATTCTCTAGAAATATAATTATATACATAAAATCTTTTGTCATAAAAATGTTCTTTACAACAATATTTTTTTTTTCATATTTTAAATCCCTTTTTGAAAATAAATAGAACATAAGGAATGAGGATTTTTTATTGAATGAAAACTAAATTCTTATAAAGTAATCCAAATATCAAATAACAATTGGTGTAGTAGGAAATATTATTATCTCTATATATGTTAAAATATAACATTAATTTTTCCTTTTATTGAAAAAATTCAATAAATTCATTAAAAGATTACTTTTAAAAACACTGAATGAGATTAAAATGTGAAATAAAATTTCCATTATAGTTAATTTATTTCCTTATAAATAAATCATTAAAATTATTCTAATGTTTTTTGATATGTAATAAATAGATATATTTAACGAAATCATTGAAAGATGATTTTTAAAAAGAAAGTCCCTTACCTTGAGGCTGACTTGTCACAAATGTTATGTACCATCCAGAATAATAAACTTATATTAACTATGTAACACCCCGAGCTTCCACGATACGCTTCTCATTCAATAATACAATAGCTTGCATTGTACGCAACTTCGAGTTCTAAAACATCGCGACAAATCAAAGTAGCCGTTATGAATAGTAATAACCACTTTTTAAAATTATAGAAATTTTATATTTCAAAATGGACTTCATTTTTGTATTCCTAATATTGAAATTAGCCTATGTTGAATTTTTTGTAATTTTCTGAGAACTTCAAAATTTTTATGAATAGTGAAAAATACTTAAAACAAATTTTTTAATAAAAATAATTCATAGTGATAAATTATACTATTGAGTGGTTTTAGAGTATAATTAGAATATATTTTTACCATTTTATCCAATGGTGGTCATTAGAATTAATTTAACATTGAAATTGGACATAAACAATTGCCAATCTTTTGATATAAATTGTTTCTTAAAAACACGCTATTTGTTGTGACGGCGGGAATTAATTATAAAATTAATTAATGCAACTAATATGTTTGGAATTTTGTAAAATAGACATCATTTTTGAATTCGTAATATCAATTATAGCTTAGGGTGAAATTTTGGCCTTGTTCTAAAAAACTTCAATTTTTGATGAATAGTGAAACCACTAAGTGGTAGTTAAATAACTGATTTTTCGTTTAAATGAAATATTTCCACTTCTGTGATTTGATTTTCAAAAATCCGACATACATGGTTGTCATTAAGAAGTAAAATGTGGTTCAATGAGATTAAAATAATTTTTTGGTGAATAGTAACTTTTAAGTTCTTAATCGCGATTAGAGGTAATTAGTGTAGTTTAAGGAAAAAACAATGTTTTAATAATATGATATGAGCTTGACACTTGTCCTACTCCTATTGGATGAGTCATGGCCGACCAAGACAACCCATGGGTCAACTTGGGGACCCCATGGAGCCACTTTAGTTAGAAAATGACATAAACACCTTTTATTTAATGTTAAAGTAAAAAAATGACACAAACATAAAATGTTTTACTAAAACAATTTTTATGTAGGGTTACACAAGTCCAAATTTTGATTATAAATATTCATTAGAAAGCTAAAACGATTTCCTACATTATAGTATTTTTTTTATAATTTTTAGACATTAAATAAATTAAATTATTTATGACATCATGATGATGCAGTGATGACCTCATTATTTAACGATTTAAATAAAATGAGAAGATAATGCAAAATCCAAGGCTTAAACTTGTCCAAAGCCTATTGGATGAAGATATATCGAAACCGTATCACCTTAGCCTCTAATTATATAAGTGTGGGACCTTTAGAAACCGAAAAGCATTGTATAATTGAATAACATTTCATTACTTTCCAAAAGTGCCCCTCCTCTCCACTTATAAAAGGCCCCCACCTCTCCCACCTCATTTACACTTTCAAGCCATTTTGCTCGGCCAACCTCTGCCCAAATACTCTCCCAACTTCCCCCTCTTACTCCTAGAATCCTCACTTTGGGCAGAACTCTTCCCAAGGAAGCCTTTGGCTCAAATCAAAAAGAGTTACCCGATTTTGAGGTAATGTCTTTTCTAATGTTGTTTTGTTTTATTTTTCTTCTCCAACCCCCTAAACTCTTTTTATTCATTTCTTTTGTAACAACACCAGTATCCTCAATATACTAGGATGTTGTTATAAGAAGGATTCGAGCTACACTTACACACACCTACATCTAATGGTTAAAGAACATACGGTTTCTGTGGATGGCGAATTTCTGCCTCACGAAACGATGATTGTTCAACACTCATATAACACCTTCAAAGGTGGCCATTAAGATGTCACTATTTTTATATATGAATTATAATTTGTTTATGTTTTACTTATGCTTCTGTATTTCTCATTTATGTCATACTTTATGATTTCCATTATGGGTAAAACGCGATAATTTCATTTTAGGAAGTGCGGACTACCGCCCCCTCAAAGTGATTTGAATCGTTAATGCCATATGTGGGATGATTAAAGGATGGAGTAAATGTTATTATACACTATATTATACTGGAATTATATTATACATTTATATCATTATGATTTAGTTCCATTAAAGATGAAATTGAAATGAAAGTAGCGTTCATGCGTACGTACGGCTTACCGTCTCCATGAAAGGTGCATTTCATTTCTTACCTCTAAATGTTACGTGACATTATGAATGAATTTATATACTGTATATATATATGATATATATGATATCTACATCATGAATATAATTCTGGATATAATGGATATTTCACCACATAAACAACTTGTAATTATAAGAAGCTTATTGTTGACTCAAGTACCAAAGATCGACAAAACGACCGTTATTAACTTAAATAATTACATAATGTTCATATCATTGTAATAAGTGATATAATAAGGATAATGAAGTTGAAAATGGTTCTTAATAAGGTATATATTAACTCTAGTTTATTATTCAGGAGGTTAAAGAACGGTTGAGTCAAGTCAGACACGAGGTAAGGGAACTTCTTAACCCAACTTCCATTCTTTGGGTTAATCTCCTACTTTCAAATTATCTCATGGTATTATTATGTATTATTCTGTATTTTTACTTTATTTATGTGTACCTATAGTGAATACACATAATATATCTATTTTATTTTAAAAATAATCTTTTTAAGGACTTCGTCTCAATCTCCTTTCATTGAGGCATATTTGGTTTTATACACAACTTTATTTTATACGGTGTATAAACCCATTTGACTTTTACGTTTATTCAAAAGGAATCTTTTTTATACGAAGCGTTTTCCTAAACGACAAAAGGGAATGTTTTTCTTTCCGTACTTATGCGGCGACAATGACTTCTCCGCCGCCGTGACCATTATTTGAGTTTCGGCTTCCTCTACAAGCCATCATTTTTTTTAATGAAAAATAAATACAAAGTTTTAACTTTCTTTTATTTTGGTATTGAAAATGGTTTTGAAAGCGTTTTTATCATATCAAAGTGTTGTATTGATATCTTGTGATTGAAATGTGGAAATGTTATGTTTCCTTTATGCATTTTTTATGTGATACGATTATGTTATGGTTTATGATATGTTTAAACCTATTCATATGAGGAATGTATTGGACTTAATAAGTGACGGGTGGAGCCCGCTATAGCTCCTCGATGCATCGGTAGGTCTCATGAGACAACTAGACGTGGAATTGGCCGAGGCCCTTTCCCAATTTGATTTATGGTTTTGGCCGAGGCCTTAATCATTTTAGATGTCTTGGCTGAGGCCTTGACAAAATGTTTCAGAATGTCCGGCATTATACATTCCCTCATTATGAAAGTGGTTATTGATATTGCATGTGATTATTCGACCAGTAGAATATCCATGTGAAGAAGTAAATGGCATTATATCATTTTACTTTTGCCATATTATGTTGATGTTCAAGTTTAAAAGGCTTTTGTTTTAGTTATACATTGCCTTCAATGTTTATGTTTATTTATGAAAGCTTCCGCAATATTGTTATCCTTACTGAGCATCTGAGCTCACCCCTTTCAATGTTTTAATGTTTTCCAGGATTTGAAGAAGTGTATTATGACTGACTTGCAAGGATAGTCAGTGAAGATATGAGTGTGGACTATGAAGACCATGTTATTGTAGTTTGTTTAATTTTTTATGTAATGAAAGAATTATGAATGTATCTAGTGTTTCAAGGCTACTAAACTAATCGGTCTTTCGAGACTTGATCTTTTGTGATCATGCCAATGTTACGAAGTAATGCACCGACTCTGGGTGGCTGGGGTCGGGGCGTTACAGTTGGTATCAGAGGCAGTTTAGTACTAACGTTGGAAGCTAGATTTAGATAAACTATGATTAGAGCACATAGAACTAAGATGAACTTTGAGGATTAGTATAGAAGAACTTCCTAGAATATTGGTATTATAGAGATGTTATGAGTTTTCCGAGAAATACATCCCTGTCTGGATACGAGCAGGTAGAGGCGGCTCTGGCACAGATGTAACTAGGGGTAAAACCCGAAAACACCGCTTTGAGCTAGACTCGAACGGGAACTGGTGCACGACAACGGGCCTTGCTGCACTCTTGGTTACGACACTCCCGGGGGATATGCTTAGGATGATTCTCATTTTACTTACAAACCACTATGAAGGGTTATGAGTACATACTTCCTCAAAGAAAACATTTCTTTTTATGATTATGGATTATATCCATAAATAGTACAATTTATGTAAAGTGTTTTACAAGTATGAAATTATGTATTTTGATTCATAAACTAACCTAGTTTATGCCGTTGTATAGAAATGGCGCCCAGTAGAAGGAATGTGAACTCCAGCAGTACGTATGATCCAAAGAGTAAGAAGGATAGTATCTTTCACGGTATTAAGCCAACATTTCGAAGGGAAATAGTCTCCCATGTGTTCTCAACATATGAAGAAATAGTATCATGTGTTAATAGGATAAGTAAAGAATTCTCTGAGTCCTATGGCTTTGAAGCGAAGCAAGAGACGAAAGGGATGGAAGAGAGAATGATGGATAAAGGGATGAGGGGAAAGAAGAATTTTCCAATATGTGGTAATTGTGGGAAGAAACATCATGGAACTTGCCTAAAGGGAATGGGAGTTTGTTATAAGTGTAGAGAAAAAGGACACAAAGTGCGTGACTACAAGGGTAAGAAAATGGTTTCAAATGTACAATGCTTCTTCTGCAAGGATTGGGGACACTACGCAAACCAATGTCCAAATCATCAGAGCATGCCCCAAATGATGTTATTGGATAATAATCAAGTTATGATACTACCACAGATGAGGAGTAATGATTAGAGTTCTTATGTTGTTATTAAAGATTTTTTTTTTCTAATTTGAGTGTTGTATCAATGATGTACTGGTTATAATAATTATGGAGTATATAAGGATTGTACTGCAGTACTATTTCATCAAGGACTTGAGATTGTGTGGAACCAAGAAAAGTGACTCCACAGTAGGTTAAATTTTTGGAAAATATATGGTTGAGAGAAAGATAAACCATAATATGGTTTTGATACTGAGATTGTGATTTTGGAATAAGACGTGATTGATTTGGATAAATTATATTGGATATACTTAACTTCCTTGAAACTGATTGATGTTTTGTATACATTTTTGGATAGAAGGAGTATATCTAGTATTCTATAAGGAATAAGGGATTATGGTAATTCAGTATGTTTAAAAATAATACATGATGAAGGTGTTCACATGTTGTTACGTGGGATAAAGGATCTTCATTATGTTTACCTTCCTTATAAAATTTGGACTGTGAGTTGGACAGAAGTATTTTGGATAACTATTAAGGTTGGAATGGATTAAGTTGAACCATGGATAGTATTGTTTAAGGTTAAAAAATTTATGAAGATTATTTTTGGAATATTATGATACTATAGTTTTAGGAAAAGGACAACCTGCAGGGTGGGGCATAACCCGTCGCGTCGGACAAAGCTGCAGGAATCGAACCCACAATCATAGTGCGACAGGCCTTTATTTCCTACCACTAGCCTACAGGAAGTCCCCGGTTATTACAAAATAATTTTACTAATCTCAATGGTATGTGTTAACATTTGGAACCTTATACAATTAGGATAAGTATAATATTTTTGAGTTCTATTATCTTTTGAGTGAAAGATGAGTTGAAGGTTGAAACTCTAATTGTCAAACATAAATATATATATACCTATCTCTTATTCAATGAATAAATTAATTCTTAAACTTTAGTAAAGGGATATTAAAATAAAAAAAAGGTGTTATCCTAATACCTTATGTCTTGTTGAACTGATGATATTTTAAATCAACATAGATTGAAGGCTTTGAGGCCCTCAATTTGACAGTTGATTGTGATTGATGACCTCAATCACTCCCTACAAATATTTGCGTTTTTCCTCCAATTATATGTCTTTAATTGCCACCAATGTTCTCCTAATCGAGATCATAATTGGGTGGTGACTTTTTCATTTCCCTTTCCCTCTTATTAAGACTAAATTCTATTAACCTTATTTCCGATGTGGGTTTTCCACAAAGGTAATTTCTATTTTCAACCTTTTATTTTTCAAGAAAAATTTCAAATTGCGAGGACGCAATTTATTGAAGGAGGGGAGAATGTAACACCCCGAACTTCCACGATACGCTTCTCATTCAATAATACAATAGCTTGCATTGTACGCAACTTCGAGTTCTAAAACATCGCGACAAATCAAAGTAGCCGTTATGAATAGTAATAACCACTTTTTAAAATTATAGAAATTTTATATTTCAAAATGGACTTCATTTTTGTATTCCTAATATTGAAATTAGCCTATGTTGAATTTTTTGTAATTTTCTGAGAACTTCAAAATTTTTATGAATAGTGAAAAATACTTAAAACAACTTTTTTAATTAAAATAATTCATAGTGATAAATTATACTATTGAGTGGTTTTAGAGTATAATTAGAATATATTTTTACCATTTTATCCAATGGTGGTCATTAGAATTAATTTAACATTGAAATTGGACATAAACAATTGCCAATCTTTTGATATAAATTGTTTCTTAAAAACACGCTATTTGTTGTGACAGTGGGAATTAATTATAAAATTAATTAATGCAACTAATATGTTTGGAATTTTTTAAAATAGTCATCATTTTTGAATTCATAATATCAATTATAGCTTAGGGTGAAATTTTGGCCTTGTTCTAAAAAACTTCAATTTTTGATGAATAGTGAAACCACTAAGTGGTAGTTAAATAACTGATTTTTCGTTTAAATGAAATATTACCACTTCTGTGATTTGATTTTCAAAAATCCGACATACATGGTTGTCATTAAGAAGTAAAATGTGGTTCAATGAGATTAAAATAATTTTTTGGTGAATAGTAACTTTTAAGTTCTTAATCGCGATTAGAGGTAATTAGTGTAGTTTAAGGAAAAAACAATGTTTTAATAATATGATATGAGCTTGACACTTGTCCTACTCCTATTGGATGAGTCATGGCCGACCAAGACAACCCATGGGTCAACTTGGGGACCCCATGGAGCCACTTTAGTTAGAAAATGACATAAACACCTTTTATTTAATGTTAAAGTAAAAAAATGACACAAACATAAAATGTTTTACTAAAACAATTATTATGTAGGGTTAAACAAGTCCAAATTTTGATTATAAATATTCATTAGAAAGCTAAAAAGATTTCCTACATTATAGTATTTTTTTTATAATTTTTAGACATTAAATAAATTAAATTATTTATGACATCATGATGATGCAGTGATGACCTCATTATTTAACGATTTAAATAAAATGAGAAGATAATGCAAAATCCAAGGCTTAAACTTGTCCAAAGCCTATTGGATGAAGATATTTCGAAACCTTATCACCTTAGACTTGAAATATATAAGTGTGGGACCTTTAGAAACCGAAAAGCATTGTATAATTGAATAACATTTCATTACTTTCCAAAAGTGCCCCTCCTCTCCACTTATAAAAGGCCCCCACCTCTCCCACCTAATTTACACATTCAAGCCATTTGGCTTGGCCAAACTCTGCCCAAATACTCTCCCAACTTCCCCCTCTTACTCCTAGAATCCTAACTTTGGGCAGAACTCTTCCCAAGGAAGCCTTTGGCTCAAATCAAAAAGAGTTACCCGATTTTGAGGTAATGTCTTTTCTAATGTTGTTTTGTTTTATTTTTCTTCTCCAACCCCCTAAACTCTTTTTATTCATTTCTTTTGTAACAACACCAGTATCCTCAATATACTAGGATGTTGTTATAAGAAGTATTCGAGCTACACTTACACACACCTACATCTAATGGTTAAAGAACATACGGTTTCTGTGGATGGCGAATTTCTGCCTCACGAAACGATGATTGTTCAACACTCATATAAAACCTTCAAAGGTGGCCATTAAGATGTCACTATTTTTATATATGATTTATAATTTGTTTATGTTTTACTTATGCTTCTGTATTTCTCATTTATGTCATACTTTATGATTTCCATTATGGGTAAAACGCGATAATTTCATTTTAGGAAGTGCGGACTACCGCCCCCTCAAAGTGATTTGAATCGTTAATGCCATATGTGGGATGTATAAAGGATGGAGTAAATGGTATTATACACTATATTATACTGGAATTATATTATACATTTATATCATTATGATTTAGTTCCATTAAATATGAAATTGAAATGAAAGTAGCGTTCATGCGTACGTACGGCTTACCGTCTCCATGAACGGTGCATTTCATTTCTTACCTCTAAATGTTACGTGACATTATGAATGAATTTATATACTGTATATATATGATATATATGTTATCTACATCATGAATATAATTCTGTATATAATGGATATTTCACCACATAAACAACTTGTAATTATAAGAAGCTTATTGTTGACTCAAGTACCAAAGATCGACAAAACGACCGTTATTAACTTAAATAATTACATAATGTTCATATCATTGTTATAAGTGATATAATAAGGATAATGAAGTTGAAAATGGTTCTTAATAAGGTATATATTAACTCTAGTTTATTATTCAGGAGGTTAAAGAACGGTTGAGTCAAGTCAGACACGAGGTAAGGGAACTTCTTAACCAAACTTCCATTCTTTGGGTTAATCTCCTACTTTCAAATTATCTCATGGTATTATTATGTATTATTATGTATTTTTACTTTATTTATGTGTACCTATAGTGAATACACATAATATATCTATTTTATTTTAAAAATAATCTTTTTAAGGACTTCGTCTCAATCTCTTTTCATTGAGGCATATTTGGTTTTATACACAACTTTATTTTATACGGTGTATAAACCCATTTGACTTTTACGTTTATTCAAAAGGAATCTTTTTTATACGAAGCGTTTTCCTAAACGACAAAAGGGAATGTTTTTCTTTCCGTACTTATGCGGTGACAATGACTTCTCCACCGCCGTGACCATTATTTGAGTTTCAGCTTCCTCTACAAGCCATCATTTTTTTTAATGAAAAATAAATACAAAGTTTTAACTTTCTTTTATTTTGGTATTGAAAATGGTTTTGAAAGCGTTTTTATCATATCAAAGTGTTGTATTGATATCTTGTGATTGAAATGTGGAAATGTTATGTTTCCTTTATGCATGTTTTATGTGATACGATTATGTTATGGTTTATGATATGTTTAAACCTATTCATATGAGGAATGTATTGGACTTAATAAGTGACGGGTGGAGCCCGCTATAGCTCCTCGATGCATCGGTAGGTCTCATGAGACAACTAGACGTGGAATTGGCCGAGGCCCTTTCCCAATTTGATTTATGGTTTTGGCCGAGGCCTTAATCATTTTAGATGTCTTGGCCGAGGCCTTGACAAAATGTTTCAGAATGTCCGGCATTATACATTCCCTCATTATGAAAGTGGTTATTGATATTGCATGTGATTATTCGACCAGCAGAATATCCATGTGAAGAAGTAAATGGCATTATCTCATTTTACTTTTGCCATATTATGTTGATGTTCAAGTTTAAAAGGCTTTTGTTTTAGTTATACATTGCCTTAAATGTTTATGTTTATTTATGAAAGCTTCCGCAATATTGTTATCCTTACTGAGCATCTGAGCTCACCCCTTTCAATGTTTTAATGTTTTCCAGGATTTGAAGAAGTGTATTATGACTGACTTGCAAGGATAGTCAGTGAAGATATGAGTGTGGACTATGAAGACCATGTTATTGTAGTTTGTTTAATTTTTGATGTAATGAAAGAATTATGAATGTATCTAGTGTTTCAAGGCTACTAAACTAATCGGTCTTTCGAGACTTGATCTTTTGTGATCATGCCAATGTTACGAAGTAATGCACCGACTCTGGGTGGCTGGGGTCGGGGCGTTACAAACTAATAAATTTCATTAAAATATATTTCATGTTTATTATTATTATTATATCACTTATTACCATGATATAACAATTAAATATTCATTTATGTTTAGGTTAAATGCTTGGACAATATTTGGTTCATATGCCCAAATGGCATTGGTATGTTGAGTGTGGTCAAAGAGATCATTATTATGTCATATAAAATATAATAATGATGATATTATTGTTATGTTTATACTTGAATTATAATTTCAAATCCATCCATTAAATATGGTTCTGAAACATGAACTATATTACAATAATGGAGATAGTAGGTCATAATTACGCATGATGAATGTTTACATTTTTCAAAAGATTATTATGGAAAGAAGATACATATTATTTTTTACTTCCATAATTTTATGAATATGATATAAATTAATTAAATGTACTAATATATATATACATATATATATATATATATATATCTTTTTAAGGGGTGATGAAAAATGAATCACATCACATCATAGTGGTTGTAGTACACACTTATTCACGAATGATGTTAGCATTTTTTAGTGATTGGAAAGGTAATAAAATTAGTGTTTATTATGTTTAAAAAATAAAAAATATTTATTGAATATCATATGTATAGAATAATGTTTCAATGAAGATGGGGGATCTGAAGCTCGATTATGGTGATCTTGGAAATTTTTAGGTTTTTCTAGATGAAATGTTTTTACCGTTCATATTGGTTGATCAAATGGTATTAGGGTATCCATCAAAGGATGAATTTATGGGCCTGGAAATCTCTTAGGGGACTCCCATTCCTTTAGTAGTTCCTGGTTACGGGATTGAGAATCCTTCATATTTCAGGGATGAGCCATCGAAGAGGATTTTCCATCGGCCTAGTGTCTTGAATCCTTATAAGGCTCAAAGGAAAATAAATATTGATCATATAATTAATAACGAAGATGAAATTGATGATTGGATTAAAATGGGAAGACAATCAATCGTCACATGTCTAATCCTTCTGGGATGTTTTAACCCTTAGAATATAGACAAAAATTTCTATCGATTGTTGATTTTTTGGGGTTTAAATTCTTGGAGATGTATCTCACTTGGTAGGGTTTCTTATCAACTATAATTCCCAAGTCAGGAACTGATATTTCATGCTAGGTTTCATGGTTCTATATCCCTTAATCCCAGACTTCTACATTTTATGAAATGGGATCCAAACATTAACCTTCTTAATGAAATGAGTTCTTCAACATAGTTATGGATCATTTTATATGATCTCAATTGGATTTAATGGAACCCTTAAATTTTTCATGACATTTCTTGAGGAGTATTGATTTCTATTAAGATGTATTAGGATTCATACATTTTGGGGTTCATGCATTATGTTCCCATGATTTGTGGAGGTCGATGTTGATTCTAATTAGGTTAAAAAGGTTTTCATATCCACACATAATGATGAATTCGTTTCGAGAATCAGGGATGATAGGTTACCAGATTAATGTATTGACTGTAAAGTGATAGGGAATAAAAGATGTAGCAACCAAATGGATTATTTTTTTCATTCCATCTCCCATAATGGTCCTTTGGAAACCAATTGTCTACAAAAATAGGTTCATCATCTTGAGTTGAAATAGCCTAATGATATAGAATATGGTGTCCCTCTATATGATCATATCACATGATTTTTTTCATTTTCTAATATTATATCACCTCCCACAGAAAAGTATATCTCTTGGGTTTTCTTTTCTGAGGAAAAGGGGGAAATCCATTTTTATAATGACAAGATCTTCTATAAGGATTCTTTTTCAATGGATTTGGAATTGTAAATGAATGGTAATGATGTTGTGGTCACATGTTATATGAGCATGAAAAAAATATCAAAAACAAGAATGGATAGTCCTAGATCGTCTCCCACTCTTATGGGGGCAGCTTTACATTCTGTTGGATGAACAGATGGCCTCACACATTGTGATTTAACTGTTCCTAGTATTGGTAATGAAATTTTGGATGATATTAGGCATAACAAGGTTAATTACTCAGAATAAGGGAAAGATATTTATCATGTGCGAGAATTCATTATAGGGGATGGTTCCAAAAAAAAATCAATAGGTTGGGTTTAAGGCATTAGTGGTAAGTGATTCTGGACAAAGGATGACTGGAGGTGATGTTGTAAATGAGGGATTTCATTTGGTTCCACCCAATAAATCTAGTTTTGGACATAAAATCACCCCTCCAGAAAGTGATTTTGTTAATGCAAATAGATTTGGATTTCTCAATGATAAGAAAAAAATAATAGATTATAGTGAGCTAGTTAATGTATAGCGAAGCCTAACCATTGGGATGGGTGAACATGAAGGAGTTCAAAGAACATAGAGATGGGGTCATCATCCCAAAATCCGTAATCGAGGATGTGAACGAGAAGATGCACGAGATCATCACCAAAATAAGTCTTCTAGATATCATCTCACCCTAGAAAAGGTGAGGATTAAAAAGTGGTATAGTAAAATTTTTAATAAAAAGAATTCATAGTTAGAGTGGGAGTCTGAAGATGATGTTGGGGATCCTGTTCATGACTCTGATCATGATTCTGTTGACCTTTGACCTTTTATTTCTTTCTTTGGATGTGGGCTTTCCTGTGATTTACCCCATTTTTTCTTGTTTTATTGTTCTTTTCATTAAATTTTAATAATTTATTTGTAGCTTCATCTTCTCACCAGACCCATTTTGTGTATATACTTAAAATCCATAATTTTGACTAAAAGTGAGTGGTGGTGACATAAAATGAATTACATTGGTTCATGAGGTGACAATCTTCCATACACACAAATGATTGATTACATTTTTCATTTAATGGATGTTGGAGACGGATATAAGAATCAAATTAACATAACAATATAAATTTATGTGAAATATATTTATTTTATTATATAATCATGGTTTAGGAATTTTTTAACGAAGTAGAATAAGATATAAAATAGAATCTTTCAGTTAATAACAATACAACTTCTTTAGAAAACCCCCTTTTCGTAACACCTTAATACAACTAAGGATGGAATTATGCCATAACCAAGGCCCCTGGAATGTTGGGAGGTATTTTTTAGTGATTTTTATTGATCAAGGATGAAAAAATCAGGTTTTTATGTGTGATGTAATGGGACAAAGAGATTTTCCTTTATATGAGAGGGGAGGGCCACTCTTTGAATTTCTTAATATATTTAATTAATATATACTAATTTTCAATTTCATATGGTTAAAAATTTATTTATTTAGAATATATGGTGAATATGGGTTGATATAATCACATTCAATAAAAACAAGTTATGTTTTGACTGTATTTTTAGCCTTATATTTTGGGTTTAACTTCTCATAAACCCCTTTAACACTTATCACGACAAAAAGTATTTTTACAACTTGAGGGACAAGGTAACTATTATAAATGTAAAAACCCATAAATAGAAAATTCATGAAATTATAAACCATATCATAGTCACTCTGTTGAATATAAAAGTTTTTGGAATTTTATATCATCTCATAAAATGTTATTTACAATATATTATCATTAAGGTCACTTTTCATAACCATTCCTTTGAAATTAATAAAATAAAGAATTAAATTAAATTTGAAAAAAAATATTTTATGAAACACATAAAAATGTATCTTAATATATAAAATTCATGTATCACATTAATTATCTCAAATTATATTTTTTAATATATTTGAAATTCGTTTATTATATATTTCCATTAATTTAATAATTAATGTTTCACATTTGTGTAAGAGATTAATTTAATTATTTATTCTCTAAAAATAAAATATAAATTATCATAATGAAGATAAATCATTTATATTTCAATTTAATATTAATTACACGACATATATTTATTTTATACCAATGTTAAATATATTATTGTTTTTAAAAACCAGAGTATGACATTTTTGAATTTTCCTTAAATAAATTATAATAAAGGTTATAATCTCACCCAAATAGAAAAAAGGCCACATAATTGAATATATTTTGTTTATAGACTATAATGAATCATACAATAAAACTATCCTAAGTTTTATTGTCTTTATACGATCTATATCATATTATTTTTTACCCTTAATTACTTAATTTAGCTTTTATCGTGGTAAAAAAAATTTCTACAGTTACTATTCATATTGACTAAAAATAAATTTGGACGGTTAGAAAAATTTTAACATTGATATATCAACCATTAAATCCATTTTCAAAAATTTAAATCTCATAGTTATTATAATTTCATTAAAAATTAAATAGGGAAAACATGATGAGAAGTGATTTTTTTAAACATGCATATTTTAAGTATAAATTGATTTTATACTAAATTAATCAATAAATATGATTTGAAACACCATTATTGGATTATTTAAAATAAAAATATTGAAATTAAATTTTAAAAGTAACCCATAATAGGTTTTTTATTTTTAAATAATCAAAAATAAAATAAATGTTTAAATTGAAATCACTATTTTTCATTATTCATTGAAAAATAAAATTTTCAAAAAAATTATAAAAATTTCAAAATAATATAATTTTTATGTGATTATTATAAAAATTAAGTAAATTTAATCAAATTAAATTTTGATTTGTTAAAAAATTTTAATATAATATTTTTCTCATAAGAAGATGTAAACATCATTTGTGATGAAAATATTTTATAGAAGAGTAAAATGAATTTACCAAAATCATAGTTATTTTACTAATAAATAATATATAAATATATTTTTATTAGGAAATTTATATATATTTTAAAATTTATTTTATCCTATTTTTATCCCCAAATTTAATGGATAGTTTATAATAGTCACATTTATATAACAATATATCGCAGTTCGTTTACACTCGATGTTGCATATTCTGTTCCCTATCAAACATAGTTTTCTTTTAAAAAATATATTGATATTATAGAAAATAAAATTGATTTTATCTCAAATTATTCTTATATTCTAATTTTTTTATTTTATAATATAAATGAATAATGATTATTTTTGTTAAAATAATTAGAATAAATATATTTCTTCTTAAGGTATAATTAATAATTCATTGTGTTATGCATCTGAAACATTGGCCTCATCCATGTTGATTCCAAAGTCCTGGGACAACCCAATATGATAAGAACCCCTAACCACAAAACCACAAGGAAAATAGAATACCAACACAAGATCTACTCCCAATGTGGATCCTGATATGTAAGGCACATGTAACCTCAATTTCAAAGTAGTATATTTCTTAGTGGAATTTTATACTAGAACTATAGTATATCTAAGAAGTTTTCTAGTATCATTATATCAACACCCTAATTATTTTATATCCAATGTAATATTCTATTGGTATAATTATTTCTTTTGAAGTTATAGTTTGTATGAATGTTACATGTAGAAAAATTATTACCCTCCCTTTATAAAAATGTACTACGATTTCAGTAGGGGATTTATTTCCACAAATTAGAGGAAAAATTATTCAGCATAATAAAATAAAATTTCATATTGACCCATTATATTCTATTAGTGAAAGGATGATAATAAACACCCTCAATAATTTTTTATAATGCAGGGCTTGAAACTGAATAATAGTATACTCATAATAATAACTATTAGTGAAAAACTCAATTTTAGGGATAAGCCTATTCTTAGATAAGACATATGTTTCCAAAGATGGTAAGGATGATATTTCTCTAGGAATAATGACCTAAGTCATATTTATAATTTAAACTAACTTTTATATAAATATTAGTATTTGATAAATAAAATTTTGAAGAAAATAATTTATTTATGGGGGAATGTAACACCCTTGGTTTTTAGGTTTCACCTTATTTACATAAGATATATGTTTTGAATTATAAAATAAATTTTTTATATTTTATCAATGGAATTGAAATAGACTAGTTAAAAATTCATATAATATATATATTAAACTAACAAAAATTTATTATTTCATAGTAAATTGTTACAAAAAGAAAACATAAAACAAAGTATTACACGTAATGGGTGATTACATCCTTTAAAATAGGAAAAATCAATATTTGTCAATAAAATTAAAATAACATTATATTTAGAACTAGAATCTTCCCTAGACAATCAACACCTTTAAGGATCATAATTAGTATAAAAAAAGATAATGAGAAAGATTTCCATGAAATGAGAAACCATTTTTGAGATCAGAAATTAGAACTATAGAAATTGTAAAGGTGAGTCGAATAAGTTTAGTTTGTTTATATATATAAAAGAAATATCACTTTTACAAATATAGTAATTTCAAATATAGTCATTTAAAATATGGTCATTGCGAATATATTTGTTGTATATATGGGCATTGGTCGTACATCAAATAGTCATACTGAAGTTGTGAATTCTTAATTAGTAATTTTAAAATTATATAACAAATAATGAAATAAAAATATAATATTAAAATAATATATATATATATATATTGAGGTGTAACATATAAATATAAATATTAGTATTATTAAAATATGTTATGATGCATATATAAAACTCAAATAAACATTTTATAGCATTAGAGATGTAAAATAAAAGTTTAGAATATAACTAATTAATTTTAATGGTATTTATTAAATCTTATTTAGTATAAAAGTAATTTTTTCAAAGAACCATTTTAATAATTATTGTATATTATATCCAATTAAATTAAATTGAACAAATAATTAAATTTTTATATATGAATTAATGTATTAACAACTTTTAAAATATAAACTAATATGAAATAATATTGAGAACACAGAATTTTTAAAAATTCCATTTTTCAATAAAGTTATTTTTTCATTATATCTTTAATGATAATTTAAAAACTATATATTTAAATTTTATAATATTAATTTTTTATATCTAACTTAATTTTTATATTGTTAATGTGAGAATTATCTTAGAATTATTTTTTATATGATTCTAAAAAAACTATTTTTAGGTGAATAGATTAATATACATATACTACGACTTTTATGCCACAGTATGTATATAATTATGAAATATAAATTTATGAAACCATTTTTAACAAAATATATATTTTATAATATATATTATTTTTATTATAGTTTAAAAATATTATATTTTATATTCTAAAACTCATGTATATTTTTCCAATTTTTTTTTTGTAAATTATAAAATTATTGTATTAAAATTATTTTTTAATTCTTTTAAAAATTGAATCATAAAAAATGGATATAAAATATAGAATATTTCAGTAAAAATTTTCTAACAAGGATAAATATCTTTTATGTAACAAATATTATGTTATCTTATTTAACAACTAGTCATTGGTATGAAATCTGAAATCTCCAAAGTAATAATGAAAGGGGAAATGGGATAGAATCTTATTAAAGATAATTTATAATTAAATGGATGTAATATTACCATACTTATCTTACCCAAAAAACAAAAAATGCCTATTTTATATCCACATTACATGTTTAATATGTTCCCCATTTATACTTAGTTGAAATATTTACCAAAATGTCACTCTCATTACTTATTAAAGGGGCCTCTTCCCACCATTTTAATACCACTATAAAAATTAAGATGCCTCATAAAAATATAACATATTTCATCCAAGTAGAATCATAATTAACATTAATAATATTATTTTTTTAGGATGTTATCCCAAACCCTTACTTTATAAGGAATCCACCCAGAGAAACCCGACATTCACAACATAAGTTCAAACTTTTCGCTAACACCTTATCCTTTTTCTATTTATATTTAAAATATTTATTTAAAAATAAAAAAATATAAAATAATTATTGAAATTATAATATTTTTATATGATGGTAATAAACATTAACAACCTATCATCTTCTGATTAATAAAATAGAAAGTATCAAGCACGCGTTTGTGCGAACTACAATAACCACAACATTACGTGTTTCATTTTCATTCACCACCTTACAAGGATGAACATAATAATGAATTTTCTATAGAATTATTATATTTATAAAATTTTTATGTTTATAAAAAAATAAAATATATTACTCATTTCTCATCTGCTCTGGAAATGAAATCATTATCCATGCATATGTATGGACTATAACTTCCATGTAATAATATATTCTATTTTCACTACTGCCTTTATAGTTGGTTATAAATTATAATTTATGAGTATATATGATATATATGATTAATATATATTATAATTATGTTTCTTTATGGATAAAATAGAAATTAACTATCATCCTCAGGTAATACATCAATATCGATGAGTAACCTGAAACTAGTTCATCACCGATTTCATATTCGTGAAACCCGACTAGAGTCTCATATAATAATATAACAAAATTATTGTTTATTTTAAAACATAAATTCTAGTAACTTACATTTCCAAGGAATTATAAGTATTTTATCGAATAATGGATATCAAAATTGAAATTATAAAGCACTTGCAGACCCACTATAGTTATTAACAGCCAATGGTAAAAATAAGCTATAATGGACTAATATGTCATACAAAATGATAATAAATGAAGTATTAAAAAGGATAATTTATATGAATAATATTATGAAATATATTATTGTGATATTTATGATTTTTTATTAGTGTTCATAGATCATTCGATAATAGTGGAATAAAGGTATGAGTTTTCATCTCAAGGCTCCTCTCTTTTAGAATTGTTTTTATACTATTCACCTAATTTCATTTAGTAAGAGTATATATTTCCTATTATAGATACTGAAGCATGAAATAATTTTAATTTATAGTGATTTAATTTTAATTTAACTCTATATCTACTTAAATTTTTTATTTATATTCTCCTTGAGTGGTATGAGTTTTTGCTGACTCATATAGTTCCTTGGGTTATAATAACACTTATTTAACTATTATGTTTCAATATTGATATATTCTACAATATGATTATGTTATGAAGTATTTTACCCCTATTGTTTTGGGGAAATAATTATTCAAACCAATTTATTCTTCATTAATGTTTCAATCGTTTCACGGAAGTGCATTTTTGTTAAGAGTAATTTCTATTTATCTTAGTGTATTTTTCTTCCATATACATCTTATTAATTACCCCCAATATTCTAATACACATAGTGTAAAATAAAATTGTTCTTATATATATTGATCATTTTATTATTTTTATTCATTTGAAAATAATGGTTTTATTAGGCTTTTAATTATTCATGTTCCCAATTAACTATTTTTAAAATATTTAAATTTTTTTTCTTACCATAAACCTATATTCTGAAATTATACATCACATTTTAACATTGTTTTATTTCATTTAGTGATATATATATTTTATTTTTTTAAGTAATGTTTTCATAATTTTTGTCTTTTTATTTAAAAAAAATGTCTTTAAAAAGTGATTTGAAAATATTATCTTGTTAAGATAATATTAAGAAACATTTTAAAAAAAAATATTTTGTAGTGATTTTTCATCCTGTTTCAAAATGATTATTACATAATAGAGTAATTTATTATAAATAAACTTATAGATTTTCTTCTAAAATACTCATTTTGGGTGCTTAAGTTTTTGGTATCAAATGATCATTTTTTCTAATGTGATGCAATTTTGAAATGTTATGAAACCAGTGGTCTCATCAGGGGGTTTTTATGATAAGATAAATTATTTGATTTTAAGTAGAACACACAGTTATGGATAGTGATTATTGGGTTCTAATATCACACTCCAAGGCATCTGTTGTGGTTGTATAACTCATTAGATATTTTTCCATGAATATTTGTTAATTTTTTTCCGAAAATAAATTGTTGATATACATGGAATTATTCAAAAACATAAGGGTGTACATACTTGGATTTTTTCACAAACATAATGGGAGGACATACTTTATTTTTTTCACAATGTTATACCATGATTATTTTTTTGTAACTACTAAAAAATATTCCTTTTTTAGAAGTTGTTCGAAAATTTTGTGAAATTTTTTGTTTTAAAGGTGTTTCATTTTATTATGTAAGACTTTAATTCTTAGTTAATTTACATTATATATTTATATTTCATGTATTGGTGCACTTTATTTGGTATTGTGTTTCTATGAAATGAAACATAATTACCAATACAATTTTATGATTTTCACTTATTATCACATGATCCTTTATCATATATTTCTGTCTTTCTCAGATTTTTATCATGGTTACAATCATATAGTTTTTCTAGTTTATATATTTACCTTATTGAATGTTTGAGATCATCCATTTATCATGTCTCCATATACCTAGTAAAAAATATGATTATATCACATGATATGTCTAGAAGAGTCACTAAAGGAGTACAATTATAATGAAATTTTAAAAAGTTCTATAAAATAATATGTTTATATACATAGTCTCCATGAAACCAATCCTTTATATCATATTTTTGTTTGAATTGTGAGATTTATATCTAAAACCTGGAATCAATGTATTATTTATCAATTCATAGCTTGGGTAATAAAATTTCCTCATAATAAATATTCTCTTCCAATTTATCTAATTCAAGGATTAATGCTTGACATTCATTAGTTTCAAATTTTCCATATATCAAAACATTAAACACATAATGAACCAGAGATATATTAAGTATTACAAATACACACTTATTGACTGGTCCATCATTTTCTAGAATTTTATAGAGACCATTAAACCATTGAATAAATTTTTCATTCCTACAAAACCACATAAAACATTTACTTGGGGATTCTTTAAGAAAAACATTATTTCCTACCTAAAATGAATAATATTTCCTCTAATTAACTATATAAATATTCTTCCTACTATAACCTTCCATCCTATGGTGTCAAAGCATATTTTTCTTCTCAACTATATCTTATACCACTTATTGTTCCAATATATATCTCGAATCAACTTCATCCCAACATCATGGAGTCTGAAATCAATTTTTATATAATGAATCAATATGATCCATCTGTATACTAGAGATGAAAAATATTGTTATAATAAAATTACACCAATAAACGATATTGATCCTAACTACCCTTATAATATAGTGAGCATGAAAAAATCATATCCTCTATTGATTGAATTGTTCTCTCAAACTTTACATCATATTGAGGATGAAAAACTATAGTTTAACTAAATTATGTGCCCAATGACATGTAAATTACAATCTAAAAAAATGATTTTAATCTAACATGATGATCAGATAGAATAATTAGAGAAACTTCATGTAATATGAACATATTTTTATGATAAATTCTATAAATATTATCTATAATAATAATATAATGTCATGGAATAAAATATATATAATTTTTTAGTTGATCAACACTAACCCAAATCAAATGGTTACATTGGTGTTTTTTTGTAATTTTTTTAAAAAATCTGTGGATATATTCTACCATTACTATTATAGAATTTGAAAATGTTGATGTATCTACTTGGGTAGTTTACAATAGTCTTTTAAAAATATAAATTTAAAACATTTCCGGGTAAAATCAGAAATATAATTATTTATTCCATCCCACTAATAATAGTCCTGAATGTCTCTTTAAATAATAGTGTTACTGAGATGAATAAAAAACATATTTATTTGAGGTCACCAAAACAATTTAATTTTTAATAGGGAGTGAATGGAACCCACAAACTCTTTTCAAATCATATATCACCTTATATATAGAATTAAATTTAGGAAAATTAACCTTTTGAACAAAATATTATATTTCTTTGAAACCATGATATTCCATCTAAGAATGTTTAATTTTTTCTAATAAATATGAATGTTCTGACACCTGAACCCATAGGTTTGAGTTTCATCACACACAATTTACAGTCCAACATTCAATAAATCATTAAAAAACTTATCATGTTCCAGAAATAACATAATCAATGATGGATTCTATTTTTGACTAAATGCTTTTCATACCATGTTTCCTTTATGTGGATGATAGTGAATTGTGTAATGACAATACTTTATCAAATAAAACCATAATTTTTAGAATTATGTCTAATTTTATTTTGGTGTGAATACATTATTTAATATTTTATAATCTATATATATTTTACATTTTACCCCATATAAAATATGGATTTTAATTTTCAAGGAAAAATTCCAGAGTTACATGTTCAATATATCGTGTTGGATAATTATTCTCATGGAGTTTAAATTGAGATGATAGGTATGAAATTATCAAATCATCACATGCCAAGAAAGAATCATTTCCATTCAAATAATAATCACTATAAATAATTACATCCCAATTTATAGAAGGAAAGGATAAAATTGAAGTGTTATCCAATAATCATTTCAATTATTTAAAATAGGCATCACATTTCTACATCTAAATGAATTTTACTCTATTTTGAGTTAACTTAGTTTATGGGATAGAAATAAAAGAAATTATTTCAACACAAATTGGGTAATAACCTTATAATTCTATAAATCCATGAATATCTATTAAATTTATAGGTCTTGGACACTCTTTCACAACAATATTTTTAACATGATCAATAGTTATGCCATCTTCAGGAAACAAATCACCAATGAAAGTAATAATCTATAACAAAAACATTCATTTCCTAAACTTTCCATATGAATGATTTTTTTTAAAGTATAAAAAAATCATTTTATGATTCTCTTGTTCCTTATAACATTTAAAAAAATCCACAATTTCATAAATAAATATAATACCAAATTTGTAGATATACTATAAGAATGATCTACAAATAAGATCCATTAATACTATGAGTTCATTTTCAACCCAAATTGAATGACCTAAGACTCATAAAATCTATATGTAGTATGAAACAATGTACATGGACCTACCACTTACCCCCCTTTTAGTTGATGGTATCCAGAAATGAGGTCAATCATGGAGGAAATACAGACCACCCTTGAGCTGATAGTACATAATTAGGTGGTATAGAATTTTAAAATTTAGTAAAAAATGATTTTACCCAATTATTATTTTTATATACTTAATAATTTCAATCCAAATATTTTTATATATCCACATACTTGTATAATGGACCATAAAATTACAAAAAAAACATTACAAATGAATTATCATAATTGTCATGACCATTTCCATTGCTCTATTTTTTCATAGAAATGATCCGGATATATGTCTTACCACTATAGTAACACTTTCCAGATCACATAATACATTCAAAACAATTCTCTTTTCCAAAATTATAATAATAGGGAATCATAATTTTCTTAGCTTTTTATTTCATCAACGGTTCATTCCACATTTCTTTCCACAAAAACTACATCATCTCCTTGTTTATATAAATACATATATAAACAATCTTCTTATCTAACATCAACGATAATTAAAAAATTTATTCAAAACATCTGGTCTAATGAGTTACCAAAGACCATCACAAACATAGTTTCAATCTGGAGTATAATAAATCAATTTTATAATTATGTTCTTGAATGAAGTTTTTACATTCCTAGCCAATATAGTAAAATTTTCATCATATGAAGCACATATTTTTCCCCCTTCTTCATTAATTCCCTAAATTATTATTCCAATTTAATTTGAATAACATTAATAAAAAATTAGTCAAGGAAAATATATTTATTTTTTTACCCCAAGTAAAATAATTAATATTTATCCTAGGCATTCCTAATTAGATACCATCAAATATCAACTTCACATTCAAAATGATAAATTACTATAGTTACTTTTAGAGGCTCTAAACATCCCAAATATATGAATATCAATTCATAAAAATTAATTTATCCTTCAGTTACCACTTATTATCATGATTCAAAAAAGGGCACTACATCATGAATTTTTCTAGTAGAGACATTTATCATCATGAAGAACATAGTTTCTCCCCTGCATTGGTTCCAAAATTTACTACCTACATCAATTTAGCAAACACAGAGACAAACAACTCAGTTCTAACAATGACCATTCTCATTTGATGATTCAAAGGGATATCATTCCCATGTTTCCCTCCTACTTCATTAAACCCATTTTATCTATATAAAACCACTCTACATATACATGGATTAGAAGTATAAATAAGAAAATATTCCAAAATTATGTCATGATGACACACCCTTTAATTATAATATCATAAAATATTTTTTTAAATAACTATAACTTAAAAATTTATCTATAACTTTTCAATAATATAAACTATAACACCATATAAAATAATCAACCCATAATTAACAAATATATACAAACTATTTTTTTAATATATTTTCAAAATCTTTTAGGTTTAATGTTTTCGATAATTAATAAAACCGTTACATTACATAGTTAGAATTTCAACACATTATGTCAAGGAATTATCACTATAAAGGTACGCAACCGAGGATGATAATGGATGGAGGAAAATAATGACTTTTGATACCAGCCTTTGGTAGAATCTAGGTTAGAAACTAGCCTTGAGGATATAAAACTCTTACAAACTAAAGTAACTAACCAAAATACAAAATATATGATTAGAAAAGAGAATGCATAACCACTATGTAATTATATAATCATTTGATATAAGAGAAACCAAATCATCCAATAATGCATGAATTATATCAGCAAATACTAATAATTTTCTCTAAATAAATACATATTAAAAAATCCATCAAAAATGACTTGAAAACATCACTAATTCCCAAACTAGTAATATACAAATATTTTCTTGAAATACATTTGGAAAACTAAAAAAAATTTATATATACATTGGTGTGTATAAATTTTATACATTGTAGGATTATACCAGATGTATCTCATGCACTCATTAAAATAAAATAATAGTGAACCATTGGTAAAACTAAAAAACCAGCAGGAACCCAGATGGGTAACCTAGCCATCCCAACCACACCATGGATCAATCTCTAAATAAAACAAGGTAACAATATTATAAGAATTTGTGGAAACTGAAAAAGTCACCCCACATAAATTTCCCACTGAGTTTCAACTTTCACAACCCAAAATAAAATGTATTGTACTTTCATCCCTTACATTATATCTCATTACCGCATATCAAGTCATCTTTAATATGGGTCAATACATATACCTAACTTACCAAGACTCTTTTAGGACCCTTAATATTTTACTGGAATCATTAAACATCAACATCACAACCTCATCACTAACCCAGGAAGTAGGGTTTGGAGAACATGAAGGAAATAAACACTATACCCTCCTTCTACCTAGCATGAAACCAAAGACATACCATACCATCATCATCACCAAGCATCTCTATTATCCACCATCATTATCACTACTACCAATTAAAGAATATGTAATATGTATTAATCCTTTATATCTTCTTTAGAATCATTGTGTTGATGAAAACACCCCCAAAATATGAGTATTTGAATGTGGTACTCAACATCGGGGGGGGGGGGGGGGGTTATATTGAAATTACATGAAAATATATACATATTTATTGTCAATGTAAACACAAACATGAACTAAAGTTTTCACATCAATACTTAATCAACTTCCTCTAATCGTAGACACCATACAAACATTACCACATGATACCCCCAATTATATTAAACCCACTACACATAATAACAACCCAAATCCCAAAAATACCGTTATTTCAATTACTAATTCATTTAAATTTACAGATTCTTACATTATCAAATTTAGCTCAAAATCAATCATTTATTAATCTAGTCACCAAATATAATTTCTAGAAAATACATTAATAACCATCACACACGAATACCCTTTTAGTATTACTAACATCATATTACATCACCACATGTCAATTAGAATATGGAACCATACATCAACCATCTAACTACCATAATAACCAAATTTCTTCACCCAAAATGACTCTTTTAGAAACAAATATCTCATCTAAAATGGTAACCAAAATATTTGTACCAACCTCAGAAAGGATTGAAAAAATTTATCCAAACAATAAAAATACTATAAGTCCACACAAAAATAGATATCAAGATCACATATTTACAACAATTTATTTATAGTGGGAGTACACATTAAATAATCTTCTTGTACAGGGGTATTTTACCATGGTTCCATATTTATATGAGAAACTAGTTATTATCAAACTATAGAAACTACTCCTTTTAGGATAGGTTGTTCTAAATAAAAACATCATTCAAGGGGTATCAATATACAACATGGTTTTGGATTTCATAACCGAAACAACATGCCCAACTTTTATTTCCAGATAAAAGTCATCACTTATAAATAATATGAAAACTTGTAAAAAATTTATGTATATACCGTCACATTAAATTCAATTTATTTTAGTTCATTATATTCATTAGAAAATCATTAGAACCCAACAACTAGAAAAAATGTGAAAGACCTCGTTCACTCTCCAAACACCTCCAAGCCATGAGAATGAAAAAGATAGGGGTATTAGAAACTAAAAAAAATTCATTAGATACCACCAAAATGATTCTCATACTTCAGAATACAATACTATCCTAGATAGTAAAGTAAGTGGGGTTTAAATAAACACAGTAAGAGATACCACTCAAAGATCTCCCTAATTTAATAACATATGCTTAAATTGAGGGAAAATAAAAATAACATAATGGAATCATCAAACAAGTTAGAGATTAAAACTCATATAAAGAATATGGTTAAACATATCATATTAAAATAAAGTAGCAAAAGAAAATTAAAAAATAATGGGCACTAGGAACAAATTTGCTTCTCATTCTCCAATGTAATCTACCATAATCCACCATGACTCCACATAACTCAAAAAAAGGGAATGGTTAGCACATAAAACACCTCATCTCGATCATCCTTATTCTATAATAGATGCTCCATGAATTTCATGTAATACTAGATATCCAAATCTACCCACTAAATGACATTGATGTAAACATGAAGACACTAATGAAGATGGGACATGTAAGATTTCATGGACCCTATCCATCAACGATGAATGTTACAAAAAAAATTCATCCTTACCAATGTGCTATAGAACATACAAAAGACAAACAAATAAGGGAGAAATATTACTTCACCTGATGAAGCTCCTCTTCACCGATGAGGGAAAACCCTAAAGAACCAAATGTATCTAACAAAAATACCAATGAACCACTACCTATGATATGGATAGGCCTTCTAGGATTCCTATGAAACAATTTTACATTCTTGAACAACATGAATCTTCTCATTCATGCTATATACCACAATATGACTTGGAATTCTGACTCTCAAATCATAGTCTAAAAAATATAGAATACCACAACCACCCATATGATTTCTGAATAGAGCCATGCTTATGAAATTGTGATATATATATTTCTATATGAAAATATAAACAATGATAGATAGTATACCCATGATATATATCCAAAATGAAAGCAAACAACATATTCTCAAATTTATTTATATTCTATGATTTCTGACAATTATTTCCATTGGAAAAAAGTAGTACTAAGGATTGACATGGAACTAAAATAATTCTAAAATACCCTCCAGAATCATTATGTAAAATGAGAATACTAATTGGGAATAGTGGTCCTATGTACCCCTTGATATTGCACAATCTTATCCACATACTTCTGGGATATAACAACCATGAAACTGTGTTCCCTGATCATAAGAAATTGAGATGACAACATAAAACTATTCGTGGTCTCCCAGTTATAATCACATACACCTTGAGGAATGGGTAATCTTGTGATGAATTCCATGAAGATGTCCTACCACATATACCTGGAGACATCCAAATATTATAGAAAACCACCAAGGAAAAAATTTTCTTCCTTTATATACTAGAACACTAGATATTGTGCCACCAAATATTCCATATACTACTTCCATACAAGACACCAATTCCCCACCCCAATATAAAATACACATTATAAATTGTTAGGGTAACATATCGAGAAATTATATTAAACATATAGAGTAATCTCTTGTGCATTAATAATTGAAGGAGAAAACCTCTCTATAATAACATATAGTTTAAGACATCCTCTAAAGATCCACTGGTAACATCACCATGGACATCATGCCCTTACATCACCTCCACCTACGGGTCTTCCCACTAAGACTCCTCCCCATTTTTCATCAGGGATGACGCCACTAACAAATGATAGAGGCAATATCCTCCCCTAAATTACTTTATATTAAGATTTGACACTACATGTTCTTCTATTACTTTTAAAACCATCATCTAATTCCTTAAAAACATTACCATATAGGTTTCAAATCAATGTGTTAGTGATAAGATTCTTTATTCCTGGAGTTCTAGAAGATATCAAAATAAAAATCATAGAGAAACGCTATCCACATATTGTAAAATAACATTATATCAAGCTCTTTGAAAACATATTTATGTATTTTATGGTCCATTAAAACTAAAAACTACTCATGGATGAGGCAATGCCATGGAAATTTCTTGGAAAAAACTTTCACCAACTCTAGATCATGGTTGATACATTTATGATAATGGGGGAATAACTACTAGGACCAATAATTGATTACCACCTATTTCTACATCATGTTTCATCCCATGACCAAATAGGAAGTTTCATAAAAATATCAAACGACACCCCCTGTTTATGAAAAAATGCATTGGGGATATGACAAATCTATCCTTCATGTAGTGAAATGATGGCTGACAATGATGAGTCATTTTGATATCATCTTCCTTCCCAATTGGATATATCAGTAGAGATAAAATCATGGATAATTCAAATACAAACCAATTTTAATATACTATGAGAATAAATATATTGGGAAATTTTACTACATTAGAGGGTTCTTACCATGAATAAAATTCCTCGATCTTCAATGGGTCTATAACCACACACATATGAGAGACCATGTGATCATTGTAATTCACTTCCCTTGTCTTATACTTGATCCTAGGAGGATTTAAATGTTTTTTATGTTGTTAGACAATATAAAAGTATGCTCTATGATGATAAACATGATCCTACTTTGACCTCGATTAAAAAAGTATTCCATCGATGATCATGACAACAAAATAGTACTGTAACTTGGGGAACATGTATTTTTTGATTCCCATGAACATAACTGGTTATTTTTATGACACTGAACAACATTACCACGAACATGATGTTTACATACCTTCACATAAACTCAAAATTTTGTATATCCTCATATTTAAACCACGTTTTATGATATAGAGGCCTTATATTTATTTATGATAACCATTTTTACCCCTTTAGTTAGTATAATAGATCATTAATCACTAGAAGTGTGTAAGAGTTCCTAAATATCAGTAGATTCAACCTTTGATAGTGAACCCACAAACATTGAATACCGTATACCTTCTTGGAGAAAAATACCAGAGAAACTTAAGGATACACATTGGGCCAAATGAAAAACATTGACATCAGATCATCAATAGGATGTATCAACTAATGAATCACAGTGATTCACATTCAAGAGTATCCATCAAAATTGGAGAAGTGTTTGGTTGTTAATATATCCCAAACATGACTTTTAATCCACGGGGTAACATCATAACCTTATCCTAAAAGACATTCAGAAACTAATTGATTATTCATTGAGAACCATCCAACTGTGATTATGTCAATAGCATTACAAACTCAGATAGAATGGGATTAATGCAACTTCCACCCATCTAATAGCTCCACTTCCAAAATATGGTGACCCAAATATTTTCATACATAAATAATGCCTATTATTATCAAAGTAAACATTAAATAAAAATATATTCCATTCTATGAATATATAGGTTTAGTGTCTTTGAAAACATACATACATAGAAACTAAAAATATAAAAGATCTACATCATTTCCCATTTGGTTCATCACAACAAGAATTGTTCTTAAACATGTAATATTTAATTTTTTAGATACCTAGGGGAAGGGAAAGATAAGAAAGGGTGATATGTGATTCTTAGGAAGGGTTAACATATGAAATATCAATCAATGTTCATATGTGATGATGAGTCAATAATAATGGTATGAGAACATGATCAAAACATATAATAATCAACCAATGAAGTCAAATATCTCTAAAAATGAATCCTTGGACAAAATTTTGTTAATAAAATATCCTATTACACAAGAACATCAAATAATCAATAACTAATCATTATCCAATAGATCATATCATTTACATAAGAAATAAATTTTGGGAATTCAAATAAGTTTATAAAATCGCTTATTTAGTCAATGTTCACTCAAAATATGTTCCCCATAACGAGAAACAATCCTAGAAATATCATAGATAAAGCCATTATTGATAACCGGATGAATATAAACATAATAAATAGAGATATTGAATGATTATTAAGGATAAAAATAATATATATCAAGCGATTTTCATAATTGAGCCTGAGTTAAGATTGTGTAAAATAACAAGATCAAAACATTCAATAATCACAACCAATCTGTCAAATATTGTTAACCATGAATCATTGGATAAAGTGTTATTAATAAAAATTCATAATACATAAGATCATAGAATTATTAATAATCAACCATTATTCATGGTTCCAAAATCTATTCCCAAGCTATATCATGGATGACCAAAACTGTTTGGACAACATTAATCCCTTATGAGCTAAAAAATAACTATAGTGGGATATCTTAACAATGTTCCATTACGAATACCTTCCCCACGTAGAATGCCAATAAGAACTGATGGGTTCCTATGAAATTATAATGAGCTCTGTGAATGACACAAAGTAGTGATCAACAATTCCATGTTTCAAATGAGCTCCATGAAAACTATGAAGTAGTGATGAATGGATTTGTGAGTCTAACAGATCTGCTTCTATTCGTAAAGATCTATTTCCTTGATAGCTGGACTCTGAGAAACACAATACACAGTGCCTATAAATATGTGGCTCACCCCCACCCAAATGATATATACCCTCACAATTTACCTTATGATCTAATGTTTCTTGAAGAACTCTTTTCTATGTGAACTAGTGAGAAAATTCATTACCTTGAACATCATGAACCATCATTCCATTTTCCTTGATTAACAACCACTTAAAGTGGGGATGAACTTCATGAATCCCCATGACCCTCGTGAAGTGAGGATTTCCTTCTGGGAGCTTGGGACTTCACTTAGCATTCTACCTTCGTGTAGCACCCTCCAAACACATATAGAGTCCATGCCTCGGTTGGGTCGGCATGTATCTTGAATAACCTTATTTCTTAGGGACCATTTTTACCATGCCTTGTAATAAACCTTAATTTGGGAAGATCCTCATATTTAAGAATCACCATTGCTTCACGAAGAACCTCTTAGGGAAGACTTTTGTTTCACAAATCCCTCTCTTGTGTGGCCTTCTAGGCTCATACATAGTGATTTCTTAAATCCTCATGTAGTGTCTGATGTTTTGTTGCTCTACCATAAGATTCTTCACATATGTACAATAACAAATATTAGTTATTTACATAGATACACTAACATGTACCCCTCGATCGACCACTACTCATCCTCTCTTTCATAAAACATTTCTTGTTTCCTCCCTTCTCCAAATGTTGGTTTGTAAATGTTTTGTATGTTAAAGGGATGATGATTGAGTCATCATCATCTGATATAAGAGATATTAAACTACCAAGAAACTACATCCTCATGAAATTATGTGAAATTGTATGTTTTCACATGTGTGAAAAGTTTGAGAGGACCAGAGAGGGGATGGGAGCAAGGACCTTTTTTCTTATTGTATTCTCAATCCACACTCTGTCTCCCTTTGGGTATTGTCAAAATATGTGCCTTGGTCAGAATTTACGTAATCACCGAACTGCCTCATTGAGAATACATTATGAAGTATGTCCTAGTATCCATCTCCCAGGGCTTCTTGGCATTCATAATCCACACACCATCCTTAATGGACACAACTTTCCTAAAAAGATCGTTATGTCTATTGTCACCTATTGTTTCTCACACCGGGCATGAATCATGTGGGAGGAGAGTAATAGTGACCATGAAATCTTATCTAGGTCACTAAATATTCATATTATCCAACATGAATTTGTGATGATTATTGTGCATAATCCCCATTACCCTCACCAAACTATATGGTCATTATTTTCTGTCTTCTAGACATGGTACATAGGATGCCTCTCTAATTTTCAATAATATCAATTCCCACAGTCCATTTGTTTCATCTATTTCACATATTTTTACATTTCCTTCATGATGTTAAACATCACACTCTAAACTATGTAGGTTCGGATCCCTTTAGGGTATATAGTAAGCCTCTTTGAGGTTCAATTAAAACTAATGGTAAACGATTTTGCACCCCCAAGGTGCATCCCCTCCTGATGGGACATCTTCCCTTTTTGAGACACATCTCCAAGATCCAACCCCAGAGGTGGTATTATCTATCCACATGGGCTTCAAACAATGAATGATCCAAAAACACTTCTCCATACTCATCCAACCAAGATTTATCCTATTGAAAAGGGATAATAACTATGCATAACCCTCTGGAATGTCCCCAAGTCATTATCCATTATGAACTCCCTGATTCTATGGCTCCATCCTAAACTACATTGTCTTTGATCCCCAACCACATGGTCATATAGGAATCCTCCCCGAGGTTCTATCCCACCACCCAATTCCATCATGATATTTCCCCTTGGTCCATACTTCATAGGAGGATCATTCTCTAAACTAGAGGTTCCACTCTCTTTTGGTCCCCATCTATGCATTCATTCTCATGGGCCAACACTTTATGTGTCCCACTACCCGACTTATTGTACTACATGGGTCTTGATACCAGTCTTCTACATAGGGTAAGTAGGCATCTTTCACAATGATTAATCCAAGCCAATAACAAACCTTGGTGTCCCCCTCACAGAGGCCCACCATCCCAGATCCTCCCTTAGTGGAATCCAAATCATCCTTTATGGTGTGACATATCCCCTCTATGAGACAACCCAATCTTAGGTCCATACTTATTGGGTTTTATAATCCACTCATCTGATAAACTTCCCATTTTCTCCCCCACAAGGATATACCTTTATTTTCCACCTTTCTAAGAGTTCCGATCAGACCAATCTATCTTTTTAAAAATTTAAACTCACAACATACATTATTTCAAACATAGAAAGATGAGAAAATACTCAGAGATATGACTCCAACATAATATGGATCAAAATCTACGTGGGAAGCATTGGGTTTACATTCCCTTCAGTGGACCTCTACAGAGGATTAATATATGTGTTATTATGTTTCAGTGTCTAGACATGTAATCGATTCCTATCGTGACAACTCACCTGACCAAAGGTTGCTGCCCTAACATAACCCTTTGGAATGTCTGGACAAAATTAGTGTAATTAACCAGCATCCAGAAAGATATGGCACCAGGAACAAGTTTCATGAACACCATCTAAGTATCTATGGGAGAACCGAACGTGGAGATGAGTTCTGAGGAGTAATCCATGAAAGGAGAAACCAACATCCCATCATCCTGTTTCGATCAAGGAGCAGACATTGCTCTAGAATTGATGGATACTGCCCACCTTTGGAAAGCAGCAATGTGGATCATAGTGCAACTTCAGTAGGAATGAACATGCCTTAGGTGGTGTGACAAATTGGAAAGTGTTAGAAAACAATATTTAAGATACATTATCATATGAATAATTCATATGTTTTTGGAATTCATATATGTATTTTGAATCACACCCTTAGTCAAATTTAACACACCAGACTATTATTATGTGTAATGTCCCATAATAGAAAGTCCTTCCCAAAAATTTCCAATATTCTATTAGGAGTAACTTCAATATAGTAAATTGTGTATCCTCTTAAGAGTTTACTAAATCAATTGTCTCCTAGTAGTTTCTTAACTCTATAATCATTAACAAATTCATTGTATGGATATAGAAGATCCACCCATCCTTGGTTTCATATGTATCCCCCAATCCTTATCTTATTACATAACCACCCATATTTTTTTATAATAGAACGACCCATTACATAATCATAAACTATTCATATGTATTCCAAAAGTTCATGGAAATATTTATCATTAAACCTAATATTATACTGTGGAAATAGAAATGGGGTACAAAAATATTTAACATTATAAACATAAACCATTTTAAAAAATAATAAATCCTATTAAATAATATCATATACCCAATTAAATATAATGTAACAACAAAGGTTATTATTGTTTAGGAAAATTCATTTAAAGGACCATTGACACATCTCTTGAGGGAAACACCCTTTTTAGTTTGAAAGAATTAATTTAAAATATAAAAAGTTATAAAATATTTTGGATAAAATTTATTTTAAATGAAACAAGGAAACTTATAAAGTAATATTCAATTAAAATATTACTCATTATGGTGGTTATCCATTCATGGATTACACAAAAAATAATTTCCAATTTTCGGTAAAAATTCAAAAGTACCTCATTCAGAAAATGTCATGAATATTCCATTACATTTTTATAACAATTGAAATATTGTCACATATTTATTTAATAATTCTCTGTAGAAATTTAAAATTATTCTTGAAAATATTTAAAATAAAATATGGACAAGAAAGAAAATATATCCCTTTGAATAGGGAAATTGGGTTAATTTTCCTTAAATACATAATTTTAGTATATTGAGTAATTAATATGGGGGAAATGATTGCAAAACATTCAATATATTGAGGTATATAGAGTTTTATAAAATAAATAATATTTTGGAGAGATAAAATATATAATTTCATCATCCTAAGTTTAATTAAAACCAATCCTGGTAACAAAATGAGTCTGTAACAAAAAACCATTACATATAAAGAAACAATTGATTTTCTTAACCCCATGAAATAAGTAAATTTAAAATAAAGTATAAATTAAATCTAAAAAAATAATTAATTATAAAACATATCAAATGGGTAGTATATACTATTAATAAAATAATATATGTGTATAACATAACATGTGTCCCAAAAAAAAATTTAGAAGATAAACCCTTACCACTTTGGTGACATTTGAATCATAACATATTGGATGAAATAATTTTAATTAAAAAATTATATAGAATAAATTTAGAATAATAAGTGGTTTAAAATGTCGTAATATTAGTACATACACATCATAATCATAAATAGGTTCATAAAATCAAACATCTCTCATTGAAAAGATTAAGATGATGGACCCTAACCTTTTTTTTGGAAATTTTAAATCCAAAGTAATTGAAATATTTGAAATAAATTTTTTTTGTAAATAAATTGAATAATATAATATATTGTCCAAAAATAAATTCATGGGAATCATATTTAGTACAAAAATATGAAATTCATGGATAACATTAAACCATGTCTGAAAGAAAATAAATGGAAAAAAATCATTACCTTAAAACTGAATTGATTCATAAGTTCTATAACCAATTGTATATTAAATTTAGATTTATTATTATTATATTATAGGATCATAAAAATATTAATAATATAGTACATGATTAAATTTTAAATTCACATTTAATAATAATTCTATATTAAAGTCGTCATTTCTAGTGTTAACAACTTCATTTTTTATGAATGTTGTTGTTCAGAATCTATTATCCTTGAACATTGATAATGGTTATCCAATATAAAGGATGTTCTTCAGGAAGATAATAATATATATTTTTAATTATATACATATTTAAAACCATTAATATTACATGGAGATGAAAAATGAATATCTTCACTTCTTGGAGACGAGAATCTATACGTACAAACAAGCGATATTTCATCTTTTAAATGGATGAAAGGTAAGAAATATAAATTATAATTAAATTTTATAGTTTAATTACTTGATAATAAATATCTTATATGTTGAAAAAATATATAACTTTTACCATAAAATCAAATAAAATATGATAAATAAATCACATCATTTTGTGGAGGGGGTAGGGCACAATTATCGAAAAACGACACTGTTATCTAGAAATGTATAGGATGGAAATAAGTTAGATAGAATACTATATTTATATAAGAATAAATATGTTATAAATATAATTTATAATCATTCAATACATTATTATTACCACCAATAAAAATTGGTGAAGGAAAAAAAATCATATTTCTTTTGGAGGTAGTATTCCACACAGAAACAAAAGCAGTATTTTTATTTCCCATTTAATAGAGAGTAGGTTGTAAAAGGTTGTTATATAATCATAATAATATATAATTATAATTATATTTTGTAATTAATATTTTATTTATGGACACAATAATTATTTAAAATTTCTAAAAATAAATAGTATTTAAAGAGAAGGGTAATGATTTATACATCTTCTTTGCGAGACCATATTTAACCTACACCTAAATCCAGGAAAGATATGTATTGGGATAGGGAGTAGAGATATAAAGAGAAGGAATTTATATCATGGAGGTTTTTTATTAATTAATTTTCATAATAGAAGGATCTAATAGTATGAATTAGGGAGGTGGAGAGGTGGTCATTTATAAGTGAGAGGAAAGACACATGAAATTTATAAAACTATTTCAATGAAATAAGGTCAATTTAATTGCATATTTTATCAAAATTTATTTTTCATTTTATTTAGAATTATATAAAGTTTAAAGTTAGTCAAAAAATAAAAATTATATAGGTTTGGGGGGATATAAAACCATCATCTATCGGTTTGACCCCTAATAAACCCGTTTTAACCATAACATCGATAACACAATTTTACTATTTTTACAGTTCACTATGAAAAATATTATGTTGAACTTATTGAAATATATTAATTTTTTTGATTCAAAATATTTAATCCATTTTAATACATTTAATTTAAATATGTTTTATAGTTTAATTTTAAATGTGAATGAAAATCGTAATGAAAAATCATTTTAAAAAAAATGCATTTTATGAAAAAACATAATTTACTAACTTTCCATTCCTTGAAAAACATTGAAATTACTTTTAAAATATATTATTTATTATATAATATATAAATTTAAATAAGATAAGTAATCAATAGAATTTTTTTATTAATATAAAAATACAATGCGTACATAAAAAAGGTTTTTTAGAAAAGTATATTTTTAAAACCAAAAAACAACTTATACCAAAATACCGAATTATTATGATTTTTATATAATTAATTATATTATTTATAATTAAAGGATTATTATGTAAATTTTATATCAAATTAATAAAATATTCTGACTTTTACATGAAGATAAATGATTATTTTTATGAAATTGAAAATTTTCAAAATTCACTAAAAATAAAATATTTTTAGTAAAATTATAAAAGATCACCCTATGATAATATTGAATGGAATATTTTTAAAATGATATTAATTTATTGGGATAAAATATATTTTTTTTAGAAAATAATTATAATCATCATGACTTTTTTTTATTAGAAACTATTTTTGAAGAAAACATATTTTTCAACCATAAAAAGACTTTAATTAAAACTGAGTACCTATTTAATATGAAATAATCAATACAATTACATTATTTAAAGCCAACATATATTTTTTCAGAATTTGGTTATTACTATTAATACCTTCCAATTCAATTAGTAGTTTATAAATTTTTACTATATCATGGTTCTTTTAGACATGCGGTTGAGTGTAGAGAAAATATCAGACAATTGAAATATATTTAATAAAAAATATATTTTAAAATATCTGGGAGTTACATCCCCCCACCAAAAATAAATTTCACCCCCATAATTTTTATCTTTGAATAAAAAGGTTCAATATTTGAAAACTCATTCTTTGTAATCCCATATCATAAAAATGATTTATAAAACCTCATTTTGAAAAGGGGTGTAACAAATAAAATGGTTTACAGAATCATTAATCAGGTTCATAGACATGGAGAACGTTATGAAAATGTGAAAGTATATAGAAAGTAGATAAAGATAATTTCAAAGAATAATATGGAGTGATATAGAACATAGTTATGAGAAAGTTAATTACAACAGTCATATAAATAAGTTAGTGTTAAAAAATTACACCAATTAATTTAAAATAACATTAATGAGGATTATTTTTCATTTTCTAGAACATTTTTCATAGAGTTGAGGAATTATTTTTCCATGGAATAAAAAATATAAGTTCATGATTTATTTAAATCCATAAACATATTTTCAACTTATTTATGCTTGTTTCAATTATATTTTACCTATTTTAATCAACATTAAAGGTATGAACAATTAATGTGGATGTTTCATGCTTGAATCACAAATATTACAATGTAACGGGTTGTTGTATCCATTAAATAATGGAAAGTCGTTTATTTTTTCACAAAATATTTATAAAATCCAAAATGTGTAGAAAATTTTATATAATATGGATAATTCTTCATATTATTAAATAATTCATATATCTATAAAAACATTATAATAATAGCCAAAGTTCAACTTAATTCGTTGTATAAATAGTTAACCTTAAAACTCCTCCAAATATGTTTAACCAAATTAAAAACCTAAAAAAAAAAATCTGAATTATATGATAAATTTTTTTACAATATCAAGATTAATATTTATCCACACACAATATAACGTATCTCTTAATGAAACACATTGAACCCATGAATACTACAATCATATGTTCTTGTTAAACATGATAATCCTTTCCCAAAATAACCTTAATCATTATAAATCCTTTATGAAAATATTTATGATTATAAGATAAAATAACTCTATATTTTTTGTACAATAAAATCTTATAATATAAAATATATTCCATAATTCATAAAATGTAATAAACCTCATAAATGATAAAATAAATCCCATTTTCATTAAATTAGCATTCAATTCAAAGGTTAAAAATACTATCTAATTTAATTGATCGAAATAAATAATATCTTCATTCCCAAAAAAATTATTATTTCAAACTTATGAACATATTATGTTTTACCTACCCATAAATCATGTTTTTTATAAAAATATAAATTTAATAGTAAATTTCATTACAAGGTTATCAGTACCATCAAGTGTATGATTGAAATCCTTAAATTAAAAATACTGTTAAAAAATACATAGATATTTAATGTTTATTATAATAGGAATATCAATAATTAAATTCTTATATAACATAATTCATAAATTTTAATAGATAAAAACATTAGTTATTCCACATAAATGATTGGAATAACGTATGAGAAGCATTTTTCCAAGATTTAACCCTTGGATTAATGAATTGGATTAGGTAATTCTCATCTTCCCCACAAATAAGGCATTGAACTGTAAATGGTATGTTGGTATATATTTTATTTCATTCCATTAAACTATTAATTCTAATTATAAATATTTTATCTATGACCTTCTTTTCCATAAACAACATATCCTCTCGTTCTATTGAGACATTTCCCTGGGTACCTTTTCCCATATTATTATCATGTAGGAATATGATTCACCATCCCTCCATGAACACCATGAAACTATATTTTCCGATATTTGGTTCATTAAAAAATTTACATATGTTCATATTCATAATAATATAATAAAATATATTTGTAGGAATAATAACAATATATCTCTTTCCATATCCCATTTCATTTTTTTCTCATAGGGACAATCATTTCATCATCCATCACATTTAGGATTAGCATGATTACTCCTTGTCCAAACATTATATTAAGACCAAATACATAGTATGAGGAAAAATAATGAGTAATTATCTAATCCTAAAAAATCATTCATAATATATCTAAACCATTACACCTTATTTTCAACCTATGAAAACTTATGTTAATAAAAGGTCTTTTTTAGTAATTATATACTAAAATCTACCATAATGGTTTAGAAACAAAATTTCAATTAACCCACACATATCCCCTAAGAGTGTCAGATCATGAGAATTTTCTGGGCCCATTCACCATGCACCAAAATGATTTTTGAGTTATACTAGACCAACTCTATTCAAAATTAGTACCCCTAAATGTATTTGTTAAAGGACCATGTCGACATTTAGTTTCCATAGAGAGATTTATTGGTATTAAAACTATATAATATGTAACTTAATTTTTTTGGGATTTCATACTACATTTAGGCTTATCCTAAGGGACATCATTAAAGTTTCCTCATCCTAGTTTCCAAAAAAAAAACTAAATTCTGCACTCATGCCAACTCTAGATACCACAAAATTTTCATTCCTAAATAATACATCTTATTAGTGGAATATTTATTATATATAAATAACATATGTTCAATAACCATAAATTATTAATATATTTTGAAAAAGGGATATATAAATAATTATTAGATAAAAGGTGTAGATTATTTCTCATTATATTCTTAAAAAATGCCTCCATAATTTTATATATCATACTTAATAACATTGTTGATAACCTAAAAAAGGGAAACATATCAAAGGGTGACTTCCGATGCTTAATAATTATAAACCTAATAGATGTCTATCAATGATCATAAGTTACAATGATATATTTAAAAGGGAATGATAACATGATCAAATCTTAAAATAATTATACCCAATTAGTCAAATATCATTAAACATGAATCATGAAATATATTTTTGTTAATCAAAAGGCATAAGTCATAAGAGTTCAAAATCATCAATAATGGATAATTATCCATGAGAACATTTCTCCTGAAAAATATATATTCTTTTTGAATTCACATAAACATAGAAAATTAATTCATTAGTTAAATTTACCTCACAAGACATTCATTGTGTATAGAGTCCCATAATGGAAATTCATACCTAATAATTTACAATATTTTATTTGGAGTATCTTCCATCAAGTTAACCACATTGTCTCTTAAGAGTTTATCAACTCCATCTTCACTTAATATTTTATCAACCCTTTCATCATTTCCCAATTCATTGATAGGATATAACTGACCTAATCATCAATGGTTTAAAATATAATCACCCTTACTTAGTCTATAACATAACAAACCATACATGGTTTATAACTGGACCACCCATCAAATAATCATAATCTATTCATATGAATTACACAAGATCATGGAAACATTTATCAATATATCAATTCATAACCTATAAAAAAGAAAATGGTTAAATAAATATTTCCCCTACAAAGTCATAAAAAATTAAAATAATGAATAAATATGGTAACAGTGTATAAAATCTCTTAGTAAATAATAATTAACACAGAATGATGCCATTATCATTTAAAATACTGTTAAAACATCATTGATATATTAATTTTGAAATATAATCTTCTCATTTTGAAACCACATGTTTAAAATCTAAAAAATTACAAAAAACTAATTTTATTAAATGGAAAAAGGAAATACATAATGTTATCTTGAAGGAAAATCATACTCTTTATGGAGGAAATATATTCATGCAGTTTATATTAAAAGAAAATTCCATTGAGATTTTTATAAAAATTTAAAAAATACACAATTTATATAATTATTAGAAGATTCCAATACTTTTTTATAAAAAGTTTCAGATGGGTAAAAATGAATTATTTAATATTTAGAGAATAGTAAATATATTATTGAAATATTTTTAAATAAAATATGTACATTTATAAAAAATTTTCCTACAAAAAGAGAATTTAAGTATATTTTTCCTTAAAATTTTGTGTCTTGAGTACATAATGAAAGGATAATGAATGTAAATCATGTAATATTTAGAAAAAATCCAGAGTATAGAATAATATAAAATATTTTAGAGATTTAAATCATATAATTTCATTATTCAAACTTTGATCATAAGAAATCTAGTTGAAAACATGATATTGTAACACAAAACCCCTATAACTTAGGCAACTATTGATTCATGTCCCCCATTATTGAAATATAAAAAATATAAATATAAATTACCATTTTAAAAATTTTATTAATTATAAATCAAATCAAATGATTAGTAAATACAACACATAAAATAATGATAGTGTATAACCTAACATATGTCCCAAAGAAGACAACTAGAGACAATAAACCCATATAACATTGGTACCATTTAGATCAAAACCAAACTGTTTAAATAATTTCAATTAAATCATTATTTACCACGAATTAATAAGGATCCATTGTATAACATGTAAAAATATCAGCATATACAACTCATAAATATCGATAGGTTCACAATATAAAACATGTGTAAACAAAATAAAATTGAGATGAAGAACCCATATTGATTTAGTAGTGTTGGAATCAAAATTTATTAGAATATTCAAAATCCTATTTTTATAAAAATAACATTCAATAAATCATATATTATTCCAAAAATACATTAATGGTTAGTGTATAAACCATGAAAATAAGAAATTGGTGCATCACATTAAAACATATCTCAATGAAGATAAATTGAGACACAATTGTTACCTTTTATAAGACATGATTTATAAACACTATAACATCAAGTATAATAAATTTAAACTTATTTTAACTAATTAAATGAATCATATTCATACTTAAAATATCATATATTATCTACTTATAACATTTCAATGACTTTTTATTAATAATTATCTATTAAATTCGTCATTTTGGGTGTTAATTGCATTGGTTTTTGTGTATAATTTAGTTTTGGAGTGATGGTCCTTAAAAACTAAAAACTTTTTATCCACATATTGAATTATAATAATGATATAAATACCATATATTTTCTATTGATACATATCAATAACTGTTCAAATTAATATATGAGGAAAAATGAAATACATCCCTTCATGGAGATGCTAATCTGTACGTACACACGAGCGATATTTCAACTTTTAAATAGTTGGGATGAAAGAAATTTAAATGACCATAAAAATTCATAGAATAATTAATATATCATAAATAACTTATATTTTGATCAAATATATCCTTTTTTACATTCAATTTAAAGTGTAATTGATAAACAAATTTTATCTCTTCGTAAAGGTGGCAGTCCACATATACACATGAGTGATGTTATCAATTACCAATGGATTGAATGATAAAAAGGTAGATTAGATATTATAATTCAAGAAGTAAAATTGTGTTATAAATATTATATATAAATATTAAAATCAACATTATATCCACCCATGAATTATTTTGATGGGAAATCAATGAAATCCTTATGTGGAGGTCGTAGTCTACACATGAACTGAAGTAGTACATTTAATTACCATTTTACTTATAATATGTGGTAAATGGATGTTCCTTAAAAAAACTAAAATCAATGTATTTTTATGATAACATAATCATCATGATTTTATTGATACCACATGTTTAGTGAAAGTGTAAAGGTTATTAATATTTATTGAGTTTTGTTATGATTTATACATCTTCATTGAGATACCTTCTTTGGATTAAAACTTAACCATTATGGTATCTATCTTAGAAGAAGACTAAAAGTTATCGAATATTGGGACAAATTTTGAGATGATTTTGGTGTTATAATTTTACGATCTATAAGGGTAAGATATTATGAATAATGGAGTTGGACATGTTCCCTTGTATAAATGAGGGGAGGGACATACATTAAATTTCCTGGATGATTTCAATTATATATGGTCACTTTTTGGGGAATAAAGATCTTATCCTAATGGATTGGGGTTTTTAAGGTATTAAAATATAAGGTTGATATATTTCCATCCAGTAAAAATTAGACAGCTTTGGGTGTAAATCCAACACCCCTCTCTTGGTTTAACCCCCGATAAGATCATTTTAAACTTAGATTTGGTATTAAAATATTACTATTTTTACTATTCAATATTAAAAAAATTATGTTGAGTGAGTTATATAATATAAATTATTATTGTTATTATAAATGAGGAATCCATTTTACATAATTTTTTCTCCATATGTTCCATAATTTAATTTTAAATAAGCATAAAAATAGTAATGATAACTCATTTTAGAAATATTCATTTCAATAATAAACCATTTTTTAGTTCCATTGATTTAATTTTAAGAACCATAAAATTAATTTTAAAATTAATTATTGAACATATAAATGATAAATTTCATTAAAATCACGAATTAATAGGTATTTATTTTATTTATTAAGATAAAAATACTTTACATCTGTAAATGTTTTTTTTTGTAGAATTTATTTTTAGGCGAAAAAATTTACATATACCTAAATAAAGTATAATGATGACTTTTAGAGACCCATATTTTTACTTATAATACTTTAAAATATTTATAAATATATTACTATAGTTATGCAGTGAGACAGTGTGTAATTCTGAGCCTGGTGTGCTCAGAATAAAGAAATAAAAATAATAAAAATATTTTATATGGCGCATGCATAGTTAATTGTAGAAAATGGGATGACTGTTAGAATTTTAATTAGGTCAAAAATAAGGGACCATGGTTTTTTCCAAAATGTGTTATTTACCCTAGGTACGACATAACATGAGTCAAAGTGGGATGTTGAAACAACTTTGCTTGTTGGAAGTATTATTAAGGTACATAATTAATTTACTTTTAACCTAAATGATACATCATAAATTTATTGTTATATAAAATTCACCAGAGTTAGTCTCATAATCCCAGAAATCACCGATGAGAGCTCTCTCACTCCTACTTTGATGAACACCTTCAATGAATGATGAAACATCATATTGGATCTGATCCAGACATGTCAAATTAAATTGATCCTAATCCCTACTTGGAAGCACATTATTCACTAGAAATTGATTAAACCAGTGGTAGGACTTGTCAATTGGGGCTTAATCTCTTTTTATTAAATTAGTATGCAGTTCAAACATTTTCTTCATATTTTACTAAAACAGAATGATTTTTTTATTTAAATATTAAAAAATAGAGAAGAAAATGTGTTTAAAATAAGTTAGGTAAGATGTGATACCCCTCATATTTACCTTTTCATTTATATCAATAAGGGGGATAAGGAGAAGAACCCATATTCATATAAAAATATTTCTGGTCATTTGGAAAACAATCATGATTAGATATTGTTTTTCTCATCGGACTAAATTATATATATATAGATATACATATATATATATATTTTAATATAGAGAGTTATATTAATTATTGAATATTGTGTAAATATGTTTTCAGAAAATATGATGATATGATAGAGCTCATCCCATATTAAATGTAAAATGATATTTGTAGATATAGATTCGGGTTCTTACTTGGAATGATCAAATAAAAACATAAAAAATATCCCTATATTGATTGGTGAACTGACCATTACTTCCATGAAAAGAACTATTGAAAGATTAGTTGTATTGTATAAAATTGTTTACAAGTCATTATTATGTTTATTTCCTCAGAGGATATTGAATAAATTGTTTCTATGAAATCAAAATCCAGCTAGAGAAGAGGAGTATCGAGATGATTAAGAATTCCTAGTAGTGGATTGAAGATGAATTGACTTAAATTAAATATAATAGAAAATAAATAATGGATATAGAAATTTTAGAATGAAAAGACACAAACACACCAATATATGGGTGACTAAGAACCTTTGTATAAGTTATTTTTGACTCCATGTGTGATTAAACATCTTCTATGAATTAATGATATTTCATATTCATAAGAGGCATCAGAGGACCTATGCATGAGTTATCTTTGTCTGAGTGAAATTAGAATTGTTAATGGAATATACGATATATTAATAATTAATATTTTATTTAATTAATTCCTTTAATCACGTGATTATTTTATATTTATCTTCATAGATAATATATCATGATTAGTTTTTTAATTATGATTCAAACAAATATCGAAAACTTTCTGTCTGAGGGATACGTTATAATTTGAGGAGTTGACCACACCACATATTTCATTAACATAGAAGTCATGAATTTTATGAAATGATATGAAATATATTTCCTAGATCATGGTGAATTTTTGTGTCAATGTTAAATATATGTTATACCATAGCATGGTAAATTTTATTTCGTATTCTTTTTCACTCTGTAGGATTCATGAATAGGTATTCTATGTATATAGTGAAAATAGGCCAAATGATATGGCTCTAGTTGTTTCCCTGATTATTTTGTGACATTATGTGGATTAGCAATATATTTATTTAAAATAAATGTAGTTTTTTGTTTTGAATATATCAATAAAGGTGAATAGTTTAGGAGTTTCCTTGGTATTGAAGTATATTATAGAATATTTATGCTTGATTATTCTCAGAATGTGATCCCTTAAATAGTCTTGTCCAGGATATATCGAAATATTGTATAAATATAACACTATCATGATTATTTTGTGTATTTGATGTGGTATATTTTTAGTGATGTTTTTCACTAACTTCGCAATGGAATTATTATTTTTACGGATTACAGAAATGTTTCACAATAAAGATTAGGTTGATTTTTTTGTATTAGAGACTATTTATCTATTATCAGACTCAACATTTATGAAATAATTAATGTATCATTTATAACCATTATTTCGGGCTTATTTCCATTAATATTTCATGAAATATTTAATGATAATATCTCAAATTTGATTTCATTGTGGGATTCACAGATCTAAAGAGTTTGACATGTGTTCAGTAAGAGATATTTTAATTTGAGATAGTTGAAGTGAATAAAATTATTATTGGATTGTGACTTAAATATTTACAATTCATCAATAAATATAATATGGTTTCTAATTAATTGATCAAATATTTCTATGGGATATTTCCATGATTCTATAGATGGTGGGAGAGTGATGTTATTGCTTACATCGACACATATTTATTTAGGAGTAGCTGATTGTAAAGGATATTTATATATAATGACTGTGAAATCAACTTTGATGAAATAAGTGGATGAGTCTATATTGGTGGATTCTGAGGTGGTAATTTTTTAAGATTAATTTACAAATGATACATGGTCTGATGATAATCAGCATCATGTGAATTTTAAGGAGTCTCTTTGTGTCCATCAATGATGTGTGATGATATTATTCAGGAGTTTATCATCTCATCATAAGTATTTCATCCAAGATTTACTATGTTGCATCATTCCTGAAGGGGTACATTTTTTTGGTTACGTATAAATTTATCTATTATGGAATGTTTGTCTTGGTACTTCTTTTACTAGAATGTGAAGGTGGAACATCATGTTCCTAGTGGTTTTCATTAGTTTTTGGATGTTCCCCAATGTAATTGGTGGATATCTCAATGGATTTCATGAATCTTGTTCCTAGAGATCAATGTGCATATGATGTTATCTGGGTGATTTGGGATCCTTAATGAAGTCACCAAACTTCTTATAAACTATATAGTTGATTGTACTGGAGGTCTTATTTAGGGGATGTTTGGAAGGGATTTTGAGTATTTACGAGGTATCTAAGAATAACATCTTTGATAATGATATTCATTTCTATTACTAGGAATGTAAAGGTCTCCAATACTGTTTTGGATCACAGATATTCCTTAGGATTTATTTTCACCTATAGAAGGATGGTCAAAATAAATTAAATTACATTGACCTCAAAAATAATGTGTCATGCATGTGTTGTATATTTTGGATGATCATGGGATAAGGACATAAAATTGGAAATGTTTTTTTATAATAATAATTATTTCTCTACCATTTTTTTGGGTCCATTAAATGAGATGTATGGAAAACCTAGTATATATATTTTTTGGACACAGGTTAAATATTTAGAATTTCTCACATGGATATTTATGCATAACATGGTAGATATGGTTTAAGTTATTATTTAGTGGATGGAGGTATCTTAGGATCATCATAAGTCCACTCTTTATCATAATATGAGGCCACTAGTGTTCAAAATTAGTGGACATGTATTCTTTACGGTATGTTATTATCATTAACGATAGGTGATTGGACACATGAGTAAGTTTTCTCCAAAAATGTTTCATCCAATTATGGTGTTGGAGCATATTGGAGCATGTTGGTGATGTTATGTATCGACTGGTTCTCCCGTCACATATGAATTTTATCCATGATGTTTTCTTGGTAGTATAACTTCATGGGTGTATTCATTATTATTTAAATATCATTGAATGGGGGTTTTGGATGTTGAATATGATATGATGTTTAAATAACAACTTATTGAGATTCATGACCAACAAGAGATGGTATTATATGGGATTTCCATTTCATTGTTTTGTGTCCTGTGACAACATGGGGGTTGAGACGATTTTAATTTGGAATGTGAGATATAAATGAAATCTCAATAACCTGAAATATTTTAAGATTTATTTTGTTGGGTTGATATGTGTGAACCTAATTGATTTATGTTGTGATTAATGAAACTATGTGATTATGATCTCTTTCCTTATGTTGAGCGGTGTATGTTCCAGTTATATTAAAATCCATGATATGTATATCACGAGGTGGTTTCTCTTGACCCAATTTTGATTCTATTTATTTTTTTGTGATTACTATGGTTGATGATAGTTTTAGTTGTATATAATTTAATGGAAAATAATTTTCCCAAGTCTTCCTTTTTCGATTCTCAGAAGTGGGAGTCTAGGGAGTTCTTGATGGTGGTCTTAGGATTGATGTAAAGAAGGAGCAACCATAAATGGGATTACTATTAGATGAGATGGGACATCATAATATGGTATGTTTTGTTCCTTGATATTACATTGTGTATACAAATTATGTTTTTTAATATATGTCATGGAATGGGGGGTGAAGTCGATTACAATTAGTCTCCATGTTATTTTGGTTTGGAAAACTAGTCATCATGGGGCCTAAATTTGTCGTTTCTTAATGAGTTTTGAAGGGTATTTTAAGAAATTTATACTGTGAAATACTATTGTTAATGTATTTACTTCTATAACATATTAACTTTTCCATTTTCCTAGAGATGATGTAAAGGGTATCATCAAGATGTGATGGAATAGAGGTCAACTTACTTTGTTCTGTGGTATTACAGACCATTGTGTCATGGAGCTTGGGTAATGGCATGGGTTTTTAGGGATTGAATGGTTTTAGGGGGAGAAAAATATAAATAAACAATTATTTGGTGTGAATCTTTTCTACACACCATAAACCCCTTTTTTATCCTATAAGTATACATTGACCCTATGAAAATGGGATACTCATGGTAGAATAACGTTGTGATATTTGTATCTCATTGTGTCATAGATTACATAACCTTATCAAATTGTGAATGTAAACTCTCTATACCTATATTTAAACTCATGAATCCACTCAAAATATCATTATTTATACCATATTCTCTATAACCCTAAGTGTATTTATGATTATTTTAGACAATCCAAGTGCTTTGCAATTGATTCTTAGGTATTTTCTTATTAACCTATGATCCTCAAATTGGGGTATCCCACATATCATTTTTTCTTATTATTTCTCACTTAATCCTTCATTAATTTCTATATTCATTCTAATCAATAAATTTTGTGTTATTTTTATTAATTTTTTAGGTTGAATTATTGTTGGGTTTATTTTTTAGGATTTATGTGATTATTGTGAGAGTTTGTGTTAATGTACATAGGCCCTCATCTAGTTCTTCATTAGGGAGCATTGAATATTTATTTTTAGGTATTATATTTTGGGATTATATTTTATTTCATATGTCAAAATAGAATTATGATTCATTGGTTTCTAATGAATAAATGATGGAATTGATAAGAATAAGAACGTAATCAAGAATATAAGTATTAGACGAATTGAAAAGTTATTGGTATTTCCATGAAACTATAAATTATCCATAACAGGTACCTCATATTATTTTCCTTGATACTATGAATGTTTATTACTGTGATTATTATTTTGCCTTAGAATATTTTAAAGGATTAGAAATTTCTATATATAATGCAACGATAATATGATAAATAAGATAATGAACAAGGATATCATTAAATAGATCATTCTATTTTAAATTTTTTTATCATGATAAAGTGTTTATTTGATCATTATTATTATAATAATTAATTTATACACATTTTTAAATATGAGGTTTCTTATAATTCTATATCCTACTCATAATGAATATATAAATCAATATAGTAAGAAATGTGTTGATTGTTGGAATTAAATATTGGTGCCTAAATATGTCCGAACCATTGTTTCTATAATATTGGACATATTTATTGGTGTCTCATTCACTACCCACCAAAATTTATTTCTTCCAAAATGATTATTTATTCTATTTAAATATTTTTATTAATTCATCCCTTTATTTTAATTTCAATGAAACTTGATATGGTTGTATTATTTTCTGAGGGATGGGCTGTTTTTCCTTGGTTATGTTACCATCTTCTTTCAATTGATTAAGTGATTTTATTAATGATGTAAAAATGAGTTTTGGACGATTACATGATAGTTGGATTGGGTTGGTTTCCCTATATAGTGTTGTTTTATCTATTTATTTTGATTTTATATCACATTATTGGTACATCTCTTCCATGATATTGGCCCGGAATCAGACTTGAATACACATAATTATAGAATAATAATTTTTTTAAATGAAATAATGGTAATGGTTATTGATATTGGTAGTTCTCTATCCTTGGTTTAACACCCTAAGGGGGGGGGGGGTGAATAAGTGTATGTAAAATTTAAAAAAATTCACTTTTTTATCTTATTTCACAATAATAAAACAAATTATGTCATTTTATTGTCAAAATAATATATGAGATAAAATGATAGAATTAAATAGAGACATTAGTTTTTCATTGTTCAACTAATTCGAGATACTATAAAGGGAGTAAAATTAAAATTTTCCACTATAACAAAATCACTAAATTGAGCTTTAGTTAAAAGATCCATAGTAGTGTCATATTCCCTCTTATTTAATAACTACTCACTTAGTGAAATCTGACTCCACCTTCTATTGATGTGACCTCACTATTCCTTTAATAGATAACATATAATGATTTTATTCTCCTTTTATTAGACAAAAATTGGTTTGTCTTGAATAAAATATTTGATTCCAAATTTTGAACTCCAATTTACTATATATATTCTTGGAAATTCCCATGAGGATCATGAAAGTTTATTTTACACATCCTTTTGGAAACATTAATAAAACTCCATAGTTTCACGAAACTCAGAAAACATTCAAAAAATACTATTTCATGAAATTATCTCATTCAACATTCTTAATTCAATGGATGTTCACATTAATTTATTCATTAAATTATTATGTTCATGTATTTCATAAGTGAATATTGAGAAATTATTGTTTATATAAGTCCTATTATGTTAAAATAATAGTGAAGTGGCCTATTTATAGGCACAAAAGACCATTGACATAAATTTTCATGAAAATAAAAAATATTTATTCATTAACATATTTCACACGGAATTCACCGTCTTCCCATAACTTCACCCCCACATACACTACGTTTGTAAAACTACAATTTTATTGAACATTCCAAACATGAATCAAATTTTTTCCTTGTCGTAGAATATTTTTTTCTATCTTCCTAAAAACAAATTCATGAATATTTTACCTTTGATTAAAAAAAGAAATATTTATCTAATATGTTTCTCTAATAAAATTGGAAGGGACATGGAAACTTCATTACCTTATTCACACGACATCCTAGGGAAACTGTAAGAACCAATCCCATGATACCACCAAAATCAACTCTTAAACTATTCCACCATGGTCCAATGGTTCATTCCTTATCCCCATGTGTTTAAAAATAGTGACATGAATTTAATTTATATCCTATGTGAATTGTTTCTCCAAAAAGAATGTAATTAAATTGGAAACAAAATTTCACTAACAATTATATCTTATCTCATTAATATAGTAGAAATCTATGATAATATAGATAAAAAAGATACATTTAATGAAAGTTTGACAATTTAAAGAAAACAAATTATCATATATTTATCTTAAACCCTTTAACACAAAATAAAATTTATTCAACATCCATAAAACCATATATATAATGTTGCACCAATTAATTAATAGAAATATAACATAGATGTTTTATTTGGTTGGTGTAGAAAGGGGACTAAATATAAAAAAACTCTAATTGATCCCATGGGACCAACCATCCCCGAGAAAAATAATTTACCCTGTTAAAAATAGTGAAATAAACATTAAAAGAGAATCTAATATAGGTGTGAGCATAAAAATCTCAAGTTGGTCACTAATAACCTTTCAAAATTGTAAAAATTTATTTAAAATATTTTAAAATATTATTATTAATATAATTAGAATATATTTATTGAAATATAAGTTCTTGAAAAATTAATTTCAATTCTATATCCATTTTATAAACATTCTTTAAATAAAGAAAAATAATTTAAACATGTCTCCTCTACCCAAGATATTCTAAACAAAACACCCATTTTGAATCCAATTTACAAGTAAAATTTGGAGCATTTAATATAATAATGTTTTATAAACATCTTTTAAAAGAATTTAAAATTAAACAGAATAAAAAAAAGGAATAGTATATATTCCCATGTAAGAACCACATGTCTTGAGATTGATATTAAAATTAAACTAGATGGAGGGATCCATATCCAATAAAAGTGAACAAAAAATGATTAATCACAAGTTAAAGGTTCAATACATAACCAAAAAATAATGGGATATATTTCATGGTATACACATTATACTCTAATTAGAATAATACATGACCATTATGTGTCTCCTAACAATATGCACCATCCATTTTCGTTCCTTGTGGAGGTTTAGAGAACACAACCCTCCGGAAGGAAAAATTCATAGAGAACTGAACATATTGATAACACAATACTATCATAAAACATATACAATTCTCAATTGTTATCCTAATGTGGATATAACATCAATAAACGATAGAGGTGGGTGATTAGGTATGCAATGATCAAGGTGGTTATCTAAAACCAAAAAGATGATAATAGATCACCCTCACCTCTAATTCCCAATTGAGAAAGAACCCATAAAATCCATCACCCCATTTTATATTCATAAAACACCACAAATTAAAGGAAAAACCAAGGAGAATAAATAGGTTCCCAAAAACACAAAAAAATTCAAAATCCATTTAATGGTGCCAATCGAGCCATCTTGAAAATCACTCAAGATTGGATGTGTTAATAATATTTTTCAAGAATATTTTGATGTAAAAAATTATGTTTTAAAAATATTTGACCCATTATGGGTAATAGAAAGTATTAATGAGTAAAATATTATGTATTATGGGTTCTTATAACCTCCTCTATAAACATATCTTCATGAATTCTCCATCGTTTCCTCTTTTATGGGAAATTGTTAGAATAATACTTTAATAAGTATTATTTTTTTCATCAAAAACAACCCTATAATACCCCATCCAGTATCATAGAAGATTTTGTGCCCAAAAATATCCCACTTTGGATTAGTTGAATAAAATTCAACCTCAATTACTAAATTTTTGAAAAAATATTTTTCACAATCTTCTTCAATAACCAATAACATATAATGAATATAAAAAGTGATCAATGACTTACATAACATATACTCCACACCCAAATAATTAAATGTTAGTGTGAGAAATAAGAGTAACATTAAAATAACATTAATAAAACACGTGAATCTTAAAGCAAAATGTGAAAAAATACTAGTTATTGAAATGACTGATCAAATTGAAGATACAACACTCAATATCATTTATTTCAGTGACATTGAAAAAATATCACGCATCACGAACAAAAAGATACCCATATGTGATTTTCATTTATTTATATGATAGATTTATCAAAATAATTTTTATAAAACTTGAATTATGACTCCCAATAATTCATTATAGGAAATATCTCCCCCATTAACAATATTAATATCCACTATAAAATGTTTTTGAAATTTCTACCCTTTAATCAATAATATTTCCACCCTTAGTAAAAAAACCCATTGGTATGTATATTGTGGTCCAAAATAGAGAATATTATAGTTATAATCATAGGGAAACTCCCAACACATCTTGGGGAGTTGGGGTTTGTCATCCACCCGATTTATGTGACATGTGTTTATTTGACACTAAGAGGAATCCAATGCCTTTAAAATAATTATTTGGGTACAGCCTTTTCATGATCATTTTAACCTAAATTTTGATAAGTCCATATACCAACATCACCAAACAATGCTCCAATTTCTACATTATAATTTAGTAGTAGATTTCAGTGTGAGTTATCTATGAGTCATGGGATGTATTTTATCTAAGATAAATAAAACATGAATGATCACAATTGATTATGATAGGAGATTTCATTTTAACTCTAATGAATTCAAGATACTTATTCATCAAAGATAAAATGCACCACGGCATGTATAATTCCTATCCTGCTACAATAGATCAATATTCATCTTTATATATTAATAAATAATATAGATCTGTTTTAATGTATAGAAAAAAATCCATGTTTTCGTTAATATACCATTGTATGATTTTAATAGGGATCAACTTGTTTTTGTTGGTATTACTTATAGTTCGTGGTTCCTGACACGTGGAGAACCAAATATCTTGATATGTCATGTTTATGTACAATAAACTCTAAATTATATTCTTATAATATGTGACATTGATATATTTACTATCACCATATCTTAAAAATATTATAAGGGTAGTAATTAGGGGTTTCATATCCTTTTAATTATATATTATAATCCTGATTAGAAACTCTTTGGAATATTTAGAATGAGATATAAATATTTCATGCCATTCTTGTCACACCTTTAAACGAAGTAAAAATTATAATTCACCAATCATAATTATTCTAAAATAATACATCATGTGTATTTAAATGCTTTTTCTCTTTGATTAATTCGACCATCCAAAGATTGTGTCATCGATATAAAAAAGCACTGCCATTTTGTGATAACAATTAATTTTTACATGGATATTCCAATCAGCACTGCCACAGTTGAAATCTTTCTTCTTTATGAATTGATATAGCATTGAATACATTTATATTAGTGCTTGATTTATCCTGTTAAGTATCATTTTCAGTCGAAAAACTTTTATCCCATATATAAGAATGTGAAAATAATTTAGCTATTTGGTGTACACTATTTCTACCATAACTCTATATAGAAACTATAAATTTAGAACTATATAGAAATATTTCAAATTCATTTTCACTATTATATCCATGAATTGTAAAAATTTTCACATCCTTACATCAATTAAAAATGTATCATTTAATTTTATGTCTTATATCTGAGATAATCCATTGTACATATGTGATTATTTTTTGAATAACCTTTCATTCTCCATTCATTTTTATAGAAAACCCATTTGGTTTTGGGGTAAGTCTTGTCTTCTTGCATGAAAAATTTCTCCCAAGTCTAATTATTTTATATTTGTAAAATCTCTTCATTCATCGGAAAAATCAAATTATTATCCCAAAAATTATTTAAAATACATTATCTCAGCCTACGAAAATAAAATGTTTTCTTAGATAATTCATTATTCTCATCTGAATTGGTTTTGTCAACACACCAATGATATTATACCTGTAAATTTTTATTAACTCCCAAGATAAAATATATAGAATGGAATAACTTCACCATACTCTTCATCAATATCATATTTAGAATTTTCATTATGATGTTTTCTCCACTTGAGTTTTTC